>CM033325.1:78163986-79438086 GCA_019359835.1 Pharus latifolius
GTTTACGTGTATTGAAATTTTTGTAACAAAATTTACTTTTTGTGACAGAAATTCCTTCTACACTACATGAAAAATGGTAGCAATAGTAGCAACATCATAAAAAAACTGCAACAATTATATAATAGTGACATAAAGCATTTACAAAACAAATTATAGCAAACGAATAAAAGAATGTAGAAAATTTTACCACAAAACATGTCGCAAGTATACATTCAAAATGTAGCAACTAATTCAGAGACAGAGAACATAGTAGGAGGTCGGTTGGTGCCAGGCTGGAGACACAGTTAGGACATGGGCTGACGTTAATTGGTTATGCGATTGATTTGATGGAGCTTTTAACACTATTTTAGGTGGTTGGTGGTTACGGATGGATTTGGGATGGAATTGTACCCATTCAACTGTGGATCGGATTGGTACAAACTAGTAATTTTATATTTAGGTATAAACTAGTTTCAATATATATATATATATAATGAGAACTCTCTCGATATAACTTGTGAGAACTTCTTTTTCAGGGTTTTCAAAACTTTTCAAAAAATTTGTGGTAATAGGGAAAGAAATGATAGAAAATCCTACAGAATTTCATGGACCAAATCGATCTAGGTTAGAAGAAACAAAAAAGACATACCATTGATAAAAAATAATTTTTAGTATACATATCACTATTCATTACGATTTGTATTTTTTGTTTTTTTTCAACCTATATCGAGTTAGACCGTAAAATTTTTCAGGGTTTCTTATCATTCTCTTCCCTATCACCACAATTTTTTGAAGATTTTTAAAAACATCAATAAAAAAGTTCTCACGAATTGTCACCGAAAGAGAAATTCTCATTTGATACATCCCATGTATATATATTTTGTACCTCTTCTATCTATACAATACAAAAGGTAGGAAGAAGTACTAATAGATTTAGGCTGTTTGACTTAATGATTTGAATTGTTTCAAAAAATTTGGGTTTAACTCATACACGGCTTAGATAATGAAGATAGTGATGTGTCAACGATGACAAGGGTTTGGACAAATGTGTCTAGGATGAGTTGGTGCAAACTTGCTCGCTTAGAAAAGAAAATTTGATCCTTTGTTGCTGATTAGAATTTTCTATATTATTTTGACAAATTAGTATAAAAGTAATATAAATATTAGTATTTACTATATTGATAATACATATTTAGTTCATCCTCTTTTCCTGTATAAACCAATAAAATATAAAATTCTAACTAAAGACTTTCATAAGATGGAACTCACAATCTTTTATATGAGTACACATTTGAAGGTAGCACTTTCAATCGCAAAACGGAAAGTGTTTTCCGTCCAGAATTATCTGGAAACTCACATGTCCACGTAACTGGATGCCATCCAGTACGGCACCGATCCCCAACTCACCTCGTTGTCTTCTCAGTTGTAAACCCCTTGGTTCTCCCGATCCATCTCCAGTCTCCGCCCCAATCCCCTCTTGGATCCAACCCCCCAAAACCCGCAACCCGCCACCCTCTCCCCTCTCCGCCGCCGCAGCCGGCCGCCGCCTCCAACAATGTCCAAGTACGGGACCATCCCCACCTCCTCCTCGACGGCGCCGCCGCTCGGCTCGTCGCCGCTGGACTTCATCTCCCGCGCCAAGGCGCGCAGCGCGACGGCGCTGGCGACGCGACGGCCTTGGCGCGAGATCGCCGACGTGCACGCCGTAGGGCTGCCCCAGAGCCTCGGCGACGCTTACCTCCGAGTCCGCGCCAACCTGGCGCATTTCGCCATGAACTACGCCATTATCGTCCTCGTTGTCGTCTTCGTCTCACTCCTTTGGCACCCCATCTCCCTCATGGTCTTCCTCGTCTGCATGGTCGCCTGGCTCGTGCTCTACTTCCTCCGCGACGAGCCCATCGTGCTCTTCGGCCGCGTCATCAGCGATGGCGTCGTCCTCGCCGTGCTCGCCGCCATCACGCTCGTGCTTCTGCTGCTCACCAACGCCACGGCCAACATACTCACATCCCTGCTCGTCGGGCTGGTGCTGGTCGTGCTCCACGCCGCGCTGCACAGTGCGGAAGAGCGCCCCGACGAGGAGGCCGGAAGGTGGTACGCGCCCATGCCGCCGCCGCCGGCACACTAATATGAGGTGCTCCTGTTCTTGGTTCTTGATCGGTCTGTACGGTTGTTAGTATTCTCCTCGAATCGCTGTTCTTGTTCTTGTTTGTGTATGATTCGTCAATGTGCTGTCGTTGTGCTACTCGTGGACATGGAGCAAAGGTTTCTTGTTTCTCGATGATTTCTTTCCGTAAGAGATTTGAATAGACTAGTATTCATAATTTGTTTGCATGATTTGGTTACATACTAGATTAATTAGAGCAGCTAAAATTGCAATTGGAGCTCAACTTGAGCTCAATGCTATCCAATCGTGTAATGGTTGTTTTGCTTGCATGCTAAAGACGAACTGCATTGTCAAACAGATTGTTGTTTACTCCATGAATAACCGATAAGTTGCCATCTCCAAGTGGGATTGAGACGTCTAGCATTTATAATTGCTTAAACTATGCGGTACCTGATTTGTCAATAACTTTTAACAATCAAGGAAAGAAACCTCTAGGCATTTCTGCAGAAACCATGGAATATCCCGTGTTTTTTAGTAAAGGAGGTTTGATTTAGAGTACTCTGATTTCGTCTGACCTTGTGTAAGTTGTACCATCATCTTATCCGGAAAGATTTAGAATCAGTCACTGTAGTTATTTTACCATTTTAGCTTGCATATCATCTCTCTACACCCTAATAATTTCTCCCTACTTAGCTGCCGATTGTGTGTTGTGTGCCTTGTTTTTTCATGGAGGGCAGAATGATTGAAGTGCCAGCCAAGGAGGGGAGGGATAGTATGTTGCAAACTTGCAATTGCTGGAGATGCCTGAGGGACAGCCCTGGGCCAACATGGCCTAACTAATTTTCTGGGATGTTAGGTTGGCTTGGTAGGTAGTGGGGAGCAACTCCCCCTCCTCTTGGCATTACAGAAGTACAGCTAACAAACAATTGAACTGAATTAGCTTACCAGTTTTTTGTGGTATAATTCTGGCTTTGCAGGAACGGAACTTTAATAGTTTCAATACATGCAAGTATGCAACATAATTTCAAATTTTTGGCAGCTTATATAGCACATTTGAATGTAATTTCCACTATCTGATTTATGCCTTGCTTTCAAAATCCTTTGTCCCACCGTTTATGTTTTTCCTCTCTAGCAGTCATATGAGTTCTGCACTTGTTAAACAAATTTCTGTCATTAGAAATCATATGTTCTGCATTTGATGGTTGGGCCATGAGATTAAATTCTTGCACTTTTAATGTGATATTTTAATGCTCTGCTTTGGAATCTTTGGCTGTCCAGCCTCTTCATTTTGCTTAGTTTTCTAGTGTCCATCCTGCTTGGCTGCTTGTCAATTGCAATTCCTCCTTGTTATTAAGAAGTGACTAACTCTTTAAGTGTCTTATACCCTTATTTCGAGCTTGAGGGTGAGAACATTCCATTAACAGAAATCCCATGAGATCTTTACCCAGTTTTTTTTTTATGACCATGATGTTTCCCAAACTTGCCAATTTCAGATCTTCTTTTGTTAGTTAATGCTAGGTCCACTATGTGAAAACCACAGCTCTTATTCTTGAATACAAGACTCTGCGTATTAATTGCTCTTCAATCCAGATTGTAAAGTTAGGGTACTCAGAACATTAACATTTCTGATTTTGTAGAGCCTAGAAGACAGCGTGAGATGCATTGATCATTCACCAATATTATAATGATAACAATTCATTCAGTTGGGATGAAAGAACAAAATTATGAAGAGAGAAATACAACATGCGGAAGTTTGAAAGTGAAATGGCTTGCAATTTCTTTTCTTTCTGTTTTTTTTTTCCTTTTTCTTTTGCAGTGTTTTGTAATCAATGCATACATTTGATATTTCAGTTTTTAGATTGAAACCTCCCATTTGGTTTTGCAGGACCTGAGGGTGGATCATGCATTGAGGATGTCTTGTGATCCTGTCCATGTTTCAAAAGTTTTATAGCAGTGCAAATTGGACACTGGTAGGGCTGGTTTGTGGCCAACTGTGGTTAAGAACTTGTAGATCGTCATTCTTGTTCCATGTGCTGCTGGTTCATCAGGAGTTTTGGATTCAGTTATGCAGCCTTGTAAAACTCCAAGATTTACTCCAACCTTTCTGAACTGTATCGAGTTCACCCATTTTGTTACATGTGTTGAGTTTGGAGAGAATTTGTGAAATATCTGCGTGTTGAGACATATGGGAACTTGTGTGAGATTATGAATTGCACCGTAAGATTGTTGATTTTCTTATGTATATTTCATTTTGCGACAAATCTACAATACCAGAAGCATCTACTGACTCAACTCAGCAGGTTTGCTAGCTAGTTGCCATTGTTCTATAATTCGTTTCTTCGGACTGGTAAATGGAGTAAGAGAATTTCTGTTCAAATGGGTGGATATGGTGCACTGGTTGGTGAGTACTGGTAAGGTCATGGTCTTTTACTCTTTTGTGCATGTTGCTTGCAGTAGCTGCAGTTTGCACAGTCTGCTCTATTCAGACGTGTTGGTCGGCACAGCACAGGGATGAGCGCACCATTCTTGTTTCCATGGGATTCGTCTCCTCTGTCACTCTGTGTACTCATGAGTCCTTTGATTGGCAACAGAGTAAGAGCGTCTCAAAGTGTTACTATATTTTTATGTTGAAAAAAATCTAACCATATTTATAGTAGTCATCCTGTGAATATCATGGTTGGTTGTATGTATGAACTTGACAACACATGAGTACAAGTAAGCGACCGTAACGGCTGACGAATAAGAACCTCTCTCTAATACAAGCATTCGTGTAACAATTTTTTTTTTTCAAATCTATTATTAAAAATGATAGTATTTGTCACATCAATAATACACACCCCCAACATACACATCAACACAACTATTCCAACTAAAAACACAAAAAAAAAAAAGGGGATTGTAATTTTGCAACTTTTGTTCTCATGTGAAAGCAAGCATCTCAAAAGAAAAGGTCTTTTCAAAAAAAAAAAAAAGAGAGTAACCATAAAATGGAATAAAACAAAAGATAAAACACAGATATTTAGCAGGATCGCATTTCTGATTCTCTCCGCTAATGGGCCATTTATTATCTTTTTACTCTTAAGCGCCATTCATGTTGGAAGCGTAGAAGATGGCCTTAGATCCTATCAGTTTTACAACTCTACTTTTATATGTAAGTTAAGCGTGTAAGCACGGCCCAAACAATAAGGGCCTGTTAAGTGCGGCCCAAACAAAACCTCCCTCAACTGACGAACTGAGAGACAAGCCCCACAGGCCCCAGCCACGCCCACGCCTCCTCATCGCTACCTCGCCTCGGATGCTGCCGGCGACCGCGCTGATGACATCCGCGGTGGCAGAAGTCTAGTGTACGCCGGAGTCCCAAAACGGGGCAGCAGAAACAGCAATGGTCCAGGCCCTCCTCTTCCTCCCTCGCCTCCACCGCCGCCTCCTTGATTCCTTGTCTCTTGAGACGCTGCCGCCTCCCTCGGCGCTGCGGCTTCTCCGGCTGGCTTGGCTCAAGTACAGTGTCACTCTGGCTCTTTATGATTGGGGTGCAGTTTGCTGCGAATTGTACCATGCGTTTGGACGCCTGCATCAAACATACATAGCTCGCGAGATGCAGTTTGGTGGTTTGTTCATGATTTTGCGTCAAATTTGATTTTGGTCTGCACGATATGTTCTCGCCCACCATTTTTTGACTACGTGTGTAACTAAAAAATGATTAATGTATATAATGATTTTTAGTATGAAGTAAGGTTAATTAAAGAATATTAAATCAAAATAAAGATTATTAAAATAGAATATGAGATAATAATAATTATTAGTTTATATAATTAGAGAATGATTAATGTATATTAATAATTCTTAATATAGTTTAATTTTGATTAAGAATAATTAAAGTAGAATAAGAATTATTAAAATGAAATAAAATATTAATTTTTTTTTATTTTATATATTTTCCACTTACATCAATCATACAACTAACTAAACATCTCAACTTAGTCTGCACAATCTTATATACAAACCAGCCTTCATTGTCTGTCCCATTCAACCTGTCGTATGTGTCTCATACATACGAGTCAAGTTCAATGTTATGCTGAAAGACAGAGAGGTGATTCATTTATGGGTTTTTGGTGGTTTAATATCGATAAATACCAAATTCGGTACGAGATTGATAAATACCAAATTTATCAAATTAATACTAATCTACATAGGATTTTTGATTCGCAATTTAAAGTATCAGATAATAGAATAGTATCGGAGATTTTGAGTGATCAATAAGTAAAATTAAACACTAAATAATATTAAATCATGAAAATTTGTGGATTAACGCTAAATAATAGCAAATAAAAAAATTCCAATTTCCAAGTATAATTGATAAAATAAGGATTATTTTTTGATGTTTTGGGTTTTCAGTAAATACCGAAGCCATACCAAATACCGTAAATAAGGTAATCGTCCCACCAAATCGGATACCGTATACCACGTAAACCGGAAATTTTGGTTGGATCGGCTATTTTCAGTTCGGTATTTTCGGTTTAAGACAAAATTGCACACCCCTAATCAATGTGACGAATGTTGGTCGATGGTGTTTTGGTATTGGCAAACCAAACATGCCCTGGATTTTGTGATGCTACATCGTTTAGATGCATGCAATATTCCTAATTCTCCAGGTTGCGTTACTTCTATGGTGAACCCTATACGGCCATAATAGCTTTCTTTTGGTGGTAGGAATGTTACTATAGAAGCTTCGGTTTCTGTTCATCTACGGTTTTGGTGCCAATTTAGCAAGGGCCTGTTGCATAATTGTCAAAATTGTGCTAATTTTTCATAGGGTTTGGATGTAGGAATAGAGGTTTTGTATTAGAGAGTACCCAGTGATTAATTCTTCTTATTACGTGGGATGCTTGTCATGCTTTGACATTGGGAGGCATGTACTGTGTGATGTTCTTCATATTATGCTACTTTTTGTAGTGAAGTCCACATTATGCTTGTTTGCTTTGGGCATCTGAATTGCATTAGGAAATACATGAATTTTTTTCTGCTGGGGTTTTTGGTGGCATTTAGCAAGAGTCCATTGTCTAATTGTGCTAAGTGTGTTTTGTCTGGATTGTGTGGAGCTGCGAGGGTGCGTTGGAATGGATTCATGAATTTATTTACTTGGATTGCAAGGACATGGATTATGGGCTGCTTCTTGTTTCATATATGATGGTTTTGGTTGTTCCAGCCTGACATGGCAGTCTCGTAGAGTGAGGGGCTCTACCAAAATGGTGAAAGAAAAACATGTGATATGTGATTGATATCCACTCCACGCAGGAGTTCCTCAATATATTGATGCATATCGGTGAGAGACTTGTTATGTTGAGTTCTATGAAATTTGGTGTGGTTCTTGCCAAGTAGCCTCACCAAAGGTAAGATCATTAATTTTCCTGCTGTTCTGACAAGAGTTTATTTACTGAAAGAAGTTGATATGGAAAGTGCTATTTGGCATTTTTTTTTTTCTTTTTACTGATTTGTTCTCATGGAAGTTACTATAATTCGACACTGTAACAGTAATATGCACTTATCTCCAGTGATATCTGGATTTACATTATGTCGTTTGTGAGATAATAGCTTTAAAGAAGCATCATAAAGCGTTGTGCACAGTGCTTCTGGTAAGGCGCTAAGATTAGGATGGGAATCTCTGGAGTCACTTTGGTGATGCAACATCATGATCTTAGTATTTGCTTCAGACATTGAACAAAGCAAAAAGGGAACTTGAGCCACCCTTTGGCAATCCACATTGTGATCTTAGTGCATTTTAGATGAGCTTTTAGATGTTGCTGTTTTCATATTGCTGCACCTAAGGGACAAGAAAATGGGCAATTTTTCGAGCTTCACAACATTATACCGCTACAGAAGATGTTTGAGTAAATGAAGAGGAGATAGTAATAAATACCAAGATACCTTGAAATGGTAATGCGGTCATTGCACCGTGGTAACAGCTTGGAGGTAACCATAATGATCCGTGATCTGTGGAGATATTGTAATGAGGTACATGGAGTATTGGATCATCATAGAATGAGGAGAAAACTCAAAAAATTGCATGGACATTGCTTCGAGTTTTCTAAAAGAGGATGAGCGAGCCAGAACATATTCCTACTATAATTCTAGACGGTGATGGTCATCTTTGGAATTATGGGTTCAAATTTTGAATTTTTTTTCAAATAACCCAAAAAAAAAAATTCGAAAACTAACTTGAAACTTTTAAATTTTAAAAAAATGACCCCTGTCGCGAACCGGGCCGCACGACTGATCTTCAGTCGCTAGCCGACTGAAGACGTGGCACGGCTCAACACCCCGCTGGCCCAATTCGCATGCCACGTATGCTTTCAGTCGCTAGCGGAGCTAGCGACTGAAAAGATATAAAACTATGTCATACCAATAAGTTACAAAAACTGGTTGTAGTCTAGTTGGTTAAAAGGCTCTCTCTCTTTGGAGAGATCATGGTTTAAATCCCACCCCCGTAAATATTTATTCAATTTTTAGTCGCTAACTCGCGCGTCCCACTTCGCGACTGAGGGTTATTTTTTGTAAAATTTAAAAGGTTTGAGTTATTTTTCGAATTTGTTTTTTTTGAGTTATTTGAAAAAAAAATTCTCAAATTTTATGCATTTTTTTTGAACAAACATCTTTGTGCATTTGATATCACAGAATCATGATTCCCCAGGCTTTCTTCTTGTGTGTCATGATGGAATGAAGACTTGGTATCACAATGCGGCAGGAGCAGAGCTTTAGATTCCCCAGGTTTTGCGCCAACACTTCAAGAGCCGCACCAGTTATTTTCCTCATCTGTTTGTAGTCTATACTTCAGACCCATTTACATGAGGTCAGCAGTAATAAAACAGATGAGTTGTGTTCTTTAACCAGTATGGCGTGCATGTGACCTGACTCGCATCCTCTGGTGCAGTGCATTCGCATGTGGTATGGCAATTTTTTGATCTATACCATGCTTGTCTTGAGCTGCAGTTCTAGTTCGTGCCTGTGCCACATTGTGCTTTCATAATTGTGAAATGTTAAGTATACAGGACACCTGGCCCATCATTAGTCTCTCTGGGTACCCAACCTAGCTAGGATAGCTTAGGCTTACTAGCATGATGGCAATTGTTTTCCACGTTGTAATGAACTAAAATGGACAGCAAGAACGGTGCCTTGGTTGCAAAAGTGAGGTGTGATTACTGAGAAAAATGGAAATCAAGGGAGCACAGTGGCACAATTGCATGAAGCATTCGGTTGGATATTGATGCAACCAATGTAAGATAAGCTCACAAGTTTCATAAGGTGGCACACATGCATGGATTGAACAAAGATGCTTCACTTGTGATAAAGTCTACTGGGGTAATACTTAAGGCAGCATGTGTGCGGGAAAGAACCTTTTCTTTCCCATTGAATAAAGAAGCTCGAACTGTTATTGTGCAGTTTTCCAAGTAGTTGGGCTCCAGGGCCTTTTGGGAGATGTTTATGTCCCCCCAAAAAGGCCCAAAGAAGATTAGTGGCCTGAAATAGCATTGCGGCAGGGCTTTAATTTGTTTTTCCAGTACCCATTTCAAGATGTGGTGACCTTGTACTTGGGTGTTTGCATATACGCCTCGTGAATGTGATAGTTGATTGTTATGCCATTTCCTTGTCAAGCAATTCCTCATGGTGCAGCCTCAGTCCGCAGAACACATGTTGCGCAATGTGCCCACTTCTATACTGCTAGATGACCTTAGGATTTATGAAAAGAGGGGTACTTTACTTTTTCTGGTTCTCCTTTATACCCTTATAGGTTTCCTATGTTCTATAATTTTGCATATCCATCTACTTCTTTTCTGATGGTTGGACTTCCCCATTCTTTTTTTTTTTTCAACATTGTCTGTTTCTACTTTCTAATCTTCTCCAATCGTGAAGTGTACACAAATTGATATTTGTCAATATGAGCTAATTAACAAGCTACCTGTGAAGCAATAATAGCCATTTTTAGTGGTTCAATACTTTTCTTTTCATGGAGATAGCTTCTTGACTTTGCCAGTCCATAATGAGATCAGCATGTGGCATTTAGCTCTCTTGCCCTGTTTCATTGCTTAATAGTTCTACTTAGAAACACTGGTGTAGCGTTGTCTTGTCCTCTCTTATTATATGGCAGTTATTGTTCTATAGTAATGCCCCTTAGGTGATATTTCAGCTCTGCAGGACGGCCATGGAGCACCAAGATGACTTGTTCTTGAAAGCAAACCCTGATGAAAACAAGCCTATGTGTAAACGACTGAATATAAACTGTAAAGGTCCTTCCTGACCTCATTGCTACAGTGGAGCCGACAGCCAGTTAAGTCCTTTTCATGTACCTCAGCTGATGTCCTTGTGAAGTTGCTTTTGAAATTGATAATATGTCCTCTTTATTTCGTTCTGTGCAGTCACAACTTACAACAGTACTAGCAAATATCCCAGACAAAAGTCCTGTTAAATCACTGGCTGGTGAAACATTCACATTGTACTGCTTTCAATTTTCATACATGCTTGCACTTTTCGTGTTTTGATGCGCAGTTTTAGAAACTGAAATATGCCATTGTGATACACAACGCTGCTCATTGCAGCATCGGTCCACACCTTACTGGATAGTTCTAGTTTTTTGGAGAAACCTGTGGAAGCTAGTCCTGGGTGGATGTAGAATTGAGTATCTGACTCTTCATTGCTATATCTATTTGTTTCTTCTCTTACAGATCTTATTATAATCAGCTCGGGGGGATTTTAAGCCTTCATGAGTGTAAGGAATCTTCACTTCGATTAACTAAGAATATCGGTGTATTATAATGTCACACATCATTGTTTACTTGAACTAATGCACGCGAGTGTATATCTTTTAGAAGAAATCATAAACATCATTGTTGGTTGTTTTAAACATAATCAGTTACTATTTTAGCAAGCGGCTGGTATACACACCATCGTGATCATTCCTATGCTAATATAATTATCGTATCACCGAAATCATGCACGTGAATTTTGAAGTGTAAATACAAGAAGTTGACTATCGCGTTTACATGGGGGTGGCGTTTAGTTTACTAGTACTAATGTGTTATTGTATATTTGTATGCTGTGATTTATCTTCTGAATTCAGGGTCATGAATGCCATTAGTGGGAGTTGTTCACCAAAGAGGGGCGGTTGCCTGGAGATTATTCAACGCTAGTTCCTTCTTGGTAAATTACTCTCCTTAACGTAACGTATTATTCCAATTGAACTGATCGTATCTAACTATCATTTTTGTATTTGCAGTAATAATGACGAAAGAGGACCCAAAATATCGGGGATATTGGGGTGGGCTGGCTGAGTCAAGTTTCGAACCCCCTGTGAAACAAGATGAACAATTCTTGAGAGGTTGTTATACAAGACAAAATTCGTGACTGTGAAGTCAACATTTCATAATGCAATAAAAAAGAAGACCATGGAAGTCCGATGTTGTTTTGGAGAGAATATAAATCTGTTTTGACTTCTCTGAAATCCTTTTCAGAAAATGAGTGCTTGTGATCATGATGGAGAGTTGTAGTAGGTCTCTATCTTGGGACTAAGGAACAAATTATCATTTTGCTCGAATTATTGGTGCGCTTCAACTGACTTATTCCTTTTTCTTGTTCAATATTTTGGTCCCCAGTTCCACCTGCCCACCAATTTTTTTCCAGCTATGGAAGATTGATAACAAAACTATCGCGTTTTTATATACAACCATTATGTCATAGGATTAGCTTGACCTTCTCATCGGACTCTTCAATTTTTTTCTCATAAATTATTATAGTTTGATTTTGAACTTATAATCTCTGACCAATCTATTCATACTTTAACAAAAATTATAACTCAACTTTCAATATAATGTATGATCTCTTTTATAACAATTGGTAATCTTAACTGATAAACTAATATATAACTGCATCAGTACAAGATAAACGTGTGCATTCAAACTATTTATGTTAGAGGGGTTACTTTCGCAGGTGAATTGTCTCCCTCCCTAAGGATGAAACTTAAAAGTCTAGTCCCATGTTGACTGCCAAAAGATCTATTAAATAATCAGAAAGAGAGATAATGAGTACTAATCCTATGCAGAAGTAAAATACTAGGACCTTGAGTCACCAACTGTTTTTTGAAAATAACACTGTAAAAACTATTTGTTCCATGGAATTCCACCTTCGTGGAAGTGTCGAGCTGAGAGCTCTTCCGACTGGCCTCTATCTTCAGGGAGACAACTAGAATTTTACGTCACATTTTATTCTAAGGTAGTTATTGAAGTATTAGTAAAATAATTGTTTTTTTATCGATTTAAGTTTTTGAATGAATTGACAAATGCATAAAATTCAACATAATATCAAAATCCAAAAATTATGAGTTCGCAAGTTGAATACAGTAATTTATGAAAAAAAAATTAAAGAGTTTGATGGTGATACCAAGAAAGTGTTAGAGGTAGATTAGATCCTTGTCAAATCCATACAATAGGTCCAGTGGAGTGAGATTAATCGCACATGAAACTGGACATTTGCAATTGTTGTTACTTTCAGATCAGCAGCTTACTGTTCTACTCTGCAGTCTGGTCTGCGTAGAAAAGTCAACATTCTTGTACTACTGTGCACGTGGTATATATCTGTAAGGTCCTTGGTCGAGGTTTTCCATCCTTTTCTACGTGTTCTTCATTTATGTAAACTGTAGAATGATATTTTTGCATAGAACTAAGTATGAAAGACTTCCAAATGACACTGTGTACACTGTACGCTGTGCATCTACATCTGTCCGACTATTTGATCATTCTGTACCATATTAATTTGGTGCACCAAAAGTCCTCACGATGGCGAAGGCTGACCTGCATGTCTCATCTCAAGACTTCATTAGTTTGCGGTCAGTTGTTGCAGGCTGCGGTGCTGTGTGGCAGACTCATGTAGAGGGACATGGCATTTTGCTGTTTGATTTGGATGCCTTTTTTTAAGTTCAGTAATAGTGTTCCAACGCAAGTCGGTTCCAGATTCAACTGCCCCGAATTCACGCAGCCTGAGACACGTTGGCAAGTTGTGGGTCAGTTCCTTCTGCCCATTTCTGTATTCTGTTTATTGGTATTTGATGTTGGCTGTCTGACATTGGCCAAACCATATAGCTTTCACCCCTTTTTGGCAAAATCTTTCGTTTTTTTTTAAGTCCCGCTAGCTCTAGAATTTTCACGAGCACAAATTCTGTTTTTTATGAGTCAAAGATTCTTTCCCAAAACAAGTAGAGGTCTGATCACGTGACTTGATGCTGCTAATAATTAGAGAGTGGAGGTGCCACGTTAACAAGAAAGGCAACACCTCACTTTAGGTTAGTGGCCCTGGAAAAATAGCTAATATAGAAAATGGTATTCTAAAATATCAAAATTATTGTATCATACTGCAACGTATACAGATAGCTGTAAAATATCGCAATCGTATGCAAACATCCGTATTTCTAGTAGAAAATTGTCGTAAGCTAGAAAATGGCTAGTGGCACTGGAACAACAATTAATGTGGACATTCTATCACTTTAATATCGTTATATGACACCACAAAGTCTTCAAACAATTATAGAATAAATAAACGTCCATTCAATCGGAATTGGTAAGAGAATACTCATCTTTGTTGGGCTTTCACTGACATGGCCGTATATAGCCATTTCTTAGAAGCACCGCATCGGGGCAAAATTGGTCTACTAGGACTTTTTTTACTAGAAATATGGATGGTTGTATTACCATAGTGCTATTTTGCAGCTATTTGCAAACTTTGTGGTGCCATATGACAATATTGAAGTTTTGAAATGTTTTGTTCCATATTAGCTGTATTCCAGTGTCATTGACTTAAATTTCCCGACAGAAATGACACAATATCCATTTATATTTTCCAAAATTCATAGATTTGAAAGTTGACAATGCATATCTATGCTTCCAAGTTGGTGCATATTTACATGTGTTTGTTTAATTTTGAAGGCAAATTGGTTTCGTATCACTGAAATCTCAAAATTTTTTAGAAAATATCATTCTAATAAGGTCAAAATAGTTGTTCGAGATTAAAATGACATTTATGTCCTTTTCAAAAGATCAATTTTTTTAAATAAAACTTACAACCTTTATGAGGCATTTAATCAAACATCTTTGAGAGTGTGCACATGCAACAGTGATGGTGGGCAAGCGTAGCGATGGCGGTGGGTGCGGGGTGCATGCAATGGCAACAGTAAGCGCCAACAATCGCGACAGCAACGGTGGTGGGAGCGCGAGCGGCACTGGAGCAGGTGCGCAAGCGCGTGTGGCAGGGGAGCAGGCTCAGACGTGCGTGCGCATGGTAGCAACGTTAGCCAAGCACGATGACTAATCGTAACAACTGCAAGTGGGCGCGACACACGGGCAAGCAACGAAGAAAGTTGTTGCAATAATGCCTCATTCATATTTGATGAAATGTCTCAACGTAAAATCAATACATATCAAACACGTATAGAGAAGGAAACAATAGAGATATTCTTACTATTTTAAAAAAAATTAAGTTAAAATGACATATACAAAATAATTTTTGAGTTTTAGTGACACATAACTAATTCATCTTGTCTATGATATATCTTGAATTTCCACTTTCGCCAGTAATATAAACAAGCTTTTCATTACAAGAAGCTGAAGTCAACATGGGTGATTTTATGACTTCTTACACCAAAAAAAAAAAAAATCTTCACATAAGTTTATAAGCCAAATTGAAGCCATTTTTTTTGTGCTTCTCTGCTATAACAAAAAAAAAACATGACTTCTTGTAAAGAGCCACAACTCAGTTAAACATACACACACACCACATACTTTTTTTATTTGAGATCAGAAATGACCACACTGCTCATTCCGTAATAAAGTTGCTTCTTTATTGAGAGAGAAATGGATGAGTTGGCCAAATTCCAGAGGTTTCTCATTGCTCCTGTCAATTAGTCCAAATCTTCAGCTAACTTAGTGTGTAAGATAAACTTACATTAACAGTCTAACACCGTCATACATCTTCGTAAACAAACAAAGTCTGCTCCCTTATTTCTATGTGTACTACGTCAGGACGTTATACTTTTCGAATCACATGCTCCTTGTTAGATAGATCACAATGCCAACTGCAGTTTCCATGCATTCAGGTCCAAATTGAAACTAAAGTCCTCCGTTGATCCTGGCCTGACTTGTCAGACGTTGGTCGCCTCCGACTGGCCTGCATAAATATCCATATTTTTGACAGTTCTAACGCAAAATTGAGTGGGTGGGTGGGCGTTGTGACTTCTCAACGGGCCGGGTCTGTTGACGCGCTGAAAGCTCGGCGAAGCTTGCGGCGTCTCTGTCTCCGATCGCAACAGCGCATCCGTCACCGCCTTCGCTACAGATTCCTTTAGCAATTCGTCGCCCCATTTGACGCTCGGCTGTGACGCCAGTGTAAGAAGAAACATGAATTAGCTTCAGTCTTCCACAAACTAGCTGCTTAAATCAGTAGGACCATGCCACAAACATTTCTAACATTTCTCACTGATTAATAATGACCATTTAACAAGAGAGGACCAATTCTATCTGGCAGGCGAGGGGTTAGAACTTAGATGCACATTTCTGCAAATGAAATAACATTATTCTTACACGAAAAGTTTTGATAAAAGGAAGTGGTATATTGGGGCCTATTCATGGACAGTGCTAGATAGCGGAATCTTGTTAGTCGTCGGTGAAACTGGGCTTTTCTTTTTTTTCAAGCTTCGGTTGGATTGTGTATTTTTCATCGCCATTTATTTATTAAAAGTACAGGGGAGATGTCTACGATGTTGCGTAACTATCTGCCATCCTATCACCTTCCTTAGTTTCTTTACAGTATTATGTATTTCCTTGTCTAAGTCTAGTTTTATGATATCAATCTCTCAAGTGTATAAAAAGGTTTGATATGAGAGGAATAGAGCCTGACAAAAATTTCTTAAGCATGTGACAAGTCTGAAATCATGGGATTTTACTTTGCTTGGAATCTTGCTACAAGGAACAAAGAGCTTTACACTTTTTTTAATCCATAAAAATCATGAATGATCATGCATCCATTAGTCAATTGCAAGACACCTTTCTCTCTTATGTAACACATGCACAGTTGCACACTGTTTTACTCTGGAACTCACGTGCGGGAAGTGTTTCCGAATGTACTCTTCTAAAGTGAAAACTAGCTGCATGACTTCTAAAGCAAATAAGTGGGCAATTGAGCGCTAGTAATGTTTTTAACATGCAGTGGAAGGCTATTCTACACCCACGAATAAATGTAGGTGCTTTATTAGAATATTACAATTTTTAGGAACAGTATAGAAGAGCTGCTAATAGAAATGATTGAAATGTGAGTATATTGTATGTATTTTTATAATAATTTGAATTTTTAAATGAATTAGTCGCATGGGTGAAACTCAACAAAAATATATTTGGAATTTATTACATTCTCAAAGCATCTATGAATCTAGAATCTAGTATCATATCATCAAACTGCAGAATATTTCATAAAGTAAGTATATGCTTAGAGTAACTATATATATATATACCTTCAGTTGCAACGTGAAGCTAGCCCTTGGAAAAGTATTTGCTCGAGGTAGACTAGTACTGTTGGTGCTCATGGCCACCAAGCTGACATCTTCCAACCCTTTCAGGCACTGTAGTGTAGTGAGCACAACGTCCGTCGTATTGCAGTTTGTCCTCACCGCTATCCTCAAGTAAATTGCACATTCTTCTGCTACTCTCCTTATCTGAATCTTTATCTTCTCACCGGAATCGTCGTCTTCGTTACCGTTACCGTCGTCGCAACGACGGCAAAGTCGCGACTCGAGCATTTGGTTCTTCTCCTCAAGTGCAGATACCTGGGACTTCAGGGAGTTTACATACTCCTTTGCCCTGATAAGTATGGATGTCTTGTCTTTCTGTCACACAGAGAAGAATCGAACATTTGTAAGAACTATTCATGACATGAAATACAATAAAAATGCTTCTATGCTGAACTAAAAAAGGTTTCTCAAAGAGTTTCATGTTAGGCCTGTGCAGTTTTCTTTCGGAAGAAGAGTATAAAAAACACTGTACATACAATTACACATGTATATACAAACATATATGCATGTATCTATGCTTCAAATACATCAGACACACCTTGGAGCCAGGTGGGAGCACCGTCTTGAGCGCGTGGAAGCTCTCGTTCAGCTTCTCCCGCCGCTTGCGCTCCGACATCATGTGCTGCAGCTGGTTCACCGGCGGCGGCGGTGGCGGCGGCGGCGCCGCCAGGTAGTACTCATCAAATCTCGTCATGTACATCCTTGCCAAGACCAACATGACCGTCTTTATCATCCTCTGGCCGCACGCACCTCCCTTTGGCATCTTCCTCGGGCTGAGGTGCCGGACATAGCGCTTGAAAGCACCAGTGGACACGTCAGCCGCCATTGCCGCCATGCCATGAACTGGTGGAGTTGGTACGTGAAGGCTCATGTACTGGTGGTGGTCGTAGCGTATGGGTTCTAATGGCCAGTGTGAGGAGACCTCGGGGTATTGGCAGGCCGTGGTGGGCATGGCGAGGAGGTGCGCCGAGCTCTCGGGGCTCCCGGAGAGGGACCGCAGCGACGACGACGACGACGACTGCAGGCTGCCGCCGCGGGCACCGTGGTGCAGCGCGACGAGGTCCTCCGGCGTGGCATTGGCCGCCGGCATGTACACCTCCTCCTCCATCTCCATTTGCATGCTGATCTGTCAGTATGTATACACATATGGTCAGAGCAAAGCTGAGACACAAGTTCGAATATTGCAATTCTGATATGTGCATGTGTTCTTGCCTGATTTAACCGGTGCTGCATCTCTGAACTGACCTGTTCTTGTCCATGCGTGAAACTACAACACAAAAGATAAACCAAATCAAGAACACAACCTCCAAATCAAAGCAAAACAAAAAACGTCTGATCTGAAACATTTTTTTGTGTGATCTGCATGCGTGCATAGAAGCTACATACCCGCACATGAAGCCGTTATTGCCTGTACTGCAGCCATGGAACCAGCCTTCCATGATGAGTAATTAGTTGCTGCTATCTTTATACGTATATCACTTGGTAAAAATTTAGCACATATTTGAGAAGTACACATATGGTGAGAAGTGAGCACCTTATATAGGGGAATAAATACAAGCACATGCAAGCTGATGTGGCACGTGCTAGTTTTGGGCTAAGTAATTGCGAGAGATGCACATGAGGAGACTGGAGTCTGCGGTCCATTTGTCTGACTGGAAGAACGGGAGATAAACTTTTGAAGAAACTTTAATTTTCGCGTCCTTTTCTTTTAGATCAGCAGATAAGTAGAAGAGGCTTTTTTGCTATCCGATTTGGTCTGTTTGATTCAGACCCTGCCTTCTATAATGGTGCCATTTAGTTTTGGCTTTAAAATAGATTAAAAACTGAAGGTTTGGAATTGTTTGCCAAAGAGCTTAATTTGAGTTTTTAAATGATTTTTTATCATATGAATAAGATTAATATTAGTTGCAATCAATAGCAGGATAAAATAATTAGTTTAAATTTTATAGGTATAATGTAAGGACATGTTAGCCTAATTTAACTTTAACTTATAAACTAGTAGAAACGGATTTAAATTTATTTAGAGCTTGATTCGTGAAAGAGATAGGCATTTATTCCCGGCCGACAGGATCATTGTTGAGTGAACCTTCGCTATCTGGCTTTAAATGGCTTTAATGGCTTTAAAAGGTGGTTCAGGAGCTTCCTCTCTCTCTTGCTTTGCTCTCTCCATCTGTAATATCCTATATTTTAGTATTTATAATTGTGTCAAGTCTAATTTAGAATTTAACTCTAATATATATTTGATATTACTTCTATAGTGTATTTAATTTCATTAAATTTTACTATCGATTAAAAAAGAAAATAAAAAATATATTATGCTTGTGATATGTTAGTAGTAGTGTTTCTCTTACTACTAAAAAATTATTAGTATTCAGTTTTATTTTTTGGGATGAACAAAGAAATTATTTTATGCTATATCTATTTCTTAGGATACAAGAAAGAAATTAGAATTAATAGTGTTGATTTTTTTTAATGTTCGATGGCTTAAAAAAAAGAAGTATATATTATTAAGGATAAGATATTTTGAATGCCCGATAAAAAATAATTAATTTACCTCACTTGACGGTATATATTTTTATTAGAATATTGATTTCTTAATGGTTAAGAAAGAAAATTATTTTAAGCCAAACTTATTTTATACCGAGGGACGAAGATATGTTAGGGTATGCACTTAAAATATCTTTATTGGTCTGATTATATTATTGTAGTACTCTATCTCAGTTCAGTTCAAGAGACCTAATAGTGATGAGTTAGTTTTTTCTCGGAGGTATAGCGTGACGTAAAATGTTATATAATACCTAGAAAATTAATTATATCAACTGAGTTAGTCTTTTTAGGGGTGTGAAAACAAGAACTTAAGTGCTAATATGGGTAGGATGTATTACTACACAATATTTCTTACTTGATTGATTGTAGTATATGCTTTCCTATTTACTTCTATGAAAGAATCTATTATATAGAAAGCACTCAATGATTTACTAGCCTATTGGAGTATTCTTACAAAACATAAAATACTATTTAACATTACTTCCTCATGGAGAATACTTCTTACTAGAAAAAAATAATGAAGAATAACAGTTAAATTGACTTCTTACTACACTAAATAATTAAAATTATCCACAAATATATTTATAGTAAAATGATATTGTTAGTTTATCAATTATAGCAACTAGAAGAAAATCAAGCACTAGTCGGCCAATAATTCTATGAATAATATTTTAATCAATCGTTTGGATAAATTTGGGAAAAAAATAGCTAAAAGGTATAGCAAAAATAGGATGTCGTAATAGAATAATAAATTGTGAGAATAATGTATAGGTCTAAGACTCTAATTTAATTAAGCCACATGTGCTTTGTAATTAAACTCAAAACTCTTCAAGTGTTACAAAACAAATTAAATAGGATTTTTATGCTGGTAACTATATATATTAAGAAATAGAATTTGAGTTCAAGAAGAATAGAAATTCAAGTTGACTTCTTGTCGGAATAAACAATTACCATTATATAGTTGTTAGACAAATTTTCTAACAAAATTTGTCACATGTTTATGATATATGAATCACATTTGACAAAGGGTTAAAATAAAAATATCTCTACATTTACTTACTTTAGCAAATAATATAAAATTATCTATTTTTTAATACAAATACAATGATATATAATTTGTCTCATGAAAAATAAATTTAAGTCATAATCAATGAAATATCGGTTTTATCGCAAAGGACATATTTATAAAACGGACTTAACTTTTTTGTTACTTATCAGAATATGTTCTTTATCATTTTAGAAACCTTATGACATGACAGATATATTTAATACAAGGTTACAACATGAATAGCACAAAACACAGAAAGTCTACTTTGATCAAATCAATGCAGGGATTTAATTGTAAATTGGCTATAACTTTTGATTCTTTCAACAAAATGAGTGGTTCCATGATTTTTCAAAATCTCTAAATATAATTAACCTAAATATTGTGCTATCGTGACTTGAATAGTACATTTAAAGGTTTGCAGTTTGCCCGAACGTTTATTAGGGGCTAAACGTAAACATGATCATAACCTTTTACCTTGTGCTCCAACTTTGGAAAATAAATATTTTATTGTGTTCTCCTGAGACAAATGCAACCATATATAATTTTTCTATATAATTTTACCCGAGTAGAGTTCATATTACTTTAGGACCCAAATAACATGTCGGGTTAGTTTATATTCGGTTCAAACACACTTTTCGTGTGCAAGCAGATTGAGTACAAAAATATTAAATAAGTGGGTCTAAAATATTTAATAAATTAGTCCAAAAATAATAAAGTAATTTAAAAAGAGATAAAGAATAACTTATCTATTAATTGAAATATTGTCTTTAAGAAATTCAAATACCTATATTCTCTCTTGGATTTGAATATTTCTCATCCTCTATAAATAGAGGAGCTCTCTTCCAAAAGAAGGGCTTTGTAATCCTGCTCGCTGCACATAAGAGTTTTCTCTTCTCCTTTATGCACGACGCCTGAGGCTACAGAGACGACCATCCATGGTGAGTGACTCTCATTGGCATAATATACATTATGCATCACATAGAGGATCTATGCAAAGATGACTTCGGCAATATTCGACATTTAATCAATCTACATGCCCATACTGTACAGGAATTCACTGTATGCACCTGTCGGTCACGGTGCAAGATCTCTACATTACCGTATGCCTGTACCGTTTAGGAATTCACTGTATGTACCTATTGGTCACAGTGCAAGAACTCCGCCTTGCCATTGATGATAGCATCCCATCATACAACAAAGGAGTGCTAGTGCATTATCCTATGTGCAATCAGATCCACCATCTTGAAGAAGAGCATAGCGAAATTCTTGGAGCATGAGGCAGAGCCATGCCGGCATATGGCGGCGCGATCTTGAATCGCCTGCCCTCTTCTCATCTTGCCACCAACAGTTCACGTTAACACAAAGGCCCTATCCAACTGTAAAGGGGAGTCTAATACATTGTGTCTAGGGGTTAGATCTGCGGAATGCGCAAGCATAATGCGTCACTCTATATCCATGATGAAATAGCGGGCGTCCTGCTGAATTTCAGCTTGATGTACTTGCAGTGAATTGATGATGATTTCTGATCCAGAAGTATGATCGGCCTCAAATTTTTATGGCAGACAGAAGACTTGTGATGAAATATGTCCACCAAATTTTACTTTGATCAGAAGTCAGACAAGTCTTCAGAAGGTCATGAAAAATGAGCTATGTCTTGCTGAATTTTAACCTGACATATAGGTGATGTATCGATGATAATGTCTGATCCAGAAGTCTGATCGACTCTTAGTTTTTTTGGCAGACAGAAGACTTGTGATGAGATAACTCCACCAAGTTTCATCTCGATCAGAGGTCGGTAAAATCTCCATAAGGTCATGGAAAATGAGCTATATCTCGTTGAATTCTAACATAATGTGCTAGCGATGAATTGATGATAACTTCCGATCCAGAAGTCCGATCGAGCTCAAAATTTCATGAGCAGTAGAAGAGTCATGCAGAAACAACTCCACTAAATTTCATGCCGCCAAAGGTCAAAAAGGCCCCATATAGCCAAGTGAAGGGAGCCTAGTGTGTTGTACTGTGGATTGGATTATGAAATATGCATGACGCATCATCCTAGATTCATTCTAATCGCGCTGAAGGATCTATTCTTAGATTTTCAAGACAACCAGAAGCTATCCTGATGATTGGGCTATCCATACCTTGTACCAGGAGCATCGTTTGAAGCCATTGATGAACGTCTCGATGTGTCTCCATACCATGCAATGTGTATCTCCAGAAGTTGACGAAATCAAGATGCTATCACAACCTATTACCATCCACATTATGTCGCTGGGCACTGACGAATCTAAGGCGACATCTTGTTTGTGACTGACGAAATCAGGCATCGTTAATGCCAAGTAATAACGAGGCGAAGGTGTCCATCCATCCTTTTGTTCGCGACTGACGAGGCCAAACAAAACCCTAGTCACGCATCGACGAGGTAAAGGCTAGACACATTTTGTGATAACACCATAGATCGATGAGGCTATGGATTTGAATAGTTGCATGCATGGGCATATGCATTGCATTCATCGAGAGTAGATTTGAAGCATGAAGACAATGATCATCAATAACTTTATCGGAGGTCTTCTACGGATCCAATTCACAAATTAATGTAATTAACCAGGAGTTTTACGAAACCCTGAGAATCATAAATCGTGCAACCTTTTAATGTCAAAATGTATTTCATAGGCACAAGAGAATATGTGAAATCCCAAGGAGATTTATAACTTGTAATTCTTTTTGAATTAATAAAGCATATTGTTTTCTTTATGTTTATGTGTTCTCTACATTATTTTTATGTATATATTTATGTATACTGATACAACCACAACACAAAAATTTCACCCGAAGAGGAGCGAGTGAATTTTCTCGATTAAACAATAGTACAATCTAAAAAAAGGGCACAAAAAACTTTGCTTACCTGTAAACTGAATAAAAAGGTAGAGAATGCACAAAAATCTAACTTTTTCTTTTATTAAAATAGCAAAAGTCTATCTCCTATTCAAATTCAAAAAGGGATAATCTCTATCTTTATCCTTTTGTTTATTTAAATAACAAAAGTCTATCTCCTATTCGAATTCAAATATCATAAATATCTTTGGTTATATGTCATATTTGAATTCAAATCCTCTGAATATCTCTGGTTGTTGGATAGTTGCAACCAACCTAGAGGCTCTATAAATAAAGAGGGGGTGCTAACCTTTTTGTTTTCAAGAGCACATAAGCAGGTGCAGAGAGACAGACAAAGCTGCAGGGTAGAGGGCACAGGTGGACAGAAGAGGAGGCTCAGGAGCTCTTTTCCTTGTGACTAGCAAGCTTTTGAAGATGGTCATGGGTGAGTCTTATTTATCTACATGAACATGCATCATGCATCTTTTGATCAGAGATCAAACCCCACCAAGTGTGGCTGATCAAAGATCTGAAAGTTGTTTACTTTCGATCTGATCACACACCATCTAAGTCCTAATTGATCCAAGATCCAAAAATTGCATGTTCATCTTTTGATAGAGATAAAAAACCCCACCAGGTGCGGCCGATCAAAGATCTGAAAGTTATTTACTTTCGATCTGATCACGCGCCATCTAGGTCTCGGTTGATCCAAGATCCAAAAATTGCATGTTCATCTTTTGATCAGAGATCAAACCCCACTAGGTGCGACCGATCAAAGATCTAAAAGTTGTTTACTTTCGATCTGATCACACGCCATCTAGGTCCCGGTAGATCTAAGATCCAAAAATTGCATGTTCATCTTTTGATCATAGATCAAACCCCACCAGGTGCGGCCGATCAAAAATCTGAAAGTTGTTTACTTTAGATCTGATCACACGCCATCTAGGTCCCTGTTGATCCAAGATCCAAAAATTGCATGCTCATCTTTTGATCAGAGGTCAACCCCACCAGGTGCGACCGATCAAAGATCTGAAAGTTGTTTACTTTCGATCTGATCACACACCTCTAGGTCTCGGTTGATCCAAGATTCAAAAATTGCATGTCCATCTATTGATCAGAGATCAAACCACACTAGGTGCGACCGATCAAAGATCTGAAAGTTTTTTACTTTCGATCTGATCACACGCCATCTAGGTCCCGGTTGATCCAAGATCCAAAAATTGCATGCTCATCTTTTGATCAAAGGTCAACCCCACCAGGTACGGCCGGTCAAAGATCTGAAAGTTATTTACCTTCGATCTGATCACAAGCCATCTAGGTCCCGGTAGATCCAAGATTCAAAAATTGCATGTTCATCTTTTGATCAGAGATCAAACCCCATCAGGTGCGACCAATCAAAGATCTGAAAGTTGTTTACCTTTGACTAATCACACGACATCTATGTCCCGGTATATCTAAGATCCAAAAATTGCATGTTCATCTTTTGATCAAAGATCAAACCCCACCAGGTGCGACCGATCGAAGATCTGAAAGTTGTTTACTTTCGATCTGATCACATGCCATCTAGGTCTCAGTTGATCTAAGATCCAAAAATTGCATGATTATCTTTTGATCAAAGGTCAACCCCATCAGATGCGGTCGATCAAAGACCTGAAAGTTGTTTACTTTTGATCGATCACACACCATCTAGGTCCCAGTTGATCCAAGATCCAAAAATTGCATGTTCATCTTTTGATCAGAGGTCAACCCCACCAGGTGCGGCCGATCAAAGATATGAAAGTTGTTTACTTTCGATTTGATCACATGCCATCTAGGTCCCGGTTGATCCAAGATCCAAAAATTGCATGCTCATCTTTTGATCAGAGATCAACCCCACCAGGTGCGGCCGATCAAAGATTTGAAAGTTGTTTACTTTTGATTTGATCACATGCCATCTAGGTCCCGGTTGATCCAAGATCCAAAAATTACATGCTCATCTTTTGATCAGAGGTCAACCACACCAGGTGTGGCCGATCAAAGATCTGAAAGTTGTTTACTTTCGATTAAAGATCACGCACCACCTAGGTCACTGTTGATCAAAGATTTGAAGGTCATATGAGGACTTTCAAAAAAGTCCTTCCAAGATGAAAGTTCTGTCCAAAAGCTTGTTCACTTTGTCTCATGAGAGATAGATCGATGATAACTTCTCATCCAGAAGTACGATCGACCCCATAGTTTTATGGTGAACAGAGGACTCTATGAGAAATCTGTCCACCAAATTTCAAGTCAATCAGGGACCTCTAAATTCCAATTCGACAATAGGCAGTGCTCTGTCCAGAAACTTGTTTACTTTACCTCATGGGAGATAGATCGATGATAACTTCTCATCCAGAAGTCCGATCGACCCCAAATTTTTTATGGTGAATAGAGAACTATATGAGAAACCTATCCACAAAATTTAATGTTAATCAGAGACCTCTAAATGTCCAATTCGACCAAAGGAAATTTTCTAATCAAAAGAAAATTCAGCTTGTCCCACGGGAGAAGATCGATGATAAATTCTGATCCGGAAGTCCGATCGACCCCAAATTTTTATCGAGAATAATAGGGTCATACTGAAACTATTCCTCCAAGTTTCACCTTGATCAAATGTTCAAAATATCATCAAAACTATTGCAAATAGCTCTGTCCCGCTGAATTCCAACTTGACGTACAAACAATGCAATAAAGATAGTTTCTAATCCGACGGTCTGATTGATCTCAAATTTTGATGAACAATCTAGAATTTGTGCAGAAACTATTCCTTCATGTTTTAAGCCTATCATAGGTCAGGAAAGCTCTCATCTAATAAGTCGAGGGAGGGCTAATAACCAATTATGTTCAAAGATGTCAAATCAAGTCGAAATCCTATCAAGTCCTTGATGGATATTCCAATGGACTGTCTACCATGCAACGTGCTTTTCCTGAAGGTAAGAAAGTCAAAACTGTTATCACAAGTCATTCCATCCATAATTTACATGTTGTTGGGTACTGATGAAGCAAAGGCAATATACTTTTTGTCCATGACTGACAAAGCCGGACATCATTCATGCCGGGTACTGATGAGGTGAAAACATCCATTTGTTCGCGACCGACGAAGCCGAACAACTGCCTGGTTGGGCATCGATGACCGAAGGCCACATCTTATGATAACACCATAGACTGACAAGGCTATGAATTTGCATACTTGCATGCATGGGCATATGCATTGCATTCATTCATTCAAGAGCAAAGTTATTTTGAAGTTTGAAGACGACGACCATCAGCACAACTTAATCAGAGGTTTTTTGTGGACTTATTCTACAGATGTAATTAACCAGGTGCTTTTCAAAAGACCTGAGGAACCATGAATCATGCAATCTCCTGAAGTCAAAATGTACTTTCCTTTGGTGCAATAAGAGATTGTAAATCCCAAATGGACTTGTGACTTGTAATTCTTTTCAGAATTAATAAAGTACAGAGTTTCCTAAGATTGTGCATTCTCTACCTTTTTATTTGTATACTTATGTATACTGGCACGCCCGCATACACGAAAAAGGGGTCAATTTCCCGGAAGAGTGATCTTCCCGACGAAACAATTTTATTCTAACAGTTATTGATATATTAACCGTTAGAAAAAAAACCACATGATTTAACAAATACCCTCGCCGCCATATCTTGTTTCTCTCTTCCTTCTTCTCGACCAAGCCGCCTCTCACCTTCCCAAGCTGCTATCGCTCTTCGCCAACCAAATCCACCAGTAGCCGTTGCTCCTCTAAATCCTCGCCGCCGATCGCCTCTTACTTCGCACCTGTACAGCCACCATCAGATCTGCTTAGATTTGTCTCCCCCACCATGCTTCTTGCCTCCATTTTCCACCGCTACAGCTTGTGCCACCGCTTGTTCCTCTCCTCTCCCTCCCTTAGTGCACCTCACCACTGGCGTGACAACGGCTGGTGAGCTGCCGCCTCCTCTCTCTCTCTCTCTCGACTCTCTTCTCCAATCCTCCAAACCCTAGATCTAGGCCATCGACGGCTTAGATTGCACCGCCGCTGTGTCCGATACAAGCGTCTGGTGAGCTCAAGCTACAACCTTGGTTTCCTCCACTCGACTTCGATTTCCTCGTCCTCAACCAACGCTACATCGACCGCCTCCTTCGTTGTCGACCAACACTGTGTCGACCACAACCACGACAACTTTGACTGCGTTTCTCCCCCTTTGTACTAACAACTTGGCAACGTTCTCTCATCTCTCTCTCCGCCATCAGATCTCCTTTGATTAATTAGAATATAGTAAGTTATTCTAACGGTTCACTAATAAGAATCGTTAAAATATAGTATGATATTCCAACGGTTATTAAGAATGAACCGTTAGTATAGTTTACCGTTAAAATAAGTTGTTTTACTAACGGTTTCGAACAGTTAGAGTAGGACTAGACTTCTTCTATCGTGCCAATTACTAACGGTTGGAGAACCGTTAGTACAGATGTTTTGAAACCATTAGTACTTAGTATTTTTGTAGTAGTGAAAGTTTGACCAAACAATTGAATAAAATGATTTTTCTATGTTGTTCTTCTTTATTTTCGAAATTAATAAGAAAAAAATGTGTGTATTGATCTTATTTTTCTTTATGTTAAAAGGCATACTATTTTCAAGTTTATGTTTTTACAAAAAAAAAAATTGATGCTACAACGATAAACATACAATACCAGTCATAGTTAAGGTACGGGACTGTTTTAGCTCTCCTCGAGGATAGCCCTTGTCTGAACAAGATACACGATGATGGATCTGTAGGAGAGACCGATACTAGTAAATTAAGAGTAATAATTCTGGGTGGAACAAAAAGTTTTACTCTTCAAGAACAGAATTGTGCTAAAGAGATTGTGATATTGGAATACCCCTTTGTAAAGTGTAAAAGTGTGAAATTTCACCCCGGTGATTCCTAGGATTGGAAAGTTTGTAGTCATGTATGGTATAAGAAATTATTTTATTCTTATTTTTAAGTTATCAATATATTATTTATGCATTTTTACTTATTATTAATGAAATAGATATGACTTCACGATTATAAATAACCTTGTAATGAAAATTTTTTGTCAAAAAAAATAATCTATTTTATTTACATCTATTATTGTGTGTGTATGTCTATTTGTTGAGTATGACTTGTTGTACTCATTCTTGCAAATATATTTTTTTATGCAATGGTTGAAAATAGTAAGAACATTTCCAAGATGTCATTAATTGATGGAATCGAAAAATAAGCTAAATTAATTGAGTGGGAAGCGATTAGAAAATATGTTCCATTTTGAAATGTTAAAATTTTAATTTTCTAGTTTATTGTATTAGATACATCTTGAATAAAGAGAGTTTTTATGATCTATTTTCAGTTTGAACCTATTTTATATCAAATCTTACATGTCTATGAGTTTTAGCTCATAAGTGTGTGACGTCTGGTATGCATAAACTTTATTTGGGTGTGTGACACCATTCCTATGAAAAAATAAAGGTAGTTTAAAGGGGTTCACATTTGTCGATCTAGACGGATTTGGATCGATCGGCCGCCATCATTATCAAGAATCGATAATTCGGCATTCTTTTCAGGTTTTCAAATTCTTGTGCGCTTTGAGCTTTTTGTAAAAATCACACCTCATTTTGTAGAGAGAAAAACACAGATAAATAAAAAAAATATATAAAACATACTTACACTCTAAACGCTTAATTAGGACCGTCAAGCCTATGACTAAGCAGTTATGAATTTGGGGCACATTTCACTAGCGAAGCTAGAAAATCTATTATATGGGATCCTTTATAACTAAAATTATTATAGCACCTTCCTCTTTTAAAAATTTGCATGGCTCTATTAGGGCCGTTCTCTTTAAGTATTCTTTGGCCTTTCATGTAACTTTTATATATAGTGGTTTGATTTATAAAAGTCCAGTGAAATCCTATGTATATGGGCTTCTCGTGAGTGAGTTTTGGTCCAAAGTCACCATATTTTTATCTATACTGCAGAAAAGTTATGCTCAGTTGGCTTTTAGCGAAACCTCGTATAATGATTTCCCGCAACATATTTTTAGAAAAATGAGTTTCATAGCACTTAAAAAATATCACTCAAATATCTCGAGTGAGTAAAATACCACTAAAAAATTATACAATTTGTTTTTGTTTTATTATTTTCGAGTTATGGATGTTCGTTTGGACAATTTTATCCCTCTTCTTCATCCACAATGTTGCATAGTACTGGTAGTGGCTAAATTCGTAGTGTTGCAGATGGAGAAGTTTGTTGGCGGAAATGAAGGAACTCACAGCGGCGGATCTTGTGACGGTAAAGCTCACGACAATGGTGGTAGGGACAGATCTTGCGTGGTGACTGTACCTCTTCTTTTTTATTCACAGTGTTACATAGCATTGGTGGTAGCTGAGCTCATGGTGTTATAGACAGAGAAGTTCATTGATAATGATGAAGGAGCTCATAGTGATGGATCCTACAGTGACGAAGCTTGTTGCAGCAATGATTGGTATAGATCTTGCAGCGGCGATGCCAGTGTTGATCTAGTGGCAACGGAGGAGGAGCTTCAGAGCTTGCCCATTGTGACATGTGGGAGGGGGTTGACAGCAAAGCAAGAAGAAAGAGGTCGTGGTAGCAGACTGTGGCAGATGGAGGAGGAGGAAGGAGGTAAGGACAAAATTAAAATTTTTTAAATTCTTTTAGAAAGAAATTCTAATAAAAATTGATGGAGATGATAAAAATACAATAGTATAATTTTTTAGTGGTATTTTATTAATGTTGTTTGAGTATTATGAAGCTAATTTTTTAATTTTTTTTTCAAGAGTCTTGTGAACGCAGTAATTAACTCCGGTTGTTGCTGACCAGTCTACTTCTCGTCAGTTTGAGAAAGTTCCAGGCTTGTTCGCGACCATTAGTTTGGGACAGACCGGGACTTCCAGCGTTGGCAGACAGGAAAGGCAGAGAGGAATCCGACAAAATCCTAAAAACGGCGTTCGTTGGATGTTACTGATGAGCCGCCGTAGAAAAGTAGCCCGTCAAACTCTCCCTCTTTTTTCTTAAAAAAAAACGAATTGCATGTGATATAATAGAATAAATTACACTAAATTCTTAAATTTATATGAATGTGTCATTTAATTTTTGAACTTGAGAACTCATCAAATATATTCTTAAATTTATATTTGTTAATCAAAATAGATCTAAATATTAATTTTATGGCAGGGTTTGCTTATATAGGAGAATGGGCATTGTAACAATATCCTATTTAGTTAGGTGGATTGTTGATATGTCACGTATGTAGATGGATCATGAGATGTGATTGGGGTGTTTTTAAAAGTCCTAAAATTTGTTATATTTGATTTGATTATTTCTTTTTCCTTAACAAATTCATAATAGCAACATGTTCACAAAGAAAATATTTACTCTGCGGTGTTTTCATGAAGGAGAATGAGAGTTTAGTGGGATGATCAATTGTTCTAAATAACGATCGCAACCATCTCAAATAAGTCTGAAGTTTCCTGGGAAGGAGATACCCCACTCATACATGTACGGTTGGTATTTTTTATGAATCTGTTGTAAATTTTGTTGAGATGATTTGTTTGTTAAGTATTCATATATGATTATTGATTAAAGAAATTCCAATATTTTGATCACCAAATAAGAAGATTCTATCAAAAAATTGTTATTTGACATGTTTTGGTTAATAAATACAAGTTTAGAAATCTATTTGATGAGTTATCAAGTTAGAGATATAAATGACATATTTGTGCAAATTTAGGAATCTATGATTGCAATTTACTTAATATAATATATATTATGTTGACAACACATTCCAAGTCAATTCAATCACATATATTAATATAAGACTCAATAAAACACATATATGAAAATAAAAAAAAAAATCAAGAACTAAACTCACCGAACATGTTACGTCAAACTCTCCCCCTGTCTTTTGCTCGGTGGCGTGCATGCAAGGTCCACGAAGTGATGCATGGCATCGTGTACTGACAAGTTATGTGTCTCACGAGTGCATTCTGTTTTTTTGGTGGGAATTACTGTTTCTGCTTATCGCTGTAGACAACTACTGTACTCTGGAGTCTGGAAATTTAAGGAGTGCTGAATTTTGATATTCTTGTAGTGTGTGTTCATGTAATTATAGGGTACTTGCATTTTGATCGACTGGATGTTTCTCCAAAACATAAGTGGGTGAGAAGCAGAAAATTTTGTGAGATTATATAGATTTTTTCATTCGCGGATGCTCATTTTTCATGGATTTGATTGTCTACGTCAGGTTGAGCTTGACTTATAAGATACAATCAATTTTTTGTTTAGTTGTTAGCATACGATTTTGAATTTGAATGAGTAGATGCAAAAGATGGCTGTGAGCTTAGTCCGGTGGATACGTTCCTGCTCACCGTTTCTTCATAGTTTAACTCGTCTAATTGCGTAACTAAAAAATGATTAATGTGTATTAATGATTTTTAGTATAGATTGAGGTTGATTAAGAACTATTAAGTTACAATAAGAATTATTAAAGTGGAATATGACATAATAATAATTTTTAGCATTGTGTGATTAGAGAAGTGATTAATGTATATTAATGATTTTTAGTATGTATTAATGTTGATTAAGAATAATTAAGATAGAATAAGAGTCATTAAAATGAAAAAACATTAACTAGTTTTGATAATATTTTTTCATCTTATATATTTTTCTATTTACAATCAATCAAAAAATATCTCATCTCAACATGTAGTATCTTATACACTAAATAAACAACATCTAATTATATCTCTATAAACTGTCTTGCTCAGTCTGTGAAATACACACGAGTTAGATTCAATATAATACGAGCAACCAAAGACAGCCATTTGATTAGATGAGTGTTGTTTGGTTTGAATTCCCGCATTGAAATATAGTGCTCCTATAGAGATGACTTATTGTGTGTTTAGTCGGTGATACGGGATAATCTCATGTTAATATTTACCAACTTATTGTATTTGTAGCAGAGAAAAAATAGTGAAACTTGTGGCGCTGAATAATATGATCAAATTTGTCGGACAAACTTGATAATGACACTTATTCAACGTGAAACACGCATCAGAAGGACACTTTTGTGAAGACGGAGGAAGTGAGTGATGGCAAAGGTGTGGGGCCATTTTACTCCTTGCGGAGGCGAGGTGTTTCATCAAACAGGCAGGGAGGTAATTCGTCGTGGAGGGGAAGGAGAGATAAGGGCCATGGAAGGGGTCAACTAGTGTTAATTCAATCCGTACATATTCAAATTATCTGTTTAAATATCAAGGTTTGAGCCCAATCAACTGCATGCTAAATTACTAACCAACTGTTACAGATCTCTCTAAACATGGTTGGGTTAAAGGAAAATTTAATAAAAGCTATTTGGGCTAACTTGGCCCACTACTCGGACCAGCCCATCCAATAATTTTCCCATCCAACAATTTTAACCCAAAAAGCAGAAGAAAAATAACATTTAGAGCAAATATAAGTTGGGCTCGGCCCAGATCAGCCCAAAACTGAATCAGCCCAATTGAAAAATCGCTCGAACAAAATCACTCACACCACAAAATTCGAGCAAAGAAGAAAAAAACAAAAAGGCTTCTCCTTTATTCCCCAAGTCCCCTCCAAATCCAATCCCAAAACGCCTCACCGTTTGGAATCGTACCTGAGAGATCGAGATCGAGGAGGAGGAATTCCGCAAGCGGCGGCGGCGGCGATGGCGGCGGAGAAGCCGGCTCCGGTGAAGGTGCTTTACTGCGGCGTGTGCGGGCTTCCCGCGGAGTACTGCGAGTTCGGCCCGGACTTCGAGCGCTGCAAGCCCTGGCTCCGCGCCCACGCCCCCGGCCTCTACCCCGACGACCTCCTCGCCTCCTCCTCCTCCTCCTCCTCCTCCGGTGGGCCCTAACCTTAGCTTCCGCTTTGCCTTCTTGTCTTAATTTGTATTATTAGTTCTTTGTTTGATCTGTTTGTGTGTGTAGGTGGCGGCGAGGACGTCGACAAGGTCGGCGAGCGGCTGCAGGGAGTTGGGATCTCCGGCACAGACGGCGCCAGCAGCGCAGGTGCGCGCGCACATTTGTTATGCTGTTTGTGACTTTTTATGCTTCTACGTTAGTAATTGTCAGTAGGTGCTGTAAATGGATTTAGTCATGAATCTGCCAATGCTTTGGATGTTAATATATGTGTGTGATCTGTGTTTGCAGGGGATGCTTCGGCCTCTAAGCAAGAAGAGGTGAAACGCCTGCCTGGTGGTAAGATCAAGAAAAAGGTTGGTTCATTGGGTAACTTCCAGAATCCACTGGTTAGAAGTGTATTTGTATCAGATTGGTTTCTCTTGCTAGAAGTTTAATTACGGCCATGTTTGATCATGGTGGTATTGTTTGCATATGATTGGTAGGCTTCTAGCTGTCTAAATTTGATATTATCTTTTGGTTTGGAAGTTGAGTCATTGCAAATGAGGAATTGTAACTTGGGCCTGTGGCAGAGTGCTAAATGTGCTTTTGGACATGTGGTGCATTTACTCTGTTCTGAAAAGTAATGCCTTTTGGTTTGGGTTCTCGAGTCCATCTGAGACTCTGAGTTGTTATATGCAACATCTTGTTGGTTAATACTTCCCTGATGATAATGTTCTCTTTCAAACTGTAGGAGAAACAAGAAGTTGTCATTGAGAAGATTGTCCGCAACAAGCGTAAATGTGTTACTGTTGTAAAAGGCCTTGAATTGTTTGGTGAGTAATTTTTAGATAAAACATATTGTAACCTTTTCTTGTGAAGTAAAATGATTGCATGCACTCTATTCAGATTTTGTGAAGTGAATGAAATGGACACAACTACAGTCTAAACTGTAAACCTTGTTATATATGGATAGGCTGTTTGGATATGATGTCCATGTTTAAACTGATCCTATATAAATTGTTCATCAAGGCAACTATTTGTTATTGATTAAGGTGGGTAATAGCTTTATTCTTCTGCTTTTTTTTTTTTTTTTTTTTTTTGTGTGTGTGTGTGTAGGTGTAAAACTCAGTGATGCCTCAAAGAAACTTGGTAAGAAGTTTGCTACTGGAGCTTCTGTTGTTAAGGTATACTGGCATTCATGAGGTTATTGAAGCTTTTGATAGTCATTTAATCATCATTGAAGCAACATCACCTTTGTTATTTTCTTCAGGGCCCAACTGAGAAGGAGCAAATTGATGTGCAAGGGGACATATCATATGATATTGTGGAGTTCATTACAGACACATGGCCTGATGTAATGTGTCCATTACCATTGCATTTTACATTGGTGTACATCTTTCAGTTTCATTCAAGAATGATAACTTTATCACTTAACCATTTATGTGGGTTTCACAAGAGTGAGTGGAGAACATCAGTTATCCGTTAATCAGTTTTCTATTCCTATTTACTTCAACTAATATTTTTACATTGAGTAGTGAACTAAATCAAGTTGGATAATGCACTTCCAGACTGAAAAAGTGAGACTACTTGCCAATGCATATTAGAGCTCATTAAAGCCCCTCGATTGGTGCAGTGGAGAAGCTTTCTAGTTATGAATTGAGTATGGAACCATGGAAGAGGTTGGTGATCTCATTGGTAGTTTGTACAGACCAAATGGTGGAGACAATGGGGTTGGGCCATGGATTTCCCATCTCAACACATGAACAATAAGTCCAAAGCTTCCATAACTAACTCCCAGCATTTTTTAATGTCTTCTTCCATGCCTCATGTGATTAATTGTTGACATGCCAATTCTATGGTATGATAGATACATAAAGCGTTACTTTTTCTGATGTAAAATTCAGAACTTTTGGTTTAGGATGCCCACTCTGCTGGAAAAGGATCTTGATTCTGCTAAAGAATAAGCTTTTAGTACGAAATAGAAGCTTATTCCCTGGTTACTATTTACCATTTATTGTGTCTTTCTCAAGAAAAGAACTTAGAATACCCGTGGACCTTCTACCTCCAGCTGCACATCATTGCATCCCTTCTCAAGGAAAAGTTATCATCAAATCAGGTCTAAAAGCCCCCAGGTCACTTCCTTCCCAAGGGAAAATGAGTTGCAGCAGTTGTCTGCATCATGAAATCTGAGTTCTGGACAAACTGCCCTCAGTACACATCATGTCTGATATAAATTCCTCATTTTCATAATGAAATATGCTTATATCATTGTACTGCAATACTACAGTCTATCTTTATTAAAAAAATCAGGAGTACATTCTCCAGATAGTACTATGCTCTTTGGTGAACTATATTTCAAGTATGACCTGATGATATACTACTGTGCTGATACAAAAATTAAATTATAATTTATGAGTTGTTTAGTGCCATAATATAATTGCTACAGCCACCACATGTATGAAATGTGAACGCCTTCATTTTTCATTTACTGCCACTGAAGGTAGTTCCATGCTATATGCTGAGTTGTTGATTTCCTACTTTTCAGGTGCCTGAGTCGGCAATTTTTTTCATTGAAGATGGAAGGAAGGTTGCTGCTGCTTGATGTTGTAGTTTATGAGGCAGAACTACCAGAGGGTTTACAAATATATAGAAATATAAGGTGGAGTGTGGTTGCTATGTCATATCCTTGCATGAGTTCTTTTTCTCAATGACCACAGGCATCACTTTTCCTTAATTTCTGTGCTCAAAACATAGGTGGTGGTTTTATCTACCATGAGTACCTTTCGTTGATGGACCTATTTTATGTTTTTGCTGACTTCCTGCAAGAAGTACTATGGTCGGTTGAAATGTCTATGTTTTGGGTGCTTAAGGGTCTATTACCAGCTGTTTCTGAACTCGTAAAGAAGAGCCTTTTTCTGGTTTCGCAGAAAATACTCTGGCACGCCATCTGGTTTGTGTCTTGCATTCAGTTTGCAGTTAAATATATCTGAATGATATATAATCACTGGTTTCTAGAACAATTATAAGCTTTCTGTAATAGTTGCATCAAAGAGTATAACATTTTCTGTTTCACAATATAGAGTAGAGAATTTCCACCTCGGTTTAGGTGTTTCAGAAATACACCATATGACCATGTTCAATTCTTTTTTCAAGTTTTACCTTTTATAATCTTTAATTATCATCTTAATTGATGCATATTCCATTATTTTAGTCAGGGTATCAAGGTCCAATTTCGCTTCTTGAATGTACACTGCCCTAACCCTTATGCTTAGGGTTTCTAGGTCTGTGCTATACATTGTGAAAATTGAAAAATGAAGCATGGGTTTATCGTGGCCATTCAATTATGTAAACCCAAATCTTCATGCTCAGTAAACTTTTGTTATAGCTTGAATGTTCATTTCGATAATTTCCTCGACCATGAAGTTGCTGAAAATTGTCTGGTGGTGAAATATATTGACATTTATACAGCTTACGTTATCTTTGAGATTAATCTGGATGGTAAATTGATTTAGTGTTGCGAGGAGTAGCAGCAGTTAGAGTCCCTAGATCTGCATATCATTAACAACTGCCATCGGTTAGAGACGTTCATGGCTTAGAAATGTCTGTTGAAATATTTCTGGCAGAAAGCATGAGTTGAAATGGATGCTGAACCTAACAGGAGTAAGATGCAAGCAGCACCAAACCACCAAGGCACCAAGTTACCAAACCAAATCTGACTAAACTCAAGAAAATAACTCGCTATCCGTCTACCTCTCAAAGTTCCTTTCGACCGCGAATTGCAGGATTCAATTGTGTGTTTGGTCTATGGTCCGCTTTTTTCAAGCCAAACAAGTAGTGCCAAGCATTAGTACTCGTTTGATCCATGGTCAGGTTTAGCTCATTTAGCTACCTCCAGAACCGTTCGTACATAAACTTTATGAAATTTGACTTACAAATTTAACTAGCAACAAGTCACAACCCTCTTATTATGTCAGGTGGGTTGCATTTTTTTTTGACACATTTATCACTCAAGAAGAGTTAGTATTTGTTTGGTTTATGATCATTTTTTTTTAATGATGACACAGAATTAGCTACAACTACAGATTGATTTGGCAATATTTAGAGTCTATTTGGCTTAACTTAACTTAATATTATGAACCCAATAAATCAGTAGAGAAATGGAGAAAAATCTAAATTTATTTGAGATTTTTAATTAAAAAGACTTTGAGTTTAAAAGATAAATCTAAAATTTAAATTCTTTGATTGGTCCGATTTTATCTTTTTAAATAAGTAGAAGTGCAGATAGTTAGGTGAGACGGTCTTATGATAGTAAACTAAACACATCAATTCCTTTTGAAAGAAACATTTCTCAAGAATTCCCTTTAACCAATAAGAGAATAATCAAAAACCACCCTCATATTCATAGCTAATTCCCGGAGCAACCTCCCACTCCTCGGGCTCCCGCTCACACACTTTGTTGTTAACCCCCTCCTCGTGTGCGTTTCGATTCGTGCACTTGTTGTCTCCCGTCGCGAGATCGCCATGGCGAGAACCCGCAGCGACTTCGCCGGCACCGCGGCCGCTCTGCTGCTCCTCCTCCTCTCCCTCGCACTATCCGCTCCTGCCGCCGCCTTCTACCTCCCCGGCGTTGCCCCCCAAAACTTCCAGAAGGTGCTGTTCCTTTGCTCTGTGTGTGTGTGTGTGTGGATCTGATGTCTAGGGTGTCTGTTCCTTCTTATTGTGATCATGAGCTGGTTTATGGACCGTTTCGTCATGTAGATCCCGCCTCTAGGTGCACTTGTGGTTTTCTTTTCAGAAATTTTGGGGTTTTGTGTGTGTGGGAATGGTGAATTGTTGATCAAAATTGGAACTGAAGGGGTGCTTTTGAGCTCGTTTTGATGGATCTATGTATTGCTTTGGGCATTTTTTCAAAACCACAAATTGCTTTGTGCATTGATTAGTGCGTGTGGTTGTTTTGCTCCCGCGAGTGTGCTAGTGCTTGTGGGTGTGAGTTTGTGCGCTTGCATGCGTGGTTGTGCATGTGTGACTGTGTGTTATGAGCAAAAGTTAAGGGATGCAGGTTTTGTTTAAAACTACTTGTTTGTTGTGTTTTGTGAACGAATGTATATGTCTCAAATGATATGGAATTTAGAGGAGAATGCGTGCACATTTGGTGCGATTGAAAGTTAAAAAAAAAAAAAGGAAAATTCTTACAAAAGGCATGATTAGCTGTCAGCCTGTCAATGTGTTGGGAATGGGTGTGCTGGTAGTTTGACATGGTTTATAGCTCTTAAGGGATCTTGAGAAGGAAACAAAGAAGTGGGAGTATCCTGGAGCGATCTAGCTATTGGATTTAGGAACTATTGAACTTATCAGAAAAATGCTGCATTAGTTTATGACTTGTATATATTTTAAGGATTAACTATCTAACCATAAGCCTTTTTAGGTGATACCAAAGGGCAAGTGAATATGAACTCAAACTAAGGCCAGTGGACTGAATGCTGGAATTCTGGGACAGAAATTCAGTTAAGTTTTGAGAATCTGAGGTTATTACAGAAGTAAAGGTGGTATTAGTAAATGCGAACATGCATATTGCCATTTGTCTGGCTGAACTAAGAAATGCATGGTGTTTCTGTTAGTAAGTTTTGAACTAAGAATGCCTGAACTAAGAATGGATGAACTATGGGTCCTTGTGTAGTTGTTATAGTGTCAGTTTGTCCCAATATATAGAAATTTGGTTACTTCAATTGATGATATTCTAGGTTCCCTCTATGAAACTCAGCTGATCAGTCTAACCAAGGGTCTATCTGGAAGTTGATCGTTTGACATATTATTCCGGTGGAGGATTGCAGTTGAAATGAAAACTATGTCAGAGATGCTATCCATTTTCCATTTTCAAGAAAACAGAAGAAAAAGCATTTACGTTCCATATTTTATGCCGCAATGTTAATTTTGGGAAAAAAATTTCATGGAAAAATTTTAGAAATGAATTCATCATGCTAGTAGCTGACGTCTATTCCCCTTTTTGTGGTTATAGGATGATGAGCTTCAAGTAAAAGTGAACAAACTTTCATCTACAAAAACCCAACTTCCATATGATTACTACTTCTTAGAGTACTGCATACCTTCCACAATCATGAACAGCGCAGAGAATTTGGGGGAGATTCTTCATGGTGACCGCATTGAAAATTCTGTTTATGTGGTGAGTAATGACCAGCCACTTTTCATAGCAAGTGATAGTTGATGATGCATCTAGTGAATGCTCTCATAGTAATAAGAACTCTACCTGCATCTTATTTGCTTAATAAGCCATTTCCTATTGGAACCACAGTTTAAAATGAGAAGGGATGAGGGTTGTAAGGTTGCTTGTCGTCCAAAGTTTACACAAGAAGGTGCAAAGAATTTCAAAGAGAAGATTGATGACGACTATCGTGTTAACATGTATGTTATCGGTGCCTGATCTATTTCTTTCTTTATTGTTATACACTTAAATGAGGGTGCTTTACATACTTTATTTTTTTAATCTTCGTCTGTATATTCGCTGTTCACTGTTTATTTTATGTACTAGGATCTTGGATAATCTTCCAGTTGCTGTTCCTAAACAAAGAAGAGATGGTAACCAAAAGCTGATCTATGAGCATGGCTTTAGAGTTGGTTACAAGGTAATCTTGTAACTTGATTTTGACCACCAACTGTACAAAATTTGTTGTTATATTTTTGTCAATAGTTGACATTGTATGATTTTCTGTTACCAGGGTAATGATGAGAAGTATTTCATAAACAATCATTTGAGTTTCAAAGTAATGTACCACCAAGAGCAAGGATCTGATGATGCCCGCATTGTTGGCTTTGATGTGAATCCAAGCAGGTATTTCCTTTTTGACATTTGTGACCTGTAAAATTCAGTCTCACATGTTTCATTAGATGGTATGTTAAATGTTTTAGATATATACTGTTGTAACATCTGCATCTACAATGGTATAGGCTATCTAGTGCCCCACTAAATGATTTACTCTACAGCCATGGCTGAAATGCATTGACCAGTAGTTGATGGTACCCGACCACAAACTCCTCCCCAGTCCCCCTACCCTCATCCCAGGCCCACAAAGTCCCTTTCCTGCACCTGTGTTTGCTATGTACGTGTGTGCATACATGTATTACACTTTTTACTGCTACATAAATTCAGTGAACTACAAGTAGAAAAATCAAGGGGCTTTACCAACTTGGGCACATTCATTTTCTTTGTTGGGCATCAAAGGACTATTAAAATTGTGCCACATATTTACTCTTTATGCCAATTTTTTTTGACCTAAAGTTTATGTAATCACTATGGAGATTATGGGACACTTTGATTCACTTACCGACTGTTTCTTCTTAATCATGTCAGGGAGCTCATGGTACACCAGAGTCCAGGTTATCCATATAAATAGCATGCATAATTGCATTTCTTCGCATGCCAGCATGTTTTGTTGTTGATAGAACCTCAGTATTTATGTTTTGTTCTTTCACTTATTATATTGTTCATTTATGCAGCATAAAACATGAATACAGTAACTGGGATGCGAACAATCCTAAATTGGATACATGCAATCCCAACTCTAAGATTACTCCAGGTAGTAACACTCCGCAGGAAGTGGTTGCAGATCATCACATTGTGTTTTCCTATGATGTTACCTTTCAGGTAAGCCTGAGGTCTGAATTACAGGGTGTTATTCTTCTTCAATTTAATTCTTACATCACTTTTGATTGCAGCCGAGTGACATCAAATGGGCTTCTCGTTGGGACACTTACCTTCTCATGACGGATGACCAAATTCACTGGTTTTCCATCATCAATTCTTTGATGATTGTTCTCTTTCTATCTGGCATGATTGCAATGATAATGATGAGAACACTTTACAAGGACATAGCAAACTACAATCAACTGGAAACACAAGAAGAAGCACAAGAAGAAAGTGGGTGGAAGCTAGTCCATGGTGATGTCTTTAGGCCCCCTATCCACTCTGGGCTTCTCTGTGTTTATGTTGGGACAGGGGTTCAATTCTTTGGAATGTTACTGGTCACCATGATTTTTGCTGTTCTGGGATTTCTCTCTCCCTCCAACCGTGGGGGCCTCATGACAGCTATGGTCCTTCTTTGGGTTTTTATGGGTCTCTTCGCTGGATACTCCTCATCCCGTCTTTACAAGATGTTCAAAGGGTCAGACTGGAAAAAGATCACCCTGAAAACTGCTTTCATGTTCCCTGGTATTGTTTTCACTGTTTTCTTCATCCTAAACGCAATCATCTGGGGTGAGAAGTCTTCTGGTGCAGTCCCTTTCGGTACCATGTTTGCGTTGGTCTTGCTTTGGTTTGGTATCTCAGTTCCACTTGTCTTTGTGGGAAGTTACTTGGGTTTCAAGAAGGCAGCTATTGAAGATCCTGTTAAGACTAACAAGATACCCAGACAAATTCCTGAGCAGGCCTGGTACATGCAGCCAGTGTTTTCCATTTTAATTGGTGGAATCCTTCCATTTGGTGCAGTCTTCATTGAGCTTTTCTTCATCCTGACCTCTGTCTGGCTGAACCAGTTCTATTACATATTTGGGTTCCTTTTCATTGTCTTTGTCATCCTCATCATAACGTGTGCTGAGATCACGATCGTGCTTTGCTACTTCCAGCTGTGCAGTGAGGATTACCTCTGGTGGTGGAGATCGTATCTTACTGCCGGTTCTTCTGCGCTCTACCTTTTTGCTTATGCCATCTTTTACTTCTTCACAAAGTTGGATATAACAAGGATCGTCTCGAGTGTCCTTTACTTTGGATATATGTTGATTGTATCATATGCTTTCTTTGTCCTGACTGGCACTATCGGCTTCTACGCCTGTTTCTGGTTCGTCAGGAAGATCTATTCCTCGGTGAAAATAGATTGATATGATCAACCGTTGATCTCTGGGTACACGACAGTTTCAAATTGACTACTTGGATGTTGAGAATTGACAGAAAGAGCAAGCCTGAAGAACAAAAATCCAACAATCTTCCCCTCAATCTTGTAGATTAACTAGTTTTTGTTCCAGTGGTATGTAGTCTACATATATCTCCAGCATTGGGAGATTTTAGTGCGCACTGATTTGTCATCTACTGATTTGAACATGCGTGTGTTATGTGCTTTTTAGTGGTAGACTTTTTATCTTTTTGAGAGTTAAGTTGGATCATGCACTCTTTCGTTTTTTTCTCGATTCTGCAATCTTGGGGAAATTTCGTTGTATCATTATAAAATTTGAATATTTTTCATTAGATTTGAGGCGGACATGTGGTGTGGGTCTCATCTTGTTAACCTTACATTTAGAACTTTTGTAGTGATACAAGAAAAATTAGAAGAAACTACAGTATGCATGGTCCATGGCACCTACTCATCAGAACTCAATTGAGAATGAACACAAGCCCAGAAGCCCAGAATTATGTAGGTGGGTGGGTGGGTTTATTGACTAGGTTTTAGAAGACTCAAATGGACTTCAAAACAAAAAAAGGTTGAATTGGGTTGGATCTTAATAATAAAATGGCCAGTCTAGACATTATAATCAGTTCATGGGTTAGAAAAAGAGTTTAGCTCATGGATTCAGAAAAAAAGGTTTCAGAATTTGTGGAATAGTAAGATTATCTTTTTTTTGTTTATATCATGAAAAAATCATAAGTTAATAATAGTGAAGATCTATGAGATAGCAACAAGTACTTTTGGTTTATATCATAAAAAAGTTATATGTTAACAACAATGAAAACAATATTTGAGTCGGTTTGAAGAATTGAAATAGGTTAGGATTGGGTTAGAGTTTTTTTTTTGGTGGGTTTGAGTGGTGTTGATTCCAACTTAGTTTAGTAGAATTAAGTTAGAAATAGAACTAAATTAAATATTAAAATTTCTGGACCGAACAGAGTTAAGACTAGACTTTGACCCTTGTCCAAGCCTGCCCCCAAAGATATACCAGGTAAAGTTTTATAGTCAAATCCCCCGAGTCCATTAAAAATGTAGAATAACTCATTTTCGAAAGAGATCACAAGCTTGGTTGCTAGGTTACGTACAATACTTGTCATTGTTAACGATCTGATACTTAAGCAGAAGTACATATTAGCAGTGGTCGTAGAAGCTGCTTCTTGTTTTAGGGCAAATCTACTGCCAAGACGGTACGACGTCGGCCAGTTTTAATGTCCTGAAATGTTTTCTCATACTTCTTGTGACTGACAGCGTACACCAACACCAGCTCACTTGGTTCCGTGATCTGCGCTGATTGGAGTGTCATTACCCGATGGACGCAACAACAAACGGAAACCGCACCTCTACGTGATTTTTGTCGGTACCACCTGCCCACCTGTCGTTAATTCCAGTGGCAGCGTCGGAGACGAAGTTTCGCAGAAAGGTTTCCAGAAGAAATGCGCGTCTTTTGTCGGGGCTTAGTCTACCGGTGAAGGATATGCCATTTTGTGCATTTTATTCGTTGATATACAGGCTAGAGCATATATCGCGGTTTATATGGCTCTGTGTGATAGCCGAAAAAACGAATAAATAGGTACATCTCACGGACATAAGCAAGCTGGGGCAATTTCATCATGCCGGCTGTACATGGGTGCACACATAGGAGTAGGAGTTGGATCCTCTATAGTAGTAGAGGATCTATTTCACGTTGCTATAATAATATATAGCAACTTATGAATTGTTTGGATAAAAAATGATGATCAAGATTTTACGTGGTATTGTATAATTTGGTATTGTGGCATGGTATGTAGCAAAAGTATTGTTAGGATATTGTAGGTCTGTAGTATAAGCACTATTACAATCAATCTAGATTAGTAAGTTAGGCTGGGCCAATCCGAAACACGTCATTTCGGTCTGACATGTGACACGACTCGGCACGAACGCTAACGGGCCGTGTCGACCCAGCACGGGTTACCGGATCGTGCTGGGCCACAGCTCCTTCGTCTTGCCCTCCTCTTGTGTTTGCCACCACGCCCTCCTTTCATATGCTTGCGCCGCGCCGTTGCAGATCTAGGCCACGTGCTGACCCTCGCGTTAGCACGCCGTGTCGCAGCTACCCCCTCCTTTCGCGTGCTAGCGCCACGTCGCCGCAAATTTGGGCCACATGCCGCGCCGCTCGTTGCCAGATCCACCAGATCTGCTCCACATCTTTACTCGAGCCGCCTCATTCGTTCTCTTCATCACCGGCATGGGGCCTTCGAATGGCGACGCCTCTCCTAATTAGTCACTGCCACACTTGATTCCTCACCACACCGCCCTCAAACACTCCTTCGTCCTCTTCGTCGCTGTCGCCACACCGCCCTCAATCACCATTTTGAACCGGGCCGGCACGAGCACAACCTAGCACGCACTGCGGCCTGCGGGCTATCGTGCCATACTAAACCTCTCTGCCGAGAAAATGAGCTGATCTAACCTGACACGACAGCGTACGGGCCGACTCGCACACGACATGACACAAGTCACCTGCCCAATGGGCCTGTGCCGTGCTAATCTAGACCATCACATTTTTAAATCGGATAGGTATAGTGAATCTCACCTATTCAATAGTATAGATGAACGTAATTGCTTCTCAACTCCACTCTATCCTCTTCTGTGGAGGAAATCAGACGCGTGCTCGTACAAGAGAAATCAAGAACTAATCATAGCAGTCAAGAGAAATCAAGAGGAAGTGAACACAAGCTCTCGTGCGCTTCTAGACCATCTGAGTTTTAGATAGAATAGTCAGCAGGAGACCTAACTGCTCAGTGTTGTAGATGGTTGTAGTTGGTTTCCTTTTGACAACAGAAGTCAACGCATGCTCGTACAAGAGAAATAAGAAAAAATATTAATTGCAGGATTTGTTTAGTTCTTGTGCATGAGACTTGGTGAAATTTCACACACTAATGATAACTTTTACGAAATTAAGCTCTTAGCTTTTGTTGAAAACCTCAAAACATGTAAAAGTAAAGTTCATTTCCATTCCTAACTAAATATGTTTGATTCCTTAAAAGAAAAAAAAACTAATTTCTTTGATTAGGTAAGTGGTAGTTTAATTCTATCTTAAGCACAATGATGGGCCATAATTTAGTAGAAATGAAGTTTATTGATCAATAATACAGTTGGGAAAAATTAAAGAAAATGTAATTTACACGTAAGACGCAAGTTAATTGGCAAAGCAAAGGTTGGTGCAGTTCGAGTAGCCCACCATTTTCAAAACGATTTCTTTGTAACGGAGAAAAGAGAATATAAATGATTGGGACCAACTTGGTTCCATTCTTCAATAGTAATTAATACCCATATGAAAAGTTGCTAAAACGTGCGAGCTAAAGTACTAAGAGCTAGGCAATACTATACTTATATATACATATTAAAATCTCATAAACTTTAGAGAAATTTCACACTAAAATATAGGAATATTACATGTTATGTTGTATTTGATTGTACAAGGACAAATTTCTAGATCAATCACATGTTACTGATAAAAAAAAAGTTTATATAGTTTTATTTTGAGATATATTTTCAAATAATTAAGCAAATTTTTGAATGGATATCCTCGATAAGGATGATGGTGTGAATGAAGATGCGATAGGCAGATATATGAAGCTAGCTGTTGAAGGGGTCTTTGCTACGAAGTTCAAATGGTGCTGTTGCATTGTTGTGTGGAATGAATAAGTTGGAGAGCAATAAGTGGTACGTGGGATCTTGTTCGCCGAGAGAGAGCTGGTGAACTCAATTTCTTTTCTAGTGGTGAGCAAATTATGTAAGTTGTGTTTAGCGTCTTTTAGTCTAGCAAAGAGTAGTTAGGTGTATTGTGATGAGTAGATACTGTAAATCTTGCTATTGTTGTCTTCTTAGCGTGTGTAAGGTGATTCTGTCCATCTTAGAGTGGTGCTTGTAAACTTTTTTCTTTCTAAGAAAATTGAACGCAGCTTTTTTGCCATCTTTTAAACAAAAGAAAAATTACAAGCAAAACTTCCACAAGAATAATTTCAGGTGCACAGCTGGAGTGCAGGGACGGGCGTCCTACCGTGCACGACGACGCATGAACCCTAGTTCCCAACCCCACCATAATCCAACAGATTTTAAATTAATTAAGGTTCATAAATCACTTTCTGTCCAGTTAGTGAGACAGTGAGAGCCTGAGGTCGTACGTGCTCCCTCCCTGTGTGTCTGACTGGACTGGGGTCCCACCGATCGGTGGGCATATATATGTCTGTGGTTCACTGGGATTCTCCTCATCTAACATGGACATGACTACACAACTCCAGCTAGAAAAATAAACATGCAATTGCCCATACCAATTTCTAGACGGTTTTTGGTGGTTTTCTTCAAGCAGCATCTACATTTTGTAGGCCTTTCGCAATTGTTTAATAATTTTCTATGATTTATAAATACAATTATATATTAGATAGATATTTTTTAATACAAAAAACAAACAAATCTTATCCGTTTTCCCCTACCCACTGTACCACCCACCAACCCCTAATTACCACTAAGTATCTTCCCACAGCAATGACCGATATAGATGGTTTTAACTCTCTATATAACTATGACATTGTTGTTGGCACATTATCACTCTTCTCTAATCTGTGGTACCAATGATTACATAGTTATTGTTAGCCTGTTGTCATACCAAACCGTCATTATCTTACCTTTCACAATATAATTCTAAGGTTGTGGTGTGAGCACAGATTTTGAAATAGATCAGAAGATCGTAAGTAATAACATTTGTTTTGAACTATAGATACATTTTAGAATTTGTATAAATTCAATTGTAAATGACATTAATTTCTGGTATTTTTCCTATTCCGATAAGTATTTCCCCCTACATTTGAAACGGCCCTTTGGAAAGAATAATTGGTTGCCTCCTCTTATCCTTTGTTATGCAAGACATGACTAGTTGGTCAAATACAGTACAATTCCAAGTCCAAATGAACGTAAACTCTCAATAGTAGTAGGGAGTATCCCTGTTCCGAATCTGGAACAAGCTTTGTCCAAGTTTGCATGGTGCTATTGAGTTATCACACCATAAGATATAAAGTGCATTCACCATCTTAATAATATGGTGTAAAGTGTGATCCAACTATGTGTAATCGGTGGGCCAAATTAAAGGCTGCATTATTACCCTCAGAGTCACATGAAGTTTATATTTTGAGTACTTTTTGATGCATTCATGGTGGACACGAGATTTCTCCCATAATATTCAGATTTCAGAGCCCAACCACCCCGGAAATATAAAACCTCCAATACAGTTGTTGGTTAAGTCTTAAACTATACTTTCGCCTACATCACTCGAACATACATCATTCTTCCATATCCTACGTGGATGTTATAATCATAACATTCATTTTTGTAACATAAACATTGTTATGAAATTAACGTATCAGATACGGAGATTTAATATTAGTCTCATCCTGCAATACGGATAAGATTCGTATCAAATCAGGAAACCTAATCTGTTAGGATTTCTTCTGCATGTTAGTTTGGATAAGATTCGTATAAAATCAGGAAACCTAATCTGTTAGGATTTCTTCTGCATGGTAGTTTGGATAAGATTCGTATAAAATCAGGAAACCTAATCTATTAGGATTTCTTCTGCATGGACAGTTCGGATAAGATTCGTATAATATCAGGAAACCTAATTTGCTTGGCCCTATATATAGAGAGGTATGATGGGACTTGAGAATTAACATAGAAAAACCGTAGCTGCTACCTCCTCTAAAATAATAACCCTAAAAACCCTTGTTGTGCACATTGGTGCTAGCACACCATTGCACAACGTTCTATTCCGATACGTGTGGATACCGGTAGAGGCGTTGCTGCAATTGCTGCGCTGATCAGGACGATCCGTGAGCGGTCGTTGTCATCGACATCCACTGTTCCAATGATCCTCAAACGGTTGTTGCGAACATTTGATTGTTACATCAAATCTGCTTCCGCTACTGGTAACAATCTAATCTATGATCTATTACTTGCAGTTTTCGAGTAAAAATATATGAAATTCTGCTAGTGTAGCTTACTCGATTTCCTACAGTGGTATCAGAGCCATCCTGTATAGTATTAGATCTGGATTAATAATTTATATATATATATATGTGTGTGTGTGATATATGAAGTTATAGTAGATTAGATCTACTAGTTCATTCAATCTGTTATCGTATAAGTTTCGTTATACATGTTTGTTTTGACATCCAAATGTTGTGATGAACTATTTTTTGACCGACGTTAATATGAACTAATGTCTAATGATCCTAGCATGGGCCAGAGGGAGATGATGTTATGGTTTATATGACAATAGTAGATTGGATCTTCTAAATCATATGTGTATAGATTGGATCTATATAGCATGGGTCAGAGGGAGATGATGTTAGGGTTTATATGACAATAGTAGATTGGATCTTCTAAATCATATGTGTATAGATTGAATCTATATATGACATTAGCTGCCTATTCTAGATATTCATATTGGAGTTAATATGAATGACTTAAGGGGATTTAAACCAATCAGATTAGTTCGAAAATGTGATTAATGTGATTAATTTTAAAAAAAAGATTATATTTGATAACCATAAACTGTCAACTTTGGTGTCTAAGGAAAGAACACATCATGAGATTTTTCTTAATAAGCCCCGCTTGGCGGAACGCTTTCCTTCATGGTGTGAGCGAAAACAGTCGCGGTCTTTCCTGGCCAAGATTACTGCCAACGGAAATTAAATATAGTCGTAGTTATGAATGTGAGATTATCTAACTGATGGTTATTTTCATGCATATAGATGTTGTGACATCTTTTAACCCCTCATGAAACATAAAAATTATACTTGACAACCAGAAACTGTCAACTTTGGTGTCTAAGAAAAGAATACATCATAAGCTTTTTCTTAATAAGCCCCGCTTGGCGGAACGCTTTCTTTCATGGGGTGAGCGAAAATAGTCGCGGTCTTTCCTGGCCAAGGTTACTGCCAACGGAAGTTAAATATAGTCGAAATTGCACCTATTAGATCATCTAGCTGATGGTTATTTTCGTGCATATGGATGTTTTGCCATGTTTTAACCCCTCATAAAAATTAAGTGTTTATTATACCCTTCCAATTGCTGCACCTGTCAAGATTTTGATTGTTGCTTGGTGGGTCTGACAAATCAGGGCACCATCAATTATCTTAATAAGGCAGGATGTGTGTTGGACACCCATAAGCATAGAATTGGTTTAACTTAACAAAGCCATCAAAACGGTTTTGGGCTTTGGGGCATGGTGTTGGGATGACACACAACAAACAAGAGTTATATATGATATAATTAGTAAGGAGTTGCTTAACTAGGTTTCTAGCAGTGATGTCAAAACTCACTAGAACTTAGTGAAATATGGATCTTGACCTACTATATATATTTGTTGAGGGATTTTTGTTCTAAAATATATATAGTTGGTACATCTCTTATTGAATTGTTTAATAAAAGACTTTTCATAAATATAATGCTAAAATTTTGCATTTCTTTACTGTTGTAGACCATGGATAGTGGTAGCTCCTCAAACAATTTCAGTTTGCGATCTGTCCTTAATAAAGAAAAGCTCAATGAAACAAATTTTATTGATTGGTATAGAAACTTAAGAATTGTTCTCAAACAAGAAAAAAAGGACTATGTTCTAGAGACTCCTATACTTGATGAACCAGCCGCTAGTGCTCTACGTGCTCAAAAGGATGCTTACAAAAAGCATACCGATGACGCATTTGATGCCAGCTGTCTAATGCTAGTCACCATGAACTCTGAGCTTCAGAAGTAATATGAGAACATGACAGCTTATGATATGGCCGTGTCTCTTAAAAACTTATTCGAGGAGAGAATTGTTCTCAAACAAGAGAAAAAGAACTATGTTCTAGAGACTCCTATACCTGATGAACCAGCCGCTAGTGCTCTACGTGCTCAAAAGGATGCTTACAAAAAGCATACTGATGATGCACTTGATGCCAGTTATTTAATGCTAGTCACCATGAACTTTGAGCTTCAGAAGCAATATGAGAACATGACAGCTTATGACAGGGCCGTGTCTCTTAGAAACTTATTCGAGGAGCAGGCCAAGGTGGAAAGATATGAAACCACCAAAAAATTGCATGATTGCTAGTTGGCAGAAGGGAGCTCAGTCAGTCCTCATGTGATCAAGATGATTGGTTACATTGAGAATTTGAAAAAGCTTGGTTTTCCCCTTAGTCAAGAGTTGGCTACTGATATGATTCTCCAATCGCTCCCTCCGAGTTATGACCAGTTTGTCATGAACGATAACATGAATAATCTGAAGAAATCATTGACTGAATTGCATGGGATGCTTAAAACAGTGAAACATAACATTAAGAAAATTCCAAATAATATAATGATGGTTCAAAAGGGAAAAAGCTTTAAGAAGAAGGGCAAGGGCAAGGCTAAAGGAAAGGGCAAAGCTCTAGAAAGATCCTCTAACGCTAAGCCTAATTCCAAAGGAAAGTCCAAGCCAGGTGCCACCCCTACTACTGAATGCTTTTATTGCAAGGAATCTGGCCATTGGAAGAGGAATTGCAAGAAATACTTGGAAGATTTAAAGGAAAAGAAGGAAAGTGAGACTCCTTCAGGTATATATGTTATAGAAGTTCATTTAGCTACTTCTCCTTCCGACTCTTGGGTATTTGATACCGGATCGGCTGCTCATATTTGCACTTCGATGCAGGGGCTTAAAAGGAGTAGAAATTTGGCTAAGGGAATCTGGCTATTGGAAGAGGAATTGCAAGAAATACTTGGAAGATTTAAAGAAAAAGAAGGAAAGTGAGACTCCTTCAGGTATATATGTTATAGAAGTTCATTTAGCTACTTCTCCTTCCGACTCTTGGGTATTTGATACCGGATCGGCTGCTCATATTTGCACTTCAATGTGTTGATCGAAGGATGCCGGCTAGAGCGGGGGTGAATAGGCGGTTTTTAAATTTTTACTTTTAATCTAGTGATTGACACCCTAAATTGCAATAGCAATGCTCAAAAGATATGAATGACAACACAAGACAAGTTTTGCATTTTCTAAAGTATTAAGAGCAACAATTCAATCTCTAGAAATATAAAGCAAGTAATAGAAATAACCGAAGAGATCGAATTTTTCCCGAGGTCTCAGAAATTTGCCGATTTCCACTAATCCTCGTTGAAGCGCTCTTCGCTAGAGCTTATGCTTCGATTTCACTAGGGGTAGCCCTTCTCCTCTCCGGATAGGCGAGCTCCGAGCCTTTACAATTAATCGCCTGGCCTCTCCGACACACACCGTCGATGGAGAGACCGCCGGACCTCTCGGGTCGTCTAGGTGACGGCAATCACCAAGAGTAACAAGTCTAGCACCTTGCTTGATCAACCTCAAGGCTTGAAGAACAACTATGCAAATGCAAATGACTTGAGATCAACTTTACTCAACTAGCACTCAAGATTTGCTCAAGTTTTGACTTCAATTTGCTAGAGAATGAGTGTGAGAGAGTATGCACACTGTTGCACAAGAGTTTAGAGATGTATTTCATGTGTGTACAACATCTACAAACAGTGGGGTATATATACTCTCAGCAAAACGGTCGTTTTCAAGAAAATTGGGTGAAAGTTGTACTGGCCAGACATTGTCCGGTCACTTCGAACATTGTCCGGTCACTTCGGACAGTGTCCGATCAGTACAAAAAAGACGACCTTTGCTCACGTGATTTTCAAGTGTCAGTAGCCGTTTGAGAATTTTTGTGAAGGCCGGACAAATGGATTTGTCCGGACAAATGTATATGTCTCTGTTAACACTCATGTTTAACAGTACATGTACACGCCGGACAAATCGATTTGTCCGGACAAAATGTCCTGACAAATATATATGTCTCTGTTGACACCTGGTTTAAACCACACAACAAATTTTTATGGGCCGGACGTATGTGATTTGTCCGGACAAAATGTCTGGACAAATGCATACGTCTCTGTTAACGCATGTATTTTCAACTTCTCAGAAAATGTAATGGCCGGACATTGTCCGGTCACTTCGGACAATGTCCGGTGCATTTCGGACAAAAGCCTCCGGACAAATACATTTGTCTCAATTTAACTTGCCGTGAAAATTGTATTGGCCGGACATTGTCCGGTCACTTCGGATATTGTCCGGCCTATATCGGACAGATGCACCAGACAAGTTCATTTGTCTTTGATTTACGTTTTGCAATTTTCAGAGGATATTTGTATTGGCCGGACATTGTCCGGTCACTTCAGACACTGTCCGGCCAGTACAAAACGAAAACAGAATTGCTGAATTTTACTCAATTTCAATTTGAGGCTAAATGCATATGCAAATAAGTTTGTAAAGACTTCAAGGCTGATCAAGAAACTTGTACTAAGACCCCTCTTAATAGTACGACCATCTAACCTAGAAAATTTCAAAAAATAAAAACGCTAGGTTTAGATACTTGTACTTTTGTCGGGGTTTTCGTCGTTTTCGCTTCATGGAGTCTTGATAACCTTGCTTTGCTCTTTCTTGATGCTTTCTCCTCTGATTAACCTGAGTCTCACACACAAAGGTTAGTCGGAAATCTTACGGATGTCATTAATCACCAAAACCCTAATTAGGGCTCAAGATTCAACACAATGCAGGGGCTTAAAAGGAGTAGAAATTTGGCTAAGGGCGAGGTTCAACTTCGCGTTGGCAATGGAGCAAGAGTTGCAGTCTTAACTGTTGGAACTTTTATATTAGTTTTACCTTCAGGATTAGTTTTAGAACTTAATAACTGTTATTATGTTCCTGCCATAAACAAAAACATTGTATCCGTGTCGTGTTTGGACACGCTGGGTTATGAATTTAGAATAAAGAACAATCGTTGTTCCTTTTATTTAAATAATATGTTTTATGGCAATGCCTCATTGGAGAATGGGCTTTATCAGCTAAATCTTGAATTACCTGTCTGTAACATATGTACTAAGAGGCTTAGGTCCAATGAATCCCATGTTTATCTGGCATTGTCGTTTAGGCCATATCAATGAAAAACGCATCATGGTATGTACTAAGAGGCTTAGGTCCAATGATTTGAATCCCACGTTTATCTGGCATTGTCGTTTAGGCCATATCAATGAGAAACGCATCATGGAACTCCTGAAAGATGGTCTTCTAGACTCATTTGATTTTCAATCATTTGATGTGTGTGAATCTTGTTTATTTGGCAAAATGACAAAGACACCTTTCACGGGTGAAAGTGAAAGGGCAAATGACTTATTGGCTCTTATTCATACTGATGTATGTGGACCATTAAGTTCAACAGCTAGAGGTGGTTTTCAGTATTTCATAACTTTTACCGATGACTTTAGTAGATATGGATATGTTTACTTAATGAGGCACAGATCTGAAACGTTTGATAAATTCAAGAAATTTCAGAATGAAGTACAAAATCAACTTGGCAAGACAATCAAAACCCTACGATCTGATCGTGGAGGGGAATATTTGAGCCAAGAATTTGGTGATCATCTAAAACAACATGGAATTGTTCCACAATTGACCCCGCCAGGAACACCTCAATGGAATGGTATGTCAGAACGACGGAACAGGACCTTGTTGGACATGGTTCGGTCAATGATGAGCCAAACTGATCTTCCATTGTCCTTCTGGGGATATGCTCTAGAAACAGCTGCATTTACATTAAATAGGGCTCCATAAAAAACCATAGAAAAGACACCATATGAGATATGGAATGGACGTCGTCCTGGATTGTCTTTTCTTAAAATTTGGGGTTGTGAAGTTTATGTAAAACGTTTAATGTCTGATAAGGTCAAACTCAAATCAGATAAATGCTTCTTTGTGGGCTATCGTAATGAAACAAAAGGATATTACTTCTATAATCGAGAAGAAAACAAAGTGTTTGTTGCCCGAAACGGTGTCTTTTTGGAGAGAGAGTTTCTTTCAAAAGGACTAAGTGGGAGCACAGTGCAACTTGAAGAAATTCGGGAACCACTGGAAATTGTTTCAGCACCCACTAAAGCTCAGTAAGACCTGCAAAACAATGTAGAAAATGATGCAGGACAAGCACCAGTTATACGTAGGTCTGAAAGGGTACGTCACGCACCTGGAAGGTACATGCTCCTTACAATGGAGCAGCGTGAAGTATTATTGATAGATAATGATGAACCTAAGACTTACGAAGAAGCGATGATGAGCCCTGACTCTGAGAAATGACTTGGAGCCATGAGATCCGAAATTGAATCCATGCATGACAATCAAGTGTGGAACTTGGTTGATCTGCCTGATGGTGTAAAAGTCATTGAGTGCAAATGGGTTTATAAGAAAAAGATTGACATGGATGGTCATGTTCATATCCATAAAGCACGATTAGTTGCAAAAGGTTTCAAGCAAATTCAAGGTGTTGATTATGATGAAACCTTTTCGCCCATTGCTATGTTAAAGTCAATCAGGATCATCCTAGTTATTGCTGCCTATTTCGATTATGAGATATGGCAGATGGATGTCAAAACGGCTTTCCTAAATGGAAACCTAAGTGAGGATGTGTATATGGCACAGCCTAAAGGTTTTGTCGATCCTCCAGATAATACTAGGAAAGTATGCAAGCTTCATAAATCCATTTATGGGTTGAAGCAAGCATCTCGGAGTTGGAATCTTCGTTTTGATGAAGTAGTCAAACAGTTTGGTTTCATCAAAAATGAAGAAGAGTCTTGTTTATAAAAAGGTAAATGGGAGCGCACTTGTTTTTCTGGTCTTATATGTGGATGACATATTTCTGATCGGAAATGATATTCCTATGCTTGATTCTGTGAAGTCCTCATTGAAAAGTAGTTTCTCTATGAAAGACTTAGGTGATGCAGCATATATTTTGGGCATTAAGATCTATCGAGATAGATCTAAAAGGCTAATTGGATTAAGCCAAAATACATATACATATAGGGTCACACACTTAACGGGTTGGAACAATGCAATTTGGATTAAGTCTGTTATGGGTTTCCATATTGGACTCAGAGAATTAATATTAGACTCCTTATGCATTTGGATTGTGTTTGGTATGAGTTTCCGTAATAGACTCGGAAACTTAATATTAGACTTCTTATGCATTCGGATTGGGTTTGATATGGTTTTTCTGCATCAGACTCGGAGACTTAATATTAGACTCCTTATACATTTGGATTGGGTTTATGATGGGTTTTCGTATCAGATCCGGATTGGGTCTGTTATGAAATTAACGTATCAGATACGAAGATTTAATATTAGTCTCATTCTGCAATACGGATAAGATTCGTATTAAATCAGGAAACCTAATCTGTTAGGATTTCTTCTGCATGGCAGTTTGGATAAGATTCGTATAAAATCAGGAAACCTAATCTGTTAGGATTTCTTCTGCATGGGCAGTTCGGATAAGATTCCTATAATATCAGGAAACCTAATTTGTTAGGATTTCTCCAGCTTGGCTCTATATATAGAGAGGTATGATGGACCTTGAGAATTAACACAGAAAAGCCGTAACTGCTACCTCCTCTAAAGTAATAGCCCTAAAAATCCTTGTTGTGTACATTGGTGCTAGCACACCATTGTACAACGTTCCATCCCGGTACGTGTGGATACTGGTAGAGGCGCTGCTGCAATTGCTGCGCTGATCAAGACGATCCGTGAGCGGTCGTTGTCATCTACATCCAATGTTCAGGACGATCCGCAAACGGTTGTTACGAACATTCGATCGCTGCATCAAATCTGCTTCCGCTACTGGTAACAATCTAATCTATGATCTATTACTTGCAGTTTTCGAGTAAAAATATATGAAATTCTGCTAGTGTAACTCACTCGATTTCCTACAAACATCTCATTGATTTATTACATATTGAACTAACATATGAAACTCTCGATCTTTAGAGTAGTCGAAAAACTATCATAACCATCCAAACATAAAAATGAGCAATTATGATTGACTAAATCTATACAGCCACACTTAAATCCACCTCCAAGATGACACCATCAATCTGATCACCTATTTCAGAGTATATAGTTGAACCAGACTTTCTACCTTGTTAAGAATATAAACTTTTTAGGGGAACTTCCGAAGGAATATTTGTCATTTTCAGTACCCTCTCTGTTTGATGAAGACTAGAAAGTATGAACACAGTGCATGAGCAAGTTGGGTAGGCACCTTCCAATTGCTGGAGATGCAGGCGTTTCTCTAATAAGATTTCCGTCTTGGTCAAAAGAATGATATATGACAAGGTTAAACGAAGGAACAAAGGGACAAAGAGTACAAGACCATCTAGCGACGTATGTTGTACATGTCCAATCAATGCAAAAACGATCATGTGATGTGATCCAATTTTGCATTAGCAAACATGACCAGAACCGATGGATTCCGCCTGTTCTCCAGCAGACTGCCCTGCCAGTCGGACATACCATTTCGTCTACACATGCTTGCATGGACTCCACTTGTACTCCCTCCTTTTTCACTATGCAAGTTTATTTTATTAAAAATTATGGTTTCACAATGTAAATTTATGAATAAAAATGATGATATTTTGTTGTATTTATTTTTATTTTACCCCTCAGAAAATTCTATAGATACTCTATTTTTGTTATTTGTAATAAAAAAGTGAATAATTAATTATTTGTATTAATATCATACTATAATGATTTATTTTACATTTTTATTCACTTAATTTCATAATTTTTTAGTATGTATGCATAATGAGTTTAGATTCATATTGTTAAACCGAAGGAGTAGTATTCACATATACTATTTAGTGCATGTTTATTAATCTCTTCCATTCTTTCAGCCTTATTGAACATGCAACTTCCTCTATTATTCCGGAATGTGAGATCACTGGCAGCAGCAGTCTAATTGTGATTTGCGGATAAGCCATAATCTCACGTACAAGTTGGGTCCTTGTAGAATTTGATTGTGTGTGTGTTTGATCGAAACTTTGATTTTCTTTTTAAAAAATTATATATTATTGTTTTAACTTATAAGCCCAATAAAAATATGTTTGATCAAACTTAATTTTCTCAAAAAAATTAGTTTATTACATCTTCAATTTATTGATCTAATAAGTCTCCTTCTGTCGTCCGCTTCTAAATAAAAAAGAGCTCAAACTTATTAAAAGACTAAAATAGAGTTTGAAATAAATTAGATATTCAAACTTAGTTTATAGGCTGATAAGACAAAACTAAAATTTGACCAAACAACTTTTCTCTTCTACTAACTTAAATATACTAGGACTTTTAATTACAAATAACTCAAGCTTATAAAATAAGAACAAAAATAATAAGTTCAATATTTTTTCAATTTATAAACTTATATGCTCAAGTTGTGGTCGGCCAATAACTCTCTAGGTCTGAAATACGTTCACAACCAAAAACATGGTGGCAGCTGTAGAAAAGTTTTGGTAAAGCAGAGTAAGCAACAAGCAGAGGTTAAAACGGCCCCAAACCACAACCAAACCCCCCGAAATGAAATTTTTTTAGGGAAAAACTCGTCAAAACGAAGCATTTGTTTAGAAAAGCACCAAATAATTAGGTGAGCTCGAACCATCCCTTCCCCCTCCGTAAGGTGTCCCGTCTCTTTTGCTCACCTCACCACTCCTCCTCTCCTCTCCTTCCCTCCCCTTATAGATCTCCCCGAAAGCTCTAAAGCCCAAACACCAAGCAAGTATTTCCCGCACCGTTCCAAGAAACACCCCACCCACCACCACTACCACCACGGCGGCGCCAATGGCAGACCGCGTCTACCCCTCGGGGAAGCCCAACCCTCAGCCACCGGCCGTGGCCGGTAACGGCGGCGCGCAAGCGGCACCCAAGACGCAGATGTACCAGCGGCCGTTCCGGCCGCAGGCGCCGGCGAAGCGCCGCCGCGGAGGCGGGCGGTCGTGTCGGTTCAGCTGCTGCTGCTGCTTCTTCTGGGCCGTGCTCGTTGTGCTCCTCCTCGCATTAATCGCTGCCGTTGCCGGTGGCGCATTCTATCTCCTTTACCGCCCCCACCGACCGGCGTTCACCCTCTCCGTCGCGCGCCTCACCGCCCTGAAGCTCTCTTCTTCGGTCGCGTCGCCGTCCCTCACCGACTCGATTGACGTGACGCTGACTGCGAAAAACCCGAACAAGAAGCTGGTATACCTCTATGACGACTTTACCGTCACAGCCGCCACCACGGCCAATGCCGTGCCGCTCGGGGAAGCGACGGTGCCCGGGTTCGCACACGAGGCCGGCAACATCACGGTCATCAAGGCCACCGTCGCCGCCTCAGCCGTCGGGGTGGACCCCACCGCCGCCGGCTCCGACATCAAGAAGTCCGGTGACTTCCCCATTTCCGTCTACCTGGAGACGAAGGCCGGAGTCATGGTCGGCAAACTCAAGACCAAGAAGATTGGCATCCAGGTGCACTGCGACGGTATTAAGGTTGTGCCGCCGCCGCCGCCACCTGCGCCGGCGAAGAAGAAGAAGGGGAAGGCCGCGGCCGCTCCAGCTCCGGTGGCTGACGACACGGCACCGGCAACCACCGTCACGCGGACGTGCCAGGTCAGGATCCGAATCAAGATCTGGAAGTGGACCTTCTAGTAATAACGCAAAGTACCAGGGGCTGCAATGCAAAAGTTTTCGGAAAAAAAGTTCTTTACTTTTGAATTGGGAGTAAAATCCATCAAACCAACCGCTGGTTGCTGTAAATTTTTAATTTTTAATTTTTTTTGACAAAATTTGGTGGGAGAGCGAAGTGAAGTGGGTGGGAAGAAAGGAAAGGCCAACGTGGTGAGGTTTGAAACATTTTTTATTTTTTAGTTTTTCCACTCCTTTTATATTTTTTTGGGTTGTTAGTGGAAGTATATGTAATTTGGAGACTATTGGTTATTTGTAACTTTTGTACTCCAAATTATGAGTGTGTACGTGGTAGTGTGCCCCATTTTTTTTTTCTTTTCCCTTTTCTTCAAGTTCTATTTCTCTGTGTGATTGTAACATTCATGTATCGTAATGTGAGATTTCCTCTCTTTTTTTTTTCTTTCTCTCTCTCTTTTAAGAAAACTGCTTCGCTCTTTCTTGTATTTCATCATTTACTTTCATGAAATAAGAACCATTCTTAATTCTTAATATAGAAGAATAAAAACTATCCATTTTGACCGATTGTGATCATCTATGTAAAAACCACCATCATCTTTTAAGAAACACTTTTTTAGTGGAATAGACTATCCTATTTAATTTGAACTATTCAAAATTGATTTGACAGTTAAAATTGTAAGAGTAGTTCTCATTTTCTTTTTAATTGTAAAATTGGTTCTACACGCCCCTATTATGCCATATTACAAAGTGTGTATAGGCTCAAATTGACCGTAACTCCCTCTTAGCTACACATCCTTTTGTTTTAACTTTTCTCTAGTTAATCAACAACATTAAGTGTGATTAGAAACATAGAAGTGTAAATGTGATAACAGGATTTGGTTCATTAGAGTGTAATAATTTGGGTGTCGGTGAGCCGGATCTTGCCAATGTTCGACTCATTTTATACATAAAAGAAAGATAATTATGGGGTTGCTTTTTTCATGTGTTGCCTTGTACTTGCATAGTGAGGAACTGTTGCGTAGTGTTACATGACTTTTTTTTTTGAATAAATAAAAAAGAGAAAAAGCTGCGTGTTACCCGTACATGACTTGAGAAGGGGGTCACAGCTGTTAGGCTTTGTGCTTAAGCATAACAAAAGGATTGTTTACTGGGATTGGTGAGTTATTAACTAAAGGTCAACACAATCATTAAAGATGGTTGCATCTTTTCCCAACACATCCAAGTGACAAAAAGAAAAGGCAATTTATGCTGCCCTATTCTCTACTACCACTCACATTGCTTCATCTATAGTGGCAAAGCGAAAATTTTATATATTTTACAGGGAAAAAAATTACTACTGTGCAGCAAATGAGTGTGTATCTAGAGAGGAGCCCCCCCTCTCACCGTTCCACTTTTTTCTCCTTTTCTGGTGGGCACAGAACAGAGGATTTTGTAAGGATAAAAAAATTCATGTCTTACAATAAGAAAACACAGAATGCAATCTTGAGCATATCTGAGGATAAGTTAAGTTGGCCTTAAGATGTTTTAAAAAGAAATGGGAAAAGGGAAGTTGGACTTCATCCTGGTTGATGGCATGGTACGCCCAAATCTACAGTTCGACTGGATAGGCCTGGCCCAAGTAGAGCCATGTTCAAACTGGAAGTCCAGCAGGTGGGCCAGATAAGTGAAGACTTGCTTTGATTCCTTTGGTTTGGGGCTGGTTCTACAAGTCTCTTCTAAAGCAGGGCTTAATCCATTTTTTTTCTTTTTGAGAGAACCAGGGCTTAATCCTCGTTTGTACGAAGGCCCAAAGGGGCGAGAAGTACCTGCCAACGTGCAACCTTTTGCTCGGGTGCAGGGTGGCGGTGACCGGTGAATCTTCAGGTGCACAAGTTTTGCATTTTGGTCCCTGGATCTTCTAGGGAGTTCCCCATCCAGTACTGTGTAGGGTTGGAACTTTAGCTCGCGGCTCACGAGCAACTCGGGCTTGGCTCGTTAACAAACGAGCCGAGTTCGAGCTGTCTTCGTAGCTCGGTTCGAAAACGAGCCGAACCCGAGCTAGACCTCAGCTCGCTCGGGCTCGGTTCGGTACACTATACAACTACAAGTAACTAAGTAAGTAAATAGTAATACACACCCGATAGCCGTCTAGCCATACACACACCTCACAAATCCAGATCTAGGGTTCTCGTCGCCGTCGCCGTCGCCGTGGCCTAGCGCCTCCTCCTCCATCGCCTCCGGCCGGACCACGTGGCCACGCCTCTGCGCCCCCCGCCGCCTGACGCTGCTCCGCCGCCCCAAGCCCGCCCGAGCCTCCTCCGCGCCCCCGGCCGCCTGGTGCTCCTCCGTGCCCTCAGCTGCCCGGCGCTCCTCCGCGTCCCAGGCCGCCCGGCGCTCCTCTGCCGCCCGAGCCTCCTCTGCGCGACTGCGCCGCCCGCTGCCTGGCGCTCCTCCGCAGCCCCAAGCCAGCCCGAGCCTCCTCCGCGCCCCCGGCTTTGAGAATTGAGAGGTCCAAAATTCTATCTTGATTTGTGCTTTTTGTTTTTTTAGTGAAGATGCACACGCTTGTACATAACTGACTCTGCGCCCCCGACTTAGAGGAGAAGAAAACTATATAAAGTACTTTGTGTTTTTTACAAACTTTTTAAAAAAACAGATGCACACGCTTGTCCCATCCAATTCTACAATTGAACGGTTGATCTGTATTCATCTGCCCCTAATTTGCATCATTTATAAAATTTTGTAAAAGAAAATTATACATGAATCAAGTATCATGTAAGCTTGTAAAATTATACATAAACAGATGCACAGATGCACACGCTTGTTCCAGCCCTATACATGATGTATTGTTTCGTCTTTTTTTGCAATCCAACAGAGGTTTTCGGATAGCCAGGTAAGCTTAACCCTTTGCAATCCAACGCTGGTCTCGTTTTGGTTGAATTGTTTGCACTAGTCTCTGTTGGCATTCCTTTTAAGGTACTAGAATGAGTACTAATTCTCAAGTATCATGTAAGCTTGTTGGTATTCCTCCACAGTTTGCCATGATGTAATAATGAATATTGATATCTGTTAGATTTTATAGCCCTGTACATAACTGACTCCATGTTTGTAATCTAAGCAACTTAAACCCTAAAGTGATGCAAACTAAACAAGATCTGACTATAACCTCATAAACTCAAAAGTATTTGTCTTTTTGGTCACCAAATTAACATTAACATGGTCAAAAAGACAAAAAACGAAGTTGACCCTTTCTTGTTTCAATTTGTAGATGTTGGAAGAAAACTCTATGAACTCATCAAGTGGTAGTGAAGATGCAGTTCTTGTTTTCGACTCACCAAGTAAAGGGAACAAAACAGGAGATGAGGAGATTGCCGGTAGTAAAGCTCCTCCAAAGTCGAACAAAAGAAAACATTCAGATGTTTGGAAGGTCTTTGAAGTTATTCAAGTACCCTCCAAAAAAAGAAAGGTGAGACAGAAACAAAGGCAAAATGCAAGTATTGTCAGAAGCTTTATATATACCATCCAGGGGGAACTATGACAACATTGAAAAGGCACATAGAAGGTTGCTATATTTTGAAGAACAACGAAGCAAAGCAAAAGAAGCAACCGTCACTCAACTTTCTTGGGGTTGAATCAGGTGATGCACATTGTCCTATAATTATCAATCCTAGCATCAGTGGCATGTATGAGCATGAAAAAATTCGTGATATTATTGCTAAGATGATTATTGTGCATGAGTATCCATTTAGAATGGTGGAGCATGTTTGGTTTAATGTGCTATTGAGGTCTCTTAATCCACATTATGAAAGCATTGGTAGAAAGACCATTAGAAAGGAGTGCATGAAGGTTTTCCAAACAGAGAAAGAGATCTTGAAGAAGAGTTTTAAAAATGTTGGTAAAATTAGTTTGACTTGTGATTTGTGGACATCTAACCAAACCCTTTGCTACATGAGCTTGGTAGCTCATTATATAGATGCCAATTGGGTGATGCAAAGTCGTGTGATTAGCTTTGTTGAGTTAGAGCCTCCACATAACGGGATTGTGATTTCTCAAGCCATGTTTGATTGCATTGCTGATTGGAAATTAGAAGATAAAGTTGCTACAGTTACTCTGGACAACGCATCCTCAAATGATGTTTCTGCAAGGCATTTGATGTCTAAGTTCATATCTAGAGGCTCACTTCATTTTAATGGTAGATATTTTCATATCCGGTGTTGTGCACACATACTCAACTTGTTAGTGAATGATGGTATGAAACCATTAGAACCTTTGATAAACAAGATTCGGGAAACTGTCAAGTACTTTAAGAAGTCTCCAGCTCGCTTAACTAAGTTCTCTGAGATTTGTAAGTCTCTTGCATTGCCAACAAAAAGAGGGTTGGTTCTTAATGTGTGAACTAGGTGGGGTTCTACATATAAGATGCTTGATTGTACTTTTGATTGTAAGATTGCATTCACCCATTATGCTGATGTGGAGGCAAATTACAAATGGGAACCTTTGAATGAAGAATGGGTGATATATGATAGAGTAAGATATGTGCTGAAAGTATTAGACACAGTGACCACTGCTTTTTCAGGTTCCACATACCTCACTTCAAATCTATTCTTCCCTTACATTATTGATGTTAAGGTTGCTTTGGATAATGCTTTTTCATTCTAATGATCAATACTTGAAGTTGATGGGACAAGCAATGTTGGAAAAGTTTGATAAGTACTGGGGCCAATGCAGCACTCTTTTAGCGATTGCCGCAATTCTTGATCCAAGGTATAAAATGAAGTTCATTTTATGGTGTTTTGGAAAGATATATGAACCCTCAAATGTTGACAGTATGGTCTATTTGATTCGTTCTGAGTTGGATGAGGTGTATAATATGTATGAGCTGGAGCATCGTCATAATAGGGTCATCAACAAGGACAGTTCTGCATCCACCTCTTCAGTTTTAGATTCGGGTAGCACAGTTGCCTAAATTTCAAGTCAATTTCAAAGTTTCTTGCGAGCTACTACTGGTGCACAACCATCTAAGTCAGATTTGATTCAATATTTAGATGATCCCAATGCGAACTGTGGTGAGACATCATTTAATATACTTGAGTGGTGGAAAGTGAATTCATTGAGATACCCAATAGTGTCAAAGATGGCAAAAGATATCTTGACTATATCGGTTAGTACTATATCTTCTGAGTCTGCTTTTAGTGCTGGAGGTAGAGTACTAGATGATTACCGGAGTTCTTTAGAGCCTTCTATGGTTGAAGCATTGGTATGCACATCTAGTTGGATAAGAGGTGCTTACCGTAACATGAAAAGTACCTTGGTATGTAGTTTTCCTAATTTTTTTCTTTTGTTTCTGACTGATATTTGTGTTCTAAGCTCAAGTATATTTTTTCTATTTTGCTCATTTATAGGAAGAAGGCAATGAGGAGGATGTTGAAAGCATTTCTTTAGTTGATAGCATAGTGGGAAGCAACTAGTAAGTGTAAGTTTATTATTGTTTTTGTTGAACATTTCTCATTCTTGTGCTCCTCATGTGATATCATATATGTGACTTGTGATGATTGTTCTCTAAGGATGATTGTTCTTGCGGAAGGCCTATTCTGAAAAGATGTCGAGATGATTGTTCTCTGCGGAAAGATGTTCTTGCGGAAGGACTATTCTGGAAAGATGAATGTTCTCTAAGGATGATTGTTTTTGTTGAACTTTTTGACTATTGTATCCTTGTTTATTGGTTTCTTTCTCAATCGGTTGCACAACTTGTTGCTATGACAATAGAAATGTTCTCAATCGAGCATATCATCAGTACAACAGTCAAAGTTCGGCGGCCAAAAACGCGAGCACATTCGATTTGATCATGTGCTCATATGTGTTTATCCATAGCAGCTTGTCAGGAAAGCTACTGAATGGCTGCCATTTGGATGTTTGGATTGCTTGGTAATGTTTCTCTCCTTACCTATCATCAGACTATAACTTGTAGCAACTGCTTTGCCTTGCCAATCTGAGAGCTCCATTTGGATGTATGAATGTTTTCTAAGGATGATTATTTTTGTTGAATGTTCTCTAAGGATGATTGTGTTTTTTTGGAAACGAGCCGAGTTCGAGCCCAAAACAAACGAGCTGGTCTAGCTTACGAGCTGGCTGAGCCAGCTCGCGAGCCAGACCGAGCCGAGTTCGAGCTGGTTTTTCAGCTCGGTGAGTTAAACGAGTCGAGCCAAGCTAGCTCGTTACCCGACCGAGCTCGAGCCGAGTCGGGGCCAGCTCGCTCGAACTTGGCTCGTTTCCACCCCTAGTACTGTGGTGTTTGGTCAAATTTTAATTTTAATTTATGAGTTTATAAACTAAAGCTACGACGAAACAATCAATTTTTTTAGAATTTATTTTTATAAACACAAGTTATTTTTTAACTATAATATCTAAATAAATTAATGATTGTGAAAAAAGAATTTATTGAATTTATAAACTAAAACGGACGGGTTAAACTTATCGACCAAAACATATCTTATATATGATTCACCTCATTTAAAAGGCACTGTTCTCTATATTGTGAGCCTTTGTTGGCTATTGCAGAGCTCACTATCGGTGTGCCCTAATGACATCATGGCATACATTCGTTAACATCAAGGCCGTAACATAATTATCATAGGAAGATGCTTTAAAATATCCCAACCTTAGATTAGGGTAAGAGACCCGTCAGTAGTGGGTGACAACAAGGTTGGGAAACAAGAAGAAAGATAGAGTGGAGGAAGAGGATGGCGTGGGTGGGTTTCAAGACGCTGACAACGGCGCCAAAGATGCTGATGGTGTTGGCTACAAGTTTGGGCATGTAATAGCCGCTCCAAAGGAGGCGGTGTTGAGGGCTGCAATTGAGGAGCAACAAGAGGTACCTCTTCCGAACAAGACATTGTTGGCTTGTGGTTTATAGTTTTTTTATTTTCAACTTATAAATCTTCTTTCGACTTAAGGAGTCAGTTCATACTAAATTATGGATGGATTTAGTGCCTTCTAATTCCTAGACACTTCCCATTATACACATTTGATACAGAGAAGTATTCAACCAGACTTTTAACTGCTGATCTTTGTAGAATTTTTTACCTAATAACACATTAAAAAAATCAAATTCGAAAACTAACCCATAACTTTAAAAAATTGCAAAACTAGCTAGGCTAGCGACTAAAAAGTGCACAAATATTTGTTGGAAGCGGGATTTGAACCATGATTTCTTCGGAGAGAGAGAATCTTTTAACCAATTAGACTACAACTAATTTTTGTAATTTATTGTTGTGGCATGGTTTATACGACTGAAAATAGACGTGACACACGAGTTGGATCAGTGGTGTATTGGGTCGTGCCATATCTTCAATCACTAGCCCAATTAGTTAACGGCTGAAGATCAGTCGCGCGGCCATCTCGTGACTAAAGATTTTTTTTTTTGTAATTTTTTAAAGTTTTGAGTTAGTTTTCAAATTTAATTTTTTAATGAGTTATTAGGCAAAAAAAAAATCATCTTTGTATAAAAACCGAAGCTGATAGACCAAATACTCTACCTCCGATTCCTGACTCCTTACCTCCAATTTTTATGATATAGAAACCCAGGCCCGAGAAGAGCAGCCGAACAGCCAAAGAAAATACAAAACCATCAATTTCCAAGACGAAAATGGCAAAAAAGTCCAACTGGCACCCACCTCAGTACCTCAACAAAATTTCTCGAGGCGTCTGAGAACCGCAGGTTCCCAAAGCGTACAAGACGCCAACTGGTGGGTGGGGCCCTGAGACTATCCGTTCACAAGAACGTAACGCCTCGCCCTGCAGATCACCATACCAGTCACCGAACCCGAGGCGAATCCGACGGCCCAGACTTCCCCATCCGCGCCGCGCTGCCACGTCGCCCACGCGCTTATATAACCCCACCACGCACCACGCGCCACTAACCGCACCTCGTGAACTTTCTCCACTAGTCCCTTGTTTTTTTGAGTCGGAGGAGTATATAAGTCCTTTGCAAGAAATGGAGGACGACGCCGGACTACGGAAGAGGAAGCGCGACGGCGAGACGGGCGCCGACATCGCCGGAAAAGTGGAGGATGGAAAGGAGAAGGAGGAGGAAGAGGAGTATGAGGGCATTTCGGAGGAGTCCGTGGTCGAGGTGATGCGGTGGCTGGAGATGGAGATCTCGCTCGCCGCCGCCGCCCCAGCTCTCTTGACTGTGAGCGGCAACGAGGAGAGCTGCGGCCCGTCGTTCTCGGACTCGGCGTCGACGGTGATGGCCTCGGTCGACACGCGCGCCGGCGCGCCGCCGCCGCCGGCCGTGCCGTGGCCGTGGCCTGCGGCGCCGACGGTGGGGGAGGAGGAAGTGGTGGAGGTGGAGGTGGAGGACGAGGAGTGGGTGGCGCAGGTGCTGGCATGTGGGCCCCTGTTGGAGGGGCAGTAGTAGTAGGACTATGCGTATGTACATACTACTTTTTCTTTCTGACTTTGGCTTTTTGTTTCTCTTTTGGCTTTCTGTGATGTATGACTGTAGAAAATAGTAAAATAGCTTTAATATTAGGTTCATATATTTTTTCTTTCTCTATCTAATGTTGCTATACTAAAATAATACATATGAGCAGGTGGCTGACATGTATAAAAATACCTACTTACAAAAAATTAGATGACAGGTGGGTCATGTCAACCGTACAAGTGACATGTATTTCAATTTGTACAGCCTACAAGGCTACAACTAGCGCTCTGTGAGCCCCTTGCCTATATACCTAAGTTTATTGGGAAGAGCTGCTATTAGGACCACTCTCTGTACTTGCAGCCTCGAGTGAGCAGCGGTAGCAGCACAAGCAAGCTTGCAAAGCAACTCATCTTTTTACCAAAAGCCACAAAATATTTACCGAGTAGTAGTAAATGGAGATGTTACAATTAACACTTTAACAGCATGCAGGTGTCTCGGCATTTGTACTGTAGAATATGCACCAAGAAAATATCAGGAAATTAACAAAAGCTTTGAGCAGGAAAAACGACGCACTGGTGGCCTCGTTATGTTGACACTGTAATGTTGAGTTGATGGCATGTCTGCTGAACTGAACACGGGGCGATGCCATCGAGGTAGATTGTGTTCGCGTCATAATCTTTTCAATGAAAAGTAAATAATCTCAACTACCCACCGTCAAATCCACTAGATGGAGGCATGGAGCTGGAGAGGACAACAATCAGTTTCCAACGTCAAAGTGATCTGTTATGATCTGACTGTGATCTGATCATCATTTGACACTCTTTCATTAAAGCTCACCTATGAAATACGTCCTCACATAAATTATTTTCCAAACAGGGTCTTCTTGGAGTTTGGATTTTACAATTTTTTCGGGAGGAATATCTAGTGACGCATAGTTTTGGTTCATGGTTTATTTATGTTGTTTGAGTCTTTTTTATTTTTGCAAGTCTGTTTAAATTTATCATCAATCTAAAAATTATATATAATAAGATATCGATTTCAAAAAAAATCATAAATTTAGTATAATTTAGACAAATGAGTTAGTGATGACATGTCGTGACTGTTTGAGATGAGATATACTAACATGACTAATAATTTTTGTAAAAATTTTAAACTGTGGGATTACTATTATAATTGTTTTCTAATTGAGTTATTTAAAAAAAATCGTCATATTTGGTTGAGACAGAAGTTTTAATTGTTTACACTTCTATGCCACCGTTAGTTCTTAACCAATTTTATTTTTCACTTTTGACTAGCCGGGATAGCGTTGAAAACATGAAGCAATAGCTCAGGGATCATGATTTTTTTAAGAACCCAATGAGAATTGTGAAAATAACCTATAGTTATAGTTTTTTGAGTCTTTGACTCGACACGTCAATGTATTACGGATTATAATCGTGACAAATCACTTGTCACATAGTGATTAGTTGAAAATAGTCAATCGTGCAACAATTAATTCGAAGTAGCCAATCACAACTCTGAACCACAACAAGCAGACTCGATTTTATCGTAGCCCCATGTTGCAACAAGCTGCTGCACTCACCACATTCCCTTTGCAGGCTAGTCCTCTCCCTCATTTTTTTTCTCTCTCACAGCATCAACAACTTCTGTTTCCCATTACACAAATACATTTGTCCAATTCAAATATGTTCAAATCTAACTGTAATTTTAAGTTAGGGCAGTAATAAATATTGTAGATCCAACGAAACTCTTCAAAACAAGATAAATTTCATTAAAATCCGATCATATTTTTCTTTCAAATTTTTCTTAATTACATAATTAGTAATTAACAGTATGGTACAAATACTTGTTAGTTAGAGATATCACTTTAGCGCAGGATAGAGAATATGGTATTGTGTAATAGTTAGTTTTTTTTGGATGAAGATGTTTTTGGTTGCTTAATGACCATATGACACGAGATGGTTATGGTTATAGTTATGATTAAGTTAGATTATTTTAGATTGTTCATCATTATAGTGTATATTCTTTATTTGTTGTGAATATGTTAGGAATATTTTGACCCTACATCAGGTTAAGAATATTTGTTATGAATATAACTCAAGTCATGTTAGATCTTTAATGATGTAGTTTGTTAGGAATATTTGTTAGGAATTTTCAATGACAATAGATTACGTTAGGACTTATTGTTAGAAAAATTTAATGACCATAGGATGAATGATATAGTTACTTATGTATAGTTATTTTAATATATAATATTAATATTATAGAACATGAATCTTTTACTTTGAAAAAAATTGTAAAATAAGTATTGCTCATGACACTAAATAATCTCTAACAAAACATATTTGTATTTTTTGCATAACAAAACATTCCTCCTTCCAAATCTACAGAGATTCAAGTACAGATCACGGGATTCATACACTAGGAGGGCGAGAGCTTGTACCACGCATGGGAGTGGTATCAGAAGCTTCTCTAATCATGCTCGCACCACAGTTTGGAATGTTGGCTTGTACTTCAAATTTTCTACAAAAGACTTTTCGTTTGCTACCCGGGTATCTATCGATGCCGTTGCAGGTGGTAGGATTATGAACAAAACTCTCGATGACACATTCGCACTCATTGCAAGCATGGCATCCCACTATCTTCAGTGGTCAGGCGATAGAGTTACATCCCGGACAGGTATGCACGAATTGAAGTGATGTGATTCTACTAATGCCAAACTTGATGCTTTGACCCATTTCGTGGCTTAATTAGCCAATCGTCCACATTCACCTCCTGTTGTTTCTGTATGTTAGATTTGTGGTATTAAGAGCCATTCACCAGTTGATTGTCAACTTCGTAAGTGTTTGACGAAATTTTGTAATAAAATTCGTCATATGACATGTAAGTCCCAATTGATCAAAAGATTAAAAGGATAAAATAAAATATGTGTAAACTGTTGAAAATAATCAAGACCTGGTCGAATTCGGCCTGGTCGAATTCAACCCAAAACTGGTCGAATTGAAGCTGGTAGTCATAGTAGTAATTCTTTGTGATTTCGACAGTAATTGGCTTTGGTCGTGGTAGTAATTGGCTGTGTCATAGTAGTAATTTTTTGAGACTGGATCAAACTGAACTTGAGTTTGGATCTGGTCGAACTAGGACCGAGTTTGGGTCTGGTCAAATTAGACTTGAATTGTATCTAGTCGAACCAAACCATATCTGATCGAACCAGACTTGACTTGGGTTTAGTCAAACCAGACCTGGGTTAAAGTCTGGTCACATCGACAGAGCCACCTTGACAGAGTTTTTGGATTTATAGAGGCTTTGGATTTTCTTTATCTTTATCTTTTTAGTTTTTTAAATAACAGAGTTTATCTCCTTTTTAAATTCAAACCCCCCCCCCCCCAAAAAAAAAAAAAAAATCTCTGGTTGTTAAACGGTTTAAACCAACCCAGAGCCTCTATAAACAGAGAGGGATACTCATCTTTGTAGGGAGGAACAAGTGGTGGCCTTAAGAGCTTCTATTCTATTCGACCAAGAGCCTTTTCTCTTTTCTTCTTTGCAGATCCACTCGAGCAAGCCATGAAGGTTACCATGCATGCCATCTAAATCAAGAGAGGAAGAGACGCCTGTTCATTGATGCTCGTGCTGGTCCATTCATGAAGATGAAGAAAAGCATGGAGCTATATGAAGGTCCCAATTACCTGTACAAAAGGAGCCCCAATCCAGTGAGCGCCTCGGTGAATTTTCGAAGACAATGATATAATCCGAAAGTCTAATCGACTGCAAGATCAAGATCTTAATTGCAATTCGATCAACACCCTTTAGTTATGCTTTCGAGTAGAGATCCTAATTGCAATTCGATCAACACCCTTAAGTTATGCTTTCGGGTAGAGTCCTAATTGTAATTCGATCAACACCCTTAAGTTATGCTTTCAGGTCGAGATCTTCATTGCAATTCGATCAACACCCTTAAGTTATCCTTTTGGATAGAGATCCTAATTGCAATTCGATCAACAAGATCTAAGTGGCAATTCGATCAAAATCCTTAATTCGTACTTTCAAGTAGAGATCCAATTTTTGCACTTCAATCAACAATCAAATTGCTATTATGTGCATTCGATTAAAGATTTGAAGGTCACATGTTTGCACCTCGACCAGAGGCTCTGTCCAGATGAGTTTCAGTCTGTCCCACAGGTGAAGAATTGATGATAACTTATAATCCAGAACTCCTATCGACCCCAAATTTTTATGTAGGACAGAAGACTCGATGTGCAACATGTCTACCAAGTTTTACCTCAATCAGAGGCATCCAAGTTGCAATTCGACCGAAGATCATTACAGAGAGACACTGTCTAGATGAGTTTCAGCTTATCCCACGGGTAACGAATCGATGATAACTTTTGATCCGGAACTCCAATCGACCCCAAATTTTTGTACAGGACATAAGACTTGATGTGCAGTATGTCGTTTGAGTTTAACCTTGATCATAAGTGGGGAAGATCCCCAGAAGATCATTGCAAACATGTTTTGTCTTGCTGAATTTCAGTATAACACATGGGAGCCGTATTGATGATAACTTATTATCCAGAAATCCGATCGACCCCAAATTTTCGTGTAGGACCAAATACTCAAAGTGAAACATGTCTACCAAATCTCACCTCAATTAGAGGCCTCCAGGTTGCAATTCGGCCAAAGATCATTGCAGAGAGGCTATGTCCACATGAGTTTCAGTCTGTCCAACAGGTGACGAATCGATGGTAACTTCTAATCCAGAAGTCTGATCGACCCCAAATTTTTATGTAGGGCATAAGATCAATGTGAAGTATATCCACCAAGTTTCAACTCAATTAGAGATTGCCAAGTTACAATTTCATTAAAGCTAATTTTCAACTTAATATGTGGGAAATGATCAATGATAAATTCTCATCCAAAAGTCCGATCAACCCCAAATTGTTATGCAGGATAGAAGACTCTCATGTGCAGTATGTCCTCCAAAATTCATTTTGATCAAAAATCAAAAGCACCTCCAAAAGATCATTGTAAACAGGCTCTATCTTCCTAAATTTTAGTTTGACATACGAACAATGTATTGAAGATAGCTTCCAATCTGAAGGTCCAATTGATCTTAAATTTTAATGAGAAATTGAAGATCTGTCTAGAAGCTACTTCACCAAGTTTCATACCGATCAGAGGCTAAAAAGACCCTCATACAGTGAGGCGAAGGGGAGCTAGCGCATTCTAATCATGTTAGAAATTGTCAAAATAATTAAAAGCTGTCAAAAATGTTATCACAATCCTTTACTATCTATACTTATCATGTCGCTGGGTATTGATGAGATGAAGGCGACATCCTGTCTGTGACTGATGAAGCAAGACACCATTTATATCCGGTGCTGATGAGGCGAAGGCATCCATTTGTTCGTAACCAACGAAGCCAAACAAACCCCCTGTCCGGGCATTGATGGATATTTCAATGCTCGCCACATTTTTTGTGATAGCATCATAGACTGACGAAGTTATGTGTTTGCATAATTGCATGCATGGGCATACAAATTGCATTCATTTAGGGCAACCTTAAAGTTTTGACCATGATGACCATTAGCACAGTTTAATCGGAAGTTTTCTACGGATTCGTTTTGCAGATGTAATTAATCAGAAGATTTTCCAAAGCTCTGGGAATCATGAAATACGCAATCTTCTGAAGCCAAGATGTATTTCAATTGACGTAATGAGAACATGTAAAATCTCAAGAGGACATGTAACTTGTAATTCATTGAGAATTAATAAAGTACATGTTTCTCTAAGATTATGTGTTCTCTACATGTTTTATGTGTATACTTATGTATACATGCACACCCGCTACACGGAAGGGGCAATTTCACCCAAAAGATAGACCCAATCTATTTTCGGATGAAACAATAAGATATCCACTCCAGAATGTTGTGATGTGAATTTTGCTCGGACGAGAAATTCATATCCCAACACTTACAATTCTGGATGGTGCCAATACCCAAATCTTTCATACAAAAACAACCCTGATATCTCATCAAGCTCCTCTTATACATAATCTTAGAGAAACATGTACTTTATTAATTCTCAATAAATTACAAGTTACAGGTCCCATTGGGATTTTACATGTTCTCATTGCGCTAATGAAAATAAAGTACACAGCACACCCGCTACACGGAAGGGGCAATTTCACCCAAAAGATAGACCCGATCTATTTTCGGATGAAACAATAAGATATCCACTCCAGAATGTTGTGATGTGAATTTCGCTCAAACGAGAAATTCATATCCCAACACTTACAATTCTGGATGGTGCCAACACCCAAATCTTTCATACAAAAACAACCCTGATATCTCATCAGGCTTCGCTGTGTCCATTTTCAGGCTTCTAGGTATGGACAGCACGAGTAGTTTCCGAACTCAGGATATTAGCAGCCTCAACCATGGTTTTCAGCAGGCCTCATAGACACCACAACCTTCATCCAAGCTTGAGGCCATGCTTGAGAATTCATGGCCAAGCAATCGAACGACATGGTTGCACTCCGAACAGTCTTCAAATCATTGAAGAATGAAATGCAAGAGCTACAGTCTATACAGAAGGATTTCTCTGAGCTCTGAGACAAAGTAGATAGCCTCAATGCCTCCATACCATCATCGAGTACTTCTTCAGGCAAGCTCCTTGCTTAGCTTGAAGTGAACCCGAGATGCCACTGTCGAGCCATCACCACTAGGAGTGGCAGATCTATGATCAATCCTGTGCTTCCCTAGCCTCCGCAATACATTCCACCGATGCATAGGGACGGTCTTACCGCAGCTACTCAGGCCGCTTCTCCAGTCACTGTTCCAGGAGACCCCAATCCTTTGATGCCATAGCCGTCGATGCCATTTCCTGGCCAATTTGCCAAAGTAAAGGAGGAAAAGTAGTTCACAAAGTTTCTCGAGGTGATGAGAGATGTCCAGATCACAATTGCCCTCCTTGATGCAGTTCTAAACATGCCTACGTATGCCAAGTTATTCAAGGAGCTCCTGAAGAGTAAATGAAGGATTGAGGAGTACGAGATTGTCCAGCTCACTAAGTTGTGCAATGCGCTCATCCAGAACAAGCTGCCCCCTAAGTTGGATGACCCCGGTAGCTTCCGCATCTCTTGTTCTATCGGTTATGGGACCTTTCAGGCTTTGTGCGATCTTGGTTCTAGTGTCAGCGTCATTCCACTGGCAATCTACAAGGCGCTGTCTATCGATTCTCTATGATCCACAGCTATGACCCTTCAGTTAGCGGATCGCACCAGCAAACGACCGACAGGCATTATGGATGATGTGCCAATCACTGTGTGTTTGTTCTCATACCCTGTAGACTTTGTTGTATTGGAGACAGAGGATGACAGTCTGTTCATCATTCTAGGCAGGCCTTTCTTAGCCACAGCAAGAGTTGTTATCGATGTCAAAAACACCCGGCTGAGTCTCGAGTTCGGATCACAGAAAGTCACATTCGATATGAGGCATCCCACCCATCTCCCTCCCTGTCCTGATCATCCGGTATTTGTTCCAACACCTCCCTCAACTCCTTCAATCAAGCTGAAGCCACTTCTTGACCACCTCTGGTATGTGTTTCTTGGCCCCATTGACTCATATCCTGTTATTGAGTTCTCATTTTATCTGCTGATGAGGTTAGTAGTTTACTAGATGTTTTTCATTATCATCATTCTATTATTGGATATTTTATTGATGACATTAAGGACATCGACCGTTTTGTTTGTATGCATCATATCTTGCTTGAGGAGGGTGGTGCGCCCTCTCATGAGCACCAGCGCAGGCTTAACCCACACATGCGGAAAATCGTCAAGAAGGAGGTACAAAAACTACTGGATGTAGGCATCATTTACCCTATCTTCGACAGCCAGTGGGTGAGCCTGGTGCAAGTGGTGCCCAAGAAGAGTGGTATGATGGTCGTTGAGAACAACAAAGTCCACCCGGAAGGATCATTTTCGTCTGCCCTTCATCGATCATATGCTTGAGAGGTTATTGCGTCATTCGTATTATTGTTATCTCAATGGCTATTTTGGTTTTCTGCAGATCCCCATCCATCCGGATGATCAGGAGAAGACACATTCACTTATCCATATGGTACATTCGCCTATCATCAGATGCCATTCGGATTGTACAACGCCCCTGGAGTGTTCCAGTGTTGCGTCATGTCCATCTTCTCTGACCTCATCAGGCACATCATGGAGGTATTTACGGATGATTTTACGATTTATGGACTGACATTTGACGATTGTCTAGCAAATCTTGAGTAGGTATTGCAGCGTTGCTCCTCCGCAAACCGCGTCCTCAACTGGGAGAAGTGTTGTTTCCTGGTTCGTGAGGGCATTGTACTAGGCCACATGGTTACTGGACTTTGGTCTATGCTTCAAGCCTGTATATTAGATTTTGGTCTATCATGAGAGAAAAGTCTAGTTTTGGCTGAATTCATCTACAACAATAGCTACCAAGCCAACATTCAAATGGCACCTTTTAAAACACTCTATGAGAGGAAATGTCGATCACCAATATGTTGGGATGAAGTTGGAGAATGACATGTATTAGGAACAGCATGTATTAAAGAAAGTTGAAGACAGCTCAGAGTCAACAAAAGAGTTACCAGGACAAGCGGAGGAGAGAACTAGTGTTCGGCATAGGAGACCTTGTGTATCTGAAGGTATCTCCATCTCGAGGAATTTGAAGATTTGGCATACACGGAAAATTGAGTCGTTATGTCGAACCATACCCAGTTCTAAACAAAAGGGACCAGTTGCATATGAGCTAGAGTTTCCAAGATCTTTATCTCGAGTACACAATGTGTTTCATGTCTCACAATTGAAGAAGTGTCTAAAAGAACCATCACAGGTCGTGTCCCTTCCAAAAATTGAGATTAGAGAAGATATTACCTTTGAGGAATAGCCTGAATGGGTACTACGGGTGTAGAGCCATCAAATGAGGAAACGGGAAATTCGATTCTGCAAAGTATTATGGAAACATCATACAGAGCCAGAGGCTGCTTTGGAGAAAGAGGAAGACCTTCATTAGAGTTATCCTTTCTTGTTTGAGAAAAATGATAATTTCGAGGACGAAATTTCTTAAAGGAGAAAAGACTGTGATGCCCCAAAATTTGACTAAGAACTCAAATCCTAACTTTAGATCAAATTAGGACCTAATTAAATTCTATTGGATTTGATTAAACTCAGACTCAAACATAACTGAGTCAATCTAAATTAGGAAAAAACAAATTTGAAATGAGTTCCAAATTTGGAAGAAAAGAAGGGATGGAAGAAAGGAAAGTAATCATGTTTATATGGAAACCAAGAATTAGAATGTGATTGGAAAAGATTGATCTCATGAGGTTATAAATAAGAGGGATTTCAACCATTGAGAACACAAACAAGAAATTCAGGACAAACCAGGTGAGAAAAAGAGAAGTCATCATCCGCTGGAGTTGCGCCAAGCCGAACCACTACTACCTCTTCTCCTTTCCGGAGGGATGTGTTGTATTCTTATTGCACGAGGAAGATGAGAGTTAGATTAGTTTTACGGTCTAGGGATCTTTTTGTAATTATTTTATTTATAATTTAGTCCTTGGAGTGGTTTCTTATTAGTTTCTAGGCTTTAGATCTGCAGATTGAAACTTAGATCTGCAGATTGAAGCATAGATCTGAACCATAGATCCCTAGCAAGTCTTAAAATCTTAGATTGAAGTATTGTGTAATTTTATTAGATTATTTAGTAGTTATTTATTTAGTTTTTGTCTGAAATTGTCAGATCCGTCGTCGGACGTTAGAACAGCTTTCGAGGAAGAGTCTACGGATTCAACAACCAATCAAGGCAAGCTGTGTACACCACCTTGATGCATATTTTACCTGTTATGGATTGTATATTTTTATTTTAATCTATTATTATTTTATACATTAAAATTGCATATTTTTGGTGAATAATAATTGAAAGTATGTATAGTTATTTAGTGGCATTTACATGAGTAGTGGTTTGGATCTATGAGTAAGAACTGTTGTTGAGATTCGTGGTTAAGATCTGTTGTGGAGATCTATGGTCGAGATCTATTGTTGCAAGTTGATATATGGTCGTTGTTGTTGTGTAAGGTTATAAAATTGTTTAAATTAGTAACAACTTAGTGAGTGTCTAATGTTTGCTTCGTAACTGTCATAGTTTTGGAATGGGTGGACTGAGTTCAATAACCCTATAGGAAATATAATTCTGATGGTTCTCTGGTAGTTGTGGTGAAAGTTGAAGTGGTGGGACAAACTCATTACAACGGCTTGTGCGTAGTTAGTGTGTGCGCACATGTCCGAGCAGACTCTATATTCCCTACACGGCTAAAGATTTTGTTTCCTTCATGCCAATCATACGTTAAAACAAACATAGAAGGACGCGCATAGCGTCGACTATTGTGCCTAACAGATGCTGTGGTATGCAACACCTCTGCAGAATAAACTAAGTGTGAATATTTAACAACAAGTATGATAGTCTCACCAATAGAAGTTTAAGTTGTTAAAAGTTAGTTTTTACATTACTTTACATCTTTACAAAATTCATGTGCATTTTTAGTGATGGAAACTTGATCATTGGTTGCATTGACTGTTTATGAATTGTTCCATTTGCATAATTATAAGTAAGTAAATATATATCTTGTCTTGCTGTGTCTCAAAGACTCACGGCTATAGTTGCACGGTGGTTTATGCAGACGCTTCAGAACCATACTAAGTTTTTTTGCCAATGGTTCTTACAATGCCTAACGTGTCTTCTGCGACTTTTTGAACTGGTCGCGTTGTACGTCGTTGTGACATTTCCTTAGTACATGTCAATTTTTTTGTTGTTGCTGCCATCAACTAGATCGAGAAAATTAGTCAACTATGTACTAACCTAGAAGACAAGAAAAATAAATTGTTTATAGATTTGGAAGCCAAAGTTGAAAAAAATTCAAATCGACGAAATTTCAATTTATAATAAGCACTCACAAGTCGTATGTCGTCATCTTGCGACCAAAGCATTCGCTTCGTACGTCCTCTAACATTGGCAGCAACATTGCTGTTGTCGTCATCCTTGTCGATAACGACCTACAGTGCGGAAAATGGGGTACCGCTATCGGACACAGACACGGACTGTGAATTTTTGTTAAGGGGTTGCGGTGGCGAGAAACTATATAGGATTGTTTGGCATACTAACAAAATAAAAATTTTGGCCGTAAGGGGTGCAGGACCCCTCGTGGATATGGAGGGGCTGCGTATACTAATGTGGTTGTGCATACGAAGAGGACTGTGCATATGGTGGATAACACATAGGATATGAAGAGGAAGATGGAAAGTTAGGTGAATTTTGACTAGGTATTTCTGGTTATTCTCCAACTAAATTAGGATTGCTAAATCAGTTTAACAAAAACCACCGAGTGATTACTATCCATATTGAATTTTTAAAAAAAAAATTAAGAAGACTTGGTCTATGAACCATGTGAGATTTTTGAGTCCAATTGAGCCCAACATGGTTCATATTTATAAGGAGAGGTAGGTACAAATTTTCTAAGATTTACAATTTTTCGTTTTTTTTAAATTTTTTAGTATTTTTCGGCCTTAAAACATTTAAAACATGTACAATGACTATTTTCTTGAGTCACTGACATGTGAGGCCCACTCCAAAATAATCCCCATCGGGCGTAACTCATCATGCAAAAAAAAAAAAAAAAACACCGACAATGACATGTGGGACAAACTCACCATGGAACCTCATGTCTATTGCATATAGGCCCCTAGTATTTTGGATTTTCATTATTTATGACATTAAGTGTTTTTGATCTAATTATGTCTTGGAGCTATATGTATGCAGAGATCTAAGAGCTATTTCGCCCAAGGTCACAGTATTGCCCAAAGTCGCAAGCACAAGTTGGCAAGAAGAAAGCCGCAGAGACCTAAGCTATCCGGAGGATCTGCAAGTCGCAAGCACAAGGTCACGAGTTATGGTCGCAAGCGCAAGGTCGCCAAGAATTAAGGTACAAAAGACTTAAGGTAAAATGTGTATTTATTTTACCGGTCTCGGTGTTTGGAGTTTGATCGGTTTATAGAAATTTGTTTTTAGTTTAAACCGTACTATTAAGAGGGGTTGCAAGTCCTCTCTACATATCTAGCATAAATCAAAAAACTCTTAGGTCACTGCATTGCATTCTTTTCGGTTGGATTTGTTTTGAAAAGATTTGGTTTTTCAAATGAGTTTTTGACAGTAGAAATGTTTTTATTTTTTCTAGAAAGATCTAGGCAGATCTGACTTTTGCTTCTGTTGACAAAAAGATAGCCCTTTAAATTATCTTTCAAACAAACTATCAAACACTTAAATTGGACCTCTAAATCAAAAGTTATAACTATTTTTATTCATACTGACTGTCAGTATGCTATGCTGACTATCAGTCTGAATGTCAGTCTATTTAAACTGACAATTGTCCAGAGAACATGTTTTCTTGAGCTAAAATCTTTTGAACTATGCTGACTGTCAGCGTGAAGTTCGATCTCGAGCTGTTGTTTTTAAGAATTTGTTTTAACTGGTCGTTTTTTGTGGTCGATGCTGACTGTCAGTATGAGATGTCAGTTTCCATATACGACCACAAACGGTTAGCAAAGTTTTATCCGTGATTTTTGTCAGCAGTTGAGTTTGATACTGACTGTCAGCATGTGTTACTGACTGTCAGTTTATGCTGATTTGTTTCCTTTTTCGACCTCAAACGGCTAGGTGAGTTTTCTCCGGATTTTACTTGTTTCTGATCGTGACCCATGCTGACTGTCAATATGCATGGTCACTTTTACAACTAGTGCACAACGGCTAATTTGTTTCTTAAGGCTATAAATAGAGATTTTGAGCAGATGTTTTGTACACCAAGCAGCCTCCTTCTCTCATATACACTTGAGCATTGTTTTAGAATTAAAAATCTTGATCTTTTGATCAAGTCGTGAGCTCTGTGATCCACCAAGTTTTCAGTTCGCATCACTTTTGCATACTTAGAGTTTCTCGGTGCGTGTTGAAGATCTAGAAGAGACCTTGCAGCTTGTTACTCTTGGTGAATGCTCTCACCTAGACGGTTTGGTGGCGTAGTCGTTGATCTCTCCTGTTCGAAGTTTGTTAGAGAAGTTCGGCGTGATTGTAAAAGGTATTGGTACTCGCCTTTTCGGAGTGGACAAGGAGCAACCACTAGTGAGAAATATCCTTCGTGGATATTGAAGTAAGACTCATTCATTGAGTGCTAGTGCTTCAACGAGGAGTATGGGAGATCGGGCGAGTCTCCGAGACCTCAGGAAAAATCTTTGTGTTTGTTCTCTTTTTCTCTTCCTTTTAATTATGCAATATTTTGTTAAACTGTTCTTCTCTTTGCAAAAGTTATTTTAATTTGAAGTTTTTAAAGTCTCCTATTCACCCCTCCCCCTCTAGTCGGCATCCTCGATCCTACAATGTCAACATCCCTGACTGTTGGTGCCCACGGTGAACGAGGTGAGCATAATCACAACTCACGCGCATGGTTTGTGGGGTTTGCCATTGTCACCTCGCACATCAAAGTACACACACATACGCCACATACAATCATTGACACATAATCCTCACGAAGTGATGGTCTCACCTGTTAGTTGGAGTTTTTGAGAAATTGACCAAACATGAGACACAAGGATGTGGGACCCACAAAATGTATTATCAAGCACCACTTCCTCTCCAACACGACTACTTCGTCCACAGCTCGGCTACATAAGTCCACCTACAAGCACTCGGGTATCAATTGTCTCGCCACGCAGTGCCGGCTGCCGCACAAGTGGAGAAGCGAAGTTGAGTGATGTGGACATACGGCGGGGCTCGAGCGTCAATCCTAGCTCCAGCATTGAACTCTGCCATTGGATCTATTGTGGCAAAGACTTCTTGGTCTTTGAGCGTTTGTTTTTTTATTGATTAAGTAAGAATTTCCGTTTTTGTTTGTTTTACTTTTTATGTCTTCCCAGGATATATGTTAGATTCTCAACAGTGATGGCTTATTCATTATTTTTTTAATTAGATAACAAGAGTGGAAAATGTCCTTTTTTTAATTTTCTGTAGTAGCTAGAACTCTTTTTTTTTTCTGTGGTCCTGTATTATTTAATTATGATTCAGCATGTTTTTAGTATTAAGATTATGTTTTTAATTTTCACATATACCCTTATTGACAGGTTATAAATATGTATTATAGGATTAAGCCATTCTTTTATACTATGACCTTTATACTGTGACACTATGGCCTTTATATTATATAAAATACTTTGTGATTTATACTGTGGAGTTATGACTTTTGTACTATGGCATTTAAAAGTATCGTTTGAAAGAAAATTTAAACAAGATAATTTTCTATGGGGCTATGACTTTTATACTATGTGAAACATTGCAATATTTTAGTCATGTAACTTTCTTATTTGTTGATGGTGGCCATCTTCATGGATAGAGAAGAGCATATACTTGGAGTAGGAGCCTCATTTTTTTCATTTTATTTTCATAGTTTTAAATGTTGCGTTTTTCTTTGACCTTTTATATTGTTGTACATCTATTTTTAGTTGTAACCGCTTAACACAAGTGTAAGTACACATTTTTTTCAATTGTAGGTTTTAATGCAGATGTGTAAGCATACACGCATTCTTCGGGGGTTCAATGCACATATGTAAGTGCATTATTTTTAGTTGTAACTGTTTAATAAGTTTTAATATACATATGTAAGCGTAAACATATTATTTAGTTGGACAGAGATTCAAAATAAATATAAAGGCACACATATTTTTCAATTGTGGATCTATCAACGCATATAGAAGTGAATGTATTCTTCTTGTTTTCTAAGCACTTAATGTAGATGTATGATTGTACATATATCCTTGGAGAGCACATGATCAACATGCCAAAGTGTATAATTTTTTTTTTGTTGTGAGCATTCAACATGTATGTGTAAATATATATATAGTTTTCAGTTGTAAGCACTCAATGTTTATATGTAGATGCAATATATATGAAAATATATCATTATTTTAAGCGAAACTATTATTTTTATTTAAAAAAATCAAGAGTATCTACGTGAATCTATCAATTGTAGCTTAATTAATAAGGCAACGGGATGGTTTAGTGGTGATCATAGTTCAAATCTGAATACCTACAAATTATTTTATTTCAGACCCGTGCTACAAGTGTATAGATTATTTGTATTTCAGAAATTAAATTTTATGATCTTATACTTATAATCCTTATGTTGATTGCCAATCAACTGGTACCAAATTTGTGACAGAGATCCACCAAATGGTGAACCCTATTATAAACCCAGTGTTTTTAATCTCATATTTAATTTATATTTATTGTTATTGTTTTTATGACACGGGAAAACCATAAAACTTCTTTTATTATTAGTTGGCCACAGGAAATCGATTCGGATTGCTTTTTCAGACGCATCTGGTGGTAGGGTAACTAGGGAAAGTGGTGCGACCCACAGAAAAAGACAAAGTGTTCACCCACAAGTCCGAACGGTGAACATGCACCGTACAGGAGCTCCCACAAAGTGGAGTCAAAATTTCCGTTCGCATATGTTGAGCAAGTACTGTGATCCAAGCACCAACTGCAACGATGTCAAGATAATGAGATGGGACACCGGGCCCAGAATTTATGGGCTTCAGTTTAGGTACGCTGCTATTGCAGACTTGCAGCCCATTGCCCTAGCCGACTCCGATCAATACTCGTTTCCTTTTCTTTGCTTTTATTTGGTGACTCCGCCTACCCAAGCTGCCGGCTCGCGAGCAGTTCAGACTCGGCTCAGAATTTGACTTGACTAGGAAAAAGTGAGCTGAGAGTTAATTAGCTCTCCAATATCTACCACTTCCTCAGTACCAATTCACCATTAGTCACCATCTACACCTACCTGCCACACGCCTCTTCCCTCTCCTGTTGCCGTCATCCTACACCACCCATCTTACCTCCGCCTCAATGCCTCACCATCGAAATGATATGCTGGCTTGAGCTCAGTACAAGCCAAGTTCAAATTAAACTGTCAAGATAAATCAGCTTGTCTTTTCTGAACAAGCCAAACCGATCCCGGCCAAACTCACTCAGTGCTCGGTTCGTTTTCACTCTAACCAACATTATGGTTGTCAGGTGATGGATACAGTATGTGAGCAGGCTCTAGAAGACCGTAACTTAAGAGACACAAACCAAGCAGTAGTTAAACTTGGCACGTCACACTTCCGGTTTAGGCTGATTTTGGCCGCTAATCCAAACAAGCGCAAACTACATGCACCACTTGATCACGCAGAACTAGTAACTCGCTGTTCACATGATAAAGATGTGAGTTTTGATCTTGATCGGTTGGTAAGGCAAGTAAAGAAAAAATGGCATGATCGAATGTCAAGTGGTTGTCGTAATTTACTGATCAAAGCTGCAATTGCATTGCTGCATTTGCATGTACTCTATCGACCCAGTTTCCAACAAAATTTCCAACGCACACACACTAACTCATTTGTGTTCTTATCTTAGTTTTGTACAAAATAATTAATTCAAAGTTAGTGTTTTTCTATCTCAAATATCATTATATACACATCTCTATTATGTTCAACTAGTATGATGGGACTAATCTCTTTAACCAGAGATCTCACATGTATTTTTCTGATAAACCGTATAACCCTTTCAGAAATGCAGTGCAAAGTTCATCAAAAGACTACAAATGAAAGACTAATCATTTCCCCTGCCTCTTTGTGTCATGGCAAAACAAAATATTTGTGCTCTCATCAAAGGATGTGAGAACTTCTTGACATCCTACAAATCAGGCCAAGAAAGATAGGTGATTCATTATTTCATTTCAACACAAAAAGAGCAAAGACAAAAGATAAGAGGATAAGATGAATCTACTTCACCTCAAAGACCATTTAAAATGTTTATTCCATTGTTGCAGTGTTGTCTCATTTCTGCAAAAGAAAACAGAATATAAACTTCTCAATTAAGTCCCGAGTTCAATAAAAATTTAATAGAGAGTTTCTTATCCAAAGTTCTATAGGAAGGCTCTGAATCTTTTGTTGCCCCAGATCAAACGGCTTCTCAGAGCTTCTTATCTGCATGTTCTTTCTATTGGAAATTTTCTATTAAACTTTTATCGAAGTTACAGTGCAATGGATCTTCCAAGGTGAGTAGGTGAGTGACATGGATAGAATTGGGAGGCAAGAAATGATCATTCTGTTCTTTGATTCTTTGCAGGGGCAAAAGAAAAGTTGCATAGGAGTAGCTTTTAACACTGATTGCCTGAGCCAAAGGTGCCTCACATGCTTGCCAGGGTTGCACACTTGCACTGGATTCACTCAACTCACTTTTGTAGAATTGTAGTGGCTGGGTCCATTAATTTACTTGCCAGATCTTATTCTCCAAAGAGACACATGATTTTCACAGCACCATTTGGATAAATCTGAGCTCAAATTAAGCATTACAATGCCATCTTTTCAAAATAATGATCTCTAAGAGAGTGTTGAGTCAAGTTTAAACTTAAGTTTATAGATTTATAAGTTAAAATTGTAACCAAATACTTAATTTATGCCATATCTTATTCTATAAAAATAATCTTTTTTGAACTAAAAGTTCTAAATAAATTGAAACCAGTGAAAACATAACCAACTTAATAAAGAAGTTTAAACTCGACTAAGCATGTCCTGACCACTCTAAAATGTTCTGTTAGAGGGATTGCTCATCGAATCTTTTCTTATGCATCAGTTAGTTTTTTTTTGTACGGAGTGAATGATTACTCCACAAGATAGAACTATTAGATCATTAGGTGACATGTAATTGTTTTATACTTGTACAGTTTGATGTGATCTTGCAAGTGTTCATAAGAGGGGTGGATAAAGGGCCCATGTAAAGAACAAGAGGCAGTAGTGGTGGAACAATATCACATGCAGTGAATGCCCACTCTTTACACTTTACAGCAGTGCACAAGAGCACTGATTGACTTTTAGATAAGAAAAAAAATATATCATCTCTTATCTTTAAAAAAAAAATAATAAATCTCTATTTTTTGTTTGAGAATAGAACACCATCTTATTTTTCTTGTTGAGACTCTCTCTTTCTCTAATTGAGTTTAAGTGATGCAGATAGATAATGTATAGAATAGTACTTTTATATTTTCTAGAATTTAAATTGGACAAATTATAAAGCAATGTAGTTGGTAGTATACTAATGTATAATTACAAACTAGTCAAGAAACTAGCAATCTTGAATTTTTCCGCAAACAAAATCAGTCTAGAATAGGCCAGAACCGGCAATAAATCTGTATAACTCGATTACAATTCTGAGTAAAAACAATCTGAAGTCCAATATCCTTCCCCTGCCAATTTATGTCCTCTGTTTTTCAAATAATATCGTTTTAGAGAATAAAATTTATATAAAAAAAATGTTGTTCTACATCTTCAAGATGAAATGTGATCTTATTTTTCAAAAATATTCTAATAACTATTATTTTACTTAATCATTAATTGATTATATGTGAAGAACACATATATAATCTTAATTACAAATATTAGAGATAGACATATAAATTTATTTCAATTCTTAAAAATTATACATGAAACTAAAATAATATGTAACTGATCGGTTTTCATCAGTTTTCTGGGCCCTATTTGCCGGTCCCTATTTGATCAATCTGAGAATAGTCACCAGTGCCACGGAGCTCCACTTGTATTGTTTGACAACTTCATGCATATTTATGTTAGAAGTGTCTCAAATTAAGAGATCTGGGGTAGGTAAACACTAAGGTTCCTGTCATGTATGTAGTAGCTTCCATCTCAGGTCCACAACAATTTCGCTAACATGCGTAGTAAGTACAAGTACCGAACTGGTTCCGATTCTTCCATTGAATTCCAGCATCAGCTCATGCTATTGATTGATCGATCCACCTTTGAGAACAGCTTTCTCTACTTGTTTGGGTTTCCGTCGGTAACTAGAGACCCGAACCCACAGACTTAAACCGGCTCGGTGATGGTGATGGTTATATGTTATTTTATATATAAACTAATAGTTATACTAATAATAGACTGGAATCATCAGAAAATCAACTATTGTTCAGTCTTTTATCGGATTTGAAAAACACTCAAAATCTGAGAATCAGAATCTTGAAACTTGATATGTACATATGGGTGTGATTTATATATTTTCTCTTCATATATCTTTTTGTGTTTTCTTCTCTATGACTTATAATTCTGTATAATTTATACTAAATGCTCTGACTCATATTATAAAGAGAAAAATATAGGCAAAAATAAAAAAAAAGAAAAGATAAATCATAGTTGTTCATATGAATGATAGGGCAAAAATAACCCATTGGAGTTGATTCCCATAAGAGAATTGATGGCAATATATCTGAAATCAGTGTGCATGTCTTCAATGGGAAAAGTGTAAGAGAGCACTGTTTTGGATGGCAAGTAACCTAGCTAGCTCTTTGGGTATCTTGTCAACTACAATTAATTGGAGTATTATATGGGTACAAGGTCCTTGTATAGAGCATACACGACCCTCATCTCCCCCTTCTACAAGTTAGTGCCAAAAGGGCTTAATTTATAGACAGTGTGCCCATGCTGATTTTGATGGGCAAGAAAAACCTTATTACTCCATTTGCAAGTGTTGTGCTACGTTGTGTTATTACAGTTGCACAAATAGAAGTTATCTAGTTTCGTCTAGTAATGTTTAATAGTGTATGAGTATAGTATACATAATACTATGCAGAATTAATTATACTAACAAAATTGATCTTTTCCTTTGAATATTAGTGCGGGTTGTGGGTTGTGATGTAAGAGTTAAAAAAAACTCAAAAGGAGGCTTGCTCCACATAGGAGCACCATGTGGATGGCAACTTGGCAAGCAAAGGTGGCGAGGCACCCAGCATGCATGTAACTTTGCATGGCACGCAAGCTCTTTGCCATCCTATGCCTAGTAGTAGTAGGTCGAGTGACCATGACACATTGACATGTATGCACTTTTTTTTTCTTTTTGTTTTGAGGTTGTATTATCTCGCAAGTTTTGTACATTGACGTTACATCGACTGTTGCTTCGATTGTTGGTTGACGTATACTTCCAAACGTCCTCTCATCATCTCATGGTTGCACTAGTCTATTTTGCAGTTCTGGAAGTATATATTGTAGGTAGGAATGTGATGACTGAATCGAGTGCTATGCAGGACTAAAATTGACCACATGAATGGAAGAAAAGCTTGCAAGTAAGAGTGTTTGGACCTCAAATCTGTTTATCTCCATTTTAATTTCTCAAATAAATTAGAACTGAATCAAACAAAATTTAAATTTTGAACTTATTTTTTAACTAAAACTCCTTTCAAATTAAACTTCTTTCAAAGTCAAAACTCCAAATATATAGATAAATATAGTGATTGATAGTCCTTAATGTAAGATTAAATCACAGTCGTTCCCATTAGCATCCGTCGGTGCAAGCAAACCTACCTATGTGGTACAATGAGGGCCCTAGAACCATAGGTTTATTAGTCATGTATGGTAGTCTAAGTCTTCTGTACCACAATATCAAACAAAATCTAAATATAGATAATTAACGGCAATAATTAGGATAAACCAGAAAAAATTATTTAAAAATTAGAACAATTGGTTAGTATAGTTATAGTTACTATCCTAAAGACATATGCAATATTATATAAGTGATGAGATCAAATATTAAAAAAAATTCCACAAATAACCTATCTAATGTGTAATTGTGAAAATTGAATCTGACTTTTAGTCAGACAACATAGATACAACATATATTAGACTGCTGTACGGGTGAATCAATGAGTTATGCAAACAATTACTTCCATTTTTCATATGGTACAAGAAGCAATGTGTCCACATGAAGGAATAATTAGTGTGATGTGAATGGTCTATGATGCATAGCTGATTCAACCTAACGCGGCATAAATTAAACCTATTTCTAGACCATGCAATCAACCTGAATTAATTAATCCACATTGGCCGATAATCTTTTTTTTGTAAGAGGCAATTAATTAGAAGGACCAGTACATGCAAACTAATCTATCCATAATAATACCCTTCTGATTGCCGGCTTTTGTATACGTGTATGAAAACAGTCCAACTCCCAAAAAGCCAAATTGTTCTCTTGTGATCTGAAGGCTGAGCTTCAAGCTTTCTAGTTAGTTGTCTTTCTCAATGATTGCGACTCAACAACCTCAATCCTCACAAAAATGGCTTTTAGTAAAATACTTTGAAATGTCCAAGAGTTAGTATATTACACTAGAATTCCTTAAAAAAATAGAGTAATTAAGCTTACCAGCATCTAGTCTGATAAGCATGATTTATTATATTGTTATTTCTCAAAAAATTAGAGTTTTCATATCAGTAACGACTGATCTAACCAATATAATATTTGAGTAGTTAACTAATATAATGGTTTAAGTCTTACTCATTACATATTGTGTGATTTATTTATAGATATTTTAAGAGTTAATCTCATAACTTCCTTCAATTACCTATGTGTTTAGATAGTTATGTTAACCTACTATTTCTACTCTAAAGAAAAATTAAGAGGTCTACATAGTATTGCACAATAAGTTGTTTGTTTAGCATTTGTCTACCAAGTTAGTATTGTTTTGTCGTTGATATCAGGATTTATTGTATAGAAATTAAGATTTTTTTTTTCACTGCATATATAGATAAAGAAAACAAATGAAAGCAAGAAGAAAGAAAAAAAACATAATACTCCATAGCAAAGAACAAAGGATATATCAGAATTGAGTTTGCAACACATAGATAACCCCACATTTGGTTTCGATTTAGTAACACACTAACACTTGGGTCTAAGTTGTTGGGTTAAGTAAAAATTGTTAGCGTCACATTAGCACTTGTATTGGATCTCCACGGTATCATTATTGGACATCCAGAACCCGACAACAAAGGAACTCATTTTGATTATGCAGCCGCTCCCGTGATCAACCGACAGCCGAACACCATCGCCGTGACATAGAAAAATGCCCCAAACCGAGCAAATTTAGGGCTTTTCCTTGGCCCTTCCAAACAACCCCAATTTTTATCTCCACAGTAGTAATGGCTTGGACTGTTCTCTGACCAGCCTGTCTCAACGGGACAACGTGACACTTAATCCATCCCCACAAATAAAAACCCCACATATGCAGACCAAGAATCTACAGGGAGAGGGACAGAGTGAGTGAGTGAGTGAGAGAGAGAGAGATTGTTTGTGAGGGTGAGGTGATGGTTGGGTTGGCATTATCCCAAATTAATTGCCCAAGATTTCGTTTTATTACTACTTGAGACCAAGATTCTTTCAAGTAGGGAGATTAAACATTTCTGGAGAGGACAAGGGCACGAAGCAAAGAATGTTTTGTTTACTGTTTTCTTGAACCGGAGAAAAAGCGACCCCTTGATTTGTTTCTTGTTTCTTGAATCAAAGCTTTCTTTCTTTCTTTTTTCTCTTTTCTTTTGTTAATTTATTCCTAGCTAGCTACCACCCTGCTGTTTTGTTACTACTTGTAGTCTACTACTGTGCCTTCTCCTCCAACTCCTCTTCCCCTCCAGTCTCCACATGGGTTCGTGGTTGTTCTTGGTGTGGAGCCAAAATGGCAGTACAGTTCCATCGTCTTCTTGCGCATTAGAGGTTTCTTGCCGTGGTGGGAGGAGCTCTGTGCCTAAACCGACATGGTTGTGATCTGTGAGGAATTGGTGGTTTGGTGCGGGGTTTGCTGTTCTTATGAGTGGTGAGAGAAGGCGAGATGAGGGTTCTTTCTTGTGTGGTGGTTCTTCTCGGTTTAGTTCTTGGATCCAAAGGTGAGGAAATTTTCAGGCATTGCCCAAGTTTCAGTTTTTACTTCTGGTTTGTTGCGGCAGTGTAGAATGCACTGAGTTGTGGATCCTGTGCAGCCCAATGTTGTGGTGATTTGCTTAGTTCTCCATGTCCTTTGCCTCAATTGAGCATTCTTAGGAAAATGCTGTGATTTCTTTTACAACCCTATTGTAGATTATAATTTTTTAGTTCTAATGTACATGTTGGTTATTGATATGTTGCTGAGAATGTGCAATTCTCTATTTTCTTTAGTCTCAATTTGAGCAAATTGTGGATAGGATGTTGTCAAATTAGTTAGGATTGCAAGGACTCGTGATTTCTCAATTTTTAGGGATAGATATAGTGCATTGTCGGTGGATCGGCCTTTCCATCTTGGGTAATGTTAGGCCTCCATACTTGAAGCTGTTCAAAGTCCATATCATTGGCTTGTTTGTCCATTTTACTTTTGCCACTTATGGGAAATGCTTGACACTGATACATATTTCTTCGATGTCAATACGCTGATCAGTTGCAATTTGCTCATTTCATGCGAACGATGACACTTACAGTGTGCTTGTAATGGTAAACCACAGATTGGATTTTCTAGAAGTCTGTTGCTTAGTTATTGCAGAGTAGTGTACTATACACAGTTATTGTTCTTTCCATGAACTTGAGTTCTTTATCATACTGTAGGTACTGTTTTAGCTCCTTCTCCTGCTGCTGCTGCTGCTGCTAATTCTCCTGCTCCTCTAGAAAAAACTTATAGTCCTCCAGAACCTACATTCGCCCTTAGCCCGGTACCTCTTCCTACAGGTAGCTCTGACTTTCTAATAAAAGACAACATTATGTCTCTACTTTTAATCAACATTGAAATGTAGTTCCTCGCATTGCTTGTTTCAGAGCCCTGTACTCCGTCAGCAAGTCCTCCAGAGGAGAAGGGAGCTATTAGCCCTGTTGTTTCTGCCGAGCCAAGTCCACTAAATCCTCCAAAAGGTAGTTTGTCTGCAGTTGAATATCAATTCCAATCCTAATGAGTATATATATAACCATATCTTATGTCAAATTTAATGCACCTCTTCCAGTTGGCGTTACACCACCTGCTCCCACTGATGAGGTGCCTCCACCAGTAGCTGCTCCACAAGCTGCAGCTCAACCTCCCACACCAACACTGCCAGGGATACCTGCATTGCTACCTTCTGTTCAAGCTCCCACTCCATCTGTTGTAGTGAAGCCTAATCAGCCAGTAGTGCCACCTCCTCCTGTAAACAATCAACCAAGTAGGCCAATTGGGTCAGGTACATCTTATGGTAGTAATGATTTATAACCTTAATATATCTTGCTCTACAAAAGTTGCATCACTATTCTGCAAATATTTGTAGTCCCTCATTTGTCTCCCCCTGCATTCCCTCCTCTGAGGAGTGATGTTCCTCAATTTCCACCTAAAGGAAGTTTCTCGGCTGCTCCTCCCGTTTTAGGTAATCTTTTTTCTTGGAAGTGGATCGAATTAAATCAGCTTGTATATTTTACCATTTTCCATGTCTTCTATCCAAGATCCACGAGACCCTGCTAAACCTTCGATTGCGCCTCCCATTGTTGCACAAATACCACCATCACAGACACCGGCTCCAAGCAGTGACAATAACAATGGTGAGGTCAAAAATATCCAATTCTGTCATTCTAGTTCATTTACTTTTCTAGTCCTTTTCTAAATATTCTTACTTCATGTTTATACTTAGGAAGCACAGTGCCTCCAGCAAATATTTCCCCTTCTGCAAGTCGCAAGAACAGCCACTCTCCTCCACATGCACCTCCTCCAAAGGAAACAAGCAGTAAAACCACCCCAGTTCATAAATCACCAAATAGAGGTAATTTCAGTGATTTTTTCATGACCATAATTTCAGTCAGTCAGAAATTTTCTGCTGCATTAGCTTGCATTCAACAATCTGGCTCGACTACCCAAATTTCTCATTTCAGGATCGGCACCTGCAACAAGTCCTATGCCACAAAACACAGATTTGCCTTCAATTCCAAGAAATGCTCCGTCAGTTTCACATGCTAAACCTCCATCACCAGTAGTAGCTCCTAAACCAGCACCCATTAGTACATCTCCAGCTCGCGGATGGGTGCCAAAGAAAGGAGCAGAAAGTCCATCACTCGCCCCATCTTACCCACCATCTCATGCTCAAGGTTGGACAAAATACTTCTTCTGACAGCCTAACTTCTGTCCATTGCGAACATTAAGGTTCTCAAAAGTTATGTATCATAGGTCCCATCATCTCACAAGCTCCCAAACAGATTGGGGCTAAAAGGCAAAAGCACCATGCGCCTCCACCAACGTTTCAAGGTAATGTCAATTCTTTTTCGTTGATGCTCAGCAATTTCATTTGACATTGTTGACATATTTTACCTATTTACTTCCTTTCCAGGACATTCAAACTTCCCTGTGCAATCTCCATCTCCTCCACCAGTGCCATCAAGAGGCTCCACTAATGCAAACAAAAGTACTTTCTATGGCCTTGCCACTTTTTGTGGATTTGAATTCTTGTTAGCTCATGTCAGTACAATTTTAAAAAAATTACCATCTTTTTCAGGGCCTAATGTTTCTCCTACTCTTTCTCCGGTTCCTTCCCAAACAGAGCCAAAAGCACCAGAAGCTCATTCTATTTGGACATTGCCTCCTCCACCACCTAATTTGGGTACATTTCATTAGTGTGTTTTGATACATTTGTCCTTTAAACAATTCCAGACTGGATCTAACAATACCTGCATACTATCTAATATCAATGTACGCTTAAATGAGTCTTTGATATGCAGATTGCAACTCATTATCATGCCCAGAGCCTTTAACAGATCCACCTTTGGGAGCCCCATGTGCATGTGTTCTACCAATTAAAGTTGGAATTCGTTTAAGTGTTGACCTTTATTCATTCTTTCCTTTGGTCTCTAACTTTGCTGAAGAAGTGGCATCTGGGGTACACATGGCACGGAGGCAGGTTCGTGTTATGGGTGCAAATGTTGCTGGTGATCAACCTGACAAGACAGTGGTTCTTGTTGATCTGGTACCACTGCAAGTGAAGTTTGACAATGCTACTGCTTTTTCTGCATTTCAAAGCTTCTGGAACAAAAAGGTTTCTCTAAAACCATCGGTTTTTGGGGACTATGAGATACTCTATGTGGTATATCCAGGTTGGCATTCTCGCTTGCATTCCTTCTCTATTTGGTTATATTGTTGCTGCTTAGTGCAACCACTTCTCGTCAATCTATTTTACTGTAACTACTTGCTTGATCTCATAAACATAAGTGGGCACTTCTATGTTAAACAAGAGCTGATCTTCATAACCATCATCTCATGGTCAGATATTTTGAACCTGTCGTACCAGTAAAATTTTCACCATATTTTATCCAGGGCTTCCTCCCTCTCCACCTTCAGCACCAGACAGTGTTGATAATGGGGCATTTGGTAACAGAAATGCAAGGGCGATGAAGCCTCTCGGGGTTGATGTGAGAAGACCCAAAAGAAAAGTGAATGGCAGCCTAGTTGCTATTGTTGTTTTGTCTACTGTTATAGCATTGATTATTTGCACTCTGGCTGCATGGTTATTTATCCTCAGATTCAGGGATTCAAATGACACGACCGAAAGATTTCCACATAGTGTACTTCCAAAATTGTCCAGGTCATCTGGTATGTGTACTCATCCTACTAAATGTCTGACGATACACCATAGCATGACATTATTTGCATTAGTTGTTTGATTGAGAGCAGAATAAGAGTTGTGTTTTTTTGGTCAAGTGATTCCTTTACCAATGGCTTAGAGAGAATCATTAAGGTTTTGTTAAGGAAGCTGATCATGCAACATGCCATGCCAATTGTCAATCAAAATTTACCATAAAATTTAGGAACAATTTTCACTTGTGCTCGTCCCTTTTTAGTAAAGGGAAAGATCATTTTTGGTTCTCCAATTTTGATGCAAAGTGAGTTTTAACCCTGAACTTTGTGAAGGTTCAAAACAAGCCCTAAACATTGAAGTCAGGTGCAAAATTGGTCCACTCTTTCAATTTTGGAATTAAAAGGCTGTTGTGGTTAGTTTTTTTACCCAAAATTGATGAGTTGGATCATAATCCTCATGAGTAACTCATTTTAGTAGCTAAAGACTTGTGTAATCTCATTTAGATTCATGACTAGACAAATATGAACTCAAACGTGTAAACGTCTAATACTTTTAAATTGGCTTGTAATCTTATACTTTTCACCTGGCCACAAACTTGGAAGACTAAAATAGAACTTTGCCCTTTACTAAACTAAAAGTTGTCAATTTTGAGGGCTGAATTATTTTAGCCATTAGTTACCTGTAGAATCAGAGGATGCAACTTGCAAGCAAGTGCTTGTCTGTAGTTATAATATTCAAAGTACTGCAAGCACATACCAGAGAAAATTAGTTAGCTTTTTCTTTGAAAAGCTGATAAACTGTGTTTGCAACTCCTTTCAGATAAGGCTTCTCTTACTTTCTACATCCCATAACATGGCCTTCTAATCCTAATTTTATTCATTTTGCTATTACTAGTTTGCATCCTGAAAGATCTCTGATAATTGCAGGGACAGGTCACATGCTGTTAGCTGGTCGCTATAGTTCACCATCAGGTCCATCAGGTTCATTAAGCTCAAGTATGGCAACATACACAGGACAGGCAAAGACATTCAAGCTTGTTGATATTGAAAAGGCTACAAATGGCTTTGATGATTCAAAAGTGCTTGGAGAGGGTGGTTTCGGATATGTCTACCAGGGCACACTCGAAGATGGAACCAGGGTTGCAGTAAAGGTTCTAAAGAGATACGATTGCCAAGGCGAGCGAGAGTTCTTAGCTGAGGTTGAGATGCTGGGGCGCTTGCATCACCGAAATTTGGTGAAGTTGTTAGGCATATGCGTAGAAGAGAATGCCCGTTGCCTGGTATATGAGCTTATTCCAAATGGCAGTGTTGAGTCCCACTTGCATGGTGAATATTTGCAGATTTAAGTTCACCAGCATGCCGAAGTTTCAGCAATTGATTGACAAAAATGCCTGTATGTTTGCTCAATGTAGGAGTGGATAGCGAGACGGCACCACTTGATTGGAATGCACGTATGAAGATAGCCCTTGGGGCAGCGCGAGCACTTGCATATCTACATGAAGATTCAAGCCCTTGTGTGATTCATCGTGATTTCAAGTCAAGCAACATACTGCTAGAGCATGATTTCACACCAAAAGTGTCTGACTTTGGCCTCGCCAGGACTGCAAGAGGGGAGGGGAATCAGCACATCTCCACTCGTGTCATGGGAACATTCGGGTATGAACCTTCTCCTGCTCACTCTCAATAAAGTTTCTACTTTCTGGACAAAAGATGATGCTTTATCTTTTTCCTCAGCTACGTTGCACCGGAGTACGCCATGACGGGGCATCTCCTTGTCAAGAGCGATGTGTATAGTTATGGAGTTGTATTGCTTGAGCTTCTCACTGGTAGGAAACCCGTGGACATGTCGCGGCCACCTGGGCAAGAAAACCTTGTTTCATGGGCTCGTCCACTTCTCACAAATGTGGTCAGTTTACGGCAAGCTGTGGATCCACTTCTTGGTGCCAATGTACCACTGGACAATGTGGCCAAAGTAGCCGCCATCGCATCAATGTGCGTACAACCTGAGGTTGCACACCGCCCAAGCATGGGCGAAGTAGTGCAGGCACTGAAGCTTGTCTGCAGTGACGGCGATGAGGGCCTTGGATCAGGGAGTTTAAGCCAGGAGTTGGCAGCTCAAACAAGAACAGTTTACAACACAACTGGCATGGAAGCAGAGAGGGTGCTATTGTCAGATATGTTCAGCTCCACGCCAGTCTTCACTCCAGCTGCAGACTCAGGTTCTTTCCGCAAGCAGTCAAGCTCAGGCCCTCTGATGACAGGCAAGAGCAGGAAGTTCTGGCAAAGGCTGCGGAGTTTGTCTAGGGGAAGTATGAGTGAGCACGGTGTTTCACCTGAATTCGAGACACGCTCGCAGGGTAGTGATCAGTGAAATTCTTCTGTTCAGCTTCCAACCTTTACAAGATGAATATGCAGTTGATTGGAAATAAAGTGTTTCAGCCCAAGATGGCCATCTGGATGCTATGGAGATAGACTATAGTTCAGGATCATCAGAGTAGCAGAAGTGGAGTTTGAGATATGGACTCTTGAAGGCTTTAATAAATCTGCTTAAATTTGGTTCTACATTTGGATAGATTTAGTTAGTACATATGTGCGCGATTGCAAGTTTATGTTTGTCATTTTTCCCCCAGTATTTTAGTTTTGAGTTGTATGTGTTCATTTTGTTTGATTAGTTGTCTCAGTTCATTTGTTGGTAGCAATGGTTGATGTACAGATTCAGACTATATTTGAACATGTAAACTAACATTTTCTAAAATGAGGATGTGATGAACTTCTTGGCGTTTTTTAGGCAACTTGGTCTGACTAAGTTGCTTCTGTTTTGTTAACTCCGTCTGTTCTTTAGGCACTTTAGTGTTCTGCTTTTGCAGTGGTAGATTTGTGGTGCTGCTGTGACAGTGCTGTTACCTCTATTTCTTTCTTTCCTTCTACTCTATGCTGTGGCAGATGTGTGCTACCTTGTGAGGATATATTCAATTTAGATTCAAGTCTTTCAAATCAAAAGACATGATTGGGTATTTAAATTGACTGTTTATTTAGGTAAAAGAAAAATTTGAATGTCTTACCAGAAATTTCAAACATTTCAAAATCTTCATACATCTTATAATTGAAGAACGGCTCTCACAGATGTGGGAAAGATCTTTCCCAGCCCTTCAACTTGAAAGCCTATCCTTTAGTGGTAGTTGAACACAAGTCCACTTCCAGTAAAGTTATGAACTGTCCTGTCTTTTCCAAAGGACCATTCAGAGCTGGGAAAAGACGTTTTTAGCGTCATTCTTACAGATAAAATGGAACATGTAACTCGCTGGTGCGCCTGCTTTGGCTAAAAACCAAGTGCAAGTTAGTTCTGAGACCACTTAGTTCCTTAGTCACAAGTTTCACTTGGATTCTTCACTTGAATGTCATAAGTTCCACACTGATGTTACAGGTTTCCGAATAGATGCAGGTGGCGCCGTCATGAGGACAGTTTCAATAACCACGATGGAAGGTGATGGACGGGCAAGTGGTAGGCGACCCGAGCGAGGAGACTTGCGGCCACAGAGGTGGGGTACCTGCATTTCAGACGCCCAAATTGCTATCACATTAGGATTAAGCCAGCTTGATGATTTATACATCGGAATTTTCCTTGGAGAATCAAACCATGAGAGGCGTGTATCACAAATTCACAATAAGGAGATAACGTAATGGAATAGAAGAAAAGGTTTGCCTTAAAAAACGAGAGGGAGAGGGAGAGATGATGAGGTGTAGACACGTGAAAAGTGTAAAGGAGCGAATAATTATGCATTTTTAGGTGGTGATAGGCTACAACCCTCTTTGGGACAAATGAGACAAGAGCAAACACAGACTGATAAAGCAGAAAGAGACATCCACTAAATGCTGACTCATTAGGTTCCAACCTCACACATGGAATCATATATTATTACACCTAATTACATAAGAAGATTGTTTCAATTTTGCAACTACCGTACTCATCTCTTCTTACCAATTGCATCGTCTGTCGTGCCATATCAATGGTAGTTACAGCGTGACTTCTGGCCGCTCGATTGGGAATTAATGCGTTGGATTGGGACATGGGAGAATTAAGGTTTTCGAAACTTTTCGTGATGCATTTGAAAATTTCTGATCTATCCCAATCCTAAACAGTTCTGAGGAGCCTAAATGTGTTCTCACTTTTACCTTGCAATTTGAATTGATTTGTCCCGATCCAGGATGCTCCACCCCGCCTTGAGACGAGATTGGGACTTGGGAGGAAGGGCATTTGGGTCACCCTGCTTTGATCTGATGAGAACCTCTTCACTAATCAAACCCATCCCTCCCTAGATTGGGTCAAGTGTGGGTTTTCAAAACCCCACCCTCATCTATTGAAAACCCTACCCAAGGCCAAGCCCATAAGGTTTTCTGGCATTGCAGGGATGCCATGAATTTGGTTTGAGAGATGTCCAACTTTCAGTCTGCAGTTGTGTGCCCTGTAATTGTAGCGTTTCTTTTACTTTAGTTATGTCTGTTGATTGATGTGCCATGTATTGAGTCATATGGATCCAATCTCTCGGTTTGATGGTTTTCTTTCCCTCAGAACTATTAATTCAAATGCAGTCATGCAGATAGTGTTGTCATTCATATCTCTCTTCTTTTTTCCCTTTAGAAAAGAGACAATGCTTTTGCGTTACTATAAACCAGAGACAAATAAGAAAAGATTAGCTTGTTCGACTCTATTGTTAGATTTACTTAATATTAAGGTATGAGTATTATAGTATTTTGATCGGATTAATCCACAAAAGTTTGGTGGGTTAAACACTTAATTAATCCCCCTCTTAACCTTGAAATTACTCAATATTTCTGTTTAGAGGGGTATATTGTAATATATAAATCATACTTCATTAAAAATATTATACATAACTAAAATAATATATAAACTATAAATATAAAATATAAAATATATTTTCAATGCTACAAGAACATACACCTAAGAGTATAATATATGTGTGTTTCATGGGTCAAGTCATAATTTCTCCTATGTATGAACTTAATTAAATCAAACGCATTTTCCGAGGACGCAACATATCCACAGTGGAATCGCAAAATATCTACCTAGTGGATTTATATCCGAACCATAAGTTTTAAATCCAACGCGCGCTTGGGGAGTAAGAGAGGGTTTTAAAATAAAAAAAACTGCCTGAAATTTTGCTATGCAGTCCTAATCAATCCTAACCGTTGAACCCTGAATGTATGATCGATATTGCATGAAATTCACCAAGTGGGGTTGGAGCTAAATCCAGAGATCTGGATTTGTTCATCTATAGTTAGGTATTATCAGTTTGGAAGGACAGATTTTGATACATTACAAGAGGGATTTTTAAAAATTAAATTTGAAATACTAGATTGATCGATTACAAAATTCTGGTTAGAAATTCTATTGAAAATTTTTCCGAAGACCAAAACTGGGCAGTCTCTTAACAAACAGGTTACCCTGTTTCAAAAGACAATGCGTGACAGCTGACCCTGCAGAACCTAGAAAACACACACCAGAAAGACTTCATGTATAAACACGAATGGAATGTTGAAATGGTCAAACTTTATGCTGAATTAATCTCCACCAAACCCAATCAAACATTCGCTACGACCAAGAAAAGCAAAGCAAGCATGTGCAGGTGATCAAACAGTCGACCTCATGTCCCAATTAATCTACACGCTAAAACCAATTAACCATTAAAAAGAATATAATTAGCATGCACGCACGCACAGGGGTCTAGCACGGGAGACATGTATCATGCATTCTCTTCTTTTCACCACAAGCTCGAAGTGTCCAAGAAATGGCTCCCATGCATGTCAACGGCTACAAAAGTTAATTTAGGCTCATTTCTCCATCCTTGACCTCTCACTTGTCTTCCCATCATCACATATCAATCTCCTTGTTAGTTGCCAAGAAGAGAGAGAGAGAGAGAGAGAGAGAGAGAGAGAGAGAGAGACTGTAGTAGTATACAGTGTGGGGGCTTAAGTGTGGAACTGGTGGGGAGACCTATGGAGCAAGGCCTCGTGATGGCCGCCAACTTTTCTCACACGTCCACGCAAGGACATGACCCCAAAAGAAAGCATATGCATATGCTACACAGGCTTAAAATTAGACTTCGCTCCCCCCCTCTCTCTCTCTCTCTCTCTCTCTCACAAACACTGCATTGCATGCAGATGGAACTCGATCGATGGATCTCACTCTGTTTCACACTACCGGCCGGCTTTGCATGAAGTGTAGGAAATGACTGCATGTAAAAAAGCAAATGTACGTATACTGCATGCATGTAACTGCGTTTGACCGATAAATGAGAAAGAGCACTTGTCTTTATCATCCATCACCCCGCAGGCCCCGTTGACATCGCTAAACAACAAAACACAAGGCTGGCCTTGCCTCTGCGTGCTCCTCTCTCTCTTCACATTTTTCTCTGATGCTTTCAAACAGTAGTACTACATCCTGCAACACACAACACTGCAAAACATACACACACCCACACATCTCTCTCTCTCTCTCTCTCTCTCTCTCTCTCTCTCTCTCTCTCTGTGAAAGGGACACGTGAGAATGCATTTGTCCGGTAGCTCTTGGAGGCACTTGCAAACTTTGATGCGTGGAATATTTGATGGAGAAAGAGAAAGGCAGGTGGTCTATGCTATGCACAAACAATTCCAAACTTATAAGCCTACAAGATATTATTTCTTTTCAAGAAACAGTAGTAGCGAGGACTATTGTTCATGGTCACATGTGAGCAGTCTGATCTGGGGCTGGGCTAAGCTTAGCTGCAAGCCATGACAAGTCAAGAAGAAACTTGCATTGGTGGGCACATTCTACTTACTACTTGTTACTACTCACTTACTACAAGCTAGCTCAGAGCAAAGAGACAAAAACAAAAAGAAAGAGTTGGAATTATGATGATTCTGCCTAGCTAGATCTAAATGATGATGTGTTTTGAAATTATGGATTTGTTCCTGAAATAAAAGCTGTCATGAAATTATGTAGATTCCATGAAACAAAACAACCAAAGCAATACAAACATGCATTTGTAATCACCAAGGCATGGCCAAAAGGAAAGAACTTGCTGTGAGTTCTGTACGCAATGATGATACAATAGAAACTAGTATATATCTTGCAGCAAAAGAAAGAGGAACAAGCAAAGTTCTCTTGCATGTATGGTCATTCTCCTATTCAAAGACAAAAGTGAAGCAAAATCTTTATGCCCCGAGGTCATATAAATAAAGTTTAACTGATTTGTACGCAACATTAGCTAGCATGGCAGATCTATTTACAATTGTAAGGAGTATCTAAGATGAGACAATAATATAATATAATCTACAACACCTTTATTGTTCTTGCTTGATGAAGTGTAAGCTAATGCAAATTAACCAATAGAAATGCCCATTCCTTGCACTTAGATTAACATATAGTAAAAAAATACTTCTAAGTTTCTGTCAGGAAGCCATGACTCACATGGAGATAAAGGAACAAATATATTGATATTATTTTGTTGAACATGTTAACAAGTCTACCCGACCTTAGTTGTTAAATGTCTCAACTACCAATTCTACAGTACAAAATAGTAACCAGTTACAGAATGTATCATGGTCCCCATGGTGGAAAATAAAAGAAAAAATTATGCAAACTTCTCAAAGGTCAATGTACCAAAAAGGAGTGCATTAATTCGGCAAGATGCCTCATGCAGGATGTCTTGAGCTGATAGGCTGTTAAATTAGTTCAACTAAAATGTTACCCTACATATGTATAGTTGTATAACATATTATATTATTGAGATTGATATGTTTTAGTATATAATGAGTTGTAATATTGGGTTACTATTAGTGTTACATATTATAAATTATTATTACTGTCTTGTGTAACTATTTTATTTTTTTATGAATTTTTATAACTGGCAATATTTCATTTAGGCTATTGTAGCATCTCCAAATGCTACGATGCTTACACAATTTGGCATTATTATTGGGGTTTTAATTAAGTATAGTATAAAAATTTTATATTTAAAACATAAACGTGCATTTTTCAACTTTATGGATTATTTCAGAAAATTTAAATTGAATAACTGGTACTTGAGAACAAACAATAAAAAATTACGGGAAAATGCATTTTTTTTAAATATACAACTTTGGTAAGTTTAAAGAGTACAAATCAAAACCCTTATATGCATGATAACCAAAATGCTTGACATTATAACCTCTCCTGTAACCTCTCCATTTCTCAGTAAGCCTTATATATAGCATAGCAGATAGGGTTGTGCAAAAAATCGCCGAGCCGAACTGAAATAACCCAGTCGAACTAACCAAATTAACCAATTTTTTTGATTAATTTGCTACTCGTATTTAATTCAGGTTTTATTTTTAAAAATCAAAATTTTTGCTAACCAAAATAACTGAACCAAGAAAACCGAAATAACCTAATTTACCGAATTATCTTTCATTGTTCTCAATAAACTACATACTATTTTAATTAATATACTATTTGCAATAATAACAATACAATTTTTATTGAAGAAATCTTAGATTGCAGAGAGTATAAGAAGTATAAATAGTATAATAGCATTTTGCTATTATAATATATGGTAATTTAAATTTTATTTTTAAAATTGGTACATCATCTACATATAAGAATATTGATTTAGTAAATTTGGTATTATCAAACCGAACCTAACCGTATTTAGTATTTTTTTCAATACTAAATTGAATTATAGTTTAGTTAATTTGATACTAATTTTACATGATCAAAATTAAAAAAAATAATCGAATCGAATAAAACGACAGTGTTATTATCAGAGCTATTGGCTACTAAACACAAGCTTTCCAAAACTTCTTATTACTAAACTTACATATCAGAAAGAAGGAAAAGATTTGAATGACGTGGCTGCTCGTGGGCCCGAATTATGCCCTAGTTGTATATAGTCATATATGATATGTAACTAACGAATTAGTTTCCTAGACCTCTATTAAATAGCCATGAAACAGATGCAAATAGACTTTTTAGCTTTATAAATTTAAATTCTAATAAACTAATTTATTTGAGAAACTTAAACGACTCTAATATGCACTTATTAGTTACCGGGATAACCATACATATAGCCACTTGAGCATTAGAAATAAGGGCATTCAGAAATTTTTTAGATTTATAAACTAAAACTCTAATAAACTAATTAATCAGAGAAGTTTTAGATGAGTATAACACACTTATTAGCTACCTAGATCACCTTATGTATAACCACTTGAGCATTACAAATAAGGGCATTCTCTTTTGCCCCTTTTCTTGAATGAAATAATAAGACCATCGATTCGTTATTCCATAACTGGTGATTACTGATTACAAATCAAGTACTACATAACTATATAAGCAAAAGGGACTAAACCTTATTATTACAAGGACATGAACGATATATATGATATAACGCGGCATTAACATTTGCAAGTTCCATATATATAGCAACTTCAAGCATATATATGAATTGAACCATTACCACCCAAAAGAACATTAAAAGTACCAAAAATGAACACAAATATCTAGAACCGAACTTACCCAATGCTGAGCAATGCATGGTACTTTAATTGGAAATATAACATGGCGAGCTAGCTAGCTAGCCATGCCATGGCTTGGTGTTCTGGTGCCCTTGCTCATATGCCGCCGACGAGGCCGACGACATGCACGGATTAAACCCGGCCATGCTAAGTATGTCGCCGTGGGAGAATGCTCTCAGCCCCAAGAAGTCCCTCGTGAGACCGTCGTTTCCACCGCCATTGCCGCCGCGGCCACCGGCACCGCCATTGGCGGCTTCTTGATGAATGCTTGCTCTTTCATCCACACCGAACGGAGACGCCCCAAAGTTAAGCCCAAAACCAGCACCGACACTAGTTGTAGTCACAGTAGTACTAGCGACATTGGTGCTTGTACTGTGAGTGCTCGCCATCTGGCCTTGGTTCGACGGCCTGCTCAGTGTTGCACCCATCTGCGCGGCCTTCTGCAGCAATGCGGTGGCAGACATGTGCGCCGAGGGCGGCGCAACCGCCGACGCAGTGGAGAAACCAAAGCTCGCGGCGGCCTGCGCCGTGCTCTCCGGCGTGGAGCTCCCGATGTACTCCTGCTCCAGCCTTGCCCCGAACATGGAAGAATTGGCGGCCGCCGCACCAGGCAGCTCTAGCTGCTGCTGCTGCTGTTGCGAAAGCCAAGACGGCGCGAACTGCTGCTGCTGCTCTCGCTTCAGGCACAGTTCTTGCATCAACCCGTGGTCGGCTAGCGGCTGCGAAGGGTCTAGCACCGGCAACAGCAACGCCGTGTTGTTGCCACCGCCGCCGTTATGAGAGAAGAGTAGCCCGGCGTGGTGGTGGGGGTGGCTCGCCGAGGTGACCGCGGCCGCCGCCGCGTTCACCGCCCTCGCGCTCTCCTCCGCCAGCGCGTCGCAGAACGCCCTGTGAGTTATGAAGCTGTCCCTCCTGCAAGAATAAAGATCGAATCAATGCACCAACACACACGACAAACACACACCAGCATGGCATTAATTCCACAGACAGCATGTCTGTATGTGTAATGTATGTGGAAGGTGTATATGTATGTAAGCACCACCGTACCGGGAGAAGAGGGTGCCGCAGTCGCAGCGGTACTCGCGGGTGCCGCAGACCTTGGAGTGGGCCTTCCAGTCGGAGTGGACGGCGTAGCGCTTGGAGCACTTGTCGCACTTCCACTTCTTCTCGCCGTGCTTGCGGCTGAAGTGCTTCTTGATGCCAGTGAGGTCGCCGAGCGCGCGCGCTGGGTCGTGGTGCACGCACCCCGGCTCCGGGCACACGTACACCTTCTTGCGCACCGCCTCCTTGGGGTTCCGCTGCTTCAGCTTCCACGGCAGGTTGTGCCCCCGCCGGTGCAGCTGCAGGTTCTGGTCCCTCTGGAACCCCTTCCCGCAGATCTCGCATATGTACCTGTTCGTCGCCATCAGCGTCCTCGGCGACAGCGCTATCACCTCCGCCTCCGGGTCTGAATGAATTAATATTAAGACCTCAAGTCAAGAACCTCCATGGCCGACACATCAAGAAACCTGCACAGAAAGCCACTAGAATTATTCTTACGTACCTGGATTACCCGGGAGGCTACGCTTCTTCTTGGGGGGAGGCGGGAGCGGGTGGGAGGAGACGCTAGCCTGGTCGCCGGACGCCGAGGTGAGGTTGGACATGTTCTCATCTGCCGCCGCCGCCGCCGCCGCGAGCTTCTGCTGCTGCTGCTGAATTGTGAGATCTTTCAGCATCTCTTCAGATTGTACCTTTGTGAGTGTGTGTTTTTGGAAATTAATTGGATGGATCAGACGATTCAGATCCCTTAGCCGTTCATGTGCATGAGTGGTACTTGCACCTGGGACTGATGTATGTATAGATCGATGGGAGCTATGAAGTTGGCTATGGGAAGAAGCGACTAAGCTTTTGCTGGATCAGATTAAGCTGCAAGAATTCAGGAGGAGAGAAGAGTAGGACTGAAGCAAGAAGAAGAAGTAGGGCTGATAGCTGTCTAGAGAGAGAGAGAGAGAGGAGAGGGATGAAGATGAGGGAGGCAAGTGCAAGTGTGCAATTGTCCACCCATTCGATACCCACAATCACACTACACTACTGCTCTCTCTCTCTCTCTCTCTCTCTCTCTCTCTCTTATTTCTCTCTCATTCCCTGCAGCCCACACGGAATGCTGGGCTTTCTGTCTTTTCCTTTGTTTTTCTCTCTCCGCTACACTTACATCAAGAAATCCCCTACTGTACCTTCTCATACTGTTCTCTAATCCCATTCTATGCTCTTCCTTAGGTTTTAAAATCTCCAAGCCATGACACGGTACCGCGCTGTGGCCCTTCACCAAGAATTTATGAAAAAAATATTAAAATTTTAATCTTATTGTAAAATTTTTTTTGAAAATAAATGAAATGTTGATAATTAGAAGTGAAGATGAATGGGTGAAATATTGTTTTGGCTGAAATTGGCGATGATATATTAATAAATTATAAATTAGTGGAATTGTCGGTTTTGGCTAGAAAAGACACTATTTTAGGAGAAACATTTGTAGGGTGGAGAGAAAATGTTGTTTTTTGTTTGATCTTTTTACATGTCATGTCTAGCAGATGATTTTGTTAATAATTATCATAAAAAAGTATTCTATTATGTTTGGATATGTAAATTCTTACAGTAGATTATATATGTCTTATTTAGAATATAAGACAACTCCTTGTATTAAAAGCAATAATCTGAACACTTACGTTAGAAACTAGACCCCAATTTCGATCCAATTATTATTATCAAAATCTTACACTTAAAACCATTTTTTGAAAAGATCAACAACAAAAACATTAGGACATGAGACATAAAAGATATGGCTTTTCATTGTTCTCAAATCACAAGTCACCAAACTGTGGATGCATATGTATCTCTCAACCTCTCTTGCAGCTTTGGGTTTGGTATCCTACAAATTTAGTACCATCTTTCTGGTGGGTATTAAATTAAAATTAGGGCACACAACTTTGTAAATTAGGGCACATAACTTTGTCTTAAAAGTGGAAAAGTCTTGATAAAAGGTTGGTATGATTTCCTGGAGGATGATGGGCTTTTCATCTATCTACTATATTGTCAAAGGAAAAGGGGGGTGAGTGGTAAAGCAAACTTTCAAAAGTGTACAGCTTTTTCCATTTACACATACATGATTGGTCCATTGATTGAATTCACAGCTAGCCAAGCCCATGCCCTCGTACAAATATTATTCTCTGTTCGTTCTTTTCGTTTGTTATTTTAGATTTTTTATGATTTCTAAAATATAATTTTGACTATTGATTTTTATAATTATATATGAGTAAAATTTGTAAATATTAATGATATAGAAGTAAATTTAATAACAAATCTACTAATATTATTTTCATATATGAATCTTGATTTTTTTTAATATTAGTGATCAAAATTTTAAAAATTTGACTTACATGTATATCAAACAACAAGTAAAAAAATTGAGATAATATATTACCATAGCATCCTTTCTATAACCAATCTTCTTTGAAATAGGTAGGGAAAAGCATCTATACAGAGATAAAGTAATCTAATAAAATTTTTTGAAATAGCCTAAAAACCACTATGTTAGCAAAACCTATCACTAGTCAATTGCATGTGGTAAGATTGAAGACGATTTTAAGAATCTTTTACGTTTCTAGAAAGATCAATACCTTCTTTTTTTATAATACTAATTTATTATGATCAACGATGCGTAGTAAAGACAGATTTGATATTTTGATTGAAAATATAGGTTTTGGATAACAGCCATTAAGAAAAACAAATCCATTGTTATTGACCAACTCATGTTGTGAACCGTTCTTTCTTATTGTCACTGGGAATAGTCCTCTAGACTCCGCTCCTTCTATCACCCCAAAAAAACTGCCTGTGTGAATTGAGCGTTAAGGAGGACTTGAGGAAAATCCACCATTGCTAGGATTTGTGGGTTCTATAGATTCCCAATTACATTAATATCCTGCAGCCCCAAAATCTCCGTAGTATTGGGTGGTGGGAGGTACTCTAATGTATCATTGATTTTTATACGTCCAATTTATTCTTTTAGAATGTCCACAATCTACTGTTGGACTGTAAATCTCAACGGATTTTAAAGAAGGGACAAATAGTCATCCCAAATAGATATAAACAGTTATCGTACAAATATTCGTAAATTTCAGGAAAAAAAATTTGTCAAAGTGTGCATTTGTGTCCAGAACTCTATGATCAAGGGCAGGGGAGCCATTGTAATGTCAATGTACTGTGATTGGCAGGAGTGGCAGGAGCCTGTGGCCTGTACTATTAAGCTTAGGTCAGCAAACAACAACACATTTTTATGCAAAGCCTTTGGGACCGCAGCAAAGCAAAAATCTCCTCTCTGGCTGCCCTGATACCATCCATCAGGGCCACCTATCTCTTTTTTTTTTCAACTCAAACACACCTTTAAATTTGAATATTGCAAACTGATCATTTGGATACAATACATATATTAATTATGCATGTATATCTAAGCAGAATTTTTTTTTAAGATAGAAGCATACAAACTTACTATTTAAATTATCCAATTAACAGATAAATAAACTACATTCGTCAAATTTACTTTATTAGACATTAATATTATCAGTTTTCTTTGAGACATTAGTGTCTCCAATCAATTAGGTGATAATTCTCTATATATTAATTGGAAGATTAAGAAGTGAGTTCATATTATTAGTAAGTAGTATTACAATTACAATCTGTTTGTTGTTTTGAATTGTTGCATTACTGCTATGTGAAGAGAGAGAGAAAAAAGTTTGCGTAGTAGTAGTACTGTTCCATGCAAACAAATATACAATGCATTCATGTGAGCTCTCGCCGACTGTTTCCGGTGTCGGGACTTGTGGCGCGTGTGGACACTAACTTGTTGCTGTTGTCGTCAGATGGCTGGACGTACGTACGCTAGTTTAATTCAGATCTCGTGTGGTTGACGTGTTGTTAGTTTGTTTGGTATGCATGGGCAGGTCACATACGTACGTACGCACGTACGTACACCGCCATAGAGACAAGGAATTAGCCATCGAAATAATTAGCCCGACTCGTCCACAACAGATCCTTGTTTCAGTAGGCTCTATTACTGATCTGCCACGCATACAAGAGATGTACATCTACAGGCTTATGGTCATGGCTCTACATTGGCCATTTAGAGAGTGGTTGATTACTTGGATAAGTTTGATTTGCCTTGGTGAGGAGTTGAGTTTGATATGCTCTCTCCTTCGAAGATTTTATTTGAATAAGTTAGGTTGAGTTTGACGTGGATAATCAATCGTCCTCATAAGCTGCATATATACATTGATATGTCTCTCATATAATATGCGTACCATTTTTACCGTGTAGAAGACATTTTTTTACAATAACAAATCTATATATCAAATTGTATATAGTAAAACTATAAACTAACCTATATTAGGTTGTTTTCTTTTTAGAGATCTAATTTTTTAAAAAGATGTTGAAAAACTTGTGGTGTTGAGTGACCCAACATATTATAATGTGAATATGTCGATTGGTTTGTTTTTTATAGAAGATAGACGCGCAATTTAAATGCTCTACCTCTCATAATATATATAGATGCATCACGTTGTATTGCATTCCTTGAACAAATTTAGTGACCTTGAGATTCGGATATGTTATCAAGAATGTTGGTTACCGGATAAACCTATAGAGAAAAAACAAAACACTATGGCAGAAAATAAACAGAAAACCTTGGGCAGTATCATATTTTCTTCAAAGTCACGTACCTTTCCTTTGGAGCCAAGGAAGGAATAGAGTGATTTCTAGGCATTATATAATATTTCTAAGTCAATTTCCTTGTTGTTAATTTGTTTCATTAGGTATGCAAACGATCCAAAGCTATGGAAATGGCTTTCCAATCCAATCAAACTTTTGTGCATTGAAGTTTATAAAATTTTGGCAATTTGTTGGAGGCTTGTGCTAGGACTCATGGGCTGCTTCCAAAATGGTTGTTCAGCGTATGTACAATGCATGGAACAAATGATATGGTTCCGTGATCATATATGGGTCCAATGTTTGGTATTATAATTGGGAATGTGTCATGTAGGAACTGTTATTAGAATAGGAGAATGAGTAATAATCTTGATTGTTAAATGAGATATCGATGACTTTGGTTAACTGTTAAAATATATAGTTAGCTTCAAAAAGACTCCTAACATGTTACATCTTTAGATCTTATTTAAAAGAGTATCAGTTTCAATTTAAAATTATCAGAAATATAAATCTTTTTAAATAGATTATAGTTGAAATGACTTCTTAGGTAAGCTGAATTTTTTTTTTCATATTGAGAAATTGAAACTTTTTCCTTAGTTTCTCTGAAAAATGAGCTTTTAGAAGAAACTAAAGTCTTCTCAAATAGGCTCTTAGTCTCATGTCCTTTCATCTTATAATAGTATGAATTATCCAACTTAAACTGCATCATTCAAATTTATAAGATTGTAGTTCTTATTTTCTTATGTTAGACATAATTTCTGTTAGATATATTTTAGTTTGCCATAGTAAATTTGGATGCTAGATAAGAGTAATTCAGCAGGATTCATACTAAATTTGAAAAACCACAAATGTAAGTGAAAATTTTGTGTGCATCACTTTATAAATTCTTAAATTACGATTTATTGTATTGATAGGAAGAGATTGGACCCATATATCAATGAAAATGACAATACAAAATATCAAAAAAAATTTATATATATAAAGTCATATTCATTAATAGCGACCAGCGGACGGACCTGCTCGTTGTTGTCAGCTGAACCTACATCATTATCATTTATTGTTGTGTTGCGGCATTCTTGTCCAATAGTCTATGACATTATATTGAGGTGTGTATTTTACTACTACTACTACTGCATATAGTGCTGCTACTATTTAAGTACTTGTTGGTGACGTGGATGAAAGCTACTTGCGACCTTTGTTTTTTATTAGCGATAGCCATGGCTATAATGCAGCAAAACAAGGTCAATTACACTACTAAAATGTTTATTTACTTTGCCTTTTGTAAAAAGAAATTTTTTTGAGATACATGGTTGAAAGCAGGTTTTCATTTCTCGGTCCTAACTGGTTGTTTCCTGCAATCCAGACTAGGTTTTAGAAAATTGGTTAGCATGAGAGGTGTTACTATATTAAAATAATCATTTTCTCATATATATATATATATATATATATATATGAGAGAAATATAGAAATAAAAAAAATTCCCAACTTACTGATCGGAAAGATTTTAGAAGTGTTGAGTTTCTTATATTGATTAATTCACCCAAAATTTTAAATTGTTGATGAAAACTATACAGTATATTTATACTTAAGACTCCTCTAATATATAAGCAAAATTTGATATATGATATGGACTCAACTTGAGCTAGAATTAAGTCTACACAGGACTCTTCTAGTCTCAATCACCACCAAATCCTCTAACCACACGTGTCAAAGTAAAGATTTTAGGCTCTTGCTAGTACTACATTGAGTTAATTTATTAGTTTACTAAAAAATTTAAATTATTTAGATAAAAAAGACAATTTACGCATACAAAGACTGCCAAGTACAAGTTTCATGGTTGAGATATGTAGTAGTGTTTAGTAGCTCTAGACTGTATGCACGCTTGACTTGGGTCATCAAAGAATCAATGTTTAGGGAGAATAGTACTTTGCATCTAAATAAAAGTAAATGAATGACGCCAAAAATCAAAAGCACAACGAATGTCTAGGTGATACTTAGCGATAAGGATGGCATGCATTGACACAAGGCAAAACAAACAGAGGGCCATGCATGCATATATGTCGCTTCAATTTTGATTCCTCCCGAGTGGGTCATCTCTTCTCATCTTAGCACTCCAAAATTCCCATGCACATGTGCTTTCTGTCGTAGCTGTTTGCTTGCCTCTTTGCTTGTGTGTGTGCGCGCGCGCGCGCGAGAGAGAGAGAGAGAGAGAGAGAGATGGGGGACAGGGTGGTGTTTACTGATTAGGGTCAAGGTTAGACTGATTTGTATCTATCTATTGTCATGCACTGCAAAAGGTATAAACAGTATGAAGGATCGACTACCATTTGATGGCAAAATAATGGTCATGGTAAAAGGAGGAAGAGAATTTAACCATCTTACCAGAAGCTATAGGGGGTATCACCATTCCAGCTAGCATTTTTTATTTTTTTATTTATTTATTTTTTTTGAAGGATAACGTCTGACGGACTTTCATTGTTTGAAATATGTACAAATCATCTAGAATGATTATAAAATAAAGAAAAATAACAACACTCTTTGAAATGAAAGAAAAAACACAACATCTAAACCCACTTCTCTAGCACATAAGAATAAAAAAAACTAGTTTGCATCATGAAGCAACACCTATAGAGGTCTCCACTTTCAACCGCTAAAACAGAAAACAATATGTGAAAATTTCATCTTCATAGGAGACTTCATTCCATTGAAAATTTTGAGAGTAAGATAAGTCTGTCGACGATTGAAACAAGATTTCAAGCCGAACTTACACAATATTGAATAGTAACATAGAAAAGCACTTCTAATAAACACCCAGAGGAAATACCGTAAATATAGATACACCAGAGACACAAGAATTACAAAAGTTCGGGCCCTCGAAGACTAAGTAATAATCCTACTCCTGTTGTGATTTCACGAAGAGTGTAAAGAAATACAGAGAAGAGCAAGAGCTGTTCTTGAATAGACTAAAAACTACTTTCCTATTCTCTTGGCTGTGGAAGGCTCCGTTTGTTTCAAGTCTCTCCCCTTCTCTATCATCGACCTCTCTCTTTTATAGCTTGTCAAAGGTCGTCGGTTACAGAATTGAACGGTCGCCGGGCGGAAGACGTGCTCTGGTCATTGATGTGTAATATTAGTTGCACGTTCGCATTTATCTTCTCGACGGTTACCATATTTGAGAGTTATGATATTCTTAGGTAAATAAAGGGTCACGATATCCAAAGGTTGTGGTCGAATAAACATAACCACCGGTATCATCGAATAATCATAACCATATGACAGTTAGACCTTTGGTCTTTGGTCGGCAGATAGATTCTTGACCAGTCCTTTAAAGGAGCTTTCAGGTTTTGGTTACCGACAAGATACATAGAAATAGTATTCATCTGGTCGTGTATTGGCTACGACCTTATCTTTACAATCAGGGTGATCGTAGGTAACAGAGTCTATTTGACTATGAATTCTTTTGATGATAAATATTATGACTATTGTGATCGTAACTACAAGATAAACATCTGTAAAGGTTGAGATAAGTCTGGAATATCTTAGACTTTCTCTTTATTTCTTCCTATGTTTTCTTACGACCATAGGAAGAGAAGTTACTTAGCCTCCTCTTTCTTGCAGTCTCATTCGACTACTGAAAGGTATGGTTGAATCTCCGTCAAAGTCGAATTGACAGATCTGCTTTTGGGATGGCCAAAAGACTGGAATCTTCCCAATAACCATCAATCCCAACAAAAAAAATGCTAAATCCAAATACCCCCTACAAGAAACAGAAAAAAGAAGAATTATTTAATTACAACTATTTGCCGTGAAGATCAAACCACCTGTCATCGATTTACATTCAGTATCAAAGTCGAGAAACTTCGATAGAAGACAATGAAAAGAGGAAGAAAGAGAAGAGAGGAGAAAGAATGGCCTCCCCTCCCCTCCCCTCCCCTCCCCCTTATTGAACAACCAAGGCACCGGAGGCGAAGGAGGCAGTGACTTTTTTCCTTCGCGGGGGAGATGAGAGGAATTATCATGGAAAGTGATCTACCATTCTCATTAATTCTTGTCTCAAGCATATTAGATGTGAGTAAAATGCAAACCAAACTAAACTCATGCTGAGCTGTCGATACGACTGGACTACCTTTCTTGTTTTAAGCTGGTTTTTTCAAGTCTGAGGCTGTCTCCAACCCAAGCTCCTTCCTGACAGGCTCTCCAGGAGAATATTCTCCGCCACGTCAGCGAAGAGTCTCAACCAACCATTTCTTCCTCTCCAATGCATAGCCTCTTCGAGAGGCTCTTCGCAAGACCACTCCTCCAAGAGTCTCCCTCTGCAATGCAAAGACTCTTGGAGAAACTCTTGGGTGGACCCCACGTATTAAATATATAATTTCGGTTTTACCATCATATTAATAATTACATAATCTATATAAATAAATTAAAAATTGTATAACAATATTTCCAACATTTAAAAATATAATTTGCGGATCAAAAATTCGGCATAACGAAAATAAATATTTTTATTAATTCGATACAACGAAAATAAATAATTTTATTAAATTCGACAGTTGGACATAACATTAAACGTACGACATTGCATACATGCATCGGTTTTGAAACTTGAAATTTAACATTAATGTGCAAATTAAAAACACTAGAAAAGTGATATATAACGACTAATTTCCGTGGACACCTCCAAAACGCTCCCAAATGTGTTCAATCAAATCTATTTTGAGTGTTGCATGCATCGGTTGAGTCCGAATGTCGGTGTTTCTCTGGATCACATCAGCGAAAGCAACTGTACCGCCATGTTGGATGTTAGGCGGTGTTACGTTCGAAGTCCCTTGACTGTCTTCGAAGTCGTAGAGTGGCCCGTCAAAATCTCGCTCATCCTCAATAATCATATTGTGCAGTATGACACATGCCCTGATGATTTTAGCGAGAGTTGAGCGTTGCCAAAAGCGGGTGGGGCCATGGAGGATGACAAAGCGGGATTGTAGAACTCCAAATGCTCGCTCCATATCCTTCCTCGCTCCTTCCTGATGCTGCACAAACAGTCTGTGTTTGTCTGTCTGCGGCAGGGGTACCGTCTTCACAAAGGCAGCCCACTCTGGGTATATATCATCTGCTAGATAGTATCCCATGTTATACTCGTGCCCATTGATGAAAATACTACACTTGAGGAGCTCATCCCTACAAAACATCGATGAACAAGGGGGATTGGTTTAACACATTTATATCATTGTTGGAGCCGGCAACACCGAAGAAAGTATGCCATATCCAAAGGTCCTGAGAGGTGACCGCTTCGAGTATAATGGTCGGGACTCCGTAATCGCCGCGAGTAAATTGCCCTTTCCATACTACTGGGCAATTTCTCCATTCGAAGTGCATGCAGTCTATGCTTCCAAGCATTCCCGGAAACCAGCGCACCTCCCTTGTTGCAATAGGCGCTGCATGTCTTCAACGGTTGGGCGTCGAAGATATTCCTCGCCGAAGTTGTCGATCACTCCGTCGACGAATTTCTTCAAGCATTGGATTGCTGTGGACTCACCAATCCGTACGTACTCGTCGATAGCATCGGCAGGAGAGCCGTAGGTCAACAAACGGATTGCCGTTGTGCACTTCTGTAATGGAGACAACCCTCGGCGGTTAATGGCATCTACTCTCTCAGTGAAAAAGGTGGACCACTCACCAAGAGATCCGACAATACGTAGAAAAAGGGGTCTGCTCATTCGGAACCTCCGACGAAACAGGTGGTCGGGGTACACCGGCTCTTCGCAGAAGTAGTCCGCTATGAGACGGATATGGCCGGTTTCACGATCCCTGTTGATGTATCGTCTGCCACCGCGGCGATGACGGCGCAAGGTAGAAGCCTGCAGCCTTGCTTGTATACCGGCAAGTACACGCTCTTCTAACTCCACCATGGCGGGATCTGGGTTGACGAATCCAGCAAGGACACTCCGTAAGGTATTCACAGACTCTTCATCTTCACTGTATGAGCTTGAACCAGAACTGGACGACATATTTGAGGGAGAGGGATTTCAGAATGAGAGAGATTTGGCAGTGAGGAGTATTGGAGGGGATGAGAAATATGTGCACCGTCGATTCGGTTTATATAGGCCAGGTCCAATATCCCAACGGCTATTTTTCAAACTCCAACGGCTTTTTTCAAACACATGAGTCGAACGGTTACTTTCAAAGCAGATGAGTCCAACGGCTAGTTTTCAAACACATGAGTCAAATGGCTATTTTTCAAACATATGAGTCCAACCGATATTTTCCAAACATATTTCAATTGCAGAAAAGAAGGATACATATGTGTACAATGACACATCGAAAATAAAATGGTACACTACTCAGCCTAATCTAGGTTGGCCTCTCGGATCAAATTTTTTGCAAACTTCAACGCTTCCGCATGATCCTTCATTTCCTCGTCGGTGAAATTGGATTTGTCCGTGGTGACCAGTTTTGTGAAAGACCTTGCCAGGACCAGCTTCTGGTTGAGCTGGTCATGTTTGCTCAGATTGGAGGCCGCACGGTCTGTTGCCTCGACGCGCTCAGTATTAGCCTTGACGAAGGATTGTAGGTCTTCTTGTGCGGACGTGTTGCCCAAGGGAGATTTCTGTTTGCCTTTCCCCTTGCGCTTCTCCTTGGCGGTGTCGCGACCTTCTGGGCGCATCTCCTCCACAAGCAGCTCATCTGGATTGGACGAGGACGATGTGTGCGCACCATTCTCGCTCAATCGTGCTCTTTTGCCAGTGTCGACATATGTTCGGTTCCATTTAGATTGGTCCCAAACATTCCACCAGTGGTCCAGAGTGAATGCTTGCCCCATCTCACTCCTGTACAGCTCACGGGCTTGTGCCATTAATTGGTCGTCTGAACGACCACTAGCGTACACTTCCTTTAGCCTGCACCAACAACCATTAAATTGGACAACTTTTCTGTTAGTCCGGAACCAGTGGTCTTTACAATGCTTCACCACCCTTCTACGATTTCGTGGGCTGCTTGCGTTGTATGCCGCAGCTACACTCGCCCAGTACGTATCGAACTTTTTGCTGTTCCCATCGATTGGGTCCAGCGAGTTGTTCAACTATACACTTATCTGCGCAACCAAATTATAAAAGGTGTTATGTAACTTTCAAATAAAATCGAGTAAAATGTCAAAATAATTCCTTCGACAATATCTTAATGTCAAAACAGAATACTCACAAGTCGAACATCGTCGGCCGGTTGCCAAAGCAACCGCCTGCGCCCAGCCGGACCGGGGGGACCATGGTCGTCGTCGTCGTCCGCTCCGAGCTCCGGCGTAGATTGTGGCGTACCCACGTCTGGGGTGGATGGGGATCTGAGATTTTGCCCTAAGTCTGCCGGTGGCAAGGGAGGACCATACGAAGCTGGGCCACCGACAAAATGATAATTCTGCCCATACGGTGTATATGGATGACCTTGTGGAAATGAGTGCGGCGGTGCATATGCGGCGGGATGAGAATATGGAGGAGCATGTGCATACTGTGGGCCGGGGGGTAGACAGGATACCCGGCCGAATAAGATGGGTGTGGTAAATGGAGATTAGCAGGTGGATATGGTGGAGGATTTGAATTACCTGCTATTTCTGGATTTTCCCCAGCTGAACTAGGAGAGCTAACCCAGTTTACGAAACCCTCAGGAGGATTATTATTCATATCGACGATTTAAACTAATTTCAGTGCACAAAGTGTGTGAGAAGTATGTGTAAAATGAAGTAAGATGTGTGAAATGGGTGTGGAGAAGCATGCATATGAAGCCTCTATTTATATACAGCAATCTGTGAATTTTTGAGAATTTTTTACAATTTTTTTGAATTTTTCTGGGATTTTTTGGTAATTTTTTAATGCAAAAACAAATAAATAATACGTAACGGGAGAATTTCCGACGGCTAAAATCCAACGGCCGAAAATACAGTCACTGACAGTTGGGCCTGGGACCAAAACGACCGTTGAATTATTAAATAACGCGTAAAAACAAAAATCTGATCATTGCATTGCACAACGGCTATTTACAGGTGGGCCCAAAAAATTTGGGACCCCACACGTCATTCGATGAGTGCGCGTGCACGCGGTATCACGGGAAAACGACTAATTTCCAAAACGCGGGACTGTGGCGGGCCCCACAAACCGCGTGCAATAAATGCACCGCACGACCGCGTGTGCTTGCAACGCTGCGTTCGATCGCCGCGCGCTCGGTGAGGCCCACCGCGACCACGACCGCCCCGCGAACGCGTGCTCGTGCTCCTCATCCCTGTTTTGCGCGCCGATCACGCGTGGTCAAGCGTGGCTTCGACCAGCGCAAGCCCGGTCGTGGTCGCGCGTTGCGGCCAGCCTCAAGTCAGTATGATTGGAGACAGAATAGGGCCAACCCCGATTCGCTACGTGGTTTATGGCAAGCTGGACCGGCCGGATGCTCAGGTGTAGAGACTAAACAACTTCAATGGATGTGATAGCTGAGGGGTTGCACTCGATTGGTGTGAAAAAACAAGGTTTGGGAAAGGGTTTTGGAGCGCAATGGTGCAGAAAATGATGCCATGAAAGAGGTGTTTGGAAAGGATTTGATGGAGGAATAGTATTGACCACCTTCGCATCATTACTTGTGTGAGAGATAGAGAGAAGTATTATTATGTACATAATTCCCTATATTTTACAGTATATGTCGAAAAAAAAGTGTTTCATTTAGGACTTAAGGTGTAAAATTAAGAAAAAAAACTTAAAATTTTGTCCATGCCACATTGCCACTGCTATTAAAAGAGGTGATGGAGATAATTAATCATTTAAGTTTCTCTGTCTCCCAACTTTCAGATCATGAGTAGAAGCAGAAAAAACACATTGAATATGGATTTGGTTTTGTGAATAGAACTTATATAATGAAACAGCACAACATGATAAAATAGACAATGTAATGAAATAGAGGGAGTCAGAAATTTGGGATACAACATTATTTGGTTGCCTAGCTCTTCTTTTTTCATTTTGCAAAATAGAAAATGCGCTTTAGAAAAACATGTGTTCTATATTTGCATTGAGCTAGTTGGGCCTGGCCCAATGTACAATTACTGTGCTTTCTTTGTCGATCGCATTTCGGGTCACGACTCGGAATTATCCAATATAGTTTTAAGAATTTTGAGTTAGATAACGAGACACGGTTCTATATACAAAACCCTTTACCGCGAACAATAATCTCTCGTATAATAGCTATTGGTTTTAACCACTAAACTGTCATATAGTCCAACCACTTAAATAGTTATTATACAAGAACCTACAAATGTAAATAGTTGAAAGAGACAGGACACGACGCTTTCGCTCGAATCGTACAGAAGAACTAAGTCGACAAGAGACAAATACAAATCACAAAACGAGACACTTTATGCTAAGCTAATACGGACAAAGCTATTTATTAGCTTAGCATAAGAAAACATAACAACCTAGCCATACTAATGACATGCAGGAGAGTAACCATCATTTGGCCGGGTTTTGCACGTCGGGATGTGCAGTGATCGCTGTTGGCCAAGTCTTGCGCCATCTTTTTGCTAATTACTCTACAAATTATTCCATCCATCCATGAAGCCTGAAGGTCACCTAATGGTGCTGTTGCAGCTCAAAGTCCACTTTTCTTGGCACCATGAATGCATGAGTGAAGGAACATTGTATTAACTCTAATTAAAGTACTGATTCTGTTGTTGTACTCGGTAACATTGTGTACTTCCAACCTGAGACACTCGTGATGACTTTAGATCGTCTCGCATCATACTCGATCGGATCCACTGCCGCTCTCGGCCGCCATCCCACGCCGGCCATGGATCGGCACGTCCCGGCGGCTGCTGAACCGCGTGTCCATAGCGCTGGCCGCCGTTGCCACCGCCTCCCTCCTCCACCTCTTCCACTACTCTTCGTCGTCCGGCTTCGCGGCATCCCCCCTCACTACTTCGTCTCGATGACACCTTTCCCGCGCACCTCCTGCGACGCCGCCTCCCGGTGTGTCATCTGCCCCGATCTCCGCCTCGCGAAGCTCCAGTCCTCCCCGCGTTGGCGCCGCCACTCCGCGGTCCTCTCTATCGTCGTGTTTTCCCCACTCCACCGTTTGCGCCTCCTTGGCAACTCCTCCCGCGAACTGTGCGTCGCCGCCGGCGCCGGCAGGCAGTGGACGCGCTCCGTGAGGCCGCCTCAGGGACGTCACTGGCGTCGACCTCGTCGACTTTCCGCCCATCGTCCGCCGGGCCGACCCCACAACCTCTCCTTTTTCGACGGCGTCTTCGACCTAGTACTCTCCGACGATCCTGCGGGGCTCTCCGGGGCGCCTTTCCCGTCCCGTTTCGCCTCGAAGGTCGAGCGCACCGTCCTCCGTGGTGGCGCCTTGCAGTAGCCGTTGACCGGCACCTCGACCTCTCGACTATCGCTTCGTCCTTCAAGATGTCGTGCGTCGTGGAGGCGGGGAAAGTTACCTTGGATGGCTCCATGGTGAGCATTGTTATCTTGAGAATTAATGGCACCAATATCTTTACCCCAAATCTTTCGAGCAAGAACTCGAGCAATAACCTCTGGTATAAGAACTAATGGTTTTCACCGCTTAACTGTCGCATGGTCCAGCCAGTTAAATAATTAAACTTAAATTGCTGGGTTAACTTTGTTAGTAGAAATGCTAACAAAATGGGCCTTCGTGTGTTTGCAATTGTCTAGCTTCACACTCATGCATTGCATCCTCACACCTTGCTTTGTATCAGGTCACTTCATGTAAACTAGTGGAAATTTCACAACCCTCCGATCACCTCAATCCTCATATACTCTCAGAAATAATTTCAGAATATCTGCATAACCCCACAGCCCATAGGTCTCCACCCAAGCCTATTTCTTCTCCTTCATGTCCTTCTCTTCTCTATAAGTATTGTGGTAAGCCACCAAGACCATATGTGTACTTGATATCTTCTACTCCTTTTTAATTGCTGTGACCTGGTGTCTCTTTGCTTATATCATCCGGTTCATAGCTTGTATAAAGAGATACAGAGCAGGTTGACCTTGACTCAACTCAGGCCAGAGGAAGCTCGGGGAAGGAGGATTTGGGTCTGTTTTTGAGGGGCAGTTAGACGGGGAGAGAATTGCAGCAAAACGCACATATCTCTGTCGTTGCTGTCGTGCCCTCTTCTGCCGCTGCTGCTGAGAGATACAGGGGAGGCGCCAGAGAAAGAGAGATAAGGGCTGGAGAGAAGAATAAATAATTATCGTCACCAACCGCAAATAAGTGATTTTGTTTTGATGTTTTATTAAAAAAATTAAATATTTAAAAATAAAATAATATGAAGGGTGTTTTTTAAAACAAAAAAAATACTTATAGACATACAAATATTCTAAAATTAGTTCTGGTTGATATCTAAAAATTGAGATAATTTCTAAATAGTTATATGAAATTTCCCCTATAAACTAAAGCTCTACCGAACATGTAAAACTAAAATGACTCTTCAAGTAAGCTAGAACTTTCTTTTTACTAATAAACTAACTTCTCTCTTCCAATTTCTCCAATAAATCAACTTCTGCCTAATTTAACTGAGAAATCAATTTCTGAAAAAAAAACTACGCTCTCCAAAAAAGGCGATTCGTCAAGTATAGTTGGTCCAATTTAAGCACCAACAGACTTTAGATTTCTCATGGATCGATTTCAATTTATAATCCAAGCTATACAATTTTTCTTTGATGGGCGCAATCTTAACATTAGTCCTAACTCCTAAGTCATGAATTATAGTCTTCAGAATTAAAAAGAAATGACCAATTGGGCGTGTTTTTGGGTGGGCCTAGATGGGTCGGAATTAGACAACGGGCCGTGAACTAGCCCACAAGAAATTGAAGCCCATATTAAGACTTCATGGCGCAACAAATTAAAGACTCCTGTTTGACCAAATTTCGATTTTGACTTTGTTTATAAGTTAAAATTGGACCATACAAACTTCCTAAGCTGGTTTCAGGCCTGCAGCTTATTTGGGGAAGAAGCCACAACCCCCAAACTTCCTGGTTTTTTCTTCACTACAGCTTGAACTCCTACAATTCTTAAAACTATTAAGTTAAACTTTTAAATTTCTTCATCATAAACTCTAAAAGTTCGTAGATTGAAGAAGCAACAGCCAGGCAAATCCGAGTCAACAAAAGACGTATGAATGGATTAAAAGAACTCCGTTAGACAGATACGGCCTAGAGAACTTCCCCAATGACGCATACAATTTGACTTCCCAAGATGCGATTTATATATCAAAACACCAGCAAAAAGTACCAATGAGTTGCACGCTGACAGGATGACGTGTCCATCGAGTTGAAGAATCCAACAGCCACACAAAAAATAGAGGGCCTAATTTTTTTTTAAGTTTTGTACACGGGTGAACAGTATGGGATCGTGTGCAGTTTGTCTCGCATGGAGAGGGAGCCATGTAATACTAGTAAATTCTTGCGTCCCATTATTTTTCACCGGGAATTAAGCGGCAGTCACATGCATTGCATGCATGCATCACAACTTGCCTTCCAATGTTCGCATCCTCTTCCATTCACTTCTCCTTTTCCCTTGTTTCCTCCCCTGAAAGCAACTCCAAATACGTCACAACTCCCAAACATCGTACCAAATTTTCCATCCAAATGACCATGCGATACGGCGATAGTTTAGTAGTTAGAATCGCTCCTCTAGAGAAAAAAAAACCCATTGACCTGTGTATCAAATTTGCTATTCTTCCACTAAAAATGAAGAGTGGAAATACGAGTGGATTAGATGATAGGTACTCTTAAAATAAAAATAATAATAATCTTAATTATTAGATCAAACCTTAATAATTATGATCATCTATTAAATTCACCATCATTTTTTAGAAAACATCTGAATCGTCCTTCTTTCACTCTTCTACCCTTCTAGTATCTTGGACTATTTCTTATTTTAAGATTACTTTGTATTATATACGCCCTAAGAAATACCAACACTTATAATTTTTTTCTTTCGGATTTTTAATAAGCAGAAAGCCAGAAACAAACACTAGGGTTCGAAGTATGTGGTGACGTCTGCCTCCATTAGTCCATCACCCACCCCCACCGCCTGAATTTTAATATATCTTCTACCATAAAATAATCAGCTCCAACTATACACTAATTATTATACACTTAACAATCAACAAACCATCACACCATGACAAAAGAGAAGAAAGAAGCAGCAGCTGTAAAAATATTAGTACTAATCACATTTAGATGCAAGCATTTGTGACAAAACCACCCCTCTTGGCCACAGCCCTCTCACCCCAAGGTCCCTAGTCCTCTTGGACGGTACAACTTATTTTCACTCTGTAATTTTGCATCCCACCCCCCCACAATCCCCCAATTTGCGAACCAGTATATGTACAAACATGGAAACAGACGAGACAAAGCTTGCAGACATGCGTGAAGCGTCTACGTGCTAGCCGCAGAGGGCGCCGACCTCTCTGAGCCGTGGGACCAGGCGGCCGCTGAGGTGGAGCCCCATGAGGCCCTCGAGGCCGCCCACCGGCGCGCCGCCGACGAAGAGCGCTGGCACGGCGGCGGAGCCGGACGTGCCCGCCGCCGCCGCCGCCGCAGCCGCTTCCTCGGCGGCCTCCTCGAGCTCGATGACAGTGGCGTGCGCGCCCACGGCGGCGAGGAGGCGCTTCATAACGTGCGCCATGTAGCAGCCGCGGCGCGCGAAGATGACCACCGGGCTCTCCCGGACGAGCCGCTCGATGCGCTCCTCCGGCGCCTCCTCCCCGGCCGGGTCAATGGTCAGCCCTCGTCGGCAGCTCACGGCCTGCATAGTCGCCGCCGTCAAGATCCGACGTGGCGGAGGCGGCTCTATATGGCTTAGTTGTTTCTACGCGTAACGGCGTTAGCACATCGCCGTCAAGATCCGGTAGGAAGGAGACGGGGAGGGGAGAGAGACGAGGCCAATATATATAGGAGGAAAAGCACATGGGGTGCTGACGTCAGTATGGCGGTGACGTGGAGGTGTGGGCCCGGAGTTGCGTCACGTGGCCGCAGGGGAAGGAAGCACTAATTGACCAAGATCAGCTATAGAGATGGTGATGTTGAAGCAAATTATGGAAATTAATACTAGATCACAAAAAAATTTCATAAAAAATTTATACTTAGAAAGTTTATAAGATCGATTTAACCATATAATCCGAAAAGAATAGATAAAAATATATCTATCACAGTATATATCTATTATTATTATTATTATGTCTCTAATTTTAAATCATTTTTATATTAAACAGTTGAATCGATATTCTTATTTCATGTGATTAATGGGAAGTTTCGTAATAATAAATTCTTTGCAATGTCAAGATTCTGCGTGAAACTCAAGATGCTTCCATCGAAATTCGATGGCACTATGGTTCTACATTTATTATTTTGCATCAAAATCTTCAAACATAACGTACCAATCGGATCTAATCAATCGAACAAGACTTGGAAGTCATCGTGTACCGCTACTAAAATCACAGATGGGAACGCTCGAGACTTCCCTGCGCAGTTTTTGCAGTGCAAAAATTAAATTAATATATAAAATGCCAATCGATACGGACCCAAGGAGACGTCGGACCTGACGTCAGAGCGCCGCGCGCGCAGGCAGCGACAGTGTCCCCCATCACGTCACCCACCGTCACCGGCGGGTAGGGCCCAGGGCCGCGACTCCAGTGGAACGCGTGGCGCGCCGGGCGGCCGTTGACGTCGCTGTTCCCTGCCGCTCGGGCGCTTAGTGGGCCGTCCATTTGGGCGCGCACGTCATACCATGATCGCAGCAACGGCTCAGATTTGCCCATGTCCTTCTATTGGTCAGATCGTCTGCCATGTTCATCCCAGCGAGACTCGCATGCACCTTCCTGTGTTCATTTGTCAAGGGTGTTTGTCAAAATTTTAATTTTAGTTTATAAATTTATATTGTGAAGTTATGGGTTTTATTATTTAAAAGTTTATTTTATAAATATAAGTCTTTTTTAATTAAAAATCATAAATAAATTAAAACTAATGAAATAAGATTTATTAGACTTATAAACTAAAATCTTAGTAAAACAACTCTTTTATCGGAAAAACTTAAACTTGGTTAAACACACTAATATTATAAGAACACCTTAGCCACAAGATCTAGATGGTTTCACTTTGTGTGTCGTACGATTAGATAATACAAAAACTTTGTGTGCCGTGCGATCAGATATCTTTACACAAAAAACACACTTAAAAAGAAACACAAAAATCTGGGTGCTACGACGGTTTAACTTTGTGTGCCGTGCGATCAGACGACATATCTGGTGCATGCATGCACTCGGCCCATACAAAATTATTTGAAGCTATATGGAACGTACACTGTTTACCTACAGGCTATAAAGGTTTCAAATGAGAAGGTACGTACTAATGAGTAAATGACTCGTGTGCACGATTCAGAAACCATGCCAATGTGATTGTACGTATGTAAGTCTTGAAAAGAAGTCGTACTAGTATCTGATCACGTTATTATGTCTCCGATGATGTTACAACTAGCTAGCAAGAGTCAGAGAACCAGCTCTGAATTTTCACGCTGCTTCTTGAGCCGGTCCATGCAAACTATGGCCGACAATATTCCATCTTACATACGTTCTTTAGTGTAATGAAACGCAATTACGCCCTCTCACATCTAGCTCGATATAGATGTGCTAAATTTATTCTTAATTATATCCGATAGATTATAAGATTCAACTACACTCTACCAATTTAGATTGAACTCTACGAATCAGTTGACCACTTTAATCGGACGAGCAAAACCACAATTTTAGTAATGCAAGCGGTCACTCTCGTCATATCTTAGACCCTAAAAGAAATGAACCAAGCAACTTTCAACATTTCAATTATTTAACAAGATTTGGTGTCAAAGTAACTAATAAACATATAAAATCTTTAAAAAAAATTCATGCGTCTTTTGGTGTATATATAAACAAAGTTGGAGGGGGCTGTTTGATTGCACCAAAAAAGCTAAACTAAGTGTGCCCCTTGCCAACCATAGTGGGGATGGCCCATTTGGCGCCCAAAAAACAAAACTAATGGCAGTAGTTTTCTTATCTGGGAGCGCGACGTTTGGTGGAAAGGATGCCTTTGCACTAAGTAAATTAAGATAGATGGTGCCCTATACCGCATGTTAATTTCATGTTGCACTAACATTATCACACTTATATATAGTGCTTCTAGTATTAATCTTCAAAACAGAATAAAATAGAATCTGATGCTGAATCTTCCGAATCTTTAGAACTATTGACTTGGTGCTCCATTTTTTGTTTGTAACATCAAAAGTGAGTGGTTAGGCTTCGACTTATGGTTTCTAGGTACAAGTTGGAATTATTTTGTCAAATACCTAGTTGTGGGTTTGAGTTTTTTTAAACTATGAGAAAAACTAAAACTAGTTTTTTATAAAAATTGTGAAGATCCCTCTTTTGGTAGCTTCTTTGGCTCTAGAAGCTAAAATTGACATATTTGCCGACATAGTCGTAACAAATTACATAATTTATCGTTAATTATAAGTTGTAACAATCAATATTATATTAAACTATGTGCACTGATAAAAATGTAAGTATAATTTTGAAGTAGATGAACTAAAAGTTCAGACTGAACACCTAATTGGCTTCAACTTTTATGGGTAGTTTGGTTTCTTTTTTCTAGTTCACTTTACTTTTTTTTTATTTTCTTTGTATTTTTATCAAATTTGTGTGTTTTATCTATTTCAGACAACTACTATTCTCTACTATCCTTCAAAATAACATAGAAATAGTTCTGTATTAGCCAGTTTTCTGAAACCCGCTCTAGGCCAGAATTACCATTAACCGGCCATTGTGACCGGGAAATGTAACCCTGTTCACAAGTGTGGGAGCTCCTGTATGCGATAAATGCCAACTTTATGTGATGTGGATGGTTGTGGCTTCTATTCACTAACGTTAAAGCAAGGCAAACGGGCCCAGTAATTAAGTGTATTATTAGATAAAACATTGTCTATCTATCCATCCATCTAGCCTTATCTCCCTTTAAAGAAGAAGGGAAATCAGCATGATATCATAGCAAGGTTGGCCTACTACCATTAACTTTGACAAATTTGGTGATGTGTAATTAAACTTTACGAGAACTGTGATTTGGTTTCTTTGTTTCATGTCATGCACAGTCCTAAGCAAATTAATGTAATCTTGATATGAGCTGATCCTAATCATAGAGTTGGGAAATGTATGGGTCCATGCATGGAATTATTGTGTTTCTAGAGGGTTGGGTCACCATGCACCATCATCATATCATCATTCGTCATCTTCCTCTCGTTTCTTCTTTTCAGTGGGGGAGAATATAAGATCGACCTGCCCTGTCAATGCAAACATATCAATGGACACGTACAGGACACTGTGTTCTCGCTACGCTGGAGTATAACCAAGCATGGCGCATAAAAATAAAGATGAGTAGGACATATGTATATGTTTCTTTTTCAAACAAAATTGATATCTTTTTTCACTCTCCCGTCCTATTCCATTGTTCTTTATCCGCTCTTTCTCCTCCAGTATCACTATCACCATCTCCACCTCCCCTCCCTCACCCGTATGCCCGAATCTCGATGGCTACCAACACCACTTGTCTCCACCACCCTTACACCATGTTAGTTATCATTGTCCATAGCCACATCATGGCCTCTCCTTCATTGTCTATCCCCTCCATCCATGCTCCTCTTTTGACCGACCGCTGTTCACTATCGTCTCTGTCACCACCCTATCATCAAGAAAACTAAAAAAAGAAAAGAAGATTGATCAATGTAAATTGATGTATTAAGAAGAATGAGTGCATATATAGTGGCAAGGCAAAATAATAATAATAATAAAGAAAGGAGAAATTAAAAAATATATATCAAAATTAGAACATCTGACCTATCAAAAAAACTATATCTAAATATGATGAAGAAAGCCTAGTTTACAGGTTAGCCCATTCGAAGAACTACCATGTCGGCGTTGTCTTCAGAAGATTACAGATCCAGAACATGGTGTGGAAAGCTTCCAAAGCTTAGCAAGTTTTGTTTTGTCATGTACCCTACTGTGTCCTTGTGATCCACTCCCTTGGCCCTTCTTCCGCTGATCCTTTTGTCTCCATGCTACAAATAATAACACAACATTTTAGTACAATGGGTACGTGTAGACGGCGAGATATCGGGTTGGAAGTTTTTTTTTTTATCTTTGATATGGGTAGAAAGGTTGTTCTAGCTGTCTGTTGTGAGAAATAGACTATTATGAGCGATTAAACTCAAAAAAAAAAAGTTGTTTAATATGTCATTATTTGTTTTATATCAAAATGTCAAATCAATTTTTTCTATTCTTCATTGAAACATGAAGATTCCTGTATATCTTCATTTTATACGGATATGGTTTCTACATTATGACATATTCAAATTTTGTACAAATTTTATCATTTCAGTGCTCAGATATTCTACAATTATATAGTTAACTTATGCAAAGACGTTTGCATATTTTTTATATTCTTTCTAGACACAAGTATCATGTGATTCTTATTGTTCAAGGATAATTAATATATTGTAAAATTGTTCGGTCAATGTCTTCTTTACGTGATCTGTAGTTACGAAGAGAAGTATTTCCAATTCCCCTCTAAAAGAAAACTAGATATATCATGCTAAGCAACCTATGGATTAGTATAGATTAACCCATGATTAACACATTGTTTGCTTTATCATATTCCTATTTTTCTTTTAGGAGATGATAGAGTAGCTAGTTTCTTTGCATGAAAGAATACCTTAATTAATTTCATTATATATAAAATTATATTGTGCAATTCCCTATGAAAATAGGGAGCTTATGGCCCCTATTATAAGAAATCTTATTTTGAATGTTCTTGCTTCTTAACCTTCACTGGAGAAAGAGGTATGCTTGTGATGCAAATTAATAGGGAGCTTCTTATGTTTTAAAATGTAGAAATGTCTGCCAGATGGAATGGTTCAAATCAAAGGCAAATCAACTCACTCCCTCAAATGAACCACTGTTGAATCTAAACTATATAAATTTTATACAACAGTTGAAAATCAGACTCGTAATAATCCAAAATATATAAAGCTTCTTATCAAATTTACATTCAGTTGGTGTGGTTGGTAGTTAGTCAAACCATTCATTTACACACCGGGATTCAACAAGTTCTTTACGCTTTACTCTTCCGCACTCTATAAATTTACTGATCCGTTGCCACCGACACTAAAGAACGTATAAATAAAACCAAATAAACCAACAGCAAATGCATTATGTGATGCCATGATAACCAGTCTTATTGGGACAAGACCACAGAATCCCCGTCAGCAATGTATATATATATATATATATATATATATGACACCTAGATCAAGAAATGGACTAGATTTTACTATTTTATTATTGGTTGAGATGTATTTTTGATTCATATTATGTATGATTATAATCTATATTAGATTACTATACTCAAATCATAACCACAAAGTGAATCTCATGCAGTTTTATCAAAAGAATGCTATGTAAGTTTTTTTATCAATCCTTCTGTCACGGCAATCATAAGACAGAAGGTTCACTGTTGAAGTTTTGTCCTCTTTGTATAGTTAATTAATTAATGTCATGATTCTCTCCTCCCTCCATGCACGCCGTGATGCACGGCCTCCGCTCGTGCCGGCGAGGTACATGCATAGGCACAGTACAGTAGTACACTCGCATGGCCTTATCGTCACATGCATGGCCGAGCTCGGCTCGTTGTCTCCATCTTAAGCCAGTTTCCATCGTCATCGGAAAGATAATACGATGCGTTTACGAACAGCCTCTTAATGTGCGTCCTACAGAATCTGCACTGAACGCCATTCAAGGAAGCCCATGTACATCTCTGCTCACCAGAGAGCTTTGCACAGCTGCTCAATCATCATTTTTGATAATTGGTCCCGTTTAGTTTCTTCTTTTATGGAGAAGCATGAATCAGGGAGTCGTAGCTCCACATATGAAACTGGAGCCCAAAACATGGATCTCAAAAAGTTCTTTTGTCTTAGTTTCGGTTTCTTTCTTTGAAAACTTTGATTTTTTTTTTAATCCTTGAGCAGGGGAGAGAACATTGAACCAATTTACCGGTTTATCCTAGCTTTTCGAGCTCGCGGATCACCTCAAAGGGGTTTCGACTTTTGCATTTGAACATGCTCCAGCTGCTCCGAAGCGGGGACTTAGAGAGTTGTCATGTTTCGACGAGTATTTCTGATTCCAAGCAAGTGGCTGGAGCCAAGATTTTATTAAGAAAGTTCTTGAACACTGATCTAAATAGCAGCTGCAATGTCTATATCAAACCAAAAACGGCACGGTATTTATTTTCCATAACAAAATATCGGTTTGAAACAAGGCGACAGGCATGGTGACCGAAATGTCTGAAACGGTGGCCAACATATCGGTTCACAATTACGGTTTTTTCTTTGAACTTTGAATATTTCTTGATTATCATGATAAATGAACTACTGAATTGATGTTTTGGTATATTTACTCTACTTTTGATTTAAATATTATTTTTTTATCATAACTTATTTGTTGCTCGTAGTTATTTATCCTAGAAAGACAATATTTTAAAGATCTTTTACATATGTCCTCTTTTAGTAATTCAAAATTTTAATTCATAGTATATAATTTATTAATTTTTCCATTATACAAATATAATAGAAATATTATTACAATTAAAATATGTAATTTATGTTTAGAATATGTCATTCACAATCTGTTATCCGTCATAAGTCATCTGCTTTTGAGAATATTGGTTTTGAATGAACCTTATGCTCTTCAATGTTCACGTCTCTTTTATAAGTTTCTGATCCTGGTTTTAGGCTTACTTTTAAAATCTATTGCATGCCAATGAATAAAATTTCAGGTTATCAAGAAAAATACCAGGCAGGAATGGTTGTAAAATGTCTTGACGAAGTTGGTACCAAAAGTACTATTCCTTTAACTTGCTTTTTTCTTTGGTCCATGTGATGGCAAGAAACAAGCAAGTAGGAGTAGAGGAGAAGCTTGATGGGAATCAAGTTTGTCCTTTAGTGGAGGAGGGCCTTAGATGTTGGTTCTTAAATCAACTTGGGTCATGATTATTTTAGGGTTTGGCACTGTTTCAATGATTAATTTGTGGGTGAATGGGACAACACTGAGTCAATTATTATACATGGTGAACCCACCTTGTACCATATATTTGCATTTTGGTGACATCATGATGGGCATCATTTCAATGCTACTTTGCATTGCATATTTATTTTAGATGACTACTCTACCTTCTTTCTAAAAGGAGAAGTATTCAATAGAGCTTCCCATCTACTTGGTGTATTGTTTTGTGTACGAAAATGTTGTTTGTTCCCATGTCCAGAAAGTAAATTATGAAATTGCATTAGCTTGGGCTCTTTTCCTCACGCTGTACTTGTTTATAATTTATTTTAAACCCAATCTTCTCTGACGTGCGTACATGGAGTACATTTCACCATAGTTCACTGTGCTTTACTTAAAATTTTAATTGTAACCCCATTTTTCTATCCTTTTCAACTAGGTCCCCTAACTTTCTTTTCAGGTCCTTTCTGTCAAATTTTATTACCCTTTCAGGTTTAACCTGATCTTTTTGTCAAATTTTGTAATAAATTTTCTAATATGACATGCCATATCAACAACACATTGTGATATTGTGTGCTACACAACACTCAATATTGACACAATATACCACATCATCTATCTAGAGCCACATGGCATATGGCTAATCACCATGTGGCTGTAGATAATGACACGGTATGCAAATGTTACTATATTGATGACGTAACATATCATATTATTAATTTGTTGTTGACCTAGCATGCCATCTCACTAAAATTGTATAGAGTGTTTGAGGATTCAATTGATAAAACTAGAAGAATGGTGAAATTTACTCGTTGCAAATAAGGTGGTATAAGGAAATCGAGCCGAGAATTTTTTGTTGGATAAAGATCGAGCTTCAAGTTGTTAAAGAACTTTAAAGAAATTCTTTATAGGGTGTATAAGAACAATGGAGCGAGTTGGACTTTCTTTCAAGATTGATCCTATTGAAATCATATACTACTAGGAGGTAAAATTGGAGTCGTCCAAAAAAAAAATGGATAAAACTACATGAAAACAGGCCTCTCAAAACTCACTCCATAGAGGGTAAATTTGACTTAGATCGAATAACCTTTGCTGGGAGGTGGGAAGGATGCATAGTAACATTTCATATTTAATCAAACTAGATTTGAAATTATATAGTTGAGCTATCGATCGGTTGGCGATGCAAAACAAAGGTCAGGCTCTATCTTAAAATGTAAAAAAAAAAAAATGAAATCAAACAAAACGCCCCAATTATTTGCCAAGAAGTAGAACTTGGCCCAAAATGAAAAGTGGATCACTTGGTTTAGCCCAGAACATCAACAACTGTCTAGGCCATTTTTGTTACTTACACCAGCCAGCTTGAGGGTTTTTTTTTTTTTTTTTTTTTGGTGAACAAGATAACTGAAGTTGATTCTTGCTAGAAAATACTTTAACCCAACGAGAAAGATAACTAGAGTTTTGAGGCGATGGATGGTTGACCTGTCACTCGGTGATAGACTCGATCAAATTCAGTCGAATCATGTTTTGGTCAGCACAATTTCAGTTCAAGTGCGCTGCTGAGAGTCAGGTTGGGCCAAGTTTTGGATTTGAAGACCAATAGCTGAACAGAGCCAGGCTAAGTAGGGTCCAATTCTAACTTGGTTATGTTTTGTAACAACAGCAAATCGGTCACACTTGATAGCCCAGCCTAGGTCCTCATGGACCGAATTTAGGCAGAATCCTACCCCGAATGAACCTGTAAATTTTGGTGGTCCAATCTGAAGCTGGCTCAGCTCGTATTTTGCACATGTATACTCAGTAACTCGGTGATTGTAGTGCTTTTTTCCTTTTTGCAAAGCGGGTCTAGTTCCACGGAGGGGCGGACCCAACACTGCACTGGGCCAGCCAGGCCAGTCGCCCCAGCTTGGTCGCCGGCTCCAATGGAATCCCCCGCCGTTGCTGCAGAGCCACTGTTCCCTAAGGCTTGCAGAGATCCAGCAATATCTTCTGTCCCTGCGACGAAGAAGGCAAGGAAACCATCCGCTGGACCCGCCAACCAGGGATTGGTCCAGCTTCAGTCTATGAGTCCATGGCCCGCCTCTCTCTCTCTCTCTCTCTCTCTCATATTCATGAGTTCATCAGGTTCATCAGAAGAATTCATCTAAATTTTCTTTCATAAGTTCCTTGGATATAGGAATGCAAGAACATGAAATGATTAATACTGTACTTGACAGATAAACACCAAATTAGGGATGCATGTTTTGAAACATTCAGGTCATAACCCAAGTTACGTGGGATGATTTCCAAAATTTGATGGTATCACTTGTTTGAGTTATATTAACTGTCTGGGTTTATATCACTTATTTTATGTATGTAAGTTCGCCGCGCCTCCTGTATTTCTTTTTTGGGTCCGCCATTGGTACCATGTGCCCGAAACTTCAAAAATTAATGTTCTCTCTGTGTCTAAATATATTATTTTAGTATTTAGTAAAAAAAAGTACAAAGAGAAAAAGATCATAATAATTTTATTTAATATATTTTATTAGTGCCCTCTTAATTTTTCACACAACATATTTATCTTTTCAAAACATTAAATAAAAAATATATAGGGAAGTGATGTATAATTTTGTTTCAAAATTATGGAATAAATGAATATATTTGAAAATAAAATTTGAAGGTTCCAAAGATATGTATTTAAAAAAGATGGAATAAAAAAAAATTGTAATTATAAGATCAGAAAGACTTCACGGGAATACGTGCAATTCATAACGCCCATACAGGTGGCTAGTTAAATTTCACTCTAGATATCTAAGCTAATGTAAATCGTACTTCATCGGTTTTCAAAATATATATGAGTATTGTTTTGACTTTTAAAACTAAAAACAAATGAAAGGAAAATATTGTAATACTCTCATTTAATATATTTTATTTATACTTCTCCTAACTCTTCAGAGTATATATTGATTTTTTTTAAAATATTAAATAATATATAAATTTATTTTGAAATTATAGAATAGTATCTATTTAGTAAAAAAAAAATAACATCTGTTCAAAAACTGAGGGAGCGCTGCATAATGGGATAAGCAGACCCTTTCCTCCGCATAGTGACATTGTTATGAACAGTCTTCTCATGGATATGTTAGTTTGGAAAAATTCAAGTAGGTGATGTGAATGGGGATGGAGAAAAAAGTATCATTATTGCGGCAATTAGTGGATCATTAGCATTTCGTCTCACGTGCGGATTGAAAACTACATGAGACTACCAACTTGTGTAAGTACCGTCTTAAAAAGCACGCGTTGGAACCATTTCTAATCCCTTTTCTTATGTTGCAGATACTTTCTGTTTTTACACTACTTTAGGTAAATTTTCCACAAATGATTTTCTTGATGATATCCCACCTCCTCTTCGACATTGTCTCGAAACTAGTGTTGGGAAGCCCTTCTCTACTACCCTCCCTCGCGTCTCCAACCCCACCATCAGTGCCTCAACAGTTTCTCTCCGTTTTGTTCTTCACTTTATTATCCTCCCGCCCCATACTAAAAATCAGAGATGAGTTAATTTTTAGTGTGTCATCATGACTGTCCTGCTGCTATCATGACTATCTATCCCATTAAAAAGGGCATCGACAGGATCTTATTTAGTAGTTTCTTTTTTTTTTTACAAAATAGTTATGATAAAAATATTTTTTTTGTATTTTCTTTTTTAGTAAGAATTATAAGTATTTTAGTCACACTTAAATCTTTTTTCATATATGTAAGAGTTGTGTTTATCATATATACTTTTTTTTTATATATAAATTGTTGTTCTCATACTTGTTGCTTTCAAAGCCCATTGGCAAGGTGAACTCTTCTTTTTTTTAAAAGACAGTTGCTCCAGTCCAAGGGGAGTAACTTGAATACGATTGTTACTAGAAGATCAGAACAAATTCTTTGCATGGGACCCAGAACAAATTCTTTGCATGGGACCCGCAACGCCTCAGCCAATTAGACAAATTATCAATCCACGCACCCTTTATAGTTGACTTTGACTTGGACATCGTTTTATTTTACTTATGAGTTTAGGAAAATTTTGTACGGGATAACATATATAAAAAAATAAAATTATCACATAATTTGCAAGAAAAAATATTTTAAAAAAATTTCAATCATCATTCTGGAAGTCAATCTGATGCAAAGCGCCATCAGTCACCAACCAAAATGACAACTTAAGCCACATATTAGTCATCAGTCTTTAGTCTCCAACTAAGCTGTCGACTGATGACTCAGAATTCAGTTTTTATGTAAGTAGCCCAATTAAAAAAATTTTACGATATTTTCAAACACTAGCAAGTTGCTGGATAATAAAGGCGAATATATTGGGAAATAGAAGTGATTATGAACTTAGTGCAATAGTAGATAAAACAAAAAGTTGTATGCGTTTATGACAGTTGCAAGAACAATTAGAGCTAGTTCTACAATAGTCAAAAGTGACCAAACTTTGGAGCACCATTTGATCTGAGTAGAGATTATTTAGCTCGCTTATGAGAGTATTTATAATATTCTTCTCTACTTCATTCCACTTATGATCAAGTCATAACTTGTAATTGCATTTCTCCCTTTCATCTGTGCAGCCTGTACGTGCGTTCTATCAGCATTGCCATAGACCCAAGACGTACTGATTTTAATTTCACCTCGACATTTCCAATATGATTAGCAGATCAACAAATCACATCTACAAATCATCAAATATAAAATCCATAGATTTCAGCTTAAAATATCTATAAATCAACAAAAATCACATCTCTAATCTAATTAGCAGATTAATATATCATATCTACAAATTGCATGAAATTTAAATCACATCTATAATATCCGTCGGAACGAGAAACATAGTTACAAAATGGAGGGAATAGGAGATGCTGAGGTGGAATGTGAGACAGCATTGAATGCTCATTACTACTTAATATCTGGTGTGAAGCGGTGAAGTCTAAATCGTATATATGAATTTGATTTTTTCTGATTTGGTATTCATATTATCCGATTACATTCTAAATCAGTTCAATCATAATTCATACCTAATCTAATTATTTTGTAGTATTTATAAGTGCACATCTCACGTATAAATAATTATAATTTGCATATCCTTATTTCACAAAAACTAAATTTTTATACAACAAAACTAAATTTTCCTACAACAAAATTTTCTAGAACATATCTAAATTTCCTATAGCGAATCTAAGTTATCTACAAATCATATCTTCATTTCCTAAATTCACAGCTCACAAATAAATAATATAACTATTTTCTAGGATTTATAAATTCACATCTATCAAAAATAAATAATATTAATTTACAAATCATTAGTTCACACTAACTAATTTTTTCTTACCATATATTTAAATTTTTTACAACATATCTAAATTATCTACAGAGTAGATCTACATTTACTACAATAGGTCTAAATTTTCTACAAATCATATCTATATTTTCTACAACAAATCTATATTTTATATAATATTAGCTTAAACAAAAATAAATTTAATCAAATCCATAATAACTACATACAGAAAATAAATAAAACATAGAAAATATTATTATCTTCGTTCTCAACTTCTCTCCTTTCCCTCTTCTCCTTTTCTTCTCTCTTTCTCTGCTCTTCTCTATTCTGTTTTATTTTTTGGTTTTGTCTTCGGTCACCAAAGGGGGCTCACAACCCTTTTATAGTTGGTTTACAACCGCCAGTTGAGCTGTCGACTGGTGGAAAAAAATATCAGTCATCAGTTGGACTGTTGATTTATATATATATATATATAGTTATCAGTTGGGTTGTCGACTTATGTTATTTTTGTAATTTCTTATTCTTTCATATTATTTCATGATTTTGCTTTTTAAAATGCATTATCTGTACAAAAATTTCTGGGTTTGGACATATATTCACCAGATTTTTTACCCACAGCGGCTGACCACTTGATATCTTTGTTCTAAGCAGGATGAGAAAAAACCTCTCATTATTTGGATAATATTTGTTCAAAACTATCTTTTTCATCTTTATTTCCTGATGTCTTAAATTCATCACCTGAATTTAGGCATATGTCATTGAATCAAGTTGGCAACCTTCTATTTTTATTATAAATCAATTAGCTCACAAGATATGAAGATACCATACCTAACAATCAGCTAATGTTAGGGGCTTAGGGCTCCGATTTAATTTATAGCCCTGAAGCCCGATGGATAAGAACGGCTGAGCTCACCAACATCACTCGCCAGCACTAAACAAAGAGTAATATGTTGGAACAAGAAAGCATTAATGTATCATACTGGGGATTGTCAACATCAACTCTTAACATAATTATGTTAATATACTAGCCAACTTATTAGGTAATATGAAAGGTAAATTAACTAATGTTATGTTTAACCTCCCATGATGATATAAATTCAAGATCCGCCGTTGCAGGATTATGTGTATTTACATCATTGGATCAAAATAATTCACAATTGGAGGGTCATGTATAGTTGGTGTGAGACCATGCTTCAGCTATTTATATAACTAATCAAAATCTCATGCAATTGTATAGTTTATCTCAGTATGATTTATAATCTCCTTAAATAGTGGGGGTGGTGGTCGACTGAAGATGTGTGGTGACAAACGGCGGCGGTGGTGCTAATAACGAGTGGTGGAATCGGTAGGGGAAATGAGATGCCAATGGGTAGCAAAAGAGCCTGTCATACATGCACTCTTGATGTTGCTGACACGAGTTATATTGTCAAAGTAGGAGTCAAAGATGACAACAACAGAGAGTGACTACTATAGAGGTGGGTGACACCATCATCGTGGGTGACACTTGGTTGGTGGACAGTACCAACTAGACGCTAGAGGTTGGGGCCCGCAAGTTGGGAGAGAGAAAGGGTAGATGTAAAATCTAATTAGGATTTTAAGTTAAGATATGCTGTCATGTTTTTTTTTCGAAACAAAACAAGTTGATAATGTTTTAAGGTGTTTGATTTAGAGAATCGTCGCATGTTAGAATAGATTCATCCCTAATTTGGATGGAGTATGGTTATTTTATAAAATTGGTTGGATAAACTCATTTCATATATTTTATTTAACTATATTTTTTGTGAAATGAATTGGTGATAGAATAAGATTATTGTATTTTATTAACCAAATAAAAATATGTAATATTGAATGATTGTAAAATAAGGATATTTCTCGAACCAAACAACCCCTCAGCAGTGTTAGTGTTTTTCTGAGTTCCTCGGCAGTTTAGAACCACGGGAAGAGGCAATTCGTGAATAAACTACTCTTAAACAGCGGCTGCTAAACAACCCTGGTTTATAGTGGCCTGTCTCGTTGAGACTTGCGAGTAAAATAGTGCAATAATAATTAATAGTTTAGGACGAAACACTACATTGCCATGCACTTGCACCCATGTAGAACCGTACGACTATGTCCCAATCACAGGAGGAGTAGTAAATTATTATAAAGGAAAGGGGAGCCAATCTTGAGCTGAGCGTTGTCTACAAAGATTAGCTAGTTCCCATCATCCGTGCTGTACTGTCTTAATCTATCTCCTTACTCTTGCGGCCTTGCCCATGTAGGCATGTAGCCATTCAATTCCTCGCAAATATGCCCACATCCCACCCCCCTTGTGTATCGCACTTTAAAAGCCTATTACGGTAAAACCATCTTTCTAGGATGGAATACCCAAGGCCCCGGCGTACCCCCCCCCAATTTCTAAATAAATAGCATTTTATCTATTTTCAGTTTGTTTTCTTCCTTCTACAGTTTTAAAGTAAATTTGTACATTATTCTCTTCATAATATATTCAATGATGAAAATTTGCTTCTCTAAGAAATTTGTCTATTAATATAGAGTATTAAGAAGATATGCATATATCATGTATGGACATATAAACACATTTTTAATATTTGATCTCAGGGTTGGAAATGTACTAAAAAAATATTTTTAAATAAGATTATTATAACCATTTTTCTTCATTTGTTTTCCTGTGTTAGATGTCATTTAACCTAAATGACATTTATTTGAAAATATAAAAAAATTATATAATAGTTTGTACTAAATTATGATAGAATAGCGAAATGCTTATATATATACTTCTAACAAAAGTAGAACGTTCAAAAATTTGATCTACTTACTAAATGATTCGGTCTAAATTAACGACTTCGTAGTTCTCATTTGCTTTATCATGTGTATAGTTTCTTTTACCGGGTGCATAATCACTTTCCTAACAAAAGCATAATTCACTGATATGTGAATGAAAGACTTCAGAAAATTACATAAAACTTTATATACATGAAATCCAAAGTTGAATAAAGAAGTCCCAGTTTATTCGAAATACTTCTGTTTTACATTCCAATTTGCCTACATTCAATTAACTTTCTATCATTTTTTTATCAAGTATTTCTACATCGAACCATTACAACTATTACTACTAATTCTATATAGAAAACCATTAAGCACCTTTTATTGCAAGTTTTTTGGTGAGTACTCCTAATTTGGCTCATGTGGAAACAGAACAAAAAATGTTGGTCAACTGGAGAAGCTATTTGAAAAATATGTAAAGTAGAGGAGGAAAAGTGAAAAATACGAGCTTGTCGGCTTGTCCTTTTCCCATTCCACCTCAGTTAGCTTATATCTCTTTCGCCAACACAACACCCCCCCCCCCTTCTCTTCAAGACTTCCTCGCGACTTGCCGGGCACTTCTCCTGCGCGGCCATGGAGCCGGAGAGCCACGTCACCACCGCCTTCTCCGACTCCGACAGCGTCTTCGACGGCAGCGGCGACGCGGCGGACGCCGACGTGGAGGCGCTGCGCCGCCTCTCCGACAACCTCGCCGCCGTCTTCCGCTCGCCAGACGACTTCGCGTTCCTGGCCGACGCGCGCATCGCCGTCCCGTGGGCGACTGACGAACTGCGCTTCCACCGCTGCGTGCTCGCCGCTCGCAGCCCGTTCCTGCGCGGCGTCTTCGCGCACCGCGCCGCCGGCGGTGGCGGCGGGGACACGGTGGATCTCCGGGAGCTTCTGGGAGACGAAGTGAAGGTCGGGTGCGAGGCGCTGGTGCTGGTGCTGGAGTACCTGTACAGCGGCCGCGTGGGCGAGCTGCCCAAGGCGGCGTGCATCTGCGTGGACGAGGACGGGTGCGCGCACGTCGGCTGCCGCCCCGCCGTGGCGTTCATGGCGGAGGTCCTCTTCACCGCCTCCTCCTTCCAGGTCGCCGAGCTCGCCAACATGTTCCAGGTCCTCCTCTTTCGCCCACGTTCTTGATGCCTTCTTTATTCCTGGTTCTTTGTGCTAGCTTGAGGGGATGTGTGCGTATTGCCTAGAATTTTCATGGCCTTTATCAAAAGGTTTCAAAGATGCCGACTTCTTGGTTCTTTACATTGGATTGGGAAGATGAGATTTTGAAGGCTTTGTTCTTGTCATTTTTGGTCATGTCACATATTGGTAAGATTTTTAATGTTCTTTAGCAATGCAAAGTAATTAATCAGATGGAGATTTTTTTAGTGCATTTGGTAACTGGTGGTAAAGATTGCATTTTGAGTTTTGGTTGTTCCAATGCATCTCGCGGTAAGGTGGATTATTGGTCCCCTTATCCCTTATTCTTGTTCTTGATGTTCCTGGAATTTGAGCAGTCCATGTTGCTCGAGGTTTTCGCAGTAAACTTAGAAATGTGTAGTAATTTTTTTTTTTTGGAACTCATGCTCTGATTTATTTAACTAACAGTAGTATGGGTTGGTACCCAGTAAGGTATTCTTTTTTTATAAATGATCCACAGAAAAAAAAAAATAATTACAAAAATGATATAGAGTTGTCGTATTTTACAAAAATAGTCCGTCACATTAGTGTCTCAAGTCTTGGAGACTCAACAAGTGACGTGTCGCATTGCAGGGGTGGTAATCGGCTTATCGAGTGCTGAGTATTCAGCAAACCATTTGTCGTGGTTTTCGCAGTAAACTTAGGAATATGTAGTAATTTTCTTGAAACTCATGGTCAAATTTATTTAACTGTGGTAGTAGTATGGATAGGTACATAGGAATTTTTTTTACAAATAATCCATAGAAAAAATTAATTGCAAAAATAATCCAGAATTGCTGTATTTTACAAAAATAGCTCACCACGTCAGCCTCTCGAGTCCTAAAGACTCCACAAGCAACGTATCGTGTTGCGGGGATGAAAATCAGCTTGTCGAATGACAAGTCATTTGGCTCCTGTAACAATTCGGTTCTGACTAGTGTAATGGCTCGGTCCCCTATTCCCCCACTCTTCCCCTCATTTCTCTCCTCCCTCACACACACACACACCCGAGACACATGTAATTTTTTTTTTAGTTTAAATAGTTTAATTTCATAAATTGAAATAGTAAAATAATTTAGTTAAGTTTTAGATAAATAGTTTGAGTAATTTAATTAGTTAATATAGTTTAGTTAAGTTGAAGTTAGCTAGTTTGAGTAATTTAATTAGTTAACATAGTTTAGTTAGATGGTTTGAATAATTTAGTTAGTTTAAATAACGTAAATGTAGGTCAATAATTAAAATACATGTTTCTATATAAAAATGTAAGATTAGGTTAATAATTGAGTAAGATTAATAAAAAAATTATGTTATTAACATGTATTTATTATTTATACGGTTAGGTACGGTGACTTAACAAAGTGTTTTTGAAGTTATTTTAGATTTTAATAACATAAACATGCAATTGTAATTCAAGAAATTAATAATTAAGGAGAGAATGTTAATAATTTTAATAATATGCATGTATAATTTACGCGGTTAGGTTACATTGTCCGTTATTCCGCAAGAAATTTATTTGAAGTAAATATAAATTGCGAACATAAATGTAATCATAACCCCAACATATGCGGGTAGAAACCTTAACCGCCCCTGATTGAAAATAACCCTAAACCATAAATCACATGACTTTGGATTATTTTGTCGTGTCACGCTCTTCAAAATTCATGTGCAATGTTTTATTTAGTAATGATTATCGTTTGATTTATTTAAGTAACATGCATTTATATTTCTATGTTAGTCTTAGTGAAAAAAGCACATAAAATGATGATTTAGCCGAGGTATATTTGATGAGAGTTGCCTAGTTCATACGCATGTAGTTAAATGGAGATATATTATTGGAAACAGAGAAAGTACATGATTAAGTGAATAACACTGAAGGAAATTAAGTATGAAAATCATCTAGAAGAGCCAACGACTGGGAAAACTGCGAGGAGGCTTTGGTTCCAGTTTAAAAGTACAATTAGCTTCGTGTCGGCACTCTAATCTTTTTTCCTTTGTAATTCGGTCCGGTGCCAAACGCCATTTGGCCTCACCGTACGGGTCAACCTCATCCGGACCCTAGCTCTCCGCGAGACCGAAACTCCTGTGGTGAGACTTTACTTCTTGTAGAAACTTTATGCGTTCCTTGGCTTTCTCCAACATCTTGGTATCAGTCCACTGAACAAAGTTGCACTTGCGATCGTAAATGTGAGGAAGAAATGTGATAAATCAATAGGTCAAATAGTGTAGAAGAGAACTATAACAATAGTAGAGCACTCACATCAGTTCTCCAAGGATACTTGGACATTGCGCGGCCATAGAACCTCATCCAGAGCCACCGTTCATTGGCAGACTTGTGCTTCATGCACATTTTGTTGCAGTGGCAATGCGTTGGAATATCATATAGCTCTATATCTTCATCCTTGTTTACTTTGGAGGACAAACTAGAAATAGCCATAAGATTAGACAAGGAGTAATTACCTGCTAGTGTGTTATGAGGAGTAGATAGGTTAAGTGCGAAAGTAAGGGGGGAACACTTCATATTTATAAACCGGAGGCAGGGACTTATCAAACTGTGGAGAGGCGTGTTTCTTTAGGTACGGGGTTTTATGACGGAGAGGTGAAAAGATGAAAAGGTTGAGGTAACAACTTGGGCTACTTTCTGTCTTGAAAAATTGTAAAGTCGAGAAAATAGAACTGACAACTCAGTTGTGCAGGTTTTTTTGACACCACGCTTAAAAGATGAAAAAGTTGACATGAAAACTCGGGCAAGTTGTTGTCACAGAAAATTGTAAGGTCGACAAGCATGACTTTGAGAGTTTTAATAGATGTTTTGACTATTTTATATTTTGTACACGATTTTTGAAATTTTTCGGCATTCATATTTTTTAAATTATAACTCTGATTGATGATTTTTGACCATTTGATTTATGAAGTTAAAACAATCAGATCGCCATAAACAAATCATCACTTGGAGTTACATATGACAATATATCATATCGTATTATATCTTCAGATATATAAGTTCGGTTAGCAATCTGATTATGTTAATGTGATCATTTTAGATTCATTATTCTACTTGTTCAAACGGATGGTCAATCGGAGTTACATATCTTAAAACGATTCAGTACAATTTAATCCAAAAAATGACGCATTTACTAAAAGAAATAATATGACACGTTGAAGAAATAAAGGTGTTAGTACATGTTCGAGATGGAAAATAGAACGTATTTTACATTAAGGGTTCAGATGACCCCTCTTATGTCTATGCCTAGCTCTCTGAAAAGGCGATGGAGAATATGGATTAGGTGGCAGATACGATCGCCGCCCAGCCACTGCATAAGGACCGTGATGCTCAGTATCTGCATGGCCCTGAGATGGCTGTGTCGATGGAGGAGGAGCTCTGATCTCGCTCTGTGCTAACTCGTCCGCTGGGAAGTACTAATAGTCATAAGGGTCCTGTATCCCTAGCATGCTGGCCTTGGTGATAGCTCCGGTTGTCAACAGGCTCCCCCCAGCTTGGCTGTGAAGGCATCCAAAGGACTGTGTGTTCCTGGGCCATGTGCTCAATATGAGTTTGATCCCAAGACTCATCAACTGCAAGCCACTCTGCCAATGTCCTACCCACAGCCTTCTGGGTTCAATGGATGTCATCCCCATCGTTGGAGTCATCTACAACGGGAGTGTGATGTCTTGATAAGCCTCCTATTTGCAGATCTCCACATCGACTAGTGTGCATCAATGATGAACGACGAAACCTAGATGGGCCAGCAGATGTACCCAATACGTCACCTCCCCAAATCGACGATGTGCCGTACTGAGTGGGTCGTGTCAATGACGTTCTCTGTCGAGCACCACTCAGGCTAGGCCTAGATGACATTGGACTAGGTGGCCAGGTTCTTTTCTGTAGGATCAAAGATGCCGATTAGAAGGGGGGTGATAGGAGGCTTTTAAAAATTCTTTCTCAACTAAGCAATTTTAAAAGATGTTTGAATAACCTAGGGTTGCAAAGGGTTTATCAACAATCTAACATCTAGTTGCAATTAAGCAATATGAAATATATAATTTAGCATGCAACTAGAGTAGTGTAAACAAATGTGTCAATGTAAATATAAATTGCAATAGAGAATCAAACGACACACAATTTTTACTGAGGTCTTGAAGACTCGCCCGGTCTCCCCTACTCCTCGTTGAAGCGCTCACGCGTGTGTTTCGCTGAGAAGATCTCTCTTCCGGGAAATTGGCCCCTTTTTTTCGTGGTGCGGGCGTGCCAGTATACATAAGTATACAAATAAAAGAGTAGAGAATGCATAATCTTAGGAAACACTGTACTTTATTAATTCTAAAAAAAATTACAAATTACAAGTCCCTTTGGGATTTACAATCTCTTATTGCACCAAAGGAAAGTACATCTTGGCCTCAGGGGATTGCATGGTTCATGGTTCCTCAGGTATTTTGAAAAGCTCTTGGTTAATTACATCTGCAGAACAAGTCCACAGAAAACCTCTGATTAAGTTGTGCTGATGGTCGTCATCTTCAAGCTTTAAAAATAACTTTGCCCTTGAGTGAATAAATGTAATGCGTATGCCCATGCATGCAAGTATGCAAATCCATAGCCTCGTTAGTCTATGGTGTTATCACAAGATGTGGCCTTCGCCTCGTCAGTGCCCGGCCAAGGAGTTGTTTAGCCTCGTCGGTCGCGAACAAATGGATGCCTTCGCCTCATTAATACCCGGCATGAATGGTGTCCGGCTTCGTCAGTCACGGACAAAAAGCATGTTGCCTTTGCTTCATCAGTACCCAGCAACATGTAAATTATGGATGGATAACTTGTGATAACATCTTTGACTTCCTTAGCTTCAGGAAAAGTACGTTGCATGATAGACAGCCTATTGGAATATCCATCAAGAACTTAGTAAGATTTCAACTTGATTACACAATTAGTCATTAGCCCTAATTCGACTATTTGGATGAGAGTTTTTCTGACTTATAATAGGTTTAAAACTTGAAGGAATAGTTTCTGTACAAATCATCGATTGTTCATCAAAATTTGAGATCAATCAGACCGTCGGATTAGAAACCATTTTCATTGCTTGTATGTCAAGCTGAAATTCAGCAAAACAGAGCTACTTGCAATGGTTTTGGTGATATTTTGAACATCTGATCAAGGTGAAACTTGGAGGCATAGTTTCAGTATGAACCTACTATTCTCCATAATAATTTGGGATCGATCGGACTTCTGGATGAGAAGTTATCATCGATCTTTTCCCATTAGGGCAAACTGAAACAACTTCTGGACAGAGCCTCTCTTTTGGTCAAATTCGACCTTAGAGGTCTCTGATGGACATGAAATTTGGTGGAAAAGTTTCTCATAGAGTCTTCTATTCACCATAAAAATTTGGGGTGGATCGGACTTCTGGATAAGAAGTTATCATCGATCTACTCCCATGAGGGCAAGCTGAAACAACTTCTGGATAGAACCTCTCTTCTAGTCAAATTCAACCTTAGAGATCTCTGATGGAGATAAAATTTGGTGGAGAAGTTTCTCATAGAGTCTTCTATTCACCATAAAAATTTGGGGTCGATCGGACTTCTGGATAAGAAGTTATCATCGATCTAGTCCCGTGAAACAGAATGTGGTCGAATTAGACCCTCTGATCGAACGCTATTTGATCAAGCCCAGAAGGAATGATCGAAATGCAACTTTGAACAGATAAGTGGTCAAATTCTTCCCCTGATCGAATGCTATTTGATCAATCCCAGAAGGAATAATCGAAATGCAACTTCGATCTGGTTGTCGAATAGAACGTGATCGAATTAAACCCTCTGATCGAACGCTATTTGATCAAGCCCAGAAGGAATGATCGAAATGCAACTTCGAATAGATAAGTGGTCGAATTCTTCCCCCGATCGAATGCTATTTGATCAAGCCCAGAAGGAATGATCGAAATGCAACTTCGATCTGGTTGTCGAATAGAACGTGGTCGAATTAAACCCTCTGATCGAACGCTATTTGATCAAGCCCAGAAAGAATGATCGAAATGCAACTTCGAACTGATAAGTGGTCGAATTCTTGAGGCTCCCTTTGCTCCATATTCTTCTCTTTTTTCAGGAATGGACGGCCATGGGCACCAACGAACAGGCCTGCTTCTTAATGCAATGCATAATGATGCAAAATAAATCAATGCTCACCCATGGAAACCTTCATGGACTTGAGTAGATCTGCAGAAAGGGAAGAATATGGCTCCCTAGTTGAACAGAGAGACTCTATTCTTCTTCTTTGCCTAACGTCGGTCTCTGCAACTGCTTCTGTGTTTTATGCCTGTCTTGCCTATCCGTGCCTCTGAAAAAGGTTAGCACCCCCTTTCTATTTATAGAGGCTTCAGATTGGTTACAACCATCCAACAACCAGAGATTTTTAGGGGATTTGAATTCGAGTAGGAGATATACTTCTTTATTTAGATAAAGAAAATGATAAAGGGAGGGATTATCTTCTTTTTGAATTTGAATAAGAGATATACTTTGTTACAACAGGATAAAGAGAGAGATTATCTCTTTTTTAATTTGAAAAAGAGATATACTTTTGTTATTTAAATTAGAGATAAATCCAACTCGAACTCGGGCTGCATGTCGGTTTGGCCATGTTGTTGGCCAGGTTTGACCAGCGTTGACCAACGTTGACCAGGTTTGACCAGGTGTTGGCCATCGTTGACCAGGTTTGACCAATCCAATTTTGACATTTTTTGACCAGTGGAATTTTTGTCCTGGTTTTTATCATCATTTTTTTACAGCCCAATATATATATATATATATTATTTTTTAGCCCATTTGGTCATATGGGACTTTTCTAATGAATTTTATTACAAAAATTCATCAAACAACGTGAGCCTCGCTTCTATATCTACGAACGATATTTCACTCGAGTTGCTCCTTCTCCACACTGGATAGGCGAGCACCACACCTTTCACACTTTGTTTGTCGGCCTCTCCAACAAACTTCAACCGGAGAGATCACAACTCTCCTCCAACACCGTCTAGGCGAAGGCGATCGCCAAGAGTAACAAATCGGATGCGCTCACTTGAATGAATCTCGTGCTAGAAGCTCAAATGCTGCAATAAGAATGTCCAACACTCTAGCACTAGCTTGCAAATGAAGAATGAAGTGCACTAAGCACTCACAACCTCTCTCAAATACTCTCTCTCAAATTTACTCAAGATTTAGGCTCAATTCTAACTTCTAGATGCAATAGATCAAATGCAAAGACTTGGTTAGTTTATATATTGTGTTTTCAACTTCTTGAGCAGCCTCAAATGGTGGCCAACACTAGTTATTTATAGCCCTAAAAGAAAACTAGCTGTTTGCAACATCCTGACAAAATTTTGTACAAGCCGGACATTGTCCGGCCATGTCGAATCGACCGTTGCAAACTTGTCAGCGACCGTTGGGCAACATTTGTGAAGGTCGGACAAATAATATTTTGTCTAGACAAAAAACTGGACAGATGTATTTGTCTGTGGTAACACTTAAAACACGAGGCTTACATAAATTGTACCACATTTCAGACAATGTCCGGCCTACCCGAACAAAAGCCCCCGGATGGATGCAAATGTCTCTGGTTCACATTTTGCAATACGCTTAAAGATTTTGTACAGGTCGAACATTGTCTGGCCATGCCGGACATTGTCCGGCTAATGCCAATTGACAGTAAAATAAGCATAACTTTTGATTTAGAGATCTGATTAAGGTGCCTTTTGGCTTGTTGGAAAGATAACTCAAGGGCTATAATTTTGTCAACAGGAGCGAGACCTAGATAGGCCTAGATATTTATAGGAAATTCAAAAACCTTCTTACTGCCAAAATATCCAACACAAATGTCATTTCTAATGCAATTTGTCTGTTTTCTCGCGGATATGTCTGCTGACACTCAGTGTAGACCACGACCAAATCGATGGAAGAACTTTACGCTGCTGATCGAATATCTGGTCAAAAACAGGTGGTAGAGTGGATTTGGTCGAGCGTACGCAATCGAGCTAAAAACTGGTACGACCAGTTTGAATTCCTACGACCACCACCAAACTCCAAAAAGATACAGCCAATCCGGCGAACATGACCACGACCAGCTCTAGAAATAAAACAGATTGCTCTATCTGGCGACCATGACTAAGTGCAGTTTTGAAAACATTTTCTTTAATGCGACACAAACTACACTTAGATTATTTTAGCAATGCAAAAGGAATAAGCACTAGTGCAAGATGATATGAATGCATTTGAGCTTCCGCACTAGATAGACTCAAGCTACTAGTTTCCGACCCCTTTTAATAGTACGGTTAAACTAGTAAAAAGAAGTACTATCAATCCGGCCTATCTCCAAACATCGAGACTGGTAAAATCCTAAGAAAATAATTCTTAATCTTGGATTTTACCTTCAGTGAATCTCGACCACTCAAAACTTGTCCTCGCAAAACTTGACCTCGCTAAGCTTGACCTTACTCAAGATGGTTCATATTGACATCATCCTCTTCACGCCCTTGCTTGCTTTCATCTCGCAAGCATTCTGAGAGTACAACACATAAACTTAATGTACAACGTTAGTCTCATATATAAGTCGTCATTAATCACTACCAGAGAAATTACTTCACACAAGAGTTAGCTCAATAATTTCTCTTTCCGGTGTTTAATGACTGAACCAATCTCGATAAGCAACAAATGAGAAAGAGATGAATCGTACAATCATATAGATCCATATATGATACAAGAAATACGCACACGATCCATACTACTCAAGTTGTGATAAAGATAAGCATAAGCTTGATGTAAGCACATATGACCAATATGATGAGTTCCCCCTCAACATATGCATCGGTATCAAATCCACAATAAGGAGTCATCAAACTTCCGGATTTATCACATAACATTCCAATTTACACTTAGCACAAAATTGATGCAACCACCGAACTCCCCCTCTACATATGCATCAATATTAAACCCACAACTAAGGAAACATCCATTTCAGGGTTTATCAATTATCAATTCAATTTACTTGTGCTACATTAGAATTAATCCAAGTTGTTATTTAATCATCAAAGTTGTCATTATCCAGATTAACATTAATCATCATGAGTTTATACAAATCGTCATTAATCATTAAAACCTAGATCGACCTAGATCCAACACTTTCTTGTGTGGAACAGATGCGTCTATCTTTCGGCCACAGCTCAAGTCGGAGATGAGTCACTGGGCTCCGATGTTGATGGAACGTAGAGCGCCACCAACTCCATCTGAAATTGTCGTCCTCCCCGAGCAAGGCTGGACAACAGGGAACGCGTCTGCCTCTCGATGGCTACGGCTATGTCAACCTGCACATGCGAAATGACTGCGAGAACTCTAGAAAATTAAATAAGAGACTAACATAAGGATCTAGTCAACAGGAACGTACCGAACGATGGATCCAACCCGAGAACTCAACATTAAGGCCCGATCAGAGACTGTCTTGATGTGATAGATGTGTCGACGAAGGTGAGGGTGCACAAACAAGTCGTGTACAGGTGCGCGCCACGTAGCAATCAAGGTAAGCCTGGTACGTTGCAGGGTCATACGGTCGCTCCTCTACAACATCGATCGCTGCGTGCTCCTCTCACTCGTCGACCCATTTGGTATTCTTGCGTTGCCAGTTGTCCGAATGTTTCCCTTTCCGCATTTGTTTGCAAAAAGTAATGCAATGAACATAAATACGAATAAATAAAGAAATGTTCACTATGTAATTGAGATATAGCAAATGTTACAGACATACATGTAAATCTCCCGTGAGAGATGGCGTTGTCGATCTCTATCTGGGGGCGGTATCTACTGGTGTAACTCGAACTGGTGTATCACCCTCTCTGGAAAATATGGGTCCACCATATGTGAGTAAACTATGTGTCGGCGCGTCATCTAGCAGTCCTAGCCCGCGGTGTACTGCAACGAAATGCCATGCGATGCAATCTACGATATGTGCTCAGGTGTCCACGGTCTCCATATAACACATACGTCCAACAGGAGATCAAACTCTCCCTGATATGTCACGTAGCAACAATAAATCTGAGACGATGACCACCTAGGCCGATCTCCCAACCAACAAGCTCCCATGGTGGGTCGGTCAACTCAATCATGATAGTTCGTTGGCATAACAAATGGATGGATGGACCGCTCCAAATGTGGTAGATCAACGGGGAAGTGAACCCATTATCACATCTGCAGACAACAATGACCCGACTGATGTCTTGTTATATGCCTCGCACAACCCCCTGTATGTCACATACAATACTGCCATCGCCCAGTTGTAATGTGGCATCGCCCTAGATTCGCATCAACGATGCTCTCTACTAGGAAATAAACCACATGTATACAATGTCACTATGCGTTGAAGGGAATAGAATGTACTACAACGTGACCAGCAAGTAGGCAAAAAGATGTCGCCGAACTACATCACCCAGAGCATCAGGTGGGCACTCACAATAATGTCAAAAATTTATGAGGGACACCATGTTTGAGTGTCGGGATCTCATCACCGTGGTTATCGATATAGAATCGAAGGTGCATCTGCGCGCGCAGGTGGGGGCCGATGGGATGTCTGCTAGCAGGTAAACCAAATAGCATGGTCACATCCTCCTTCGTGATAGTCATCTCCCCTCAATGAAAGTGGAAAGTGCGAGTCTCTAGACACCATCGATCTACCAATGTGGTGATCAACGACCTGTCCAGTGTGATGTGATGGCCTATCTGTAACATAGAGGCGAATGGCAATAAATCAGCATCCCTAAGGATGGGGATGCAGCCCTCATGGAGATCTCGGCTCTCGGACAACATACGGACGTGATGTCCATGATCATATCTGCCGGTGAGTAGTTCTGGAACATCTCTATCCTCGCCGACCATATTTGTGAAAACTTTGATCCATTAGTACAAAAATGAACCAATAATATTTAAACACGAAAATAAAATACAACATGAAGATAACACACAACATGAAAATAAAATAACATACAGCATGAACCATTAAACCATTAAGATATCCACATGACAAAATAAAATAACATACGTATTACAATGATAATAAACAATAAAGTGAAATGCTCGACAGTACATACAAATAACATACAACATAGCTAAGTCGATGGTCTAAGTGCATTCATACAATCCTTCCTGCTATGTCCAGACTGTTTGCAAATCGAGCATTTTCTAGCTCGTGAGCTACCCCTCTGCGACTCATCCATGTTGTTATGTATTTGGCGTGTCTTCTGTTACCCAGGACCCTTTCAGCTAAGATTTACATCTGGGATCCATGTTACCTCACCCGCAGGGATAGCTTTGTAGTCTCCAAGCTTCATGAAAACTCTGCACACGCCACCACATGTCTTAGAAAGGTTTTGAAGATTGAAGTACTCCAAAAGGTAAGGCGCTGGGCTCACACCAAGCGCCGCACATGAAGCAAGGACATGACAGTACGGCTTGTGTAGTAGTTTGGGTTTTTTGCATTTGCATTCAGTGACATCCCCAAGAATGAACTTGTGTACCTCTCCAGGCCTAAGTTGGCCTCTCACATTCTTCTGCCGGAGGCGGACTTGAATTATTCAGTGCAACCTGTTTATTTCTGCCACATTGTGCCTCTGGGTCTTGTCTACGCGAGCAGTCATGTAAAACTGTACAACATCGAGTAAGGTTCTCATAGGATCATCGACTAGTATTTTGGCTACAACGTTGTATTGTTGAAGTACTCAACTATGCGGTACAATGTCATCTCTACTACAACAGTCACCAACAAACACCTCACTCCCTTCAACACATAATTATACACCTCTGATAAGTTGGTCGTCATTATCCCATATCTCGCGCCATCTTCGTGGTGCAACAAGGACCGCTTCTCGATGTCCTTATCCTAAATCCACTCAGAGAATTTTCTTAAGTCGCATCATCAGTCACATTGGTGGCCCTCCTCATGGAGCAATTCACTGTTAACGCCTCTAGTTTGTCGAACACAACGTGAAACTTGCTCTGTTAGTTTTGCGAGCATAGCCTCTTAAAAAGATCTATGATCTGTTTGCTGCGGAATTGTGTGAAAAGATTTGCTACAATGTGTTGCATGCACTAACCGCTGCGCACATTCTCCCACTTGTAGAGAGTATTTGGGGCCTTGCGCATTAACTTAATGGCGGTGAGCAACTCTCAATGTCGGTTCGATATAATGCAAACCTTAGCTCAATTACCGACAACCACTCGCTTCACATTGAGCAGAAACCACAACCAGTTTTATGTGCTTTCTGTCTCAACGATCGCGTAAATCAATGAAAGCAATTGGTCATTACCGTCCGCATAACAGCAATGAGAAATGTGTCCTTGTACTTCTCAATCAAGAACTTATCATCTGTGCATATGACCGGACGACAGTAAGCAAATATCTCGATGCACTGGTGGTACGTCCAGAACATGATAAGCCAATTTTCACTTCCGCAACACAACACGTTGCGTGTCGAGTCTCCAGGACTCGACACACTGATATAGCGGGCTATTTTGTAAAATACGGTAACTCTAAGTCATTTTTGCAATTAGTTTTTTTTTGTGAATTATTTGTAATAAAAATTCGCATGCAAGTTTACAACGGGGAAGCAGGACTGCAGTGGCAACTTCACATGTTTTATCTGTTGCATGATTGTATCGCACAATTGATGGTTCGGACTAAAGCATCAATAGAAAAATGCCCCTTGGTTTTCCACGGTGGTTGAGCCAGAGCGGTGTTGTCTGATCCAACAGTTTGCACAGACATGCGGTGGTAACTTCCCTGTAGCTGATCCGGACTCATTATGAAGTTGTGTTCCGAACTTATGATCATCATTTTTTTTCAGAACAAGAAGTGTGCTATTCTTCACCCAAATTATTATCTCTTGTTCTTTTTCTAACATGTATATGTTTTGTTTGCTAGGTTGCAACATAGTCAAATTGTTTCTTTCTTCAGTGCATTTGAAAGTGGTAAATATTGCATTTTGGTTGTTGCAAAGAGCAGCTCATGCCGATTGTATGCTTGAGTTATTGTTGGATCTTGAGACATGTTGAGTGGTACGCGATTTGTTCTGTTGTGAATTCATTGCGCATTTATGTCAATAGTGCTTTGTTGATTTGTCATTTACCTAATAATCCTTCCATAGAAACACAAGTTGACAGTAGTATGCATTGTATCTCCACTTCTCAAGAATTGCCACTTTAAAGGTAAAGTATACATCATAAAGCTACTTAAATTATGCCCTGTTTGCTTCATCTACTCTTCTTTGCTGTCTGTCTCTGATTGGTATCATCAATCCCTTTGAACATGGCATTGATGATTTGAAGACCTTGCAAGATTCATATTAGATGTAATGTATCAGAAAAAATGGTAATGCTATCCAGCTTTCCAAGAAGAGTGACATTGTTCGGCTAAGGCTGTCCACTAAATTCTTTTCCGACGAAAAAGTAGTTTTCTTGGTAGTAATCATCATAGATGTATTAGAATCATGCACTGTTAGTATGCACTGTAAAGATACTATAGTCCTGTAGTGTTCCATTCTGGCTTGCATGAGCAATCATACATGACATCGTTTGATAGTGATATAATGTGACTGTATGGTAGCGATACATGCATGGGAATGCAAGATTTTTTTTCATAAAATTGCTGAGACTGAGACATTTGTACATTAAGACACCTAGACATGGATACAAAATTAGAAGTCACATATATTCTTTCAACTTGAAGTTAATTGTAGTACATCCAAAGAATGAACTTTCATGACCAATTAGGAAATGATATAAAAATCGCAGAGACCATGATATCTTTTTTGAATGTTTTCAGTGGCAATTACATATATATCCTTAAAAAATTTTAAAACTCCAGACATACCCTGCATAGCTGATCACCAAAACCACTGTAGATTGCAAAAATATCCTTGACATGTAATAAATTGTAAAAATATCCTACGAGAATGTTCATTGTCAATTTGCAGTTTGTTGGTTATCTACAAATGAGAAAAATTGCACATCTCTTTGAAAAATAACAAACTGCTGGCATTGCCTCCTAATGATTCATGCAATGATCTCGCCAAAACTATTCCATTTAACATATTTATTTCTTCTACTAACTTTAGTGACCAAGAAGGTGAATTAATCTTTGATTAACCTAAACCTACTGCAATTAGTCTAATCTAACGATTTTAGTAAATCACTACTAATTAAAATTCCCATAATTAACTTCATACTGATGAGCTTAACTTTGATAATGGACTGCTCGTCAAGTGGGAGGCTGAATTTAGATCTCCCAATTGCACTAACCATACACCTCAAAAGAAAGATATTGGCATTGGTTTGATTTTGCATGGATGAAATTATAAAATCATGGTTTGGATATATATATTCCAAGACATCATTGTTTTATTTTGGTCCTCAAACTTTGGACGAGAGGCTTTTTTTGCATCTTTGAAAAGTTCAAGTAGCTTAGTAGAATGCAGTTAGCCTAGTACACTGTATCATTTTTTTTGTTCGACCATTTTAGCAATCAACTATTAAGCCACTTCATCTCCTCCTTTTCCTTGCAGCGGCGCCTTCTTGATGTCCTTGATAAGGTGGAAACGGATGACCTTCCACTTATCTTATCTGTTGCAAACTTATGCAGCAGATCTTGCATGAGATTGCTGGAGAGATGCCTAGAGATGGTAGTTCGGTCAAATCTTGACATGATTACTCTTGAGATGGCACTGCCTCCTGATCTTGTCAAGAAAATCAGTGATGCGCGTTTGAGTCTTGGATTAGTTTTGCCTGAAGACAACAACTTTCCTAACAAACATGTGAGGAGGATACACAAAGCACTCGATTCTGATGATGTCGAGTTAGTCAGAATGCTGCTTAAGGAAGGGCAGACTACTTTGGATGATGCATTCGCATTGCACTATGCTGTAGAACATTGTGACTCAAAAATCACAATGGAACTTTTGGATCTTGCACTTGCAGATGTTAACCATAAGAATCCAAGAGGTTATACCGTACTTCACATTGCAGCAATGCGAAGAGAGCCTAAAATCATTGTCTCTCTTTTAACCAAGGGTGCTCGCCCATCAGATGTTACATTGGATGGAAGAAAAGCGGTGCAGATCTCAAAGAGAGTCACAAAACACGGGGATTACTCCATGGTTACTGAAGAAGGACAACGTTCTCCTAAAGATAGGTTATGTATTGAGATTCTGGAGCAAGCTGAAAGAGGAGATCCATTACTAGGAGAAGCATCTGTTTCTCTTGCAATGGCAGGTGACACTCTACGCGGAAGATTATTGTACCTTGAAAACCGAGGTGATATTCTGTTCAAAGAATCTCTTTGCTTCTCTTTCCAAACTGTTAGTATAGTTAATATTTATTGGATGCAGAGTGGAACACCAGTCAAGGTTGAAGACATTCTGCTGGTCTAATCTAAACATAGCAGAGAACACACTTAAAGTCATTTATCACCTCACATTAAAATTTTAATTTAAGCTATATGGCTGAATAATGAGGTACAAATGTGATGATTATTCTTGGCTTGAAGAGAATTTAAAACCAGTACTAGTGAACAACATTTATGTTGATGCAGCTTGAAATACCGTCGTCACAGAACCCAGGCTTCTAGCTACTGTAATTTGCCACTGTTTTAACGTTATTATATCACTCTATGCAGTTGCTTTGGCGAGGATAATGTTTCCTATGGAGGCAAAAGTGGCAATGGACATTGCTCAAGTGGATGGAACTTCAGAATTTACCGTGGGTTCTAGTGCAAATCTACCTCTTGGGATACAGCTGACGACAGCTGTTGATTTAAATGAAATTCCTTTCAGAATGAAGGATGAACACTTGGCTCGAATGACAGCCCTCTCCAAAACAGGTATAGTGGCATGCCCCCTATTTACCCACATTGATTTTTTATGCTTTAATTTTGAATATCTAAAGACTAATGTTTTCGAATAGCACAAAAGAAATAAAGGTAGTTATCGTGTTGCTTCACCAACCTTGAGGAAATTACTTGATTCTTTTATGAAACACCATATTTTTCTGGATTTGAACTGACTGCAAGCTGAATTTGTATACCAGTGGAACTCGGAAAACGCTACTTCCCACGCTGTTCAAGAGTTCTTGACAAGATCATGGATGATGAAAGCGAATTGGCCTCCACTGGAAGAGATTCATGTCTAGAGAGGAGGAAGAGGTTTCATGACCTACAAGATGTGCTCCAAAAAGCCTTCAATGAGGACAAAGAGGAACATGACAGGTCAGTCCTGTCATCCTCGTCGTCATCGGCATCAATTGGAGCGGTCCGAGCGAGGACGTGAATATACTGTCTGAGAGAGGAGATAAACACCCTTTTGGTTTCGTTCTTTGGATGTTTTGTCTTCTGTTAAAAGTTCTCCAAATCCTAACATTTTAGCATCACTAGGCAAGCTGTGTGGCCCATAGCCGTATAGTTATGTTTCATTGAACATGTACAGCTCATTGGTAGGGTGGCATGGAATGACTCAAAATGCTTGAATTTGATGAAAGAGAGCATCGGTTTGCGGATTTTGTGGGAGATATTGCTTCAATTGTGAATTTTTGATCCTGTTAAGATCAATCTCAAGTTGTATTAGGGTCTAAAATTAAGTATATATAGGTACAACCTAAAGGATTAAAATCTAACTTAGACACAACTCAGATACATATACACATATACACATATACACATACATATTTAACACCCCCCTCAAACTCAAGGCGGCTCAAACGTATTGAGTTTGGAAAGATTAAACTCATGACAATCTCTTGTCTGTGGCTTCGTGAAAAAGTCTGCAACCTGAAGATCAGATGCCACATACTCAAGAGCAATAGTGTCGTACTCACAATGATAGCAAGTAAAGAAAGCATCAACATCAATGTATTTGGTTAACTCATGCTTCACTGAATCATGTGCAATTTGTATAACACTCGTGTTGTCACATAGAAGTGACGTAGGAGTAGTGCAGGCCACACCGAAATCAGCAAATAACCAACGAAACCATATGATCTCAACTGTAGTCATAGCCAAAACCCGAAGCCCAGCCTCTGCATTAGAACGAGAGAAACAACTATTTGTTTCTTGGATTTTCAAGCAAAAAAGAGAAGTACCAAGAAATATGCAATAGCCAATAATATAGTACCGATCAGTAACATCACCCACCCAAGTAGAGTCAAAGTAAGCATGTAGCTGAAGCTGACTAGTCCATGCATAGAACAGACTGCGGGAAGAAGTGCCACGCAAATAGCGAAGTACTCAAAGAAGATGGTTGTAATGTATTGAGGTGGAAGTACTAACAAACTGACTAAGTACAATAATAGCATATGAAATATCCGGTCAAGTGACTGCTAGGTAAACCAGGCTCCCAACAATGTGACGATACCTGGAGGGATCCTCACGAGGAGAGCCATCTGTGGGTCGCAACTACAAATGCAACTCCATGGGTGTAACAACTGTCTGAGTATCAGTGAGACCAGAATGATCAAGCAGATCATGAACATGCCGCTCTTGAGACAGGTAGTAACCATCTGCAATAGAAATAACCTGAATACACAGAAAGTAGCTTAAAGGACCCAGATCAGACATCATAAACTGCTCACTGAGTCATGCCTTAACAAAGGCAACATACTGCTTATCATCCTCCGTAATCAACATATCATCAACATAGAGCAAAATGAGCATCCGACCTCGAGCAAAAGTGTGAACAAATAGGGTCGAGTCATAAGCACTAGCAACAAAACCAGCAGCAAGAAGCACTGAACTGAAACGAGCAAACCAAGATGAGGTGCTTGTTTAAGACCATACAAAACACGACGTAGACGACAAACATGACCAACAGGTGCAGAATAATCAGGTGGCGACTGCATGTAGACTTCCTCTTGAAGATCACAGTGAAGAAAAGCATTCTTCACATCCATCTGAGAGATAGCCCACTGACAAGTGGCAGCAACAGCTACAAGGGTACGCACTATTGTCATATGAGCTACAGGAGAAAACGTCTCCTCATAGTCACGGCCATACTGTTGCTGAAACCCCCGAGCAACAAAGCGCGTCTTATAGCGATCAATAGAACCATCTGACCTTGTCTTGATCTTGAATACCCATTTGCAAGTAATGGGCACTACACTTGTGGGTAAAGGAACAACATCTCAGGCCCCTGTACGCTCCAATGCTGAGAGCTCCTCTGTCATAGCTAGCTACCACTCAAGTATAATGGTCGCATCCTGCTAACTATGAGGCTCTTGAACTGAACTAGTGACAAGCATACTATAACAAGCAGGAGGTGAAATAGTAGTACGATCATGAAGTGCATACATAGGTGATGATGATGCTGGCAGATCATCGGTAGGAGCCTCATCAGAAAGGATCAAATCACGAGTAACATGATCCGAAGAGAGCTCAGGAGAGGAAGAAGGCAAAGTCTTAGAAGAAACTCTAGGACGTCGAGTATAATGAAAAGGATAGAGAGAGACACAAGTGGTGGGAGGTAAGGCGGAATGTGAAGATGGAGACTGTACTATAGAGGACGATGGAACATGTGTAGAGGTATGATCAGAATGAGAAGTGGAAGCGGATGGAGTGGAAGGAGGAAATATATGATAGGAGAGTAAGGAGAGGAAACAGATGGACTATGTGGGAATAGACGAGTAAGAAGAAGAGGAATAGAATAAAGGTCAACTCTCATCGAAGGTGACATCTCGAGATAAACGAAGACGGCGAGCAGATGGATTGTAACAACGATAATCCTTATGCTCAAAACTATAACCAAGAAAAAACACACTCGATCAACGAACTGAGCGGTCAACTTGGCACGCTTAAGAGGAGTAATGATCTGGGAGGATCTCAGGTCGAGTTCGAAATGGATTCACGACCACAAAAAGGTTTGCGACTTTGGGAAGGATTCAAATTCTGGTCAGAATTGTAATTCGATCCGAATATGTAATATTAAACTTATCTGTTTAGGATTAGTTAGTTATATGAGTCTAATACGTTTAGGTTATTGAGTCTGATACGTACTCATATGATTAAACTATAAATACCTTGTAATAGATCTAGTTTAAATTATCGAATATTATTACAGCCTTGAATCATATATCCATCTTATAGTTCCTTCGACGTAGGCAAGTGTGTCTAACGTTCGACGTGTAAAGTCATCTTTGAAATAAAGAGCTGTGCGATTATTTTCAGCTGTGTTTTCGATCAACTTTTGGGTTTCGGTATTTCTGAGTAAGATCCCGTTATTCCGCATATTAGTATCTGGGTGAGCCTAGTGCGAAAACCAAGGCTAGGTCTCAAACGGATCAAGTAAGAAGGACATAACACGCACATTCAAAAACTCGAAGATGTGCATATATATGTTGGAGAAGTGGAGAACAGAGTCTGAGAAGGAATCCGACCATCAAGACTAGTGGACGGCTGTATATTTATAAGATATACAGCTGTGGAAATAGCCTCAGCCCAGAAAAGTGAGGAACAAAAAAGCAAACATAAGATTGCGAGCAGTCTCAATAATGTGATAATGTTTGCGTTTAGCAATATCGTTTTGAGTATGAGCGTCTAGACAAGATAACTGAGGAAGAGTTCCCTCATTAGAAAGGAACTGTTGGAAGGATGTAGACAAATACTCACCACCAGAATCAGAGCGAAAGGTTTGAATGGAGCTGGAGAACAAAGTATGAACCATACGAACAAAAGACTTATAAATAGATAACAACTGACCACGATGTTTCATGAAATTGTTCCAAGAATATCGAGAAAAAAATCATCAATAAAGATCACATAATATTTATGTCCACCTTTGGAAACAAAAGGAGTAAGACCCCATACATCAGAATGTATAAGCTGAAAAATATGACTAGACTTAAAAAAACTAGTAGGATACAACGTTGTAACTACTTGCCAAACTTACAACCCGAACAATATATAGGACTATCAGAAGTGACATGACCTAAAACATCATGACGCACTATTCTAGATATGCGAGGGCTAGAAAGGTGATCCAAACGATGATGCCACTCGTGGAAGCTGATAGACGACGTAGGAACAGACACGAAAGCTGAAGAAGTGAAGACCGAAGTAGCAATGGTAGGAGATGAGACCGGAAGATGGAGGTAATCAAGTTTGTAGAGATTCTTTGGGCTACTGTGAAGTCGGCTATGTCCAATGAGAGCTCCCATCCGATAATCCTGCACATAGCAAAAAGAATCATCAAACCCGATAAAACAATTCAGCCTAGCAAGTTGAGGTACAGACATAATGCACATCTTGAGTTGCAGTATACAAGAGAAATCAGAAACAGTAAACTGAGTGATAGAAAGGGTGCCTTGATATGTGATCGGTAAGGTAGTGCCATCAGCAGTTTGAACAGAGAGATGATCCTCGGATGGCCGGCATGACCATAATGCTGAACAATCGGATGTCATATGAAAGGAGGCCCCTGAATTCAGAATCCCAAGTACTAGCTGTACCTGATGGTGGTGTAGAGAGAACAGTAGCCCCGGCAGAGGACGAGGAGGATGCAGCACTTGGTGCTGGAGAAGGGAGTGGAGTTGTCGCAGCTGTGCATTAGTGAAAGGTGCCGGCTGGTCTGCAGGTGGGCCAGAAGGCACAACTGCAGCAGAATGTCCACAACGAGCAGCACGATCATGCTCAAACTATGCCTTCAGCTCCGAATGAAGACTGAAACAACGCTGAACAGTATGGCCCGTCTTCTTGCAATAGGAGCAGACAACAGGGGCACGTGCATCAGTGCACGGAGTAGCTGGAATAGTTTGCGACGGAGTAGCCAAACTAGTCCGCGAGGTAGCTAACACTATGGAGTGTGATGGTGAGAACTGAGATGCCGAAGAGGAATGCAGTTGAGGCCCTCAACAACGATGGCCTTCACAGCCTCTTCCAGAGCGCATAGGGTCTCACGGTTCAGAAGCTGTGATCGAATCATCTCAAACTCTGAGTGGAGATGCATCATAAAGTGGAAGACACGCTCCTAAAGAGTGATAGGCTCTGCATCGATGGCTGCCATAGAGTCTAGCTAACACCAAATAGAGCAGAGCTGGCTGTAGAACTCCTCAATAGTCTTATCGCCCTGCTGGGAGGTAGAAAGCTGCTGCCATAGAGACCAACAAAGTGCGTGACTTGCCTGCTAGTAGTGAGATGCAAGAAAATCCCATATGGCCTTGCAGGTGGAGCAAGAGGAGATGCTCAACCGAATGGTCGACGAAGTGCTCTACAAAAGGACATACTTCACCCTAGCTTCATCGCGCAGCCATGTGGGCAAAGTAGAGTCACTGGTCGGCGGCTTCGGCCACGTGGCATCCACATGTCCAAGCAGGCCAAGACCATTGGGTAGAGAAGCCATGATAAGAGACCACTCCTTGGAATCACTGGTGCCACTCAATTTCACATCGCAGAGCAGCATGGAGAAACCGCCTGAAGAAACTGAAGAAGCCATAACGACGATGAAGGGATTGTAAGATCTGAAAAGGCAAAAGACATCAATAGAACAAAGAAAGCACACACAAAAGAGGTGCTGCTTTTTTTTTGAAATTGAAAAGGTTAACGGATCTGAGCCGTTAAATATGTGCAAAACTGCACAGAGCGGCATGAGAGGCGGAGCGTCTCACGGGAGGGAGCTGCACGGGTGCAAGAGAGGCGAACGCCGGCACGAGAGGCAGCGATCGACGCGGAAGGCGGTGATCGGCGCGAGAGGAGCGACGATCGACCCGGGAGGCGGCGATTGGCGCAGAAGGTGGTGATTGGCGCGGGAGGAACAACGATCAGCGCGGGAGGCGGCGATCGGCGTGGGAGTTTGCGATCGGCACGGGAGACAGCGATCGGCACACGGGAGGAGATGGATCCGGGCTCGTGGCGGCACGGGTGGCAGCGGATCTTGTGAAGCGGCGGCGGATCGGCGTAGGAGAGGTGACGGCAACACTAGGAGACAACCGGCGCAGGATAGGTAAGGGCAACACGAGGTGACGACCGGCACAAGAGAGGCGACGGCGAGACTCCACACGGCGACGATGAGGCACAAAACAGTGCACGGCGAATGCCGGGGGTGAACATCGAGGCCAAACGAGAACAACATGAGATTAGGGTTTAGAAACCTAGGTCTGATATCATGTTAAGATCAACCTAAATTGTATTATAGTCTAAAACTCAGTATAGATAGATATAATTTAATGGACTAAAATCTGATTTAGACACGACTCAGATACATATACACATATACACATACATACTTAACAAATTCAACTTGATTTTGACAAAATTGTTCTCATCGATATCAGCTGGAACTGATCTAATTTTTGTTGTTTTGTACTCCCCATAGTTAAAAATGGCTTCATGGATTGAATAAAACATACACCTTTACCTAACTGTACCCTCATGCTGTTAATGCGAGGCAAGCCTCTTTGAGCCAGCAGCGATATCTTTCTGCTGCGCACTGCAGCCTAGGAGGGCCCAAAATCCTGTGCATTTCCTAAAAACGCTCTACACCTAGTTCATAGCTCTGAACGGGCACATACCCTGCCAGGCAGGAATGGATTAGTCATAAGGCCTTGCATTGCATTGGATTGCAATCTGAGTCCTGACATGCATAATAACTCCAAGATTTCTCTGATTTCTGAAGAGTTCAGAAAGCAACTACTCTTCAATGATGTTGTGTGCAGCTCAGGCTCTCCGTGTGCAACACATACGCAGGGCAGCTTGGTGCTCGCTCCTGCTCGTCACCACACTCCAAGCCATGACTCTTGGTGATGCTCTAGCTTAAGATGCCTTTTCTTTCCTGTACTTTGGTTCTGTACGTGATGCTGATGGTGTTGGTGAGATCTTGCAGGAGGCCAGCAACTGGTGCGTGATGTCAAAGCGGATACATTAGTGGTACATTTCTTTCTCCTTGTGATGATGCAATGTTACAAGTTTATTACTCTTTGTATGTTGCATATTTTTTTGTTCATTCAGATAGGAGAGCGGCAGCAGCTGAGCACGTTGGGGTCGAGGCCGCCGTGCTGCGAGCGCAAGTGCGGAGGGTGCGGGCCGTGCACGGCCATCCAGGTGCGAACGGCGACGGGTGGTTTCAGGCCGCAGTGCTCCAACTACGAGCCCATCGGTTGGAAGTGCAAGTGCGGCACCGCCGTCTTTGATCCATAGCATGTCTTGGCCTGCCCAGTACGTCGGATGCAGCTTAATTTGAGACGCCTTGCATGTGACAACTCAGTCAGTGCGATCCTATGTAAGTAGAATAAGTCAATTAAGGCTGTGTATTTCACCTGTATACCATGACTTGGGCTTGTGCAGATTATATTTTTCTCTCCGGTTCTTTTTATATATATACTCGTTGTTGCTTCAAATTACTCCCTCTCATCCATTAAAAAATATCATTTTTTCGTCGTTTATAGTCAAATTTTTTAATTTTTACTATTAATATATTTATAAATATCTAAATTGACCTTACGATAATTATACTAACATACAAGTGTCGCGAAAAATAATTTATAGTATTATAATTTTATAAATTTTCATCAACATATTTTAGTTAAAAGTAATAGTTTAAGTTGCATCTTAAAGATCATATATATAGTAAAAAAAATGATATTTTTTTTGTACCAGACAGAGTATTTAGTATCAAGAATCACATGCCATGTAGCAATATAGGTTGTCGACGGCGACACATACCATTGCACATGATAAAAATAAAATAACATAAAAAGGTAAGCTCATGCATGTCTTGGGCCACACTCGAGCTGCACTGATGCAAAGCAGCCTGAACCGGTCGTATTGGCATTAGTAGTGGGACTTTTTGACGGATGCCGGGCCTGAAGCTGGGTTTCTAGGCCCGGTATTTGATATGTCCAGATCTTCGGGCCTTCTGGGCTAGCTTAAACTTATAAAGCGGGTTTAAATTTATAACCAATAAATTGGTAATGGAGGTTTAAATTTATTTGAGATTCTAGTTTAAAAGAAATTTAAATCTTAAGAATAAGCCTAAAATTTAAAACCATTTGGAGAAAAAATTCAACCTAAATAAGTCAAATCAAATGTGCCTTATGATACCTGAGCATCCTGACTAAAATACTCCCATGCACAGATTCCTACATTGAAACCGCCCAGCTCCAATGACATCAGCAAAATTGATTGAAACTCTATTTTAGGATCAATTAGAATCGAATTAGAGATTTAAGAGCCTGCGATTAGAAAGCCAAAGTCATACAATAATTAGAAAATAGTGTTGTCAAATTAGAGTAGCATATGCACCCATCAGTAGGCAATTTTCCTGGGGAATCGACACCAGATTAGCCAGTTCGGACCCTATCGATGTAATTAGTCTTATTATTCGGTGACTTGAGTCTTTGTTTAAAAAAAGGCATGAATTTAAGGGTTAATTAGCTAGCACTCACTCAGACTCTCACCATCAGAGCCGTTCCAACGAGCGAACGCCCGTTCATATGAGCCGACAAATAGGAATCAATTTTCTGACCTGACTTTCGAGGACCAAACAAAATTCGAGCCTAGCTAAGTAACACTAGAGCATCTTCTTTTTTGGTGGCTCCCAACAGGTGCATGTCAGCCGAAGTTGCGCCATTGGAGCAACCACAGTCACTCAAAACGTGATTTGTAGGTCTCATAATTTTTTTTATTTCATTATGCGCAATCCATAAAAACTGAGCACTGACAGATAGACTTATTTTATTGTGGTACCCGCATATCATTCAGTGAAGCTAGTTGTCCCACTGCGTCGGTGGCCCCATCACAACTGTAACGCAATAGTTTTTAAAATTGAACCCGTACCCATATACTGAAACCCACATCAATGACAAGTGGGCCAACAAACAGTGGGTCTCGCAAGTCAGTGATAACTAGGGGTGGAACTTTAACTCGAGACTCGCGAGCAACTCAGGCTCGGCTCGGGCTCGACTCGTTAACAAATGAGCCGAGTTCAAGCTATTCTTGTAGCTCGGTTTAAAAACGAGCCGAGCCTGAGTGAGACTCCAGCTTGCTTGGGCTCGGCTCGGTATATATATAAGATACATCGGATCTAGAGTTATCTACTCATCTCAGCCACCGCCTAGCACCTCCGTCGCCACGGTCGGCCAGTGCCTCCTCCGGAACCCCTGGGGTGGTAGCCTCCTTCGCCGTCTCCGGTCTCCTCCATCGCGTCCCCGGCCTCTTGAGCCCGCCCCCCCCCCCCCCGCGGCCGCCCTCGAGCTTCCTCCGCCGCCGCCTCGTGCCCCCCCCCCCCCCCCCGCGCTCGGGTCCCCCAGCGGCCCTCTAGTTCCCTCCGCCGTCGCCTCGCGTCCCCCCGCCGCCCTCGAGCTTGCTTCGCCGCTGCACCAAGAAGTGTTGAAATGAGTTGGTCCAGCTCGCGAGCTAGCCGAGCTAGCTCGCGAGTTAGACCGAGCCGAATTTGAGTTGATTTTTGAGCTCAGTGAGGTAACCGAACCGAGCCGAGCCAGCCCGACTGAGCCCGACTTGAACCAGGGCTAACTCGCTCGAACTTGTCTCGTTTCCACCCCTAGTGACAGCGCATAAAAACTTAATGGATAACGAGGCGACAATGGTGGGTCCCACTACTGTCGTGCACGTTAGTGCAAATTCCCACGCGATTACTTATTTTACTCCAAACTCCGTCACTGACATGTGAGACAAATCCTTGTGGGACACAATTGTTAGTTGTAGAAGTTAAATTTATTGGAAGATATGAGGCGCGGACAGTATAACCTACCATTATCACACGACAGTAATATTTTGGATTCTTAGCGTACTTTTTCACTGATACACATTAGACTAACAGTGACCACAATAAATTTAATGGTCTAATTGTCATCGAGAGTACTATATTTTTTTTGTGAATTTGACTGTCACCGACGTGATTGAAGCGCCAGCAAAACCATTTTGAGTAACACTTAGTGTGAATTCCCAAGCAAGTTGTCCATCATCATGTAGAGGATAGTTCGCAAAAATTTAATTTTTGTATCCATCTATTTGCAACCTAGACTTGGTATTATTATCTTGCATTTGATTATTGCTATTGAAAAAAAGAAATTATTATTTGATTTGATCTGTTGATTTTTGAGATGGAGTAAGAAAATAATTTGAGTGGCACTCACGGTGGAAACAAGTCGAGTTCGAACAAACAAGATCTGATTCATCTTGAACTTGTTCAAGCTATTAAATCGAGTTAATTCAGTTTAATTGAGGTATCAAACTGAATAATCAGTTAAAACTCGACTCAATCCAACTTAGGATCACCTCCTCCCTTTTTCTTCTTTTGCTTGTTATCGCCACTGTCCAACCCGAGCACCTTGCTTCTCTTCTTCCGGTACCGAATCTTACATGCGTTGAATAGCGGCTGGATCAAGAAACCACCAGCTTTTATCAACACCACATAATAAAAAGACATGCATGCACAGCTCAAGAACAAAAGAAAGGCGGATAAACCCATAATCTTGGGTCAAGATTAGATTAGATCTCACCATTGGGCCGGACTACTATTTTTCTAAAATTAAATTTATTTATTTCCAACAACCATCTATTTTTCTTAAAAATCTAGAAACCTCATAAAGAAAAAAAATCTGTTGATAATATTTGCATATACATGTCATGAAATCGTTGCTCTAATTAAACTTGCTGAGTATAATAGAAGTACTCAATCTTGCAGCCTTGCTATTTTATCACTTGATTAATTATTATTAAACTCGCCTGATTTCTATGATGGTCCGGGAGAAAACTATATTTGCAATTACCACTTCTAGGAGTATGGTGCGTCGAGAGTTGATTTTGTGGCTTACGTCAAGCGGTTAGGCGGTTGGAGTCTGAGGATTAGTGAAGCCTTCTTTTGTTGCGTTTATTTAAATAGTGGCTTGTTGATTGTGATATTTTAAGTCAGGTGACCTGTTTTTTTAAGCCCGTATTTGGATTCAGTTCTGCGGCTAAAACTTATATTAATTATTTTAATATGTATCTACCATTATTCTATTGCAAATATCTAATGATTGAGTTATTAAAGAGTAAAACACGCTTTTAGAGATTAATAATTCAATGCGGACATTATAAGAGTGACAAAACGGGTTGTCAGATACACCAAATCAAATGTAGGCACGTTCCTGGTATGTGACATGTTCTATGTTTAAAGGTTTGTTTAGAATACATGAATTTTTTTTTTAAAAAAATTCCATTAGATCTTATTGGATTTTTTTTTCTAAAATTTATTTAAATTTTTTGTGTTCCAAACTAGGAACTTCTATTTTAGGTGTGCAGTGTCTTGTATTTCTTTTATTGATTCTGTCATATATGTCCTTATCACTTGGTATAATATAGTGCAAGGAATGCTGTACTTGACGGTCAATCTTCTCGTTTTTGAGACGGAGAAAGTATTTTCTTGTATTTCAGTGAGGCCAATCTCATGTCTGAAAAATTGAAGCGTTGCCTGTCCAAAAATATGACTTTGTCGGGATTGATGAATGATAAAGTTATCGTTGGTGTACAATGCGTTAGTACCACTGCCAGTCCTATTCCTGTTGCAGATAAAGAACCCATTCCTTGTTGAAAATGTTCTTTTTTTCAAACTTATAACCTTTATCCGATGTCATTTTGACTGATCCCTGAAAGAAACACCACATCTATACGTACTAACAAAATCTTTTCTTGTCTAATCTGTAACACTTGTTGCTGGGGAATCCGTTCCACGCATAATCTTCGGTTAAGTTAAACAAAGCATCACATTAGCAATTGTTCGTTATCCTGATCACCCCATTATCTTCGTGTTGTTTGGCAGGGAGCACCAATTGGAATAAAGTGTTCAGATCTTAAGGATTCTCTTTTGTGCATGCAATGAGAAAGAACTTAACATATTTTTTCCCTGTTTTTGAGGCACCAAACTCTTTGTCATGTCTGCCCCCATTTTTGCCTCTCTTTTTTTTTTTTTTTTTATAATTATCATCTTTTTAAATTTTTTTGAACTGATTCGCACATGCAACTAGGGTACAAACATGCCATAGGCAGGTACATTAATAAGAAAGGAATTGCACCAATCTTGCAGGAGCCAGATCGATACTACTAGTTTTGTTCAGAAGAAAGTTATATTTATGATACTACGGTAAGCTTGAGATGGTGGACCAGCTAAGAAAAATCCCATATCAATGTGAGATCTGTAACATCCAAAAAAATATGATCTAAAAACTTTGTTTTATAAAAATCTTACTCTAAAAATTTCATTTTAATTTTGACTTTAAAAACTATTCTTAAAAATACTCTCGAGATTTTTAACTGAAATCTAAAATAATTTCCTAAAATTTTAAAGATATTTTCCTTAATATACACATGCAAAAGTATATATGTACATGTGCAAATGCCCAGGTATTTATTTTACTAAAACACCATTCCTCAATTCCTTATAAAAGATCATTTATCAAATAATAAAAGCAATTCACAAGCTTTAAATATAAAAATACCTCTTTTATGTTTTAACTCTAAAAGATTTATAAGGTCCTAGTTTGTAGCAATTAAATACTAATTACTTTATCCTAATGATAAAAACCTAATAGTTCGTAACTACTCTACTTTTATTCTTAATGTATCCAAACTTATTAAGCTTTTAATTTAAACACTTCCAAATTGGTTCTCACTCGTATTTTTTCTAAGCATCATTCAATTCTTTTAACTCCAGAATTAACTAAATTCCTTCACGCAACTCAGAATCCAAATCAGTTTAAACAGATAGAACCTCACACCTATTTTATACAAATTTGTCTTCAGCATCCATATCAAATTCAGCCCCTAAAACCCAGAAATAATACCCAGTTCTGTTTTCAAAAATGAAATTTTCTAATTACTCTGATTACCTTAATTACCTAGACTCAATTATTTAATTTTACAAATTCGTGTACAAATTTTATTTGGGTTATTTCGGAACCCTGAACTATATTATATTTGCATACCGGTCCAAAACTTCTCATCAAAATTAATTCATTTGATCACTGTTCACTATTCAGTCCAAACTTCATTGCAAATTAGTCTTTTTTCTTGTTTTCAAAAGCCAGAAATAGCTAGATTCTCCAATTTACTTCTAAATTTGAATCCAACTGAACGAGTGTGTTCTTTATACTATTTAATACAAGTTTCTATCTTGCACCAAGTTCAGATTCAGCCTCAAAACTTAGTTATTCGCATTTTCAGTCATTTTCGGTAAAAATACTATTCACTTTGACCTTTTTCATTTTTGTTTCATTTTCATTTTCGTATTGATTTAAATCTCTTCCAATTTGAGCTATTAGACAAATCCTATGTACTGACCTAAGTATGGGTGAACCTCCAAATTATGAATATATTACAATTTGGTCCTCCAAACTTCCTAAATTGCAATTTAATCCTTTAATCAAAAACTATTATTCAGTGCAGCAGAGAAACCAAACTTCTAATTTTTAGAAACCAAATACACCATACAGCAAACAAATACATATATACTTATACATCTCATTAGAGGTTAGAAAGGCCCCCCATCTAGCCGAGCAAATGGGAGCCAGTGCATTTGTGCTGATGGATTGAATCATGAAAGATGCAAGGCGCGTCACCCCAGATTGATTCTAATCGTGCTAGAAGTTGTCAAAGCAACCAAAATCCATTGATGAACATTCTAATGTGCCTCCATAACATGCAATGTGTATCTCGAGATGCTACTGAAGTCAAAATATTATCACAATCCATTACCATCCATACCATATGTCGCTGGGCACTGACGAAGCGAAGGCGACATCCCGTCTATGACTGACGAAACAAGACACTAATAATGTCGAGCACCAACGAGGCGAAGGCATTCATCTATTCATGATCGACGAGACCAAACAACACTCAGGTCGAGCACTGATAAGGCGAAGGCCACACACATTTCTGATAGCACCATAGATCGACGAGACTATGGATTTGTATAATTACATGCATGGGCATATGCATTGCATTCATTGAGAGTAGATTTGAAGTTCGAAGATGACGACCATCAGCGCAACTTAATCGGATGTCTTCTGCGGATTCATTTTGTAGATGTAATTAATCAGAAACTTTACGAAGCCCTGGGAATCAACAATCACGCAGTCTCCTGTATGTCAAGATGTATTTTCATAGGAGCAATGAGAATATATAAAATCTCAAGGGGAATTATAATTTGTAATTCATTGTGAATTAATAAAGTATATGTTTCTCTAATTTTACATGTTTTCTTATCTTTATGGTATATTTACGTATACTGGCACACCCGCGACACAGGAAAATTTCACCTGGAAGAGTGATTTTTCTTGGTGAAACAATACTTCAATCAGCTAATGAAAAGTAAACCTGCGTAGACTTTTAAAATCTCAAAATTTCAACCAAGTTATTTTCAACTCGCATTTCCACTCAATTAATCTCCCCATAAAGTCAAACTCTAATTTGTATCCTCTATTTTTCTAAATTCTATTTCCTATACTAGATCGGCCTTGTTCATCTAATTTCATCGTTCAGTTGGACCTACCTCATCTCGCCCATTTAATTCCATCGCCCAACTTGATTCAGTTCATTCTATCAATCAATCTCATATTTCATCTTATTCACTCGATCTCGGTTACCAACTAACTTCCATGCATACATATATAATTTTATATAACTAATTTCTGTTGGGTGGACCTATGTCCACGTTGTTTGTTGCTCGATTAGATCTCAAGCGAATCAAACCCCAAGATCTCATCATTTCAGCAACTCCAACTAAGCATCACACTAAGCAAGATAAGTCACTACTTCTTAATCTTATTGAACCCACATGTTACAAAAACTTATATATGTTGTTTTTTATAAGTATGAGTATATGAATATGAATGAACAATCATAGGTAGCTGATAGGAGAATACTTATCAAGTAAACCAAACCTGTCACAACAGTAAGAATTTAAGCCATCTTGAGTGGAAATCTTTACCAAACAAACCAAACTCACCACAACAGTATGAATTTAAGCTACCTAGAATGGAAATCCATATTGGGCAAGCAAAACCCCAAAGTATCTCAGCAAGGATCTCATTTTTATTGGTATTTTCAATCAAATTTAGTAATATGTACTCATACAAGAGAATTCCTGACTAAATATATTTAACCTGTTGATGTTTATTTGAAAAACCAATGAATATTAGTAGTGAGGATGGTAGAACTGGTGCGCGAAACCTACATAAGTGGGATGGTGGTTGGATACTTCACCCTGACAAATAAGAACTAAGCAGTGTGTTATACATCTAGTGACAAGAAAACGTACCACAACAAGCCTAGCATGAGACAGGCATGACCTAGTACGTTGCTAAGTAATTAACCTGTCTCTACATGGAGAAGTGGGACATATTGATGAGTAATCATTTGATTGTGTGATTGCTGGTTAGGGAAGATCCCTTCCGTGTATTGACCCTTACACTACCACTATTGGACAAAAGGAAAATCTCTATCGTGGACTAGTACTTGGAAGGGCCAAGGTTTTAGCCCACCACAACGGTATCAATACTACCAATTCATTGGTAAACCTTATACTGAGTAGAGTCAAACTTATTATAAAGTAAGGTGAATAACATGTTATCCTCAACTCAATCACATGCAAAACTGTGACATGTAAATGATCTGACAATAATAAGTTGAAGAATCTTGTGGGTAAAGCAGTACATATCTGCGGAATTTAAAGAAGTATTGGAGTACTCCGAGCCCCCCAGGTTCTCGGGACATGCCGCTGTCAATGAGTTCAAATTATGTTGTGTAGCATAAATAGTATTGTGAAATTTTAAATAATTATGATGTGTAGAATCATTATTCAGCCATCAAAAATTGACCAATTCTCTCATGAAACTATCTATATAAAGACTCATTTTGAAAACATACTAAATGATTTTGTCAATTCATATATGTATGTTTGGCATCTCATAGTTACTGTTATAACTTACATATCTACCTCACTGGTTAACTCTACATACATATGAATATACAATTATTATACTATGATTTATTGGAGTACTTCGCACTTACTCTTGCTGATTGTTTCTTCAATGAAAGAGAATTTGGTTAAAGGTTCAGAAGACCAAGATACTTTGAGATCATGTACCAAGTCAAATATAACTTGTGAAGGACCCTGGACCGCGTTTGTACTCTTAAAAAGAAGCAAAAACAACTTCTTATTTTGGCCTTGTCGGCCCCTCAAATGTAATTATGATATTTTATCTATAAGTAATAATGGTTTCAATTTCCTGTGCTGCTACTACTGTTATACTGTAAATAAGAATTGAGATCCACAAACGTGAGAGCAACTATATTCTAAGCAGTTGCAGTGTCAAGACCTGCTGAATGGGAGAGCCCCTTCCTCACAAGATCTAAATAGAAATCATTGATCATGTTACAGATTATGATGAGACAGGTGTTATACATGATCTTACATGCAAAAGTCTCTGTGTAATGAGGACTCTTTTGTGTATTTGCTTGGAAGTTACTGGTTTCTTGCTTTTTTTGGAATATTCCCAAGTTTCTTTCTTTTTTCCTTAAAAAAAAGAAAGAGATGTGGTTGATACTTTGATTGTTTCTACTGGTTTCTGATGATGGTATAGTAAAACTGCAGAATCCAGTGGGCAAAGCATAATATAATTTTATAGATATTGATAGAATATATAACAGTACTGTCTTTATTATTAGATTTGTTTTGTACAACTATAAGGTTACATTAACCAAAGCCATTTTAATCCAAAACATCATATTTTTGTTTTCTGTATGCATTTATCTTGTAACTGCTATCTTAGAGCAGGGTACCTATAAAGGAACATATATTACTTTTACATTCTCTATTTTTTGAAAAATATGTAATTTGAAAATATCAAATTTAGATTGATTTCACCCTTAGAATCACCTAATTATATTGAAACTGTTTTAGTATAAATAAATTGATTATCTTTTTTCAACATGGTATAAAAGTTAGAGGGTTTGAATTTGAGATTTGATTATGATAATTTATGAGAAAAATAATTGAAAAATTTGATAGTGAAACCAAACAGATCATATGTGTGGATCAGATTCTAACTCGACCTAAATTGAGTTCACGTTATAAGTCTAATAGAGACTAGAGCAAGAGAAAATATTGAAGTATGAATACATTGATTTTTTAATAATTTAAGTTTTGAAGTGAATTGATTAGTAAATAAAACTCAATAGACATAAATTTTTCTAAATTAATTTAATAAAATACTGTTGTAGTCATTTCATGTGTTTTAATATGACAAAACCCATGACCAAACAGCGCATTCCTGTATTTCCATCAATATGTTACATCAATCTAACACTAGGTAGTTGGTATACATCAGTCAAACCATAGAATCACAAATCATATGCATGCACACCACACCATATATAGGAACATGACACCACAAGTAAAAACAAACTAGAAAGGAAAAGAAATCATTTGACCAAGTCTCCACTCCCTTCCAAACTCACAGGAAAAGGCCAAAATGTGGCACTGCACAACACAACTGTAACCCCATAAAAAGTTACTGACCATAACTCACCAATCCAAGCTCTCACCTTTTCTTGCACACTAGCCTTTCCCTTGAACCCAAAAAAAAAATAAAGTATACATATATATATATATATATAAAGTTACTGCAATATAAGTCCCTGTTCTTACTGCTGTCTGCCATGCTCTTTCCGATGCAAAGTAACATAAGAAAACTCCACAAAGAATAAGAAAAAGACCACTGAAAGAAGAATCCAATGTGATGTGAAATAAATGGAAAAAAAATTCACATAGGATCCTTTTTGTGCTTCCAAGTTTGAAGTGTTTGCTTCTCGAAAGCATGCATTTATCTGTATTTTAAATGGTTTCAAATAGTTCTTTTAAAAAAATGCATTTCAAATAGGCCTTTGTGATTTGTCTAGTGGTTTTATTAGTTAGTGCAAGTGCTTCAGCTGCAAGTGCTAGTGGTGGTTATTTGTGGTGCCTCTGTCTCAGCAGTCAGCTCTGTCTTTTGCTGCATGCTTGCTTTGCTTTCTTTGCTTCCCTCCATTTCGAATTTCAAAATCCAAACTTCTCCATTCACCATTGCAAAGTCACACACACACACACACACACGTCTCTGTAGCTCTAGCTCTTGGTGTTGTTCTTGGCAAGGTGTTGTCTTGTCTCGTGCTGTTTCTCTAGCTCTTGTTCTTGGTTGCTTGGTTGCAAGAACTGAAGAACAGATGGGAGCGTCAGGGAAGTGGGTGAAGTCCCTGATGGGGCTCAAGAAGCCTGAGAAAGAAGACAGTAAGGTGAGGCAAATATGTGTTCTTGGTTTCTTGCTATCAAAAGATCTGATTTTTGTGTTGTTTTCTGAGCATTTTTTTCAGGCCTGTTGCTGGTCCCAAAATGTGTTGTTTCTGGTGTTAAGACTTTATCTTTTTCGAGTGAAGTTGCTTGAAAGTTGAAGCAATGTGTTTTTTCAATTTTCAAAAATAGCATAACAAAACTGAAATTTTTCTCCCAAAATGGACCTTACCAACTCTGTCAGTTTCACTCAAATGGGTTTCTATCTAAAAATATCTTCTTTCTTGCATGCTTGCCTGAAGGTTGGAAAACATGTTTTTCTTTCCTCAAGTGGAACGTTTTTGCTTTGAAAATAAGGTCATGTACTATGTTTAGCTCACAACATGATTTTTTCTGAAATATCTACACCAAACTTTGTATCTTCCCTTATTTCCATACCTCAATGCATGATTTTTCTGAAGTGGTCCTATGACATTTCTCAAAAAAAAGTGGTTATACGAAAGTTCCAATCTTTTCTAATAATCATAGTCCAAAATCTGATCTTTCCTCACGTTTTGCCTTAAAATGCAAGTTTATCCATCACTTTGTTTACCAAGACATGATTTTTTTTGAAATAATCCTCTCAAAATATGACCAGTAGATTTGATTAAAACTGCAACTTTCCCCTACAAAATTTAGGACAAGCCGCTAATTCCATCTGCCCATGGAGGAGGCAAGGGCCGGAAGTGGAAGCTATGGAGGAGCTCCTCAGGCGACCATGGCTCCCTGTGGCGGGGCTCCAGGGGCAGCAGCCATCGCTCAGCGGCATCGGAGGTCTCCGACGACGCCTCCTCCATGGCCGCCGCCGCCGACCCGTTCACCGCAGCTGTCGCCGCCGTGGCGCGCGCCCCGGCGAAGGACTTCATGGCCGTCAGGCAAGAATGGGCCGCCATCCGCATCCAGACCGCATTCCGCGGATTCTTGGTACGGCACAAGGGCATTTCTAAACATTGCATTATACAGACATTTTTGGATGAATTTTGCAACTAATGGTGGTGATTTGTGAAGGCAAGGAGGGCGCTGAGGGCGCTGAAGGGGCTGGTGAGGCTGCAGGCGATCGTGCGCGGCCGGCAGGTGCGGAAGCAGGCGGCGGTCACGCTCCGGTGCATGCAGGCGCTGGTACGGGTGCAGGCGCACATCCGGGCGCGCCGCGTCCGCATGTCCACCGAGGGCCAGGCCGTGCAGAAGCTTCTCGAGGCTCATCGCACCAAACTGGACATCCTTAGAGAGGCTGAGGTTAGTCTCTCTATGATCTCTCTCTTTTCTTGTTAGTTAGTGTTCTATGCTCATTTGAACCATGTCATTAGATTGCAGGAAGGAATTGGTTTCTAACACTACACTGGACTTAATATTTATTAAACTGATTGGCAAAGTGATGAAGACTGCTTGATGCGTGTGTGTGTGTGTGTGTGATCACTTGCTTTAGACACCCTTTGGCTTTTCAGGAAGGATGGTGTGACAGTCAGTGCACATTGGAGGAGGTAAGAGTCAAGCTGCAGAAGAGGCAGGAGGGTGCGATCAAGCGAGAGCGAGCTATTGCGTATGCTTATTCACACCAGGTCGAAGGCATTTTGAAATGCAATGTAGGTATCAATGTTTTTGCATGTTTATGCCATAATTCTTGTCTGAAAGATTAATTTCATTCCCTTTCTGCAGCAACCGAAGCCTATCTCTAATGGTAGGTCGAATCAGTCCACAGTCCTGATTAAGCATCAGTTTTTTGACAAGAACAATGGCAACTGGAGCTGGCTAGAGAGGTGGATGGCGGCAAGACCTTGGGAGAACAGGTTGATGGAGGAGCACAACCAGCCTAACTCCGATTCACCAGATCTTCGGTCTTCCAAAAACTGTGAGGATTCTTTTGGTGTTTTAGGAAATTTCTCTGAACTGAGTTCGGTGAAAGTACGAAAGAACAATGTCAGCAAAAGGGTTAGCATGAAACCACCAACCGTAACACACCATCAGCGCTTCAAAGCTCATTCAACTTCGTCACCGAGCACTGAATTGCACAATGATGAGAGCTCAACGTCGTCGTCGTCATGCTTTGCATCAACTCCTATATCATTCTCCACCTTTGTCACATCAGAGAAAACCGAGGACAGCAACAGATCTAAGCCTAACTACATGAATATGACAGAATCAATCAAAGCAAAGCAAATGGCAAGCTATACTCAGAGAAAATCCACATTGAAACAGTTGGAGGATAGGAAGGCTTCAAGTGTTGCACAAGTGTAATGTTCATGGAAAGCCTGGCAGATGAAGCCTATTTCTGCATCTTTCTAATGGTGTTTGTTAGGTGGCTTGTTTCATTTTCAATGTCTTGCTGCTGCATTGTTGAGTTGTGTGTCTGTTCCTTCCAGGTCTCATGTTCAACATCTTGTTGTCAGATTGCCCCATCTTGGGGCAGTCCTCATTGTCAGTGGCTGTATGTTTGTAAGATAGTAGTTCTTTGGCTGAAAAAATCATTGTGTGGATTTTTTTTTTCCAGGGTGCGGATTTCACAAAAGGGACCATGTTCTTGGCTTCTCATGATTTTTGGTTCTTAGGTGTGGTTTCCCCAAGATTTCAGACCTGAAACCACTGTTCTGTATTTGTTATTTTGCATCTTAATTCTTATATGAAGCTTCATGTAGGGTTTACTCTAGCTTTTCATCCCATAATATCATCATATAGAAGTTAATTGAGGATAAAGGTACTATTTACATTCTACAGTACATTGGATGTATAGAAATTAACCCATGTTTTACTTATGTTTTTTCTAAGAGAAACACCTAAATAAATATGTAAACTAAGAATTAGGACCTAAATGGCTTTGAAGCTTGAATGTGCCACAAAAACAAACAATTTAATTTGGAAGTTTTGTTTGAACCTACTTGAACTGCTGATGGAAAGCAAGACAAGATTGATTTTTCAAATCACTTAAACACTGGTCAAAGAGCATTTCTTCACACGTGAGCAGTTGCCTAGAATAAAGAACACTCAAAAGATAGTTTGCTAGTGAGATTTTATAATCTTTAGATTTATTTATGTCTACATGACATGTTAACATGTAAACTAATAGTTAGGCATTAAATGAGTGCAATAATTTTGCCCAGAAACAGACATGGTTACCCTTGTTTGACCTCCTTGAACTGCTAGTGTTTCTACAAACAGACAAGGCAAATAATTATCATTAAACAACTTCAGCATGGTCAAAGAACATTGTTGTCGTATGCATCATATTATTACCCTTTAATTAAAACATGAAGAGAACAAGTACATTGCTGTCCCAAGGAACAGTTATTTTTTAAACTTTGTTTGACCTCGAGAGGAAAAGAAAACTGTAAAACAGCAGGTAGGATCCTAAACAAAATGAAATGAACTTTGCATTGCCTGAAAACAATACAGTTTCATAGTAAAAGCACAGTGGTGCACTATTCATGACGAGATCACTCTGCTAGTTGCAATGATTTGAAATGTTCAGAATAAATGAGATGCTCCTGCTGCTCATTACAAAGTGGAAAGCCTTTTGATTGCTCTCAGGTTGGTCCTGCAGTTAGTTGTCCCTACATACTGACCTGACAAATTTTACTGTTCCTATTGGACCCCTCTTCTCCATATATACTGCAGGTGCATTGATAGTGATCTAAGTATCAATTTCTTACTGCAAATTTGAGGACCAGTTTTGGTGTATATCAAGTGATTTCTGCAATACTAGTATACTACCTGGGTAACAGGATTGGAGTATAGGGCCTAAAAATTTACCTAATAGACAAGTAATACACATTAGTAAGCATCTGCTCAAATCTCAGTAAAACAAATGCTAAAAATTTACAGCACAAGTTGTTACATTCTTGTTACACCCTATCAGGCTTAGAAATGGAACCAAAATCTTGGTGTAAATTTAGCAGGCACAGTAAACAGTAGGTGGTAGTGCAGCTTAGAATGGATGAATGATGATGGCTTCAGACTTTGAGCTACTGCTCATTCATCAGCAAGTGGGCCAAGAAATCTGCACAACTCTTCAGTCATTTATTAAGGAGTAGACATGCCTGCATCGCAATTAATGACGCAATATGTGGCTCACGCTTTAAACAGTAGCATGCTACAAGTACTATACTAATATATGTATGTTGTATGATTTCTTGTTCATGTATAGATCAGAGCTCAAAGGAAACACTTGAAAGTCATGCATATACAGCACGTTGCGCAATGTTGAAGCCTTGAAGGCAGTGAATTCGTTGAAACTTATACAGGTACAGCATCTCCGATGGACATAGTTGGCCTAGATTAAGGTACTATATTTGATTTAGTTTAGTTTAAATTTATAAATCAACTCAAATTTATAAAATAAATAAATCAAAAGAAAAAATATAAACTTATTTATCAGTTCTAATTCAAATGAGAATTCAGTTTAAAGAGTAAATCAAAAATTTAAATACTTTATTTGACCTAGTGCCTGAATAAGCTGGGCAAAGCGCACCCTAAGATTTCAAAACAAGAAAAGTGTCTGAGAACACAATTTCTTTCTTAAAAAAAGGTAGAAATGGATACTTTGAGTCCATATCTTTAACATATGAGAGAAAATGCTCACAGGAGAACACACAGCTGGTTGACAAATAACAAAAAGGACGGTAAAAATAAAAAGTGTGAAATTACCAAAACATGCGCAATACATAGCCTTTTTATTAACGGTTTTTAATTTTGGCCGGCCAACTACGAGCAGGATGGAAGAAAAACGGAGCAAATGGGTCGGCTTACTCCATGTCAGAAAAAGCCCATCCGGCTCGGCCCATTATCCTATCAATTCGCTGTTTGGCATGCTAACTTACAACTTTTGGCATCCCACCCCATTTTGTATCAAGTTAGGCATGTTAAATTTTATTAGACATTTGATATTTTTGCAATGAATTTTTTAAGTCAAAGTATGGTATTCAAATTAGAAATCATACTGTTAGGCACATTTTTATCTCATTTTATCTTAGATGTAATAACAAACCAAATAAAACTAAAATGTCACAACATGTGATAGTGTTACAGGTGTAACACATATCTAAACCAATGTATGATATCCAAAACAATATAAGCATCACATTATTAGACACATTTTTACCACTCTTTTTTTTTTTTTTTTTTTTTTTGACATGATTACAAAATCAAACAACCATAACTTTCCACATAATATAGTAGTGTCATAAGTATGACAATAACTAAACTAATACATGATGATTTGTAATATCTAATTAAATAGATTATAACTTATGATGTCCAACTAAACAACAGTTTTTTTAGAGTGAAAGCATTGACTATTTATTACAAGATTAGGAAAACACGGTCGTTTTTTGACTAGAAAGAATAAATTAGAGTATGTATTAAAACAACATATCATCTAGATGTAATGTGATCAAATTCTAATAACACCACCGAATAACACACAAACACCTGCAAGGATGCAATATTGAACAGGATAACCAGATGCCGAACTGGTCATTGAAAACCATGGAGTAGCGATATGTTAATTTCCCAAGCATCAAAAAGAACAAAAACAAATACGTGCCAAACGGAGCCGAATCAAAGATGACTTGTCAAATGCATGACGTGGAGTCCCAAACTGCAAAATTCACGCGCTTTTTGGATACGTGAATCCTGCGCCCACCTGTACGTGGATACATACGTTACACGTACGCCTGCCAACCACGTCAAGCCAAGCTAGCATTGCAGGCGCCTTTTTATGACTTGTTCTGTAAACTTAATTTGGCGATGCCCGTGTAACTTGCCTCTTAAGGAATACGTGTGTGCTTGTAGCTGCGTGTTGATTTGTTTCTTCAAACATGTCTAGATAACTGAATCAAATACGCGACCAACTTAGCTAGTAAGTTTCGTGTTTCTTTGCAAGCACGGTAATCGTTTACAGATTTGTTAAGCCTTCTCGTCAGCAAAAAAAATGGTTATCTTTTTGCTTCAGATACATGGTTATATCTTTTATCTATGTGTTCTTTCCAGAAGCAAACTGGTTACTGCCATATACACCTAGTAAATTATAACAAGAAAGTTTATTTAACGTATCACATTACAACATAATACTCTTCACTCCTACTTCTATTACTCCATGTGTGGTCACCGGTGTCGCCCATCACTAGTTGCATCCACAATGCCACCATTGTGGTGCTCCGAAACTGCCACAGCCCCTCCGTCGTCTTTGCCGTTCACCACCGTCACTGCCTACTATTCAATTGAAAAGGGAGAAAGGGTACCGTTTTTAAGATTTTACCCAAAAAATTTATTTTGATGCCTACACGGTCAAATAATGTTGAGATCATCTACGACGCGTACGTACAAGCCTCGTTTTGGCATGTAAACAGAGGCGTCTACACGGCAGTGAAGGTTAACTGATTAGGTCCGTCTTTAGTCTCACAAAGTCATTAATTAACTCATCCACCTGGCTTGACTTAATCATAGCACATACAGTACGGCGATCCAAAGACCGACCGATTGAGCCAGATCAGGCTGGACCTAATCGTGTCCGTACATTGTACGATCCGATTGTGCAAATGTACGTACACATGCACATACATACAAACATATATAAGAGGTCAAGATTATGTAAAGCACGTACATACGTACCACTGTTTGCCCGTAATTAATTAAGCCACAAAATTAACTCGGGTGTATCGCGATGAATCTAACACATGAACTAACTTAGACCTCGACCAGCTAACCAACGGCCGGCACGTGCTGATCATGATCGATAGCCCCATCAACGCTCCATATTGCTCCGACACAGGGCCGCAAGCAATGGCCACTTCACACATGTAGCGTGCTGCACCGCTGAAGCACAATAGATTGGTGTCAAGCTACTGTTTTGGAATTTGGAGTCTCTCCCAAAGGGTTTTCAGCGAACGAAAATTGACTTCTAGTCACGAGTAATGAACGGTTTATATTGATCTTAGATTTGATCATCCATTTTAGATCTTGGATTGACTTATTTTTATTGAAATGGAAAATTCTCGGTGAAATTGTCATACTTTATAACGGATAGAGTGTGTTAAGCTACTTTTGTAGAATTTGGAGTCTTTTAGAGGGTTCTTGGATAAAAATTAAACAAGAAAAACTTCTATTTCCTTTTATCCAATTGAAAGACTGATTAATTATCCAATCGGATAAAATGAATAACTAAAATCAGTTTAATTCATTGATAGAAAGAGAGATCTCATACATCATACTAATATAATCATCTAAATATAGATGAATTTATAGAATTTATTTGATTAGCAATCAACAATATAACATAAGAATCATGCATGTTTGCATGTGATTCGCGAGCCAAAAAAATAAAAAGTGAAGCAAAATATTGTGATGGAATAAAACGTGTGCGCTTCCCGCGTTTGGTGATGTGGCGCGTATGCCGCTGCAGCGGTTGGTAACAGTGCCTCCTTCTCCGGCCCCACCCGTCCACATCCAATCTTCCCCGCACTACGGTCTCTTTCACTGACGCGAGGGGCCCACTTGCATATCCCAGCTCATATAGGAGTCCGGAGCCGGATCCCATGCGACTATTAAAACCCCCCCACAAACGAAAGGTTCAAATCGTTTGAAACGAAACGATCCAACAAGTCGCCAAGAACACGTCCTAGAGACTAAGGCCTCGACAAGAACACAGCGCACAAGCAAGCAACACGAGGAGATCGCAACGTGGGAGGCGTTGATATGGTCGTCAAGAAGTCGCCGGCCGGTGCACGGGGGTGCGGCGTGCGGGTGGGGCCCACCAGGCTGGAGGGCCTGCCGGCGGTGGCAGGGTGGGCTGCGGTGAAGGTGAAGTGGCCGCGGCCGGCGGCGTCCGCCGGAGGGGCCCTCTCGCAGATGCTCATAGGGAGGTGGGGCCGCGGGATGACGGCCGTCGAGGCCGTCGGCGACGACGGCGCCGTCCGGTGGGTCGACGGCGACGCCAACCGGTTCCAGTTCGACGTCGAGCCCAACGGCCGGTCGGAGCGCGGCGTGTTCTTCTCTGTTCTCTATGTGAGCCTCTGTTTCTTGAAGCAAATCAATTAACTTATAATTTGAGATTTGAAACTTTAAAATCTTTATGCCGTTCATATGAATTTCTAATCTTTGGTTCTAAACTACTAACATGATCTACAAATTTTAGGGGTCGATTGGAGTAAGGTGTGAACAGTACTACTTCTGAATTGGTTGTGTGTGAGTGGTTTTGATGTGGGAATGCTTCAAGTCAATGCATAGCTTTTTTGCAATGTTGAAGTCAATGGTTGTGTTAAGTGTGGTTTGATAATGCTAGGTTAAAGATAGTTGTCTCTTTTGGTGGGAGGAATTGTCTAAAGGTTTAATGTGAAGTTTGAAACTAAGGGTAGACATGTGGGTGATTCTTGTTGGCTCTGTAAGTTTGACTTGGATTATTCCATCATGCTTTATGTCTGTTTAGGCCACAATATTTATCTAGTAAAGCTAATTAATGAAGTTGATGCTGATTAATAGTACACCTCGCTTTCATGTACAGTAAAATTCCATTTTAGTGCTGATTATTAAGTTGTGCCTTTGCTTTACAGTTACTAAATACTATTGTTAGCCCCGGTGTGCCGTTGCTTTTTTAGTCTAATTAATTAGCGTATGAAGAGTAGCTAAATCTTGAGGAAAGAATTCCTGGTGATAATTTTTTCACTTCAATAAAACCCTCATTATTGGTGCGCCTTTTACTGGATATGAACAATTAAGTACGATTAATCAATTGTTAGTACATCTATCATTTTAATTATTCTTCAGAGTACAAACTACTAAATCTTGACACTTCCAATGAAATCATGGTAGAAAGTAGAAACCCTTTAGAGGACTTAACCTGTATTGTTACCCTTCTAATCCATCTTAGTAACCTTTAAATTACAAAACCACCAAAATCTAGTTAACTGTCCATGAAAGAGAACCGAAACATGATCTAAGCATAGTTAGGGCAAACAAAGTAAGAATCTTCAATATTTACCTTCACAGGGAATTCTTAATTCCTTGAGTAAATACACCTTTGCCATTTCAGGTTAATCTTTAAAACTTAACTGGAAACAGAGTACGAACCAAGGCATCTTTGGGTTCCTTTTGGGAATCCGTAACCTTTAGTGATTGAGGCAATAAGAATAGCTTTGGCATGCAGGGATTCCAAGAACAAGGAAGGGGCAAAGACCTGGTGAGGCTGGAGGAGATAGGGACAGCCATGATAAGCCTCGATGAGTGCTACTGGGAAATGCAATTGCAGCAGCAGCAGCAGCAACAACAACAACATAAAGTTGCAACACCAGAAGCAGCAGCAGCAGCACAACAGCTGGTGGTGGCCCCCATCAGATTGAGGAAGGATGGATGGGCAAGTGATGCCATACTTTATGTAAGCAGCAATTTCTTCCTCCACTACCTCCCTCTTGTCGGCCTGAGGCAATTTCGAATTGAATTGAGTTAGTTGTAAGTACTGTAACAAGTAGTGACAAACGCATGGTTAATTCAGGTCAATGTGGAGCTCGTCGAGCTGAATCCGACTGGTGAAATCAAAAGAATGCGATCTGTTAAAGAAAGGGCAAGAACAAACCAGTCATTGACAATGAGAAACGACTGGAATAGCGATGAGCCAGCGACCTATCATGAAGTTCTTGATCTAGAACAACTTCTTGACCTAGCTGACAAGGAAGACAAGGTGGCGGTGTACAGAAACAAAAGAAACTCGGACATCAGCAGCACCAGCATTGGCAGCAGTAGTACTAGCACAAGTGGCGGGGCAAGCCCGGAGGCTGGCTTGACGTCGAAACGCCATTTCCTCCCCTGGAGGAGGAGGAGCAGGGACTTCGACAAGAGGAGCCCTGAGTCGCTCTCCCAAGAACTGCCTCCCAAATGCATGGTGAGATCTTGATACATGAAACAGCTACATATCATATGTATGATCATTTGTATTTTTGTTGATATAACTATATATATACCAATCACCTTGGTAGGATGAGGATCTGGCCAGTAGTTGGGAGACGCGAGAGTTCACCAGCAGAGACGCTGAGACGAAGCTCAGGACGCCGGTGTTCTTCGCCTCCATCGACCAGCGAGACGGCAGCGCGGGTGGGGAGAGCGCGTGCACGGCCCTCGTCGCCGTGCTCGCCGCTGCTCTCCATGCCAACCACCCGGTCATGCCAAGCCGGCAAGAGCTCGACGCGCTCATCAGGGAAGGCTCGTTGGAGTGGAGGAAGCTCTGCGACGACGAGGCACACATGGAGCGCTTCCCGAACAGGCACTTCGACCTTGACACCGTCCTCGCAGCAAGAACAAGACCCATAGCCGTGCTGCACGACAAGGCCTTCGTCGGGTTCTTCCAGCCGGAGAGCTTCGCATCGCTCGCCGGCGCGATGTCGTTCGACGACATCTGGAACGAGATCGGCAGCAACGTTGGGCAACAACAACAGGGCCATGCAGACGTGTACATCGTGAGCTGGAACGACCACTTCTTCGTGCTCAAGGTGGAGAACGACTGCTACTACATCATAGACACGCTGGGCGAGAGGCTGTTCGAAGGGTGCGACAAGGCCTACATGCTCAAGTTCGACGGCACGTCGGAGATGTACTCTTCGACGGATAAGGAAGAGGTGATTGTTACCGGGAAGGAGTGCTGCAGGGAGTTCATCAAGAGGTTCTTGGCCGCCATTCCACTGAGGGAGGAGCTGGAGATCGAGAAGAGGGGCGGCGGCAGTGACGGTGGCGCCCCACACCGGAGGCTGCAGATAGAATTCCACTTCACAGTCCTGCAAGAAGACGAACGCTGAGTGATGGTTTGGTAGCCCTGTGGTGTTTCATACTGTCATACTAACTGTATTGTACTAACATAATGTACATTTCTCTGCCGTACAAGAGGCACAAGAAATGACAGTTAGGATTCTTTTTTTCAGCTTTGTGAATAGGATACATCTTAACAGATGCAGATGTCAATACCATTTTGTAAGACAGCTCGGGATTCACTGCACATTGTATTATTCATGAGTATATAAACATCAAAGTCCTTTCCGCAACAATATCAACTTCAACTATCCGGAATCCACACTAAAAGCCGAGGAATCAATAGATGTAAAAAGTCTACAAAGGTAACAAAAAGATTTGAACAATCCATCAAGAAAGAAATCGATCAATTCCTCGAAATGCTGGAGATGCAAGCCCACGTCGGCAGAGTTCTCACTTCCCTCAGGATGCAATTGTCTTGCAATTATTCACAACAATCTTCTAATAAATTTATCCTAGGTGGGCACAATGTCATGCCTCCTGATGTTTCTGAGTAGGTTAGTTGGACCGATAAAGGCAGGATAGCCCGATGGTTGCCATTCTTGGGTTGATATGCCTTCAGTCTCCATCCAGATTCGCATCCTCTGATGTAAGTTTGAATGGTACATGCCGTTCTCGGGTTACAGACATCCGGTCAAAAAAGAAAGCTCACAATGAAGGCAGGAGAGACTCAAAATATCTTGCGAAAACTGCACCCATATTACTCGCCTGCATCTCAACTGTCAAATTTCAAATTGGACAATTGGAAGACTCAAAGCGGTAAACTTGTGACTTTTGAACTGATCGCGGAGGATACATGGCCTTCGTCTGCTGGAAATTACATGGGCAGTGTGGAAGGATTGCCGTTGCTTGATGTTGTTGGTACAAGTGCTAGCATCAGGTTCTTTATGATAGATACACAATTCTCTATCTCTTTGTAGATTGTCGAGTTCTCCAAACAACTGGGACGCAGCATTGAGGCAGCATGCTCCAGGACACCTGCTACGTTAGCAGGTGGATGCCGAGCCTCGCTAAGGTGCTGCATGCAATTGGAAAAAATACAGTGAGATGGAAAAGATGGTGACATCATACCTTCTTGATGATAGGAAAATGTTTTACCATGATTGCAACAATTGTGGCAACACAGTTCAATATCAACTTGGATGGAAGTTGGGTATCAGTAATAGCAGCTTGGGATTTCATGCCTGTACAATTCGTTGATTGATTTGATGTACTAGTCTCTTCGTCTCGAAAATCGATACCATTTTCAGATATTGCCTATAGAACACATCAGCAAAATATTGAGTGAAAATACCACGAAATATTGACACAATATTTCAAGTAGAAGTTGGCAATTGCATTGACTTACGTGTACAACAGCATCAACCATCTGCCTAGCTTCTGCTACTGAGCTTTGGACAAATGCAGTTACATAAGACACTAGCTCATAATCGTGATGACTACTGTTGTTCGAGACAACTCTAGATTGTCTAGTATCATCATCAGACTGGAGTGACAGTAATGCCTCATATCTACCAGCGGTGCTCTTGTTGGATAGTCTTTCACTATCTAAGGCAGAATGAACCTGAGAGTAGACACAGCATCAAGAATTAGCCCTGAGACTAAAGATATTAAGCAATCAAATTCTTAAGGGACAAGGACTGGGCTGGGCCCATGGAGCTTGTGATGTCCATGATCGGAAATATATAGTAGGGAAGTTTGATCAGAGCTCACCCAGTTAACGTCTTCATTAGGCTCCAAGCTCGTTCTAGCAAACTGATTTTTACAGTTTTCCACCATGTTCCCATCCTTCTGATTTACACCAAGCTGCAGCAAGGGTTTCCATAGAAACAACATTAAAATACAGACCCTACATCCTGGGAGTAATAGAGAAAACTTGAAAGTTCAATGCATCTTCCATTTCTCTTGTATGATATTTAGTTAATGTTCGCAATTTAATTTTTGGTATGGTGAGCAAGACAAGCACTTGCTTGAACTGAATATCTCTAGTTCTGACTCCTGGACGAGTGGTGCGTTAGTGTCCATGGCAATTAATTTGAGTACCTTGCTTCATTGAGTATAAAGTACTGGCAAAGTCCATGGACCTAAATGTTATGATTACTGGTTAGATAAATCAGGTACAAGCCTATGACAAGATAGATGAGGAGCACGCAGCATCGAGTTGGAGCAGCGACAATCAAGATGCACAAAATTCAAATTTCAAAGTAGCATCCTCACTATTGACTAAAGAAAAAAAAAAAGAAATTGATCACAGCAAATGCAGAAAATGTCAAGACAGGAAATCACCTCAATACCACGGACAAAGCCATTATTTGTCGTAGCTGCCTCTTTCTGTTGTGTCAGCTCATATGATTGACCATATAAAGTCCGCTCAGCAGCATTGTCAAGTTCACTTGGAATTAGTCTAGCAATTATGTCTGAATTCTGGAAATTAACCTGCATAAGTGTTGCACATTGAAATATTTATGAAGCTCCATTATATATGCTCCTTGTGAAAAAGTAAATGAACATGGACAGAATAAAACCTTAGGCAACTCATCTGATATGACATGCAAACTTTTGGATGGCTCAGATATGGAAACTCCATTCATGATATGATCCCAGTTCTCTTTCAGAGCAAGCTTAGGAAAATTCTCAAGCTCCATTTTGTTGTACATGTTATTTGAAAAGGAACCCCTCTTTTGGAAGTCTTCAGGCAAATTATCCGACCAGTTCACAGGCATACAATCAGTGTCCTGAAAATATAAGTTCAGTTATCTGTGCCTTCAATCTTGATATAAAAGATAGTACACTAAGTTAAATCATGATCTCGATTACATGAATGGTAGAGATCATGAATGATAAATGTATGTTTTCCAAGTTGAAAGTAAAACAGGTCACTAACAGTCATAATCTTCTTTTTCATGAGATGCACGAGTACTAGAATGCAGCAGATGTGCAACCAGCAAAATGCATGGATAACTACAGGGCTAATTGCAGATAAGCAATTGGTATCTATCGATTGGTCATCCTTCAGAAGCTTGGATAATTAATACAATAGCATGAAAAACTGGCAATCTGGATTTGGAAAGACTTTGCATAGCAACATTTTTTACAAACAATGGCTGGCAGGTGGTCCCTTTAATTCCGTGGTGAGTGCTGGGCCCACCTATCAGACACTAGTTGTAATAATTTCATAAAAAAAACTCGTCATACAGATAGCAGTGTTCATCTGTATTTAAACAGATATGGTTTTGTGAACTTGCTTGGGATTCTTTTTACATGGAAAAGGCTCAGTGAAGTTCAATGCCACACGTTCACATGAATGAATTCACAAAGTAAAAGTTACAATAATTAATTGAAGAAGCGTTTTAGTGGACTGGGAAGATGCTTCCTTCCTTTAGTGAAAAACTAAAAGTTGAACTCTTCTGCCCATAAGCACAGATGAAGCACTTCATTTGGGGGAATGCCTACATAATATAGCGGGCATATTGATGATATTTCAAAGCAACTTAAGAAACGAGTACATACCTTTACTAGCTCAACACCAAGGTCAGGTCGATCAAACTTGATCTTGTAACAGTCGTGGCCCATCATCAGCACTTTACCATTACAAAGTTCTCTGGTCCTTGGGTGACGAACAATGACCCGTTGACCGATTGAAAATGGCCGAGCTAGATCTACTGGAAGAGAATCTCGCAAACCATCACGTAGAAGAGCATAGTATGTTCTAACTTTTTCACGATAATCTTCAAGTTTTTCTTTTTCTACCGCCAAAAAATAATTAGAAAAACGACGGGGTTTGCCAAGAGAACTGCACAAATTAATTCTTTCAGGGCATAGCACAAATAAACAGAATATCAACAAATGGACAACAAACTAATGCCACAACTACCAGAGTTTGCTAGGTAGTACCTTCGTATGGTGCTCCACTCAGATCGAGTCAACCTTGATAGATGACTCAAGTTTGCAAAATTTAAGTAATTCACAAACTCATTGTTCATAAACCATGGATAATCAACTGCACTGTAGAACCACTCACATGCACACCATCTACGAAGCGAATCTGATGACAAGCAATGCAACAATTTGCTCTCCTGCAAATGGTCAAGGTTAAGAGCAAAATGTTAAACAGACGGCATTTCTCTACTTGCAGGATTTGATGAAATAGATTCTACCTGTAAATTATCTGTACTCTCATTGCAAGAAAACCATTGGTTTCCACAATGCACATCTTTTGTTCTGTACCGTACTTTCAATTTTCTTTTGCTTTTTCTTGGCATATTTGTGTCAGGCTTGACTTCTCTTGGTGCATTGAGGTAAACTCCAGTAGAAATATTTGCAGTTGAGTTGGGTAGATCTATCACTGACCTTTCAGACTCAGAATTCAAGGAGGAACATTCAGTGGTATCAACCTGACATGCTTCTGACAACACTAAATTATTACCAGAGGAAATGTTTTGTTCTTCAGATGACACCTAAGAACAAGATGATAAAAGAGAAGTATCACCAGACTGACTAAAGAGATTTAATATGGAATGCGAGAACAGAAATCAATGTTAACTCATATTTAGGATGCACTTCAAGTAAACAAACATAAGAAAAAGAAGGAAGATATTGCTCAAAATGGGCACCCAATTACAAACACAAAGGGGGGGGATTACTTTCTTACAGGAGATCCATGAAAAAGCAAACATCAAGCACTGAATTCAAGAAACTAAATGGGATGCAATGACATAATGAAAGGTCAACATGCAGAACAGTAACATTTGTTGAAGAATAGAAACAACACAAAATATTGTGAACTTCTAATGAACCACTGATTAAATGCACTCCCTCGAGTTCAAAAAGAGTGTCGTTTTTACATGCATGTCAGTCAAATTTTTCTAACCTTGATCACTAATATATTTATAAATATTTAGATTGACTATAAAAAAATTATATGAACATATTTCACCTAAAAGAGTTTTTTTTCCTAATATTACAATTTTATAAGTTTTATAGTAAAAAATGATGATCAGATTTGCATCTCGGAGACTACACAATCAAAAAACAACACTTATTTAGGACAAGAGGGAGTAACATCCTTCAAAGTGGAAATGAAGATAGCACGAACAGATTATTAAACCATTTTGCATGCAGATAGTGCTGCAATCCATTGCACCACCAAAAAAAATAGTAAAATAATGAACATAAGCACTATACTGCCAGGGAAAGAGAACTGACTCAGATTACAAAATGGCCATCAATAGAAGTGGAAAGAAATTTTTTCCTAAATAGTTCATAAAGGAACCTTTGGAATTTTGAGTAGCAGCATTCAGTTTCTACATAGTCCAGTATTGACATATCTTACCTCAGTCTCTAGTAACTTCTTTCTCTTTTTCTTCACTGTCCTGGAAGCACTATATTTGTCAATCTGCTTTCCTAGTTTAGATTGATCAACTGGAGAATGTCCTTTCTTCCTTTTGTGAGATAATGCGGAACTTTCCTTTCCAAGTATTCCTGGTTCTATATGTAAGTGAAACAGAAACATAGCAATTAGCAACACAGCTATAAGACAACATATAATGTGAAACAAAATGGAAAAGAGCAGATCGCATTTTCATTCATGACAGAATGATGACCAACCTGAAGCAGTATTACTCTTGGGCTGTGGCATTTTAGTGGGTACATTCACCAGATTCTGCAATACATCTAAGACTAACATTTCCTCTGCAAATAACACAAAAAAAAAACAGTAGTTATATATTTTGCCCAGCTTATTGATCTTTATAGTACCATATGGTAGTTACAAAGGTTAACATAAGTTCAAATGAAAAAGAAAGATCATAAAGAGCTGCATTTAGTAGACTGCCTTCTCCACTTCTTCAAGAAAGCTTGTCATATTATTTTAAATTCATAGAAACTCCATCCATCACTTTGAATTAGTGAAAGAATTTTTATTCCAATATTTGAAAAGAAAGAATACTGATTGGCGCTAGAGGTATGTTTGTGAGGGCTTAAGCTAGAGTTAAAAGATGCCATAAGCTTGGAGTGACTTTGTAGACAAATTCAAACCATATTTGTTTTATGAAGCTAAAGCTGTCTTCCCTGGCTTTGGGCTTATGGGGCTTATGCACACGGCCAGGATAAGCTTATGACATGATGTTGAAGATGCCCTTGATTTATTCCAGAAGAAGGTCGGAAGTGTCAAAGTAGATGGATAAGCTACATTAGATGACAACAGCAACCTAGCAAATTGTTTTTAGTTTCATTACCAGAAAATAGAACCAGAAGAAATTAGGACAAACAGAGAATCAAAACAATAATTTGCCTCACGCATTCAGAGAAGGGCAATTTTATTATATGCCATTAAAAATTTTGAAAAGCCCATAAATTGGAAAGCTTGTATCCAAACAATATTTCTGCTCACATATTAGCAATTCTGGCTCTGGGCTAAACAATGGGGTTATCAGTTTATTACCATGACAGAGGGAAAGCAACAACATAATTATTGTAAAGATACCTGGAGAAAAGAACCCGTTAACTCTCTCAGGTAGGTTCTGCGAATCAACAGACGTATTCTCTTCTTTAGCCAACATGGTAATATCATGCTCAATTCTACTGGTGTGATCTTCCTTCATGCTTTGCTCATTTCTTCTCTTTTCCAAACATTTCTGAGTCTGAGAGATCTCAGTGTATCCAATTCCTTTTGTTTCCAAGAAAATGTGCCCTTGGACAGATTTAGTTGCTTCTGTTATTCCAGAACTCCCTTCAGGAGAGCACCCTTTCATCCCAAGGCTAGTGAAATTATTATTGGTGATCTCTTCATTAACCTTTATGGTTGAATTCACACTGTTTTTATTTGCCAGCACCCCATCATCACTATCATTCCTGTCCGCTGAGAATATAATTGGGACACGAGGTGTCCGTTTGCCAACAGGATGACTTTGGGTATTCCTGACAAGAACTGAAGAAAAAAATTTCAAGTGAACTGTCAGAATTCAGAAGTCAACAGAACAAGATAATTCTTGCACCAACAAGTGTTAAAATTGTGTTATTTTTCCTCACAGATGGCAATATGCAAAATGTTTTAAGTAAATCATATGAAAATGCCTCTGAATCTTCTCTTGCTCGAGTAATTTTTGCCACCTTTTGTCTTAAAAGACACTTTCATTTTAAGGGAGATAAAAAGATGATCAATAAAACGTCAAAAGAGATAACATATTTGCCAAAAAAAAAAATTACTCACTTCCATAGTATTCTTTCTTGAAAGAACATGAAAATCCAGGAATTTGCTTTTCAGAATAGAAGTGATCAAGAAAAGGTGCTTCTTTCACTTTTTTTGTTCCAATTTGAAGTGTGGCTTCTCCACGTTTCCGTGTCTTACCAGGTGCTCTAGCCATTTGATCACTTTTTCTATGACCCGAGAATTTATCCTGCCATTTTAACAAAAAGTTTTTTAAATGTCAATGTAGCATACATAAGATGAAACAAACAGAAAATCAAATCATGGCAATGTGGCATACCAATATCTAAATAGTAATGCAAACAGGCAAACCGAGTAAATCCATCATAAGCTTACCACAACATTGTGATGACCAGACACCAATGCAATAAATCCCATAGCAGTAGCTTCACTTTCTGGAAGAGATAAGAAAGTCTACACAAAAATACCAATCTGTAAATATTAACGTTCTCTTCGCCAGTAAACCATGTCAATCCAAACAAAGATCATAACAAACATGACTGAAATGAAACCATGGCTAGAGTCACATATCCAATATTAATCAACATAAGAAGCCAAAATACATGCTATTTCTGCAATATGATGTCTCATTCTATATGTGCAAAGCAGTGATTTTTTTTGGTAAAGCTCTGTTGGTTGTTGAGCACCACCAAATGGGAGTAGAATTATTTGTACAAAATGAGTATGAAATGAGCGGCCTGATAAGAGCTAAGGCCTACTAATAATAGAAGATGACTCACCCGATGCATACTGTAAAGAGCTTCTACCATGTCCGCTGATTTGGTAGCCACTGCCGCCCCCACCTGCAAATTCATACTTACTAATCAGCATTCCCATAAATAACAAGTAGCTTTACATTATGTCTCAAAGATACTTAGACAAAGAAGAAAAATCGAAGAGAAAGGTCAGACTGAAAATCAAACCTTTTTCCAATCTTTTCCATGTTGGTGGTAAGCTTCATAAAAACGCATAAGCTCATCATTGCTCCACTGAGGACCTAGCTCTGACATTTTCCTCTTCTGCACAATCAATACAATTTTGTAAAAGAGACAGATAACAGGGGAAGAACACATCACTGTGATATAGAAGGATATTTAGAGAGTGACGTGACACTACCTGAATTGCCACCATTTATCTGTCTATAATAAACTCCTTGTATAATTTCCAAAGAAAATATGCTTACTTTTAGTTTAACTTTGCTGGAACTTGTTGGATCTTCATGATGCTGTTGCTCCTCGTATCCTTTTATTGTGATCTTGGTTATGGTGCGAGAACCTTTTGCTGGACCCATCAGAAAGCTACTCAAGTCGCAATGATCATCTCGGACTTCAGGCCCAAAAAATACTGCTGCAAGAGACACATGCAAGCTCAGTAATGCAAAAGAATATTCAGCATATATACTGAATAGTGAATACACATATACATTGAAATATGCATTACATGGAAAGCTAAAATACAAATTATACTTAAAATTTTTGAAGCGAACCCAAAAATTTGTATGCCAACCTCCTAATGTTCCTAGTTTGTACCCGAAACAAGAAAAGAAAATCATACAGTTCCCTAACCAACTGCCCAAATCACTGATCAACTGTTAAGTTCCTTAAGAACACTGGTCAACTGTAATACTGTTGCAAAATTTGCACATCCAAGCAAAAGGATCAAACCAACAATCGTGTTATTCTGCTATCCATCTACTAATCGGAATAAAGCAACTAAAGTTATAAGCTTCAGAAAGACTATAAACCATCCCAAAGTCCAACCATAACCAATTTAAGAATCCAATGTGGTAAGGAATTCATCTAACTCTCAGAGACAACGGCAACAAATCCATCCAAAAGAACAAACTTTCCTCAATATTTGAGCACAAACTCCAAGTTCACGGCCAAGGCACCCAAAACACACCAAATTGACTTCTTTTTTCTTCAAAATTTAAGTAATGATTCAAATATCTGGAATGTCAGGCAACCAAAAATTCAGGAAAAATCGAACATGCGTAAGGTCACTCCATCCACACCCAAAAAAAAGGAACTTTCTAGAGAATTCTAGTAGAAAAATCTGAGCTCTGCAAACCCAAACCTGAAAGTTCAACAACAAAAATAATGCTAGCCCGAAGCGACCAAAATAGACAAGATCGGCACAAATGAATCAATGAATCACCGAATCAAAGAAGAATAAAAAAAAGTCGAACAGAAAATTTTCCAAATCACAACTGACTAAGGGAAATGCCACCAACCGAAGTTGTGGAGAAGAATCCCAAATTCTGACGGCATCGAAACAGAGAGAAACCAAATAAAATCCATCAAAAATCCTTAAAACAGAAGAAACTATAAACAATACAATCTCATCGGAGATCAGAGCCAACCAAAACCACAGAATAACAGAATGCCTCCTGACTCAAACAAAACCAAACAAACACCACAAAAATCTCATAATTCCAACGCAGCAACCTCTCAAAACAAGCCAGCCGTCACCAAAACTCCAATAGAAAGAGGAAAGATCAAACTGTCCTCAAACCCATCCCAAAATCCGCAAATTCCGCACAAAGCTGCCCAATAGAGCAGCCAAAAATCCCAAACCAAAAACCTTACAACACAACCCAAAAACCATCGAGGAGAAAAACTCCAAATAAATCTAGCAACACACATAGTCGGAGGCAACTAACAGGGACACAAACCCACCGAGAAACCCGGGAAATTTCCCACCATCACCAACCAAAAACCACTCAAAAATCTCGAAAAAAAAAACTCCAACCAAAAACCTCTCACCACAACGCAATCCATCAAACCATAGATCGAACCTTCCTGAACCCTGGACGAGAAAAACTCACACCAAAGCCCAACCACCTCGGATCTGGGCCAAATCGCGCGCGGAAAACACCCACACGCACGGCGCGGCGCGGCGCGGCGAATCCACGTCAAGGCCGGACGACGCCTGCGGCCAGGTAGGCGGAGGAGGAGGAGGCGGTGGATGGAGTTAGGGTTTGGGGGGGGGGTTTGAGGGGTTTTGGGGGGAAGGAGTTGGATCGGAGAGGGGAGGAAGCGGCGAGTGGGTGTGGTGGTGGGGGTGGGTTCGTGTTGTTTGCGCCTTGGCGGGCGCCAGATACAAGTAGGAGAGGAGGAGAGGAGGGGCGGATTTGTGACGTGGGAGGAATTGGAGGGGCCTAACTGCAACTTACTAGTTTGAAAATTAGCGTCGGGATTGGAAAAGAAAAATAAAATAAAATAAAAGGAAAAGGAAGCCTACACGGATGCGGTGGTGGACCTTGGGCCTTTTTCTATAGCTCGTTGTTATCTCATCTTGGGCTGTACGGCCGTCTATCAAAATTATAAGAAACATTATTAGTAATCCTCGATGATATAAAGTTCTGTATGGGATGGCTTAAACTTTCATTAAGCTATCTTTAGTGCATCGGTATTTCACGAGACGTTTTAATAGAATATTTTTCAGTATATTCTGTGTCACGTATGTAAAATATCATCTGAAACACGCTCTACTCCAATACAAAGGTGATTCGCGAGGCACTTCATGAGACACCTTCTCAAACACTTCAATATAAGGCGCTTCGGGGGCGTTCGTGTGGGGTCCACATAAATAATATTTATTAAAGATAAAAATTGTTAAAATAAAATTCAGATAATTCAAACACAACAAAATAAAAGATAGAAGCAGTGTTTCTACTGACGCGTAGGAACTGACCGTGCTGAAATCGGAGTCTCCGGGGGCCTGGAACATCAAAACCTAACAACCTAAAACTTAACTGTAAAATCTCTGAAACCCAAGTACCTATTTGCAAAATAGCCAAGACTCATAACTTTAAACCCTAACTTGGAAAGAATCTTTTTGTGATTAGAAAACCTCAAGGTTTTTTTACAATTATGCCATTTCTCCTCTCAAGACCTAGCCGTCGGCCTTTGTGAGGATTATTTCGTCTTTTCCTCTCCCCAAAAAACGCGAAGTCTCTGCCACCGAGCCTCCGCCGTTGCAGAGCCTCCGCCTATCTAGGCCGTAGCCGTTGTCGCCGAGCCTCCGCCAAGCTAGGCCAGGCCATAGCCACCGCCGTTGAGCCTTCGCCGAGCCTCGCCGCCGCCGCCACGCACGGTCGCCGGATCTGTGCACCCAAGCCGCCGCCACACTCGGTCGAAAAGTAGGGCCCACAAAACGCGTAATGGGGCGTCGTGACCGGTCCATGCGGCCGCTTTGACTGCGAGACATCGGTGGGGCCCGCTTGCAAAGCTTCGACCAAGGGTGCCTCGCCGGGCGTCTTCTCTCTCCTCGCGCAGTTTGTTTATTAATTTTTTGGTGCGGGGCCCGCTTGTCAGAGAGCCGTGGCGCCTGCGTTGGAGATAGCCTTAGAAGTAATTTCTTTTGTGTTTCGAGAAGTTGAGGGTGAGGGGATTGAAGGGTTTAAACTTTACAATTTAAAATGAATTTAAATTTCTCTGAGAAATTTTTTTTACTACACTCTGTTTATGAGAGTAAGTTTTGACAACATCAAGGTGAAACTGAAATCTTCCCAAATAAAACCAAAATAAAAGGTTGTTTAGGGTGTAGATACTTATTTTTTTCTAAAAATTTGCATCATCTATACCATATATCAAGATTTCGATTTAATCTCCACTCTCTCTTCTCCCCTACACTTATCCTACCTCCTCTTACTCCTCTTCTTAATCCTTGCCACTGCTCCACCTCTTCTTCTTCCTCTACCGATAACCGCTGCACACAGCTGGCAACAGCACCACATCGCCTCCCAACCATTGCCCTTCCATTGTTATCTCTCATTACCTTCACTTGCAACCAACAGCACCATCACCGCTTGGTTGCCCCACCTCCACTTGCTGCTTGGCCGCTACCGCCATCGGAGAAACTAAGGATAGAACTTGATAAATCTGAGAGGTCAGATTTAAAAGGACAAATTTGAGTTAAAGGTGGAGAGAGAAGTATATGTAAGATAAAAAAATCTTATTTATTAGCAAAACTAATAAAATAATAACTATATAATATTTTTTTTAATAATGTAGTGAATATATGTCAAGTAATTGTGAGATTTTAATACACAAATTGGAAACGTACAGTAACGCTCAGTCTAACATTTTGTTGAGAGTGATGTTGGCGATGGTGATGACAAGGCAGCTAAAGTAGTAAAGGGCCGACTAGCTCATGCGCTGCTGAAGGTCATGGAGGTCCACGATAACTAATGTTGGTTCGAACAATAAATAGCTGCTCGATTATATGTATGAGCTAGTATTACAGATAAATTATAGGATTTAATGTTCCTGCTCAGTTATATGTAAAATCTAGTTTGTCATCATTTTACTACTACATTATAGACAGATTGTAGTATAAATAAATTATAGGATTTACAGTACCTATCAAAAAAATAATAGGATTTACAGTAAAAATTACCAAAGAAAGATAATTAAAAATATCATGCACTCTAAGGGCTCTCAAATACAAAAGGAGTTACATAAAAAATTATGTTTTTCCTGGTAAGAGTTTCATTGGTTGAAAAATGTGTTTTTTTTTTTTGTTATTACATATTATCCAAAAGATTGTTCAATATATCAACAATAAGGGTTCCTTTTATAGTTCTGGATATATTGCCTAAAACATTGTAATTATTCCAAGCGATTGTTAAAGCACATAAAATTAAGAAGTTGACTTTGCGACAAACCATTCTGTTTAGCACTAAAAGCACTGTGAACTTTATACCAAATAATAAAAAAAATCAAATTATTCATGTTAAATATAAACCTGATTAAGGTTTATTTGTTTCAGTGATTAATGACAAAGAATAAGAAATAATGAAAGAGGTCTGAATTAATGTTAATTACAATAATCTGAACTAACATGTTAATCATTAAGTATTGTCAAGTTGCAAATAAAAGCATGATGTAATTTATGATAAAGACAACAAATTGGAAACCCTCATGACAAATGAAAACAAATCTCGAGAAAATCATTTGAACACAAACCGTCAAGGTTTGAGGAGATGGTCAAGTACAGACTCTCCAAGGAGATTGTTGAATATATGCCCACTTAAGGGTTTGAAAGGAGTTTAAATAAAATTTTAGAGTTTAAATGATTAATGATAATTGAAAGAACTAACCTATTTATTATAAGTGTTGTTATCTTTTAAGATCAGGTTTGATAAAGCAAAATGCTAAGAACCCTCGAGAGACAAGAAAAATAACCAAAGTTGGTGACTACGACATCTGTAATCAAAGTATCCTTGGTCGCAGTATATATGGTCTCAAGGATGACAACCTCTCAAATCAGAGTATTCATAAGTGGTGACTGACGATAAAGAATGAAGATCTACTAACGGTCATCTACGATAAAGACTAAGGCTTGTCTTTCATTCTTCCATAATATCTTCTGAACGCTTCATGGTATAGTCGACCTTATTTAATCTTTTCGGTTTTATATTTTATGGTCGCACTATCAATAGGGGTATAGTTGCCTGATTTATCTTATACCCTTGAAGCTCAAAATGTATGTCATATAGCTCAGGTGCTTGTTTAACTTATTCTTCATAGCTTTGAATATCTGTTGCACAGTCCATGCTTGTCACTATCCATAGGCGCACAGCCTTTGAGTATATGATCGCACAACAGGTGGTCTGAGCGACCGATGCAGTGACTTGTGTGGTCTCAGCAGCTGTGTGTGATAGAGATGGTCTCTGTGACCTGTTGCAACCTTCGTGGTCAAAGACTGTGTTGCGACCTTAGTGGTCAGATTGTGTGAACGACTTTTGTGGTTGAGTGGTCTCACGGCTGGGTCCTTGATTATCGCAGTCACAATGACTGTGTGCGGCCTGAGTGGCTTTAGTATCGGTCTTGAGGCTGGTGTGGTCTCATTACCTTCGATAATTGTGTCCATGGTCGAATCAAGACTCAATCATGTTTGTAGTGTACTAAGCATGTCATAACAGTTGTGAACTTGATCGTAGTTGTATCAGCTCATACTAGTTATGGTCGCGCTTGTACTAAGAACTGCGTGCGGTCAAATAAGATCGGTTTCGTTCCTGATCTCGTCTTCCTGAATTCTGTTGTATTTAATCCAGATGGGTTCTAGGTAGCGTTCAGTTCAGCAAGTGTATGATCAGAGAACATTCTTTGTACCGACCGCAGTTCGTCAGAGTTTGCACCTTGCTTTGTCACTGACAAGTGCATTTAATGCTAGCGGCTGGTGTACGTCTTGTCAGGTGGACAAAACGGCTAGTGGACGTTGTGCCTGTGAGGGGCAAACGGCTAGTCTCCAGCCGAGGGTTATAAATGCAGCTTGTGTGGCTTTCACCACAAGTGCTGATGCTATTGAATTAAAAAGAAAATCATTGTTGCATTCAAGTGCTGAGTTGCATTCACTCTGATCATTCATTCCATTCTTCTGTCGCTAGTTGTTGCTAGCAGAGGACAGAAAGTTCAGAGTAGTCTTGTTGCCGCTAGGTGTTGCTAGCTGAATGTAAAAGACTTAGAGCATTCAAGTATCTTTCATTTACTCGGGTATCTGGAGTTGGTGTAACTGTACTCAATTCATTTGTTGTCTTGATGAGCCTATCTAGGGAGTGTAGTAAAGAGCATTGAGAGAGAGTACATTTGCATAACATCTTGAGCTTCTTGTGTAGAAGTAGATTAAGAGATTGTGCTATACTTATTATTCTTGATGATTGCCGTCACCTAGACGACCGGTAGAGACCAACGACCTTCTCACAGACGGACTTGTCGAAGAGGCGTGGTATTCGGTTGTGAAGGTTTGGTGCTAAGTCTATCCGGGAAGGAGAAAAGCAACAAATAGTGAAATCGATATAATATTCTTGTGTAGAGTGCTTCAACGAGAATTAGTGGAAGTCGGCAAGTTTTCGATACCTCGGAAAAAATTCTTGTGTCATCGGTTATCTCTTTCTTTCTCTGCTTTTCATTAAGTTGTATTTCGCTGCTTAATTGTTTTCGATCATATCTTTGTTCTATTTGGTTGTTGAACAAAACTTGTGTTTTAATTATTTGACTTAATTTTGTTATGTGGTCGAATCGTGCTAATCAAATTAGAATATGTCTTTTGGGGTTAAAATTTTAATATCTCCTATTCACCCCCTCTAGTCGACATCCTTTGACCAACAATTCATATATAAATGTTTTTATTACATGGAATAGAGCCAGTCGGTAGAAACACGTGAGCACAACCATCACATCTTGTACTGTTGTACATCGTCTAAGGCTCTCTCCAATGGCGACGGTTGCGGCGGCGCACGTCGACGAAGGCGAACACATGCTCGTCACTTGCTCGGCGTAATAGGATGCACGCATTCTTCGGGCGGAGGCGAGCGTGAGGCGAGCGTGCGGCGAAGCTCACGTCGCCGTTGGAGGGGAAGATGAGCTCACGCGTGATTGTGGGCCTGTAGCTTCTAGGCCCCTAAAGAGTGTTTTAATAATTAATGACAACTACAAATGCTACACTAACGTTACCTGCCTAGTTGTGTCAAGAAGAGACTTAAAAGACAGGTTAATGAAAGGTGAAGAAAGAGCCTCATGATGAAGAAAGGGCATTGATCAAAAGGGCAAAGGTACGAAATAGAGTCTTTTCCATTTTTACCGGTATAAGGTGATTAAAGAAGAATTTTGACCGGATTTTAGGATAGTTGCCGTACTATTAAGAGGAGCATGTGGTGTATCACAAAATACTTTATCTATGTGCCACAAATCATTAAATCAACTTGCATTACATACTAGAAGGTCATATACTTTGAAAATGCTTATTTCAGCTCAATTCTGCTCAGCACTGTCTCAGTCGGTCTGACCGTCTGTTAGACCGGTCTGACCGAATTCACGAATTGACCGAATAGGATCTTGGACTGACCGACGTTATGTCTAAGTATAGTGTATTCCTTTAAAAAGTCGGTCTGTCCGTAGTTGAGATCTAGGTCAGACTCATGGAACTTCTTGTTTTATCTTTCTGTTGTTTTTGAGCTATGACGGTCTGACCATTTGATTAGATCGGTCTGACCGAGCAATCGGTCTGACCGTGCTTTTGAACTACGGTCTGACCGTATGGCCGGTTTGTCCGTATTTTTCGGCTTGACCGTATAAAGTGTCCAGAAACTATGTCGTCTCTGGACAGTTTCACGGTCTGACCGAAATAGCCTCCGGTCTGACCGTGTGTGTGCCTGACAAGGGCAGTTGAGCATTTATTATGCCTGTTTAATGCCGTTGCAATTGCGGCGGTCTGACCGGGCATATACCTGCGGTCTGACCGCCAAGTGATCTTTTTCTTTCAACGGCCTGTAACGGCTATATTTATTGTGGGGGGTATATATACTCCCATGCACGGCCCTGTTCACGACTTTTGGCATAATCTTGAGCATTGTCATCATCCTTGGGAGTTTAAGCTAGTTTCATACACTTTAGGGTTCAAATTCTCGAATTTGTGAGAGTGTGCATTTGAGATCTTCTAGTGCATTGCATTTAGATTATTAAATCAATCTTGTGGCACTAGAAGAAGGCTAAGTGATCATCACCGGCTTGTTACTCTTGGAGTTTGCCGGCTCCTAGACGGCTAGGAGAAAGGTTTTGGAGAGCTCTTCAAGGAAGATTGTGAAGACTCCTCAAAACGTCTTGTGAAAGGGTTGAGCACGCCTTGCCGGAGCGGTAAAGTGCATCCTTAGTGAAATCGAGGTTTGGATAACTCATCACACTAATCCAACTCAAGATCTAGGTCACTTCTCGAGAGAAGGTTGACTAGATAGAGGAACAGTTAGAGATTTGAGTTTGCCTCAACGTGGATTAGGGGTGATCGGCAAATCACTGAGACCACGGGATATATCCTTGTGTTGAAATTGTGTTTTGTTCATCTTGTGTTATTTATTTGCTCTCATTATCTATAAATTGTTTGTTTTATTGATAATTTGTTAAAATCGCCTATTCACCCCCCTCTAGTCGATCTCCTAGATCCCTTTCAGGGCCCCATTGAGAAATAAACCAGCTAACCTTACTCGCGAATTTTTAAATCTGACAAGTGGGTCCAAGGAACAAACGGTCCCACTGTCAGTGAGAGGTGTTTACGGTGCGCACGTGAAACGAAATCAGAGGCGTAGGGCCCACAACTGGCGTAGTGCGCGGTGTCAGTGCGTGCGACACCGATTCATACATTAGCCACTATCACTGACATCTGCGTCCCACAATCAAATTCCCCACATGTCAGTTAGAGGGTTAGATCTGTTTCCGTCGCACGCAAGTGAAGCGCGTAGGCCCTACCTGACGCATAAACCGCATGAGTGCACCAGCCTCGATTTTTTCACGTACGCATTCGATTTCAATCTTAAGTCACTGACATGTGGGTCCAGTGACGGTTGACCCCACTTGTAAGTGAAACATAACATTTTGTTGTGTCGTGTCAGTGGCACATAATTTTTTAGTGAGTCCACCTGTCAGTGATACGAAATTTTAATAAGTTTATATATTTCTTTTGTTAAATCATTAAGAATCTGGTAAAAGTCAAGCTGTTGGAGATTTGATTGTTGCTTGACTTTATGAGATTGTCTTCGCACACATGACAGGAAATATTCTGTTTAAAAACTAAATTAAAGTCAAGAGGATTGAAGATAGCCTACGATATTACCAATGGATCACAATATATTATCACAAATAGTACATTAATCACAGGAATATATTACACTATAGGTACTATCTTCGATTAAACATACTTGAAACTCTTGCAAACAAAGTTTTTGGTTTGCAAATATTTACCATTTCATGCTTAACAGACGACTTTTTTTTATTGAATTAATATGCTTGTTAAATGTTGATTGCTATGAATGCACTTATTAAGCACCTCAAATAGTCAAGTTGAGAGTAAGCATGAAAAAATTGGCATAGTCATTGGGTATTTACTAATATATAGATACTTATTTTGCTCTTATATTATATATATATCTCTATTATAGGTGAAATTTCTCTTCTTAGATCTAACTCGTTAAGATTCACATATACTCTTCTTAACTTCTCCGTTGTGATCCGGGGGTGGGTGGTGGGAGGTGGAGATTGTGGGAAACAGAATGACAGAAAGACTATGGTCGAACAATAGTGTAGTGAGGTGACAGTGGTGGCACTGGCTGCGGACGGCAATGACAGGTGAGGGAGATGAAGAGGTGGGGCAGCAGCGGCAGTAGTGAAGGCAAAGATCAGGGGAAGAGGAAGAAGAGGGAGAAAATGTCTAAGAAGATCGAAGGTGAAAGATAAATAAGATCTGGATGTATGATATATATGATATAAGTTTTTTTAAAAAAAATCTGACATCTACATCCTAAACAATCCTAATTATTACTGTCTTGGTATGTTTATCGTACCTAAAATAACCAATATTTTAGAACGAAAGTTGTATAACTCTTGCAATGACCAAAATAGAATGTTTCAAGTATAATATATATAAGAAGTGTGGCAAAATGGTGATGGTACCGATGCTGTAACATTTAAAATAAAATATCGCAAATATATGATAAGTTATGAAGTTTACAACATTTATGGCAAAAATGTCGCACCAACTCGATACATACATAACTAAATTACACATCAATACCATAAGTCTTCTGAACTTAAATTCTAAAATGGCGTATCATTGAACGTATTTAATTAAGTCATGTATATTAATTTATTAGTTAAGTGATAAAAAAATAATATAACAGACATATAAATATATTTTAATCACAATCAAACAATCTCTTATTTTTCATACAGCATATACAAAAAGCATATTATTTGCAAATAACACAAGCATATGTTTACAAAAACCACCCCCACAAAATGAAAATCACTTGAAAAACTCTCCTTCACAATCACAATTTGTCACCAGCCCTACATTCTTGTGCATACCATCCCCATCGTCCGCTACTCATCCAAATCATATTTCATGATTGTCGCGATTGTTTTTTTCTCTTCTCTATTTACTAGTTAAGTGATAAAAAAAATAATATGATAAGAATTTATAGATTTTAATTCTAAACCAAACAATACGTGTACTACATAGAAAATATATTATTTGCAAATTATGTAGGTATGTTCGCAAAAACCACCCAAAAATATGGAAACCCTCACCAAAAACTATCCTCCAGTCACATCACCGGCCCTACGTTCTCGCGCGCGCCATCTCCACCGTCCACTGCTCATCCAAACTCCATTTCATGGCCGCCGCCGCCGCCGCCGCCGCCGCCGGCCCCGCCCTCTCCGGCGCCCTCCGCAGCCGCCTCCCCCATTACCACCGACGCCGCCTCCTCGCAATCACCGCCGCCGCGTCCCCGGAAACCCCTTCCCCTGTCCCACCCCAACCACAACCACCACTCCGCAAGAGCTACTTCCCGAAGCGCGGCGAGACCCTGGAGCTCACCTGCGAAGCCCTGGCCTTCAAGGGCAAGGGCGTCTGCAAGGTCGACGGCTCCACCTTCGTACTCCTCTGTGACGGCGCCCTCCCCGGCGAGCGCCTCCTCGCCCGCGTCCGCCGCCTCCACCGCGGCGCCTTCGCCGAGGCAGCCAAGCTCAAGACCCTCTCCCCCCACATCGACGCCGTCCAGGCCCCCTGCCCCCTTGCCGCTGACTGCGGCGGCTGCAAGACCCAGTCCCTCGCCTACGCCGCCCAGCTCCGATACAAGCACCTCCAGGTCCGCGACTTGCTTGTTAACTTCGGCAAGTTTAGCCCCAAAGACTTGGAGAAGTCCAAGCCGGATGCTATTCTTAAGCCCATTGTGCCGTGCGATGAGATATTCCGGTACCGGAACAAGGTGAGGGTTTTGGGTTTAGGAGGGGTTTTGATGCCAAATGTGGTGCCGTTAAGTGTTTCTTTGGTTGGTGTTGTTGTTTTTGCAGATGGAGTTCTCATTTGGGGCGAAGAGGTGGGTGCAAAGGGAGTGGAAGGAGGAGAAGGAGGAGGTGGTGGAGGAGGGGAGGGAGGGGGAGGATTATGTGTTGGGATTGCACGTGCCAGGGTTCTTTGACAAGGTGCTCCATACTGAGAAGTGCTTCCTGCAGAGCGAGCCGGCCGATAAGGTGCTAGCAAATGATTTTGAGTTCTGTAGAATTTTTATTAGTTTGTTTGCATTGGGTAATACATTTTAGTAGAACCGCAAAACTTGGGTGGTTGAAGAGGTGCCTGCAACTGCAAGCAACGAGACTAATTGTATCATGCATGGGAGTTAAGCTGTTTTGAATTACTTTGTACTAGGAGTACATAAATGGTAGTTGAGTTCACTTTAATGCTAGATAGCTGGTGTGGTGATGCATTACTATTTGCTAACATATTGTTATAAAGTTCATGCTGCTGGATACAATTCCGGGATCATTTTGTTCCCATGTTTGATGTAATATTGGAGTTTATATATTGTTGGTTTGTTCGAATCTTTTAATCATGTCGTCGCACAACCATTAAATTGATGAGCACTATTGGTTCTTAATGTTTGATTTTAGGCTATGGGATGTTGAATTGATCACTTGCTAATTTCATAGGTTCTTGCAATTGTTCAAGAAACTTGGATGAATCCAGCTCTTGGCCTCACACCTTATGATGTCCACAAGCACACTGGGTTTCTCAGGCATCTTATGATAAGAACTGGAAGGTATGGTGTCCCATCTGATTCTGTGATTCTACCAATGATTTCCATGGTTAACTCTAAATATTGCATTTTGATGCAAAATGTCATAGTATAACTACTATTTAATAGACACAGATTTTAAGGACAATATGATTGTAAATGTAATGCTTTTCTAGTTCTAGTTCTAGAGCCTAACAAAGGAGCAAGCCGATGCAATCAAGCAATGTAGCATTGTGGATTGAATTAATAAACTTTGGTTCTACAATGGAGAAATCTTCCAATTGGCAGGATAATATGGTTCTGATATTTAATACTCAAGTTAGTACCTTTCGACTTTATTAGCTTCTAGACCAAACATTTCTGACTAGAAAGCATCCTATATTAATTGTTCAGTTCAAAACAAAGTGGCCGATAAAGTAGGGAAAAGAGATGTTGTCATTTCCTACCCCGAAGGAGAAGCAATTCCACCTTATGTTACATTTGAGCACCTTTTTTATGATGAGCACATTTTAATATTCCATTCCATTTTGTTTTCCAGAAATGCCACCACTGGAGGCCCAGAAGTGATGGTCAATTTTGTGACATCATGTTATGAACCAGAGCTACTGGTGCCTCTTGTTGACAAGATCACGAAAATACCCGAAGTGGTTTGTAATAAGAGCCTCCTTGTTTCAATACCAGTATGACAAATATGAGCTATGTTTATTTGAAGCCCTTACCACATGTATGACATCATGATAACATGAATACATGATGTTTAAGCTAGTTGACTTGACAACCATACAATCAGCACAAAACTCTTATATACAGTTGACTGTTTTCATTTTTAAGACAATTAAATATTACGGTTAACAAGTTTTGGCCTTCTAATACTGATTTTCCTATACTGTCAATGTAGGTTAGTGTCATAAATAATGTGAACACATCTGTTAGCAACATATCCGTGGGGGAACAAGAATATACCTTGTATGGGAAGCCAACCATTACAGAGATGTTGAGAGGACTTACTTTCCAGATATCTGCCAACTCCTTTTTCCAGACTAATACAAAACAGGTCTGTTATGCTTAATTTTGATAAAGTGATTGTAACATTTTATTCATTCACCACAATGACATGTCATGTGTCTTGTATATCCTTTGGTTTGTTTATTTTGGTTATTTATTTCATAGATGTATGAAAACAGATTTTAAGAAAAGCTACGAAATAAGCAAAATAACCAGATGGTGGGAGCATGCATATTTGCCTTGTCTGAAAGCAGGAAATGACAGAAAAATGATTGTTGACATGAAGTTCCTTGTTAGTGGTGTTATAATTTGGATGCGCAGTGCTTGGAGTTTTCATATGGTTCCTGCATATAAAAGTAGTGAGCTTAAATCTTCTATTAAGTTCCTGCAGGCTGATGTTCTCTACAAGCTTATTGAGGACTGTGCTGGACTTAAAGGAGATGGCTCAGAGATTATTCTTGACTTGTTTTGTGGAACTGGAACTATTGGTCTAACCCTTGCTAGAAGGTAGTTTTTCTTGTTGTGATAGCTATCGGGAGATGGCAATTTTTAGTTAATGAATGCTTTTCTGATTTGCCCAGGGCAAAACATGTCTATGGATATGAAGTAGTTCCTGAAGCCATTGCTGATGCTCGAAAGAATGCTAATCTGAATGGTGTCAGTAATGTTACATTTATTCAAGGAGACCTTAATAAAATTGATGAAACATTCGGGAAGGAGTTTCCAAAGCCTGACATAATCATATCAGGTTTGTTTATGTTTATATTTGCTAGCCTGCTTTGGATGTCCTTAGTTTGGTCCCTTCACTAGCTACCTAGGGCATCTTTAGACATAAAATCATCTGTAAGAGTTACCCTCACCATAGAGACTTAGAGAGCCATGCTCTACCAGTTGGAGCTGTAGTCTGCTCCTCTAAAACCTAATTTTCACTAACAAAATTTTCAGATCCTAACCGTCCGGGGATGCACATGAAGCTAATCAAGTGGTTGCTGAAAGTTAAAGCCCCTCGAATCGTGTATATATCATGTAATCCAGCTACTTGTGCACGAGACTTGGACTACCTATGCCATGGCATGGTATGTTTTTGACTCTACATATTGGCAGCCACTGATTACCATGTGGTATATTTTAGCTCTTGCGATTTTTAACTGTGATCTTCAATGGATTTGTCTGCAGGAAGAGAAAGATTTGAGGGGATGCTACCAGCTGGAGAGTGTTATACCTATAGATATGTTTCCCCACACGCCTCATATTGAGTGCGTGTGCTTATTGGAGCTGTGCTGATTGTCAGATTTGGTCCTCCACAGCCACTGGGGAGGTGGTAAACTGTGTTATCAACTGCATCTTGCTTACTTGCCAACTCAGTGATAGTTTATGCATTTTTGCTCTGGTTATTTAATGTTGTTCTCTTCTGTTGCAGGGATTGTTGTATATCAGAACGGGACCTCCTTTGTGAAGTCGATCAGCAAATGCTAGTCAGAGTACAAAAATTGCATATCCAGGTGTTTGATCTGACTTTTCCAATATCATCATACTCTTCCATGATGCTCATGAATGAGGAGCCTTTGACTTGCAGGTGGGAGATTATCATGCTACACCTGGTGTATACTGAAGCCATAAAAAAGTTTTCAGATAACCGGTTTACCTGTTAGATAAAGCTGCCACCTTGGATTTTTGTAGGAACATTGTTAATGAGTATGTACTTTTGCTGGATGAATTCTTCAGTTACCAAATCCACAAGCAGAAGGGAGGCTAAATTCAATGTAGTTCCTCCAATGTGGATCATTTGTTGATTGGTTGCAGCAAAAAGTACAAATCCTTCAAGCTGAACAGGAAAAAAATAAACCCTGCAAACAACGTTTTGTGACTTTTTCAACAACCATCAGCAATGATAACGGAGGGTTTACACATCGTTGTGACCAATGAATTCTGAAAACTGTGGGATTCATTTGTCTGGTTGTTTGAAGGTGTCGTACGACTTTCTTCCAAAACAGTCTTTCTATCACCTATACTAAACAGAGTTCTTGAACTTTCTTGGCACATTAAGCAAAGTTGTGAAATAAGAGGTGGAGCAACGGCTAGCTAGTCATTTTTTCCTCTTATCAATTATGTGTTATCTTTTCTATGATATGTAGGTTGACATGATTTGCATTCAATGCTTAAATTTACATACTATAGAAGAATACAGTCAAATATACAGAGAGAAAACAAAGATACAAGCTACAATTCTTTTGTTAGCTATATGATGTTCTTAGAGGTACTATTTTTTTCCCAGATAAGCACGAAATGAACATATGTTCGAAAAGAATGGTAATGATGTTCTACTGAGTGCTGGGCTCACCGATGGCGGTAGATAAAAAGTTTATCATACTTGTCATGAAAAATCTATGTTTGGTATGTGGGATATTATATTGGTTTTTGTTGATGAGTAGATATTTGTTTTTTTTCTTATTTTGTACATATTTATCTTTATGATTGGATCAAATTTTTTTAAGGTATATTTAGTCTCTTTTTTAAGTATAGTTGTGGTGTTGTCGTGCATGGTGGCACGATGAGTAGTGGCGATTGGTGACAGGAGACAAGTGATAGAAGGTCGGTGGTTGTGTCGTAAGGTGGCAACAGTGGGTTGACGGTGGTAGTGAGTAGAGGTGTGTAATTTTGTCTTATATCGAAAATACCAAACTGAAAAAATTGGACCAAACTAAAATTTTTGGTTTATGTGGTATATGATACTCAATTCAGTAGGACAATTACGTTCTTTATGGTATTCGGTATGTTTTGGTATTTATCGAAAAACCAAAAAATGGAAACCAAAAACATTGAAAAAAATCACTCTAAGTCTCTAATTGGCTAACTGCCCACTCCACAACATGAAGCAATGTTATTATTGAGTATTAATCTGCAAATTTTTAATGGCTTAATATTATTTAGTGTTTAATTTTACTTGTTGGTCATTATGAACCTCTGTTACTATATTATTATGTGGTACTTTAAATTGCAAATAAAACATACTATGTATGTTTGTATTAATTTGGTAAATTTGAAATTAACCGATAATGTACCGAACTAATTTGGTATTTATTGATATCGAACTGAAATATTGTTTGATAAATATAGTATTCAATTTACAATATTGAAATTAAAAAAATACTGGAAAACCCAAACAAAAAAACCGAATTTTCTTAATGCACACCCCTAGTCGTAGGGGATCGGGAGGAGGGAGAAGAAGTATAAGGGAAGGATGAGATTAAATCATTGAATATAGATTTGGATGTATGATGTAAATGGTGTAAGTTTTTTAAGAAATAACAACCGCGTGAACTCTAGACATTCCTATTTCTTATGACATTTTTTTAGAATTGCTAATAAACATTTATCTGTTTTTTTCTTATCTTATATATAACTCTTTTCACTATAGGATCAAACTCTCTTCTTAAATCTAATTTTATAGGATTTATTTAATCCTTTCTTTGGTTTTTTCGAGGCAACAACTGTATGGTACGGCAACGAGATAATGGTAGTGCCGTCAGTTGTGGGTGAAGGTGATGGAAGCTGGTGGCTATGGGGGAGATGATGATGGAGAAGCGGTAGTGTAGTGAGGCAGCTGGTGATCGACAATCGTGAGTGACAATGGTTAGTAGAGGAGAAGAGGGTGGCAAGAGTGGCGGAGGGATTGGGGGGAGGGGGGGGGGTGGGGGTGGGGGTGGGGGTGAAAATTAAATTTAAATGCGATATATGGTGCAGGTGATATAAAGTTTTTTTTAAAGAAAACACACATGCAATTTCTTTTTTTCAACAATCAACTGGTGGGTAAACCCTAAAGGTCAAAGGAGGCGTGGAAGGTGAGTTCCACACCCATTCTGTGCGGGGAACCAAACGGGCCCCGCATGACAGACACCGGGGACCCCCTCGACTCCCTCCCGGGGGCGGTTCTCGCCGACGTCCTCAGCCGCGTGGCCGACGCCGCCGACATCGCCGCGTGCCGCCTCTCCTCGCGCGCGCTCCTGTCCGCCTCTTACCACTGCCCCCGCGTCCGCCTCGCCGCGGCGGCCCGCCGCGGCCGCCGGGGCGGCTCGGCCCTCCGGATGGTCGCCGGGAACCTCGCGTCCCTCCTGGGGTCCCACCTCCACTCCCTTGCGCTTGACGCGTCCGGCGGGTGGGATGGGGTGGAGTGGCTGAACGTGGCGGAGGTCGACGAGGCTGACGACCTCCACATCACCAGCGGCGAGGCAGTGACTGCGTGGGCGGCCACTGCCGCTGGCCGCGCCCTCCGCGAGTTGAAGATCGCCGACTACTGGCCGCAGTCGTGCTGGAGGAAGGCAGACGCGCTTCCTCTCATCTCCCACTTCTGTCAGTCCTCTCTCCCCTTCTCTCCCCCTGAGAAAAGCATCCATTGCTCATAGATTCGGCGTTCTAAGGCCAGGTCCAACGCCGAATGTTCACCGACGCCTGGCAATAAAAAAAAGCATATTTTTTCGTGTGAGAGGAGAGAGACGAGGCTTTGTGAGGCTGCCCGAGGTCGTGATTTTTTTATTTTTATTGTCTCGATTTATGTGTGATCGAATTTATATAATTTCATATATTAATTTAGGCTAAATTAGATATTGATTATATTAAGAAAGTTATAATTTTTTTAATTATCTTCATATAGATCAAATATCACATATATATGATGAATTAAAAGTCATTGTTGTTTTATTAAAACCATCTAGATGTATCACTCGTGGATCTGTGTGAAGCGGTCTCACGAAATACATTTGTATTAAAGTAGAAGAATATTTCATGTGATGTTTTGCACACATAACACAGAATTTACAGGAGAATATTCTGTTGAAACGCTTCACGAAACGTTTTTGTATTGTACTCAACTTAAGAAGCATTCCGAGTAACAAAGAGAATATTAATTTACTGTAACAAGTTAATATGCACAAAGAGCACAGTAACTGAAGAAACTATTAAGTTTTAGGCCTCTAGCTGCAAGTTTCTGTCTTTCTGCCTTCAAATCTTGTTTTTGCTATGCATGTGGGCTCCCTATAATCAAATATATTGCAGCAGATTTGTAGTTGTCCGGGCTGTCAGATTTCAATTAGGATGAAACTCAACTTAGAATATGTTCATCTCATTTAACTCTGCTTGTGATGATCTTGTATTGAAATTTGGTATATGCAGGCCAGAATCTTGTCAAACTGGAGCTGAGAAATGCTTGGCTATCTGTCGATGGACTCGAGATCATGCCAAAGCTTACTCATCTGACTCTTGAATTCATCAGACTAGACGATGAGGACCTTACCAAATTGAATGAATGTTTCCCTTGCCTTCAAATCCTCAACCTTATTAGAGTTGGAGGGCTGAAGGAGCCCAAGATTCGCCTTCCTCAACTAAAGGCTTGCTACTGGGAAGTATCAAATGTCCCACGGTCTTTAGCTATCCATGCACCTAACTTGGTTGATCTTGAGTTGAACTGTGCTCGACCAGATGTGCTGATTTTAGATACTCCTTGCTTGTCTACTCTGAAGCTCACCATTAGTAAACTTGGTGGAACTGTTCAAGTTGATGGTCTTGTGAGTTTAACTAATCTTCGGATAGAGTCACTGAATCAAAATTCCCTCTTGCCAGTTTTTGTGGACAATCAAGCTATAAGTACATTGGAGCTTGAGCTACCTGATTCTGCAAACCACTTTGAACCGTTTGAAGATCTCAATCCAGATTATCTTCTCCCCATGTTTGCCAGCATCAGTGAAGTCAAGTTGGGCCCCAGATTTTCACGTGAACTGTTGAAGTATCTTGTGTGCTGCACGAACAGTCAATTTCCAACCTGTTTAATGAAACTCCTGGTTCATCTGCCGTCATCAGACAATCTTCTTCAGCTTGTACCCTTGTTGAACATTTGTGCACCTTCATGTGAGGTGACTATTCTTTTCCATGCTGATTCTGCTGATGCTACCTGCCAGCTTGCTACATCTACTTGGATGGCAAAGTTTCCAATGATCAGATGGCAATGGTGTACTTGGAGACAATTTCACTTAGATGGATTACCCGCATTGCATGCTGTGCAGAAATCCAGATCTTAGTCTATAATATTCCATGAATGAATCAGACTTTTCTTACAGTATTGGATGGGTGTTATTTTGCTCGTAGACTCATGATACATGGTTGTGGTTAGATGGATGTTTAGTGATTCACAGCTACTTCATTGTTCCCAAACGTACAAATATTCCAGGACAAGCAGCTGTTGGCATCATAGGTTTGATGTTTCTTTTCTCTTGTTCCATATCTCACTTTTTGTCAGGTTACATATTAATTACTCTAACAGAAACTGCAGAAAATATTATGTAAACTATATCTTGATGTTGTTCAATGTTTGGTCGAATTGTTATGTGCATGTTATGCTTCCAGTTTTCCACATGAACAAGTGCTTGTTTTTGTGCCTAGTTTATCCATCTACTTGCTTGTTGAAGATTCAATTGATCTTATTGAAGTATTTCTTTTGCTGGAAATTGTCATCTATTCTTTCTGTATGCCAGTAAATAGAATTATAAGACACAGGAAGAGGAACATTAAAATGCGGATGAAAGTAACAAACCAAACTAACAAAAAACTCGAGAATTTTACATTTTTACATTGTATTCCTTGCCATCATTGTACATTGTCTTCTTTGTTCGACCCTATGTACATTTAAACCCCATCTGCAAAGTTCTGAAACCACAAGAAAGAACATGCACAAGGTGCTCTAACTCTCATGAACCCAGTAAGATGCCTAAGCAAAAAGAGTAGTGCAGTTTAAAATTTTTTAGCTTTCTTTCCCGCCAGTTCAGAAGCAGAGGCAGCAGCGACACCCGCAGCTGGGGAAGTGGCAGTGGCAATCACAGTCGCAGCAGCACCACCATGGGAAACAGCAGCGCCAGCGCCAAGAGCACGGAAACCAACAACAACAATCCTCGCCTCTACAACAATCTCTGCAGAGACACCACCCCTTGTCCGGCCAACAACAACAATCCCTGCACAGACAACACCCTTTCCACGGCCAACAACAGCAATCCCCGCAGAGGCACCACCCCTTCTCCGTGCTTGGGCCCTCCTCCGTCATCTCCTCCTGAAACATCACCATCCTAGGCGGCTCCTCGCTTTCCTTCTGCAGCGGCTGGTAGAGTGCGTTGCTCGGGTTGTTCTTCGGCGACGTCTCTGCCAATCTGGAGATCAAACAACATTTCTCATGTCAGGAATGATTTAACTAAATTTGAACTGCCATACAAAGATGAGGATGATACATACATAGGAAAAGCGAAGGAGAAGTTGCTGGAGCTGCCTGAGGAGCTGTCATGGCGGAATGCCACAATCTTCTTGCTGGCGCTCCCGCTGGAGTCCGAACTCGCGCTGCCCGGCAATGTAAAGTCCTTGGCGCCGTGCCCGTCGTCGTCGGACGGTCGAAGCACGTCACCCGCCTCCGGCGCCTCGGCGACCGTCGGCAGCTTCCACTCGGGCTCCAGGCAGCCCGCCACCATAGCCTCGTCGTAGAAGTGGTCAAAAGGCGACCTGCCGCTGGTGTAGAACGTGGTGAGGTCGCCGGATTGGCTGGCTCCGTGGATGCTGAACAGGGACTCGTTCGACGCCACGCTCCACTCGGCGGAGCCCGTCGACTTGGCCTGGAAGATGGCCGATGGTATCCTCTCTGGGTCGAACCCTTCCGCAGCCTCGGGCTTCGCCATCATCTGAGCCTCCGGCGGCTGCGTCGGCGCCACGAACACCGCACTGCTGTCCAAGAGGAAAGCGTCGCTGGCCAGAGCCTGCTGCTCAGGCTCCGGCCACGCCACCCACTCGGTGAGCTTGTCAGCCTCGGCAACGTGCGCCGTGGTGCTAAAGTCGGCGTTGTCCGACTCAGCGGCCAGCGGGTTGCTGAGCTCGGCCGCGTCGAGCTGGAAGAAACTCTCCACCTCCGATGCCTCCGACGACGACGAGGACGAGATTGAGCATTGCTTGTCCAGCTTTGGTGCAGTGTCGTCTGAAAGCTTGTTTGATGATGGCATGTCTTCTGATGGCATAGGCACATCATCGTCGTCGTTGTCGTTGTGTTCTGAAGGCTTGTCTGACGGCGGCGCGTCTTCTGTCGGCGTAGGTGCGTCGTGGTCGTTGTATTCTGAAGGCTTGCTCGGCGAGGACGGTGAGCGGGGCCGGGGCTCCATAGGTGAGCTTTGGCATGAGATGAGATAGTTTGTTTGTTCAGTGCAAATGAAATGAACGAGACTGAAATGCTAACAAGAAGATTAAACATGCGCGTCGCGATTCCATCATACTATCTCTCAAAATTGCAATGTATAAGGGCAAAAGGGAAAATTGTCATTCCACAATCACCCACTGTTGTGAATAAAATTGAAGATGGTCAAGCAAAATTCAATTAACAAGAAGATTAAGATAATGTAGTTTTTTGAAGAGAAAAATTCAATGCGAGAAACTAATGCATCAAGAAAGAGAAAAGAAAAGAAAAACCAATGGTAGAATCACTACAATTAAAATTTTAACTTACCTACAAAAACAAATTGAACCCCAATTCAGGAAGCTCAATTGAAAAGCTTGATATATAGACAGCAAGAACAAAGAAATGGATGGAATTGTGACGAGAAAAGACGGCCAATTGGTGGCTCGCATTTATATATTTGGCACGAAAAAAGGGAGTTGGATGCAGCCGTTTGTAGCTAAAGTGGGAGCTGCCGTTTTGCCGGTTTGAGACCTATATTTGGTTGAAAGAGACACGACTCGTGAGTCGTGACGGTGCATGTTAGCGCTACAAGCCCGGGAAACCAACCAATTAACAGCACCAATCCATCCTGGCTCAAACCAAATCAAGCCATCTATTTGGTTCTTTTTTTTGCAAGTCACAAGCTAGTATGAATCCCTTACCTTTCAATTCTTTTTGAGCATTTTAACTGTTGGATTAATATTCGAGTAGCTGATCCAGAGACAGGAGAAAAGTCCGAATATTTCACAAGAAACTTGAAGTACCTCAAAATTTCACCGACCTCAGTTCCTGAGTGCGTTTTCTGACTTTGAAAGATTAGGGATTCGAATCCTGCATGCATAGTGCATATTGAAGTAGTTAAGTGTTACACTGAACGTTGTATAAGTTGATATACTCTTGCATTTGTTGGTGTAGCCTAGAAGAAATGTAATAATATTTGGCTAATGTTTACACTTAAAAAAGTAAATATGTGTGAATGGACAGATGTTTAATGCAGTGCTCTAAAAGGCAGTTGTATCGCCTCATATTTCAGCCGATATATCCATATCACCAATATACCAATATTGATTTGGTATGTCAGCTTGAAATGCCGAATTGGAACATATTAGCCAATATATCAGTGTATCGGTCAACACATTTACAACCGATATATGGATTATTAAACTGTAATTGCAACTTTGTTGGAATATTTATAAACTTGTTATGTTTGTAAATTGAGATATGATATTTATTCTACAATAGTTTGATATTAGAACAGTATGATATATATACATGTATAACTCAAAACTATGAATATTTTAAAATTTTGATACGGTAATAAATCATCTGATATATCACCTGATATTTGATATCAGATATCTGATACGCCAAAACCAATCCAATATAAAATCAATATCCACAATTTAGAACCTTCCTTGATTCATGTAAACAATGTAAGTCAATCTAAGCGGAGACATTGTTTGACAAACTTTGTTGGTAATGAATTTGATTACTACACCGAAAATGAAGTAACATCTGTGCCCGAAGAGTAGAGTATTAATATTGTGGTAAGTATCATTTCAAGGTAGACGCCATTATTTGAATGAATCTAATTAAAATGTAGAAATATTATGAGCTATTTTTGGTTGTTCATATTGGATGCAATTTAACTGGTGTTTTAAAAGGTTTTTTATATCATCTTGAGCGAGTTGAATTGAACAATTTGAGCAATTTAAAGTATATACATAGACGCATTAATAAATTAACAACTAAAAATCATCCGAGTGCATTTGAAATCTATGGATTACATCACAAATTCATTAAGCCTGTTTTAATTCTTGCAAAGAACACATAAAACTTGAGTAGATTTTGACGAAAATACATGAAATTAACATAGATTCATCACATATAGTCGTATGTCATGATACAAACATAAATATCATAGACGTTACTAAGTACATATGAAATCTACAAAATTTTAATGTAAATATGTGAAACTTGATTGTATTTTAACAAAAACCATTGAGAAATACATTCAACACGAATCCCCTAAACTTGCATCTATCCTTGCAAATAAAGCATGAAACTTAATTGGATTTTGATGAAGACACATGAAACCCACACAAGTATCATCAGTCATCACATATAATCATATTTTATGATAGATAAACATAACTAGTACGAGTGTTGATAAGTATAAATGAAATCTAGAAAAATTTCAATATGAACTGATAAAATTTGGTCGGATTTCAACAAAAATCATTGAGACCTGCACAAGTTTCAACATAAATTTACAAAATCTATTCAATTCTTGGAAAAAACACATAAAACTTGCGTGAATTTTAATGAATATGAATGAAACCTACATAGATTTCATCATACATACTCGTGTTTCACAATAAACAAACATAATTAGCATGAATGTTACTAAGTATATATGAAATCTAAAAAAATTTCAAGATAAACAAATGAAACTTGGTCGGATTTAAACAAGTTTCAATACAAATTCACGAAATTTACTTCGATTCTTGCAAAGAACAGACAAACTTAAAGTGATTTTTGCGAAGATGCATAAAACCAACACAATTTTCATCACATATACTTATTTTCATGGTAGATAGACATAACTGATAGAATGTTGTCAAGTACATGTGAAACCTAGAAAAATTTTAAGGTAGAATGTTGTTAAGTATATATAAAATTTAGAAAAATTTCAAGGTAAACTAAAGAATCTGGTTGGATTTCAACAAGTTTCAACACAAATCCACGAAATTTGTTTTGATTTTTGCAAAGACACATGAAACTTAAAGTGATTTTTGGCGAAAATGCATAATACTTACACAAATTTTCATCACTTAAACTTATGTTTTATGATAGATAAATATAATTGTTAGAATATTATGAAATATATTTGAAACCTAAAGAAGTTTAAAACTAAACCTAAGAAAACTGATCGGGTATCAACAGAAATTATTTTATATAGCTTTCAATACTAAAATACTATGTTGCCACTATGATATGAACCTGGGTCCTAAGTAGGGATAGCAACAGGGTGGGTAATACTTGTTCCCCGCGGGTACCCGTACCCGCGGGGGCGGATATGGGGAAAATTTAAAACCCGCAGGGGTGGGGATGGAGGAAATCCAATACCCGCGGATAATTTTAGAGCGGGTAAGCGAAACTAGTACCCGAACCCGTAAATCCGCGGGGCCCCGAAACTGTGTAAATTGTTCAAGACTCCCTAATCCCTACCACCACGTAAACCCATAAACCCGCTACCCGCTCCCGGCCTCCCACTCCACAATTCAAGTTCAACAATCAACACTCAACTCTCAAACCCTAACCCCAGATCTATCTCCTACTCCTTCTCTACCGCCGCCGCCCTCAAAGATAACGGCCTCGCCGCCCTCGCCCCCTCTTCGCCTCACTGCCTCATCGCCTCGCCGCCGTCGCCACCCTCGCGGCCTCGCCACCCCGCCGTCGCCGCCCTCGCCGTCACCGCCTTCGCTGCCCTGCTTATTGCGAATTGCTCCAGATTTGAAGACTGCTTTGACCGTTGCCACATCGCCAGCCCCCTCGTCGCCCTTCAACCGTCGCCTTCGACCATCACCGGCCCCTTCGACAGTCCCCGTTGTCATCCCTAAGTATCAGGGCCCCGTGGGTATTGGGGCCCCCGGCGGGGGCAGGGGGGCGTATATCCCCCGCTGGGCAGGTTGGGGGGGGCGGGGGTGCGAAGTATACTCCCACTCTAAACCCGCCCTGTTGCCATCCTTAGTCCTAAGGGAGAATAAGATGTACTCATCTCTGCACTACAACAATTTTTCTATTCAAAATATTGAACCACCAATAAAACAGCACTCTGCGGACATCAGTTGCGTCATGAAATTAGGATGTGTTTACCTGTATATTCTAGATATCTCATGTATCATGGGAAAAATATTAGTGTTTAGTTATTTCTATCCTGTATCATCTTATATATCATGCATCATCTCAAAATAAGAAATACCAACTCATCTCTCATTTTTGTACCGGATAAACCCATTCCACATTTGTTAATTAAGGTGATTAGTGTTATGTTAGTGTTGATTAATATTAGTTAGTGTTAGTTAGTGGTAATTAGTATTATATTTGTGGTGATTAATAGTAATTAGTGTTATATTGTGTTAATTAATATTATGTTAGTGGTGATTAGTGATAATTAATATTAAATTAATACTAATTAGTTGTAGTTAATAGTGATTAGTGTCAAGTTAGTGATATATTTGTGGTGATAAGAGATAATTAGCATTATTTTCGTACAAATTAAATTAATTAGTAGTAACTAATCTTATTATGAACAACTCATCCCTCCAACCAAACAAAATTCTAGATCATTCTATTTCACACGAATTAAACATTTATTTTAGACCAACTCATAATATATCACTCATTACATTCTTTTTCACCCTATAATGTATATATTTGGTCAACAATCAAACATATCCGAGAGTTTTACATACACCGTCTACTTGTATAAGTTGAAAATTCGCTTTAACGATATGTATCCATTTCATTTCTTGTTTTTGTCCTTGATTGTAATATGGCCGGAGATAAGAACAAGAATGGAAAGAATGATTAAAAAAAGAGAACTTTCCGTGCACATTATCCCAAAAAGAGCAACAAATACCAACATAATTTAAGTGTTTAATTTTCTTTTTTATGTTCTCTGAGATATAATTTTAAGTGTTAATTTTTAAAATTATACATCCGTAAAAATTTAAATAAATATTATATAAAAATAAATTTGATGATAAATCTATTAATATTATTTTCATGGATTATGATTACTTTTTAATATATTAATAATTAAAATTTTATATATTTAAGACCCTGTTTGATCAAACATTAGCTCCAGCTTGTTCAACTTTGAAACAAGAGCACTCTAACTTCTACTTCAAAAGAAAAGTTAGAACTCAAAAATTAAGTGTTTGGTTAAAACATCGGCTTCACAAATTTAACACCAAAAAAACCATGTAAATTGACGGTATTGCCCTGAAGTTTTTTTCTCATATTGTATAAACTATAAACAATATACATGAATAACTAATACGAAAGTTGCACATTCTGAATTTACTCTTAATCACCGTAGAAGAACTTGGAGGCAATTATTTAGGGACCAAATTAATTACCGTAGAACTTGGAGGCAAAATAGCAATGCAAAGCGAAAAAAACAACATTGTCGGGAGCTTTCGACGCCCTCTCCCTTCCGACGCCGGCACGCCGCTGCCACCGCCTCGGAGTTTCCTAGAGCCACCGGCTGCCGTCGACGCCGGCAGTAAACCGTCAGACGACATGGCGCCAGAGAGGCCAGATCTATTCTCTTCTGTTGGATATTTTTGGGTGGTTGCCAATTGCTACAGCATCAGCGCTGCTGGAGCTCCAATTTGCCTGCTCCAAAAGTCTGTCCAGGGCTCCGCTGGAGCCAGGGATTGGAGCATCACTGTTCGAGCTTTGACTGAAAAGTCACGAGTTAGAACTCGATCAAATAGGTTCTGACTTGCACATGTATCAAGCATTCAAATAACAAAAATGAACACGTAAATTTTCCAATTTCGTGACAGAAATAACATAGGAATCGCTTAAAATTGATAGCACAACTCATTAACCAGAAAGAAACTCGAGACGACAAATCATAATTCATAAAACGTCGAAAAAAACTCATGCATTTAAAAAAACAGCAGTTCATGAAATAGTTAAGATCGGCATCATCAGCAGGTCATGCAAAACAGAAACATCCTAACAACTTAATCATAAGAACCCTAACGATAACATCTCTCAAAAAACACCCTGGCCTCTTGGCTGCAACATTAGCATACTACCATTAAACTCCTAAAGAGAAAGCTAAATTAGAAGTAAGTCCCTGGCCCACTGTCCTTGCGCGCCACCTCCTATATGGACAGGTCCGGCCACCCTATGCCCCAGAAGCCCTCCGGCAGCGCCTGCGCCATTGGCGGCTGCTGCGGCGGCGCCGCCGCCGCCGCGCCGATGCCGAGGGTCGCGCCCCCACCGACGAAGCCGGCGGTGTAGTGCCCGTTCGACGCGGGCGCGAGGAGTGAGCTGAAGCTGCCGCCGAGCTCTAGCAGCCGGCGGTCGGGGTCCACCGCCTGGATCGCCGTTGCGAAGGCAAGCGGGTAGGGCAGCGGCGGCGGGGGAGAGACGGGAGCCGGAGCCGTCACCGGCGTGGGTGCGGCCTGGGGGGCGCGTCGGCGGCGGCCTGAGGCGGCTGCCGCGTGGACTTTGCGCGTGCCGCCGCCGACGGGAACGTTGCGAAGCGAGCCCCCACGCGTCCAGTACCGGCGGCACGCCTTGCAGAAGTGCCGCGGCTGCGCCAGGTTGTAGTTGTTGTAGTAGCAGAACTTGGTGTTCGTCGACTGGCACCTCGGGCACAGCAGGCCCTCCGCCTCCACCCTCCCTCCCGCTCCACCGCCGCCGGACGCCGTCTTCCTCCCCTCTGCCGGATCCATTGAATCAAACCCTGTTTCTTGGCTTCTTACCAGCTTCTTGGTCCAAGAACTCCAACCACTACCAATTCTTGGTGCAAGATTTCAAGATACAGAGACTGGATGCAATTTGTAGGGGAGGAGAGGGGAAGGGAGGACCAGTAGTAGGTGGTGGTCAGGGGTGTAGGACATGTAAAAGAAGCATCTCTGAAGGGGTTGCAGTTGCAGGGGAGAGCAGTTTGAATGGGGCTTTGAGACTTCTATTCTGGGGAAGCCGACAAGCAGCACAAGTTACAGCCTTGTCCCCGAATGGATCTGGATGGTTACTACTGCTGCCTCTTCTCCAGTCAAAGAGGTGGTGGGGAAGCATGCAGATGGGATTTGGTTCCTCACTGGCCTTCTTCAGAATGTTGCAGTCTGAAACTTCAGATATTTGATTCCCTTTCTACTCTCTCTATGTCCATCTCTACTCTTGTCTTCTTTGGGGGGAAGCTCATGGTCATATATAAAGACAAAGCTGGTGCACTTTGCATTGGTGCCATTGCAGTCTTTGTGATTTGCACACATCTGAACTCTCAGCATGCCATAGAGTGGTGTGCAGTTATATTATTTTCCCGAACAAGTGTAGTGTGAAGTAATTAGTCTACTGGCTAGAGTTTGTGATAGAGCGCAAGCACAAGCATGCATGCGTGTCTATTCATCATTTACTTGATCAGCTGAGGTAGTATAGGTGTGAATTGGGTGATTCATTGCCAGTTGGGGCGGCCATATTGAAGTGTTTGTCTGCTGTTATTTTCTTGAGCTGTAAAACGGTTAGAGAACATAAATGCTTGTTAGGATTAAATAAGTTTTTTTTTTACAAGAAGAAACCACACAAAATTACAAATAGTTTTGAAGAACTAAAAAAATTAGAATTAACCAGAAATTTAACTAGAATTCAACTTAGACTGTAGTCTAATAATAATCATATAAATAGTATTTTATCTAGCGAAATTATCACGTGGAAACCACAAATTCAATATAAACTTGTGCAAATTCCACATCTTTCAAAAACTCTCTAAAAATTAAATGCATGCTCCAATTATCTATTCTAGGTAGATGCCTAATTACTCGATAATAGGAAAGGGATCGATTCATCTCATGGACCACCGACCGGGTGTGCATCAAACTGGTCAAGTCGTCAACTATACTATCTTCAGGTGCTAGGAAAATGCCATGGTGCATGACCAATAATTCCATCTCAAACAATTATAGTGAAAGAATCCAATCAAATAAGCATAGGAATTACCTTTCCAATCTTATGTTCCCACGTAGTCCTGATGAAGAACCTATTCTTTTCACATGCATGCAACATTTGCCAAACTTGTTCTGTTTTAGTTGGTCGCGCGGTTACAAATTTACAATATACAATAGGTTGTTGCATAGTTGCATGGAAATTTACTTAGCAGGTCTAGGAGCAAGATTGCAACTGCGCAAGTTGTTTTCTCGAGCTGCAAAAATGCTTTTATGAGCCATCCGACTCATTTATGTATGCATGAGGGCGGTAAGCTCCAAAAAATTAGCATTACAATATTACAAAACACAACCATAACATTAGCAAAATATCATTTGTTGTGAGAGATTAGTGGACTATGATTATATCACCAATTCAATGATAACTTTTATAAATACCCAACTTTTACGGTCACAAAGGCACTCATAATGATAGAATTTTTCGTATGAAAAACACTCAAGAAAATAATAATTTTAAAAAAACACAAAAGAAAACAAAATTACAAAAACGACCACAGTCGCCAGTCCAATTGATGACTGAGTGGCCGCAGCCCTAAGTTGCCAGCCTAAGTGGCAACTTACGGCCACGTCCTCAGTCGCCAGCCTGGGTTGGCGACTTAGAGCCCCCTTTCCTGTCAGATTTATTTATAAAATAATATTTTTTATTTTTTATTATTTTCAAAATAACCAATGTAGTTTTAATTATTTCAAAAATAACCCATGTTGTGTATGTTGTTTGTAAAATAGCCTACAAGACTGTTTTTTATGTATGAATAACCGAAATAAAAAGAATAATTGCAGGTAAAATATAGAAAGGCATATTGAACAACCGCAACCCGCCCAATCAGGGAGAAAAAGAGTCGTGAGGGGTTCGGTTGATTGATTCGTATGTTTCGTGGTTAATTTAATTTAAAAAAGTGAGAACTGAACGTTAAAAATACTGAAAAGTAGAAAGGCTAAATTGTAGAAAAATCATGTTTCATACATACATGCAAACAAAAATCATGTTTCATTGAGAGAGTAAGAAATTTGAAAAAAAACTAATGTCGGCCCCTCTTCGGACGACGAGGCCAGTCCCGCTGAAACGGTGAGGGTGAGAAGGTGGTGTGTCCCCACACCGTCCTCTGTGACGGTTGTCGATGTGGTGGTGGTTGGGCGCTCGTCCGATTGAGACCTGTATCAGGAGGGTTCTGCGACGGCGGAGGCGCATCACCAAGCTGTGCGGACGCCAACTGATGTTGGCTCTGGTGGGTGTCGTCTCCCCTCTGCAACATGTCAGCATAGTCCGCGTACGCAGGGTCGAGGACCACGTCCGGGTCGGAATGGATGAACTGAGGTAGAATGCAGGGCGGGCACCTACTGGACGGTGCAGATGGAGCAAACGAGGACGTACCGGCATGCTCATGCACCGTACGCTGCGACATGGTAACGTACTCGTCGTCCAGGTCGAACGTGATGTCGAACCCCAGGCTGAAATCAGAGCTCGTAGGCCGCGCAGGGGTACCCTCAGAGATCCGTACACCACCACGCGACGCCACATCCACGTGAGGTGGAACACCTGAACGGTAAGAGCGGGTCGGGGGCGGCACCAAGATAAATCGGGGCGTCGATGGCCGTACCTGACAGTCCGGGTGCATCGGGCGGATGAGTGGCCGGCTGCGACGGTGTCTGAATGGGAGGGGACCTCGGCGGAAGAGGTGCAACAGATGTCGACGAAATGGTGGAACTCTCCCGCAACAGCTGGGTCGCGACTCGATGAATGAAGGCGATGGCCTTCTTGTCTCCTCGGGTGTGATAGGTAGACGTGACTCGTTCCGATGGAGTAGCGGCTGCGTGGTGGAGGTAATCGCACGAAGGCCGTCAACCTACAAGATCACAACACAATGGTAAGCGGAAATAACAATAACAAGCAAGAAATGGAGTATTTGTGCGTACCTGGCGGTGCACACGGGATGCGTGGTGTGGATCGTACGTCTGCTGCACACTCGGGGCAGGGATTTCGGCATGCGTTGGAGCTGGTAGGGCAATGCGAGCAATGGTTCGGGGGATATACCATCGGAGGTAGTCGTTATATGTCCTCGGATCGTATGGTCTCTCCTCGCGCACTAGATCTATCCCTACTCTCTGCTCCCAGCGGCGAGTATACGGAGCCTGCCGATCCTCCCAAGTGAAAGCCTTCTTGTCCTTTTGGGTTTGCCTGCAGGAAAAACAAAAGTGTTAAGCATTTTCATGGAGATGAAGCACTATGCGTAGAGATGATCGCGAGCTTACTTATGCTGGGCGTGCGACAACCGATGTGCAGCGTCGACATGAGGGACCGACTGAAGTAAGTCAAACTGCCGCATCACCCTCCATGGAGCGTATACCTCCAACATATGGCTGAAGACAAGAACATATCGGGTGAGCCATAAGTCCCAGTCCCCTGTACATATCGATGAGATCCCGCTTGCAGCTGTGCTCTCAACGTAGGTGGCCATCCAGGCCCTCCAGACAACATGCGAGGGATGGAGCAGCTCCAGCTCATCGCTATACGCCCCGTAGCATGCGTGCACCTGGACGGTGGCTGGTTGCAGCTCGTGCTGCAACCAGCGATCCCCCATGGTCGGGCGATCGACCTCGTCCTCCGCATCCCTGGGCGGGTACCCCTCTGGCAGAGGCACGGGCACATCAGTGCCGAGCGGTCGTCCTACAGGAAGGTGCTCGTACGACCACAGTAGAATAAGCAGAGGACACCCATAAAATGAGTTAGTACGTCATACGAAATGAGTGAAAAACAAACATAAAATACATGAGAGGAATGAATACGCATTGTACAACATTGCTGATTGATTCACGTTCAGTGTGATCCGGATGCATTACGACATGTCCTCCTTGTGTGGTCAGGGTGTCGACAAACAGCACACTTTCGCAGTTCATCGCGTTCTGCATTATCCATGCCGTTGCTGATTCGAAGTCTTCGTCGTCGTCCAGAGCCTCTCCGCTCTAGGTGTGGTGGTGGAACATACAAGATCTGGTCTGCTCCGCGTGACAGCTCTCTGTAGTGCTCCTGAGTTCCCCAGACCTCGAAGTCTGCAGTCCATGTTTTAGCAAGGAACCGTGAGCCATAGTAAAGTGATATGTACGTCTCACTCGACTTGTTGTCATGCGCACACGCTGCCATCACATGGGAGCACGGTTTATGCAACAAAGCAAGCTTGTTACAAGTGCACTTGATGCCGTCTTCAAAAATGACACCTTGCTTTCTGATCGACCGCATGTATCCTCCCTCTACGTTCTTACTCTTCAGATAAACAACCCAAGTTTGCCTTCTGCTATTTGGAATGCACTGGGTTGAGTGTTTCTGAGCGGCCGCGGCTTTCATTTCTAAGTACCTCTGCACTTCGTGGGGATATTTTGATGGTGTGACCCCAAGTAGTGCTCTTGCAGCTGTACCCCTCTCATGGAAGTATTTAGCAGTGCAATGCCATGTAAATTCCACAATTTCGGTGAGCGGAAGCCCTTGCACCCCCCTCAACACAAAGTTGTACACCTTCGCCATATTGGTTGTCATTATTCCATATCTAGCTCCTGCCTCATCGTGCAATAGTGACCATTTCTCTAGAGCTTTGTTACCGATCCATTTACTAAATTTCTTTGTTCTTGATCTCCAGCTGCAACGTATCAGCCCATCTGAAGTTCCCACGACATTTTCTCCATCCTCCGCCTGTTGCGAACTGCTTGCCTCAGATCTTTGAGCTTTAGCTAGGTCCGAGGTATCTTTCTCTAGCTCGTTCCAAATTCATTGGAACTTATGGCCCTGGTTCTGATCACACAACCGCTTGAACTTTTTCATCAGGCCTGTGTTTCTGTAATGAGCGAAAAAATTCACCGCAAGATGTCGTTTGGACCACCGACTTATCAAGTCATTCCATTTGTACTACGGGTCCTCTGTGCACAACATGAACTCAATGGCACTCAACAGGCCCTTGTGTCTATCATGGATGACACACACATTACGTCTATCCTTCATAATAGCTTGTTTCAGATTTGTAAGGAACCACACCCAGCTGTCTGTGCTCTCTCCTTCTACGATGGCGTACGCCATCAGAAGTAGTTGATTGTTTGCATCTGCGCCAATAGCTGTCATTAAAGTTCCCTTGTACTTCCCAGTTAAAAATGTGCCATCCACGCAAAGTACTGGCCGCATGTACTTGAATACAGAGATAACCTGCCCGAATGACCAAAATATACGCTCCATGTACTCCGCTCTATGCACTATGTCACCGTTTGTGCCCACAACTGGCCTATGAACCATGTTCATTACAGTGCCAGGTTGGTATCGACGATTTGCTGTATCAGTCTGGGCACGTAGTTATATGAATCGTAGAAAGATCCAAATAACATCTCAAAGCCAAGTTGTTTCGCTCTCCATGCCTTGCGGTACTGAATGCTGTATCCGAAAGTGTCAGCGATTTAAGCGACAATTTCTTTTGGTGCCATGTCCAGATTTGCATGAAGGTTTACCAAAATCACATTTTCCACAAAAGCGGATGATATATTCCTGTGGCTCCGTGAGGCTTCTGTGACCGAACAGTCATGTTCGGTGATTCTCGAAACAACAAGGTGCTCACTATCCTTGTACCGGGCAATACGAACATAAAATCTACATCGCTCCACCGTGCACTTCACTGCGTGCAGATGCGGATTTGTTCTATCCACCTTGAAAGAGCGTCGTAGTGCAATGGACCACATCGCCACGCCTTGCTTTGCCTCCTCTTGCTTCAGAAATGTTGTCCTAAAATTAATCTTTGCTCATCCGATGCCAAGTCCGAACTGCGATCATCGCGGATTCGTGTAGGATCAAAACCACTTGGATCTAACCAGTGCTGCGGAAGTCCCATCCCACGATAATCTTCTTCGCTAGATGAATCCGCATAGTCTGCATCCACCTCCGAACCTTCGCTTCCTGAGTATTGCATACCCTCGTCTTCACATTCGTCAGCGTAAGCCTCGTCCCCAGCCCAGAAATGCCTACTCACGAATCCTGTATGCGGGACACTGGTAGAATCCTATGCTATTGTTGGATCAATGACTGGCTCGAGTACCTCTTCCGCCGGTTCGATGTTTAGTACCGTCACATACAGCACGCAGTCATTTGGGCCATGAATGGGATTTAATACTCTCCTAACTAGAGAACCCCAAGACCGATCGCATTTAAGTTTACATAATTTCTAACTACCTGTTTTACCAACAGGCACCAACGCTTCTATGACAATTTCGTGTTTATATGGGTTGATATTTAGTATGTCCACGGCTCGGGTCTTAAGATCTTCAAAATTAATTGCACTGAGATCATTCAATTCCATGTCTACACGGTGACAGCTACATAGGTCATCCCCATGTGGTTCGTTTCGGATTACTTGTTCCCCGTGAAAACATACACTATTCTTGTTTCTGACATTGTCTACGACAAAAAATTAAAATTAATCTTTGCTTTATTTTTTAAATAATCTAATTTGTTATAGGTACAAGTTAACACACAGCTCATCTATAATATTATATACACATCATATTTATAAATACACAACATTATATAACAGATCTAAATTATTTTACGTGCACATCACATCTAAGTTAGGTTCGCACAACATATCTAGGTTATCCACAAATTTTTTACAGCAAATCTACGTATCGTACAACATATCTAAATCATTAACACATTTTTCACAAATTTCTAAAGTAGATCTATACTCTAAACTAAATTTATAAAGCAGATATATATTTTCCACAAATTTCTAAAGCATATTTATACTTTAAACTAAATTTCTAAAGCAGATATGTATTTTTCACAAATTTCTAAAGCAGATCTATACTGTAAACTAAATTTCTAAAGCAGATATGTATTTAAAACTAATTTCTAAATCATATATGTATTCTAAATTTAATTTCTAAAGCATATATGTATTTTCCACGAATTTCTAAAGCAGATCTATACTCTAAACTAATTTTCTAAAGCAAATATATATTTAAAACAAATTTCTAAAACATATATGTATTCCAAATTTAATTTCTAAAGCAGATAATATTTTCCACGAATTTCTAAAACATATCTATACTCTAAACTAAAATTTTAAAACAGATATGCATTTAAAACTAATTTCTAAAGTATATCTATATTTTAAATTTAATTTCTAAAGCAGATATGTATTAAAACTAATTTGTAAAACAGATTTAATTAGAGAAATTTTAAAAAAATTATCTTTTTTCTTCTTCTCTTCTTCTTCTCTTCTCTTCTCTTCTTCTTCCCTTTCCTCCTTCTCTCCTCTCCTCTTTTCCTCCCCTCTCTCCAAATATTTTTTTTTTCGGCACAGCCTCTTAGTCGCTACCTCTGGTGGTTATATAGGGTCCTAAGTCACCAGCCCGACTGGCGACAGAGGGTGCAGATGTGTTAGTCGCCAGCCCGGCTAGCGACAGTGTGTTTTCGGTACTAAGTCGTCACTCGGACTGGCGACTGTGGTCATTTTTGAAATTTTGTTTTCTTCTATATTTTTTATGAAATTATTATTTTAATTAGTGTTTTCTGTATGAAAAATTCCATAATGATAACTTAAGGTTGTCTCGGTTTTGAAACCACTTTGTTTATTTTTTTTAATTTGTTCAATCATTTTTACTATTTTTCTTAGCCTTCATAATGTTTACCATGACTTGCAAATGCATATTTTGGACGTCAGAATAAAATACCATGCGATCATACAAACACTATCTCAGTTTAACAAGGAAAAGTCAAGATTCTATAATTTTTAGGAGACCAATTAAACACCATAAAAAAGGTTAGATACATATCACGGTCCATGGTTAACTACATCCGCATTCATTCAAGGTTCCATCTCTTGATACAGTATTATAGGTTACATGATTCTCAAAAATGACAAAAAAAAATAATGTCCCACATTACACCATAGCACGCGGAGATCAAACGACAAGGGTGGCAAAAAGAAATTTTATACCCCACAATGTGGCGAAGTATAAAACGCAAGTATATACCTACTCCTAGGCGCAGGAGGAAGGCATCTGCAGATGCTAAAAAGTCTGTAGGTTGGCAAGTCCCTGCGGCATCAAAAAGGAACACACCAAACACCGTGCACTGGCTGCTGTCTTGTCTCTTTGCATGTTCTGTGCCGTGCCAGGGCTGGGAGTCGGTGAAGGGATACTCTGTTACACCATGGAATAATACTAGAAAGTTGTTTTCTTTTTTTTGCATTTTGATTAGATACCGCAAATTATCAGTGGGTCATTTACACATTTCTAAGTTGGGATTGTTTAGTTTATAATCATGTCTAAAATAAAATATGATTAAAATTTGTTTATCATGCTAATAATATGGTGCTCAATTTGAATGCTACATTTTTTACTACAACATATGTGATAAAGATATCAAAAATTGTTAAAAAAGTTTGATATTCCAAATTATGATAGTGAATTGAAGTGTAATATTGTTATGTAATTGTCTGTGAAACTAATAAGTCGTTTGGATTTCTAAGAAAAATTACAATCTCAAATTTTACTCTAGAACATAGTAGTAGTACAAGAATCAAAAGACTAAAACAGGTCATCTAGGAAAAGACTAAATATGTTTCGTCCTCTGTCGTGTACTCATGTGGGTTAGGCTTGTTGGCTTTGACTGGTTCGCAAAGTGGCACACGCACCACAGTGAATTGGGTTCAGCATAGCGTAGCGAACATTGGTTGCATGGAACCATCTTATTGTCTTTGTTGAAGAATTGGCCACCTCCTTCCTCGTGGCCTTAGGGGCTATTTTGCTGAGCTTTAATTTTAGTTTATGAATTTATAAATTATAGATTAAAATTATATCAAATTTCAATCTATTTTATGAGAATAAGCTCTTTTGAATTAGAAGTTAGAAATAAATTAAAATTGGTGGAAGTAATTTCAATTTATAAACATACTCCTTCCGCTAAAAAAAAAAAAGACATCCAACAATATGTGCAATTAAATTATTTTAATTTTGATCAACAAAACTTTTTGAATATTTAGATGAGTTATATGAAAATGATATGATTAAATTCGTCTCAAAGAATATTTTTATAATATCATAATTTATTATATTTTATGAATATATTATAGTGCAAATTAGTTGTCAAAGTAGAATTTTAAAAACTATCCAAAAGATCTTTTTTTTTCTATGATTGAAAATAGTAATAAACTAGCATATTAAAGAAGCAAAAACTCGTTTAACATGCATGCTTTTGAATCGTAGCTTGTCTTATTTTAGTTTAACAAATACTAACAAATTTAACGAGTCTGGTATGCATGCATGGGAATGCATGGCTAGGAGTGTCGAAAAGATCAATATCGGTATGTACCGACCTGGTTAGGGGTGGAAACAGAGTCGGGTTGGGTCGGGTACAATCTGGATTCGGATCTGGACGGAGTCGGATATAGATATAAAAATTCGGATTCAATTTAGGTTCGAATGCGGAAGCGGATCTAATTTTATTGAAAAATTTGGGTCCGGGTTCGAAGTCGGATTTGACTGAAAATATCTCGGATACAGATGTGAATATGGGTTAGACCCGAAACTGTATATATATTTGATATTTCCGTTGCCGGGACTCGAACCCTGTCTTTCGGGTGAGAGTCGAATATCCTAATTAGTTAAACTACAATGGAATGTAATTTGCATTATAAATAAAATATAGTGTATATATATACAGATCTGGCAATGACAGGCTCAGCTGCAACTCTAATCTTGCGTTTTTCATGTTGCTCCTACCATTGTTGTTGTTTCGACTCATGGTTTACACTACACAAATGAATTAACACAAAATAATATTAACAAACACTAATAAATTACAACGTAGTGTATAAATATATGTAGAAATAAACAATAGTTTAGAAAGTATCACCATACTTCATAAGAATTTCAAAGGCGTTTTCAATTACAAGGCATAAGAAATATATCAAAAATAACAAAAGAATTTGCAAAAATATTTTTGTATCATAATCATATTCATTTTGCAAATACTCAATATCTATGTCTATATTAGATTATTATCCGTGCCGGATAATAACAATATCCGTTTTCGTATCTGCTCCAAATCCGTTTAATATCCATATCCGTATCCATAAAATATCTACTTTGTACTTGTATTTGTATCTGTATCAGAAAGAAAGATACAAATATAGATATGAATTTAGGTATTATGACTCAAACCCCACCTGTTTGCACCCCTATACTAAGGTCTTTCCCTCAGCATTTCATTGAACTTTTCAGGGGTATATTTATACCATTGCACATGTACGGATAGGGGTGGTGTGTACGGATGTATTTATTTTAAGGACAAAGTTCTATTTCATCGCTTCAATTTTGTATTCATGTCTCTTTTAAGAGAGAAACATTTTAAAGTCTCTATTTTGATTCCTCATAAACACTAGTAAAAAAACCATTCTCCATGACATAACAAGAGGGATTGGTCTCATATACTTACTGCTCCTTCTTTTCTTAAAAAAATATATTTTAAAAAAGAAATATCGTTTTTTCGTTTTCTGTGTGAAATATAATCTAATCTTAAAAAAGACCCTCATAATCATTACTACACTTAATTATTACTTGTTTATATACGAACAACACACTTGTCACATTAATTACAAGTATTAGGGTAGATATATAATTGTTTCTTATTTCTTAAAAGTTATGTATGGAGTTAAAACAATATATGTTTAAAAATAGATAGTGTAAATTTTATAGTTTTTAAATAAAAGGATGATCGAATCAAAAGTTGAGAAACTAATTAAAATGAGGTATTTGGAAAGTCTAGGTACCGAATGTTGGAGGAAGAAAATATAAAATAAAGATTACTTATATTTTAGTTTACCTATTTCATCGTTTGACACAATACGATATGGAAAGAATTATGTAACTGTAACAGGATGGTGAAGTAATATGTCATCGACCAGTTCCGATTTAAATATAGTCTAAAGTAAAAAAAAAGACATTTTTTTTTTCTATTTTTACACCGTGATGAATCTTCGAATTTTGATCTGATAATTCGGGCGTGTTACAGTTTGACTGTGACAGTAGCTTATCGGGTTCCGTATAGTATAACCTGATCTACAAATAGGTGGCGGTATTCCAAGGGTGAAACTAACAGCAGGGTGTAGGGCTGTAGGCTAAAGCCGCGTCCCTAGCTAAGAGCTTTGACAAAGACACGCAGATGCAATGCCAAGCCAGAGAAGAGCAGACATGTGCTGCTGCTGCAGCAGCACAGCAGCAGCAGCGAATCCCTGCCGTTCGTTGCGTACAGCGTACGGCCTGAAGCAGCCCTGTCTTCTCTGTGTCCGTGAACCCTCACGCCAACATCTCGTAGCTACTACCTACTGGTACAAGCACAGACTGCACAGTGGTAGTAGACTAGCAGTACTACACTACTACCACTACAAGTCTACACGATACGTGCATGTAAGCCATAGCTTGTTGGGAACTTGACCTGGGACGACGACTCATTGGACGTCAAACGGTCACGGCGGAGCGGGACGGCTGCACCGAGGCTGATGGGCCGTCTCGTCCCGTTTGGACGTCTTGGTGTCCTGCCGTGCCTTGGTGTAGTCTTTGGTTGGCTCTTCGTATACTCCGTCCATGCTACTGGTAGCACTACTAGTATATAGACAAGGGTGTCAGAAACCAACGAACGGACGGTGAGTCCTACGTTCATACGGACGAGGGTCGTCTCTATGGAATACATAATGTGCATTGTCCAGTATTTCAATTTGTTCAGAAAAAAAAAACGTTTTGGATGACATTCAGTCAAAAGTAACAGGAGCCAGTTTTTATCTAGGATTGATCTCACTATTCTTCCTTCTTAGATTCGAATCAACACTTTCAGCAACAAAGACTCTGAAGGTCATCCAAAACATTCGAATCAAGGCTGTCACCACGCAACCATCCACGCAGCAAACAAATTTTCTAACAATAATCTTTCAGCAACAAACACATACATTGCGCCAAAAAAAAAAAAAAAAAACTAACCTCAACCAAACTCACATTCGAATCAACACTTGTTCCAACAACGTCCATTGCAATAAGATGTTTTCCATTCGAATTGACATCCACATTGTCAGAGGAGTTTTTTTTTTTTTTTGGAATTTGATGAAGAATATGGATCCCGATCTTTCGATGAGAGAGATGCTTTCGATTTGGTGGAAGTGATTTTGACGATCCGACTACACTATACGATAACGATGCACCTTAGTAATCGCTAAATCAACTCCGGAGGGTTATTGATCTTGCCGTGGGCACGATCAACCTGAACACGAGGTTCAATTCTTGTAAGCAACCAAAGAACAAGAAAGAACAATAATAAAAGCAATCTGAATTGTAAATATGAAACTGAGGTTCACGAATACAAAGAACAAAAGAATGGGGTTTTATTGATGATCTTGACGAGGTGGTTGTCCAATACAACTCGAAGATTCTAAGTTTGCACGTAGCTAAACCAATCTAACAAAACCCAAATCTAAACAGTGATAGCTGCTGAGTATATGAAGAGGCAGCATGACTAGGGTTTCCCACGCCCTACTAGGGAATACATGGGCCAAAGGCCCGAAACAAGGTGTCGCAGCACCGACTAGGCCCAATCAGAATCGGGTCAAAATTTGTTTTGTTAATTGCTGGCGGTCCAGAAAGAATTTGGACGTAGAGCTAGATTCATTGGAAAGATCTCGTCGTGGGCTTCTCCGTGGACTATAAGAACATCCCAATCGAATTTCGTATGGGAGAGTTATGATCATTTGAAAGCAGACTGCTCTGGATGACCAAACCGGACTCCAACTCGACTTGGTTATCATCACATGTCTCCTCCACTTGATATTCTTCTCTTTGCGGTGCTGCCATCATCTCCATTCTTCATTCCTATGCTCTATAGCTTGTCTCGTGTATCCATACTTGGTCTATCATTTTTGCGTATCAAGTAACAACTTGATTTAAACAGAGTATCAAATCCTTAGCAAAATTAATATTATCCCCTAAGAATGTAAGTATCTGATAATTGAATTGACAAGCACGAGCTCTAGTGAGTGGTCCCTGTATTGTTGGAGGAATGACAGCAGGTGTTGGTGTAATGAGTGTAACAGTGGTGGAGATGTCCTCATCAGAATTGAAGAGGGTAAGTTAGAGATTGTGTGTATAGTTGGTTTAAGTGAATAGATTTATTTGAAATGAGATATCAAATCTACCACAACAAAATATAACAAACATTAACGACTGATTATCTTACAAGCACGAGAATTTTGTACATCATCAGAGTACACCCAAACAACAAACCAACAAATGGTAATAAAAATCCAATCTTTTATTCATTGTATTCTTTGGCGGCAAAAAAAAATAAAAAAGACAATTCAGAATTTGAAATCAACATTAGCAAAAATAAATTTCGGTAGCAACAACTAACAAAAAAAAGATAAACTCTCCAACAAAAGAAGATTGTGGTACATCAACAAAACAACCCTTTAATAAATCCATAAAAATACAAATAAGCTACATATATAACGAGCTGGCAAAACAAAATGAACATTGCCAAAGATAAATACTTGCTCTAACTCCAATTCAGAGCTTAATTGAATTATATAGCTCTAATTCATCTTTGACATACCTGCATAGGTGGAATGATCTGGAGATTAAAAAAATTACAATGACCAATTAGCTTTTCTCGGTTACTTCCTATAAGGTATATCTCATTTCTAATTGCTAATAAATATTGCTCCCTCCATTCTTTGCTGGGGCCATTCTATTATTGATGTTCGCTCCCGCTGAGGACAAAGCTTGCACGTGTGGTCATTGGGAATCAGTTTGATTAATATATTTTAAAGAGTTACATTATTGATTTTCTTAAACATATTTTGATTTTACAATTTATGCAAATCTAAAACGTATTTATATATTATATTTTTCAAGAATACCAATCAAATACTCTCATAAAATCTTATCTGACCTAACTAAGTTATTGTTGTTGATGTCCTCGTGGATGTATTCACCGAGATCATACATTATGGAACCATGACAAGCAACTCTTTTATCTGAGTGATACATTCTTATATCTAAGATAAGAATGTTTGATAATATCATTCATTCCTTTACTTTTTTTTTTGTTGATTTGGAGCATCGATTTTTCGTAGTGTGTAAATTTTCATAGTTTTGATTTTCTAGTGTTATATACTTTTTCACCCATGCATGTACCAAAATTTGTATTAAAATAGATTTTGATTTAAATTGTAATTAATTTTAGAATTTTATTATTAAGCAAAATAAAACAACAATATGTGAAAGTGAGCAGAGATGCTTAGAATTTAGGAACCTATGGAGGACACGGTGGTAGTTAGCATCTAGATTTGGACGCATGGTAATTTAGTGTCCACAATGAAGGTTGTGGATGATGCTAATTTAGGATTTGGATCCTGGATTAGACATGATTATTGGTTCAATTAGGCTGGGATTTGGGGATAAGTTGGCGTTCCATAGTTCGATTAGGACTTTAGGCACTGGGAATTGAGGGTTTGTATGGAGTATTTTGGATAATTTTGAGTTGGCGAAGAGGAGATGGCAAGGAATCATAATGAGGAAGAGTTCATATCTGGTGCTTTTCAGCATCCCCTTGGGTCATGGTATTATTAACAAGTAGTGATTTCTCAATTTGTATGGTCCAAAAAGTTTCTTGATACAAGTGGAATGAATACAGGCAGCACCATACTTCTCCCTTGTCAAGGAAAAAAAAAAAAAAAGGACTTGGGGAGTATTAATATTGTTGAGGAAGTCTTTCTATTTAGTATTCTTAGGTTGACTTCAATGTAAAAATGTTTCAACAGAATATTTTTTGATATATTTTATATCATATGTGTGAAGTATCACTCTCATACTCTAATACAAAGGTTTTTTGCGAGATACTTCGCACGGACCCATAAGTGGTACATCTAAGTAGTTTTAGTAAAACAACAATAACTTTTAATTCCCAAATCGAATGTATGAGATATTTGATTTCTATGCGAAGATAATTAACAGATTTACAATTTTCTCAATATAACAATATCTATTTTGAACTAGATTAATACATAAATTAAAAAATAAAATTATATATAATTCGATCACACAGAAATAGAGACAATAAAAATAAAAAATCACAGAGTCGGACAGCCACAGTAAGCCTCGTTTCTCTCCTCCCTCACGTTAAAAAACGATTCTTTTATTCCCGGGGGTCCATGAAGCTCCTAAGTTAGAGTTGGCCTTATACAACCTGCATAGATCTATGAATGCATCCCACATTTCCTTTTGTAATTTTTTTATTTTCTTTTGCGTCATATTAAAAAAAAGGGCATCACTTTACACAAATTTGAACAAAATATAAATTAATTTCTGAATAATAACTATTTTTTTAAACGTGCCACTAGTTGAAGTAACGCAGGGGATCTCTTTCTATTTAGAGAGAGAGAGAGAGAGAGAGAGAGAGAGAGAGAGAGAGAGAGAGAGAGAGATGGACTCGTGATTCCTCTCTGTTGTAGAATTCGGCCGAGAAATATTAAGTGCTCACCTCATACGGCCCATGTACTATTCGCATCAGTTGCCCGTCCAATCCCAGTTGATGGCAGAGACCTAAGAATGCAACAGAACAAACTGATGGCCCAACTCCCAAATAATACTAATGGGCCTTGTCGGTCTCCTATGCAGGCCCACATATGCTCCCCCATTCTTTATACTTTTATCTTTCTACACAGCTTGCAAAAGAATGATATATAATTACAACCATACTCCTATTCTTGTTATTAATATTCCCATATTATTTTAACATTTAGTGTACGAAACAAGACATGAAGAGAAAAGATTGTAGTAGTCCCATTCAGTGTATTTTATTAGTGCCCTTCTAACTCTCCAAACTATAGATTTATCTCTTCAAAATATTAAATGAAGGATATATAGAGAAAATGATGTATGGATTTCTCGAAATTATAGAATAATATATATTTTAAAAGTATTAGATTAATTTTTTATTCATATAATATCAATATCTTTTGACCAATAGTTCCAATTAATGATCTATTTGAATCATTAGAATCATGAGACCAAACTAATCAGATTGATGTAAACGAATCATACATCGGACTTACATATATGATAAAATATGATATTTTATGATATATAACTCTAGTAGATGATATGTTTATCTCGATTTGATCATTTTGAGATCATGATTCTATTAGTTCAAATGAATTATCAATCAAAATTATAGATAAAAAATACCAATATCAGAATAATTGAAATTTTCATGTATAACAGAGAATTGGGTTTGTGGCTTGGGTTTGCTTGCGTGGCTCCGACCGGCAAAAAGCTACTAAACTTGGTTTATTTCTGTAGTTTTATAAAAAAATTTGTTGTTAGTATCAATATAATTAATGATTTAGTGGGTGATGATTGAGGTTATTTTAACAAGATAAGTTCATATTCTATCTTGAAAATATAGAATAATGTTTTTTTATATACAACTTTTTATTTTTAAAATGACAAAAGATATAGGATATGACATATCTCTATGTTTAATACTACTATCATAGTATGGTAAAATAAAAGCAGGATGGCTTTTGTTTAGTTGTATTTTCTAACAGCATAATATCTCTACATACTTATACTCTAAAAGCTCTTATTCGCAATTTAAGGAAGGATTTGGGATTGTTGTGTTTTTTGTGTTTGTGATGTAAGATGTGATAGTTATAGAAAATATTTGATATATCTAATAATATATTATTATTATCTTAATAATTATCAAATGGACACATCTAAAAAATAATATATCATACAAAAATTCAACAATGCACTATAATATCAAATTGAGCCAAAATGTATAGTATACCTAGAAGCTCTCCACAAAATATTTTTCACACACTCTTTACACGACTATCTTATAAGAGAAGTATTTCAATACTCTCCTACAAAAAAATTTATACGAATCTTAAAATTTATGTATATATTTATAGTTAGGGGTAAAATAATACTTTATTAGACAATCCAATACAAGAGAACACCCCCCCCCCCCCCCCCCCCCCCCCCTCCCATGTCTCTCTGTAACCTTTCTCCATCGTGACTAATTTACTCCGTCCACGATTTGATTGCTTGTTCCACTGACGGACAACGACACCGGCGGCGCTGCATTGCACTCTTCAACAACGCGGGCGCTGCATCTTTCTCTTCCACGACGCGACCAACTCGCATCTACTCTTCCACACCGGCGCTACATTCATATGTAATTTCACCACTCCATCTTTGTTGCTACCTCCATTTGTTTTATAGAGCATTTCGCATATAACTATCATTCTATATGAGCTTGCCACTGAAATATACTCGAGATGTGCGGTAAGAATAGACATATGCACCCGAATTTTGATGTTTTTCTACAGATTATAACAGTGACAAAGCACAAATTCTCATACAACTAATGACCATTGTTTTTTTATTTGTTTTTTGCCCCGAAGCATCTCACACAATTAGCAATAAATGAAGTGAAGATAAACTCATCAAACATAAGCATCTCAACCTTATCTTAGCTCTGTAGAGTATTAATGAATTCTTCCACCACTACAAACATCGACTTCTGTCACAAGCAGTGGATGATCTCGGTATGTTCATTTTTACCTAACAATCGTGTAAGTCACACGTGTAAGTCCATACGCCAAGGTCCTAGATGCAAGAAAGACCAACAGAGAAGGATGTGCTAAACGTGGGCAACGTCGATTCCGACGCCGTTGGCGGCCATGAAGAAGCTGGCGACGATGCTGAGGGCGTCGAACAGGAGGAGTGCAGCAGCGAAGGTGATCTCCTTTATCGGGGAACCGTGCGGGCCCCGCACTACACCGCTAATCAGATCGTCCTTGTTGGAGATAGAGAAGGTGTGGTTCTTGTACACTGTGCCGGGCAGAGCTGAGCCGAGACGAGCCCTAGAAGGGTGCTCGCGGAGTGGTGGTTGTGGTGGTGCCAGGATGGTGCTGGCCAACATGACAGCAAGAAGGGATGAGCTCATTACTGATAGCCACCTGATGCATGCCGTAACCATGGGAGGAGAGGAGCTCATCGTCACCTTCTACATCATCAGTGCTAGGGGCTTGTCGTGACGCGATTGATGATGGCAAGGGCGACCTCGAGGGTGGCGGCCTGGCCATCATGGAGGATTCGTTTGTGCTACTTTGGGTCTTGGGGAATCGGTGATTATGGATATGTGGATATTATTAAAATATCTTTATAGTTTCTCTATTTGTGTCGTATATAATAATTGTATTTAAGTCTGTTTAACAATAAATGAATACAAGAGAAAATATATGCACTTTATTGTTTAGATCAAACTCTTTTACACAATACAACCATTATACAAGAACAATGTCTTAGAGTCCAACACACTACCACTATACCTCCATACGGGACATGGGACGCACACACACAAACTTAATTGCACTTTAGTCTTCATTTCATGCAAAAGAGTTAATCCAGAATTAGTATTTTGAGCACAAGTTATTTTATATACAACTCTTTCACACTTTACAGTAGCAAAGTGAGACTAACTCTATTTAGGTTGAGATCTCACAAACACCATATTAATACGTACGAGAGAAACAGATTAATCCATCACATCACAAGACACTATCAACAAGAATTGTTACAAATTGATATGTTTTTTGTGTTATATATAATTTTCACATATGAGATCTTGTGGCTAGATTTTTTTGATTCCAATAAATGATGCCTCATATGTGTGAAATCGGATATTTTGTGTGAATTTCCTATCCGCTCTATTCTGTTTGTTTCAACATACAGAACCGAATTCCGTTTTGTTTTTCTTTGTTTTTGTCATGGTAATTTTGAGAGAGTCGGTCAGGGTCTCAGGGGTGAAGAGAGGTCATCTGTGTGCCGTGGGGCCCGCCTCGTTTACGTTCGTATGGTCTAGGGAGACCCCTCCAAAAACGGATTTTTTAAGGATCCGATTGGATGGGTGTTTGTTACAGTAGTTTAATTAATCGGGGCGTTATGGAAACACAGATTACTGAAAGTCCTCTTAAGATTTTTTTTTGAACCGTTTTATCTTTTTTGTACCTATTAACCTCTGTTACTATTATGTTTTTCTTTGAAATATGCATACGATCTTAACGAGTTAGCATATCTATAATTCATCCAATAAGAACATGAAAACTAGTTGTGCTACTTTAGACGTGTGTTTCTTGTCGCATTTGGATGAGCATATATTCAATATTCAATTTTTGGACGTGCATCTATACATATATATTGGTCAGTTGCAGCATTGGCAGTAGTTGCTGCTACTGCATATTCTTTTTGCCTTTGTAATATATAGTTATAGATATTCTATAGTTGCTTTGGTTTAATATGTAAGTGTGCTACAATAAGATGTCAAATATTGATTAGTTCTTGTCACATATATCCTGCTGAAAAATTAAATATGTCTGATATTAAAAAGAAAGAATTTACCGAGCTCTGTCTTGATGGAGGCAATAATTTGACATGCACTCTTTATGTTGAAATCAATTTAGTCTCCAATGATCTTAATGAGTCAATTTTTTCTGGTTCTAAGAGTACCAACAATCAGATGGCAAAAGTTTTCATTTTTTTTTTGCACCATCTGATAAAAGATATGAAAAATGAATATATCACTGAGAATAATCCACTTATATTATGGCAATTCCTGAAGAATCATTTTGATCAACAAAATACCATAATTCTCCCCCAAGAGCAATATAATTGGCTAAACTTGTGCTTCAAAGACTTCAAGTTTGTTACTAAATATAATTCAACTCTCCACTGTATAGTCTATTAATTAAAACTCTGTAAGCAAAAATTACAAATGATGAATTGATGCATAAGACTTTATCTATGTTTTACACTAGTAACCTTATACTCTAACAGCAGCATATAGCTAAAAAAATTATGTTAAGCACTCAGAGCTAGTTTCTGCATTATGAGTGATAGAAAGAATATAATAAATTACTAATGAAAAATCATAATGCTCAATAGGTTGATTTTAAGCATGTGTCTAAAGCACATACTATTGTTCAGAGGTTTGATAATTGGTGTGGACGAGAGAGAGACTGAGATCAAGGTGGATGTGTATGAGGAAGTGGAAATAGAAATTATAATGAAAACAATAGCCATGATAAACATCAAGACAAAATAAAATCTCGTGCTAATGAGCCAAGTGAGATAACTAAAAGCCTAAAACAAGTTTGTTATATGTGTGGATGCAAAGGTTATTGGTCTTGCACCTATTGTATACTAAAAAACTTAGTTGAAATTTATCAAAGAATGATGAAAGATAAAAAAGGTAAGGAGATCAAAAGTGAGTCATATTATACAAGTTTTCCTAAAGCTAACATGACTTCACATAATGATGATGACAACGATGACCTAAAGCTAACATGACTTCACATAATGATGATGGCAATGATGACGATCTATTGAAGTCAAAGCTTGAGGATTATGGAGATCATGAATAATTTCATTAGCTATGTTTATTTTTCATTTTCCCTTGCAATGTTATGTCGAGCATATATATTTTGTGTTTCCTAGTCGATCCATTTAGTTATGTTTCAAAAATATTTTATTTTTAATTCATTATTTTTCATACCTTGCCATTTTTTAGAATACCAAGTATATACAACCCATGAAGAATGAGTGGGATCTATGTTTGATAGAAAATTGTACCACACATTTTATCCTGAAGGATAGAAATTTTTTTTAAACTCTAGTAGAAAAGAAAGGGAGTATAATAACAATTACAAATGATAATATATTAATTACAGGCTTTGGAATAGTTTCATTTGTTCTCCCTATGGGTACAGAAATAATTATAAATGTTGATTCATTATATCCTAAATCAAAACACACCTTTTTGAGTTTTAAATACATCCGAGAAAATGGTTTTCATATTGAAATTGACACTAAGAATGATATTGAATATCTTCTCATCACAAAATTAGTCTTATGTCGAATAGAAATTGTTGAAAACCTCTCGTCTTTCACCTTAGGATTATATTTATGCCTATATTCGATCTAATAACAAATATGTTGCGATGTGTTCAAAATTTTAAAACCTAAACTCTTTTAAATCATGGCATGAGCAATGGGGTCATCTTGAACAAAATATGATGTGCCATATAATAAGTAATTCTATTGGTCATAATATTCAACATAATAATTGTCCTACTCCTAAAGAGTCTGTGATGTGCGCACAAAAAGTAAGCTGGACCTTTTGGATATTTTATAGTTTTGATATATGTTTCCACTCGATGAACTCACATGTGGCTTTGGGCACAAGAGTGAAGCATTTAGTACCTTATGTCCACACACAAAATAGTCTTGTAGAATCTTTGATTAAGTGAATTAAATTGATTAATATACCTCTATGTAGAATTATAAATTACCCGCTAGCAATTGGGTTCATGTAATATTACATGCCGTTGCTTAACACAAATCCAACCTACTACATATCATGATTACTCCCCTTGGTAACTAGTGCGTGGTAGAGAGCCAGATATTTCCCATTTGCGAGTTTTTAGCTGTGCAATATATGTACCAATACCACCACCATGGCGTAAATCTATGGCCCTCATCGAAAGATAGATGTATATCCTAGATATGACACCTCATCAGTTATTGAATACCTTGAGCTTATGATAGAGGTTCTTTTTATGGCTTGGTATGTTGTATATTCGATGAAAACCTTTTTCCTGACACTAAGGGAGATAAAGTCTCAAATTTAAAATGCTGTGAAATTTTATGGCATAAAAAAGGTCTTTAATATCTAAATCTACACACTAGTTAAGCTAATCTGGAAGTTCAAAAGATTAATTTGTAGTATTTAGCAAATAATCTGCTAAATGCGTTCACTGATCATAAATGAGTGACTAATTCATATATACATACAATAAATGCACCATAAAGAGTGGAAATACCCTGAAAAAAAAATATATCCACTGATGATTCTCTATGTCAGAAATGGGGGAACCTATTAATGCAAAAGACCTAAATTCGCAAAATAATAAGGTCTAATAACAATAGTCAAACACTCCTTAACTCTTTTGAAGAGACTCACCCGAAAGTGAGAAGCCTCCTGAAGAGATTTGTTCGGAAGACGAGAGCCCTAGCAAATTAGCATGTGCATAATATAATTATAATAATGTTGGGGCTGTACAGCCAAATTCTTTTGTTTTGGGAAATGATGAAAAACTAGTAAATGTTAACATTGAGCTAGCTGAGTTTTGTGAATACGAGAGAAACTTATAATAGAAATACTACTATCGTTGACAAGTTCATTGCCTTCACAATTACTTATTCAATTTCAAATGATAATCTAGAATTAGAGCCCAAACTGATAGTCAAGTGCCGGAAGCACTCGGATTTGGAAAAATGAAAAGAAGCAATTGAGGTTAAGTTAGACTCGCTAAATAAAAGAAAATATTTTAGACTTGTGGCTTGAGCGTCGCATAATGTTATCCCTATAGAATACAAATGAGTTTTTATAATAAAAAGAAATGAAAACAATGAGATTGTGAGATATAAAGCAAAGTTGGTGGTTCAAGAGTTCATGCAGAGACCGGTGTTGATTTTGAACAGACTTATTCTCTCATGATGGTTAGTATTATGTTTCGCTACTTAATACCATTGGTAGCTTGCATGAATTTAAATATGTAGTTAATGGATGTTGTGACCCATATTTATATGTATTAATAGATATATACATGGAAATCATTGGACTTAAAATTCGTAATGCAAAGGAGAAAGAAAATCGCAAGATTTACAGTAGAAAATCGCAAGATTTACAGTAAAAAATTGCAAGAATCGTTATACGACTTGAAACAATCGAGTAGAATGTGGTATAACTGACTAAGTGGATTCCTCCTAAAGATGGAATACATTAATAATGATATTTGTCATTGTATATTCATAAAAAATCACATAATGATTTTTATATAATTTTAATATATGTTGATGACATAAATATTATTAGAACCACAAAGGAAATCAAGAAGCAAGGTAATGCTCAAAGACAAAATTCACAATGAAAGATTTAGGTATAGCCAAATATTGTCTCGGCCTGAAGATCAAGCAAATCTTTGAAAGAATATTTATTCACCAGTCAATCTAGCTAAAGAAGGTTCTAGAGAAATTCTATATGGATAAATCTTATTTGCTTAGCACACTAATGACCATATGATCCTTAGAAGTGAACAAAGATCTATGCAAACCAAACGAGGAAAATGATGATATTTTAGGATCAGAAGTTCCTTACTTAAGCACCACAGGAGCACTGTATATCTCGCGAATTGCATCATGCTTGATATTGCATTCGCGGTAAACCTGCTAGGAAGATATTATGCCTTTTTAACCAGAAGACATTGGAATGATATTAAACATATCTTCAAATACCTTCAATGTACAAACGTCTTAGTTTATATTATCAAATAAATCAAGACAAGACATTGGTGGGCTATTCGGACACTAACTATTTATCTAATCCCAATAATATTAGGTTCCAGATTGGTTATGTTTTTCTCTGTGGTGGTACAACTATTTTTTAGAGGTTTGTTTATAGACATTAGTCGCAACTTCAACAAACTACTCAGGGATAGTTGCATTATATGAGACTTCATGTAAATATGTATAGTTGAGATCTTTGGTACAACACATTCAACAATCTTATAATATTGCAACAAATAATATTATCTCCATTATCTTGTACAAGGACAATGTTTCTTGTGTTACATAAATGAATAATGGATATATTAAGGATAATTTGACAGAATATATTGCTTCAAAATTCTTTTATCCTCACGAATTCTTAGAAGAGTGATGACATACAGAAAATTCGCTCTACTAACAATCTGGCAGATATGTTCACAAAGTCTCTATCTACATCCATATTTTAGAAATATGTTCATAATATTGGAATGCATAAATTGAGAAGACTATTTTCTTCAAGGAGAGAAAATGTTTAATAGACAAATAAAATGTATAGACCTTAAAGGTCTTTATCTAAATTTTAGTACTCAATTTGGTTACATATTAGATATCAAACATCACATCTTGAAGATCAATTTTGTAGTTTATTTTCTTAATTAAATTCCAATTAGTTTTTTCTTAATTCAAGGTTTTTTTTTGTGAGCCATCATACGCAATATTTAAGAATACACATGTTATATACTTTTTCTCCAATCATATTTTTTCATTGAGTTTTTTGACTAAGTTTTTAACGAGACATAAAAATATATTTATGTGGACATTATAAAAATACCCCTAGAATTTCTTAATTTATTTCATGTATAATGGTTATACTGTGTAAAGAAAGATTGATCAAAAGAATAAAATGCATATATTTTCTCTCTATTTTTTTAATGTTCATGTATTATTATCTATTATCCAAATAAATGTAGAAAAACGAAAATAATCCATCAAAGCAAAACATTGCAAAATATATGCGTCCGAACTCGAGGCGACGCGGGTTCCGGTTGGCATGTTGCTGGAGACGAGCCTTAGTATAACTATTTGTTATATTATTATTTAGAGACTTGCGGATAAAGTATACTTTGTCTTGTTTCAGAAGAAAAGATTTCTACAGTACACATCCCATGCAGTTTAAGAGGTGAGAGCAAATGTTTATTTGCATGCGTGGAAACAAAATATACTAATATTAATGTTGTTATAATGTCTTTATATGAATTCCGAATTTTGTATATGGACATTTGTGTTTTTGTGGTTTTACAGATTAAATATAATTTTAATACACAGATTCGAGATATACAATATTTCTGATATATGTTATTGGATAAATGCGTTGAAAGATTTGAGGAAATGCACAATTGTACATTTTTTTTTTCTTTTGTCCTTATTTTTGCTTGAGGAAAGTAAGAAATGCTGACTCTGAAATTGCGTGGAATTGTTCGTTTGTTTCATCGACCGATTCTAGTTTTTGTTTGCCTTTTTATTTTGTAGAAATACTTTGCATATTAGATTTGGAACAGGTGTGAACGAATTGAGGCGGCCAAAAATAATAATTTTTGTGCTCATCTGCCTCAGAAAAAAAAAAGGGTGTTTGTACTTTCTACGATTGGCCTTTTGACCTTTTAGGAGTGTAGTATTCATCTTCCAAAAAAGAGTGATAAAGATTCCATAGAAAGAAAAACCTTTAATGCTGGAAAGTTAGCTGGATGGAACAGTTCTCTGTGTGTGTGATCAGAATTAGATAATCAGATTAGTATGATCATATTAGAGGCTTTTAATTTAATTTTACCGAGTTATCTGTTGCCCTCTCCTGGACAACTTAAGATCTTTCCACCTGTCCTAGGAAGTTTCATATTTAAGTTGTCTCAGAGAGCATTATTGCCTTTGACATATCTCAATGCTCCTTGTAGTTAGTAAAGTGTAAAATAGCTTATCAGAACATCTATGTGCTAGTTACTGCTCCATTTAAAGAAAAGAAATGCATGAAAGACTTATATTACAATTTTTAGTCGAAAGGGGCCCCGTCATAAATTCTTTTCTTTTTAAGATGAGTCACATTTGACTACAAATTATATTATGGTTAGGTTTTTTGTTGTTGTCTATATGTTTCCAGCCCCTATTCAACAAAACATTATCAACATATTAATATGGTTATACCTAATAATAAAAATGATTAGATTCACACATCTCTTTTCAAGTAACACATGGTCATCATCGTTGTCGTGGTGATCATCATTATTATCTTTCCAATTAATTACACAAAAACACATTTGTGTATGATCTGTATGTATTGTTGTGAAGTGATAATATAACTTCTGCTTACAACAACGTGCCATCACTGAGACCACATTTGCCTCAACTTGTAAAGATTTCCATTCCTCCGATTGCTCAAATTATTTATTCCTTTTTGGATAGAATTTTCCAACTAGTTAGCTATCTAATTGAATGTGGTGTAGATACCCTTCCTATTATTTGCCATTTGCAGGTGGCCCTTATAACTGTCTTATATCTTATCTTGCAGCCAAAGAGTTCAAGCGCCCCAAAAGATGTTAAATTTCTTTTGTAGTGGGAACATATGCATTTGCCTCAGTTTTTGATATTCGTTCTTCTTCCCACAATTAATCCTTACTATTAATAATCATGGCATTATAGCTTGCAAATGAAGTGTCTAACAGCTTCTTCGAGGCTTCAATATCTAAAAGATATGCACCATCTCAATGAGGCAAAGAGAATATTCATTATCAATTGCTATTCAATTAGGTTGGGACAAGGACTATTTAATGTACAAGCCCTTCTTAAAAACCTAGGCACTTTGAGTAGACTTAAATAAATCTCTTACTAGGTCAGATTGGCCCCAGCAAACGATAGCCTGTTAGTCTTAGACACTAAAATCAGACTAGACTAGATCAGATCAAATTTGCTCATGTCTATACGTGCGAATGCTCACGTTCGCACCTCCCAACAGTCAGCCCTGCCAAGTATTACTAGTATTCTATTTTGTGCCTATAGGAAATGTTTCTATATGCCTCTAAAATGTGTACTCTCTCTGTTTATAGGGAAGGGGACAACAAGTCCATAACATTTTATATGTAGTTGTATATATTGATGTTCTCAAGTGTCTCGCACTCTTTTTTTTTTTCTTTCTTTTTTTTTTTTTTGAAGAATCTAGTGTATCGTTGTTCTCAACCTCTACATGATATTTGGTAGGATAGTTTTGATTAAATTTATTTGAAACTTCACACCACACCTAACCAATCTCTCATATCCTATAAAATACAATGTGATGAGATTGCAATCCAAAAACTTTGGTCAGGATTTGATTCTTGAACACAAGAGATCTACGCGCATCTAGCTGAGCTATACCTAAACCAATGCCATGTTTGATTTGATTCCAATGTGAAGATTTGTCTCCAAGAATTAAAGAATTAATGTCTGATACTGAGCAAATCCACGTCGCCCGCTCCAAAGTCTGCCAAAAACAGGCATATCCTATAACCAAACAAATCTTTGCAAACATGATTTGTATTTAAGATTAGCTCGTTTAAGATTCACTTTTGGGTTACTAATGATGCACACATTAATTTCCATTCCCATACATATATAATTTTGTCTTCCAAAATCAGAGATCTCCAGATCTCCTAGAACCAAACATGGATTTGCAGGCATATCTGCTTAAGATTAGCTTGTCTAAGACTCAGTTAATGCATTCATTAATTTGCATTTTGGTTGAATCAATTAATCATTAAAAAAGAGAAGCTCATCCAATTGTGATTTTACAGTTTATACTGCATGTTCTTGATTTTTTTAACCTCAAAGGTGGAACCTTTTCCGGCAAAAATCTAATTTAGACTTTATGCCAAAATTTGCCATATTTTGGTGTGTTTCCTTAGCCATGACTTTGATGTTAGTGATGTAGGATGGGTCCTTAATCTTATCATTAGCTCCTAAATGCATTGCATCAAGCAAGCAATGGGAGATTTAAATATCTCACTTGTCCAAAACCATGGAAGTTCCCTGTTTTTTTCTCCTCTTTTTCAAAGCTGTTTGGCAAAACCACCTTGCTGTCCGATCTTGTGTTAATTCCAGCGGCTATCTTGTGCTGTTCTAGGTTTTTAAGGTGTATATTTTTAAGTTTAATTGTGTCTTTAATAAAACAAAGTGGTATATTTTAAGAAGCAAGAATGTTCTAACCACTATACCACTTGCCTGTATAATTTTGTTGTACCAAATGTATAACTCAAAATCTAAATATACGGTTTTATTGTAATTAACGTATACCCTAATTAAGAACTGTAGTAGTTGTGCTTACATGTTTAATATCTCAGGTAAAGCAAGAACTTAATTAGCAGAAAGATTTATAGATTACTCTGCAACTTCCAATGATTCTACAGTCCAGGTATCTTAGTCCTTTCGTGGATCATGAGATGGATAATAAAATGGCAAGCCTAGTCATCAGTGAGCAGTGTTTATCATAGGGCCATTGTTAATTTGGAGATAGTTGGCATCTCAACAGTCAATATAAGGCCCAATGATACACGCAATGCCAACCAATGTAAAGAACTAAACAAGTCTTCCATAGTTGCAGGACTAACCAGTGTTGTTTAATTGCAGGATTTAGAGGTCATACACCTTAGTAGTCGCTTGCTTGCTTCTGATAAAAAAACACACCCTACATTTCAAGATCTACCTGCTATTAGGCTTCTGGTCATGGTCAACTATCAGCTCATGATCTTGTGGGGTTTTTTTAGATCTTTAGCTCTTCATTTTTTTTAACCTAAGGAGCATCCAGAACATGTAGGATCGGCTAGCGCCGTAGGGTACAATGTCGAGCCTCTACTAGTAAACAAAAGGTGTAATTATTCTGCATTCTCTAACAGCTCGGAGCTTTGGCGTTAGCTTTCCTTTTTATCTCCCCCCTCAAAGAAGCAGCAAATATTCTCCTGCAGATTTCATTTGACGAAACCACCAACAGTGCCCTCCCGTATGAGCTATGATTCGCATTAAACAATGAGATTACAAGATAGAAAGCATATCTGTACACACGATCCCGGTTTCTAACTTCTGCATCTGCCAAGCTTTCTTCCATCAGCCACAAAAGAAGGGGACAACAGAAGCTGCTTTTGCCACGAATTAAGGGGAAACAGCTGTACACAAGAACAACCCCCTCCCCTATCTCAAGAACAATAGAGAAGGAGCCAATCATTGGCACAAAAACTCCCTCCTTTTTTTAATCATTTGAAAACTGTACAGTCTTAGCTACTCTGATCTCTGACATTTCAGTGGTTTCACACACATATATAAAGAAATTTGTGTATATATACACACACACATTAGCACATAGGATCATTGAGTATTGCATTCTTGGGCTGCCATTTCCTGGTTGGTTTGTGAGATTTTAGAGAGAAGAACCCAATGGGTGGCAAGAAGCTGCTTCTTGTTGCATGTCCTGAGGCACCCCTGTCAAAGGTTGCAACCTCCAGTGCCCATGGGGAGGACTCACCTTACTTTGCAGGGTGGAGAGCCTATGATGAGGACCCATATGACCCCATCACCAACCCTTCTGGTGTCATTCAGATGGGCCTTGCAGAAAACCAGGTCTCATTTGATCTCCTGGAGAAGTACCCCATGGAGCACCCGGGAGCCTCAGTCTGGGGCTGCTCCGGCGTCCCCGGCTTCAGAGAGAACGCCCTGTTCCAGGACTACCATGGCCTCAAAACCTTCAGAAAGGTAAAACACAAACCAACAAAATGAACTGGTCTTGTGTCTTGTGATGAGCTCAAGAAGCTGATCTTGTGGTGATGACATTGCAGGCGATGGCGAGTTTCATGGAGAAGATAAGAGGCGGCAAGGCGAGGTTCGACCCGGACCGTATGGTGCTCACCGCCGGCGCAACGGCGGCGAATGAGCTCCTTACGTTTATCCTGGCTAACCCGGGAGATGCCTTGCTCATCCCTACTCCTTACTACCCAGGGTAAGCTTGTGAGGCAGTAGTACTACTGTAGTTATCCTGTTACATTGCCATAGTTTGTGACGTGATGGTTCTTGCAGGTTTGATAGGGATTTGAGGTGGAGAACTGGTGTGAACATTGTGCCGGTGCACTGTGATAGCTCTAATGGGTTTCAGGTCACGGTCACCGCACTCCAGGACGCTTACGAAGAGGCGGTGGCGGCCGGGATGCGCGTCCGGGGCGTGCTCTTGACGAACCCGTCGAACCCGCTTGGCACGACGGTGAAAAGGTCGGTTCTTGAGGACATCTTAGACTTCGTGGTGCGCAAGAACATCCACCTCATCTCCGACGAGATATACTCCGGCTCGGTCTTCGCCGCGCCGGACCTCGTCAGCGTGGCAGAGGTCGTCGAGTCGTGCGGCGACAGGGACGGCATCGCCGGGCGCGTCCACATCGTGTACAGCCTCTCCAAGGACCTCGGCCTCCCGGGGTTCCGTGTCGGCGTGGTGTACTCCTACAACGACGCCGTGGTGACCGCGGCCAGGCGCATGTCCAGCTTCACGCTCGTGTCGTCGCAAACGCAGAAGACGCTCGCCGCCATGCTCTCGGACGCCGCGTTCGCGGACGCCTACATTCGCACCAACCGCGCCCGCCTCCGGGAGCGGCACGAACACGTGGTGGCCGGGCTGGAGAAGGCCGGCGTGCCGTGCCTGCGCGGCAATGCAGGGCTGTTCGTGTGGATGGACATGCGGCGGCTGCTCGGGGAAGCGACGGTGGCCGGCGAGCTGAGGCTGTGGGACCGGATGCTCCGCGAGGTGAAGCTTAACATCTCGCCGGGCTCGTCATGCCATTGCTCGGAGCCCGGCTGGTTCAGGGTGTGCTTTGCAAACATGAGCTTGGCTACACTGGATGTTGCACTTACAAGGATGAGTTGCTTCATGGCAAGGCAAGAAGAAACAGTATTAGAAGGGTAAAAGTTTCCTCTTTGTTGTTTTTTTACCATCTTTTGGGATGGTAATTAAGATTGGTGAGATATGATTTTTTTTTGATGGTAACATCAATTAATTTTGTGATTTGTCTCTCATATGGAGGGATATAGATAGGGATGGAAAATTCATATAAGCAAGCCTCTTCTTATTATTCTTTTTTCCATTATTTTTTGCGTGTGATTGTTTTGGAGGAGGTATGTATGTATATTGTATAGATATTTTCAGTCTTTATTATTTTTTACCTTTCTTGTTAGAAAGGTGTAATTGAGTCTCAAAATGTCCACTGTTTCAGTGAGGAGAAATAAGGAGCAAGTTTGTATAGAAGGGATAAAAAAAATACTTGTAACCTGAAATATTTATGTAATAAATAATGGAATGGCATAGTTGCTCAATTTATGAATTATATTACTGTTGTTTTTCCCATCATTAAATATAAGCATGCATAAGTGCTTGCATGTTCTCCAATTGAGGTGTATTAGCTTTGTCATATCTACAACAATACTGTGAATGATTTTTTTTTTCTTTTATATGAATCATATGGAAGCTTACGCATTACTATGGATTTTGTGCATCATACTATATATGCATGATTGTAATTATCTAGGCTCTATCATGACAAGAAACTTTGAAAAAAAAAAAGTTGTTCCAAAGGTCAACCCAACCCTTTACAAGCTAGGATAACAAATTTTATTCAGTTGAGTTCATCATTTTTAATGTAAATATTAGAGAAGCTCAAAGTCAATTTGCTATTTTGTTCTATGGTGATTGTAACATGTTTCTCCTTAGAGAGAGAATAAGATATGATCCTTGCCAAAGGATGATACATAATTAAGAAATAATCCAAAATGTTCTCTAAAATAATGACTACGATGATTGATGATTGTAGAGATAGTTCATCCTCGAATTTTTCTATCCACATCCATCTTCACGTGTTAATCTTATACACACTTATTAGATATCAAATACATAACATTATGCTTTATGATATGGTAATGTTTTATCATGCATGATTTCTAGTAGTTTCACTTTGAAATATCCACTTCATCTCAAGTTCTACATCACATCAGTGTGGTTGAGTCAAATCATATCTTAAAATGAATTTGTGAATATGTATAGTAAAATATTTATTTGCTAACAAATAAAAGAATCTCCTGTAATTTTTATTGTCGAAGTTTACGGATGAGACACATGTTTTAGACTAACTTGACCGATTAGTTATGAGTAATGGTTAAAATTAAGGGGAACAAGGCAACGTGAACACCATAATCTCACAAATGAAACAAACTTGAAACAATTAACAATGGAATGGTTGCTTGCTAGCGTGCTTCCAAGACAACTGGACTGCAGTGTTCTTGGAGCCGTAGAATATTCTTTGTTCGATGAGAGCAGACAAAACGGCACGGAAACGCACATATCCCTCACACACATACAACACAATATTATAGGAACCCTAGAAATGGCAGAAGGCCAAATTGATTGGCCAGCACAGGCACACGAAATATGTGTCAGCATTCGGGAGCCAGGTTGGCAATGAGCCTTTTCGTCGACACAACAACTACACCGCATCACACTTGCCATCTTGTTCATCACGAAGCACGTTAGAATATTGCTACGTACACCAATAAATTTTTTGATATGTAATTTATAACATCGATTAACAGAGGACTTCATGATAGTGACATTATAAAGAAATTTGACAAGGAAAATGCTAGAGCTTAAGTTTGTTAATTAACTATTTCATCTAGGCATCTGATTATCTTAATTAATGGTTATGGTTGGGAAAAGTATGAACAAAGAAAAGGTTAAGGAGATCTTGTTTTGCTTGGTTTCTTAACCATGTGGACCAAACATAACATGTAGGCATCCGTTATGTAAAGGGTTATGCATATGGTTGGTTGAAGTATGAACAAAGAAAGACTAATTAAGAAGAGTAGTTATCTATATTATAGAGATTAACACTTGACTATTTTAGAGCTATAGGTTGTACTTAACTCTATATGGATCCAACAGAAGCCTAAATTTAGATTTTTGCAGGAACATGAAAAGTGAACATCTTCTAGGTTTATGCAAAAGAACACTTGGCTTCAATGCACTATATACGTAATAATGAGTAGTGCTTATACATGATATATTACTTTGCAACTAGTAGACCAAGTTGTTGTTAATAGATAAAGATGCCAAGATTTTCTTTGGTTAATGTGCAACAAGTTGCTACTTAATATTTTCTTTTCTCCCTTGAGATGGAAGGTATGTGAGGTCTAGTCGTCGCACGCGAACAACGGACCATGCATCTGAGACAAATTCTATTATATCATTCCTTAAATATGAAACTATTTTAAATTTGCCATTCAATTGTAATTAATGTTATGAAATATACTATTTCTTATTGGATGTACATAACCATTCGTACATCATCAAGGTTATAACCATCATATGTCATTACGTTGTAACCTCGAATATTGTAACTCAATATTATTAAATTCTTGTAACACATAAGTTCTTTATCATTTTTAGTATTCTAATTTACCCCATATTTTTCTATAAATAAGAGTTTTTGTACATGCTGAATTAATGACTTGATAAGAAAACAAGAATTCTTGCACTCTCATTTCATTCTACATTTTCTTTATACTCTATACTTTGTAGTTGACGATCAAATTTTTTTAATAACATATTATCAGCATGAATGTCTTTATGGATTATTGTCAAATAATTTTTTGTCTTGATAAATTTCTAAAGATTAATGTCAAGTAATCGTTTTTCTTGATAAGAATTCTATCATGATATGTTTTTCATGGTAAGGCATTATTTTGGTTTCTTTGGATAAAATTTTTAGATAAAATATTTGTTATATATTGTTGTTTATTATGAAGAACCTCATAGAGTTTAATTTTTTTTGGCTTTACATATTACGAGCAAATTGTTTCGCCAAGAAGATCTCTCTTCTGGGAAATTGGCTCCTTTTCGTGTTGTGGACGTGCTAGTATACATAAGTATACAAATAAAATGATAGAAAATGCATAATTTTAGAAAACACTATACTTTATTAATTCTGAAAAGAATTATAAGTTACAAATCTCTTTGGGATTTACAATCTCTCATTGCGTCAAAGGAAAGTACATCGTGGCTTCAGGGGATTGCATGGTTCATTGTTCATCAGGTCTTTTGAAAAGTTCCTGGTTAATTGCATCTACAGAACAAATCCATAGAATAGCTTTGATTAAGTTGTGCTGATAGTCGTTGTCTTTAAGCCTTAAAACTTCAAAATTGTCCTTAATGAATGAATGTAATACGTATGCCCATACATGCAAATATGCAAATCCATAGTCTTGTCAGTCTATGGTGCCATTACAAAATGTGGCCTTCGCCTCATCGGTGCCCGGCCAGGGGGTTGTTCGGCCTCGTCGATCACGAATAAATGGATGCCTTCGCCTCATCAGTATCTAGCATGAATGGTGCCCAACTTCGTCAGTCACGGACAAAAAGCATGTCACCTTCGCCTCATCAGTACCAATGACATGCAAATTTTGGATGGATTACTTGTGATAGCATCTTTGACTTCCTTAGCTTCAAGAAAAACATATTGTATGGTAGACAACCCATTGGAATATCATCAAAAACTTAGTAGGATTTCGACTTGATTTGACATCTTTGAATATAATTGGTCCTTAACTCTCCTTCAACTAACTTGAAGAGAGTTTTTTTGGCCTATGATCGGCTTAAAACTTGAAGGAATAGTTTCTGCACAGGTACTCGATTGTTCATCAAAATTTGAGATCAATCGGATCGTTAAATTAGACACTATTTTCGTTGCATTACTTATGCGTAAAACTGGAATTCAGCAAGATAGAGTAGTTTGCAATGGTCTTGATGATCTTATGAACCTTTGATCGAGGTGAAAATTGGAGGAATAGTTTCTAGACAAATTTTTTATTGTTCATCAAAATTTGAGATCAATCGGACCGTCGGATTAGAAATTATCTTCATTGCATTGCTCATATGTCAAACTAAAATTCAGCGAGACAGAGCTGTTTACAGTGGCCTTAATGATCTTCTGGCCCTTTGCTCAAGATGAAACTTGGTCGAATTACTTCAGTCTGAATCTGCTATTCTCCATAAAAATTTTGAGTCGATCGGACTTTTGGATTAGATGTTATCATCTATTTTCTCCCATGGGATAATCTGAATTTTCTTTTGATCAGAAAAATTCCTCTCGTCGAATTGGACTTTAGAGGTCTCTGATTTACTTGAAATTTGGTGGACAGTTTTCACATAGAGTCCTCTATTCACCATAAAAATTTGGAGTTGATCGAACTTTTGGATGAGAATTTATCATCAATCTATTTCCCATGGGGCAAAGTGAACGAGTTTTTGGACAGAGCATCTCCTTTGGTCAAATTGCACTTTAGAGATCTCTGATTGATTTGAAAATTGTTGGACAGGTTTCTCATAGAGTCTTCTACTCACCATAAAAATTTTGGGTCGATCGGACTTCTGGATGAGAAGTTATCATTGATCTATCTCTCATGGGGCAAAGTGAACAAATTTCTAGATAGAGCATCTGCTTTGGTCAAATTGCTCTTTAAAGATCTCTGATTGACTTTAAAATTGATGGACAGGTTTCTCATAGAGTCTTCTATTCACCATAAAATGGGATCGATCGAACTTCTGGATAAGAAATTATCATCGATCTATCTCCCATAGAGCAAAGTGAACAAGTTTCTGGACAATGCATCTTCTTGGAAGGACCCTTTTGAAAGTGCACATAAGACTTTCAGATCTTTGATCAACCGAGACCTTGGTGGCGTCTTGATCTTTAATCGAAAGTAAACAACTTTTAGATCTTTAATCGACGGCGATCTTGGTGGGGTTTTGATTTCCGATCAAAAGATGAACATGCAATTTTTGGATCTTTGATCAACTGGGATCTTGGTGGCGTCTTGATCTTTGATCGAAAGTAAATAACTTTCAAATCCTTGATCGACGGTGACCTTGGTGGGGTTTTGATCTCCGATCAAAAGATGAATATGCAATTTTTGGATCTTTGATCAACCAGGACCTTGGTGGTATCTTGATCTTTGATCGAAAGTAAATAACTTTCAGATCTTTGATCCACGGTGACTTTGGTGGGGTTTGATCTTTGCTCAAAAGATGAGAATGCAATTTTTGAATCTTTGATCAACCAGGACCTTGGTGGCGTCTTGATCTTTGATCGAAAGTAAATAACTTTCATATCTTTGATCGACAGTGATTTTGGTATAGTTTGATCTCTACTCAAAAGATGAGTATGTAATTTTTTGATCTTTAATCAACTGGGATCTTGGTGGCGTCTTGATCTTTGATCGAAAGTAAACAACTTTCAGATTTTTGATCGACGGCAACTTTGGTGGGGTTTGATATTTGATCAAAAGATGAGTATGCAATTTTCAATGACTGCTCATGAATAGCCAGCATGGGCATCACGGACAAGGCTTCTATCTCTGATATGATGCATGGTGCATGTTCATGTATATGTAGATAAATAAGCCTCATCCATAGCCATCTTCAAAGCTTGCTTGATCGGATCATCGGAAGGGACAAGGAAAAGAGCTCTTGAGCCTCCTCTTATGTCTACCTTCACCTTTGCACCTGCTTCTGTGCTCTTGTATCCTCTGCCTTGCACCTTTTTCTGTGTCTCCAAAAGGCTAGTACTCCCTCTCTATTTGAGACTCTAGGTTGATCGCAACTGTCCAAAAATCAGAGATATTTAGGGGATTTAAATAAACACAAGGATAAAGATAGATATTATCCTCTTTTTGAATTTGAATAGGAGATAGACTTTTGTTATTTAAATAAAAGAAAAAGTTAGAGATAAGTCTTGTTCGAACTCGGGTTGAATGTCGATGCGACCAGATTGAATACGAGTCAAATTTGATCAATCTAATTTTGACCAGTTTTTTACCAAGTTTTGACCAATCCAATTTTGACCAGGTTTTGACTAGTTCAATTTTGACTAGTTTTTTTGACCAAGTTTTGATATGGTTTTTTATCATTTTTTTACAGCCCAAATGTACAGTATTTTTATTTCAGTTCTTTTGGTCATATGAGACTTTTTTAATGAATTTTTTATTACAAAAATTCATTGAACACAAATACTATGTCATGAGTGTTAGATGCTGAAATTTATTTGGATGATTAAACAATAAAAGAAGAAAATCAGCATCTAATGAAGATAAAGTTAAAGCAATAATTTTTTTGTCATCACCTCTATGAAGAATTGAAAATTGAATACCTTTGTATGAAAGATTTGCTTGTTCTTTAGAACAACATAAAGGAAATGTATGATGAAAAAAATTATGATTCTCCCTAAATCTCATTTTGACTATATGCACATGAAGATGCAAGATTTTAATACTGCATGTGAGTGTAATTCAAATACGTTTAAAATCAGTCATTAAGATTGTGCTTCTGGAGCTGCAATACCATTAAAAAATATTCTAAACTGATTTACTGTTTACTAGTGACTAAACAAAATAATGAGCTTTTAATGAAGAACCATGAAAAACATCCAAGAGTTTTGCTTCCTTCTCCGAAACTAATTTAGTAACATATAACCATAATAAACAAAGCAAATGTCATGGTTGTAGTTATGACCGCAATCATTGATTTGGATATAGACATGGTTGAAGTAATTATGGTATTCATTTCAAAAACATAATTGACCTCCAAAAGAGGCAAGAAAAGGAAAATAAAAAATGGTGAAAATGATAAAGTTGTTTTAGAAAATATATGCTATTGTTGTGGAGGTGAAAACCACTAATCATGTACCAATTATATGCCTTAAACATCTTGTGGACTCTATTAACAATCACTAAAAAAAATAAGAGAAGATATAGACAAAATTTTTCTTGTGGTAGTGGAAATAATGATGATAAATATTCTTGACATAAATCAGCTGGAAGATGATAGCCATCTTGGTGCAACACATTTAGATGTTGCTAATTTCTTTATCCAAGAATAAATTATTTAGATGGTGTTGATTAATTTCTTTATCTTAGAGTAAATGTTTATTCATTCTATAAAATTCAGAAAAAATCTTCAAAATTTTTCTCTTTGAATATCTCATGAATTTATGATAATATGTTTTTCAAAGTGAACGGTTAATCCTCTTATTCAACTAGTAATAAATGATGACGATATATGTCTCATGAATAGTACAACAACATATATCATATTTAAGAATAGAAAATACTTTTCTTACTTAAGGACAAAAGAGGCAACTGTTAGTAGTGTATTTGGAAATGCAAAATTGATAAAGGGTTACTAAGTGGGACAAAACTCCATATCACTGAGACATTATATTTCTCTGAAGTTTTGAAAAAACTTATTAAGTTTTAAAGTTGTCTGCTGAAATGAGTATCATATTGAGACAATATAAAATAAATGAAAGGAATATGAAGTATCTTAATAATATAACTATATCCTCAGTAAAAGGTATGTGTTGAAAAATAACCCACTAATCCTCTGGTTTGTACTATAAAAAGATTAATAAATTTGAATCACATAAGATCGTAAACTAGAAGTTTACCAACTATGATACTTTTTTTTAATTTTTTTTGGTATGATTGGTTGGACCAACTTGAGTCAATAATAATACAAAAAATCATTAATTCATATGAAATTTCATGAAAGAATCAGAAGGTTTTTCAGTCTAATAATCTCTTGTGTGTGGCTTGCTCTCAAGAAAAATGAGACTATCACTGGTTAAAATTAGGACTAAATCTCTTAATTTTTTTGAAACACATACAAAGAGATATATGTGGACCTGTAGATGCACCGAGTAAACCATTTACATATTTTTATGGTTATAATTGATGCATCGACTAAATGGTTACATATGTCCTTATTATCCACTTACAATTTAGAATTTGCGGTATTATTGGCTTAATTAGTTAAGTTGTGAGCATAATGTTCATATTATGTTCTGATACTGATGGTTAGTTTACTTCAAAAAACTTAAACTGATTCTTATATATATGTGAATTGAAATATTTGTTGAACATGTTGTAGCATGTTCATAAAAAAAGCACAATAAAATCACTTATTACATATCTTAAACTAATAGTAATACCATTGTTTATGAGAACAAAACTCCCAATATTTATTTGGGATCATACTATTTTGCATATAGCAATATTGATTCCCATCAAACCAACAAGTTGTCATATTTCTTTCCCTTAACAGTTAGTTATTGTTAAGAACTAAATATTTCCCATCCAAATTTTTTTGAATTTTTTTAGACAATCCATTAAAAAATTAATTTCAAAAATAGCCAGATAAAAAAAATTACAAAATTAGCTTTCAACAACTGACTGAGACATCAATTGAAGACGTGGCAGCACACCTAGGCAGATGTGGCAACGGTGCATTACAACGACTGAGCAAAATTTTTTTAACATGTCATTTTTGAAATTAATTTTTTAATTGGTTATTAAAAAAAGATTCAAAATTTTTAGATGTGTGGTTTATATTCCGTTACTCAAGAAAACATATTAAGATGGGATGATAAAGAAATTTGAGAATAGATATTAGGTTTGAATCCACATATATAATCAAATATTTTGATCCATCAACGAGAGATTTATTTACAACTAGATTTGTTGATTTTAATTTTGGTGAATCAATTTTTCCAACAACAAGAGAAGAAAATAAGCAACTGAATAATACATTAAGTTAGAAAAATTGACCATAGTCTTATTTTAATTCTCATATAAAGCAATATGAACAAGAAGTTAAAAATGATAATTCATTTACAAAGTTTATAAAATCAATTGTCAGACATATTTGTAGATATTAATATAGTGATAAAGTCACATATACTGGCCGCTAATGCTCCTATAAAATTAATATCTCAAAAGGACAATCATCTACTGCTAATGAGGTAAAAACAAGTATAAAGTATGACAGACCATTGGCTTCTAAAATAAAAAAAGTTCTTAACAAAAAAAGGAACAAAGATTTAAGATGGTCAAGTTAAGGAAATAATGATCTCAGAAGAGATAATAGACATGACTAATAACAATATCCTTGAAAGACTCACGTACTTAATATTTGAAAAAAAAAATGAAATCTCACTAAACTATGTCGTGTCTAGAAAAATATGGAACCGAGATGAAATTGACATTGATGATGTATTTGCATACAATCTAGCGCTATATAAATACAAACATAGAAATGATTTGCCAAAACAAAAAAGACACAATAGAGACAGGATTAAATTTCTTACAAAGAGAGAAGTTTTTGGGCCTATGCACTTAAGTGTAAAACATGCTGGTTACAAATGGATCTTTGTACGAAAATGAAAAATGAAAGTTGAGATTTTACGAGATATATGACATAATTATTTATACTAAGTTTTACCAAAAATCCAATATTGATTATGAAAAAACATACTCTCGCATGACGGATGTAACAATTTTTCAATATTTATCAAACTGGCAATAAAACATTGAAACAAAACGAAGTATATACCTTGTTACCTTTAAGGTATAAAGGATATATGTTTGTATTTTTCTAATATATGCAATACAAACTTAGTTGGCTATTTAGATGCAAGATATTTATCTGATACGAAATATATTTCTACTTATGGTGGCATTGCTATTTTATTAGATTAGATTGTGGCATAATTTTATACGAGGATAATGTTGCATTTATCGTCCAAATGAGATAAGAATATATTAAAAGAGACAGGGCAAAAACTATTTTGCCACTCATGATCTGAAAAAGAATGATATTTTTCATCAATTTAAAAAGCGAGAATTTGACGGATTTATTTATCATGGCACTTCTTATGACAATAATCAAATTATTGACATATAATGGGTTACATCAATTTAAATATCTTTACTGATCTAATCATTAGTGAAGTAAATATATATTGTACTCTTTTTTCTTAACTATGGTGACAAGGATTAGAGCATTTCCTCTTGGTCGAAAGGTTAATTAATGGATGTCGCATGTACCTATTAATTAACCCACAATTGTGCTATGACAATAATTTACAACTATGGTAATCAACATGGAGTCTATGATTATGATCAGTTCTGGTCGAGACATATGGTCACGTCTAACTTAAGATACGGTATACGATCATGATCAGCTCTAGTCGAATACTACACTTAATCAAAGGTAATGTGTGTGGAGATTAGGGGTGTAATAGGACTCAGATTAGGATATACATCCAATTGTTTTCCCAAATTCGGATTCGAATCTGGTATGGATATTGGATTTGAAGTCGGATTCGGATTTAGATAATAACACATCCATTTAGTAATTTAGATTTTAGATCTCTTTAATTTTAGGGCTTATCTGAGCCTCATTTCCCGTTACCCCCAATTGCCTCCTCCTCTCTCGTCCCTAGTCGCCGCCACCTCCTCCTCCATTCCCCATCCTCCCCGCTGCCACCTCCCTCGCCCCCGCCACCTCCCCCGTCCCCCATCCCCATTGCCCCCATCCCCCGTCCTTGCTGCCACCTCCTCCCTTATCCCTTGCCTCCCCGCCTCCACCTCCTCCCCAGTCTCCAAGCTCGGCGCCGCCGTCTGCAGTCACTGCACCAGTGAGTCTACCCTCCTCCAGTCTCCATTTTTTGACAATTGAGGTTTTGCAGCCTGGGAGGCTCGGATTCAACTAAATTGTTGTTCTTCCACCGTGTGCCTCGATTGGCTATTTACTCAAAGGAACAAAATTAGATTGGTAATAATTGATAATGTTTGCACTTCGTAGTAGAGGTTGTAGAGTGCAGGTTGCTGTCATGTTTGTGTTCTGAGCCCAAGTATTTTGTGAGGGGCTTACCACTATGAGATTAGAGCAGTGCATTTGTTTTGATTTTGTAAATTGTCTATCATCTTGGAGACGATTGGTTAATTGCACAAGCTGATTATTAGATTTGACTGCGGTAGCCTTTGTACAAAAACTCATGTTTTGGGGCATATTTTTACTACTAAGAGTGTCAATTGTTGTTATCATTTTTTATTCCAAAATGAACTCTTGGTGATGTCAATTGTCATTAGATTTGATTGCGGGAGCCTTTGTACAAATATTGATATTTTGATTTTGTAAACCGTCTATTGTCTTGGAGACGATTGATTAATTGCACAAATTGATAGTCCATCTTGGCAGTTCATATTTGTGGTGAGCATTTACAGTTGGATTGATGTCAAGAGTAGCTAGGTTATATGCATTTCAGGATTTGTTAATTAAGCTTTGAAATGTATTCCAGGATTTTGACGGGAAAGCTGTGCTCTTGTATTTAGTGCTGATCTCTGAACTAGTGGGAATTTTATAAACATTTCTCTGTTAGAGTCTTCCTTTAAGAAACCATGGCCTCAATCTCAAACAAAGGAAAAGAGGTACTTCATTTAGATTCGGACAAATTTACATGAGTTGAAACCTTAATGTTTTGATTCTTGTATCATAAACTTAACTTATGTATTTATTATTGATCTAGATTGATTGTACAACATCTGGAAGAGGCAGTAACAAAGGTCTAAGTGGTAGTAACAACAACAAACAGGTAAATTTTGCACAAGCTTGATGTTTTGAATCCTTGTAAATTGTAATATAATCTAATTAATTTTTTATATGTGCATAATTCTATTGCATCTGGAAGTGCTAGTAGCACTACACCAACCAATACCAATGTTGAAAGTATTGTCAACAAGAATGTGGTGGCATCAAATGATGTTGGGATTGAGAATACTACTACTGGAAGTAAATCACCAACCTAGAATAGAAGAAGGCCACCGAGGAGGAAGACTTCAGAAGTTTGGCAACACTTCACAGTAGTGCAAGATGAAGTTCAAGTGGATGACAAGGTTGTGTGAAGCCTATGGCTAAATGCAACTATTGCAAGGCTAAATTCTCTGCTGATAGCAAACTTGGTACGACACATCTGAGATCTCACTACAAAAATCAAGATGATAAGTCTACCAAATTGTTATTAAATTTGGAAAAATAGGAGAGGAAAACACTTTACAGTGTTGAAAGTACAATGAGAAAATTAGTGTCTATAAATATCTTCTTGCAATCATCATGCATGAATACCCGTTTAATTTTTTGGAGCATGAGTACACTAATGATTTCATTGCATCATTATGCCCCACATTTCCTTTGAAGTGTCGCAATGTCACTTGGAGAAATATAATGGATATTTTTAAAGAAGATAAGCAGAAATTGTTTGATCTTTTATCTTCCCTTAAATGTCGTTTGAGCTGCATAATGGATGTTTAGACCTCCAATCAAAATAAGGGTTATTTGCGTATTACTTGTCATTTTATTGATGATGATTGAAAAATTCAAAAGCGGATTATAAACTTTATATATTTGGAAGGGAGGCACTCAGGAGCAAACTTGAGTAGTGTGTTTGTTAGAAACATGATAACTTGAAATATTGATCAGAAACTATTTGGTTTAACTTTGGATAATGCTTCTGCAAATGAGATTTGGTTAGGACTATTACTTCAACCCTTGAAGAGCATGATTATCTTATTTGTCATGAAAAGTTCTTTCATGTTCGATTTACAACTCACATTGTTAATCTTATTGCAAGGGGTGGTTTAAAAATGGTTGGAAAAACTGTCAATAACATTCGCTCCACAATTACTATTATTAAGAGTTCTCTTCTGCAATGTGAGTCTTTTCAGAAGTAAGCTTCTGAATTAGATTTAGACACAACAAAGGGCATCTCTCAAGATGTAGCTACTAGGTGGAATTCCACCTATTTAATGCTAGCAAATGCGTTCTACTATAAGAAAGCTTTCCAACGGCTTGCTTTGCTAAATCTATAAAAATATAGACATTGTGCTCTTTCTAGAGATGAGTGGGAAAAAGCAGACTTGTTGTATAAGTGCTTGAAGAACTTTTTCAATGTCACTAAAATTTTACTGGGCTCTTCCTATCCAACTGAAAATTTGTTTTTCATAGAGTTTTGTGAAATTCATATTGAGTGGCTCCAAAAGGATGATGAGTTTCTTGCTTCCATGACAAGAGCTATGAAGAAAAAGTTCGACAAGTGTTGGGAGTTAAGTAATGTGGTTTTAGCAGTTGCATATTTTCTAGATTCTCGCTACAAAATGAAAGTGGTTGAGTTTTACTATCAAGAGGTTTATGGCAATACTGATGTTGATAATATTTGTGATTTGAAGGTCCTTGTTGACAGGTTATTTGAAACATATGCATCTCGAAACAATGATCTGTTAGTTAGTGTTGTACAGCCTGCCACTGGATCTTATTCTAGATTTGCTTCCCATTGCCATGACCTCAATCGTAATGAAGAGCCAAAGAGCAAAAAACTGAGTGCTTTCTTAAAGGATATCAATGAAGAGAATCAAGTTAAGTCTGAATTAGAGAGGTATTTAGTCGAACCATTGTTAAAATGGTCTAAAAATGATCACTTTGATATTTTGGCTTGGTGGCATACTCAAGGTGCAAAGTATCCTAATCTTTCCTTGCTTGCACGAGATGTTTTGGCCATTCCTGTATCAATAGTTGCATTTGAGTCCGCCTTCAGCGCCGGTGGGAGAGCCATTGACAAGTACCGCAGTCGCTTAGAGCCTGAAATAGTGGAGGAATTGTTATGTATACTTTAGTTAACTTGTTTTATTATTGTAGATAAAGCGGATGTTGCTTCAATTGTTGAAGAGTTAGAATTTAATGGCATAAATGGCAAAGATGAATGAGATGTATCAGGATATGTTAAGTTGTCAACTAGACAACTACACATGCTTTTCTTTGTGTTGTCATGTACTCTTGATTTTTGATAAAAACAAAATTGTATTCTTGTTTAACCAAATAATTTTGAACATTTTCATTTGTAGGTGATTTTGAACCTTTTCGTTTGGCATGCAACTTCAGGTACTTCCGACCTCTTCTCATCTTGTCCCATGTTTAATAGTGGCATATGTTACCAAACTCAATTAATTAACTTAGTTCAGTTATAATTTTTGAATAAACTTATTGGGTTTAAATTCTTGATGTGAACTGCTATGTAGTAGTATCATGTGAATTTGTAATGTCTGATATTAACTAATGTCTTCTACATATTTCCTTCAACCTGAAACTTATTTGATAATATTGTAGAAATAAGATTATGTTAAAATCTTAAAATAGTAGTATAATCCAAATAACATTCAAATTTAAATTCGAATTCAATAACTATCCAATTCGCCTTCGAATTCGATTAAAGTTAATAGAATTTGGAATTGGTATGACCACTATCCGATCCGAATCTGATCTGATTACACCCCTAATGAAGATGCTTGGTCGAAGCACTAGTTAACTGCAACCACAGACATGTCATATTCCCACATGTTTTGCGACAAAGTGGTTAACACGCGATTTCCTAACAATGGCCAAAACAACTACCTTAAAGGAAGTTATCGACAATCGCTGAGAACTGACGATGGTTTCTTAACAAGTAAAACCGTCCTAATAACGTTATAAATGGAGCACATAAGAAGGAGAGAGAGGACATGAGAACAAGAATCTTATAGTAAAATAGTCAAGAGGGGAACATTTCTCTTTTACTTTCTCCTTTTGTAATCACACTTCTTTTTAAACAAATTATACAACACAAAATGTAGAATTATTACTCAATCATTTGAGAGACTGAACTTGTCTAAAAAATCTGTGTCATCTTCGTGTTTGATTGTCCTTATTCTTCACAACTTCATTTACTTTGTAAGATCAAGAATTACTTATCGATTGTCAACACATGGTTTTTTCCCACTAGTTTTTTCTTTGGTAAAATTTTTAACGAGATAAACATATTCACAAGTAATGGACATCCAAGGAGAAGTGTTATGAAATATATTATTCTTTAATGAACGTCCATAACTATTAGTACACCATCAAAGTTGTAACCACCACATCATTAAGTTTGTAACCTCGCATATTATAATTCAATACCATCAAAATTTTGTAATTCCTAAATCTTTTAGCATTCTTAGCATTTTCATCTGCCGCATATTTTCTTATAAATAGGAGTTTTGTACATGTTGAAATGACATGATAAGAGAATAAAAATTCTTTCATTCTCTTATTTTTTTTTCTAAATTTTTCAATACCTCATACTTTCTAGTTGCTGATCACATTTTTCATAACGATTAATACTTTTTTTTGTTACTCCGTCAATTGTTTTTTACATATTGTTTTTGTTTTATGCATAATTTTTTAGAAGTGAAGTGAGGTTACAATTATACTCCTAGTACTTATGATGAATATGATGTATGTGTCACTTGTATACAAACAATTAATGATCAATTAAAGTAATAACTATCATGATATTTTTGAAGATAGAATTACAATTTAGTAAAAAATGAAAAGTGACGATTTTTTAGATACAAGTTCTACCTTCTAAAACGGTAAACAGAAAAAAAAAAAAAAAAAAAAAAAAAGAAGTGGTAATTTTTAGATAGTTTAGAAAAAATTGCACCTAAGACTTGACTACTATTTATTTTTTTGCAACCAAACTCCTCTACTAGAATTTATTTATCTGGATTGCTGTAATTTGCAGGTGCAATCAAATCTTTCCATTTGTCTAACAGACAGAAGTCTAATTAATGTGACTTGTTGACTTGCACCAACAAATTCATCCATGTTAATGGCTTCGTATGGCTTTCTACGGTGGCACAGCATTGAGTGGAAATATTCGTCCAAAACTGCTACATACGCGCAGACAATGGGTGACGTCAAATTTGAATCCTTTGCCATTTCTTTCCCACTATTTAACAGTTTTGGAAAGAAATTTTCTCTGAAGGGCACACCGTCATTTGTTTTAAGGTGATTTTTAGGCGAGCTTAAATTCTTTCAAAGTTGGCTTCCCAAGAAGTTGGTGGAGAGAGTATACAATTTCTAGAGTATTAAAAAAACTTAATTAAATATCTAACTGTTTTAAGTTGAAGAAGAAGTTCTCCTAAACAATCCATAAATCAAGGATAGACCAACCAAAATATATGGCATTCAATTTTGTCCATAAGTTGCATTCTATGATAAGCATCGCTTTCTCTCCAAGCATGTCGAAATGATCGTGGTGTCATTTTCACATATCACAACTGATTTGATAAAATTAACATGTATAAAATATGCAAATAATCTATCCTCACATCAATCAGATGCGAAATATTTTATCATATGTCAACGAGCAAATAAATCAAGAATGATACAGCTGCAGCAACTTTAGAAGCTACTAATTAACAATGCAGGAGTAATTAAATTATTTTCAGCGTTGCTTACTTGCAAGTTGTGATGCTTTATGAGAGATGACTAGTTAGGTCAGGTCCCAATTAATCCAGTTGTGTTGTGCTGGGGTGACATCAAGTCCTGTATTTGAGCCAGAGTTGGCACACAAATTCTGTGGGCTCGAACCGCCGGTTTTGGCCGCCACCGGCGGTGAGAACTTTTTTGCACCGAAGTCAAAGTCAGGAGCCCGTTTTAGGGTGTTGGCTGGGCATACCGCTTTCAGACCAACACTGTGTACTTGTATGTTTATGAATTTTAGGTAAAGTTTATTTTTGCTCTCTAATGTGATGCATGATTTGTTTTTTACTCCAACTTTATAAAGATTCAAAACTAACCTTAAATTTTGAAGTCAGGTGCTAAACTATTCCTATGTTAAAATTCTGAGGACAGAAATCTAATATGGTGAGTTTTTTTTTTCGTCCAAATTGTTGAGTTGGATTACTGTGTACATGAGGAACTAGTAGCTTGCTCCTTAAAAGCTTCGGCTCATATATGAACTGCCATATCTTTATTCACTGACTTCAATTTTTTCAACATATGTCCTTTTGCTCTTTTGCATTAATTTGATAAACTTGAGATCCACGTGCTCATATACATTATTCTCTCATTCAATAATTTGGGCTAAAAATACTCACCGCGTCAACTTTTTCATTGTCAAATGGTAATATAGTACTAGTTTGCACATAATTTCTAAGTTCAAAATTTATTTTGAAACCTTCGCCAAATTAAGGAGTTGAAACTGAACTTTACCCTTTCACAAATAGTTGTATGTGGTTTCAACTTTTGGGGTTGCTCCAATCCTACATTTATACTCAGCGCTTGTCGTGTTCGCTAAAGTTGATAAATTTTTTTCATTGTTTTAGGCAAAAATGAAAAGAAAATGACTATTGTATCACTATATATTATTTTTTTCTTCTATAGGACTGTATAGTCATTTTTCGTTTTTTGTTTTTTGTTTTGAGATCCCAACAATAGCTGAACTAAAGGAATAGTAAAGTTAGCAAATCAAAATTAGAAAGCTACCGGAAAAAACCGAATGCTTCAACAGAAAACTGATCATGATAGCTCGAACAGTTCACATAATGCGGTCGAGCGCAGAGCTGGTCTGAGCGGTGGGCACCTTGTGGTGTAGTGGAACCGCCGTGGCTTCACAGCGTAGGCTACTGGTGCACCACGCCCCCACACTGCGAGATCGTGCACAGTGTGCACTCCATCGAGCGCATGAGGTGCGAGTTTTCCACACCACAATAGTTATATAGCCGGGTAGATTTTAGGCTTGGTTGGCAGCTTTCCCACACTACAAAACTTGGATGGGCTGCGGGGTGCTCCTACGAGCAACCTGTGTAATTGGGCTTCGTGATCAACTCATCAATAGGGTCGCACCCATGGAGACAGTGAGTAACGAACATATGACTGCCCAGCCTCAAAATCTGAGCCGTACGCGAGATATTGATTCGTTGAGAGGGGAATGGCCTGCACGCAGTAATGGAGTTGTATTGTTGTAGCCTGTAGGCTGAGAAATGTTTATCCCAACTTTGAATCAACATCTTCTATTTAGTCTTTTTGGAGTTTACTTACCCTTTCTTATTATTTGAAGTCTTAATAGAGACCGACCAACAATATGTGGTAGAAGGAGAGAACAACAACATGACAATGACGATGATAGAGACGAGAGGCACTGGCCCCTAAGATAGTGCTAGACTACCAACAGTAGTGATGGAAGCAGCATATAGGTGGTGGTGGTTATGGAGAAGGCAAACTGAAGATGAAATACACTATTAAATCTAAGCGAAGCTACACGGAGAGCCATGGGTTGGCAGACCCAACAGGGTTTCAGTCCTCCTTGCAGTAGAATGAAAAATATAATAATTTTTTAAAGAAATACTAAAGTTTGACACAACTCCACACACACATCTTCAACATATGTATAATTCAATCCCATATGATCAAATTTTTGGATTTATCATAATATATACTACTATTTGTATGAACAATTTTCTTAAAAAAAATCATGGATCCATCACTAAATCTAGGAGTGAAAAATGTGAAAGTTTTTTTTAAAAAAGTAATTACATGCAACCTCATCAACTTGTGTTTTTTCTTCTCTCTATTTTTCAATGGGCCTCCTCTTTTCCTCTAGTATTTGGGCTGGAGGTCCTTGGGCTGGGGATTTGGGGCACTGTCCGAACGAGACATGTTATTACAGCATGATTCAGTTCTTGCCTATGGCGAAGCCTGCACTGCCATGTATGTTCTGAGGGCAAGCAAATTCTAAAGACAAGACAGATCAAATGAACGCATGAATATTTGGTTGCCATGTCCAAATCTAAGCTCCATACTTAACAAACTATTCAATGAGACTTGTGTCAGGCCCGAGGACTAAAGATCGTGTATGGTTTCATCGCTGGTCATCAAAGATTTCACATAGCACATATATGGCTTGTCGGTGAGGATCCTAATAGAAAAGATGATAATAAAAATATCCAAGCACTACCCAGGAATGTACATGGATATCTAATTGAATAACTCTTGCAACTATCTTTTTAGAAATATATTGTAATTGTGTGATAAGAACCATTTGAGATTAAGGTGGTGTTTGACAAAAATTGTGAATGCTCACTGTTCTATTAAATTTTGTAATAGAATTCGTCATACATAAAAACCCCACTTGATCAAGGATTAAAATGCAAAATCTCCGTACATGACTTGTGAGAAAAAATAAATATAAAATTATTTTATTTTTTAGTAAAAATACAATGATATATTTTATATCGACGGTGTACTATCTCTCATCATGTTTGGTGTGTCGACTTGATCGGAACTCAATGCACCAACACAGTCATATCACATGGTCAATCCACTTGTGTGTTATAACTAATCTTGATACTAATATATCCTCACAGATCAGCTTAAGTCATAGGAAATTTAAGAAAAAATAGTCAATTGATGAACTATAGGTTCTGCCACAGAGGACCTATTTGTAAAAATACCTTAACTTTTTCGTTACTTGTCGGAATAAGATGCTCTTTTTCATTTTAGAAATCTTATAACATAACAGATATATTAAATACGAGATTATAGTATGAATAGCACAAAACACAGAAAGTCAATTTACCTTGTAGTTCAAATTAGGTAAATAAATAATTTATTATGTTCTTCTCACCGAGACGAACACAACCATATATAATTTGCTGATATAATTTTATTCAGGCATAGTTGGTATTTTTTCAAGACGCAAATAACACATCGGATCAATTTATATTCAGTTCAAACACAATGATTCATGTCAACATAAAAATTTCCATCCAACAAATCTACATGCATGTACTATACATGAATTCATTGTATGCACTTGTCGATCACGATGCAAGATCTAAACCTTACCGTATGTTCGTATCGTACAGGAATTCGCTATATGCACCTGTCGATCATGGTGCAAAATCACCACTTTGCCATTGACGATACTATCCCATCATGCAATAGAGGAGCAATGGTGCATTTTTATGTGTGCAATCAAATCCACCATCCCAAAGAGAGCACAGTGAAATTCATGGAGCATGAGGCGGAGTCATACTGACATAGTGCGGCGCGATCTTGAATCACCCCACTTTTCATTTTGCTACCGGCAGTTCATGTCAATATAAAACCCTCCATCCAAAATTAAAGAGGAGCCGATCTATTGTGCATATGGGTCAGATCTAGGGAATGCACTAACACAATACATCACTCTAGATCCATGTTGAAATAGTCGGACGTTCTGTTGAATTTCAATTTGATATATTAGTAGTGTATTGATGATAACTATTGATCCAGAAGTCCAATAAGTTTCTAATTTTTATGGTTAGCAATAAACTCATGAAGAAGCATCTCCACAAAGTTTCACCTCGATCAAAGGTCAGATATATAGTCAGAAAAATGTGAAAGTTAGCCGTAGTTCTACAGAATTTCAGTCTGACATATTGGGAAAAGATGACTAATAACTTTTGATCCAGAACACCAATCGATCTCAAATTTTTATGAGTAGTACTAAATTCTTCCAGAAAGATATCCACAAAGTTTCACCTTGATCATAGGTCGCAATAATACTTAAGAAATTATTGAGGTGAGACAACCAGAAGTCCTCCAATACCGAGTTATGCACGACCCATCGTGGGAGTGACATTCAAAGCATCGATGGGCATCCCGACGTGCACTCATCTATACCATAACTACATGCATCTCCAAGACCAAGAAAGTTATAGTGCTATCATAATTTCACCGACCTATCATCTGTTCCACATGTCGCAAACAAAGTAAAGGTGACCATCCTGTCCGTGATTGACGAAATCAAACACTATTATTAATGCCAAGCATTGTCAAGGTGGAAGCATCCATTTGTTCGCGATTGACAAGGTCGAGCAATACACTGGTCAAGCATCGACGAGGCAAAAGCTGCATTTTGTTATAGTATCGTAGACTGATGAGGCAATGGAGTTATATATATATATATATATATATATATATATATATATATATATATATATATATATATATATATATATACATGGGCATATGCATTGCATATATAGAAGGCAGATTTGAAGTTTGAAGATAACGACCTCCGGCGGCTTAAGCATAGGTCTTCTGCAGATCCAAAATTTACAGATGTAATTAACTATGAGTTTTAGGAAACTTTGAGAATCATGAATCGTACAAGCTTATGTATGTCAAGATGTACTCTATAGGTGCAATAAAAATATATAAAATTTCAAAAGGTACTTGTAACTTGTAATTCGTTTGAATTAATAAATTACATGTTTCTCCAATTTTTTATGTGTTCTCTTTTTTTTTTGTGTATACTTATATATACTGACATATCTACGACTCAGAAATTTTATCCAAAAGAGAGTAGAATTTTCGGGGTGAAACACTCAACTAAAAAAAGTCAATGCTCGGTTCAATCCACAAAACCAATTAAAATGATAGAAATATCATGATTCATATCTTGACTGACAATTTTTAAAATAAAAAGCATGGTAATCAACTTAATTTTTAAGGGGTCAAATATTAGAAAATTTCAACGCATGATTATACTCAATCTTCAGCTGGCATGATAATCTTAATCTAGAAAATTTATATTGCAAGGGCTACTTTTTTTTTTTTTTCCTGAGAGGAAATTGGTAGGCTTCAATATTGTATCGAATTGCAGGTCACCAACTCGGGACATATAAAGCCTCATTCGATTATGGAAATACTGTTCATGTGGACCAACAACAAACGTGGCCGTTCTCCAAGAAACTGGCCAGACCAAAAGACAAAATAAAGGAAAAAGCACATATATTATATCTAGCATGCGCATTTTATGGCGTTTCTTTTCCCTGGTATGCGACCTTGCGCGTTGTTTAGTCATTGGCAAAATACACTTGTCGATCTTGGAATTTGACGTGTAGTTTGGTAGAGTAAACTAATGTCTTGTGTCGTAGTACTAAAACGCAACCAATCCTCACGTTGTCCTCCATCTGTCACGCTATCATAACAGGACTGGTACAACGTCCGGTAGTTTGCAACAGCTTCGAGCCAATGACTCAACATCCGGTAATGTTCAGCCACCTTGTACAGCTCATACTAATTTTGAGATTGTTCTGCTAGTGTTGTATATATCTAGTAAAATATTATTATTGTGTAAATCATCACTAATTAATCATTTTTAATATTTATATATTGATAGAAGTTTTCTAAAATTAGTATGTTTTTCTCCTCGTAGGCAATGATAGCACATTTATCATATATATTGAAATGCATCAATGTATGTTAGGTCAAGATTCATCCGCATATTTATGGGTAGTTTTTGTTTTATTTGGCATTATTATTAGGGTTTAATTTTATTAATTTATTTTTGATCATGCATTTTAGATAATTTCTCTAACTAACTACTCTTATTGTCAGGAAAATAAAAGTAATTTTTGATAATGTCTAGTGGCACATAGGTGAAATAATGGCAACTTGAAAGCCTCAAATTGCAAATAGGTGTTACATGAAGATTGACTGTCATCAATTGAACCAATTAACCTAGATTTAGTGTCTCCTTCATAGTGAAATTCTTCTAGAGGACAGTGGACCACAAGTGTACAGTACTGCAGTAGGTGAAGCAAAAAGCCAAGAAATTGTGCCTCTCTTGTTTGATGAGGCATTAAGTTGAGAGACATAATTCATGGATCAGAGTGGACAAGCAACCTGCTGATGATTGTTACATTGGCACAGTAACTCACCTGCTCATGCAGCCAATGGGGCCTGCCTGCTTTAAGGGACCTGTACTTGTCTTGCCTAACAATTAACAACCTGTTGGTAAAGCAAAGGGCATGCGTTCCACTCACCGACAGTTCTAGATCATCTTCGTTTCATCTTGTTATTGGTAATTAGCATCAGGATATGATAGGTTTTATTGTGAACAATGGTTTGGTTTGGAACTGTGATTATAATTGGTTTTTAGAAATCATTAGAACTTTACTCAATTGTATTTAGAATTTTATTGAGATATATTTTGATAATATTGAAAATTTCTAATAAATAACAATAATATATTATCTTTTTAAGTAATCAAAATATAGAACAAAATGTTCGAACCAAACATCTCATTATGACTTAGACTAGCAACCTTTCATGCATCAAATAGTATGGTGAACGAGTTAGGGTTTTCCTTCTTTTTTTTTTTTTTTTTCAAGCAAGATTTTTCTGGAGAAGCATGTATTGAAACTGTTATGCACATTAAGAACAGATATACCATCTAAATTTCGCTGTTCATAAAATGTTCATTATTCGTAAAATGCTCATTCCAATGTAGATAAACACTCATTGAAATGTATCAATCATGTGCCACTATTTTCTACCAATTTCTCAAACTTTTGAAGTAATCTGGAGATAGATGAAACTCAATTTTTTATTAGGTTTTTTTTTGTACTATCTAGCCATCTAGGGAAAAATTTTGAATAATGGTTGTTGAGGTGCTGGATAAGATTTGATCACCTGACCTGTATTTTACCATTTGTGTCTGTATTAATTTGCTGGTCAAACGGACGGCCTAGTTCTAAAAATATTGTTTAGAAGCTGATACAAAACGGCCGAAGCGAAGGAAAACACATGAATTTTGAAAGAAATTTCACATCTAATGAGAGTATATATATATATATTTTTTTAAATTCTTACATAATTTTTACCTTCTAAACAATATTTTATCCTCTAAAATACTTACTTAATTCCTACCTTCTAAACAAAACCTAAGTAAAATCCAAGGCAGCACCTAAATCAACTTGGCTAACTGCATAAAATATGTTATCATATGTACATTACCAGCTGAGATTTATTTTAATGATGAAAATTTTGGTGTCATTTGGCTGTTTGGCAACCGTCGTTGTATTGCTGTTTTAATTTAACGTAGTGAGATTTGAACTCTAGAAATTTTTTGATGTCTTGTTAGTTAGATTATAATTGATTAGCGCTCTCCTGCCCTGCTTGACTGTAGGTTTGCTGATGGATTAATGGTTTATTATAACTTAATACTTTTGTCTGGCAGGTAAAATTAGCTTTCATAATTTCCAAAATTTATTGATCGTAAGGAAACTTTGTCAATCTACAAGAGCCAATCAAGGCGACCATCACTCGATCAATTTTTTGTCATCACGTCTAGATTTCTTCCTTCCTTTTGTTTTTTTACAGCTCTCGCTCTTAAGCAATTCTGACTATAACAACAGCTATGAACAAACGCAATATCATTACATTACACTTAGAAAACCTTGGTTGGCCGTAGACCTAACAATCCTGACTTGAAAATTTAGTGCAAAACTATCCGACCGATATGTCAACTAAACGCCGTAGAAAAGAAAGTTAAGTCAATTAGACTAAAGTGTCCACGAACAATCGGAAATTGTACAAACCAGATGAGTACCTCTCGTGGGATTTGGCATAACAAATAGAAAATTGTTAAATAGTTATATATTCAAATAGAAAAATGTTAAATAGTTATATATTCATATCATCGAAGACTGTTATTTATATTTTTAATGAGTATTCACTATTTAAATACATTGATCTGAGACATATAAAATTATTTGGCTGGTACCATCGTGAATAAACTTGATTTTTTGTGCGTGTCTAAAACTCGTCAACCTGTTTAAGATGGGGGACAATGGTCCATTTGGTTTGCGTTCTTGTGTTTTAAAGGAAAAAATGAAAAGTGTAGAACGAGAATATATTCTGAGGTTGCACAAAGCATAAAAAAAAAAAGAAAGAAAATACGCTTACAGGAATAAATAGTAACTTCTCAAAATATTTTAATTTAATTTGCTTTGATTGCTATTTTGGCTCGTAGTAGTAGCGGTCCAAAGACTACAACCAATGGCGGCGAAAGGGAGTGGCGGTGACCCAAATGGTAGTGAGAGGTGTTGGCGGTGGTAAATAGTTGAGTGACGAGGTCGTTGCTAGGACAAAGCAGCTAGAGCAATGGACAACTAGAGCGATGACCAGCGGAACAACTGCAGCAAAGGAGATGGTGATGGACTAGTGAGCAGCGCCGCGACGGAGGATTGGGACGGATAGGCGGGGACAGAGATGACGACAGATAGGCTGCAATCTGAACTTGTAAAGTAGACGGAGTTGCCTATTGTCTCCGGTGCTAGTTAATCCATGCATGTCTCAAACTTGTATTTCTAGAAGCAATCTAGTCTAATCATGTTGCAAAGACACGAATTAAACAAATTTTAGATAGATTTCAAATATACTCTAGGTCAGGTATTTTCAAGTAGTAGCACTAACTAAAAAATCTGGTAATATTTTCATCATTAATATTTCTCGAGGGTTGCCGACAAATTCGCAAGATCGGTAGTTGCATGCTCCTCTCTCGTGATCCACGTGCCCGTGTCGCAGTTTGACAAAGACTCGCAATGCTAATTAATAATATATGCAAATCTGTGCACAATGTTGTCGAACTAATAAATTTCAACAAGGTGGCCGACGGGCCTAACAAAACCTAATTAACCTGAACAGCGCCGAACTCGCTTACTGCAAGTCAAACGGCATCAAAAACTTTGTCAAACACTTGCTAGTAGAATCTGACTGAAGAAAACAGCAAAAAAAAAAAATATAGTGAATTGCTATGGATAGAACACGACAAAAAAGATCTTGAAATGACCCAGATATTTGCCTGCTGCTCCAACGACCGGACGAACACATTAATAATTAAAGAGTTTTGTTAATAGAAAGATATATGTCTTTTTTTTATCTTGCATATACTTTCTTTCATCTTTGGTTTAAATCTTTTTTCTTAGATATAATTTTCTAGAGTTCACTAATCTCTTTCTTATTTTTTTTGACAGTGGTGACACCATCAACTACAGGTGAAGATAATAGGAGGTGGCAACCATAGGAGAAATAAGCGATGTAAGAGCGGTGATCAGGTTGTGGTGCAACAAGGCGACAGCAGTGGTCATGCTGCTGGTTGTGGGGAGTAGTGACCGGTGGGAGAAAAGAACATGTAGAATCGATGATGGTAGTGTAGATTGGGAGGAGGAGAAGGAGAAGAAGGAAGAGGGATAAAAAGAAAGGTGAAAGAAATAGAGAGTGAAATTTAAATATATGGGGTGATAGATTTTATAAATATTTTTAAAAAAAAATCCCATAATTAACTTAGTGGTACAATGAGCATTGTGAAACAAATGCATGCACTGTATTGGGTCAATTTGATTGGGACCAACCGACGAATTTGGAGGGAGACTTGGAAACGCTGCCTGGGTCTTTTTTTTTAAAAAGAAAATCTCCATAGGGGCCTGAGTTTGGTGGCCTTGCACACTTTACATATTCTCCTCGCCTTCCATATTTTTTATGTTTTTGTTTGGTTAAATTAACCCCGAAATGTTCTCCAATTCGTTAAAGATTCTTCATCATCATTCGCAAGTCATACCAATTATATAAGCGTAGTATTGGTAGTAATTGATAACAAAACAATAATATTTTCTACAATTCCTATACTTTACAACACAATATACACTACAATGCCCTGTGAGACAAGATTAGAAGACTTTATCTTGTATTAGAGAGTAGTCACTAACCATTTAAGTTACTTATTCAAATAGTTTACTGCAGCTGGATTTTTGGATACTATGCAAAACATTATTGGATGGCATATAATTCTTATATTGGAAATTTTTTTCATATCACTATAAAAGTTCTGAAATTATGATTTGTAAAGCTCTTAGGCGAAATCATATTCATATATTAGTGAAACATGAAACAACAAATACAAAACATCACTGTTTTGTAGCTTGAAAAAAGGAAGCTTAATGTGAGATATTATTGCATTCCCTTTACCATCATTGATATTTCAGCTATTTCCAAACATATTTACCTTTTTCTCTTTTCTGCCAATAAAAAACATGGGGAAAAATGGTTCTAATTCAAAGCTATCCTTTACCTCCCCAAAGGTTGGCAAAGACAACCAAGACAAGAAAGCTAAACAAAAAATCAAGTGAAACAAACGTTATTGAGTTCGGAAGTCAACAAGACCCTCGAAAAATAGCTTTATATATATATAATTCATTTGATAATTAACTTGTCAAGTACAGAAAATTTGTGAAATAAAAAAGAATCTAGACATGAAAGTGAATTCCACGTCAAAACGCTAAATTTTTATGTCTATTAATTCTCCTCACGAGGCGGAGAATGGGAACACATTACTATCCTCTGACAGAAGGCCCCACACGGTACGACCAATCAGGTGAAGCCCATCACGCGTCAGGGCCCCACAGTGCCATTCTCCCATCAAGATTCAAGATACCACGTCTGTCAACCATTTCATTAGACTGAAAGGTGGGACCCAGTCCAGATCGGCTAACAGCGGGTGCTTCTCTCGTCTGAGCTGGAAACCAGAACAGCTCTGCGCATTTCGCCAGGCAACCGAGCAAGAGGATCTCGTACTTTGGAGATTACATGTGCCTACGTCATCATAGACATACAGAACCAAAACACATAGAAACAGCACTTGAATCTTAAGAATTAAAATTCTTTAATTTTAAGCTTTTCAAATATTTAATAATAAGACATACTTTGGAAATAAAATACCTATTCTACAAACTAACTAAATTTTCGCAACACTAATAATTTGAGTTTTTTTCCGAGCAAATTGACTTTTTTTTCTTCAAATTTTTTCTAACTCAAAATGATTGTGCATAGCAAGCTATCAGCTAGATCTTATTAAGCTGACATATCTTTTTAAAGTGCAAAATTGTGTGGCAAGTCTAATTAACTATAACCTACAATTGTGTAGCAATTGAATTAAAATTTGATGTATAAGGTCGCTCTTGAACAAGAAATAAATGACTTTAGCATGATAAAACTTCTCGTACATGCATTAGATAGCTTTTAATACTCGGAGACCCTCAACTTTACTGCAGTGGATCTTGTTCCTCGTGTGCCCGTAGCAATCCACCCTTCATCCGAGCCGTCAAACCGGCCGAACAAACAAAAAACTACAGGTCCACAAGTTTAGTCAACATGTTCGCCATAGTCAATGACAGCGGGCCTGTCCAGAAAAAAAGGACAAAAAACGGGTGGATCTAAAACTCATCTCTAATTGTTGGTGCCGTGCGGTCACCCTTCGGTGAGCTCACCGCCGTCGGTGGGATTTATTCTGGGCCTCGTCGTGTCCGTATATATATAACAAACACCTTCGCGAAAAAGAGGGGAAGGCAAGAGAAAGAGAGGCCCCGGAGGAGGAGGCACGGGAAGTGGAGGGCAGGGCAGGGCTGTGGAAAAGGGGCGCTTCTAGAAGGTTCTGGAAGGAGCCATGGGGGACTCGAGCGGGTCAGTGTCGGTGGACGTGGAGCGGATCTCCATCGGCGGCAAGGTCCGTTCAAAGATTCAGTTGTTGATTCCCATTTGGGAAATTTTTTTTTTTGGGGTATGTTTTGATTTGGTTTTGGATGTCTTATAGGGGGGTTTTTGTTTGTACTCTCATTTTCTTACTTGTGGTTAGCGGGGGGTGTTTGTTCTTGCAAATTTCATGGTTTTTTTCTTCTCTTTTTTACTGTAATGCCTGCAAACTGGGGATGTTATAGTTTTTGTAATTTTAGTTATCAGTCTCGGTTATATTTATAGGAACATTGCACGAATTAAAGAACATTATTTGCTGTGTAATGTTGCTCAAGAACAGGAACAAGAAAAATGTTTTTTAATTTATGTTTTTTCGTTGCAATTCGTGGCTATCTTTGATCACAAACATTCGTCAATTGAGCAGCTGTGGATGCTAAAGTTGAGAATTTGCACCTTCTCTTCTTTAAATCGTGGTACATTTGATTATTATTGCTCTATGCGCTAAATGCAAGTCCGTGCTGTGCTTCATCAGGAGCATCGAGTAATAACAAGATATGGCTCTATATCGGTTTCTGTATATGGGGATGAGGAGAAGCCGGCGCTTGTAACATACCCGGATGTAGCTCTAAATTGTGAGTGCCTTCATAATTTACGGGTTTCTTGATGACTATTAATGGACAAGGCAACTCATATTTTCTGTTCTTGTTTGGCAGACATGTCTTGCTTTCAGGGATTGTTCTTCTGTGCAGAGGCCGCGTCGCTTCTGCTCCATAATTTCTGCATTTACCACATCACCCCTCAAGGGCATGAGGTCAGTGATGATGGTTCATTCTTTATCTGCATTCCGTGATGATTCACCATTAGGATAATGCTTGTTCCGGTTCTTACATTGTTCTTTTTCGTGGCATTTGTTAAGAGTACTACAGTTGGGAGCGGCTCCAATTTCATCGGATGTGCCGGTGCCATCTGCTGACGAGCTTGCTGATCAGGTTGCAGACGTCCTTGATTTCTTTGGGTATTGTATCTGGACACTGGCTCAAGTGCGTCTTATTCTGCTTGTTCTTTAAGGAGGCCACTGATGTTATGATTGTGCCTTTGCTGTGCAGTTTAGGATCTGTGATGTGCTTGGGTGTCACTGCCGGTGCATACATTCTCACCCTCTTTGCAGTAAGTGTTTCCATGAGTGTGTATTTCAAGTGTGTCTTTTGAAATTTTGCTAAGAATGGTTGTATACATTGTTGTAGACACGGTACCGGGAGAGGGTTCTTGGCCTAATGCTGGTTTCCCCTCTTTGCAAAGCCCCATCATGGAGTGAGTGGTTGTACAATAAGGTAAGAAATTACTAATATACATCTCTCAGTAATGCTTGATCACTCTTCGTCCTTCTTGTGGCATAATTGGCATTGGTAGCATATTCTGCATTAACCTCAAAATCTCGTATACCAGGTATTGTTGAACTTGCTTTATTATTATGGGACACGTGGCCTGGTTAAGGAATGCCTGCTTCAGCGATATTTCAGCAAGGTACTTTTGCGTCTCCATGGTCAGCCTGTGTTTCTGCCATTCATATATATGCAGATTTCATTCAGGGTCTCTTCTGATGTATTATGAGCAGGAAGTTCGTGGAAATGCAGAATATCCCGAATCAGATATCGTGCAGGCCTGTAGAAGTGTTAGTATTTTGTCTCCTTTACAAGTATTTATTCATTCTACATTTTTTTTTTCTGAACATGAAATTGAAGCTGAGGTTCTGTTTAATGCAGTTACTTGATGAAAGGCAGGGAACTAATGTGTGGCGGTTTCTTCAATCAATAAATGAGTATGAATACTATTTTTGCTGTTCTTTTTTCAAAACATTCCGGGTTATGGAACCTGAATACTCATCCATCCTACTCACCCCATCAGGAGACATGACTTAACAGAAGCATTGAAGAAGCTTCAGTGCCGAACACTGATATTTGTGGGAGAGAACTCACAATTCCATGCCGACGCTGTCCATATGACCACAAAGTTGGACCGAAGATATTGTGCTCTAGTTGAGGTATTGCACAGTTTGCCAGTGGGTTATTACAATCTGATCCAAAGTAGTACTGGTACTTATAAGGCTTGTGATGAACAAATTTCAGGTTCAGGCCTGTGGCTCACTTGTCACTGAGGAGCAGCCACATGCTATGCTCATACCGATGGAGTACTTCCTCATGGGATATGGGCTCTACAGACCTTGCCAGCTCAGCAGCAGCCCGCGGAGTCCCTTAAGCCCATGTTGTATATCGCCTGAGCTGCTCTCACCTGAGAGCATGGGGCTGAAGCTGAAGCCCATTAAGACTCGGATGTCCTTGGATGTTTAAAAAGTGCACATCTCGCATGCTGAACTTACAGCTCATGAAAGCGAAGGCTGTTTGGGCTAGTTGGACAAAAGGTCATCAGCAAGCAAGTTTTGATACCTTTTTTATACATGGCATGCATAGATCGATAAACTAAAGGCCGTTTTTGTTGTGAATTACTGTAATCTACATCGCCAGAACAAGGGAAACCGGGGGTGAAAATGTAGGGGGGAAAGGAGGATGGTTGTTTGTTCCATTTGTTTTGTAGTCAGCACACCTGTATATGTCTCATTGTTCCATACAGAAAAGAAGAAATAATCAGAATCCTGTTATAAGGTTTCAGCTACTTAGCCTTATTACTCAAAATGGCTTGCTTGTGTATGTGCTCTGTCCTGTATGTGTTTCATTGTGCCTGTGTATATTATGACTATGCAGGGTTTGGCTTACTGTTTTGGCTGTGGTTCCCTGACCCAACTGAGATGCTGGGAATCGGCTGATTTCCTGGTTGTTCGGATCTTTCTGGTTTTCTTTTGTTTTGTTTTCTTTTTGTTTTCCTTTTTTTTTTTTGTACTTCCCCAACTTTATATAATCTCCATCATATGCACTCTTGCAATATATCAATATACCACCCCCACGGCCGGTTACTGGCAGGCCGGGAACATGAATCCTGGTTGTATTTATCATAAATCCATTGAATGGTAATTGGTGTAATTGAAGATTTGTCGGTGGTGGATCTACCATTGAGACTTCTGAAACTGTTCTCCTATTTTTGGTTAGTTGTTGCTCACGTGTGAAGAGGAGCCCGAAGCCACTTTGATATGTACTGCTGATTTGATATCTTTCTTGCAAATGACAGGTCTCCTCCAGCGGTAAGGCTTCAGTACAAGAAGCTCAGCTGGAGTACTGTACCAATCGGCTTACATAACAATAAACAGTTACCGACGAAGATGCGAAGCTCGTCGGAGATGGACCATAGATGCATTTCAGAGGGAAGATAACGGCGGCGCAGACGGGAACTTGCGGTTGGCTGAGGGTAAATGCATGGAACCATCTGCGAAGACTGATTTAGTGACAAGCCGAAGTAGGACGGTTGCAAGCTCCGCCGCATCGGTCCACTCGTGGATCTCGGCCTTGACGGCGTCGGGCTTGTCGGAGATGAGCTTCGATAGAGCAAAGTTCTTGCGGGGCATCACGCAGTCTCTGTCAGTGAGCATCAGAGAAGGGCAGTAGTCTCCCTTCCCGTCACCGACGTAAATGAACTGCTTCTTCCCTTCTTTGATGGCCGTTTGCCGCATCTTTTCAACTATTGCACCCTACAATGACGCAGGAGAGAAAATTTTGTAAGTCTTTTAGAGCAATCTGTTAGCCAAAACAGTACATTAGGTCAGCGGGATTCTTCACCTCCCAATAAGTACACGATAATCTCTATAAGGAAAGTTTTGCTTCGTGCCACTGAAAAACACTCAATTTCTAAAATATTATAAAAAATTAGCTGATTGATCATTGTTACTAAAAATCAAAAGTGATTTTTATATATGTCATTATTGAATTACGTTTTTTTAAAAAATACCCACAATACCCCTGTCCTTTCTTTTGTCTACTCTGCTGTTAAACAAAGAAAGTTCTTGGTGTGGCAACAATCTGCTGAATCTTGCTGGAGATGGCAGAGAAGACTTCGTCGTTGGAGAGGGAAGAGCATCCGGTGAAGATTCCCACGGAGGCCGCGGCAGCCACTTGGCGAGGTTGGCAACCGAGGGCGCGCTGAGGAAGTCGAGCAGCTGGGCGAGCGTGGCGGCCGTGCGTGCCAGCGGCCACCAGGGCCATAGTTAGACGCTTCCATACCAGTAGCTAAAGTTAGACTGAAAGTATGTGCAGATGAATTGTATCAGCTTTAATGCTTGGTGAGGTACAGCCGTACACGGCAACCGTTGTCTTGCCGTCATGGACAGCCATGGGTGCACGCCGACGTTCGTAACCCCCGATGGTGAAGTGCGTGATAGCAGCAAGGTGGCGAATGCCAAGTGCACCAGCACCAGCTCAAGATGTTTGCCCTCAGGACGTTCGGGAAAATGCATGAGAGATGTGGATGTACACTTGCATGGTTAGGCTGACGGGCGCGACCTCGCCGGCAATGTTGACGACCAACCCTTCAGTGAGCCGCTCTTCGACGCGACATTCCCCAGCTCGGCGATGGTCCGGAGCGTGCACTCGGCAGGGATGCTGAGCTGCACGCAACAGCTAGCTCGGCGGGGCAGCCGCGGCCTAGATTGCCGTGGTGGCTAGCAGCGGACCATCTCGATAGTGTAGGCGAGTGGGCCTACCGCGGTGTCCGCAATGTCCACGAGCTCACACGCAGTGACCGGCGACCGCGAGCATGGGCCGCACACGCTTGCCGCTAGCGAGGGAGTCCTGCATGGACTCGTGGAGGCTTGGTCCAGGGCATCAAACTGATGTTGGTGTTGGCCGCCCGCAACGTGTTCCATAAAATGTTTACAACAGCCAACAAATATAATGGCATTTGTTTGAAAAAATTAATATTTTCAAAAGATATAAAAGTCATTTTAATTTAGGTCAAGCACTTTAACCTTGTTAGAGTAGTATTTTTCAAATAAATCTTATATTTCAGTGACATACAACCAAATATGCGATTTTTAGTAGTATTTTTCGAATTTTCAATTTTCACAATGATATCTCTTTCCAAGTCATATTAAAACAATTCAAGGTATTTGGAAAATTGAAGCTCCAGTGTCCCATAGGATTCAGAAGGTTTAGTGGTGAACTAAGTTTGGGCAAAGCCATTTCTAGAAATTTTGGGGTCTTAGACAAGATTTCGAGGACCTCTAATAGATGTTTGGTTGTCCATATTCTTGAGGTATTCTATGCTAATTGTCCAATTGCTGTTTCACCAATGATACTTGTTGCCTCCTCATTGTAAATTGTTACAAAATTATCAAGCGCACCACATTGTGTATCTATTAATCTACCAACTCTCTGTTTCTATCTTCAATTTTTCAAAGCCAGATGCATTTTTGCATAAATACTCTCTATTTGTCATATCCTAGTGTTCTACAACTACAAATAAAATTATAGCTAAAATAGAAGATAATAAGGAGAAATACAAAACAAGTAATTGATAAGAAACAAAAAATTTATCAAATGAAAGAACCTGCTAAACCAGAAGCAGCACAATTGTTGTGTTGGGTGACTCATGTCTATATGCAGAAATTTTGACCACCACCTATGACGATTTGCTATTGGATGAGCCAAAAAACCATACTCCAAATAGGGAAGAGCCGATGGAAGAGATAAAAAGAAGATAATAGATGAAATATCTGCATTTGGTTGAGGTGTGATTTAGTGATGCGATATAGATTGTGATAGTTATTGAAAATATTTGTTATATATAATAAGATATTATTATTTTTTAATAATTATTAAGTAATTATAATTAAAAATAATATGTTAAATGAAGTTTGAAGAATGTATCGTATTACAGTCTAAATAGTTTGCTAATAATTTAACTTTGTGAATTGGTTAAAGGAAAGCTTGATCGGGGCCTTGGAGAGGCCACGTACCAAATTAGAGGTAGGATTAGTAGGAACAGTATGTTGAAACTTGCAGTTAAGAATCAACTAAGCATGCCAATAATTATGAAAGGTTGTTGGAGGGATAGACGTTTCAAAAGATAGGAAATTGAGAATATCACTAATGACTTAATTATCTAAACTTGAGAGATTTTTGGGGTTCAGAGTGAAATATGAGTAGAATATTTTGTAGATAATTTAAATTTTTTAGAGCAAGATGGTCGATGTATGAAACAACAAATGATCCTGTGAAGACTAAAATAGTAGGTGATCAAGATTCAACAGGGCAACACCTTGCATAAGTTTGGAGGGCAGAGGCCACAGCCGTGAGAGGAGACGGTATAATCATGGTAAGGGAATATTTTCAGCTTCCCCTCACCATCAACATGGCTTGGATTCGTAAGAATCTCTGAGAAGCAGTCGACAAGGCCGTGTTGCTTCAGGATGGTCACAATGTAGAAAGTGTTGGCATCACTGACTATACACAACTCAGACCTGAAAAAAAAATCATGTTACATAAGAACAGTGAGGAACCTTTCACCTTCTGAAAGTTGTGAAATCATAAGAAAATGATGCTTGTACCCGAGAGCGTGTGCGGATTTGATCGCCGCGGCGGCGTTTGGCGACAAGGGAGCTCTCCTCAGGGTGTCTGCAATGTCATCCACAGACCTCCCCTGCAAGTGCAGCTGCTCCACCATTCTGATCTGCAGATTTTTACCAGATTGTTCGTCATGCTGAACTGATTGAAGACAGTGGTTAGCAAGTCATACATACTGCAGCAGTGTTCCACGGCATCAATTCGAGGAGCTTGGAGAATTGGTTGGCGACACCCAGACCATCAGCCACAAGGCAGTCGCTGTCGCAGTCGATGATCGTGTCGTCGAAGTCGAAGACGATCACTGTTCCAGCCATTTCTCTTCACTGAATCCAAGTTCATTCAATGAAACTGCTGTGCCAATACCATAGCTTTATATACGGGGTGTACAGTGTAGCCGGATCTTGTCAACAATATATATTCATAACTAGCCAATAATAATATTAAATTTATAATCATATAATAATATTAATATTGCAACAAGAGTTCCGATTAGCGGCAGGAACCGGTCATCCCAGTCCAGAGAGTTTATAAACTGCCCAGTTGAAATTCATAGTCAAAATCAAAATTTTGAATTCAAAACTGCGCTTTACTTAAAAAAAATGGAAAATGAATTGAGAATGTTAGTGAATTTGAATGATTTTTATTGAATTAAAATTTAAATTCGATAGCTGGGAGGATAAACTGAGATAACCAAACAACAACGACAACTAATCCGAGATAATATCAGATACTATAACTGCAGTGATAAACGGCCCGGTGGTTTTGTTCCGGGAGATGTGCAAAATCTTAATTGCATGCACGTTTATTAGCAAATCTTCTGGGCGGTTGCATGTACGAAGAGAGGATCTCGAAAGCAAAACTTGCATGCACCTCTATTAGATCTTGCAAATTTTTGGAAGTAGTTTATTTTGTTGAGATATTTTAGGCATGCTTCTAAAAAACAATTTTTTTTTGTCTACAAACGGTACAAAGATCTTGTATTAATTGTATTTCTCAAGTTGATATATACCCGGTTGGTATGGACTGATACAATCGATATATCATGCCGGTACGCGTGACACATATCAGTCTAATATGACTAGTACAAAAAATATATTTTGTTAATTTTTAGTTGCCATTTTATTTTTAAGTATATTAATAAGGATACCAAAAAAATCCTTTCTCTAGAAAAAGTGGAACAAAAGGTAAGACTAAATACAAAATAAAAATAGTGTTTTGCGCAATGATTTTGATTATTTTAAAGTCCAATCATTAAAATACCAACAAATTATGAAACAACATATGAAAATAATTTAGTATAGATTACATATTAAAATAATCAATTATATTTGATAATTCAATATGGGTTTGTACCTCTCGAGATACCATCCGATATCTGAGATCTAATTGACGAGTCCAGATGGTACGGACTCAGAGATCCATTTTTTTAGAACCTTGATTTTTAGGAAATAATTGCATGCACATTTTCGAAGGCATGCAAATACATAATTTCCAGAAAATAATTTCATGCCAATACATAACAAGGTTTGGAACCCCACCAGTTCTCAGCTTAAAATTTTTAATTTCTCGCCGGTTCCCAATCAACTATGATTTATACTGCTATTTCAAACACGGACTTCCGGCTAGAATCCAACTGGTTTCCACTTAGACTAAGTCCAATGCATCGGCATGAAGCCCTCAAAACGGAATATTTTTCAACATATTCTGTATCACATATGCGAAATACCACTCGAAACATCTCCTACTCCAATACAAAGACGCTTCGCGAGACACCTTCTCAAACAGCAATCATTCCAATGCAAAGGCGCTTGAGAGGCGCTTCGTGTGGGCCCGCGTATATAACATTATTAAAGATTAACAATTCGGTAAAATGAAATTCAGATAATTCGATCACAACAAAATAAAAGATAAAAATTGTAAATAACATAGGAAAAAAATCGGTAAATAACCTGTCAGACCTCGGTGACGTCGGCGTTGGATCAGATAACCAGCCATGAACGGTCCAGCCTGTTAGATGGAAATCGACATGAAACGGAAAGCCGAACATTAATTGTAATCTTTAGAAGTTAATCTTAGTATATATAGTTATAAATGTATCTATTATAGAGCCTGACTTTCTAAAAAAATTCTATTAAACAGATTTGAGATTATATTTTATACGGATATGTAAAACTTATAAGATTAGTCTATATCATTATAACTTGATTACACAAATTAATGAATGGTCAGATTTTTCTCTATTTCTAAATGTTTGCTTAATATGAGAATTTTTAATTGTCTCGGCAAATGTGGTGCCTCCAATACACTGTCTTTATTATATGTGAGATATGTGATTCTGTCGGATAAACAAATTATTTTGACCTCAGTGTGGGATGCAAACCATTCCACTATGTGAGATGAAGACATAGGGAATTATGACTCAGCAAACAATGAGACTATAATACATTATTTTACTGCATCTGCCAAGTTGTTGGGATCAGATGGAAACCATGCAATGGGGAGAGACCGACCCTGGCATCTTAACAAAGCGTTTGGCTAGTTGATGCTGATGAGCTAGTTGCTATCTTGCTTGTTTGCTTAGTCAAATTCCACTAAATGGAAATTTCGTAGGTTCCTGCAAAACTTTTTTTGTGTCAATGGAAGCCATCTAATCCAAAAGTGTCCTACCATTCTGAGGTGATCAGGTGCTCTGTATTAAGCATGGTTATGGGATCGTGCCTTGTATTATGCAGAGTTAGTCCTCTTTCAGACGAGGATTTTAGAGCTTTAATTACTCCCTCTTTGTTAACGAATGATAGGCATCAGAACAATGGGTGCAGATCCCTCAGCTCCATCAATTAAATTTCACTTGATCACAACTGTGCACTCAACATGCAAAAATTAAGAAGTCAATTGCACTCAAATGCAATTTTTCATTTAGATGTAGTAGATTTATAGAGGTAAATCTAGGAGATTTGCCTCCATGCATTTGTTTGCGCATTGCTCTTTCGCTGTTGAAAGAAAAACCAACAAAGGTGAACCAGTGCTACTGTAAGCCTATGTGTTATTTGGATTTTGTGAAATGACGAGATTTTCAGAGGAGAAAGAGCAAATATGGATGATTGGCACAATTGTCTTTTGGTCAAAGGATGAAAGATAAAGAACAAAATTCTTGCACCTTTAGATAATTGGTGATCAAGCTTTGCTAAAATTTCCCTTAACCTCGATTGATTAAGGGAAGGGAGTTGAGGTGACTAGTTAAGGGGCTATGATTCCTCGGAAAAATGTAGGAATTTGTTACCCAAGGCAATCCTTTGCTTTCCTTTGTAGTAGCTAGCAGGTTTTTCTTGCCAACCAATGGTTCTCCAACAGCTATAACATCTGCCTGCTTAAATATTATGATTTGATGTTACGTGTTGTATGAGCTATTCTTTTCCAGAATACAGATAAAAGAAAAGAAACAGGATTTACACAATGGCATCACATATTCACATAAATAACAAAATTATTATTTGATGGTTTAGTAATGTGTGGTCAAGTTACTAATGAAGCACCTCCTCAATGAACAAGGCACTATCAGCGAAACTTCCATCATTAATTTTGGCCTCCCATGAATCAGATAAACAGATAAGCGAGTTAATCTGGGATTATGAAGGCCTCGAAGCAGAGATCATACAATATAAAACATAACAAACAATTAAACAAAATGGTTAATTTGAGATGAGAAAATAGCACTAGAGTCCATCTATTATCACTATTTATGCATTTAGTCTCTCTATTTTAAATTGAAACATATAAACTACTATACTATTCAAATAGGAATAATCAAGTATTGATCTAATTTTCTATTAATTTATTTAATATATTATTTTTCTGGTACATGGACCAACCTATTAAGAAGCATGGATCAATGAATATTCTTCTAATAGAATTAACGTAGACTTCTGTTAAGTAATAGACACTCTAATTTAAGATAGAGGAGTCTTATTACACAAATATAATAATAATAAAAAAAAGATGAGTCCCTAATGCTATTTTCCCATTTGAGAAAGAATTGGTTAATATGTGGATAGCCGAACGACGGCCTCCATCAAAATGGAGGTGGATTGCATAAAAAAGGCAGCTCAATGGCAACTTTAGGCCTCGTGTGTATCAAACGAACAAGAAACAGAGTTCGTCTGGGATTGTCGAAGGCCACTGATACGTCAGAATCACGCACCGATCAAAGCAAACCACACACCCAAACAATCAACAGAGTAAAGATGCAAACTAAGGCAATGTGCGCGAATGTTCAAGAACTCCTCTGCGATCCAACGTTAAAAAGATGCGACGATGGGATCTGATAGGTGGGCTCTAATGGGATCCATCTGCGCCCGCAACGGAACCGAGACGACATAGGCAGAAGGCCATCTGGTTCTCTCAAAAGGCGATACAAAAAACAACTACACGAAGAACAAAGAAAGAAAGGAAAGAGAGCCATGGATTTGGCGAAGAAGAAGGCTAGGGTTTGGAGACGGCGGCGTTGGAGGGTAAGGCAGGGCACGAGTGGCTCATGTAAAGGTGCGAAGTGGAGGCCCGTAGGACGGCGTGGGGAGATGGGCCGTCTTGTGGGCTTTTTTGTGAGGCATTGAGGCCCAATTGTTGGTCTCAGTAAAAGCTCAATTAATAACATTTCTCACTTTCAACTTTTTAGGCTTTGTGGTACAGGCCGAAATGTGTTTTTTTCTGGCCCGGCTCGAGATCTCTCGGCCCAGAATTTTATTTTTCATCCGAGTCTCACTTTTTAAAAAAGTTTTTGAAATGTTAAAGGAAATTAGACCTCGGCATTTTTGGCTTTGAACCAGATTTGAGCCCACTCGACAAAAAATTTAGTTGTATTGGACTGGTTTGAGTTCAACCCAACTCAAGTCCAACACACATATTGGACTAGTGGGTCCAACTAAGCTTGGATCAGGTCGAGCGGATTCGATAGAGTGGTTGTGTTCAAATATTTAAGTCGGATCAAGTTCAAACTAGGTTTTTTATTTTTGGGAATCTTAGGTCAGATATAGAAAGACCGAGCTTGATCCTAAACTTGGGTTAGGCTAGGGCCAACCTCAATTAGGTTCAGACGGGTCAAGCACAAGCGAGACCATTCTTGCTTAGGTCTAAGGAAAATTTAGACTACTAAAACAACTCCGCATATGAACGAAACTTGTCACAAACTCCTTACAAATACTCAATGATATATGGGGTCTTGGATAAAAAAAAATATCTAGTTCATTGCTGTGTATAGTTGTCTAAAAATCATGGTCATTTGGATTATTTATGTATCCACATAAGTGCTACCAACCACTTGTGTATTATTTTCATATATATTGTGTTTTCATATTACGAAAATGTACTACATAATCAAAAATATTGTTATACACGGACAACAATTTTTTGGACTCATAAGTGAAGCATAAGCTTTAATCTTTAAACGATTCACATATATCATGGCATCATATAATACACACACAGTGCACATATTTGTTAGTGTCAAATCCGTTTCATATATATGAGCGAGTGTGTGTGTATATAGGGATGACAATGGATCCGGATCCTCTCGGTCTAGACCGGTTGGATCTAGATACGAAACCTATCGGCTCGGATATTTTTGGAATCCGATACGGAACCTATCGGATCCGGATCCGGTTAGGACGATATCCGACGGATCTGGCTACAGATCTGAATATCTGGAACTATGTTTATCCGGATATCCGGATACCCCGGAGACCCAGGCGCCTAGCCCAGCCTAGCTGGCCAGTCCAACCCATTTGGATATCAACTCTGAACTCTCACTGTTTCACAATCTCACCCAAGTACCCAACTGACCAACCCCTAACTCCGACCCTAAGGCCTTAACCCTCGCCGCCGCCTCGTTTATCGCCGGCGCCGCCCGCCTCGCCCCTCCTCTCACCGGTGTCAGCCGCCCTCCTCTCGCCGCAACGATGCCCGCCACACCCCTCCTCACTGCAGGATCGAGGATGCCGACTAGAGGGGGGTGAATAGGAGGCTTTAAAACTTTTCAAATAAAACAACTTTTGCAAAGAGAAGAACCAAAAAAACAATTTAACAATATGTTGCACAATTAAAAAGAAGAGAAAGAGAGAACAAACACAAGAATTTTTCCCGAGATCTCGGAGACTCGCCCGATCTCCCCTACTCCTCGTTGAAGCACTCAAATGAATGAGTCTTGCTTCAATATCCACGAAGGATATTTCTCACTAGTGGTTGCTCCTTGTCCACTCCGGAAAGGCAAGCACCGATGCCTTTTACAATCACGCCGAGCCTCTCCGGCAATCTCTGAAATGGAGAGGTCAACGGCCACGCCACCAAACCGTCTAGGTGAGAGCGTTCACCAAAAGTAATAAGTTGCAAGGTATCTCTTAGACCTCCAACAATCACCGAGAAACTCTAGATATGCAATAATGATGTGAATAAAAAACTCGGTGGATCACAAAACTCATGACTTGATCAAAAGATCAAGATTTTTATGCTAAGAAATGAAGCTCAGGTGTATAGGAGAGAATGAGGCTGCTTGAGTTTTCAAACAAATGCTCAATGCCTCTATTTATAGCCCCAAGAATCAAATTAGCCGTTGGAGCTCGCAAACAAAAGAAACAGTGCATGCTGACAGTCAGCATGGGTCACGACCAGAAAGAAGTAAAATCCGGAGAAAACTCAGCTAGCAGTTTGAGATCGTATATGGAAACAAAACAGCACATACTGATAGTCAGCAACTCATGCTGACAGTCAGCATTTACCTCAACAGCTAACAAAAATTACGGATAAAACGTTGCTAGCCAATTGTGGTCGTATATGGAAACTGACACCTCATACTGACAATCAACATCACAGTCAGCATCGACCACAAAAACGACCAGTTAAAACAAATTCTCAAAAACAACAGCTCGAGGTCGAACTTTATGCTGACAATCAGCATAGTTCAAAAGATTTTAGCTCAAGAAAACATGCTCTCTGGACAATTGTCAGTTTAAACAGACTGACATGCAGACTGATAGTCAGTATAAATAAAAATAGCCATAACTTTTGATTTAGAAATTTGATTAAATATTTTTGTAGCTCTTTTGAAAGATAATTTAAAGGGCTATATTTTTGTCAAAAGAATAAAAAGCCAGATCTACCTAGATCTTTCTAGAAAATGCAAAAACTCTTCTGCTATCAAAAACTCATCTGAAAAACCAAATCAAATCCAACCGAAAAGAATGAGATGCAGTGACCTAACAGTTTCTCGGTTTATGCTGGAAATGTAGAGAGGACTTGCAACCCTCTTTATAGTACGGTTAAAACTAAAAGACAAATTTCTAAACCGATCAACCTCCAAAACACCGAGATCGGTAAAAATAAAAACAGATTTTACCTCAGGTTCTTTGCATTTTTAATCCTGCGATTTAAGTCTCATCTTTGTACTTTGCGACTTGTGCTTTTTCGTTTTCACATTGAGTTCGTCTTGATCATATTGCATGTCTTCCCAACAAAGTTCTGTATCAAATATCTCAAAGATACGATTAGTCTGAAATGCTTGTTTTCATTAATCATCAAAATCAGATTAGGCATAAAGGCCTAGATGCAACACTCACGCTGTTCGCCGCCTCGCCGTCTGCCCCGCGGCCCTCGCCCCTCCTCCTCTCGCCGCCCGCCGTCCTGCCCTCACTTAGCCCTCCTCTCACCGAGCCACCGCCCGCGGGCCGCCCGCCCTTACGCCCCTCCTCCCCTCGCCGCCCACCGCCCCACCCCTCCTCTTGCCGCATCGCCGCCTGCCGCACCCCTCCTCCTCCTCTCGCCACAACACCGCCCCGCCCCTCCTTTCGCCCGGTGATGGCCCGTCCTCGCGCCCCTCCTCCTCTCGTCGCCTTCCGCCCTGCCCCTCCTCTCGCTTGCCCTCCTCTGGATTTTTGAGTGATTCTTCATCGACCTAGTGGAACCCTCTCTAGCTATGCGTGAGTTAATATGATTATGCATTCATGCAATATATTGTTTCTTGCTTGCAACTCTGTGGCTTTAATTGCTGAAAATTTGGGGCCTAATCTTGTCCTAAACTATTTTGTTTCTTTTTCCTTTAAAACAGTCAAGCTTGTTTTGTTAAGTAGGAGATTGCTTTGATGGAGTGTACATTGTTTTGTTTGTATTGAGCCACCGACTGCAGGTCAACACCATAATATGATGCTATCTAGATTTTCTTTTGTAATTCAAGTTATTTGATCATATTGAATTGCCAGAAGAAGAATTGTTTGGTCTTTTGTAATTCTAGCTTGTTCTTTTGTCGTTGTATGGGTTTTATTATCCAACTGCATTGTATGTCTATGACATTTAAATTGTCACTACCTTCTTTTTTTCCAGAAGAAAAGAATAGGCTAGCTTGACCAATATGGCATCTCTGTGGCTTTAATTGCTGAAAATTTGGGGCCTAATCTTGTTTATGTTAACTTGCAGATATGTGCTTACCATGACATCTGTTGGATCAAGGATGCCGACTAGAGGGGGAAGTGAATAGGAGGCTTTAAAAACTTCAAATAAAAACAAGTTTTTATACCAAGAAGAACCAAATGCAATTTAATATATTTAAAGAGAAAGAATAGAGAACGAACACAGTTGTTTTTACCGAGGTATCGGAGACTCGCCCAGTCTCCACTAATCCTCGTTGAAGCACTCAAATCACTTGAGCAATCAGTTTAGTTCAAAAAAAATTCAGCTCAAAAAACAACCTCTCTAGACAACTGTCAGTTAACAAAACTGACAATCCAAACTGACAGTCAGTTTAGCAAACTGACAATCAGTATGGATAAAAACAGCTGTAACTTTTAATCCAGAGATCCGATTGAAGTGTTTGATGGCTCATTTGAAATATAATTTAAAGGGCTATCTTTTTGTCAACATAATAAAAAGACAAATCTGCCTATATCTTTCCAAAAAATACAAAAACTCTTCTGCTGTCAAAAACTAAACTGAAAAACCAAATAACTGACAGTCCGTTCAAAATATCCATAACTTTTGATCAAGAAATCCAAATTGAGATTTTAATAGCTCGTTTGAAAGATAATTTAAAGGGCTACATTTTTATCAACAGAAACAAAAGCCAGATCTGCCTAGATCTTTCTAGAAAAATGAAAAACACGTCTGCTGTCAAAAAGTCATTTGAAAATCCAAATCTCTCAAACCAAAAACAAATCAAATCCAACCAAAAAGATGCAATGCAATGACCTAAATTTCTCGGTTTATGTTGGAGATAAAAAGAGGACTTTCGCCACCCCTCTTTATAGTACGGTTAAAACTAAGAAATAATTTCCTAAACCGAGCAAACTTCAAACACCGAGATCGGTCAAAATAAAACAAATATTACCTTAGGTCCTTTGCATCTTTAATCCTTGCAACTTTCGTTTTGGTGACCTTGCACTTGCGACTTTGGACCTGTGACTTGCAGATTTTCCCGGATCACTTGTAGACTTTACCGAAATCGCTCTGCATAGAAATAGCTCAAAGACAAGGTTAGTCCAAAACACTTAATGTCATCAATAATCAAAATCAACCTAAAAGAGCCTAGATGCAACAATCTCCCCCTTTTGGATGATTGATGACAACAAGTGTTTAAATGAATAAAATCAACTGACTCCCCCTAAGTACATGCATAATTAACAGATATTCAGGAACTCCCCCTAAATGCATGCATATATAAATATCCATATGAGTCATTTGAGATTTGAGAGTAAATCTATAATGATGAATTTATAATAATAGATCATGAGATATCTCAAAAATCTTTGTCCCCAATCTCTCCCCTAAGCATAAACAATGTCAATAATGAAGCAAGAAACTCAAGAATCTCTCCCCCTTTGTCATCAAGCACAAAAAGGAGGGAGGACAGGAAAATCAGACAGTTATTTTAGATCAACTAGCATTTGATATATCAATAATATTCAGTTCACCTCTTAAAAAGCAAAATCTTGATTCATCTAAGGGTTTGGTGAAAATATCTGCTAGTTGCATATCTGTTCTGACATAATTCACATCAATATCTCCTTTTGCCACATGATCTCTAATAAAATGGTGCCGTATTTCAATATGCTTAGTTCTAGAATGTTGAACAGGATTATTAGCAATTTTAATGGCACTTTCATTATCACACAAGAGTGGCACTTTATCAAAAATGATTCCATCACTAGTACAGAAATGCAGTCTACTAACCCCTATCTTCTATCGGTTATTAGCGAAACAGCACAAAACCGATAGAAAATGTGCCTCGCGGTCAAAAAAGCCCGACGGATGTATTTTCCCTATCGGTTTCTAAGAAACTTACCGATAGAATAAATAGTATGATTTACTCTAGCGGTGATGAACATATTTGCCGTTAGAAGAGATGCATAAGTACTGACGGAAGAATGTTGTGCGCCGATAGGACTGGTCGACTTCAACAACTAGACTTATTCTATCGCTACTGTATGAATATACCGACAGAATATATTAAAAGTTCCTATCGGCAATATGTAGTTCGCCGATAGAATAGTTGACCTTCTACAAATATTTTTATTCTATCGGTAATGGATTCTTTTACCGTTAGAATATATAGAAAATTGCTTAGAACTGTTCGTCTTCTAATAGTTTTATTCTATCGGTAATGCCTGTTTATACCGGTAGAATATTGCACAAAATATCTTAGAACTGTTGGCCTTCTACACTAGTAATATTCTATCGGTAGTGTACGTACAGACCGATAGAGTATGTACAAAAAGTCCTATCGGTAATATTTATTGTGCCGATAGAACCATTCGGCTTCTACAGATGTTTTTATTACTAACGGTATTCTGATTTCTTACCGATAGAAAATATATAATTATATAAATACACGGGTATGTCTCTTTCATTCTCACAGTTCATCTGGGCTCGTAGTCCTAACCCGTAAGCTCCATGGACGGCCGGCGCACCTCTACAGGGGACCGCTGCACCTCCGCACCTCCATCGACGCCCTCTAGACGTCGGCATCCCAAGGAAGGTACGTAAAATTTCTGCAATATTGTTAGATTATTCTAATCCGATTATGGCAATAATTCTGCTTTTTTTGTTTCCTTCATTTTGATGTGTCTTCTTTTCAATATGATTATGATCTGTTCAGGTCCTTGGATGATGCTCGTGAGGGGCAACGTATTTCACGGTTCTTCATCGCAGTACGCTGCCTACGTTGGCTTGTTGGCGAAAGAAATGGTGAAGATCACCGTCGAGAGCTGGAAGGACGTGAAGGGCGAGATCTTGGTTGGCTCGGTCGAGAAGATGCTTAAGCCCGGCGTGTTTCTCAAATCAGGACCTATAGAAAGCATCTTACATGTTTTTGCATGCACCAGCTTGTGGCCAGATGCTTACCTGCTTGGAGAAGAAGAATTGTTGTTATTTGCACAGCCATTCTACACCATCACTACACAGAACAACATCTTGGAAGGTAGGTTCTTTTTGTTAATGGAGTTGAGTTGAGTTGAGTTGAGTTGAGTTGAGTTGATCGAGTTTGAGTCCGAGGAAATCACCATTACGTACAAATGTATGTCGACGGCAGTTCCAGCTCCTCGGGCGTCTTCGAACTGAACTCCTATGGTTAAGTCCAATGTGGTTCAGACATTTGCTGTTTTGGATGAATGGATTTGTGATGTATCAGGTCTAACTTGTAGTCGGTAGTTGCATTGTGGCAACCTGCAAAGGTTCCCTTTTATGTAAAATGCATGTATGGGCCACTGGGTCCTCGTCGTGATCTGTTGTTAATTTCAGACGTGGCTTTTGTAATATACATCGAATGTGTGAATTGTTGTATTTGTATATTGTTGTATATTTGTGTATCATGTATTGCTAATTGGGACATGAACTTGAATGTGCAGGGAGCATTTGTGTATTTAATTGTATTGGTAGGTAGGTGTGTATTTGTACTGCTGTTTCAGACATGCACTTCAATTTGTGAACTGGCATGTGTATGTTTGTACCTGAATTTGTATTGGTGAACTGGCATGTGTATGTTTGTACCTGAATTTGTGAACTGGCATCTGTAATTTCTTTGGCAAGATGAAGTCCCAACTACCTACGAAAAGTATTTTTGTGTCTCCTAGTTAATCCACAAATTAGCATTTCTTGAAATATATTGCTTTATCTTCTAGTTAAGATCCGTTTGATGTAAGATCTGTTTGATGTTACATTGATATGATTCCCTGAATGTGAGAAATGGCATGTGCATGTTTGTCCCAGTTTGGTAACAGTACCTCCTCTAACGGTAAGTACACATATTTACCGATAGGAAAACATATATATTTGTTCACTCATGCATATTCTAACGGTAAATACACATATTTACCGATAGGAAGCACATATATTTGTTCAGTCAGCATATTCTAACGGAAATGCACATATTTACCGATAGAAAAATACATATATTTGTTCAGTCACGCATATTCTAACGGTAAATACACATATTTACCGATAGGAAACACATATATTTGTTTAGTCATGCATATTCTAACGGTAAATGCACATATTTACCGATAGAAAAATACATATATTTGTTCAGTCATGCATATTCTAACGGTAAATACACATATTTACCGATAGGAAGTACATATATTTGTTTAGTCATGCATATTCTAACGGTAAATGCACATATTTACCGATAGAAAAATACATATATTTGCTCAGTAATGTATATTCTCTAACGGTATGTGTGTGTTTTTACCGATAGAATATGTGAGCGGCAAATTACCTAAGTTAGTCTGACGGTTATTTCATGTATTTACCGTTAGAAAGATGTCCATTATAAGGAAAACCCCAGTCGACCATTGCTGAGCTGCTCTTTAATTTGTTCTGTTGCACTCTGTGTCCCTCTGTTTGTGACGAAAGTTCCAGCTACACTGCTAGGGTGATCAGCGCAGGCTGGAGGGAAGTTGATTGCGCCCCTCTCTTTAAGGTATGCTTAATCGTCGACACCTATCTCTCTCTCCCTCTAGATCTCCCTTCCTCTCTACTTGCAAGCTAGCTGTATTGTGTAGTTCCAAGTTTGTAGCTCTAAGCTTGGGAGCTTGGTAGCTGGAAATGCGTCATGTTTTAGGAGCTAACTAGCTTGTATTGTGTAGTTAGCTAGGTTAATTAGTGTTAATTTCGTCAGGCTAGGGTTCAACACATGTATCTGTTGTAAGAGGCTGTACATGTACATATACATAACTTAATCGGGCAGGTTTCATGCATGGCTTACTCGTTAAATTTTGTTAATTGTAGATGGACAGGAAATATTGGATGTATGGAATAAAACGTACTACTCTTGAATATTTGGATGGTGTGAATGAGTTTATTAAATTTGCTGAGCAACAAAAGGAGAGGAAGGGAGAGAAAAATATGCTCTGTCCTTGTACAGATTGTATGAACTTGAAGAGGTTTAGCAACTCTGATCAAATTAAGAGTCATTTGATTCGTCGTGGTTTTAACGCGCGATACACCCGTTGGATATGGCATGGCGAAGATCTTGAGGAAACAAGCACCACTACTACCAATCAGCACGACTCGGATGTGGATTGCAATAATATCGATGATCATCCCAATTTTGGTAATGTTAATTCCGATGTGCACGTAGATGATGATGATGACAATCTAGATGAGATGTTACGTGATGTAGAGGAAGATTACAACGAAAATGACTTCTGTGAATTTGAGAAACTGATTGCTGACTCTGAGAAGCCTCTGTTCCCTGGATGTGCAACATTTACAAAACTGTCTTCTGTGCTGAGATTATATAACTTGAAGGCAGGAAACGGTTGGAGTGATAAGAGTTTCACGGCACTATTAGATCTTCTAGCGGACATGCTTCCAGAGGGAAATGAGTTGCCAAGATCTACTTACCAAGCCAAAAAACTGTTGTGTCCGTTGGGAATGGAAATCGAAAGAATACACGCATGCCCAAATGATTGTGTGTTGTACCGTAACGAGTACTCCAGTTTGCATGTTTGTCCAAGATGCGGCGCATCGAGGTATACGCGTAGGGACCGGATTGACAGTGAACGTCACGAGGTAAGGAAAGGGCCCCCGGCAAAAACTGTGTGGTACTTGCCTGTGATACCTAGATTGAAGCGGTTGTTTGCAAATCTGAAAGTCGCGAAGCACTTGCGTTGGCATGCTGAAGCCCGGAAACAAGACGGAAAACTGAGACACCCAGCTGATTCTATTCAATGGAGAAACATCAACAGAACATTTGCTGAGTTCGGCGGCGAACTTAGGAATGTAAGGTTCGGGCTGAGTACAGATGGTATGAACCCACATGGTAATATGAGCAGCCGGCACAGCACTTGGCCGGTTCTTTTATGCATCTACAATCTTCCTCCTTGGTTATGCATGAAGCGCAAGTACATCATGATGGCGTTACTAATCTCAGGACCCAGACAACCCGGAAATGATATTGACGTGTTTCTAGCGCCTTTAATCGAGGACTTACAGAAATTGTGGAGCGAGGGTGTGCAGGTGTGGGATGCATACAAGAAAGAGAATTTCATCTTGCGGGCCCTGATATTTTGCACCATAAATGATTTTTCTGCCTACGGCAATTTGTCGGGGTATAGTACGAAAGGAGCCAAGACTTGCCCTATTTGCCTAGATGAAACTGAGAGCATGTGGCTGCGAAACTGCCAGAAAACAGTGTACATGGGTCACCGCAGGTTTCTTCCGGTGCATCACACGTACCGTAAGAAGAGGAAATCATTTAACGGGAAGCCTGAGAAGGGATCAGCTCCAGTGTTTCTGACCGGTAAGGAGATTTACTCACGCGTGAACGACATCAAAGTTGAGTTCGGTAAGCATTCTAAACCTCGAGAAAAAAATGTTTGGAAGAAGAGATCGATTCTCTGGGATCTACCGTACTGGGAGCACTTACAAGTTCGACATTGCATTGACGTCATGCATGTAGAGAAAAATGTCTGTGACAGTTTGATTGGTTTGTTGTTGAACATTCCGGGAAAGACAAAGGATGGTGTGAAAGCTCGTCGTGACATGGTGGAAATGGGGATAAGGACTGAGCTTGCACCTTTAGAGAATGGAAAGCGTACATACCTCCCCCCGGCCTGCTACACGTTGTCCAAGAGCGAAAAAACAGAACTCTGTCGGTGCCTGCACGGTGTTAAAGTTCCATGTGGGTACTCCGCGAACTTGAAAAAACTTGTGTCTATGAAGGACCTAAGACTGGTTGGCATGAAGTCCCACGACTGTCATGTCTTGATGTCACAGATGCTTCCCATTGCTATCAGAGGCATTCTCCCAGTTAAAGTCAGAGAGACAATCACAAACCTATGTTATTTCTTCAACGCAATATCTTGCAAGGTAAGTACGTGCACTCGTACTATAAGTTCACTACCTCCATTTGTGGAGCTTAATTAGAAGATTTTTCTGATATGAATATTTGGCGCAACTGTGTCCTCGTAGGTAATTGATCCCGATGGACTGGACGCTTTGCAACGCGACGTGGTTACAACTCTTTGTCAGCTCGAGATGTATTTCCCTCCATCCTTTTTTGATGTTATGGTCCATCTGATTGTTCACCTTATCAGAGAAATTAAGTTTTGTGGACCCGTGTGCCTGCGCTACATGTATCCATTTGAGAGATTTATGGGTGTATTGAAGGGATACGTAAGGACTCGTCGTCGACCCGAGGGGAGTATCATGGAAGGTTATGCCGCCGAGGAGGTGATTGAATTTTGCACAGATTATATGGCCGGGGTTGACCCAATTGGTGTTCCTAGGTCCCGACACGAGGGTAGGCTTGAGGGAATTGGAACGATTGGATTCAAAGCTATCGTCCCCGCTCGTGATGTGTACGCAAAATCACATTTTTGGGTCTTACAACACATGACGGAGGTCGAGCCATACATACACGAGCACAAGGTAATGTTACGGTCACAGAATCCTTCGAAGTCAGACGTTTGGGTAAGCAGAGAACATAACAGGAAATTTGCTGAGTGGATCCAAGAAAGAGTCACGCGAGCTGCCGAGGGCTCCGTAAGTGAAACTGTGACATGGTTGGCTAGAGGCCCAAGATTCACTGTAGGGACTTGGCAGGGGTACGACATCAATGGGTATTCATTTTACACAAGATCTCAAGACGCCAAGAGTAGCACGCAATGTAGTGGAGTGACACTGTTTGCTATTTCCGAGGATGCCAGGTCAGTAAGGGCGCTGAACTCATATTACGGTGTTATTGAAGAAATATGGGAGCTCGATTACGGATTACTTAAGATTCCCCTGTTTCGATGCCAATGGGTCGAAATCCCTCGAGGTGTTCAAGTTGACAGTTACGGGTTTACTCTCGTCGATCTTGGTAGAGTCGGACACCAAGACGATCCATTCATACTTGCAAAGCAAGCCACACAGGTGTTCTACATCGTTGACCCGGCCAATCCAAACTTGCATGTTGTCCTCCACAGCAAGAGACGTATTGTTGGGGTCGAAGATGTTGTCGACGAAGAGGAGTATAACCAATTCGATGAAATACCTCCATTTTTAGAGGACATTCAATCTATCCGTACTGAAGATATCGACGAAACAACGTATCTGCGAGATGACCACGAAGAAGGATTATGGGTTGAGAACCATTGATGATTAATTTCTATTTCAGGGATAAATGCCAAGCAAACAGCCCACAAGTTCTGCAGCAAGGTGAGGAACTTATCATTAATACATCAGGCAGTACATTTTTCTTTAGAATTTAATGATAAGCTAGTTCACAGCATTAATACATCTCAATTTTACTCCACAGCATGAGTTCTAACATGTACAGTACCTTTATCCTGTAAATATTTAATTCTTCCCTTCAAATAGCACTTGCAAAATCTCATCGCAGCCTCTTCAAATTAAGTTCAGCAAAAATCCCTGACGGTATTTTGTTATTTATACCGATAGAGAAGGACATCTTCTCTCAGGCACTTCAAAACGTTTTCTATCGGTATTGTTCTATTTTACCGTTAGAATAAATTCATTTGTCTCACGGTATTTGTTGTCTGACGGTTTTTTCCTGTTTTTACCGATAGAAGAATACTCTGCCGCTTCGAATTCTCAACCGTGTCGCCATGCGTCGCCTTGGAAACTCTATAAGTACCTCGCCATGCGTCGCGGTATTTTGTTGTTTTTCTAATTCTCGAACGGTTGGACTCCTCATCTTCTCTTTCACAATGGCAACCTCCATGGGATCGTCATCCACGGCCTCCCCGGTAAGAACTCTAAATCTTCTCGGTTTACCCCTGTATTGTTAATCCATATATGTTCAGTTCATTCTTGACCTGTTGATTTGCACAGGGAATGGTAGCCGTGGAAGACACTGCCAAAGTGAGGGCTGACCTGAGGGCCCTCCAGGAGGAGCACAAGCTCCTTACAGACAAGCACACTCAGCTACGGCTTGACCTTGACGATCTCTTCCAGCGCATTAAGCGCATGAAGACGGATGGTGACAATGCTAGGGCGAGGACGAGGCGTCTTCGCGAGGAGAAGAAAGCCGCGGATATGACCATCGCTGGCTGCGGTTTGACTATGAAGGATACCATAGCGAAGCTGAGGGAGGTCGCAGGCCTTCTTGACGCAGTAGTAGTTGATCCTAGGGACAACTTGTCGCTAGAGGAGTCCTGCGTCCTGGCTGCAAGTCTAACTGACTCTATTCTACATGCAGCCAGGGCTAAGACCACCCCTTGACCTAGCATTTTGGGTTTTATTTTTTTTTGTAAGTGATAAAACAACAATGAATGAACAATTTCTTTTTATGTCAATTTTTCAATTTTCCGGCTATCTTCCCTCTTTCTTTAACATTCTGCAGCTTTCAACCACGGTCTGTTTGATGTTAAATTGTGTACCTTTTCATTACTCTGACGGTATTTTGTTGTTTTTACCGATAGAAAAAGGGCACACAAATCTCAAGCACTTAATCAAAAAAATTTTCTGGGGAAAATTGGGCTCACGGGATTTTTTTGTTTATACCGATAGAAAAGGGCACCTTTTCATTACTCTGACGGTATTTTGTTGTTTTTACCGATAGAAAAAGGGCACCCAATCTCAAGCACTTTAAAAAAATTTTCTGTGGAAAATTGGTCTCACGGGATTTTATTGTTTATACCGATAGAAAAATGCAATCACTAATTCGAATATTTTTCCGGGAAATTTACTTTTTCTATCGGTATTATTTTGTTGTTTCGATAGAAAATTACATAAGTCTATCGGTATCATTTTGTTATACCGATAGAAAAGTTCCTCCGCTACTTTATTACTCGTACACGGCCCTTTAGTTTCCCTCCACTCGAACAGTTCCACCTTAGAGCACTGCGTCTCTTCGAGAGCGAAGAAACCCCAACCTCCGCCGTGAGCACTCACTTCCTCTCTCCCACACGACGATCGCCGGCTGGACACTGGTTCGTCACTGCCACCGGTTCTTATTTTCGTCCTTCGCCCGCCGCTGCTGCGTTCTACACCGCCTCTGCATCACCAGAACTGATCGCCGCCGTAAATACCCTAATTCGTCGTTCTATTTCCAGCATCTTCTTTATTTGATCCTAGTGTTTTGCACGTACTAATTCTTCGAGTTTTGCAATTACACTAGGGTTCCCTATTGTGTTGGCTTATGTACATTCCGCAGGCAATGTTGATTTTAATTAGGGTTTACATAATATGTTCCAGTGCTGTAATGAACCTGTTTTGAGATTTTAACTTCTCTATACTGCTGTATGTGTGATCAATTGTATCCAACTGCCATGTAATGCAGATTATATGTTGGAGGTGTTCTTACACATATTCTATCGGCAGCTCATGTGTTTACCGATAGAAAATTTTTCTGCACAAGTAGTAAAACTTAATTTGGATCTGGAAGGACATGAGCCATGCAATGTACTAGTTTGGTTGGGAATTTTTACTCACTTCGTATGAATATATGGCAATGTGGATGAGTCTTCGATGTATATGTTTCAAATGCCTATATACATGACTTTTCCCAACCTAATAGCTGTGAAGTCCTGATGACTCACATACAGGCTAGGCTAAAGATTATGCACAGTGGCACTTAGATGCTTGTGTGCATATTTACGTGTGAAATAATAATGCTGGCCCATGAATATTAGTGTAGCAAATCATCGAGAATGTTATGTGATGACAGTGAATGGTGGCTTGTCAACAAAATTTCATATGTAGAGAACATTGTTATGTTCTATCGGTATCTCACGTGTTTGCCGATAGAAAAATTGTCTTGTGTGGAGGTAATTGTTATGGTCTATCGGCAGCTCATGTGTTTACCGATAGAAAATATTTCTGAAGAGTTCAGTAAGTAATTTATGCATGTCTTTCTTTTTGTATTATTTTCCCTTTTGCCGCCCTAGTTAGTCTCCAGTCCTGGGCTGAGTTATGGAACTCCAAGGCGAATTAATTGCCATATATATGGTTTGTTGAAGGTTTTTTAGGGGAAGACATGTCGTCGTCTTCATCGGATGGTACTAGTGGTTCGACTAGGGCCAACCCCATCGTAACTACTGAAGATGGGGCTGTTACATCCCAGCGCAAGAGGGTGGGGCGAGGCGCGACGACGTTGGGGCGTTTGGCCAAACACACGGATCTTTCTTGTGAGTTCAACCAATTTGGGAGGCCGATTGGAAAGAATGCTGGGAGGTACGAGGCCTACGTTGGGCTGTTGGCGAAAGAAAGGGTGAAGATCACCGTCCAGAGCTGGAAGGACGTGACGGCGGACGAGAGGGATAGGTTGTGGGCGGAAGTGAAGGTTAAATGAACTGAAATCGCTGAACTCTTTCGTAATCACGTTCTCTTGGCTTATACTAAAGTTTAACTAACTCGTGATTAATTGTATGTATTTTTCAGAAACAGGCTAAGTGGAACATCCCCGACGATACACCTAGGACTGCCTGCTTGAAGGACATGAACGGAACATGGAAAACCTTTAAGAGCTGGCTCGTCGGTAACTTCCTAGCTGCGGGGAAATCTCCTTGCGAGAAGTACCCCTTCATATCGGAGGAGGTATGGGAGGAATTCACCAAGCAAAAGGGGACTGAGGAGTTCAAGGCCCTTAGCGAGAAGAATAGGGCGATCCAGAAGAGGAACGATCACCCGCATCTGCTCGGATCCCGGGGATATGCGGGGAAGGAGGAACAGTGGAAGAAGGAAGACGAACAAAATCCTGTCATCGACACCCCTGAGTTGCCGCTCTCCAAGATCCGGGATGAGAGGTGCAAGCGATGGTGGAGGGGGAGGGGGTCCGTGTCGTCCACGGGGTCTGTGCAGTTCGCAACCCCTGGGGACGTCGACGTTGTGAGGCGAATGGTAAGTTGGCTAACCTCGTAAACTGTGTGCGCACAAGTGTATATAAGGCAATTTGTCTCACAAGGTACCTTCAAATGTAACAGATCTCTTTTGAGAAGGAGGCAGCGGAGGGATTGTTTACCCCGCAAAGGGAGAACGACATCCTCACCCGGGCTCTAGGAAATAAGGAGCATCCCGGGCGGACACGGGCCGTGGGAGCCATTGTGTCGTGGAAGGCCGGTTTCGTAGATCCGGCTCCACCGAGGAAGAAGGCCCGCACCTGGAAGGAAAAGGAAGCTGACCTCTCCGATAAGATACGGGCTGAGGTACGGGAGGAGATACGGGCGGAGATGCGGGCTGAGATACGGGCTGAGGTACAGTCTGAGGTGCAGACCGAGGTCGCACAAATGAGGGAAGAGTTTGCACGGTTGAGACAAGCATTGCTGGCCAAGAGTGCAGATGCGGATCCCCAGGACGACGGTACCCCGCGGGGTCGGATAAGCAGTTGCGCTTCGAAGGTACTCGCGGATCCAGTGGATCTACTTGAGGTACTGCAAGCCTTCATCTGTGCACTTAAGTTGATGCAAGCCTTCATCTTTGCACTTAATTGTTACAAATTTGTAGGGGCCGGAGGGCTGCATCCTACAGAATCACGTAGGCGCCGGGCAGGAAGTGGTTGGACACGGCTTCGTATATCCGTCTGGGCCGGATGTCCGGGTCCACTGTGTACCTCTGCGGTTGGGTTTCGCAAAGGTACAGGTGGACATGGCCATGCCGGGCTACAACGATTCTCCGTTGCCAATCCCAACAGAGGAACTGCAGACACTTGCTGAGGCAGTGGGCTCTTACGTACAGTGGCCCAAGAAGTGTCTTGTAATACAACCGGTAAATCCTACACATTTTAGATTACATCCTACTCAGTACACTCAACTTGCATAATCTAACATACGTGCTCATTAATTGAAGTGGCCTGCCGCGGGGCAACCAGGGACTGCGCCCCCAGCTCGGGGCATGAGGGCCGATCTCGTGCGAACCTGGACACATCAAAGACGGCCTCGACCCCACCCAGCGCATCCACGCCTCCACCTCGGAAGAAAGCCGCCATCACCTCGCCCTTGCCTTCGAAGGTACGCGCTCAGTCCCCGGCAAAAGGCAAGGGCGGCAAAGGCAAGGGCAAAGGGCGACAGGGACTGCCGCGGACGTTCACGAACGCGCTCCCACTCCTGTCGGAGGCATCTTTGCGGAAATTGGATCGATCAACCAGAGACCTCCACGACTGGTACCTACATCGAGCTCGGCGCAGCCTGAACTTCTTAGTTCCCTACAGGCCTGGGCAGTTCCACCGTGAGCCCGGGACTATATCCGTGGCACACGAGGATCTGTTCGACCTCTACAACTGGCGGGAGCTCGATATGTCCATCATACGGACTGGAGTCCTGTGAGTTTGCTGATGTTATGTATTGCTATTTTCTAACTCTGTTTGCTAACTCTGCATTAATGTTGCAGTTCATTTGAATACTGAGTAACTTTCTGTGAAATTAATATTAATCTCGTCCTTCGCATGCAGGTGCATGTACAGGCTAGCATCGGAGGCTGCGTGTGACAAGGTGGGTTTCCTCGACCCAGAGAAAATAAGCCTCACGATGCTAGAGCAGGACGCCGCGCACGCTGAGCAGTACATATCCAGCGCACTGATGGCGCAGCAGGACAGGGACTTCATTCTGGTGCCGTACCACCAAAGGTTAGTGCATTTCGTACTAATTTAACTCAATCTTGTATGTTACACCTGAGATGTACTTTGAGCTAGCGGTCCTCTTTTACGTACAATGCAGGGGCCACTGGATCCTCATCGTGATCTGTCCGCCGAGGAAGGAGGTGTACTACCTCGATTCGATGCGTGACAGATTATCGATGGAATATGTGCTCAAGGGGAATATGGAGGCGTAAGTAACTTATATGTTTGATTTATATTTTGACCTCACTAGCTAATGATAATACATTAACTGGCAATACTAACTGAAATGCAGGGCTTTTGATAAATATGTGTCCGCTGGAGGGAGGCATGCCGCACCGCAGGGCTCCGTACTAGCTTGGAAAGAATATGAGGTACTCACGAGACTTTTTGTTTATGCTTAATTAGTTTATGGAAACAATATATAGCTAACATGTATTCGCATATGCAATTATCTCAGTGCCATCAGCAGCCGCAATCGTGGGAATGCGGGTTTTATGTGCTGCGCTACATGTACGACCTAGTGCGGACAAACTTTTCCCGATTCCCCCAGGTAAGTATCGATAGCTAACTCAAATTTCAAAAATGGGTGTCACGTTCTAAATTAGGATCGAAGTTAGTTACTCAGTATGCACACATGCTTGCAGATCGCCATGTCGAAAGACCAATATGAAAATGCAAAGATTATATATCTTCGACAAATCTGGGCACAATATGTCATGGAGGAAGTAGCGCCCAACCATCCAGCATGACAATTTTCTCCTTTTCGTGTACTCTGCATAGACTGTTCATATACATGTGAATAAATATATATATGTGAATAAATGTCCACATTGGATTGCAATCTGTATTTGTCCATACATATGTGAATAAATGTGAATAACTGCCTAATGTGTCAATTTGTTCTGTGAATTTACCTTGCATCTGTACTGTATTGTGTATCCAATCTATACTGTATTGCATCTGTACTGTATATGTGAATGTACTGTATTGTGAATGCAAATAAAGTACTGTATATGTGAATGCTCTATCGGTAAATTCATCAACAACCGAGAGACTATTGTCCTTTTTTCTATCGGTACAATCAAAATTAACCGTTAGAAGAGTTTGACCTTTCCTGCCGGTGAACTCATACATATCCGATAGAGTACTAAGCTTTTTTCTGTCGGTAATCTTATAGTTAACCGTTAGAATAGTGGTACTTTTCCAACCGCTGACGACGACTTTTCTATCGGTAAACTTGTAATATGCCGATAGAATAATATGAGTTTTCCTATCGGTAAACTTATAATTAGCTGTTAGAATAGTGGTACTTTTTCAGCCGCTGACGACGAGTTTTCTATCGGTACACTCCTAATATGCCGATAGAGTACTAAGCTTTTTTCTGTCGGTAATATTGTCGTTAACCGTTAGAATAGTGGTACTTTTCAATCCGCTAGCGACGAGTTTTCTATCGGTACACTCCTAATATGCCGATAGAGTACTAAGCTTTTTTCTGTCGGTAATCTTGTAGTTAACCATTAGAATAGTGGTACTTTTCCAACTGCTGGACGTAAGAATACGACGGGTTTTCTATCGGTAGATTCATAATATGCCGATAGAATAGTGAACTTCTTCTGTCGGTTATTTACCGATAGAAAATGTCCAGTCTTGTTCTATCGTGTCTATCTCTATCGGTACAAAAACCGATAGTAGAAGGGTTTTTTTTACCGATAGAAGACTGCATTTCTGTACTAGTGCATAATCCAAAAATGTCTGCTTCTTCCACAATAATTGAGCACAACAACTGCCTGCAGACACATATTCAACTTCAGCTGTGGAGAGAGCTACAGAATTTTGTTTCCTAGATGACCATGATACTAAGGATCTTCCCAACAGCTGACAGCAACCAGATGTGCTTTTACGATCAATTTTGCACCCAGCATAATCAGAATCAGAATACCCAATTAATTCAAAATTTGCATATTTAGGATACCAAAGGCCTAAACTGGGATAGCATTTCAAATACCTAAGGATTCTTTTAAGGGCAGTTAAATGACATTCCTTAGGATCAGACTGGAATCTAGCACACAAGCACATACTAAACATGATATCAGGCCTAGATGCAGTAAGATATAAAAGACTACCAATCATAGACCTATAAAGTTTAGAATCGACTGATTTTCCGCTTTTGTCCATGTCCAAATGTCCATTGGTCGCCATGGGAGTTTTGATTGCCTTAGCGTCTTCTATCCCAAAGCGCTTGAGCAGGTCCTTCACGTACTTTGTTTAACTCACGAACGTACCGTTCTTAAGTTGCTTGATTTGCAGACTGAGGAAGAAGCTCAGCTCACCAATCATGGACATCTCGAACTCTCTAGACATCATCTCTCCAAACTCATGACATAAATGTTCATTAGTAGATCCAAAGATAATATCATCAACATAAATCTGACAAATGAACAAATCCTTTTCAATTTTCTTTGTAAAGAGAGTTGTATCAATCTTCCCAATTTTAAAACCTTTTGATAAAAGAAAGTCTCTAAGTCGTTCATACCAAGCTCGAGGAGTTTGTTTGAGACCATAGAGAGCTTTGGACAATTTAAACACATGGTTTGGAAATTTAGAATCTTTAAAACCGGGAGGTTGTTCAACAAACACAAGTTCAGAAATTTCACCATTTAAGAAAGTGCTTTTTACATCCATTTGAAAAAGTTTGATATTAAAACATGATGCATAAGCAAGAAGTATGCGAATAGCTTCAAGTCTTGCTACAGGTGCAAAAGTTTCCCCAAAGTCTAGACCTTCGACTTGAGTGAAACCTTGAGCAACAAGACGAGCTTTGTTCCTAATTACAACACCATTTTGCTGTGGAGTGTAGGATGTGGAAAATTCGTGTTTGATTCCAAGAGAGTCACAAAAATCAAATAGAGTTGAATTAACGAACTCTCCACCATGATCACTACGGATTTTCTTGATGGATAATTCGAATTCAGTAGAAACACGTTTTGCAAAACTTTTGAAAACATCGGGGGTTTCAGATTTTTGGGAAATAAAACAAACCCAAGTATAGCGAGTGAAATCATCAACAATCACAAAACCATAATTACTACCCCCGATACTTTGGAACTCGGAAGGTCCAAATAAATCCATATGAAGAAGTTCCAAAGGTTTGCAAGTACAAAGAATGCGCTTTGTTGGATGTGAAGTAGCTACCTGCTTGCCAGCTTGACAAGCGCTACAAGATTTGTCCTTTTCAAAATTCACATCCTTTAAGCCAACAACCAAATCACGTTTTAAAAGTTTTCTCAATTGATGCATACCAACATGTGCAAGTCGTCTATGCCATAACCAACCTTTTGAGGTTTGAAAGACAAGACATGTTGAAAGAGATGCATCTTTTGAATGAAAATCAACCAAATAAAGATTTCCAAAACGAAAGCCTTTAAAGATCAAGGATTTATCTTTTAAACTTTCAACCAAAACTTCTTTTGGGAAAAATGTGCAACTAAAATCAAAATCGCAAATTTGTGCAACGGAAAGCAAATTGAAATTTAGAGATTCGACCAACAAAACATTCGAAATAGAAAGATCATTAGAGATTGCGATTTTACCCAAGCCTACCACATTTCCTTGACGATTGTCGCCAAAGGTAATCTTTTGGTTCTCGCTTGAGTTGTCTTTGAGTGAGGTGAACAACTTCTTGTTACCGGTTATGTGTTCGGAGCATCCGCTATCGAGCACCCAATGCCTCCCACTAGTCTTGTAGTTCACCTGCATACAAAGAATTAAGTTCTTTTAGGTACCCAAACCTTTTTGGGTCCTTCAATGTTAGCAATCAAAGCTTTAGGCACCCAAATAGATTTCTTCTTTTTATTTAACATGGGTGCACCAACGAACTTTGCTATAGCATACCCTTTCTTCGACCTTTGAAGCATGTAGCAAGCATCAAAATAGTTTGAAGTCACTAAAGGACAAGCTTCATGCAAATGTTGCCCTATTAAGTGACATGTGGAACATGAAGTTTGAGAGGGCTTTATAAATGAAATGGTATGAGTGCGGTGAAATATGCGATACCTCTTACTAGAAGAGTGAGCATGATTTAATTTCCCCTTTTTAAAAGAATATCTATGATCTAAAGGGGGTTTAACAAGCATAGCACTACTCATATGATATCTAGTAGGGTCATGACCCAATCTATTTATTTTAGTCTTAAGTTCATCATTTTCAATTTTATGTACATAAAATGATACCGTGTTAACACATGAAGCATGATGCGAATGAGATCATGACGGCATATCATCACAAGTAGATGAACTAGAAGGCATAACAATAGAATCACTAGATGAGCTAGACATATCAAATGAGGAACAACTAGTACTAACACCATGGCATAAAGATGAGTAACTAGATAAATCATGGTATGAGTTATTAGTAACAACCGTACAAGCATGTGAATCAATAAATGAATCAATAGACAAATTATCACATGAAGTACTAGTGTCCACAGAACTAGCATTTGAGTCTAAACAAGAATTAACACTTAAGTTATTACAAGAGGTGCTAGCATGTGAAGTGGAAGTATGTGACTGTAAGGATGGATCAATAAGCAAGTCACAAGCAACTCTATCATTTAAGGTAATTGTGGAGCTAATAGCTTCCTTGGCAAGCAAAGAATCATAAGAACTTTTCAACTCTTGAAATTCCACTTTCAAGGATGAGAAGTTATTATTTAAAGTGTAAAAACTTGTATTCATATTGCCAACCAAGTCATTTAACTCTACAATCATATCCATAAGCTCATCATTAGAGAAGTTAGTATTTGATACCGTCGAGTCACATGCCATAAGGCATATAGATTTGTCGTGAGATGAAGACTTTGATCTTGATGCTTTCTTTCTAGTTTTCTTTGAGCTCTTCTTGCAAGAGTTCGCCTTTGTCTTTCTTAGGCGAACCAAGTCGATGACGTCTTTGAGCTTGCTAGTAAGCTCCCGATCCTCCGCAATGAAATCATCATTCTTAATATGCTCAGAGGTGGAATGTATGTCCTTCTCCTTGGACATAGCCTCATTTGACATAAGCATGTCAATGAGCTCGCTCGGTGAAGTATCGGAGAGGCCACCGTTTGCAAAAGTGGTAATAAGTCTCCGTAGCGATTCTCCGATAACACCTTAAGCAATTTCCTACAAATGTCTAGATTGGAAATATTAGCACCATGAGTTTTGAGCTCATTTGTGATGTTGATCCAGCGATCATATATGGTGGAGAGTGTATCATGCTCCAACATCACAAATGCCTCATAGTGTTGCATCAAGAAGCGCACCTTAGCATGCTCAAAGCTAGATGTGCCCTCAAAGATAGACTCAAGGGTGGTCCAAACATCGTGAGCGGTCGAACGATCACTCACTAGTTCGAGCACATCATTGCTAAGGGATCTAAGAAGCACATCTTTAGCATTTGTATTTAAGAGGAGAATATCCTTATCCGAAATCAACGGATAAGTCACACCCTTCTCCACTAAGCTCCATAAATCCAAACTCAATGTCTCAAAATAAGTGCTCATAATAATCTTCCAACGAAAGTAATGTGAACCATCAAAGTGAGGAGCAATCAAATCAAAATCCTCTACCGAGTCCATCCTTTCTCTCTAGGCGGTAAAGCCCACAAATGAGAGACCTTGCTCTGATACCACGTGTTGGATCAAGGATGCCGACTAGAGGGGGGGTGAATAGGAGGCTTTAAAAACTTCAAATAAAAACAAGTTTTTATACCAAGAAGAACCAAATGCAATTTAATATATTTAAAGAGAAAGAATAGAGAACGAACACAGTTATTTTTACCGAGGTATCGGAGACTCGCCCAGTCTCCACTAATCCTCGTTGAAGCACTCAAATCACTTGAGTTTTGCCTCAATATCCATAAAGGATATTATCACTAGTGGTTGCTCCTTATCCACTCCGGAAAGGCGAGCACCGATGCCTTGTACAAACTTGCCGAGCCTCTCCAACAATCTCCGTTCTGGAGAGGTCAACGGCCACGCCTTTGAACCGTCTAGGTGAGGGCGCTCACCAAGAGTAACAGGCAGCAAAGTCTTCTCTAGACCTCCAAACACGCACCGAGAAACTAAGTGAATGCAAATGCAAAAGAACTGAAACTCTCGGTGGATCAGAAAACACTCGACTTGATCAAAAGACCAAGATTTTAAGTGGAAAACTAAAGCTCAAGAGTGTATAAGAAATGCTACTGCTTGTTGTTATAAAACTCATGCCTAAAGCCCCTTTTTATAGCCTCAAGAATCAAATGAACCGTTGGAGCTAGAGCTGAAAATCAGCAACTCAAACTGACAGTCAGTTACATACACAACGGCCGACAAAATTTACGGATAAAAAATAGCTAGCCGTTTGTGGTCGTATATGGAAACTTGAAACACCAAACTGACAGTCAGTTATGTAAACTGACAGTCAGTTCGACCAAAACATCGACCAGATCAAATAGAAACTCAGATAAAACGGCTCGAGGTCGAAATGCAAACTGACAGTCAGTTTGGACAACTGACAGTCAGTTTAGTTCAAAAAAAATTCAGCTCAAAAAACAACCTCTCCGGACAACTGTCAGTTAACAAAACCGACAATCCAAACTGACAGTCAGTTTAGCAAACTGACAGTCAGCATGGATAAAAACAGCTGTAACTTTTAATCCAGAGATCCGATTGAAGTGTTTGATAGCTCATTTGAAATATATTTTAAAGGACTATCTTTTTTTCAACATAAGAAAAAGCCAGATCTGCCTAAATCTTTCCACAAAATGCAAAAACTCTTCTGCTGTCAAAAACTAAACTGAAAAACCAAATAACTGACAGTCCGTTCAAAACATCCATAACTTTTGATCCAGAAATCCAAATTGAGATTTTAATAGCTCGTTTGAAAGATAATTTAAAGGGATACATTTTTGTCAACATAAGAAAAGGCCAGATTTGCCTAGATCTTTCTGAAAAAATGAAAAACACTTCTACTGTCAAAAAGTCATTTGAAAATCCAAATCTCTCAAACCAAAAACAAATCAAATCCAACTAAAAAGATGCAATGCAATGACCTAAGTTTCTCGGTTTATGTTGGAGATAAAAAGAGAACTTTCACCACCCCTCTTTATAGTACGGTTAAAACTAAGAAATAATTTCTTAAACCGATCAAACTTCAAACACCGAGATCGGTCAAAATAAAACAAATATTACCTTAGGTCCTTTGCATCTTTAATCCTTGCAACTTTCGTTTTGGTGACCTTGCACTTGCGACTTTGGACCTGTGACCTTGCATCTTTGTTACCAGTGACACAGCCACCTACCACCCCTCAAACTGGTGCCGATGCTGGCAGTGGCAGTGGGACTGCCAACCTACTGAGGCCGACCCTCTTGCTCCTGCTTCGAAGAGATCAAAGAAGTGTAGCTCCGATGTTTGGGATTACTTCGAGAAGTCTAAAATTATGAAGAAAGGACCAGATTGCAAGATAATAACAGAACTTTGGGCCAAATGCAACAAGTGCATCTATAAAGCTCATCGTGAGAGTAATAGAGGGACATCGGCCTTTTGGAAACACTTGGCGCACAAGCACCACATCAAGAATGGTCAACAATTGCTTACACTAAAAAAGGGTGAAGGTGACAGTGATGTTGCAGTTGTGGAGACCAACAGGTATGATGAATCTGACAGTTTGAAAAAATTTTACTTGGCAATCATCATACATGAATATCGTCCCTTCAACATCGTAGAGCATGAGTTCTTTGTGGAGTTCATCAAGTCATTCTGTAGGATCGAGGTTGCCGACTAGAGGGGTGTGAATAGGAGGCTTTGAAACTTTTCAAATAGAACAATTTTTGCAAAGAGAAGAACCAAAAAATAATTTAACAATATATTGCACAATTAAAAAGAAGAGAAAAAGAGAACAAACACAAAGATTTTTCCCGAGGACTCAAAGACTCGTCCGGTCTCCCCTACTCCTCATTGAAGCACTCAAATGAAAGAATCTTGCTTCAATATCCACGAAAGATATTTCTCACTAGTGGTTGCTTTTTGTCCACTCCGGAAAGGCGAGCACCGATGCCTTTACAATCACTGATCCGTTTGAGACCTAGTCTTGATTTTCGCACTAGACTCGCCCAGATTCTAATATGCGGAATAACGGGATCTTACTCGGAAATACCGAAACCCAAAGTAATTGCACAACTCTTTATTTCAAAGAGGGCTTTACACGTCGAACGTTAGACACACTTGTCTACGTCGAAGGAACTATAAGTGTCTAAAACTCAAATAAGTTCTATGACTCTTCGATTGAATTCCATGATCTAAACTAGACCTATTACAAGGTATTTATAATCCAATCGTATGAGTACGTATCAGACTCAATAACCTAAACGTATTAGACTCATATAACTAATCCTAAACAGATAAGCTTAGTTATACACATTCGGATCGGATTACAATTCCGAACAGGGAACGAATTCCTTTTCCTGGTCGCGGACCAATCCATGGTCGCGGACTCATCCAGGTCGCGAATCCTTATGCGATCAGGACTTGGTCACGAAGCCACATGCGATCAGGACTTGATCGCGAAGCCGCATGCGATCAGGACTTGGAGATCCTCTCGGATCCATCACGCCGAGCCTCTCCGACAATCTCTGAAATGGAGAAGTCAACGGCCACGCCACCAAACCATCTAGGTAAGGGCGTTCACCAAGAGTAATAAGTTGTAAGGTCTCTCCTAGACCTCCAACAATCACCGAGAAACTCTAGATATGCAAGAATGATGCGAACAGAAAACTCGGTGGATCACAAAAGCTCACGACTTGATCAAAAGATCAAGATTTTGTTTTAAGAACTAAATCTCAAGTGTGTAGATGAATATGAGGCTGCTTAGTATATACAACATCTGCTCAAAGCCTCTATTTATAGCCCAAAAGATCAAAAGAGCCGTTGTGCACGAGCTGGAAAATTGACAGTTCATGCTGACAGTCAGCATGGGTCATGATCTGTAAGAAGAAATTTACGGAGAAAACTCAGCTAGCTGTTTAAGGTCGAAAAAGGAAACAAAACAGCACAAACTGACAGTCAGCAACACATGCTGACAGTCAACGTCCAAAATCACAGCTTGACAAAAATCACGGATAAAACTTAGCTAGCCGTTTGTGGTCGTATATGGAAACTGACACCTCATGCTGACAGTCAGCATCACATGCTGACAGTCAGCAACGACCACAAACTCGACCAATTAAAACAAAAACTCAAAACAAACAGCTCGAGGTCGAAACTCATGCTTACAGTCAGCAACACATGCTGACAGTCAGCATAGGTCAAAAATTATGGCTAAACAAACATGTTCTCTGGACAAATGTCAGCAACAAAACTAACAATTCATGCTGATAGTCAGCATAGCATGCTGACAGTCAGTGTGGATAAAAATATTATAACTTTTGATCCGGAGATCCGATTGAAGTGTTTGATAGCTCGTTTGAAAGATAATTTAAAGGGTTATATTTTTTTCAACATAAAAAAAACCCAGATCTGCCTAGATCTTTCTAGAAAAAGCAAAAGCATATCTGCTATCAAAAACTCATCTGAAAAACCAAATCAGATCCAACCGAAAGGAATGAATGCAATGACCTAATAGTTTCTCGGTTTATGGTAGAAATGTATAGAGGACTTGCAACCCCTCTTTATAGTACGGTTAAAACTAAAAACAAATTTCTAAACTGATCAACCTCCGAAACACCGAGATCGGTAATAAAACAAATTTTACCTCAGGTCCTTTGCATCTTTAATCTTGCGATTTGCGTCTCGTATTTGTACTTTGCGACTTGTGCTTTATCTTTTTCACGTTGGGTTCATCTTGATCATCTTGCACGTCTTCCCAACAAAGCTCTGTATCAAGTAGCTCAAAAACACAATTAGTCTGAAACGTTTGTTTTCATTAATCATCAAAATCAGGCATAATAGCCTAGATGCAACAATTACGCCCTTCTTTTCCAATTAAGAGTCGCATAACTGTGAGAAAGGATATATTAAATATGTATGTAGTGAAAAAGAAAAGGTTGTATGAGCACTTGAAAACACTTTCATGTCGATTTAGTACAATCATGGACATGTGGACCTCAAACAAAAATAAAGGTTATATGTGCATCACAGTTCATTGGATAGATGATAATTGGAGCATGCAAAAGAGAATTATTAAGTTCATGCATGTAGAAGGGCATCATTCGGAAAAGAACTTGTGTGCACAATTTTATGATAGCATAGTGGATTGGAATCTTAATAGGATACTACTTGCACTGACTTTGAATAATGCTTCAACGAATGATGTTTGTGCTAATGGGGTAGTACAGAAATTAAAACAGTCACCATTGATATGTGATGGTATGTTCTTTCATTTGAGATGCTTGAATCATATATTGAATCTTATTGCCTAAGATGGTTTAAAGCAAATTGCACCGACTATTGCAAATATCAGAAATACAATTGCAATAGATAAGAACTCTACCTTGTAGTGGGAAGAATTTATGAAATGTACATCAAAGTGTGACTTGGATACAAAAAATGGCCTATCCTTGGATGTTCCCACAAGATGGAACTTCACCTATCTTATGCTGAAACAAGCTATTTACTATAGACATGCATTTGATAGGCTTTTCCTTCGCCATAGAAACAAATATGTGACTTGTGCTCCAACTGACCAAAATTGGACAATGACAAAATCTTTATGTGTGTATTTGAAGAGATTTTATGATGCTACTGAGCTATTCTCTGGCACTTCATATCCAACAGCAAATCTCTTTTTCAACCATTTTTTCAAGATTAAGCTTGCTATTGAAGATTGGTGTTATAGTCCTGATCCAGTGGTAGCTGCTATGGCTAGTTGCATGAAATTTAAATATGACAAGTATTGGGAGAAGTCTAATAAAGCTCTTGCTGTAGCATGTTTTCTTGATCCTAGATATAAGACAAAGTTATTGTACTATTTTGGAGATAAGATTTACCATGGCAATACTACAGAAGAAATTAATAAGCTTATTAGTACCATCAACCAGCAGTTCATAGCTTATATGGCTAGCTCACTTGAGCAATGTTTTGCAAGCTTGATAATAACGGTTTGCAGTCCATCTATCTTGCATTTAAATTCATTCTATCTTGCATTTAAGTTGAAATATGCCTTGCTAAAATTTTCAATGTTGCACTATTTTCAATATTCTATCATATTCATTCTAAGTTGCACCATTTAAGTTGAAATATGCCTTGCTGAAATTTCTTAGCTGGTTTGGCATGTACTGAAACTTCAACACGCTATTCCTCTTCCCCCCTGCATTGTGTATACATGAGAGCATTTCAGTGGATCACTTATCCAGTAAGTAGTACAACCCGCACTGCTACTTTGTGACAATACCTTAGCTGTTCATCCTGAGATATGTAATAGCTGTTCTGTCTGGAACAGCTGATACCATGAATATTTATTGAAATATGCATTGCATTTATAGGGGCAAAAGAATATGGATGACTTTGAGAAGGAGGATGGCCTGGACGACATGGAGGAATGACCTCCCGAGTGAAATGTGTTGTGAAATGTCTTGTGTTGTTTTGTGAAATGTGTAATATAACAAAGAACTGCTCCGGAATTCTTTTTTGATGTTCAAAATCAGAACTTCCCCAGTGTAAAAGGAGTTTCTTTTGAGTCTCTTCGTTTTCTTAATACTCTAGTATTAATATGTCTGTTTTTGAGTCTCTTCATTTTCAGAACCTCCGAAGTTTGAACCATGTATTTATATGATGACTGATGTTTGTTTGAATTTTGAACTATATCTATATGATGGATTGATGGTCTATTTGAATTTTGAACCATGTATTTATGTAATATGTCAACATATATATATGTGGCTATGTATGCAAACATTTAATTTATGTAATGGACTGTGTAAATTTTATAAATATGTTAATCAATTCAATCATTTATGTGCTTTAATTGATTTTGGACGTACAATTTATGGGATATCAATGTTCCAATCATTATCCGTAACCGTATCCGTTTCGACCCATATTTGATCCGTATTTGTATCCGATACTATCCATATCCGTATTCGTATCCGGGCTATCCGTATCTGTATCCAGATCCAAAAAAAATACAGATACGGATATAGTTCAGCCATTATCCGTTCCGGATCCGATCTGTTTTCATCCCTATATATATCCTAGAGATTTGTACCAAATGCATATTAAAATATATTTTATTTCTTAATAATACATCAAATCAGGTACAGTATTACTCTTTAAATATACAATATTACTTTTTATAATGCATCAAATTAGGTATAGTATAATCCATCAAATTTCCCTCCTTAGTTGGTAGTTTAAAATTTGAGTTAATATTTTGGAGCACTAATTTGTAATTTAATTTTGCTTAATTTAGTTTAATTCAACATACTTAGTTCAAAGTCAATTTGATCAAAATGCAAAGTAGTTCAATTTAAATGTACACCAGTTAATACACTTATTCAGACGAAATGTACAATAATACATACAAAATGTTGAGCAGTTCGAAATGTACCCCAATTTACTAGTTCCTATACGAAATTTAGACCAGTTAATACAAAATGTACATCAATTCATAAGAAATGTGCAATGGTTCATACAAAATGTCTGTACACCCAGTTTATTAGCTCCTAGGTCATACAACACAGTTAAAAAGAACATCCAGTCAGTTTACTAGCTCATACAACTTCAGAAGTGTATCTTCAGAGATCTTTCCATAATAACAAAATCCAAGCTCAAATCAAGTCCAAAACATGAGTTCAAGGCCTACACATCTTGGTACAAGTAATTTAGAAAAAGCTACAGATCCTCGCTTCCATGTCGCTCACCGTCGTCTACCACTGTCGAATCCACGCCAGATCTGAAACCGCCGCACCTCGTAACCACTCGCCTCCAAATCCGGCACCTCATAGCCACGTGCCACCGCCTTCAAATCCGGTCGCGCGAGGTTGTGTCTCCAGATTTGATGTCGCTCCTCCACATACGGACTCTCGCCAGGACTCCAGATTTGACGCCGCTCCTCCGCTTGAGGGCCCGGCTGCTCACCGCACACGTGAGAGAGTGTGGAATGTGAATAGGTGAGGGAAGATTAATTTAAAAAAACTAAAAAAATTTTGAATCATTGATGTCCGTGTCAATCCCCCCAAATGTCTGAAAAACTTATTTTATTTTGATGATTGGCGCAAATCTGGAGATCTTGCCGACTCGCGAGCTGGTGACCATACATCATACATGGATTCTAGAACATATATATATGAACGCCGGCTTATCCCATCTGGATTCTAGAACATTGGTTATCCATACATGGATGCAAAGAGAAATCCAACTTGGCGACTCGCACCCGTCCGCGGCAAAAATCCAAAGATGTGGCCCCTCATATATGCGTCACTTGCTTGCGTCCTGGTGACCAATACCATGGCATGTAAAAAAAGGCTCGCCCAAGTTACTGCAGTGTGCATGCATGTATCATGTGCTTACACGACCACCGAATGTTGCTGGGTCTCTATTTTTGACGGGCTTTCTTTGCAGCCAGACATGCATGCACGCGTTCCATGTGTTGTGCTGTGCAACATCTTACATATAATTTTTTACATAACCCATAATTTTATCGAAATTATAAAACTAACCCACTATTTAATCGTGCTTCCAATACTTAACAAAGATCGAGTAGTATCTTTCACGCATCGACAAAAGTTTTTGCACCTCCAGTGTGCAAACATTGAGGTGTTGGTAAGCAGAACTTTTGTCGCCTTATATAAGCGCGACAGAGAGTAAAAAATCAATTTCTCGTCAATACTTATGTTTTTCACAGATGGGAGCATCTTTTAGAAATGGAAAAGAGAAGAAAAACTTTGTTGCACGGTTTATGATTTTTATGACGTATCACAATCACGATAATTGATTTATCACACCTAACTAAGTCAATTTTGTAAGTTTGCTAAACTGTGATCATTTTGTAATTATTTTTTTATTTAGGATTATTTAAAAAAATATCCAACATCATAATATCATCGCTCTGTATGTGTGATGTGTATCACATACATGGCAGGCACACTGTATTCCACGCACCAGAAGCTCGGCCTAATAAGTTTTAGCAGAAGTTAGAAAAAAAAAATCTTCGAGTTCTGACACATGTGTAAGATTCTGTTCATGATTTTTTTTATTATATTAAGTATATATCATATTCTCATATCATTAGAAAGTGCGTCCACACATAAAAAAAAAAAAGTTGTGAGTCTGTTGGATTTCTAATCTACACCTTTGATTCAGATTTTTTAAGAAAAGTAATATTGCTATCAATAAACTAGGAAAATTTCTTAATATTAATATAAAAAATTTAACATTATGATTTTTATGCTGATAATTTCAGATCGAATCCATCCAATAAAAAATATAAAATATCAAAGTTTTATAAGAAATTTTTCCCCCAGATAAATTACCTAAAACTGGCGTTCTGGCTCTGAAAAGCTTTGTTGTAGGCGAGGTACGAAGAAATTACATTCATTTAAAATCCAATAAATTTTCTACCAAATATACTATCAAAAAGAGTACCATAATGAGTAATGAATCTATTGACCGATGCCTAGTATTGACCACCGACTCAAAAGTAGTTCACAATTCCAATAAAAAAATTCAAGAAAACTTTGATTTTTGCGTGATACTCTCTCCTCCGTGAAATATAACATACATAATTTTTTAAAATTTTATTACACAATAATCTCCATGTGATAAAAAAAAAGTTATTTTTAGATGGTCTACTACAGTTAAACTTCTTTTAACTTTGATAACTTATATATTTAGAAATGTCTAGATTGATCATAAAAAACTATACAAACACATTTCTTATATATATATCATAATATTATAAATTTGTAATTTTTGCAAACATATTATAGTAAAAAATAATGATCAAAGTGGTATCTTGAAAATCATATACAGTAAAAAAAAAAGACAATATTTTTAGATAGGAGAGAGTTTTAGACTTGCATGTAACTTTGAAATAGTCATATCTCTATATTTTGAAATATTCTCTTTATAAAATTTAAATCCCTATATTATCTCTTTAATATTAGATAATTTGAATCTTCTCTGGTCTCTATGAATAGAAAAAACTCTCCACCTTAAAAGGGTGGATCCTTCTCTTTCTCCTTTACGTACGAAGAGTTTTAGCGAGAGACGTCTCATATAACTTCTCTACATCTCCCCTTCTATTTCACGTACAACATCCAAAACCATCGAGATAGTCGTCAATGATGAGTACTTCCCATCAGTATAATATGCATTGTGCATTAAATGGAAGACTTATGCATGAGGGTCAACTTGGCATAAGTGTTATCCGATCTACTATATGTATCTCCAAACGCCAACAAGACTAAGGAGCTATTACAACCCCACTACTTCATTAGCACATCATGTCGTTGAGTACTAACGAAGTGAAAATGACCATCCTATCTATTACTAACAAAGTCAGACATCATTAATGTCGGATACCAATAAGGCAAAACCATCCATCTTATTTGTGATCGATGAGACTGAACAACTCTCAGGTCGGACATTAACAAGATGAAAATCACATATTTTGTGATAGCATCATAGATCGATGAGACTATGGATCTACATGCTTGCATCTCTGTTTTCATCACATATATAGAGGATAAATTTGAAACTTAAAGACAACGACCATCGATATCTTGAGGGAGTATGGACTCTTGGTTCTAGGACTTTGGAAAACTCTTAGTTAAATTTCAAAGGAGACTGGTATCAAGTAGTTTATTGTGAATTAATAAAATACATATTTCTCTATTTTTGATGTGTTCTCTCATATTTATTTATTTATTTATGTATATTGGCAACCCGCAATTTTAAATTTTACCTGGTGAGTAAAATTTCTCAAATGATACAATAAATAAGTATAGTTTAATCATTTTTTCTCAATATTTGTTTTGAGCTTAGAAGTTTTTAATCCGTTTTTGATGACTGCAGACTTGACTGCCGGTTTTTTGTTGCTGCATACATGTGTACTGCGCCACTTGCCGCCGGTGGTCTTCTTGGTCGTAGCCTGAAGAATATAATTCCACCTTTCCATACGACACCGATGTTAATTAATTACTGATTAAACCTGTCTGGAGAATGCTAGCCATCATCACGGAATGCAGCACAAGAATCAAACACTAGAATTAGAGATTAGATGTTTTGATTTAGGTCAAAAATGATGAGCATCCAATGTGCGGTACCAAGTAATTGGAAGGCAGTGTGTTGATTGCTTGACGAATTTTAATCAAATAACCCAATCAAAAAAATAATTATACAAGTAACCACAATTTGAAGTTTCCGCAAAAAATACCACCATACCAACATATAACACTTTTGAACCGCAACAGAAAGAAACTGCAAAAAGCATGTTGTACATGGCAACTGCAACAAGATGCTAGTTAGCTTGCTGACTAGCCTTGCACATGAAAGTTTATTGCACTTCAGAGAAATGACATGTCATTACTGGAATATCGCAATTTGAAACACAACATATTGGCTTCTTTTTGTAAAAATTTCAAAATGTCAATTGCTTTTGTGATTAATCTTTCTAATTGGGTTGTTTCAAAAAAAGTTCATAGGTTGGCAGTTTGATACTCTGATGGATTTCTTATCATATGAACAGCAGACTTTTGATGAAGAGGGGACAGAAAAAATTTCTACAAGATTGAGACCTGCACGTCCCTCCGGTCACATTTCAGTGTTCTTGATGATGGCAAATTTGGTGACTTGTGATGTTTTGGACAGACGAAATGTCCCATTCTTGGAGAAATTGGAAGGTTGGAAGGTTGGCTCAGCAAAAGTGATATGGCTTTGATTTTGGTGCAACCAAATGCAGTTTTCAATGTCTGCAAACACTAGTACTAGAAGGCATTTTGTGAGGGGGGAAATTGCAAATTCCTACCCGTACTATTAAATTGTTTCCAAATATTACCTACTCTTCTAATTGACGTGTGAAATAATTTTATGGGGCCTAGGAGAGGATCTTAACTCTTAAAATGCTCAGGTCAGTCTGGGAGAGAAAATTGAGTTTTATTTACCAATCATTTTATCTAAAAAAATTTAAACTATTAAGAAAAGATAGTTAATTTATTCATATTTCAATAAAAATTATTTTGCACACAGATAATTAAGACAAATACAAAGAGATGATAATTTGCAACAATATGATAATATAGGAGAGAATTTGCTAAAAATAAAAATAGAGATGAAAATATAAACAATTAGTTTCATATTACTATCAAAGTTGTAAATTTTATAAAAATATTATTGAGTTCTCATTGATATATGGGTTTCTCACATATTATATTTACAACTAATAAAATCTGCGGGTATCGAAAAATAGAAGATAATGAGAATCAAAAGGAAAAGAGGTCGATAGAAATGGATATACCTTTGCCGTCCAGTTTGATGTTTGTCATCTACCATTGTGAGTCCCATGGATTAGATTCTCATCCAGCAGGATTCTAGAACACCAAAAAGATGCAGCATTCTGTTGCCGGATATCTATCTGAATTGTATTAATTTGGTTCCTTTGCAATTAATCCACCAAGAAAAACATATTCCATTTTCCATCTGCTTTAGATTTGGATGTCCCTCCTACCTTGTCACAATAATTCCATTGTTTTTCATGTGGTCACAAACAGAGAAGCATTGAAGAAAACACAGTCATATTCTTTGATGGATGGATTTTTTTTTTCTTATGTAAGGGAATGAACCTGCAAGTATAACACATGATAGTAAGATAAAAAAAACATGTCCATAATAGTAAATTAAAAACCTCAATGGAAGCTAAATAAGTACATATTTTTTGACTGCTGAATTATATAATGAATGCAAGTATGCAATGAAAGGGACACCAGCGGTCCTTTTTGTAACTTTGTTTAAGTTACTTTGATTTGGTGTGGATGATAATAAAACATTCTATTTGGTCTCTACCAATCACAGAAAAGAAAGATGGGAGTTCTTGAAAAGATACTATGAATTGTGATGGCACTAGGAAAAGTTGGAATTGGAAACAATTCGATGTACATAGACAGACACACTAAAGATGTGTCTAATAAATCAAACAGTTGAAGAATCCATGACGCAAACAAACAATGTTGATAGGGCTACAGTTTCAATAGAGAAAATAGCACATTTTTTCTTTAATAATTATGATAAGTCTAGTTGAGACAAAGTACTGGCATATCTCTCTGTTGCGGTGGTTATAGTGATGACCTATTTGTCCAATCTTGGATCTCGGCACCTAACCTTGATAACTATGCTTGCTTGCATAATAGGTGCTCTTCAACTATATTTTTCTTTTTTCTTTTGTGTTTGTTTATCATATCATATCCTATTAAATCTCTTATTCCATCTTCGTATGTTTGAATCAGAATATACTAGTCAAACACTTATAGATAGTATCTTCTTATATTTTGGAAATAAATATTTGCTTATTGATTAGGTTGAAATGCATTTTGTAGTGAATCATACGTCTGCACAAGGCGGCAAAATGGAGTTGCCAATTCAAATCACTCTCCTTATGTTTGTAGTTTTTGTGGCTTGCAGCTACTAAAAAATTCATCATTTGAATGAAACAGTTCATATCATCTGCTACTGCTCCATATTATTCCATTCCTGACATTGACTTGCATTTTCTTTTCTTAAAATGGGGCAACAATAATGTAAAGAGAAAAGGACCTTGACTTCAATTATATTTTTAGATGACAGTATAAGTATACAGCTCAGATACTGTAATCTACATTCAAGTAGAAAAGGACCTAATAATTCCATCCCTTTTCTGATGCATCTTGTATGACAAGTACACTTTCAGACAATCTAGTTCATATAGGTGTTTTGCTTATTCTTTAAATAAAGAGTACTCTGCAAAATTGTAGGCAAATTTCTATGCTATGCAGGTTGACCTTGTTGGATTAAAAAGCAAAAAACCAATGGCAAAAATTCACAAGCAAAGGTATGAGATTTCCAGATATGAACCAAAGAAGCAACATATACAGCAAGATGGTGACACCAATAATGTTATCACCACACACTTTGCAGATTCCTCAGGATCCTAAGTGCAGTTAAATAGGCCAGCACGTCCAGCATTTGGATTGAATTGTCAAATGCCATAAAGGGAGGTGATGCCAAATTGCCAATGTGTCCCCTTCTATCACACAGATCTGAACCCTCCAACTAGTCCCTTGCCACATCTTGCCCCCTTATTAAGGCCCCGGCTAGCTACTGCATCTTTACAACATCTTATCTTAAGGCCATAGCTAGAATTTTTTCTTTTCCAGCTCCACCTTCTTGTCTCCCTGTACCATAACCATAAGCATGGCTAGGAAGTGCTCTAGCGGTGGAAACAATGGCCACAACTCAAGAACTTGCAGTGGCCAGAGAAGCCTGGAGAATACCAGCAGCTGTGGTGGTGGGGGTGGGGGTGGCCTGAGGCTGTTTGGGGTGCAGCTGCATGTATACTCTTCTCCTCTGAAGAAGTGCTTCAGCATGGAGTGCTTGTCATCAGCAGGAAACTACTATGCAGAAGCAGCAGCAGCTGCAGCTGCAGCTGCAGCTGCTGCCACCAGCTCCTCACCGTCTGTGTCGTCCTCGTCCTCGCTTGTTTCGATAGAGGAGACCGCCGAGAAGATCTCCAAGGGGTACGTCTCGGATGGCCTCATGGGCAGGACTCAGGAGAGGAAGAAGGGTGAGTTGATATGCTGATTCTTGGAAAGGTCTTTGGTCTGATGTAACATGGTCACATGCTTAATTGCCATGTTTTAGCAGTTACAGTTTTTGTGATAGTCATCTAATCATCTTGAAGTCTATATTAAAGTTTCATTCAGAAATAGATTCTGCAAGTTCTTGTTGATAAGTTGTTATTTGACTTCTTTTGATTCTGCATGTAGGAAATACATGACTAACTAAATTTCTTATGATTCGGATTGTTTGCAACTTCTGTCTTTGCCACAAAGAAGGACTTCTTTAGTCTAGTTGTCTTTTTCACACACATTAATTGCTTTATTTTTCGTAGACGATAGCACACTTAGTCGTTTACTTTCATTTTCTTAAACACAAGAACTTGTCTTTTGATTCTGCAGTTATCACTGACTTTTCCAACCTATTCTTCAATTTAAGTGCTTTGTTTACATCTGAATGATGTTTAATTATGCTCATACTTAAAATCCTATATGAACTGTCATCAGGAGTTCCATGGACCGAGGAAGAACACCGAAAATTCCTAGCTGGTCTAGAGAAGCTCGGGAAAGGCGACTGGCGGGGGATTTCGCGACACTTCGTCACGACACGGACACCGACGCAGGTCGCCAGCCATGCTCAAAAGTACTTCCTGAGGCAGAACAGCCTCACAAAGAAGAAGAGAAGGTCTAGCCTCTTTGATGTGGTAAGCAACAACTATGACACCTCTGTAACCTTTGCAAGAGACATTATGTATGTATTATAAATTTCTAACCTGTCATGTACAAACTTTTTTTCAGGTTGAATGTGGTGAGAAGGCAATGAGTGTACATGGGACTTTCGGACTGAAAGATGAGACTTCTGTATCTGAACTGAAATTTCCAACACAATCTCTAGGTATCAGCAGGCCAAAGCAAGAAGCTGTGCTGCCTCCATGCCTAAACCTGATGCCAGGCTGCTCAGGTACAAGAAACAACATATCACCAATTGTTGCATCTAGGCCTCATCCTTCCCTGATGGCAAAGCCTCAGGTGCACCTCCAGATGCCTGACTTGGAGCTGAAGATCTCAACATCCCGGCAATCCGACCAGACCGGTTCGTCACCGAGGACGCCTTTTTTGGGGACCATCAGAGTTACCTAATTCAGAGATGATCATGAAAGATTTGATTTCTGGAAGACCTTTTGTCAGTGGTGTATGTGTGTGTTCTTGGCAAAACAAATGCCATCATGTATCACAAACTGAAAAACCAAGAGGCCTAATAGTATTTTAGTCATGCAAATAAAAAATGGATGTGTCATTCTTGCCATCACCTTAGCTTTATGTTGACACAAAGGCAAAGCAGGGTGAGTTTGTTTTTGGGCTGGAGAAGGTGAAAGATGAGCTCAAAATATTCAGTTTGCAGTGGATACTTAGAAGGACAGGCAAAAGGAGGAGCATCTGGTGCAAACTCTACTCTTTATGTAAATTTGTGTGAATTTTGCATAGAAACTTTCAAAAATTCTTTGTGAATGTAGGGGGTGGGATTTTCTATGCACCTGAAAAAATTTATGATCAAATTCGATCACATTTGGGAGAAACAAAAAAAAGAACAAGTAGCAAAAAAAGAATGGTGATGAACAGTAACACTATTCATGATAAAATTTATGTTTTTCATTTCTCCTAAATGTGATTGCATGAAATTTTGCAGGACTATAAAAACTTTCTTCACCTACATGCACTATTTTTTTTTTGAGAATTTTTTTAAATTTCTATGTAAAATTTACATGAGCTTACAAGTATGTTGAGGTTTACACCTGATATTTCCCACACTTCTATACTGAAAACTACACAAATTCTAAAGCAAATAGGAAATATAAGTATCCGTAGATGTTTTCGGTTTTGTGGAATTTTTTTTTGATTGAGTACTGAAGCACCACTAAGAGGAAAATCTTCTCTTTCTTATTTCACACGTTTTTAATGACATATAAGTTATATACTGACTAATACCAAACTACAAAGGTTTAAATTACAGTTACGCGATTTGGCAGAGCAGGGTAAAAAAAACATATAGGTTTTCCCTCGTTTATAAGACCACCGAATCCAACAAGATTTAGATTTTTTTTTTTATGTATAATATTTACAATCCCTTCATATTTATAATTTGATAAGACAATGTTTTTAAGATATGTATGTAAAGTTTTATTCTATCAAATTTAGTCCTGTTTAGATACTAGGAGGAGGGAACCTCACCGAGATTTTATATTCAATCAAACTAATATTTTAATCTAGTCTGTAAAATTCTCTTAAGGAATAGATCGAAAACTGCTCTTCCGAACATGCCATTACTGATAACTTGTTGCATCACTTTATTTGAAATTGTTCACCAAATATGATCCAAATTACACCCCCATATCTATTGCTATCCAAATCTAAGTAATATTCAAATTTGATCCAAATTTTATAAAATAAAATAAAAAGATAAGGATTTGCTTTTATTCTATCTGAACCCAATCCTTCTTTTTTTAAAAAAAAACTACAAGAGGATTCCATATTTCCAAGTATTTACCCAATCTTGTCAGAATCATCAAGATTGGATTGGATTTGGAACAAATATGAAAACTCCTAACTGACAGATGGCAGCACTGAATTTTCTTGCATAAAGCCGCATGAAAACGGTTGTTGGAGCTCATGACAATATACATCACTTTCTTAAAAATTGATGCATGTTGAAGGCACAAATTCTCTCATCAGGTTTGTGTGATCATTATAATCCATACCTAATAAAGCACACTTTGCATAATAATTTGGGCTTATACAATGGCACCATTAGGTCAAAAAGGCACCAAAGATAAGGGAAGATTAGGAGATAATTGATATCAAGACACATGGTCCTACACATGGTCCTACACATGGTTAAAGTATCATTAACCTATCAAATGGTTGGCTCATAAGAAAGAAAATAAAGTTGGTTCTGTGAGATCTTATCTTTGATCTTTTCATGAATCATATGAGGACTTGATTGGATATGATTTTTGTAGGTGTTTTTCTATGGAGTTCAAGAAAAAAAAAACTTTGTGAAAAAGGTTCGGATCTTTATCATTTGTTTCAAACTTAATGTTTCACACAAATTTCTAAAATATTGGTGATGAATCACAATCACATGGGGTTCGAATAAACTCAGACTCAAATTCAAAATACAAGCTTACACAACCCAATTAATCAAAAATCATTGATGAAGGTCAACCTCAAACAAGAAATTTGGTGATTTTTTTTCACACTTACACGGTACATTTTTCATATGTGATTGTTTAGATGGTCCGCAAGTCGTGCAATTTTCACATTACAAATAAACCCTCATTCAAACGATTGGAGCGGATCCTCGGCCCACGAGGGATCTGCAACCGCCCATGGACCATCATAAACCCTAAATCACGCACTGAAGAGAATGTGACTCGTAGAGGAAGCCTAGATGGCCGAACGCGTTCCCGCGGCGTCAAATCAAAGTCCGGCAAGAATCCAGGCCTGCTTTCGCATTGGTCTCTTGGCGTCTTGGTTTACTCCACGTTAAAATCATTTGGATTTCATACCTATGTTTGGGTTCTTTCACGCGCTTAGGCTGAGTCCAGTCCATCAGCGCTTCACGAGGCGCTTTAACAGAATATTCTATATCACGTGTGTGAAGCACCACTTGAAACACCTCCCTTCTCCAATGCAAAGACACTTCGCGAGACGCTTCGTACGGGCCCATGAATAAATTAAATTTAAGTGATTTTAGTAACATCAATAACTGTTAATTAAAAATCTAATATATTTGAAATTTGGTCTCTAAATGAAGATAATTTAAATATCTATAATTTTCTCAATATAATCAATATCTAATTTGAGCTAGATTAGTCATAAATTAAGAAACAAAAATTTGCTTATATGAAGAAACACGCAAACCGAGAAAAAAGTACAGCAAAAACGCTAGCGTCCCGACGCCCTGATTAGGCTAAGTCCAACCCCGAGGCGCTTCGCGAGGCGCTTCAACAGAATATTCCTCAGTATATTCTGTGCCACGTGTGCGAAGCGTCACCCCAAACATCCCCCTACTCCAATGCAAGGCGCTTCGCGAGGCGTCTTCTCCAAGCGTCTCTCTCTCCAATGCAAAGGCGCTTCGAGAGGCGCTTCGTGCGGGACCCGCATATATAATATGTATTAAAGATTATAATTACTAAAATGAATTTCGGATAATTCGAACACGGCCAAATAAAACATAAAAATTGTAAATAACATTAAAAAAATTCAAAATGTTTTTAAATTTTTTTATTTAATAAATGACACACGTAGAAATAAACAAGACACATACTAATTAAAATCCTAATACATTTTAAACTAAACTCCGCACAAACTACTACATTTCGGTATCGTCGCCCCTGAAATGCTGCCAAATGTGCTCAATTAGATCCCGTTTCAGTTGCCGATGAGTTGGGCGAGCCCGGATTGCATCATTCTGAGCTAGCATATGTGCGAATATTGGCGGAGCACTCCCGTGGAGAATAGGCGGTGTAACGGTAGATGTCCCTTGGCTATCGTACGACGCATCGGTCGGGTCATGAGAGTGTCGCTCATCCTCGATTATCATGTTGTGTAGGATGACACACGCTTTCATAATATTGGCAAGGGTTGACCGTTGCCAAAATCGACCGGGGCCGCGGACAATAGCAAATCGAGTTTGCAAGACCCCAAAAGCTCGCTCCACATCTTTTCTTGCTCCTTCTTGCTGCTGTGCGAAAAACATGTGTTTCTCCGTTTGGGGCAAGGGAATGGTCTTCACGAAGACAGCCCATTCGGGGTAAATACCATCGGCTAAGTAGTACCCCATATTGTACTGTGTCCCATTAACAGAGTACTGAACAGCAGGAGCTCGGCCGGCCAACACATCCTTGAAAAGGGGGGATTGGTTTAGCACGTTGATGTCGTTGTTGGACCCGGCGACACCAAAGAAAGCATGCCATATCCACAGATCTTTGGACGCAACCGCTTCTAGTATTATTGTAGGGACTCCTTGATCACCGCGGGTGAATTGGCCCCTCCACGCAACTGGGCAATTGCGCCATTCCCAGTGCATGCAATCGATGCTTCCCAGCATCCCTGGGAAACCTCGCTCCTCTCCTTGCTGGAGCAGACGCCGGAGGTCGTCGACAGTAGGGTGACGAAGATATTCCTCCGCGAACCGATCAATGATTCCTTCGACGAAACGCTCCAAACACTCAATAGCCGTCGACTTTCCAATGCGTACATACTCATCGACGGCATCGGCGGGGGAGCCGTAGCACAACATGCGCAATGCCGCTGTACACTTCTGCAAGGGAGATAGCCCCTTTCTAAGGAGGGCATCTCTCCTCTCATTGAAGTACGGGGACCACCCCCTAAGAGTTTCGACGATTCGCAGAAAGAGGGGTTTCCCCATTCGAAACCGTCTGCGAAACAAATACTCGGGGTAGACCGGAACGTCGGCGAAGTAGTCCGCGACTAGACGGCCATGACCGCCTTCGCGATCTCTATCGATGTACCTTCTGGTACCTCGTCGACGGCGGTGCGAGGTACCATCGTCTATGCTGGCTTGAAGGTCGTCAACAACGCGACGGTACAGGGGTTGGACCGTCAACCCACTCTGCACAAACGCCGCCACGAACTCTTCAACTTGGTTGATGGCTTTATCGTCGCCACTACTTGTGCTTGAGCTAGAGGACATTTTTTTTGAACAAGGCAATATATTTTGGACAAGGCAAGATATTTTGGACAAGGCATGATGTTGTGAAGATGAAGGCTCCAAGGGTTTTGATATATAGGGAGAGAAGAGAATCAAGCACATGGGCCTCTTCCAACGGCTAAATACAAAGGCATCCATCACATGTGTTGGTTCCAACGGGTACAATCCAAAAGCATGCAACACATATCGATCACATGCCAAAAGCAACGGCTAAAATTCAAAAGTACCGATCACATGCCAAAAGCAACGGCTAAATACAAAGGCATCAATCACATGTGTTGGTTCCAACGGGTACAATCCAAAAGCATGCAACACATATCGATCACATGCCAAAAGCAACGGCTAAATACAAAGGCATCCATCACATATGTTGGTTCCAACGGGTAGAATCCAAAAGCATGCAACACATATCGATCACATGCCAAAAGCAACGGCTAAAATTCAAACAGGTAAATCCAAAACGACTTAAATTAAATAATGCGAGTACAATTTTACAAAGGAAAAGTACATCATTCAAGCTACTACTTATTCTTCATTTCCTTAATCATGTCGTTCACGTACTCTAATGCGGCCTCATGCGCCTTCTTACGAGCATCCGAGAAATTGGATGTATCCCCCATAATCAGTTTCGTCAGCGACTTCATAAATGTGGCTTTTTCCTTGCTTTTGGCCATCTCTTGCAAATTCTCGGCTGCAGCAACGGCTTTGTCGGCCACCCTATCGAGGTCGGCATTGGCTTGGCCGATGCGCTGCAGGGTCTCCTCGTATGCCGAGGACGCCGAGGATGTTTCACTCATTTTTGTCTTACCCTTCCGCTTGTTCTTTGCGGCATCCCGCCCTTCCGGTCGTGGAAGCTCCACAGGTTCGTCGTCGTTGTTTGACGACGACGTGTGGGCACCTTCTTCGTTGAGGCGAGCTCTTTTGGAAGAGTCGAGGTAGCTTTGGCACCACTTCGGTTGACCACGCACGGCAGTCCACCAGTGCTCCAAGATGAAGGGATGACCTACCTCCTGCTTATACATGTCCCGTGCTTGAGACATTAATTGGTCGTCCGAACGACCACTGGCGTAGGCATCCCTCAACCTACAATAGATGCCATTGAAGTGAACAATTTTCTTATTGTTCTTCAGCCAATGGTCTTTGCAGTGCCTAACGTCCCGTCTGCGGTCGGGCGGACTGCTCCTGTTGTATGCCTCAGCGACCTTCGACCAATATACGTCGAACTTTTGGTAGTTCCCCTCCACCGGATCAAGAGAGTTATTAAACCATGCACTGATCTGGAGGACGAAAAATTCAACTTTTCAAAAACTAAGACAAACCCTGTGGACAAAAAATGTACCATACAAATATTTAATATTTAGATGAACACTCACAAGTCGCATGTCGTCCGGTTGTGACCAGTTCATTCGTTTACACCGCTGTGCGGCGGTTCCTTCGCTTTTGCCGGCATCGTCGGCGTCCTCGCACTCGACCGGGCCCGTGCTATGCGGACTGCCGGTATCTGATACCGACGTGGAGCGGGAATTTTTTGCCGGTGCTTGCGGAGGTGACATTTCCGCGGGGATGGTCGGAGCTCCAACGAAATGAGGATTCTGACCGTAAGGGCCGTAGGGGGGTTGTGCGTACGGATGTGCATATGGATATGGTTGGCCGTATGGAGGGGATGGGGCGTATGGTGGATAGCACATCGGATATGGTGGGGGAGGGGGCTGAAAACTGGCCGGATTTTGGCCGCTTGGCGCTTGGGGGCTCTCCTCATCGAAATTAGGCTCGCCAAACCAGTTCACATAACCGCGGGGGGGAGTGTTGGCCATCGGAAAATTTTCTGGGAAAAAACGGGTTGAACTTTGCTGGAAAAGTGTGTGGTTTGAACTTGTGTTGAGTGCAAATGAGCTGAAACTTGCTCCTATTTATAGCCAGGGGAGCACACAATTTTTCAGAATTTTTTGGTGATTTTTGGTGAATTTTTGGTATTTTTTATGAATTTCTAGGCTTAAAAACGAATAAATTATTTAAAACGGCTAGTTTTTAACGGCTATAAATAAAACGGCTATTTTTTGTCTCGCTGACAGGTGGGACCGGGGAGATTTATTGCACAACGGCTAGTTTTCTGCGCCAAATAAACAGCCCCCTCACTGACAGGTGGGTCCCGCAGCAACCGGGCCCGCAAATCAGCGACCCTGACCAAAACCCCGCGTGTGCACCAAACTTCCCGCCTTTACTGCCACCACGCGTTTTGTGGGCCCCACCAAAACGCGTGGCGACAAACGCACCGTGCACCCACCTCGCTGACATGTGGGCCGTGACGCGCATTTGGGCCCACATGTCAGTGCACGCGATCAGCGAGTAGCAGCGCACGCGGGGGACAGCGGTGGGGCCCACAAACCGCGTCCCGGGGCGCCGCGTGTGCTCCAACGCGGGCGCCACGCGTGCGAGGCGTCGGTGGGCCCCACCTGTCAGACCGCGATTTTGCGACGCCAGCCGTGGCGTTCTCTCTCTCCTCGCGCGCATTTTTTATTATTTTTTCCCCGTGGGGCCCGCATGTCAGAGCGCTGAAGCTGCGGCGTTGGACTTAGCCTTAGCGTGCTCTCTCTCCTCCGATTAAAATAATAGTTTTTTTCGCATGGGCCCGCATGCAGATGGCGTTAACGCCCGGGTTGGACTCAGCCTTATCACTTTGAAAAAAGCAATCCATGGTAGACTTCACAAAAAATAGGATCAAATTTCACATAAGTTGAAATATTTGTTAATATGGATGGTAATATCTACTCTGATATATCTTGTTTGGTAGAATTTTTACTCCTAATTTCTTGGTCGGAGTTCGAGCAACTCTATCAAAATTGGACAGCATCAGTTGGTAGTTATTTTGGAGAGCCACTTTTGCATTAAAAAGTTAAAGCAAAATTTTGAGGTGCTCCACCAACTTCAATTTTTAAATTTGCAACATACCTATAAAATTAAAAATAATTATATAATTATATCATTGATTACAACTAATATTACATTCTATTCATATGATATAAGTGTCATTTGAATATATAAAATGGAGAAGTCAGAATTTTTTGTCAAATACTTCCAAAACTCAAAACTCTAGAATTATATTACTTTGATTTCTATCACAACTTTTCTGTGATGGAAATAGGCACCGAAACTCGATCAAACAAACCTCAATAACACATAAAAAATTAAAAATAGATGGAAGCAAAGTAACGTGGGTATACACCCATGCGAGTATATATGTGGCGGTATCGAAGACTTGTTTTGCATGCATCGGGGGAGATGTGATGCTAAACCAAATTTTTGTACGAAGTCGTGTGTGTTGATGGAATCAGCAGAAGCAATGAGATCCACATTCTTTTGCAAGTGAGTCACACGGCAAGACTATTACCTTACATCATTTTATTTGAGAAGTCTGTTGGAGACTTATCCTATGTGATATCTACTTTCCTAAAGTAGTCTTGACGCAGAAAAAGATGCCTACAGAACTCATGCTTGTCTGCTTGACTCTCTGTCGTGCTTCATGGTTTCCGGTTAGAGCTATTAAAAATTCAAGACCACAAGGCTACGGCATAGTTTATAGAGGTTTGGATTTACTATAAATAGATTGTGTTATATATAAATCAACACATTAAAAACAATTAGTAAATAGGCTGGGTCTGGATTCGATTGCTTCACCTACTTAACATTACAATGCATGATTATTAATGCTAAATGAGTCAAAAGACGTGACAAAATAAGATATTATTATAAACACTCATTGTAAGGTTGATATGTAGGTTCCTACAGGTCATTGAAGCATCAATATATTATAACTAAACTGATGTGCATGAATCATATATATATATATATATATATATATATATTGTCTCGAATTAGAGTCCTTTTCAATCATAAAACCATTAAAAAAGTGTGCACGTTGTATTCATCAATTGAACAAACTACTACTTACGATTTGTTTTCTATTTGTTTCAAGGCAAAACACAACAATTCGGGACGAGTTCAAAACAAATACACAAGTGAACAAAGTTTAAGCAAGTTTGTAGAAGCAAAATGGGACAAAAACAGACTTCAACAGCCGAAACCACACCAAACCGAGACCAGCACGGGTTTGGCATGGGTGTGTCCCCCGCGAGCATGCCTCGTGTCATGCCGCCACCCATGCCCAGCTCCACCCCCACAAGCACCACACACCACATAACCAAAGCCAACACGAGCTATAGCACATAGACATCCGACACGAGCATTGGGTGTGCCAAAGCCTATGCTCAGCTCTGCCCCCTCTCTTGTATGATACATTTGAAGACAAAATTTGTGTCAATTTTAATTATTTTGAGATAAAATGCGAGAGAATTGAGTTCAAGATAGCCCTTTTATTTTATTTCATTTCTCAGAAATTGGTTTGGACTGAAACAATCATGCTGGGCGACTAGGTCAGGCTAGACCCGATTTGGAACTATTTGGTCCACGACCTCGTCAAAAAATGTATACCTTATAACACGTCAATGCTTGATTTGTACTCTCCCAAGTCTAAATGTATGCATGAAAGTTTGAGGTGCCCAAAATCCAAATATGTCTAATTAATCTATCACTATTCAAACAAATCAATTTTATGTATATCTGAGAAGCAAAAGAATTTTCAAGGCTTTAGGTAAATTTTAGATTTGGAAGTCAGGTAAATTGATAAGAATGTAAATCAAACAACCAAACAATAATAGTAATAAAGCTCATTTCAGCACTCCCAAACAATATTATGCATGGTAATACGGCCCAGGTGCACTCCAGTAACTATTTTAACTATTTAAATGCATCAAGATTCGCGAACTGACATCATGAACAACATTTTTATTGCCACGCAGAAATATTTTACATCTCAGCTGAGCCTTTTACACAGTTGCACAAAGCCCATACTTATTTCAGATCGCTGATCAATTGAATTCAGAGAATGGAAGAAATAACTGAAGTGTGTGTGCATCTTGACAAATCTCCAAGAAGATCCCATCACCATCTCAATTTTGGAGGGAAATACTGCACATTGCAAGACACAATTGTCAGAATTTAACACAAGTATAAGCATTAGTTAAACAAAATCTGAAAAAAGTTTGAATGGAGGAACATACTTTCTGAATGAGCGATTGGTAGTAAGGCTTGACCCTCTCCACATCAACCCTAACCTTGCTCTTGCTATACAAATCATACTTACTGCAGACAAGCACCAGAAGTAATTAATGGTTAACATAATTGGTTTCCACTAATACAGAACTATACAGATACTATAACAATATGTGAGATAGGTTGTTCTTACTTGAAGACATGCAGCCACTTCAGGTTCTCTCTATCCTCATCATTCATCAGGTGCTGATAAGCTCCATGCTTGTGCAATGCTGAAAGCAATAACACAAAAGATTAGGTCGGTAATTTTTTTTTCAATTTTACAGTACTAAATGGTAAATGAGATTAATGCTTAAGCTTACGGTAGAACGAATGGTAGCGGATGATGAATAGGGCAGCAGCAGGCAGGGTTGTTTTGTTCTCCTTTGCAACCTAAGGTTTTACAAGCACACGAAAAAGTTCAGTTTGTGTTCACCATTGACAAAACCAACTCAGGCAATTACAATGCATGTGCGTACACTTACCATATACATGTAGTCATCATGTCCAAAGGACATGAGCACGTTGTGGAGTCCACATCCTTCAGAGTAAACACCGTTCTTGGTGTTGTACTTTGGATTGCTGTTATCAGGGTTCTCCTTGAAGTACTGTAAAGAATCCATTGGTGTTCATCAGATAACCAGATACATTTATCACCGTAGTTAGTATTTGCTTCTTTTCGATCAGTATTATTGACCAATACTTGTACGTACCTTATGATGGACATTGCAGTCGTCAAAGGCGCAGCCTACCGGGAATGTGTCACCTGCAAGATGATCACAAGGAGTTCAGATGGTGAGGCAATGAACACTATAAGTAATGTTGTTCCAAGAATTCAGCAAGTGAACATAACTTGTAGTTCTTACCGACAACAGCCCACTGTGGTAGCTGGCCAAAGCTCGGATGCAACAGAACTTTGCCAAGATCTGAAATTAAAATGATGCACATTGTTAAGTTTTATGCTTTTGATCTGTGAAAGCATAAGGTTTTGTAATCTATTGCAGATATGAGATTGATGTGGAGGAATCATGAGGTGAAGCTTACCATGAATTAGGCCTGTCAGGTGCAACCAGTCCTCGTCAGGGTAGTCCTTCCTGATGGCCTCAGCAGTCTGCAGCAGGTGCTCAATCTGCGGTTCGTCGATGTCGGGATCACTGTCGTCGACAAACTCATTGAGTAACTCGACGCATTCCCAGACGCTCATCTCCACCCTCTCCAGCCTGCCATATTCCTCCCTCATCTTCTTGACCTACACAACCAGATTGAACAGCTCAATCGATTGATCACTCTTCAGTTCCACATGAAAACCTTCAGATAAAAACAAGAGGCATTGTGCATACAAAATCATAGGTCTGGCTGATGTGGTTTATCCTGTAGAACTCCTCCACAGTTTTCTTCCTCTCTGACTCTAAATCATAATTCCTGCATGAAAGTGTCGAGCAAGTAAGTTACAGAATAGCATTTATTTAGCCTCTATTAAGCTACAAACCAGAACAAGAACAGTTTTGCAGAATTACATTTACCTGAAAGTGTCGCCAAATGCATTAGCATCAGGCACCACAAAGCCACCATCTAACACGAGCTCCTTGGCATCAAGGACCACCTTCCCCTCCACTACCGCACCTAAATCCATATACACACAAAAATATGCTCAATGAATTAGTAAGATTCTATTTAGAATTGCAGTGCGTTACAGATAAAACTGGTTAAAAAATTGCTAATTTATAAGTCAAGAATTTAACGTACTAATCTGAAATTGATCAATCATAATTATTATTGTGATCAACACAAAGACTATAGATGATGTAAGTTTTCTTAAAAATAATAAAGATATGATGCTGTGAGGGTGATGATACAGATATAAGAGGGTATTTATAGGTTCACATCGGCAAAACGTGACACGGACCGAATCCTAATGTGATGCTAATACGTATGTGGTTTGTCATATGTGGTCGGATTCGGTTCGGAGTTCGAGTCAGCGTCTGAAGATGTCCAAACATGTTAGGATTCGAACTTTGCCACGCCCAACCATGGGTGAGTACGGCCGCACCGCGTGCAAACATGTCCGCATTCCCAAACATCTATACCAACCACCTTACCACGTGACAGTCGTGCACAAAGATCCTATACATCACTGCCATGCGGGCCCAGCGAATTAACTAGCCTATGCATCAGAGGCAGAGGTGAGTCAGATCGTATAGCTTTTGGCTCCATGCAACCACGCTGACTCGGACTCCGAACCGAATCCGTGGCGTGGCAAGGTTCGCAAGAGTGGCAGTACAGCTATCTTCGTCGGTCCAAAGTTCTCAACATCGGATATTAGGTTTATATTGTTTTGGCTTCAAAAGTATCCGTTGTTATCAGATATCGAGTCATATATTTTTTAGTGATTATGATAACTATATTTAATTTTAAGTTTAAACTTAGATTATGAGTCCTAATATGTTGCCTAATATAATTTTGAATATGTATAATAACTTTTATATTTTCACACACTAACAATATAAAAGAAAGATATATTATGTTGATTGTATTTTATATTCATAGATTATTCTAGTAGTCACAGTGAAATCCAAATATTAAATTATTCCACCGTGATATAAGAAAAAACACTTTTTTGTATGGTTATAGAGTTATCATATAGAACATTTGTATTTTGACCTAGTGGTTATCAAAAAATTTTAGCAACAAACCTGATGACAACGTATCACCCATATCAAGTGCTGTGTATTAGTTATATCGGTGATATATCAGACTGTCAAAGTAATATATCAATGAATACATTACAAACCAATAAATTAAAATAATATACAGTACTATTTGATATTCGATAACAATATGTTGGACAATATATGATATATCGGCAAATGCAACCAATATTTAGTATCCTGCGCCAGCCTTGTCTCACGAACTAGTTGTGGCGTATTGCTGCATGTACAGCACCAAATTGGAAAAAAAAAAAAGGAATATTATGAAGTGTATTTACGGAAGATTAAAGGGCTGTTTGGAATCTTGTTTTCTGTCTAATTATCTAATTATAGGTGTAAATTTTGGTGGATTAAAAAGTAGGCTCTTTAAGATTTGAAATATGTTCGGATAGAATGATAAAAAAAAAAAAGTCAGCTCTGGGCCAATATTGGTGATTTGGCCCGTTATAAGGGAAAAAATAAATACACATTACAGAATTTGTTTATATATAAATTATTTAGAAACCCGACCATCCTGTGACAAGGACGGATGGATACGGGTGCCCCATCTGATTATATAAAATCATATTTTTTAATGTGCTAATATAATTTATAAGTATAAATAGATTAATTTAACTAATTTTGTTGCATTTTATAGTCAATTATTACTGATATCATATAGTTTTAATTAATTAGTTTCTAGATATTTTTATTTTGTAATAATATTTTTGATAAAATTATTTATTAGAATATTAACTTTTTATTTTGAAATTTTTTTATATATGAAACTTTAAAAGCCACTAAAGTGCGATAAATATACATCGACTAATCAACTCCGACACACGCCACCATCTAGACCTCTTACGATCCATCTCTACTCGTCTACTTGCCTCGAGCTGGAGCCCGGAGGCCATCGCGATCCCACATTGTCGCATGAGGCTCTCTCCAACCCACCGGCGCTTCGCTTGGCGCTTCAACAGAATATTCTTCAGCATATTCTGTGCCACGTATGCGAAACACCATCTGAAGCACCACCCTTCTCCAACCCACCAGCGCTTCGCTTGGCGCTTCGCGAGGCACCTTCTCAAGCACCACTCTTCTCCAACCCACCGGCGCTTCGCTTGGCGCTTCGCATGGGGCCCGCACATACATTATTTATTACACATTAACAAATTGATAAAATAAAATTCAGATAATTCGAAGACAACAAATTAAAATAAAATTGTTGTAAATAACAAAAAAAATTTAAAATTATTTTAATTTAAATGGCACACGAGAAAAAACATGACATATATTAAAATAAAATTCGGCAACAATCGGCCGTTAACAACCACACAAACAACTACTCATCGGTACCGTCGGCCTCGAAACGCTGCCAAATGTGCTCGATAAGATCCCGTTTCAGTTGCCGATGTGTTGGGCGAGCACGGATCGCATTATTTCGATCTAGCATATGTTCAAAAATTGGCGGAGCACTGCTGTGAACAGTAGGCGGTGTTACGGTTGATGTGCCTTGAGTATCGTACAATTGAGTGATCGGGTCATGAGAGTGCCGCTCATCCTCGATTATCATGTTATGGAGGATGACACACGCTTTCATGATATTGGCAAGAGTTGATCGTTGCCAAAATAGAGCGGGGCCGCGGACAATAGCAAATCGAGCTTGCAACACCCCAAACGCTCGCTCCACATCTTTTCTTGCCCCTTCTTGATGTTGTGCAAATAACTTGAGTTTGTTCGTTTGGGGCAAGGGTGCGGTCTTCACGAAGACAGCCCACTCGGGGTAAATACCATCAGCCAGGTAGTACCCCATATTGTACTCTGTCCCATTAACAGAGTACTGAACCGTAGGAGCTTGACCGCGCAACACATCAGTGAAAAGGGGGGATTGGTTAAGCACGTTGATGTCGTTGTTGGACCGGCGACACCAAAGAAGGCATGCCATATCCACAAGTCTCTGGATGCGACCGCTTCAAGTATTATTGTAGGGACTCCTTGATCACCACGGGTGAATTGGCCCCTCCATGCAACTGGGCAATTGCGCCATTCCCAGTGCATGCAATCGATGCTTCCCAACATCCCTGGGAAATCTCGGTCCTCTCCTTCCTGGAGCAGACGCTGGAGATCTTCGATAGTAGGTTTACGGAGATATTCCTCCGCGAACCGATCAATGATTCCTTCGACAAAATTCTCCAGGCACCGAATGGCCGTCGACTCTCCGATGCGTACGTACTCGTCGACAGCATCGGCGGGCGAGCCGTACGACAACATGCGCAAAGCTGCAGTGCACTTCTGCAATGGAGATAGCCCCTTCCGGTTGAGGGCATCTCTCCTCTCGGTGAAGTACGGGGACCACTCCCCGAGAGTTTCGACGATTCGCAGAAAGAGGGGTCTCCCCATGCAGAATCTTCTGCGAAACAAGTACCCGGGGTAGACCGGAACATCGGCGAAGTAGTCGGCGACTAGACGGTTATGACCGTCTTCGCGATCTCTTTCGATGTACCTTCTGCTACTTCGTCGGCGGCGGTGCGAGGTACCAACACCAATGCTGGCTTCAACATCATTAAGAGCGTGACGCATAAGGGGTTTGACCGTTAGACAGGTTTGTGCTAACCCCGAAGCGAACTCTTCCATTTGGTCGATGCCTTCATCCTCACCACTACTTGTGGTTAAGCTGGACGACATTTTTTGGGGTTGGTTGTGAAGTTGAGATCACCAAGAGCGGAGGCCTCGGTTGTGAAGTTGAGATAACTGAGTTGTGAAGATGAGGGCATGGAGGGGTCCAAATATATAGGGGTGTAAAATCCGAAGGCATCGAGTACATGTCTCAGCTCCAACGGCTGAAATCCAAAAGTACCGATCACATGCGTCACCTCCAACGGCTAAAATCCAAAGGCATCGATCAGATGTGTCAGCTCCAATGGCTAAAATCCAAAGGCATCGAACAGATGTGTCAGCTCCAACGGCTAAAATCCAACGGCTATAATCTAAAAGTATCGATCACATACCACAGTACAAACAAGTGAATCCAAAACCACTTAAATTAATAGAGCGAGTACAAATTTTTAAATGAAAATTACAATATTCAGTCTACTATTTGTTTTTCAGATCGTTAAGCTGCTCGTTGATGTATTCTATTGCAGCCTCATGCGTCGCCTTACGGTTCTCCGATAAATGGGATGTATCCATCCCAAGTAGCTTCGTCAACGACTTCATCAATGAAGCCTTCTCTTTGCTTCTGGCCATCCCCTGCAATTTATCGGCTACAGCAAGGGTTTTGTCGGCCATAGTATTAAGCTCGGCGTTGGCTTTGTCGATGCGCCCTAGGGTCTCCTCGCGCGCCGATGATGTTCCGCCTAGTTTGCTCTTACCCTTCCGCTTTGCCGCGTCTCGTCCTTTAGGTCGTGGAAGCTCGACGGGGTCATCGTCGTTGTTCGACGACGACGTGTGGGCACCTTCTTCGTTGAGGCGAGCTCTTTTGGAAGAATCCAAGTAGCTTTGGCACCATTTCGGTTGAGCACATATGGCTCTCCACCAGTGCTCCATGATGAAGGCCTGACCCACCTCCTGCCTGTACATGTCGCGTGCTTGCGACATCAATTGGTCGTCTGAACGACCACTAGCATATGCATCGCGCAACCTGCAGTAGATACCATTAAACTGAACAATTTTTTTATTGCTCTTTTGCCAATGGTCTTTGCAGTGTCTGAGATCTCGTCTGCGATCAGGCGGACTGCTCTCGTTGTACTCGGCAACCACCTTTGACCAGTACTCATCGCATTTTTTATTGTTCCCATCGACCGGGTCGAGGGAGTTATTCAACCATGCACTGATCTGGAGCACGTAAAATCCAAATTTAATAACAAAGTCTGCGATAGCGGAATTTAGTAGTTAAATGAGCACTCACAAGTCGCATGTCATCATTAACAGACCAGAGCATTCGTTTACGTTGTGCCCCAGCCCTTCGTTCGCCTTTGCTAGCGCTGTCGTCGACCTCGATCACTCCCGGGGCCGAGCTGTGCGGAGTCCCGGTATCCGATACGGATGTGGACTGGGAATTTTTGCTCGGTGGTTGAGGAGGCGACATTCCTGCAGACATGGTCGGAGCTCCAACGTAATGAGGATTTTGGCCCTAAGGGCCGTAGGGGGATTGCGCGTACGGATGTGCATATGGATGTGGTTGGCCGTATGGAGGGGGTGCAGCGTACGGTGGATAGCACATCGGGTATGGTGGGGGAGGAGGCTGAAAACTAGGCGGATTTTGACTGTTTGGTGCTTGGGAGCTCTCCTCATCTAAATTTGGTTCGCCAAACCAATTAACATAACCGCCGGGGGGATTATTGGCTATTGGAAATTTTTTCGGAAAATACTGGATGAACAGGAGAGTGCAAAGTGTGTGAGTTTTAGTGTGCTTGAGGGTAAATGAGCTGAAAATTGGGCATATATATAGGCAGGGGGTCACACAAATTTTCAGGAATTTTTTGCAATTTTTTTGGAATTTTTTGGATTTTTTATGAATTTTTAACCTCAGAAATGAATAAAATAACTCCAACGGCTATTTTTTAAGTCACTGACAGGTGGGACCGAGGGCACGAAATCTTCAAAAGGCTATTTTTCCCCGAAACCGGCACTGACATGCGGGCCCTCTACACACGCGGGCCCACCTGACAGCGACCCAGTACGCGCACGCGCGCGAAACGCGTTCACACCAGCCCACGCGTTTTGTGGGGCCCACCGCGCCTCGTCCCGCACCTCCACACCGCACACACATTCACTGTCACGTGGCCTCGAGATGCATTTGAGCCCACCTGTCAGTACGATTTCACGGGAGGGTACGAAGCCACCGTTTCTAGTGCCGTGGGCCCCGCAAACCGCGTGACGATGCGTCCCCGCGTGCTCCAACGCTGCCGCTTCGCCCAATCACGCGTCGCGGGCCCCACCTGTCAGAGCGTCACCGTTGCAGCGTCGCCTGGCGTCGTCTCTCTCCTCGCGCGATTTTTTTATTAATTTTTTCTGGTGGGACCCACTTGTCAGGGCGTCGAGGCGCCGGCGTTGGAGAGAGCCTGAGGTTGCAGCCACGGCCGCTTGCCTACATCACCCACATCACGGACGGAAGCTTCGGTCGCTATGCTCATCGACGATACTGTCAAACCGGAGCACGCGCTCACCCAAATATGGACTAAGTTATTTTTGTTTGGGTGTTGTGCATAGATTTAGGTGATATTCTGAGATATAGGCGCATTGCAAATTCAATTTTATGAGAATTTATTCGTGGGCACACCAGTCCGGGTAAAAATTAGACAGAATCACGTTATATGATGGGCCGGTGGTTTGTTTAGAAGTTGAAAGATAAGATGAACGCCGTTGCTACCCAAGGCCCGGCCCATATTTTTGTCGCACCTGCGCTGGCTGGCCCAGTGGGATTCGTTTCCTTTTATACAGAGAATTAGAGATCGAGGAGGATAGCGGGGGATACGGCATGTATCAAGTAAAAATTCTTCTTAAAATATTAAGATACAAACTCATCATCTAAATAGTTTTATCAACATAAAAATGAATCTCATTGGTCCAATATACATCATGAGATGTTAAAATAGTGTCAGTTTCTCTTAAGATGCTAACAATATCAATTTCTCAAGAGAAACTAATGATGCTAACATCTTATGATTAAACAAATGATAATTTCTCTATATGTTGATCAGATAATTCAGATTATAAATACATGTGTTGCTATTTTAAGTGAGTTCTCATCCAATACATCTCCAAGCATTGTGAGTCTGAGAGTTGAAACTTAGATTGCTGAAGTTAATAGATTTTTTTAATAGGCTAAAAGTTTTAGATTTTATCAAGTTTAGACATAAGGAAGAATGATGAATATCCACTATTCTGTGAGTTCATAGGTGAATTGGTTGATTCATAGAACTAAATATAGATATATAGAGTTAAATAAAACCTAGACGATGACTAGACCTAACCTAACTTTGTAGGTGAACGAGTTGGCCCCAGTTTGGTTGCTTGTGTGGACTTAATCTAGTTCACATGAGTGAGATAAGATAAGAGAGAAGCTAATGAGATAGCGTTTTGTTGGTTGTTTGAGATTATGCGGATTGAGACAAAATATTGTTTAGTTATTTGTAAGGTTGGTGCAAGTGGAAATAAATATTATTAAAATTATTAGTATGTATTAATCCGTTTTAATAATTTTTATTCTACCTTAAAAAACCTTAGTCAATTGTAAGATGTATTAAATATCACTAATACATATTAATCACTCTCTAATTATCTCATTAGACAAACAAAACTGACCATATATGCAAAATTGTGAAGGCAACCAAATACATGCAAGTTACATCTACGGGAACAGACAGAGGATATGGCAACCAAACATATATCCAATATACACACAGACACACTGCATCCGAGAGCTGTGAGAAAATAGTGCCATTTTCGCGTTCGGACTGGGAAGATTTGGTCAGATTTGTTGGACTGGGCTCGTGCAGGCCGACCAGACTGGGCCGGACGGGTGAAATTTCGAGAACCGTTGCTTGTTTCAGCCGGTATTTTGCGACTGTTGGTAGGGAGGGTAATTGGTTCTATTAAAAATGGGTTAAATGGTAGATTTAGGATGGATTGATTTTGGATAGATTGAGATGGATTAAGAAGCATAATTGGATTGAATTGTATTTGGTTGGTTTCAAAAAGAGTTGGATTGGATTGGATTGAGATGGAAAATTTTGGGTTGATAATGCGTTGATATTGAATTGATATTGGATTAGAGCTCTATAAGAATTTGGGGTCATATTCTTCTCTCTCCACCCTTTATATACTTAACACTTTTTAATACATACACTAGATTTGAGTTGGAAATGGATTGAGAAATAAGTTACTAATGAGTTGAACTCATATTGAAAGAAAAGGTGAAGTCGTATCAGGTTGAAATAGTAAATATGTTGAGTTAAATTGATTATTATATTGCTATAGAATGGATGAGGGTTGGATTTTAATTATTATTAAAAAAAGATTAGATTTGATTAGATTAGATTTTAGTCTATGACCTAATTGTAGGCAGTCAGATAATTACCCCGGTTGGTCAGGACTATATAACAATGTGACTCACTGGGTTGGAATATTAGTTGGAGGTCAGTTAATATATAGGTTGTTCGAATCATACACATGGCTTCACGGTGTATCACCAAGATGGCATCATCATCAGATATCAAATGGCAATGCAGAATATTGTGGAAACTTCGAACATTTAACGAGCAAGTTATAAAGGTTGGATGTGAACTCTATATTAGGCTGCACAGCACCCATTGAACAAGGAGTAACTTGTGCGAGAATTATCTCGCACATAATTCTCTCACATATATTATTGCGATAATGACTTTAAATGGATCAAAATGGTGTAAAAAGGAGTAAGAGAAGGGAGCAAGCATCTCAGAGACTTGTATGCTCTTTTTTTCTTATTTTTTTGTTGTGTTATATTTTTCATGATTTATGAGAATTCATAATATGTGATAAGAGATATAATAATTTTCTATTTCCGAAGTTAACAGAACAACTCTTATTAAAATTTAAAATAAAAAAACCTTCTGTAATTTTTTTTCCCAGTAAACAGGAGTCCTGTCAGCCGTGCCCTCTCACCAACTGAAATACCAGACAAGATTAAAAGGTCCACAGCGACGTGTCCGACGCGCTGACCTTTCACGTGCTCCCATTCTTGCATGCCCACACACCACGTCACATGTATGAGGTTTCTAGCACGTACGAGATGTTCTTTCTCTTCCAGAAATGTGGCGACGTGTTTCCTCTCCTCTCCGTCGCACTTCAACTCGCATGTGATTCCCACTCTCATGGTTGCTTAGTCACTGTACTTATGTCTTTCGTCTCTTCTCTCTCCAACGTCGGAGTGTACCAATCAACATTAATGTTGGGAAGTCTTTGGCTATATATGTTGTACAACTGTTAATTGTTACCTAAGGATTATAAATTTACGATCGATCCACATCGAAATGAAAGTTAAAAACTTCCGAAACCCTAAACCCTTGAATCTCTACTTCCTCAGCTGAGCCATAAGTTTTTTTTTTAATGAAAGTTAGTTCTCACTTATTTCAAAATTATTTCGGTCGTGTCACACTGTTGGATAGAGTAGTCTACTAGGATTCTTAGTCTATTAGGATTCGTAGTTTATTAGAATTCGTATTAGTTTTTCTATTAAGATTGTTATTAATCCTTTGTTAAGAGTTATAAAAGAAGAACAATTCTATCTATTTTTACAAACAAGCAATAAAACTCTAAAATCAACTTGATATCAGAGCCATCAACACTCAAGTGCCGCCGCCGTGTTTACTTACCTGACTTCATCGGTCGCTCGCCGCCGTGCCTTTGCACCCGTGCGCCGCCCACGCCCGGCCGCCTGCGCTCGGCGACAGCGGCTAACGCTCTATGCCCGTGCGCTGCGACCACCACCGAGTTCGTGTTCACACATCGCCTGCCAAGCCAACGCCCCACCAAGCCCGCTGGCCGATTTTTTTTTACTCAGTGATTTAGAAGACTTCCAGTCAAAATCTTCTGTGGCAAATCTGGATCTTATGTATACCAGATCTTCTGTGGCATAAAAAAAGAGAGAGAAGGGGATTGTGAATGCATGGGCTCAATTTCTTTTTGTGACATGTTGAGATGACAAACACGGTTCCAATCATAGAGGAGTTTATGGTGAAAATGATAGAGATGATGACAATGCGATGTCCTCACATGTTTCACAAACCTCCACCTAGACCTGTTCACCAGCATCTATAGCCGCACACGCATCTTCGCACACCGCTCTCTGTCGTGGGGGATGATCGCTTCTCGCACAGGCATCGCCACCCTCACAGATTTGTTCGGCTCTATAGGGATCCGTGACCTAGTCGCTGATTCCTCTCTGCATTGGGCTGAGGGGCCCATTCGCCAGTTTTACTCCACTGTCTTTATCTCCCCTCAGCGCGACTTCATGACCTTCATGACGGGCCTCCAGGTCTACACCGTCACGAAGGAGCAATTGGAGTCCGCGCTTGGACTGGTGCGCCCTCTTTCTGGCCGCCAGCTCCATACCCTTTCGGACCTTGAGCGTCGAGAGGTGGCCATGCTCTATTTCGGCCCCTTCCAGCTCCGTCACATCGCTGGCTTGCGCTGCGATGTTGATTTGGCCCTACAGATCCTCCGGCTCACTTTAGTCCCCATGATCGGAGATAGGGCCAGAGTCACCTATCTAGGGCTCCACATCCTGATTTCTATCTTCCAGGAGGAGCCCTTCGACGTTGCTGATCTCATCATTAGCAAGATTCAGCACGTCCTTCTCTCTCCACGCCGTCAGTTGATATACGCTCCGTATATCATGGCGGTGCTTCTTCATATCCGGGCTGTGGATTCTGAGCTTCCACGGCCCCATCATCCTTTGCTCTTCTATCCTCCGGGCCAGGCTGATCGCCGTCTTGGTGCCCGTCCTGCGGCTGCTGTGGACCCTGGTTCTCCCGCATCAGATGAGGATGCTGCGGGGGAGTCAGAGGACGAGGCTCCTGCTCAGGATACTGCTCCAACTCCAGCTGCGGGGACAGGCACCGGATCGGCATCTTCCTCTCAGCTTGATCAGGTGATCCAGGTGCAGCAGCAGATCCTCAGCATCCAGGCGGAGCATCATCAGATGTTGCTCCGTTTGCTTGCTTAGCAGGAGGAGATTCTGCGGCGTCTACCTTCTCCATCTTCTCCTGTCCCTCGCAAGAGGGCCCGCCAGGCTTCGTCTTCTCCGAGCACACCTTCAGGACCTGTTGATCCAGCTCCTGCGGTACCTGCTCCGGCTTCAGCTGCTCCTACTTCAGCAGCTACTCCTCCGGCATCCCCAGTCATCGGCGCATCTGGATCTCCAACAGGCTCCGGAGATACAGATGTCTTAGGAGTTTCTTCTGGTGATGAGCATTAGGCTCCATCTTTTGTATTGCCTCCCTTTTTGTGCTTGATGCCAAAGGGGGAGAAGTTTTTTGGATTTCATAGTATTTTTGGAGTTATTGGTTTCATATGTCTTTAGTTTTTATATTATGGATGTCTTTTGCAATTATGTCATGGATGATTGGATATGGGTTTATTTGGTTTATGATAAATCTGTGTATCTTTGGATATGATTATCTGACTTTGTGATGTTGAATGCTCTGTTATATATGATGTCTTGATTTTGAGATTTGTATGTTCTGATACACATTTATATGATATGTGCATATCTGTGAGTGCTTGTAGCATATCTGTGAGTGCCTGTATGTATGAGATGCTCTGATGTATATGCGATGGTTTATGCTCTGATATGATGAGATGCATATACTCAGGGGGAGTTATTTTGTTTATTTTATTGTTGAACACTTGGTTGTCATCAATCATCAAAAAGGGGGAGATTGTTGCATCTAGGCCTTCATGCCTAACCCTAATTTTGATGATTAATGAAAACAGAGTGTTTAGGATTAACTGTGCTTTTTGAGATTGATTAATACAGGGCTCCGTTGGGAAGATTGTCGAGATGAACAAAACGAACCCAACGCAAAAGGAGTAAAAGCACAAGTCGCAAAAATAAAGATAAGACGCAAGCCGAAAAAGCAAAGGACCTAAGGTAATCCGTTTTTATTTTTCCGATCTCGGAGCCAGGAGACAGATCGGTTAAGGACTTTGTTCTTTAGCTTTTAACCGTACTATAAAGAGGGGTGGTAAAAGTCCTCTCTTTATCTCCAACATAAACCGAGAATCTTAGGTCATTGCATTGCATATTTTTGGTTGGATTTTGTTTGAACTTAATTTGAAAAATCTGGTTTTTCAGTTCAGTTTTAGACAGCAGAAGAGTTTTTCAACTTTCTAGAAAGATCTAGGCAGATCTGGTTTTTGCTTCTGTTAACAAAAATGTAGCTCTTGAAATTATATTTCAAATGAGCTATTAAACATCTCTTTTGGATTTCTGGATTTAAAGATATCTCTGTTTTTGTTCAGGCTGACTGTCAGTTTGCTGAACTGACTATCAGTTTGAATGTCAGTTTGTTTAAACTGACAATTGTCCAGAGAGGGTGTATTTTGTGCTTAAAATTTTTGTACTAAACTGACTGTCAGTTTGTCCATACTGACTGTTAGTTGGGGTTTCGACCACAGTGTTTTTAACTGAGTTTCTATTTGTTTTTGGTCTAGTCTGCGGTCGAACTGACTGTCAGTTTGCATAACTGACTGTCAGTTGTGGGTTTCAGCTTTCCTTAAACGACCATGAACGGCTAGCAAATTTTCATCCGTAAATTTTGTCGGCCGTTGTGCACTAAACTGACTGTCAGTTAGGTAAACTGACTGTCAGTTTGAGTTGCTAATTTTCAGCCCTAGTTCCAACGATTCATTTGATTCTTGAGACTATAAATAGGGGTTTTAGGCATGAGTTTGATACAACAAACAGTAGCATTTTCTTATACACTCTTGAGCTTTAGTTTTCTACTTAAAATCTTGATCTTTTGATCAAGTCGAGTGTTTTCCGATCCACCGAGCACTTCAGTTCTTTTGCATTTGCATTCACTTAGCTTCTCGGTGCGTGTTTGAAGGTCTAGAGAAGACCTCGCTGCCTGTTACTCTTGGTGAGCGCCCTCACCTAGACGGTTCGGAGGCGTGGCCATTGACCTCTCCAGTTTGGAGATTGTCGGAGAGGCTCGGCAAGTTTGTACAAGGCATTGGTGCTCGCATTTCCGGAGTGGACAAGGAGCAACCGTTAGTAGATAATACTCTTTGTGAGTATTGAGGCAAAACTCAAGTGACTTGAGTGCTTCAACGAAGACTAGTGAAGACTGGGCGAGTCTCCGATACCTCGGTAAAAACTGCTGTATTCGTTCTCTTCCTCTCTTGCTCATATTATTTATTCTTGATTTGCAATTATCTGCTTTAAGTTTTAAGTTTTTAAAAGCCTCCTATTCACCCCCCTCTAGTCGGCATCCTTGATCCTACAGCTGTGAGTGCTGCTTTGACTACTACTGTAGGTGGAGAAGAGGCTGAAGTGATGCTTTATCACTACTGTTTGGGTCATCTATCATTTGACCGATTGACGAGTATGTATCCGGATGTTATGAGTCGAGTGCCCATGAAAAAACTCATGTGTGATGCTTGTGAGTTTGGCAAGCACGCACGATCATCTTATGGTAGTATTGGACTTCGTAGTATTGAACCATTTGTATTTATTCACTCAGATTTTTGGACCTCTCCGGTTATCTCTATTCATAGTTTTAAGTACTTTGTTACTTTCATTGACTGTTATTCCCGTATGACTTGGCTCTATATGATGAAGAATAAGAATAAAGTTTTGCGTTGCTTTCAAGATTTCTGTGCTCTTGTGCAAAGACAATTCAATACTCATGTTCGTATTGTTAGAAAATGACAATAGAACTGAATATGTCAACAAGGAGTTTGCGACTTTTCTTTCTGCTCAAGGGATCTTGCATTAGACAACCTGTCCAGATACATCGGCACAGAATGGTGTGACCGAGCGAAAAAACAGATATCTTTTGGAGACTGCCTGTTCACTCATGCATAGGATGAATGTGCCAAAAATCCTGTGGAGTGAAGCCGTTATGACAGCGGCTTACTTAATTCACCGCATGTCCTTAAGAGTGTTAGGCATGAAAACTCTCTGTGAGCTGCTTATGGGAACGAATACATTTGTTGTCCCTCCGAAGGTGTTCGGATGTGTTTGCTTTGTTCGGGATTATTGACCCTCTGTAGGAAAGCTGGACCCTCAGGCTTTGAAGTGTATATTCGTGGGATATTTTCTCGACAAAAGGGCTACATGTGTTGCAATCCTCAGGCCAAACGGATGTTTATGAGTATGGATGTCACTTTTTAGGAGTTTGAGCCCTTCTATGGTGAGAAAACTGAACTGACGCTTTTATTTGGTGATATCTCTTCTCGCCTGCCTAGTGTTGATAGACAGGGGGAGAATGATGAAGTGAGTAGTAATGACCATGGAGTGAGTAGTGGTGACCATGGTGGAGGTGACGATGTTGTTGTGGGTATAATTCCATGTCCTGTTGTGGATGAGGGGTGTGTGCCAATGGAGGTGGAGATACTGGAGTTCTGAAGATAAAGCGTTTTCGTGGCACTGGAGTTCAGGGGGAGGAGTAGCAGCAGCCCCAATCTCCTGTGATTGAGATTGACGACCAGACATCTACACAAGTCATTGTCCCTGACCCCTCCTCAGTTATCTCACCTTTGACCTCGTCTCCCTCAGAAACAGGTGGTAATGTATCTCTTGATCTTCCTATTGCTCATCGTAGAGAGCCCCGAGTCAATGCCTAAGCCTCCGGCTAGGTATGGTTTTGAGGGTGATCTTTCTCATGTTGTCTCATATTTTTCTTTCTCCTACATATAAGTCTTTCATTGCATTATTACAATATGTGCCTATACCAAAAGATTGGAAAGTGACAATGCAAGATCCTCTGTGGCTTCGTGCTATGCAGAAGGAACTTCAGTCATTGAGAAAAAATGAGACTTGGGAACTAGTTTCTCTTCCGGTCGGGAAAAAAGCTGTTGGATGCAAATGGGTGTATATCATAAAGCAAAATACAAAAAGCAAGATTGAGAGATATAAGGTGAGATTAGTGGCAAAGGGATATAGTCAAACGTACGTGATTGACTATGATGAGACTTTTGCACCAGTAGCAAAAATGAGTACGGTGAGAACTTTAATCTCGTGTGCCGTAAACTTCAACTGGCCCATACATCAGCATGATGTGTAGAATGCCTTTTTGCATGGTGATTTACGGGAAGAGGTACATGTGGAGGTCCCACCAGATTTTGGTGATAGTGGAAAGGTGTGCAAGTTGAAGAAGTTCTTGTATAGCTTGAAACAATCTCCAAGGGCCTGGTTTGATAGATTCAGACATGCAGTGTGTAGTATGAGTTACAAGCAGTGTAATGGGGATCATATTGTCTTTTTCAGGCATTCTGGAGCATTCATTACAATACTTGCTGTTTATGTCGATGATATTGTCATCACAGGTGATGATGCTGAGGAGATTGTCTGTCGGAAGAACAAGTTAGGTAAAGAATTTGAAGTGAAGGATTTGGGTCATCTCAAATATTTTCTTGGCATAGAGATTTCACGGTCTAAAAGGGTATAGTTTTCTTACAAAAGAAATATACTCTAGATTTGCTGAATGAAACTGGAATGTTAGGATGTCGTGTTGTCTTTACTCCCATTGAGCAGAACCACAAGTTAAGTGATCAAGGTGGAAACCCAACTAACAAGGAGAGTTATCAAAGACTTGTTGGGCGTCTTATTTACCTTTGTCACACAAGACCTGATATTGCTTATGCGGTGAGTTGGTAAGTAGATATATGCATGACCCAAAAGTGGAGTACATGGAAGCAGTATATAGGATTCTAAGATATCTGAAGTGTAGTCCAGAAAAAGGTTTCTGGTTCAGGAAGAATATGAATCTTGATGTGGTTGGCTATTGTGATGCTAACTGGGCAAGTTGTTTAGATGACAGGAGATCAACATCAGGATATTGTGTTTTTGTGGGAGGCAACTTGGTGTCATAGTGAAGTAAGAAACAGAATGTTGTTTCTCGATCTACAGCGGAAGCAGAGTACAGGGCTATGTTTTCTAGCTTATGTGAAATGCTCTGGTTGAGAGATTTGTTGTGAGAGTTATGATTGTTTCGAGGTGGAGCTTTGACACTGTGGTGTAATAATAAGTCAGCAATCAATATTGTTAATAATCCAATGCAATATGATCGTACCAAGCATGTGAAAATTGATTGCTTCTTCATTAAAGAGCGCTTAGACGAAGAAAGTTTGAAACTAGAGTATGTATCTTCTGGAGAGCAACTTGCTAATTGTTTGACAAAAAGAATTAGTTCCAAAGAGTGTGTATTGACTTGTAACAAGTTAGGGATGATTGATATCTATCGTTCAATTTGAGGAGAAGTGTTGAATAGAGTAGTCTATTAAGATTCTTAGACTATTAGAATTCATAGCCTATTAGGATTCGTATTAGTTTTTCTATTAGGATTGTTATTAATCCTTTGTTAAGGATTATAAAAAAAATAATTGTATCTATTTTTACAAACAAACAATAAAACTCTAAAATCAACTCACACTAATCAGTTTTTGTTATATAGATTACCAAAATGCAGACAAGTATAGTAACTCAGTATTGATGTGGCATTTAAACTTTTAAAAAAGTTTTATCATCAACCTAAAGATCATAAATATTTGGGGCAATTTAGAAAAATATTCGTGGGCTTTTCTTGATTTTAACGCTCTTTCTATCTTTCCACCGTCCATACAGCATGTAAGTTAATGTCATGGTACAGGTTCATTAGTTTTACAAAAATATCTCAGTCACGAGTGTGACTCAATTAAAATAATAAAAAAAACCAATATTCAAAGTCGACTCAACTAGTAAATTAATAAAAGAGAGATATAATCAATGAAAAAAAATTTCTCTATGCCAAAATGTAGAAAGACCAAAAAGTAGTTATTAGTGTAGAAAGGGTTATGGAGGTCTTAACATTCCATCTGTAAGCCACACACTATCCATTGAGTCACCGTCTCCTTTTACTTGACTAAAATCTCTGTTGGTAAAGATCTCGTGAGGTTGAAACGACCTGGCCTTTGCTTGCATTGCAATCCTTATTTCTAACATAATAATATAATATTAGCTTACTTTTGGTGTGTTAATTGATTGTTTAGCATAGTCTTTATGCGAGTTGGCTCTTATCCAAACAAGTTTGCCACGTCGGACTGAGACGTTCTTACTCATCGCTTAGGTAGACTTGACCCGTCACAGATGAAGGGATTGACTTGCACCAAGAAAGGAAGCATACAAAAAGGATTTGGACAAACAAAAGTGATAAAGATGTGTAACCGTAGGTATGAGTGGGCAAAAAAAATTTTAAGATAAAGACCTAGTTTAAAGCTTCTTTTATTCTAGATAAATGTATGATATTAGAAATCCCGCTTTTAAGACTAGAAGTCCTCTATATAAACACTTGTGTTATATATATATGACATGAAGATGCATAGGATGTCGACGGAGGCGCCAAGGTCGCAAAGGGGTTCAAAGATACCGAGACTCAAGAGTGCACCTCAATGACGAAGTGTGGGGCGGAGAGGTGATTCTGGGGCTGTAGGGTGCAGGCTGAAAGGGGAAGAAATGATTATTAGAGTTTTTTTTTTAGATTGGACAAGTTTTTGTCTCGATTGAACATCTCATATTTTATTAGAACCATGGATTGCTAAAACTTAGACTAGACCATTTTAAAGTGATGACAAAAGATGCTCCGGATAACTTCGTCTCGAGTCACTTTGACCCAAGTGAATTCAGTTTGAGTAACTTCGACTCGAGTGACTTTGAGTCGGGAGACTTGAACTCAGGTCACTTTGACCTAGGTTGCTTCAATTTAGTTTCTTTCAACTCGAGTGACTTTGACCTGAGCAACTTCGACATAGGTATCTTAAACTTAACTACTTTGAGCGTCAGAAAAACAATCATTGCCACTTCGATGTTCTACAATATTGAAGAAGCACCTTCGTGAGTCCACATGTTATGAACACGCTACCCATAACAGATTATTTGAAAAGAATTTGTAGTTGCAAAGGGTCGACACGTCATCAACCCAAAGGACAATTTTGCCCCTCTCTATTAGCAAAAAGTAAGGACATTTTAGTCTTTTATACTCTAAAGGGGTACAAATAGGCCATGTAATTCTCACTTATAACTTCATATATGATCTGGATGAATCAAACATAGCAATTAGTGTGTCTTGAAACGACCTCTGCCTTAAAGAATGTTCCCAGCCGACTCGACGTTGGAAGCATATCAGCGAAGTAAGGATTCTCTTAATGTCAAATATATATAAATATTTTATGTCACTTTCTTCTCTTCAACTTTGAGTGATTCGTCACGTGATCACTTTGAGTTTTGTGCTCATGATTACTACTTATGAACACTCGTAACATCCACTTCAACTCAAATCAAGAATATCACAAAATGTTCAATGTTGGGAATCAAACACTTAATAGATTTGCTTGCACGAACCTGAATAGCTACGATGCATAGAGGTGTGGCAACAAGAAGATTTTTTTTAAGAGGAAGGTGTGTTTGGTACATATAATTTGATATTCTCGGTAATCCTACGATCCCCCACAATCCTATTAACAGTAATTATATTACTGATAATCTTATTTGATAATGTTTGGTATATTTTACAAAGATTACAACATAATTTTATAACATTTCAAAAATATTAATTATTAATTGAACTAAAAAAGGTTTAAAAATTAGTTTGTAAAAGGGTTCTAAATTTTGATATCAAAACTGTAAAACTACAGAATTCCAAATTTCAAATTTGAAGTTTCAATATAGTTCAAATTTTAAAAAGGTTCAAATTTTCTAATATTGAGTTTAAAATTTAAAGTTTTAAATCGATACTTGGAATTTTGAAATTTCAAATCTAAAAATTCTAGATTTGAAATTTGAAATATTCAAAGTTTCATTATTTCAACTCAAAACTTAAAAATTCGAATAATAAAACCCTAAATTTGAAAATTGAAAATACAAATATGTAAATATGAAATCCGAAATAAAAAGTTTAGAAATTAATTTTTGAAAATATCAAGTTTGGAATTTGAAATCATGAAATTAAAATTTAAATATCAGAATTTGAAAACTTCTAAGTTTGAGTATTTGGATTTAAGATTTTTATCTATAATTTTGAAAAGTATATTTTGAAATTGATGATTTAAAATTTCTAAATATATGGAGTTGATACAAGAATTTGAACCTCCGTAATTTTAGATACTCTGCCCCTCAAGATGGTAATTAGATTATGATAATTTGTTATAATCTAATTATAATTGTATCTTGAATCAATAGATTGAACTACCATGCGGATTTGATCAACAACTTAATCTTGTAGAATTACTGATAATCTTTAAAAGATTTCGTGAACCAAACACAACCAAAAACGTGACTATTTAGGCCAAGCAATAGTTTTTGTAAGTGTTGACTTCTACAAATTCGACTATTGCTTCTGTTGAATAATCATACTTGAAGTATTATCTCGTTAATGCAGTTCTCATGCTGTAGTTGACGTTTTATTTGTCTGTTTCATATGAAGCAATCAAACACTGCGATGCATGTCTCGTGGAAACCTTTTTGCTGTTCTGTGGCTGTAACTTAAAAAGACTCCTTAGTGGAGTATAGTAATAAACATTAAGCATGATGTGACCATGACAGTATTACTTTTTAGTTAATTACACTCTAATTAGTCACTTCATTGCTGCATGTTGAAGTGGGTGCAGAAATCAATTAGACTATAACTACATATAATTGCACCCACCATGGGAGGCAAGGATTGGGCATAGACTTGGACTTTGTGTGCATCCATGCAATGCTCCAGTGGTTTTGGATTTGACAGCATAAGGGTGGGAAAATAATATCTTATACTCGTTAATGCCCTAAATCGCGGGTTTAATGTACTTGCATTAGGACTGAGATGCATACGAAGATAAGCCGTGGTGATGGTGATCACTTTCACGTGACACAAAATTTCTGTTCTACCACAGCTTGAGAAATTGAGCCTGTGGCATGTAATGGACAACCTTGCTATTGAAGATTTGAAATAGATGATCGGATCTACTATGATGTAAGAAGAGAGTTTTTTTTAGATATGGATTTGATTGATCTTAACCATTTATTTCTTATGATTGAACAATTAGAGTTTTTTTTATCTATTTAGGTAAAAAAAATTTACATTAACAGTTTAAATAGGACTGAAAGGTTAATTAGAATCAACCTTATCTTTTCCTTGCATAATAATGAGATGTCTTTCCATTAAACTATCGTATCTTTTCAAAGACAAATATTTTTTTTTTAAGGATTTGGATGGACCATTAGGTAGACTAGGATAAGGAAGAATCTACTCTACAATTGGGACTGAAATAAGCTAAACTACCCCCTTGCCGTGCACACGTGCAGGTGCAGTCTCAGAATCTCCAACCAGCAACAGGGTTGGGAACTGGGAAGGTAGGACGGTGCTCTTAACCGTTCGATCAGCACTGATCAGTAGATTTAATAGTTAAAAGATTAAATTTTATATGAGGTTTGTCCTATCTGTGATTCTTCCATGGGTGGTCATCTTGCTCTTGGTTTCACAAAATTAGCTATTAAATAAGAGATGACTATTTTGTCCATAGTATTATGTCCTCCTAAATTAAGCACGGCCATGTGACGGGCAACAAGACCCAAAGCTCTCTCAGATAAAGTCATTAGGTTCTTTGTTGATCACTGCGAATTGGTCAAACCTTCTACTCTAAGCACCTTAGCAAATCTTCTAATTGAATCCTCCCCCACCTTTGTCTTCCTCTTTTCTTCTTATTAGAAAATAAAAAATAAAGCTATTTCTCTATAGTATTGATTAACACTACAGAGACGTCTGATCGAGAGACTTTGTTTTATATTCTCGTTACTCATAAAATAAATATATTACTCATTGTTTAGTTGAATCATTCTTCAATAGAACTCTTAATACAAACATATGAGATGTATTTTATAATTTATTTTATCTCCAACTTCAACAAAATTTTAAAACTCATTATGTTCTAATTACGGTCTCAAATCAAAAACCACCTAAAATTGTCTAAGGAAATTTTTGTAAGAGCACTAGTTGGCACATGAGATTAGAGAAGAGTGAAATTCAGGGGATCAATCTGCCAAGTAGAGCTATTTCACTCTGTGAGCTAGCAATAGCAAGCCTTCTATACTTGTGAATTGTAACTTGTCATCTCATTTAGTAAAAGCATTGTTTGTTCATTTTTATCAAAGAAAATAGTTCATACATGTCCACAACAGAGAGCAAGAGCAACTTTGGGCGAGCATTTGCCCTTGCCATGTATGGCTAGTTACTACTTTAATTAAACAAAAATGCAGTGAAAACTAGGAGCAATGTACTTGGAGAGGCTCCTGATTGGTGGTCCAAGATTTATGCAGGTACATGGAACACGGTGTTGCTCTTATCCAGACCCAGAGATGCAGAGCACAGCAAAGAGATAGATAAGAGTCGTGCATCTCACACCTAAATGGTGGGACTGCACAATCGCATGCACATGCATCCCATCCATGTGACCAACAACTATCATGTACTATTCCTTCACTCCACCTCAATTAGCAAGCACATCTCATTAGAAGGAAAAAAAAAAAAGGCAATGCAAAAGCTAAAGAACTGGAAAAAAAAAGATGCAAATTCTATCACTCGGGAGATTAACTATCTTTAGAAGCAAAGAAGAACATGATATACTTCAAGAAACATCGGGGCCAAGATTCAACAAAGGCTAAGAACAAGCAACCACTGGCAACAGCTGTCATAGCAATAAAAATGTGATACAATATATATTTCTTATTTAAATTAAATTCAGGCCAAACATAAGTTTAAATTCAAAACTTACTCTATAAACTTAATCCTTTTTGAACTAGAAATGTTAAATAAATTTAAGGAATAAACTGAAATTGTGGACCTATGGTCAAATACCCACATCATTTCAGGCTTTATTCTATACACATGAGATTTTTTTTTGAAAAAAACTAGAAGCCCCATAACCGGTGAAAAAGACTTTCTAGACATATAAACTGAAATATTTAATAAACTGATTTATTTAAGAAGTTTAAAGTTGACAAACATGCTTTAAGCACATTTTTACTGATTTATTAGATTTATAAAATAAAACTAGATCGCCCCAAACGCGTTGATGATACAAGGGGAAAAGAGGCACTGCAAAGGGCAAAGTAGAAAAAAGTAGTAACTCTTAGGTGTTAAGCACACAGGTACAGGGCATAAAAAAGAGATGCAAAGAAGGGATGGCTGGAATGATGAGTTTAGCTAGGGAATGAGGGAACAACCTAGGCAGGGAGCAAAGGGCCTTGGTTAAGCTTGGACATGACACATTGAGATGGCCAAAAGCTAAGGCTCCTAGGGTGCTCTGGTTCTGGACACACCTCACTCTTAGCCGCTAGGAAAACGGCAAAGTCATACGATCATACGGACGAGCCGTTAATTCACCCATACTTTGCTACCAAGGCTCAATAATGATCTAATGGATACAATCTTCTCTCCCTCTCCCCCCTTTAAGCTCAAAAGCGTGCACTGTTGTCTATTTCTGTTTTTGAAATTTATTTTATTTGTAATAAAACAGACATATGAAACATTCAAATAGCTTAAAAGCGACGAACAAGATTACAAAACTGTCAAAGAACACAAGTTTGAAGAAAAACATTTCTCTTTCTTGACGAAGACCTTGTTGCAAATTCCATTCGGTAAACCACGACGAAGTCTTTAATAACGCCACCTAACAAAGAAGCAAAAGCCGACTCAACCCATTTATGGTAATAGATGCATTCCTTGGGTGACAAATGAAAAGAAATCTCTCCAGTCTTCGGGCATAGCACCAAAGATGCAAAATCAATGAAGTATTCAACACAATAAGTTTATGTTCATTTGTCTAATCTATAATATATATATATATATATTATGGATGTGACTAACATATTCATAATTCTTATATATAAAAAAAATTTATGTATAATTAGTACTCACAACTTATATATAAAATAAATTATAGGAGAGTTAAGATATTCATAATTTTTACATATAAAAAAATAAAAACACAATAAAAAATATTTGTATCATAACTATTTCAATATACTATTTTTCTTTTTTAAAAAAATCTACTATTTTAGGGCTATCAGATGAAATCTAAAATTTGCAAAAAAAAAAACTAATTCAATCTCTTTAAAAGAAAAAAGAAAAGACTATAACGTGAAATATTGGAGTTTTTTTTACTAATAACCCACATTTAAAAAATAAAAGAAAACTAACCCACAGTTGCAATAATTCACAGAAATGACCTGCCACGTCAGCTTGTCGAGCTCTCGACAAGCTACAAGACCCACAGCAGCCCTCTTGTCGTGGTCGGAAGACACGGCCAGGGACTTGTCGTGTTCCTCGACCACGACAAGGCCATGTCGAACTCCTCGACCACGACAAGCTGCAGCTACTTCTCGCATGTGGAAAGCACGACAAGGAAAAGAATTTACTTGCGGGAACGGGGATTCGAACCCGGGCCGAGGACGCGGGAGCGAGCGCGTGAACCAGTTGGCCTAGCACTCTTATCTGCATTAGAAGCGCTAACCTAATTAATATCCCTTTGTACAGTAGAGATATGATTGAATTATGAACTGATTTGTAATCTGATTTCACAAATGAGTATAAACTTATACGTTATACTCATCTAACAAGAGATTTAATAAAATATGACTTGATTTGATGATTTTCGATATAAACTGAAAATAGGGTACTTTAGGGTAAAATAAGATCTGAGTTTTGTCTATTTCGAATTATGGCCTTTAAGATGTGATTTTGTAATGTGAACAGAAGAGAAAATTGTATCAAATAGCATTTGAAAGAGATTTGGTAAAGAAATTCTAAATTTGGAGTTAATCTGAAGATTTTAGCCTTTTTGGATTTCTAGATATCACATAAAGGACTAAATTACAATATAATTTGGACTGATATGTGAAAAAGGCTTAGATGATATGATTTGGCTGCCAACTTTCTGGATTAAGGTATTGACATACCCATGATCATAATCCAAGAATAATCTGATCTGGATTAGGTCAAGATTTAGCTAAATCTGAGTTCTGAGTATTTAGGGTAATTAGAATCCTGTTTTCGAAAACAGAATAGGATTGATAGATCTGAGATTTAGAGATGGAATTGAATCTAGCTTCTAAAGACTTTTATGTTTGGCAGTAACAAGATCAGTTCAACCCTAATCTATCTCAAACCCTAAAATATCAAAATCTATCCTGTGAACCCAAATCAAAATCAGTGGGGATTCGAACCCAGGTGGACAACGAGGTAGAAGAGAGTTCCCACCAGCTGGGCTAGGAGTTTTTCCCATCATACTGTACATACATAAATACATACATAAATACATACATACTGTATAGATATATATATATATATACACACGCACATATATATATATGTATATGTATAGGTATATATATCTATAGAAATATATGTAAGTATGTATCATATAATAAAAATATATAAGAAATTTAGTGAACTGCATGATTCATTTTGAATGTAACACACTGGAAAATAAAAGTGTTAGTACATGTTCGCTATGGGTTCGGACGACCCCTCTTATGCCCATGCCCATGTCTATCTCTCTGAAAAGGCGATGGTGAGTACGGATCAGGTGGCACATGTGATCGCCGCCCAGCCGCGGTAGAAGGACCATGCCGCTCAGTACCTGCATGACCCTGAGATGGTTGTGTCGGTGGAGGGTGATCTTCGAGCTCGCTAGGCGCCAACTGATCCGGTTGGTAGTACTGATGTGCATGAGGGTCGTGCAACCCTAACATGCTCGAGACCCAGTCATCGTTGTCCCGTTGTTGTGCCACCCAACTAGGCTCGGCCCCCTGCGGAGCGCAGTACTCACGATCGTCATCCACATCCATGTGGTCGTGGGCGGGCTCCCCCCAACTCTCCCAAGTAGACCCCCCAGGGACTGAGTGTCTCTGTCCCTGGACAGCCTGCTCAATATGATCCTGGCCCCAATCTTCGTCAGCCGCAAGCCGCTCTGCCAACGCCCTACTCGCATCGTCCCTGTCTTGACGACGGATGTCGTCCTCGTCTTGACGACGGATGCCGTCCTCATCATCAGAGTCATCTGAACCGGGAGTGCGATGTCTCGACGGGCCCCCAATATGCAGATCTCTGCGTCGAGCACTGTGCATTGACGAGGAACGATGAAGCCGAGACGGGCCGGCGGACGTCCCTGGTATGTCACCTCCCCAGGTCGACGATGTGTCACGATGACTGCACCGTGCTGACGAAGTGCTCTGTCAAGCACCACCCAGGCTAGGCCGGGCTGACATCGGGCTAGGCGGCCGGGCCCCTCTCCGGTGCGGAACCGATGCATCTGTCTTTCAGCCACAAGTAACGTCGAAGAAGAAGATTCGTTGTGCTGCTACACGGATGGAATGTAGGGCAGCACGCGCCATCGCCTTGAAACGTGGTCCTCCTTCCAAGCGAGACGACAGGTTTGCCGCCTGGCTGTCGATGGCCAACGCTAAATCACCCTGCACATGCGAAACTCATATGGGAACTATGAAAAAATAGATAAGATAAGAAACCAACATAAGTATCCAGCGAAGACCAACGTACCGAGCGATGTATCCGGCCTAGGAAATGAACATCAAGGCCAGTCGAAGACTGCCTTGATGTGATAGTTCTGTCGGCGAGGAGGGGCCGCACGAGCGAGTCGCGTGCGGGTGCGCGGCACATACCACTGAAGATAGGCCTGGGACGTCCCAGGGTCATACGGCCGCTCCTCCACAACAACATTCGTCGCCGCGTGGTCCTCCCACTCGTCGACTCATTTGGAATTCTTGATCTGCCAATTGTCGAAGTGTTTTCCTCTACGTGTTTGTCTGCAAAAGGTAACGCGATGCACATAAAGCAAAGAAATAAACAAATATGAGTGTGTACATGAGATATAGAAAATGTTCGAGGCATACACGTGAATCTCCCGCGGGAGATGGCGTTGTCGATTTCTTTCCGGGGGCGGTATCTGCTGATGTAGCCCGAATTGGCGCATCACCCTCTCCGGAAAATACGGCTCCACCACATGTGAGAACACCATGTGCCAGCATGTAAGCCAGCAATCCTGGCCCGCGGTGCAATGCGAGGAAATGCCATGCGGTGCAACCTGCGAGATGTGCTCCGGTGTCCATGGTCGCCATATGACGCGCGCGTCCGATAGGAGATTAAACTCTCCCAGGTACGCCAAGTAACAGCGGTGAATCTGTGACGATGACCACCTCGGCCGACCTCCCAGCCAACGGGATCCTATGGTCGGCCGGTCCACCCAATCGTCATAGTCCGCTGGCGCACCGTACGGATGGATGGGCCGCTGTAAACGCGGCCTACCAACGGGGAAGTGCTCTCATGACCACAGTTGCAGCAGTACAGAGCATGCGGAAAGCAACGATCCAGCTGCGGTCCTGCAACATGCCTCGCAAAGGCCCCTGTACGTCGCGCACAACACTGCCATCGCCCAGTTGTAACGCGGCATGGCCCCTGCGTCGACATCGACGATACTCTCGACCAAAGGAATGAACCACGTGTACACAGTGTCACCGTGCGTGGAAGGGAACAAAATATACTGCAGCGTCACCAGCAAGTACGCGAAGAGATGCTGCCGAACTACATCGGCGGGGGCATCATCGGGGCACTCACGGTAGCGCGCCAGAAATCGGTGGGGGACACCACGCCTGGATGCCGGGATCTCGTCAGCGTGGTTAGCGATGTTGAATCGGAGGTGCATCTGTGCGCGCCAATCTAGGCGTGCTGCCCGGGGGACGATGGGATGTCCACTGCCAGGTAAACCAAGCAGCATGCTCACATCCTCCAGCGTGACTGTCATCTCCCCCAGCGGAAGTGGAAAGTGTGGGTCTCCGGACGCCATCGATCTACCAATGCGGTGATCAACGACCTGTCCAGTGTGAGATGCTGACCTATCTGTAGCATACGGGCGAACGGCAATAAACCTGCAGCCCGCAGGATGGGGATATAGCCCTCATGCAGAGGCCAGTACTCCAAGGGAGCACGGACTACCAGCAGCTCCAAGTCCCCGCCCTCGGACAAGACGCGGCCGTGATGTCCACGATCACATGTACTGCTCAGTAGCTCTGGAAGATCTCTATTCCTGCCAGCCATGCCTGTCAAAACATAAAACATGAACCATTATTGAAAGTAATATAACATACATCGGGAACCGTTATTGAAAGTATCATACCCATGGATAGCACACGACATGAAAGTAACATAACATGAATCATATTACAAGGTTTCATACAGATTACAACAATCCAATGCAAATGATAAGCGTATTACAAAGTTTATTACAAGGCTATGTCGATGGTCCGGGTGCATTCAAACAATCCTTCCTGCTATGTCCGGCTGCCTACAGATCGAGCATTTCCTAACTCGTGAGCTACCCCCCTGTGACTCGTCCATGTCGTTGTGTATTCGGCGTGTCTTCCGTCGCCCTGGACCCGTTCGCTTTAGATTTACATCTGGGATCCAGGTAGTCTCGCCAACAGGGATAACTCTGTAGTCACCGAGCGTCATAAAAACTCTCCACACGCCACTCCACGTGTTTGAAAGGTTGTCAAGGCTGAAGTACTCCTAAAGGTAAGGCGCAAGGCTCACACCGAGTGCCGCACATGAAGCAAGGACATGAGAGCAGGGCTTGTGCAGTAGCTTCGGTTTGTTACATGAGCACTCAGCGACATCCCCAAGAATGACCTCGTGCACCCTTCCAGGTCTCAGTTGGCCGCTCACGTTCTTCTGCCGAAGGCGGACTTCAATGATTCGGTGCAGTCTGTTTATAACTGTCACCTCGTGCCGCTGGGCCTTGTCTACGCGAGCAGTCAAGTACGACTGCACAACATCTGGCAAGGTTCTCATGGGATCGTTGACTAGCGTTTTGGCGGCTACACTTCTGTTGTTGAAGTACTCGGCTGTGCGGTACCATGTCATCTCCACTACAGCAGTCACCGGCAAACACCGGACTCCCTTCAACACATAATTGCACACCTCTGAAAGGTTCGTCGTCATTATCCCAAACCTTGCGCCATCTTCGTCGTGCAGCAAGGACCATTTCTCGATGTCCTTGTCCTGAATCCATTGGGAGAATTTGCTGACGTTCGCATCATCGGCAGCATTGCTGGCCCTCCTCGTGGAGTACTTCACTGTCAGCGCCTCCAATTTGTCGAACACAGCCTGGAACTTCCTCGATTGATTTTGCATGCACAGCCGCTTGAACAGATCCATGATCTGTTTACTACGGAAGTGTGTGAAAAAGTTTGCTGTAATGTGCCGCATGCACCAACGGCTGCGCACATCCTCCCATTTGTACGGAGCATCTAGGGCTCCGCGCATTACCTCAATGGCATGGAGCAACCCTCGGTGGCGGTCCGATATGATGCACACCTTCTCTCGATCACCAACAACCGCCCGCTTCACGTTGACCAGAAACCACAACCAACTTTCTGAGTTTTCAGACTCGATGATGGCGTACGCCAATGGAAGCAGTTGGTCGTTAGCATCCGCAGCAACAGAAATGAGGAGACAGCCCTTGTACTTTCCAGTCAGGAACGTACCATCCACGCATATGACTGGACGACAATAAGCAAATGCCTCGATGCACTGGTGGTATGACCAGAATAATCGACGGAGTACCCGAGTGTTCTGTATGGGGCTACCATCTCGACGTGTAGCTGGCTAATCGAAGAAATCTAAAAATGTGCCTGGGTTGGTCTGAGCGATGTTGCGTAGCAACAGCATCACATTGTTGTAGGCGTGGTCGAATGTGCCGAACATGCCCTCAATTGTCTTCTGTTTTGCTCTCCAGGCCTTTGCATACCTTATAGTGTACCCACACATATCGGCAACTTGCTTCATTATTTCTCTCGGCATTATCGAAATGTTCTCTCGCACAGCCGGCTGGATGATATTACCGACGTACGCCGACGTCAGGTTCCTGTGTTTGTCCAGCGCCTCCGCGAGCAGGCATGTGTGTGCGGTAACCCTTGTCACCACAAAACCGATGTTGTCCTTCGGCCGCATCGCACGAATCTTCCATGGGCAGCCTGCTGTTACACAGGCTGCGACAAAAAGGTTGGGGTTTGACTTGGCGACCTTATATTGCAAGTTAATTGCGAGGGACCAGCTCGCCACGGCATTCTTCAGATCTTCCTTGCTTTAAAACACCTGCTCTACTTGTAAGCCACTGTGCTCGAAAGACCACCTCGAACCCTGATCCGTTGGCAACACAGCTTGACTGTATGCTGAGTGATCTAGCCACTCCTGCGGGGGACCAGGAGTATCGTCATCAGAGCCATCGGATGCCTCCGAGTCCGTCGAATCATCTTCGTCGGACACTGATGGAAGGCAATCCAGTACCTCGCACACATCTACACGAGTATGGCAGAATACATCCGACCACTCGCTAGCCCTGAATCTCGCAGGACCGGGCATGACGCTTGGCTCACCCTCCACCGCACGCTCGGCTGCTCGTACGTTGCAGAACTGCACATACATCGCGAACTGGTTGAGCAGTCCGCCATGGGGTCTTCCACTCTTCGAATAAAAGAACTCCAAGATTTGTCCCCTTTAATTTCGCGCAGCACCAGTATGGCTCATTATCTACCTCACGAACGATGAGCCCTTCGATTAGAGCCATTTCATCGCGAGGCCGCTTCCCGAACATATTCAGGATCCATAAATTCAGGTCTAGAAATGAGGTGTTATGTACACTCAGCTCGTCCGTCACATACTGGCAACGGCTCATATCAACCCCGCTTTGCCCCTCGCGAATTATGCCGTCACCATAAAATATGGAAAAAAATTTCGGACTCTCCATTCCCTACACACATTCATCTCACGCGTAAATAACATGACACCATTACACACATGCACATAGTTCCTAAAACCATACATACACATATACATTTGAAAAACATAATTTATAAACATAGAGCATGCATACATGCATGTAATTGAAAATAACCTAGTTTCATAATTTCTAAATACATACACATATATATTTTACAAAACCTAATTCTTAAACATAGAGTATGCATGTGCACAATTAAAAAAAACCTAATTTTTTATTTTCTACAAACATACACACATGCACATAGTTTCTAAAACCATACACATATACATTTAAAAAACATAATTTCTAAACGTAGAGCATGCATGCTTGTAATTGAAAATAGCTTAGTTTCATAATTTCTAAATATATACACATATATGTCCAAAACCTAATTTTTAGACATACAGTATGCATGTGCACAATTAAAAATAACCTAATTTCATATTTTCTATTGTGTGCACATAGTTTCTAAAATGAAATACACATACATTTGAAAACCCTATTTTCCAAACATACACACATACATTTATAAAACCCTATTTTTTCAAACATACACACATATATTTTTAAATATACACACATACATTTCAAAAACATATTTTCCAAACATACACACACATATATTTGTAAACATACACACATACATTTCAAAAACCTATTTTCCAAACATACACACACATATTTAAAAACCCTATTTTTCCAAACATACACACATATATTTAAAAACCCTATTTTTCCAAACATACACACATATATTTCTAAACATACACACATATATTTAAAAACCCTATTTTTCCAAACATACACACATATATTTCTAAACATACACACATACATTTCAAAAACCTATTTTCCAAACATACACACATATATTTAAAAACCCTATTTTTCCAAACATACACACATATATTTCTAAACATACAAACATATATTTAAAAACCCTATTTTTCCAAACATACACACATATATTTAAAAACCCTATTTTTTCAAACATACACACATATATTTCTAAACATACAAACATATATTTAAAAACCCTATTTTCCAAACATACACACATATATTTCTAAACATACACACATACATTTCAAAAACATATTTTCCAAACATACACACATATATTTGTAAACATACACACATACATTTCAAAAACCTATTTTCCAAACATACAAACATATATTTAAAAACCCTATTTTTCCAAACATACACACATATATTTCTAAACATATACACATACATTTCAAAAATCTATTTTCCAAACATACAAACATACATTTAAAAACCCTATTTTTCGAAACATACACACATATATTTCAAAAATCTATTTTTCAAACACACACATACATTTATAAACCCCTATTTTCAAACATATACACATACATTTTCAAACATACACACATACATTTAAAAAAATCTATTTTACAAACATACATACAGATGCACATATTTCCTAAACATATTCTTAAAAACATAATACCTACTCTTGTATACACATAAACATAAATATAAACCATAATCACGTCATTAGCAACATAATTAAAAGAATCTTAAATGCATTTCGAAAAAAATTACCTTTTTTCGAAGAACTCGCAATTCTCTACAACTTTCTCTTCTACACCAAATAAATTTATCGGACGGATTTTGCTAGATCTAGAGTGAAAAAATTAAACGAAGTGTGTGTATGTGTATGCTGCTGTTGCTGCTGCTTCAAAGTAACTGTGTGTGTGAGTGTGAGTGAGTAGGGGACCAAATAAATACAGCAGGGGACCAGCAGGACAGCTTGTCGAGTTCTGGAAACTCGACAAGGTACACAATATTAAAATGTATACTGCCGTTATAACAAACCCGTTTCTTAGCCCAGCTGGTGGGAGTTATCCGGTGTTGCAAATACGGCTCAGGTTCGAATCCCTGCTCCCGCAATAAAATCTTTTTTCAGTTCTCGCGTCTTCACAGCACGACAAGAAGAGGCAGCTGCTCGTGGTCGAGGAGCACGACAAGTAGTTGTCGTGGTCCAGAGGTTCGACAAGCTCGTGGTCGACGAGCACGACAAGAAGTTGTCGTGGTCCAGAAGCTCGACAAGTAAGGTAAGGCGTTGTCGTGGTCGAGGGACACGACAAGCCTCTAGTCGTGTCCCTCGACCACGACAAGGAGGTCCCGTGCGACTTGTTGCTTGTCGAGTTCTGGGAGCTCGACAAGTTGACGTGGCAGGTTATTTGTGTAAATTATTGTAACTGTAGATTAGTTTTGTATTTATTTTTTAAATGTGGGTTAACAGTAAAAAAAAACTCGTAACAACAAACCAAATAAGCAGTTGAACGATGTTTCATCCTTAGGGAGAAAACAACATTATTGGAGTTTGTTGTTGTGAAATTGACAGCACCACATGTCGAACCGGAAAGAGACCAAGGAGTCACAAATCAGAGAGACATGTGACGACACATGCACGGTTCGCACTAAGCTGGTTCAGCGGCACATCAAATACACAGCACACAGCCCATCTCAAATCCTAACGCAGTTTCCCAACCATTTATTTAGTATCTATTCTTGGATGCTCCTCTTCATGGCTTCTCGGTAATTAATATCTACTTAATTCCATCATGGACCCGTAATGCAGTTATGGATCAAACATTGCAATGCACCATATGGACGCTACAACTACGTGCCGTGGCCAAGATGCCTGCACCATTCGCACAACTTAAATACGCCCTCCTAAACTAATGTTTAGTCAAACTCTAACTTCGCCTTCTCCAGAGAAAAACTTCAGCTTTTTCATACTTCTTTTCTTTTGTCATAAATTTAGTTTAGACCTACCACCATTTGCGAAGCTTGGGAACATAGAAGCTTGAAGTTGGAGCTCGATTTAAACAACTCCTTAAGACAAAACTGAACTTAAAAGAATTTATTTAGTCAAACTTAAAACTTATAAACTAGTTTAAATTTATAAGTCTAATAATATAGTGGGTAGAGACTTAAATTTTACTTAGATCTTCTAATTAATTTTTTTCTTTTTAGTTTAAAAGATAAATTTAAAATTTAAATATCTATTTAGTCTAATTTTAATTTATTTGAGAAGATGAAACTCAAGTATAGCAAACCAAATGAGCCTAAAAGATTTGGATGCACGGACAAATACACGCTCCTACATATAGGTGGAGGACAAGATGCCTGAAACTGAAATTAAAACTTCAAGCGTCAAGATTTGAAAAGATACTTTGAATATATATTATTAATATAGAAGTCGGGAGATGGAAACAGGGCCAAACAACTTGTTGAGACAAAATAAGTCAGAACACAAAAACTTGGGTGCATTCGGGAAAATACATATACTCCTACGTAGCAAGAGGACAAGAAAAGGAGGAGAAAAAAATACTAGTGTTGTTGGGACATGGGAGAAAACGTAGCAACGTGTCGGGACATGGGGGAGTGGTTCGAGAGGACGGGTGAGAGTGGGCGCCAGCACCAGTAACGGCCGTACGCGAGCGCGCGCCACATCTCGTGATTTGGGCGCCGCGTGGTGCCGCTTCGTACGCCTTCCATTCATTCGTCTCCTTTCCTCCCCTCGCCACCCTTTTTTTATACTCAGCTTGGGCCCTCAGCTTTCTCACCCCTAGCGTCACTCCACTCTTGACCTTTTTTTTATATATATAAATAATCATTTAATAATAAAATATAAATCTGACCCAAAATTTTAAAAAATTATAAAAATAACTTTTTAGAAGTTCAATTGAATTTGAACGTGATACATGATAGTAGAAATACGACAAATCTACACAACCAATATGCAATAAAGAAAATTTTTCAAAAAAGAGACCGCGACACTGCCAACTAGTAAATTATTAATTTTTTTTATTAGTTCAGATTCAAAATTTTCTATAGAAAATTAACATAAATATTTTTTTTATCTATAATTTGAATTGAAAATCCGTTTAAACCCGTAGGATCATGAAAGTAAAATGATCAAATCAATATAAATAAATTAATTCAGAGTAATTTGCATTTTTAGTGCAAATGTCAAAGACATTGGACTTTGTTAGAATGTTTAAAAATAGTGGCATATCAATTGAAAAATTACTCTGCTAATAGATTTCCTTGGATTTTATATCCTCCACTGTCCTTGAGAAATGGCAAAAACGGCATTTTGTGTTGACTATTCAATGTAAAACCAACGGCGCAGATCAATGCTAGTGATAATCTCAAACGCACCAAGCTCGATCGGACGATCCTAAGAACCGTAGAGATCAGAGTACCGTCCGATTGTATTCGTGGACCATAGGCTCGCGAGAAAAATATAGAGTATAGACCGACTTTATGTCCAACCCTTTCTCGTACAAGTGGGACCCATTCAGAAATTAGAATTTCGAGCTGTGGCTTTTGGGTTTTTTTCCTTTCCATGGTGTGAGCTGGTTCACACGTAGTGAGCAGGTGTGGCGACCCGTAAGCGGACAAAACTTTAATTGGAAATTTTTTTTATGAAGAATTCCATAGAAGATTCTTATAAACCATTAAATCTTAATTGAAAATTTTGGATTAATTAAAATATTTCTTATATCAATAGATCGGATAAATTTAAGATTCCTAATCAAATAATTTCAAAAATCATTTCACCCATATACATAATAAAAAATTTTCTATTGAATTTTTTTCAATGTCCTATTAGGGAGACTATGTGTTTTGTTATGACATCATGCCTACATGACATTTAATGGGTCTCACTATTTGAATATTTGGTCGATTGTTTTGTGCTGTTTTCCACAAATTTCCTTACTCTTCTTCTTTAAAAAATAAAAAAAAAGAAAGCTCAGAGGTTCCCATTGCCAAGTCCCACAAAAGCATTCAAAAGTATAGGCAGTGTATCAATCAACAAACAATCTCTACAATAACCTCATTTAGATATAAGAATCGAGATTAAATTACGATTTTTATATAAGTTATAAATCAGACATAGGATAAATCAATATCAAATCTTAACCTCTTATCAAATTGTGCAAACTCTTATCAGAGATGACTGAAACAGGTGAAAGACTAAGATCTTTTCTTATCCTATCCACTAATCCTTGTTTCCTACCCCCGATCCTTCTCCCCTACCATAAATCAACCCCCTTCCCCTTTCTTGCCCCATAAACCCTACTCCTTTCATCCACACTTTTGTTCCATTCTCTTCGTTTGAATTTTTTTTCTTATATATGCTTCTGTCCTACCAGATGGTATAAAATAATACGTAATATATATGATGTGAACATCTTTAAATTATGAATGAAGAATAAATTACAGAGAAAATGGCCCTGGTTTGACTTATATAATCATACAAATATAAATACCTGATAACGTATGCCTTTTTATTTCAGATATCTCTCTTCTGTATAATTTTGAGCAAATTAATCTATTCAACCTTTGTAACTTAAAAAGATTAGACTATACATAACTAAAAACAGATCTAAACTTAAAAATGCGTATGAAAAATAATATTGGATTGTAACAAAGTACTAGAGTAATTTAAAATCAAACACATATCTCTCTTTTAACTTGACCAGTTCCTATCTCAGATTTTATTGTCTGCAACTTACTCAATTTAGCGACTGACAAATTTGATTTTTCTCATATATAACTTCCAATATCTATTTGAATTTGTGCCCCACAATTTAAAACCAACTTAACAACTACACACAAAATATTAACTCCTAACCAAAACCACTCCCAAGATATCTATCTTCATTTTTTCTAAAAAAAACCTCAAATAATTAGATATCTGCGATAGTATTGATGCTAAATATGTGTACTAACATTGTACCTATTCTTTAAATCCACCGATACTAATCCTCGTGTACGGTGCAGCAACTGAATTGCAAAGAAAATAACAAATAGGCCCTTAAAGACTTGCCATTTGCCCAAGAAGCCAACTCACGGTTTCCATTCCACGGCAGGCCTCCAAAGAAAACCCAAGGTTTCTGGAACCTACAAGAATATCTCACCCGACCCGAACCCCTAGAATAGGACCATAAGCTAAGGGTCTGTCTCTACCCCCTCCCCTCACGACGTGTCCCACATTTGGCGCCCCCCCGAGTTCCACCTCGCCCTTCCCATGTCTGACGCCGTCCCTCTCCTTCCGCCACGTGTCCCACTCCCCTCCCTGCTTTCCCCTTCCTCTGCCTTTCGCCCACATCAATGACATGTAGGGCCCGGATTTGGATAAGATGCGCGTGTCAGAGAGATAACTCGAGTTGATGCGCGCCCACCGCCATGGGAAGCGATAACGGCGTCAGTTTCCCGCGGCAATATACACCCCTCCGTCTCCCGTCAGTCTAACCGTGGTTAACGGAGGGGCTAACCCATGGTTTGGTGAGCAGTTTATAAGCACAAGCCACTATCCCTTCTCCCCGTCCCAAAACCACACACTCACCACGTCCATACAACGAGTCCACAAGGTTCCATCCTAGACCTGGTAAGAACTATCAAGCTAGAGGCGGACATGATGATGATGGGGGAAGGTGTCAGTGTCCCGCCGTGGTCTCACCTCCCGGTGAGCGGCGTCGACGCCGGCGGAGGTGCCGGCGGCGATGAAGTGGCGCCGTACCTGCTGGCGGCGCTCCGGCAATACCTGCCCTCGAACGATGCTTGCTTCGGTGGAGATGATGAGGAGGAGGCGGTTGCGATGGCGGCGGCGGTGGATGCCTACGCGTGCGACGAGTTTCGCATGTATGAGTTTAAGGTGCGGCGGTGCGCGCGCGGTCGCAGCCATGACTGGACGGAATGCCCGTTCGCGCACCCGGGGGAGAAGGCGCGTCGCCGCGACCCGCGCAAGTACCACTACTCCGGCACGGCTTGCCCGGACTTCCGCAAGGGTGGTTGTAAGCGCGGCGACGCCTGCGAGTACGCGCACGGCGTGTTCGAGTGCTGGCTCCACCCCGCGCGCTACCGCACGCAGCCGTGCAAGGACGGCACTGCTTGCCGCCGTCGCGTTTGCTTCTTCGCCCACACCCCGGAGCAGCTCCGCGTCCTCCCTCCGCAGCAGACCAGCCCGCGCGGCGCCGCCTCGTCGCCGCTGGCGGAGTCCTACGACGGCTCGCCCCTGCGCCGCCAGGCGTTCGAGAGTTACCTCACCAAGAGCATCATTTCGTCGTCGCCGACCAGCACGCTCATGTCGCCGCCCAAGTCGCCACCGTCGGATTCCCCACCATTGTCGCCGGACGGTGCTGGCGCCCTCCGCGGCGGTTCTTGGCCGGGTGTCGGGTCTCCGGTGAGCGATGTGCTGGCCTCGCTCCGGCAGCTTCGCCTCGGCAAGGCCAAGTCGGCGCCCTCCGGCGGCTGGCCCAGCTTCCCGCCTGCAGCGGCCGCCTTCGGGTCCCCCAAGGCCGCCGGGCTGTATAGCCTCCCATCCACCCCGAAAACCTCTCCAGCGACGGTGACCTTAGAGCCACTCGATCTCGGCCTCATCTACGAGGACGAGCCTGTGGAGAGGGTGGAATCCGGGAGAGCCCTCCGTGAGAAGGTGTTCGAGCGGCTCAGCAAAGAAGCCACCGGCGGCGGCGCCACCGCCGGACGTGGCCCAGGTACCGATGTCGGCTGGGTCTCCGAGCTCATAAACTGAGAGCAACCTCTTCTTGGAATTACCCGCTCGTGAATAGTTCAGTGGTACGAAGGTGGTGGTAAGCCAAGATAAAAATGGCACTACAAAAAAAAAAAAGCTTGAATTTCTTTTGTTCTTCCCAAGTTTCTGCGCATTCCTGTAAATATTTCCATGTGAATATTCTTGGTTGGAGGGGAGGAGGCAAGGAAGGAAGGAGGGGTGGATCTGTTTTTGGGTTCTTGTGGAGGAAAAAAATTCCCAAAAAAAAAAAAACAAAGAAGTGTAGAAATGTGGTAGGCAGTGGCTTTGTTTTTGTGCATAGGGTGTGGGGAGGTGAAGATGACGAAGATGATGGAAAGATGGCTGGATTCGGCGGCCGCTGTCATCGCCGCCGGTGCTAATTTCTGCGATTTACCTAAGTTGATCTTGTTCATGGTTGTCTCGTATGGTCGCATCGACTAGTTGAAAATTCCAACCCCCTTGTTGTTCATGCCCCATTTTGCTCCATATCTTCCCTAATATGGCACAACATATTTTGTACCTTGTTTTAAATCTTTTCTGATTCATCTACCAACTATGAAGTGGAGTCCCATGTAATGTAATATTTTGCTCAAGCAAACAACCTTTTATTGTAATAATATATATAAATGTTCTCTGTTATTTCAAGTCCATGGAAATATCAGTGCTACCCTGTGAATCTTTGTGATGGGTTTGGAGGTATTTTGATGTGTATTTGGATGGTTGGGACATGGAACAGCGGGAAGTGGATGTGGTCTGAGGGAGACCGGTGAGTGCGACGGTGAGGCTCTTTGGCGTTTACTAATCGGAGCTGCCGGCCGGTCCTTTTCCTTCTTGCTGGAAGGAAGAAAATTGGCGACGGCTGCACCACGGTCCTTGTCACCATCGCACATGTGCAGCTCTTGCTCAGTACCTGAACATAAAAAAGATCTCTTTCCACTACTGATTAGTGTACAATAACTTAGATGCTATAACAAAGTGACTGTTAGACTGTTCTAGCAAGTAGCAGGGGCCTCTGTTCGATATCACATTTGTTTAGGATATGTTTGGTTAGTATCCCGAAAAAGGCCTAGCCAAAACTTCAGTATCATATTTTGTTTAAGGATGTGTTTGGCTGAGCGGCCAAACTCCATGCCTCAATATGTGGGCAAGCAAGAACCAACCAGTCAAACGCGAGTTATTTCTATTTGACATGTCATGGCAATCTGAAAGATAACTCTAAATTATTATGGTGGTATGATCAAAACTTTGATTTATCTATCATGAAAGTGAACAAAGCATACTAAGTTTTAAGTTAAGCGTCGCGTGTCAAATGTCGTAGTTTTCATTATTAATGTCGCTTACAGTTGGTATTAGTGTTAAGCATCGCTTGGCATATTATTAAGAGCTGTGTTAACTGCAGTGATGTAACGTGTATTTGGAGTTATGCAAGCATCAGGTATGTTGGACATTGAGAAAGTTAAAAGAGGGATGGAATGGTGTGTAGTTAGTGAGTGGGGCAGGATGTCGTGTCACCCAAATCTAAGGGCAAGAATAATGGGTGCATTTGATGTGATGTTTTGATCATGGAGTGTTCTCCTCCTTTTCTTTTTTTCTCACATAGTAGTCTAGTGTTTTTTGTAGCCCCTTTCACTACACAGCTGGTACTAGTAAGTAGTAGGTGGGGCTTTATCTCGTTTGGTGTCCTTGCAGGAGATATCTCAACACTTGTCTGGCTCTACGAGACAGCAACCCTTCCTCCTCTCTTCTTTGTTGATATCTTATTTCTACACCGCCTATAAACAAATAGTTTATCGTAATTTATATCACAAATAATTACACAGCTCCTAAATAATGTTATTGCAGTTTTTTCCCATTAAACAAATGTTCACTAAGCTCTCATAGTTTAAAGTTGTCAGGAATTTATATATTTTCAAATAGGGTGATGTAGAAGATATTTTTTTAGAAATACTTGAGCACATTTTGAGTTAATAAGATTAAGGATGTGCTTGATTTATAGTCTTAATTTGTCCCACTAAAAATTGGTCATGTTAATCAAGTTTGATTACTGATTGATTTGTTGCTAAAATTTTAACATGTCAATAAAAAATTGTCTCCAAACTAGTTTATTTTTTTTACTAAGGTTTTGCCAAAATTGGGACCAACAAAATGATAGATTAGTTTTTTGGTAAACTAAAATCTGGCTAGACAAGTGGGAACTAAATCCGACTCCGTTAGTTTCTCTAAGAAACCACTTATAATAAAAACTAACTTCTCTTAAACGGGACCTAAGTCCATCATCCATCGGTACTTTCTGAAAATTGAGTTTTAATCTATAAAGGGATAAATACACTTCATCCGTCTACATTTTTAATCACATAATTCTGAAATATCATCAAAGTTTTCGTTTTAATGTTTTAATTTCATTTTAGAGGTGTTTAGTTCGGAGTTTTTTACTTGTAATAAGAATATATTAATCAATATTTGATTTAATCGTTCCATAATTACAATTCAAATATTCAAAATACACGTTAAAAAAATTTAAATATATCTAAATTAGATATATTTTAATCTATCTTACGTCCACCTAAAATAGATTTTAAAACTAATTATGATTATGATTATAGGTAGAAATCAAATACCACTTTAGATATATATATATTCCGACTAATTGTGGGGTTCTTGTGAAGGAAGCAAAGAAGCATGGCCACGAGATCTGGACTGGAATTAATAACCCTTTTGCTCCAGGATGCAGAGGCCATCATCAAAACAAGCAAGAGGAAGGGGCCTACAAAGAGGCTAGTTATTACTCAACAAAGGCAAAGGCAAAGTAAACAGTAGAAGAAGAGTACTCATGAGAGGACGTCTATTGGTATTTTTCGTCTTGTATCGGACTATGCGTTCCATTTATATGGTCTCGTCTTTTCACAGGCCTTCGAGTGTAGGACCCTCTCCATTTTTACTTTCAACAATTGGAGAAAGACCTAAACACTGTAGTTACATGGACCAAATAGAATCGAACCCTACACCCATAGCACTGTCCTGACGGGATAGCGGTTTTATCGCAAATCAACTCTCTTAATAGTTGTCATTTTAAGTTTGGCATACTGTGCATGTTTTAGCATAAAAATTTACAATTTTTAATGTTAGAAGCAGTATTTAAATATGAGTGGGGTTGATTATCATTTTTTAACAACTTAAGCGAAATTAATCATTACATGAAATTGAAGAGTTATCTGCTAACTATTTAGCTTTTGTGAGTTCATCTAAAGGGAAAATAATGAACAGCAGGGTAATTAACGAAAGAATCAAACAATCTTCGTTGCTTTCCATGGAACAAAGGCTATATTTACCTTTTTAAACACATGCATTTGAAAGTATATGTCTTTTGGTAATACGTACCATGACTCGGCGGTTAAGATTATATAAGTTCAATTTTCTTAAAAAGTAGTGGCAAATTTATTTTCTTAAAAACTAGCTTACAAAAGACTAAACAGAAAAAATCTTGGTGAATTATATTGACTTTGATCATTCATCTTCTTAAATTTCTTTTGTAAGTTAGGTTTTTTTCACCAAGGTAAATCACTTAGGTCTCAGTTTGTCGAAATTTATGAGGTGATCCAGAAGGCTCTTTGAAGGATTCAGGGGTAGATTCAAGAATTTTTTGTATGTGAGGTCAATTATACGATTTATAAGTTGAGTGGGACTAATTTCTTTAAAATATTTCTGGTTTTAAAGATTTTAATATAAATCCCGATAATGTTAGGGTTTTGTTTGCAAAATGGTGCAGGATCAAATGACGCGCACCGTTCCACGTTGATTTGCACTGAAACAAGGGTTTGTACACGGTATACAATAACTAGCACAAAAATCTTTATGAAACGAAACTTGTCACGAGTGTTTTTCTTTGTAATTACTTGGTAAAACTAAGAAAATGATACAAAGTTGAGTTGAGAAAAGGAGAGCAGGGATGGTGAAGTGAATAGAGGAGAAGCACAGGGACTGGCGGGGAAAAAAGTACTCGGTGAGACGAGGACGTCGAGGTTATCCAGTCCACTTGCCAGGAAAGCAGAAGCACGTCGGCGTCACGTGAGAAGGAAGGAAGGAAGGCTCCCCGCTGGGTCGCAACGGTAGTGGGCGGGAGGCCATGCCGAGTTTCGGCAACACGCCAACCTTCCCTTTCCGTGATTCTCCCCCCTCCTGCTTCTCCTGCTCCTAGAAACTTCCAAACCCTCTGTACGGCCACGTCTCATGTACCATTTCTCTTCTTATCTTTTGCAAAAACATACGGCCTCTTTGGCTCTTTTCCACAATTTGCCACTCTCTTTATATTATTCTGTTTCTTTTTTGTCAATTGTGACCTCTCTCACTCCCCTACTTGTCTCAGATATATTTTACCAAGTCTTAATCACCATTTTCTTCACCACAAAAGTCATCCCGTATCTTCAGCACCAAATTGCGATCATGTTTAGCATCAAACTAAAAGGTCCCATTTTCTACCCTTTGTTGCTTCTTAAGATCTTTGCATCAAACTTTACATTTTTAAAATTTTGTAGAAATAAAAATTTAATTATATCAAAGATATATATAACCTTATAGGCTCGTGGGGTCACTTGACTGTACAGTATATATGCTTTTTGTCGGACCGCGTTGGGAGGTAGAGACTCACTTCCAAGTTACGACCTAATCCAACAGATTTTTAAGCAAATTAAATAAAACTATTCAATTCCAGCTGCACTCTTTGATAATGTTTCAAGCAGCGTTCGGTTTTGAGATTTTGTACCATATACTGATTACTATATACATCATTTGCTTTTTGTTTGATTCCTTTATAGTTGTAATAGTCGTGTTCGAAATATATTTTAATAAAATCCCAATACATCCGTGTGATAAATATTTCTTGTCCAATACACCTTCAAATCCAATAAATTATAAAAAATTTATTATAATTGCAATCAAAATATTAAAGCAAACACCACCTACATGAATAAGTGTATACAAATTGGGTTTCAAATGTAAGGAAACCAATATCTATCTTGGGTTTTGATGAAAACTCAAAATGTTCTGAATTTTTTTTATTCAGTTCGAATATTTTAATAACACAGAGTTCAAATATATTAGTAATAATACGTTGTATATATAACTTGATTTTAAAGAGTCAAATTTCTACAATAATATAAGGACAATGTGATTTTTTTTTTCATGAGAAGATGATTTGGATGGCCGGGAAGTAGGGAAAAAGAATAGGATATCACTGTCTGATCTGGATCTGTACGAAGCAAATCTTAATACGGAGATGCGTCCAAAAGCAGTCTCGTGATCTGTTTCATGGGTGCCTGCATGTCCTGCACTGCAGCGACAAAGACCCAAGAGCTCCGACAAATTACTCCTTGTACCGCTCGCGATAACACCACAAGATTTATAAAGACGCAAGAAAGCATTAGAGAAAAAGGATTCAAATTCACGCACGAAGATTTGGAGTCTTTTTTATTAATAATCCACATAAAATAATCATTTATAAAAATAATCTACATCACATTAGCCTTTCGAGTGATAAATTTATTTTTTTTTAGTTGTGTCTAACAGGATTTGAACCCAGACTAAGGGGTGGAGGATGAGAATCTTAACTAGTTGAGTTAGGAGTTGTTTACTAATTTATTAGCATTGCACAGAGTAACAAGAAACTTGTCGAGTGCTGGGTACTCGACAAGTTCAAACTACAATAGTTTGTCGAGTGCTGGTCACTTGATATGCTAACGTGGCGACTCATTTCTGTAAAATTTTTGAATTGTAGGTTATTTTGTAAATAATTATTTTATGTAAGTTATTAATAAAAAAACTCTGAAGATTTGTTGTGAACAAAATTATAAATTTGTTAAACAACACCCTACTTGTGCTTGCTTTTGATTTAGCTTTTTGTTGTTGTTGTTGTTGTTTCAAGGTTCAGCTATTTTTTGTGTCATATAAAATTATGTTGTACTCGAGCAAATTAGAACATACAGACAATTTCTTTGTAGTTTAAATAAATCTTAAGTTATTTAGTCGAGATTCAGTTTTTTTTGTGTTTTGTAAAATTAAGTCGTACTCAAGCAAATCAAAATACATAGGCCATTTCTTTTTGACATCGGAATATAAAATAATCATCAAAGACTGCTGTTATGTGTATGAAATATTTTCTAGTTATTTCGTTACACTCGTTTGAACCGTGACAAGTCAATTGTTGAAAGTCACATCATATTTGTACATAGGAAACTTGACGAGCTTGCAAAATTGATTTTCTTACTAACATTTCATGCCGAAGAGACGGAACAAGTCCATGTGTCACATGTTGCAATCATATCATGGCTAAGAGCTACAAGACACAGACTCTATTCTAGAGGTTGACCGACTCTTATCACCAATAAATAATTTCCCTTAAAAAACAAGGAAAAGAGGGACAAACTGTACTTAACAAATATGCGATACAAGAAGTCGTTTGCAAAGTTTGGAGGGGTTCGGGGTTCTGTTATGCGATCCTAACAACTTGATGGCAATTGGGCACTCACCAATATAGTATTTTGTCGCTTAGTGCGCTACAGAAACGCCCTTCGTGACGTGTAATTTGCGATTTCCTGTGGATAAGGTCGCCCAAAAATCTTGTACAACCCGTACGGACACTACTGTAACTGACATGCCGGAAAATACGTTTTGCATGACATGTATTTCATACATATCACATGCACAACAAGATGGCCAATTCTGGCGGCTATGCTGCTCTACTCCCAGAAAAAAGACAAAACAAATATATTTTGTTCATTGCTAAAAAAAATTGCAGTATTTAAATTAGATTCATAATATAACAAATTCGAATCACTTAAGATAACTCGACATTCGGTCTATTTTTAGGAGCAAGTAATCATCAATATGAATCTTCTCATAATCAGAATTTATTGTAGATGGTGGAAAATATAGTATGGTCTGCTTACAATAATAAGAGAAAAAAATATTCACTCTCATTAAATGTGAGTTTTTATTTAAAATTTCTATAAAATTTTTGTGTTTCAAACAAATCCTATACAGGGCAGTGGTTGTTGTGCATGAGGGTTTGCTGTGAGATAGTATCACACATGCATGTCTATGCCCTGGTACCATCAGAGCCAGATATTTTGTTCATTACCTATAGCTTTATGATTAATCTCAGCAAAATGCTTATTGAGCAAAATGGACAGAGGTGTCTTTATTCTGAGTTATCTCTCCACTTTATCCTATTAAAAAAGGAGGTGGTGGGAGCATGGAAGCGTGTGTAGTGGGATCACCCGGCAAGCTCAATACCCCAAACAGTGGAAGCGTTGAGACAGGGATGGGAGACATGACAACGTCACACATCGCCCATCAAAAGAAGTGACACTTTTTCCTCATTTTTTTGCCCATCTTTACCTTTCGGTTGGTTGGCGGGCAAATCCTGGCCGAGCCAAATGCTTCGTATCGCAACCCAACTTAGATAGATTTGTTCATGTCTCTTTCCCATTTTGTGTCTTAAACTTTTGGACCTTGTGTTTCCATCGTTCGTCGGTGCCGTATCACTGGGTGTGGAACTTCAGTTCATGGCTCCAGCATAACTCGGGCCTTAGTTTGGATTTTGGCTCAGTTCAATAAAAAAAATAAGTTGAGTTCAAGATGACCTCGGCAAAGAAACGAATTGGGTCAAGTTGAGACTAATTCACTGGAATTTGACTCATTTTTATCCCTACATATCACTTCTTTAACACCACTCTTAACCTTGCGAGTTCTGCACTGGATTCAGAATTACTATGCATATAAATATATTCTGTTAGAAACAACAGAAGCCCCTACTCTAAATTAGATTCTATCTCGTGATATACAGTCTAAGCGCGCAAGATAACAAGAACAAGAATCAAAAAATTCAGTAGAGAAAATTATGATAATGATGGTGAAATAACAACAATCATAGAAAGAAAAGATTGACTACAAATTCTAAAATACAACTTCAAAAGATTACAAGAGATTAATGCTCTCAATCCACTCTCGTATACTTTAGACACCTCAATTCTTGTACTCTACAAGAGCCAATTACTTAAAGAACCTCAGTCTTTTGTCCTCTGTATGCCTCTTGTTTATAGTCTAGATTGATCTCTCTAAATTATGTTAGATTATTGTTCTCTAACTCAAACTCTCACTAGTTTATATATATATCCTAATCACAACTCTAATTTACAAAATAAAATATATAATATAATTTGACTAAAATTCTTGATAATTTTTCAAATCTAATAAGACGATGATCAGGAACATTCTCCCAAAATCCTTCATAATATTTAGGAGCGTTGTCTGATAAATGAAATTCGGACGGATGCCATCACAATCACTGTTAAAAAAAAAACTTCATAAAAATATGGGAGGTCAAAACTACAACACCAAGGCATGGAGTTCATGTGTTGCAAGAATGATGCCACTACTGCTGAGGAGTGGGCGGACTACTCGTAAGGAATAACTTTCGACAACCTGAAGAATGAGACTCCGATAGGTATCATTGGATTGTGAGACGATGAAGTGATACAAATTATGAAGAGAAACTTATCTTAGGGACATTTACATGTTTCCAGCTAGCTACAGAAATTTGCTGCGACTTGCCAGTAGAAAACAAGTGTGAAGTGGCCGTGTGTTTCAGGTCTGTACCAGCGATCGCCAGCGGCTGGCAGTGACTGCTCATCACTGACCCGGACACACGTCCAGTCGTACTAACACTCCGCCATGCCATGCTGCATGCATCCAGTCACCAGCCACGTAGAAGATGGTCGGAGCACTTCCCTAAAATATCTAGATATCTCAACATTTTTTTATGAATAGCTAGACGTACGAAAAATTACTCAAGTAAATTTCGGTACTGCTAATTTAATCTTTTAAAATAACTATGGCAGTTAACACTTGAAAAGGCATGATCTCGAGTCATGCCACAAAATCAGATCTCATCTTATAAGATATGATCTAATACACACAAAATTATGAATAAAGATAGCAAGACCTACTATAGAAAATCACAATAATGATGATGAAACAACAAGCGGAGAGAGAAAAAACTCACAGAGAAAACCATAAATTTTCACAACCTAAAATGAATACAAGAGATTATCCTTCTCAACCAATTATTGTGATTTTTCATCACCATTATCATAATTTTTTATATTATATCTTTTTATTCTTGTCTTTGTTTTTGTGTTAGTTTGAGCATTTCTCGTGAAGTGGGTTCTGATCTTGTAGTCAAGGATCTCACTGTTCCTAACAATGGAGAATAAGACACCAAACATTAATTTTTCATAGGACAAGCCGAAGAAATGGAGCGAAAAGCTCCATCTGCTAAGCCAAAATGCCCTACGCATCCAACACTATTATCCTGCTCAGAATTTGTAAAGCTGCTCAGCCATATCATCTATCATGACAATCTAGTGAGGAGGAGTAACGATAATTTCCAAGTAGGATCAGATACCCCTTTCGTAGTTGCACTTGAAAAAACAAACTACATACTTGCAACATGAGAGGTTTAATCCATAATCTGAGAGTATTGAAATTTAAACTATAGCATCTTCAGAGACCACATACCTTGTTATGTAGGCGATAATATGTCGGCCTACCATCCATTTTTAATGGCAAGATCTAGACAGGCAAAAGGACATCAGTAGAGCAGTCTAATTTAATTGACTCGAGTGACGTTGCAGACTAAACTGCATGGGCAGTAGCAATAGTAGCACGAGCAGTTCGATTACGTTTGGATCATTTATTTCAAGAACATGCTGGACTCCAAAGAGTCAGATTGATGGGCATCAAAGTGTCGGAGATCTCTCCATCAAAAGGACACACAACTGTGCGAAGCCCATCTCTTGTGATGTTAACAATTAGTTCAGTTAGGTTTTTGGTGTGATGGGCCACCACTAAGAGTTCACGAGTCTACGTTACAAGTCCAGTTCCTTAGAGTCTACTCGTTATTTTGAACCTGCGCTCAAATTAAGAAAGAATGATCCGAATAAGAGAAAATATTAGCTTGAAGGATTAGATGATTAAATATAAATGATACAGAGTGTGGAAAAATAAATAATGATAGAATAAAAAAATAACTATAAATTTGTATATGTGTCTTATATTGTGTGATAAGATTAAAATTATATGATTTGTATTGTGCGATGGGGGAGTATTTCCTTTGTTAATTTTTTTTTAGTTTTTATTTTTGTATGAGTGCAATTAATTTTGTTTTTAAATTTGATCATTGATTGATATATAAGAGAATATCAAAGTCTTATTATTTGTAGATTTATCTTAAAAATTACATTCATATTATTATTGATCATTAGATTGGATAAGACTGAGAATATTTGCGATAGATGATAACAATACTAATCTTTTGGAAACAGCACACGCAAGAACATACGACAAAGAAAAAGAAACAGAGAAAACAGGGTCATGGAAACATCAAGCACTATTTCAAGAAAAAAACTGTAGACATAAGAGCACAATAGTTTAGATTAAATCCGGGAACTGGTTTGACTTAAGCAATAGAGAAACAATAGAGCTAACATTATGACAAATACGTGAAGTTGGCAGTGCAGCGCTGTCATGGTGTCAAATCCAGGCAGAGATGGGTCGTATGTGTTGGACCGTACATCAATGATCAAAACTTAGATTAGAAATTTAGTTTGTATAAGAAAACAAGTTAAGGAAAGCAAACTTAAAACGAGAAAGAAGACACATCCATATGTCAGCAAGTTCTTAGTAAGATGACACTATCCCTATTTTTATCATACTTGGCTTAATAATCCGTGGATGTTTAATTTTGATTTTGCAATTTCAGGGTGCCTAAAAATGATATCAAGAAATGATCTTAAAAACATCAAGCGAGACCTACGGTTAACAGAATATGTCCACCGAGTTCCTTGGTTTCAAACATGGTGTAAGTGTGATGTAGGGAGGGGTAAAAAGAGAGGGAAAAAAAGAAGAAGAAAGAAAGGCAAAAGTATCTGTCAATTGAGATGGTTGATGTATGAAGTGATGGTGCTTTGGAAATGAACAGTGGCCACTAGTGGGAGGCCCGATGGATGTGGTACTTTTAATTTGGCGTTGCATTATTGCTGCTGCTAGTGCAGAGCAACCCCAATTCTAGCGAAACCTGATGCATTCGCGAGAGTTGTGACGCGTTGGCGTTTCCGGACACCCGACCACCGAAGGACACCAATGATAGGAGGCTCCCTGTCCTTTAAACCGTCGCAACTTCTTGTCTGCTTTTTTCTCATGTATATAACCATTTTTTGTTCTGTATATCATCTTTTTTTGTTGTGTAAATTATGAAGATTTTTATGAGATATAGGTGTATGTATATAGAAAGACAAAAGACGCGCGTCAACACTATTTGCAGTAGGATTAGAGGACACCATGTTCCCCATCCACCAATTTCAAATGTGAAAGTACCTAATGTTCCAATAATTCGAGTCCTTTTCCAGGTTTGGTGAAACCATGACCGATAAATCAAATCATAGTTAGTAATCAACTACATTGGCAAGATGAACCTTTTGTTTCTTAGCTTCACAGTAAGATTTGATGGCAAGGGTGTGTCTATCCAGAGCTACAGATGAATCACCAGCGAAAAATATTATGTGATTGTGAACCCTCCCTCTACTAATACAGTAATACTATATAGAAATATGTTTTGTAATAGTGTGTAAATTGGCCTAGTGATCAGTTGCCTGTTTGGCAAGACCTCATGTTTTTTTAAAAACAGACACGAGCAGCAATCTGATCACGGTTGCAGCAGTGCTTTTGAGTTTTGAGTTTTGACACACAAAAGCCTTCGGACAACACCGTATTGCATGGCCCATTTAATTTGAGCCTTTTTATATGGGCGGCCACTGGCCCGGCTAGGAAACAAGTGAGACGAAAAACAAAATGGGTCAATCTATTTAAAATGGGCCGAGACGACGCCTTCTCACGGGTTTTGTGAGCCGACCCGCGCTAGGAGCCTAGCTGGAAACAACGCTTGAAAAATGAGCCGCAGCTTTGATGCCGACCCAGTCTTGTTGCTCGCAGACTGGATCGGTTTGTGGGCTTCACCGGGACACTCAAAACCAACCAATTGCACAGGCAGGGCCGACACATGGCCGGCAATACTCTTGTGCGCAGCTTGGCTTGGATTGCAAGTCAGTTGAACCTTTATACTTATACATTCGATGGTGTGGGTCGAGTGATGAGCCAGTGCAAGGGATTAGAGTCCTCATATTGTACGCAAAAGATACGAACAAGCAGGCAAATCATCTTGTTGGAGTGGTATGGTACCTTTCCTTTTCTTATTCATCAAGGACTATTCATCACTAGGTTTGAGCAAGATTTCACCTGCCCAAACTTGATTGGGTATAGGAGTCCCCTGTTTAAGCTGGTTTGGGTGCCTACCCCATCATTGATCTGAGAGATCCCAAAATTAAAAAAAGATAAGTTCAAGTCTGATCCGATCAGAATTTTTTAATTAGACCTGTGCCGAACTTGCTGGAATCATGCTTATCTACACCAGCGACCTTTATTGAGTTCGACTGGACGGAACTTGGCTGATGCAAAAAGTAAGATGTAGAAATGAACTGCCAGTGTAGGCCACCACCAGGGCGGAGACGTGAACAGCGGAAAGCGTTGCGACCCAAAACGTCAAAAAAGGCCATCTACTTTCACCAATCTGGTCCGACCACAAGCCATGTCCGGTCGGAAAAGCCCACGTCGTGTCCCAATCAGGGCCGTCAATCTCCGCGAGCTTCCAACGCCCTGTTACTTTTTATTTCACAGAAGTATTATACGCTCTTGACTTTTTGTGATCACAAACAATCCAGTGGCTGTGATTATAGACAATTAGGCATTGATCCAAAACCAACCTGTAAATACGTCTCATGGATGACATGGCCTAGGAACACTGTTTGTTGTAGCATTTATAAACTTCTTGTTGGAAGGCATGTTCCATATATATACTTGTGTTATGTGGTGAAAGTTGCTGCTTTTGGTATGATGGTTAATCTATTGCATGATTAAACTGAGCATGTAGAAGTGCAGCAGCACCGAAAAAGAGCATAACAGAAGCACCATGTATGTATTGTAACGGTAGCAGTGTGTTCAATCAAAAAGTGATTGTGGATTCTATTTTTATCATCTCTATTTTTATACGTATTTTATTGAAATATTATATTATTATGTATTAGGTAATGAGATGAGTAGGAGTGGAAACTACATTACTAATATAATATATATTATCATGAATAATCAGAGTTGTTTTTTTAAAAAAATTCTGGCTCTAGAGAATGGATGGCATGCGATCCATTTCAGTGTACGGTAGAATAACAAGAACAATACGCGCATCCTATCCATGAGTCAAATGATGGGACTCAGGACTATGGTCTTCATGCAACGCCAAAGAGAAACTGTGCCTGCTGAGCCGGGTACAGAAAAACTGAAACTACAGGCGGTTTGCACCGTGCCACGGCCTCCAAACATCACATAATTTCCATTTCTTAATATCCCAGCAAAAACTCTCCAAGATATACTCTTTCTTCCATACTCATTTCATCCTGATCCTTGTAACTGCATCTTTTCAGGACTCATGCCTCTTTGACTACTTCAGTACCCACAAGAGGATAAAGTAAAAAAAAAAACTTTTCAATGCCTTGCAAAAGAAAAATTATTAACACCCCCAGAAATCACTCTCATTAGGAAAAACTCTCTCACTAGAAATTTTACAATATTCTCCCCCACAAATATTTTCTAGTTAAAAAACCTACTTATCCTTAACCAACAATTAGATTCAACAGAAAAACACTAAAAAAATAAATTTATAGTTATTGATATATGAGACTCACGTCTCAGTGATTAAAATTTTAAAAACTTTTCCCTCTCTCTACTTTTCTCTTTTCCCTCCCGTACTCCTTTATCTCTCGCACAATCTCTTATCCCCTCTAACTAACATCACTAGTAGTAGAGGCCTATGTAGTGATGGTAAAAATTGGACTGACTATAGAGGTTGTCAAACATGGATTAAATCTAATTAATAGTTAATATTAAGTAGATTTTTAAAACAGCAAATATTTTGGGGTAAAATATTGTAAAATTTTCGGTGGGGTATCTGAGAATGAAAGTGATTTCTGAATGTTTTTATAAAATTGTCCTAAAAACACAACTTAGATGTTTGGAAGGGTCAATATTTATTTTCCCTTTTTTTCTAAAATATGATCATGTCAGTCCAAAATGACCCTGCAAAAGGGCACTGGTAAAATCCCTGTCCAAACAGGAGAGAAGCAAGATCAAAATGGGAAACCACACTGAAGCCTCGGTCAATCCAGCCTTTTTTTTTTTCCTTCGCCAAAAACTTTGTTTTTAAAAGACTGACACATCAGAGCAGAGACTAGAGAGACCAATCAGGCCATCCAAATACAATTACTACCACCTCTTCTTATTGGGCATACAGATAGGTACAAACTTGAGGCATACAAGTTGCAGCTTTCTTAACAAGCAGTGGTGTGTACAGGAGCGGAGTTGGGTGGCAGGACATGGGGAGGGCGCCGTGCTGCGACAAGGCGGCTGTGAAGCGGGGGCCGTGGTCGCCGGAGGAGGACGAGGCGCTGCGCAGCTACGTCGAGCGGCACGGCAGCGGCGGCAACTGGATTGCCCTGCCCAAGAAAGCCGGTACTGCTCTCTATCCATCACCATCTTCGGTTCTTGATACTTCTTTAGTTGTTAGTGATTTGATGTGTGGGTGTTTGTGTAGGTCTGAAAAGGTGTGGCAAGAGCTGCAGGCTGCGGTGGCTGAACTATCTCCGGCCGGACATCCGGCACGGCGGCTTCACCGAGGAGGAGGACGCCATCATCTTCTCCCTCTACAGCAAGCTCGGAAGCAAGTAAATACTAAGCACTAACGGCCAAAGCAATAGAAAATTTGGAAAAGTTTTGCTTGCATGAATCTTTGATGCATTTGCTTCTGATCGATGAGTGCAACAAAAGCAACTTGTCTTGACATGTTTGTGGCCAACGCAGGTGGTCGCTGATAGCGTCGCACATGAAGGGCAGAACGGACAACGACGTCAAGAACTACTGGAACACAAAGCTCAAGAAGCGCCTCGCCGCGGCTGCGGTCGCCGCCGCGGCAGCAGCTGCTGCGTCGGCGGCTCTTGCAGCCCCCATCCCGCCCTTCACACCGCCTGCGGCGACGCCGCCGGCGCCCATGGCCACGCACCCCTCGCTCCTCCCGCTCGCCATACCGACCGTGAAGACGGAGGCGTACACCTGCGACGACTTCCTCGCGCCGGCCTCCCTCCACGACCCGTTTGCTGTGTGCGCGGACCGCGACGGCTCCACGTCCGCCGCGTCGTCGGCGTCGAACTGGTCAGCGGACAACGTCGGCGGCAGCGGCGGCGGCACGATCTTCCCGGACTTCTGCATGGGCTCTGATCTCGTGGGCACCACCACCACGGACGAGCTCCTCGGTGGCTACTACTATCTTGATCCGGGCTTGTCTAATGCTAGTGGTATAGTTACTGTGTTCAAAGAGTAGTACTAGTGCCATATGTGCATGTTCTGGTGATCAAACATGTTTAACCAAAGTGCTTGCATCACTTCGTGGGGATGCCGAAGGTTAATTGATGATGTCTCTTAACTTCGTCAGAAATTTTATGTGCAAATTTCAGTTGCCATCAAAACTCAAAAGAACTGTTTCTTGTCCTTGAGATGTTGTATCAGTCAAGTTAATTGTGGTGATCTTTAATTTGGCTATTAGGACAGTTGTTAACTTCTTGTCTTTGGAGCTGTGCTTGCTTGTATTTTTTGTGTGGGCTGCGAGAGTGGTACAGGACAAGTTCTTGTGATAATGGAAGCTTAATCTATATGTTTAGTTTGGTCATTAGGCAAAGATTATTAATGTAGTCTACAGGAAACCTTATTTATTTGTTTCTTCTCTCAATGCTTATCCATTTGTTTCTTGAAATAGTGGTCCTGTTTGCTCATTAAAGATTGTTCTTTGTGTATAAGAATTAAGATGTTATTGTATTTCTTCCATGATTGGCATAGACTTTTGTGAGTTCACAGGCTTGATCACACTTCTGTTTGTTGATAGCCACTTTATGCAATTGAAAATAGTCAATTGTTAATGGATAGGTACTTATTTTTTTTTCTTTTCAAGCATACACATCTTTTCATATTCGGATCAAATTCTCTTTTTAGATATAGCAATCAAGAGTTCATATAATTCACTCCTTAGCTTTTCTAGCGGCGGACAGAGCGGTGAGGCAGCAGTGACATCGCTAACTGCGTATGGAGGCAGTGGAAGGTGGTGGTCACGTGGGAGATAGCGACAAGAGGGGTAGTGATCAGGAGGCGTTGCTGCGAGGCGACAACAGTGGATAGTGAGGGGGAAGATGAGGGCGGTGGTGGTGGAGGGATCGTGAAGAAGTGGAGGGAGAAAAAGTGTGGGGATAGAAAGGATGGATATTAAATCTAAATGAAATATATGACGTAGATGATCCAAATTTTTTAAAAAAACAATCATCTTTTTGCAAAAAATATTCGAGAAAATCCAAGAAAAAGTTGAAATGTATAGCATATATAAAATAGCAGGTTTGTTTGGAACAAATGAATTTGTTAAGAAAATAAACATCTAATGAAAATGGATTTTTTTCTTTCTTCTAAAATTCTAACAAATTCCTATATTCCAAATCGACATGAAATACTGATAGAACTAATAACTAAAACTTTTGTTTATTTCTCAAGAGAAATAATACTAATCTTGTTTTTGGTGGGCTACAGCTGCTAGCAAATCACCATCGTATATATGTATTTTGAAAAGAAAGACAACCCAATGAAACGGTGTTAATTTGTATGTTTATCTTTGGTTGCAATTTTTATTCCACTAATCTTGTTTCTAGTGTTGGTTTTTTTATAGGACGGTTCTGGATTGTGTTTAGAGGTGGATCATAAGAAATTGTTTCAATTTCTTTTGAGAAATTTTTAGTATCTTGTTCAAGTGAAGTATTCATTTTCTATTGAATGGTGAGCAATGGAAGTAAGCCATAGTAATGAAGAGGATCTAGTTAATTATACCAAAAGATAGATGTCTCCGACGTGTCAAAAAACCAAATTCGAGGTCTAGATCAGTTGGTCCTTCTCATCTGTATGTGATCAATGCTTGGATGGAAGCTATCAATCAAGTGATTAACAGCTTTCATTCCACGTGAGCCGTCTTTAGTAATACGCACTTTCCTACAGTAATACAGATGATTCTATTCTATCAAAAGATGGCCATCTCGAATATGTCAAAAGAATCTATTTCGAGGTTTGGATCAGTAGATCCTCCCCGTCTGTTCTATGATCACTATCGAGCAGTTGCCGAATATATTACAGTGCGATGCAAATGAGACAATTGTTGCGAGCCAATGTGAGTGATATGTTGTTGTGAATCGCTCGACCAACCTGCAGGCTGCAGATGGCGCGGCCAAGCACAGTCCGGCCTGTCATGCTCGCATCTCCTCTGTAAGAAAGGTACGTACTTTTCTTCCTCTGCAGGCTGCAGCCTCCCTGCATTGTCTGCATGCCTTGACCACTCTCTCTCTCTCTCTCTCTCTCTCTCTCTCTCTCTCTCTTCTAGTCTACTTCGGCTTCAAGAGGCTAGGCAATATTTGTTCGGCGGCTAATTTTTATCAAGTAAAATCTTAATAATATCAGTACAGTATGATTCTCGTTTGCCTCGTGAGTAATATTCGGCAAATCAATTAAATTTGATCAAAATTTGACTATTTTTATAAACCATCACAAAAACATGTGATGGATGAATATTTGTTTGTCACAATTTGACTACTAAATTTGGTTTGACTATATATTAGTTATGAAACAAATATACATCTATAGTTGATTTTTATAAGTCATATCATATAATTGATCATAACTATATATTTGATTTTTTATATCTATTAGAAATCTGTTTGAAATTTATTTGAAAGTCATTTAGTTCTCATCTTTATGGTGTTTAGACAAATCACATTTGAAATTTTACTCAAACTTGTCTGAAAATCATGGACACTCAAAATTGAGTATATTAGAAAGCAAGGACAGGCTCACAAGGAATTTTTCTTGCGCCTTTTTCAAATTTCCTCGTTCTATCCACCAAAAAGAATCAGCTCCTTTATAAAGCTAGACAAGTCATGTTAAGCACCAAAAATGTGAGTCGCTTTTTTGCTGATCAATCCATGACAATATGACATACACGGAGAAAGAGGAGGGCACCTTAATTAATTAGTAGTGTAGATTAAGCAATGGACTTCACCTATATATTGACAGCGAAGTTTCAGCACAAAGTTCTTGTCCCGTTGCTGGCTTTCTGAATACTCCTGCGTCAAGAAAAATATCCACTTAATTTCTTAATTACTCACCGTTTAGCTGAGATTTGTTAATATTAGATTGGGTCTTATCTCATCTATGAACAGTTTGAGTTAAGAAAAAATTATTTTTTATCTTCTTTTTTAAGAGTTTGGCTCAATATATATTAAGAATTTTAGTTAATTCTAATTTATCACTTTGTTTTTATTTCTAACATTTACATTTATATAAACAATTAAGATCTATATAATTTGATGTGCTCGGTCATAAAATAAACACTTTTTTATCCATAATAATTAATACATAATACCCACATAAGTCATGGCTCTCCTGTACAGATGGACATTTTCTTATTTTCTACTGTAGCAAGTCTTCTGACATTTCTAGGTCAAGTATACCAATATATGATCAAGAAAGATGACAAATACATTTGTTAACATGTTCTGTTGAATTGCACGGGAGTGTATCAAACTGAAACTAATATTGAAATTGAAGAATGAGAACTAGTAACTTTAATTGTTTGATAAAATTTGGATGGTTTTGATCTACTGTTCTAAACCATCTACATCTTTCACCCATAAAACATTTCACCTCATTATTCTATTCTTCCATTTTCTAGTGATACAGACTATGAGAGTAAATTTGGTGAGGATGGGAGACCTTGTTCATCTATTATTAAATCAATATAAAACACGTCGATCTAAAAGTAGAGAAGAGAAATCTTATGTGAGTATAGATCTCATTAAGTTTTTTCTATGGACTATCTATCTTGACCTATATATTTCAAATATATTGAACAAACGAGATTTTTGATTCATGTTATTCGGAGTTGAGGCTTTAGACAAGGATTTTTGAAGTAGAAATAGGTTAGAATGTACTTTTGTGCCGTGTTGATCTCTCTCAATGATAACTTGATAAGAAAATTGAAGCAAATGTACTACAGGAATCTCACTCACATCAGCCAATTTTTGGCTATTGTTTCCTTGGAACAAGAAGACAAATAGAGCTTAATAATAAGTCAAGAATGTTGACTCTCGAACCTTCCAAATTAAAAAGAAGAAACTTTATTTGCCCGTTGCCATCACAACAATTGATTAACTCAAAACGAAACCCCATTAGCTGACTTCACACCCCAATATTATAAGAGCGCACCAATTTTTTATTAGATTGCAATCTCAATAAATAATTATAATTCAAATGATCTATATTGACATAAAAAAAACTAAAAAATGATTAATCATCTCATAAACACTATAAAACTATTATCATTTTAGATTGAAAAATTAATAAATTGATGATATGAAAATCTAAATTGAGGAAAAGATACGAGTCTTTTGATTTTAATGGCAAAAGATAGAATTTGTTTTATGGTATGTAATACAGTTGCACAAGTTGCACATTGATTTGTGTGAGAGAACTGCGTGTATACTGTATCTTATTTGAGATGATGCATTTCTTAATCTTATCTTTTATGGAGCGTCAAGGCGGCATTTACATATTGTTTTTTTTTATGTGAATGACCTAAGCTAATGATTGTATATTAGTTTGCCATGCACATCTATCTATTCAAAGTATTGGATATCGTAATGGTGATAAGGAAATTCATAACTAAAGGAATAAAAAAAAATGCTGCCATAGCACCCGGCTGAGTGTTGGCAATGGTATAACCTACCGATATATTCTATGGTCTTTCGAATTAAAAGACACATAATATATTTGAAAGAGTTATCTGATTATAAATTTATTGTTTAATAAATATGTGTAAAATTTTGAGACATCTATATGTTCAAAATTTTCTCTTTTCTCAATCTTAACTGTTAACGGAGCATGTGTTCCAAAGAGTGTGTTATAATCTTTAATTTGAAAAACAGGTTATCCAAATGAACATGGATCCCAAATGATACGCAATCATGCACCATCTATCTTAGGCAGATCGATAGACGTCTTAGATCCAATTGTCACTGCCCACGCCACCAAATGATGGATGATAGTTTAAAATAGGGGGAAAATTTTAATTTTCAGTATCAAATTTAGATATTTTGTATTTTTATTGAATGTCTTATCAACGGAGAGATTTGATCCTATTTTGCAGTCTCACAAATTATAATTTTAAAACTTTTACAGTGAAATTGAAGAAAATTTTCCTTGAAATACACGGAATGTGCTTCATTTAGCTTTTTGTTTTGTTTCCGGCCTACATTTCATTAGAAACTAATATATATGTAAAATTGTTGGAACACTTAGGGAACAAAGAGAATGGACTGGCAAGCCCAACAGATTTTAGGATGTCTGAAAATAAATTTTTTACAGTATTTTTACTTTAGTTTTGCTAAATTATTGAAATAATTATATAAAACTATTACACTATATTAGAAAAAAGTGAATACCTGTTGGGAGAAAAAAATTTAACATGTGGTCATTTTAAGGGCTCGTTTGGATAGATACGGCCGAACCATCTGGCAATAAAAAACAGCCCATAAGAAAAATCGAACGTAAGGAAAAGGTGTGTTTGTATGTGGCCTACAAAACTTTGCAGCCCAACCAAGGTGTCGTGATGCTGCTTCGTTCGGGGGGGTTGGGTGGATGGGTTTGTGTATGCTTAGCGAGGAAGGGAAAATTTGGTTTTCTATTACATTTTAGGATTTTTTTTTTTTTTTTGCGCATTTGAACTTCTAGTCTTGTCTGACAAAAAAAAATTAGATACAATACAACTACTAAATATCATACAGACTAGACTAGAAAATAGTAAAAAATAGTTTGCCCATATAATCCAAACGGGCCCGAAATTCCCCCGTAAGAAAGCACTCAAAAAAATCCAAAGAAGAAAACACACGCACACACACACTCTCTGATCCACTATACTTTAAGGCCCACATCATGATAGCCCAATATGACGGTCTCATGGCGCCCCATATGATAATTTAATTTCACCTTAGCCCGTTCTGCCGCCGAGGAGCTCGAGAACGCCGACCTCCCCCTCGCGCTCGTCGCAGCGCCGCGCCTCCATTCTCACCGTGGCCCGGCGCATCTGCCCTGACCCCCCCACTTTCGAAAACTATCCTTCCGTCCTCGCCGCCGACCCCCTCCGGCCTCCTCCTCCTCTACGTCACCAGGGCCGCTCCGAGAGAGGATGATGGTCATCGGCAAGCCCAACGGCTTCCACTTGGGCTACTTCGTCTGCGACGCGTCCTCGGCCACCGCCTTCCGCCTCCCCACCCCCGAGTACTACTTACCCAACCCCGGTCACCTCGGCCTCATCACCTTCCCCGGATGCTACCGGCACTACATGGTCGTCGAGCTCCAGACGGCCTTCGACAGCGAGCGCGCTACCCTCGTCTGCTTCTCGTCGGACACCAGTGGGTGGGTCGAGAAGGAGCTCAATTATACTCTGCCTTCCGGGTCGTGGATTGACAACGGCGTGATCTCCCATCAGGATAAGCTCTGGTGGGTGGATCTTTCTCGGGGCCTTCGCGTCTGCGACTCTTTCGCCGATAAGCATGTGGGCTTTGTTCAGCTCCCGGAAGAGACCGTGCTGTCACCCACCACCAATAGAGAGCAGATGGAAAAGCACCGCTGCGTGAAGGCTACCAAGACACTCTGATGGTCTTCATGTGGACGCTGGGCGATAAGTTGCAGAATGGTTTGGACTGGACGCTGGAGTACGAGCCGAGCTTTGAGGAAGATCTGGGAGCTACAAGGCGAACAGGCTGCCGGAGACGGACCCCGAGTTCTCGCGCGTCCACCCCAGGAAACTACGTGCCGGAGAGAAAGGTGGTGGAGTGTGAGGAATACGAGATGGCATGGCCACCGACGGAAGTTTTCTCCTCCCGCCTCGTTCACGCTTGGGAGCTGCCACCCTCGCTTGGTATATAATATTCTGCTTGCATGCATGCTCTTGTCTTATACTGTTGATGGAATTGTGTGGATTTGAAATTGTTTTGCTGCTGTCCTTGTGCGATATGTTTGTATCTTGCATGACTCAATTATGATTTATGATTAGGTTTGATATACTGTGTCTAAATAGCTCAGTGTTCGATAAGATTGGTCTAATGTTCCCGATTTCTTGGGCCCAAATAGAGATAAATTGTAATTAGACTTGATGCCGTGTTTGGTTGGCCTTTTTGATTGTATACCACGTCACTCCATATTGTTTTAGGTATGTGTCACACATGTGGTATTATTGTATTCTACAAAAAATTTGATTTATTAGTTTGTTATCATATTTAAAATAAAATGTGACAAAAATATATTTAATAATGAAAAAAATATGTGAAAAATATATCAAAAATTGTTGAACAAATTTTGATGTGTCTAAATATGATAGTAAACTAATTAGTAGTTCAACTAGATGTAGTATGGCTAACTTAGAGAGTGTGGGAACTTGGGTCACGAATAAAACATGCCAATTTGATTAATAAATTGTACTTAGACTTGATGTATTAATCGGAGTGAGGGATTTGATCTTGTTCGATAAAATTTGGTCTAAAATCTAACTTATTCCCCGATTTTATGACTTTTCCTTGCCCAAATACATTTTTTTTGGACAGCGGAAGTATGCCTTTTGACTGCTCTGCTCTATATTCTGCTCTAGAACCAGCCACCATGGCACAATAGCAAAGATTGTATTCCTTTATGATCTACATACTGCATTGTGCTTGGTGTAAATAAACTGTTCTAAATTTAGACGCCATACACATTTCCAAGAAACACATATCTTAATCTTTGAGCATTTTTCAATCTTTCATATTTTAGGTTTTCAGATGCAAACCTTACATTGTAATGTACTTTTGAACATTTTTCAATCTTTCATATTTTAGGTTTGAAGGACTTGCGATACTACAAGGCGGAAGGCACCCAGAGCCGTATAAGACTATCTCCAACCCTCTCAATTTTATCTTAACTCTTAAACGGCATATTTCTTGTCACATGTGCGAAAACTATCTCAGAGAGCCAAGCAAGAGCCAAACCTCCAACAGCTTGTCTCTTGCTCGGCTCTTACTGGGTTCTTAAAACAAACAAATAAAATATTACAAATTTATTAAAAAATTTGTTTCACTGACATCCGGGTCCCACCAAAAAATTTGTTTATATTAAAACCCGGGAAAACATTTTATATTACACTGACATGTGGGGTCAACCATAATTGGGCCCACACGTCAGTGACAGTGCCGAGAAACTGCGTGTGAAGGGGAAAAAAATCGATGGCGCACTCACGCGTAAACCGTGTCAGGTGGGACCCACGTGCTTCGTGTGCGTGCATACGGGATTAGATTTGACCCACTGGCTAACATGTGGGGTCGTTTATTTCGTAGCCCCACATGTCAGTGACTGTGGCTAACGCGCTGGTGGTGACGCGCTGGTGGTAACGCACTTTCTGACATCGTGTACTGCGGCAATGGTGGGTCCCACGCGTCCGGTTTCTTTTCATATGCGTACCGTCAACACTTCTGACTGACATGTGGGGTTGTTTGTTTCGTGGACCCACCTGTCAGTTTAATTTTTAAGCGAGTACGATTTTCGGCTTTATTACTCGGTGGGGCCCACAGCGCGTAATAAACGAACCGTCGACTTCCTTGCGTTCCTTCTCCAACGACGACGTTTTCCTCGCCGCGACCTCCTCTCGCGCTTGCCTCCGCACGAAGAACTCGTGTGCCCCATCGCGCCGAGAAAACGCCGAGCACACCACCGCTGCCGTCGACGCGAACCGAATTTCGCGCTGCCCTTGGAGACAGCCTAACAAAATGCTAAACCGCAATAAGAAACAAAGAGGTCCAGTAGGCAGCAGCTCCTGAAGTGCGACGTGCGGCCGAATTGCACTCTTGAGCAGTGCAACTAACCAGGACGTGGCCGATATATGGCTTAACTACCCTACTAATCATCCCATTGGACCATTACTCCACCGACACGCTTCAATTCTTGGGTAGGAAATTCCAGAATTAGAACCCAATTCCAGAGTTTTATTGTTAGGCTGCATGATAAGAGTTGAATCAATAATTTTACACATAGTTTTATGGAGTTCAATTATAACTATAAATGAATTAGACAAATTCTTACTCTTATTCTTAAGAATTTGATGGAATGTGTTTGTCTCATCTTCTCCCAATAATATTTTAAAATTTTAATTCTAAATTTAAATTTGGATTTGATTTCAACATACAAATTTTAGAAAAATCGTATATTCAAATTTGAAGTAAAAAATCTAAATTTTGAAATCCAAATATCGAATTTGAATTCTAAATTTGAAATTTTGAATATGAAATTTGAGTTTGGCATTTCAAATTTCAAAGTTCAAAGTTCAAATTCCAAATCACAAGTCCCAAGTTTTGGAATTTTGAAATTTTGAATTTTGAATGTCTAATTTCAACTTTTAAATTTTGAATTTCAAATTTCAAAAATAAAATTCAACCTCAAATTAAATTAACATTCAACTTCAAAATTTTAAAGTTCATATTAGATTTAAAATTTAAAATTTAAAATTTCAAAGGTTCCTATAATTAAGTCAATTTCATTAAATTTGAATTCCAATTTCTTTAAAAATAAAATTAGAATTGAATTTCACATTTCAATTTCAATGTTTGGGATCCACTCAGGTTGCTCATGATATGGGTGCAATTGGAACGAGAAATCAAGCAAATACAAAACCATGCGAGAAATGGGGTCCAGGAATCTTCAGACCTGCAGCATTGTATTTGCATTTATGTTTGAGGCATCTCACATAGGCTTCCGTTGCCTCATTTTTGCACTATTCCTGTTTATCATTTAAATTCAAAATAATTGTTTTTAACGGGCTCAGAAAATAAACAGAATAATTTGATTTGTTTGAAAAAAATAGAAACTAAAATAAACTCTTATACAAAATAGGCAGGACCAAAAATACTTTTATAAAAAATAGAGAAATGACATATGTCACTATTTTTATGATGATTTGCAAAAATATTACTATAAAATTCTCACTTACAAATATACTACTCTTAAATTAGACCATTTTCAAAAGCCGCTCTCTATTTTTTAATAAATAACTGATTTGGGCAAACCATTATTTCTAATCTCTAAACTAATCTACCCCTGTAATTGGTTCCATCAATTCATCATTCGCTGATTCAAACTTAAATTGAAACTCTTTTTCCTCCCCAACACCATCTCTTCCACCACACACAGGCAATCTCCCCTCCTCCCCAATCCTCTTATAAAGAGAATGTAAATAAATGAAACCAAGAAGGCAACAATGGGATGTTGTAAGACTGATATAATATATATCTGTGATTGTAAGCATTGATGGCATAAATCAAAGACACATTTTAGCATAAGCTTTTTTCACTATAAAAATCATAAGAACATGTAATTCTAGTTATAGCATGTAACATGCAAAAACATCACCACATTACAAGGCACATCTATCGTATGCATAAATCAAAATTTGATAACTAAATAAACATTGTTTGTCCATTACAACTAATATCAAAATGACACGCTAGCATTAAGTAATAAAGCATTGCTTTCACTAATTCTAGCACATGCACATCTCTTCTTTTTTTCTTTTAACGAAAACTTGTACATCTCCTATTTGATACGCGTGCAAGCAACACAACACGTGGTATATCCCAATAAAGTGCTACTTAGCATTTTTTAATAGACTTAGAGATCATGATATGTATTTCGATCTTGATTTGAGATGCAACACAATAAATCCATCTGCAAATTCATATTGGACTTACCAGTTGGGAATATTTGAACCATCAACCTTCGATGCGTGGCTTGACTCAATTTGCTAAACCCTAAACAATCTTCAATACACAATTGCGAACCTTGGCCGATAAGGAGTACTGGACGACGTGAGCAAGACAAAAAAGGAGCATAGGTTGGAGATCGGGGTGCCATCTAGCACGGGAGGACGGGTGACTTAGGGGACCAAACGATCATGGTGACAAAAATTACGAGCAACAGACCCAGCACTAAGAAATCCAGGTGCTGATTAAGGCCGTCTCCAACGCCCGCCTCAGCCCGACGCCTCAAATTTTTTATTGTTTTTTTTGCCGGAGAGAGGAGAGAGGAGGTGCCTCGCGAGGCTGCGACGCCTCCGGATTTTTTTTATTTTTTTGTCTCGATTTTCGTACAACTGAATTATATACAATTTTCTTTCTTGATTTATGTCTTAATATAGTTGAAATTAGATGTTGATTATATTGAGAAAATTGTAGATCTTTAAATTATCTTCAGATAGAGACCAAATATCGTATATTTTTGATTTTTAAATTAAAAGTTATTGATGTTTTATTTAAATTACTAATTTAATTTGCTCGTGGGCCCCTACGAAGCGCCTCACGAACCGCCTTTGCACTGGAGAGGGGGTGCTTCGGGGTGCTTCGGGATGGTGCTTCGCATACGTGGCACAGAATATACTGAAGAATATTCTGTTGAAGCGCCTCGCGAAGCGCCGATGGGTTGGAGTCAGCCTTAATAGGTGAGGATAAGTATATATATATATATATATATATAATAGTTTTATAGGGGCATACATGTAATTTTCCCAAAAGATTTAAAAGTTTCAACATAAGGTGCAAATGTGACCGTGCACGTGAGCGGCAGCCCATAGCGGAAAAATTCGACCGTTGCGGTCTCCGCCCAAATCTTAAAACCCCACCCACAATCCCCAAATCCAAACGGATCTCTCTCTTCGCCATTTGTTCTTGCTCTCCCACTCTCGGCTCCGCTTCTCCTCTTCGTCCCATCCCATGGCGATCGCCACGGAATCGCATAGCGAGGAGCAGGTATTCGGGCTCATCCACCTCCTCCGACCGGATCTTTGCACGGTTCTTGCGGGAAATTGGGGTTTTTCCGGTTCGATTTGGTGAATTGTGTTTTTTTAGTAAATTTGGAGCGGGATTAACGTTCTAATGTTCTCCGATTGGTTCTTTTGCGGGCGCCCTCGCTCGGATTGGTGGTGGTTTGGGCTCTATTCGGCCAAAATCTAGTAGCTTTCATGTTGGCTTCGTGTAGTTTGTACTTTGTACACGTTGCAATGGGGTCGAAAACTTTACAATATTTTGGCCCGTAATCCCGTGCTTTTAGGGTTCTTTTGCTGGATTGGCTCCACATATGTAGTTTCTATTTTTGGGATATTTGGTGCGTTAATTACGAAATCGTTGCTTTTTTTTTTGTGCTCACCAGTCGAATCTATCGAGGATTATTTGGTGGTCGGATGATTAGGGTTTGCGCTCTCAATTCTGGCGGCAATTCTTTTCCTCTTTATTTGCTCAAAACTTCTCTTGGATCTATCTATGTGTCTTCTTCGGTTAAAACCTACATCTTGGGGTTAATAAGCTCCTAAAAACATTTTGGGTTCCATACCTCCATATGGTTGGGGTATGCCAGATTATTTGATTAGTTTGTAGTGGTGCATTTCTCTCCTGATTTGGGCAACCCTAAATTTGGGTCATTTCGGTGATTTCTTGTTGTTGTAGGGGGAGTTGAGAAGGATTATGGATTATTTCCTGTGGCAGTTTGCTTGGTTCAAAATAGCATCTTGAGGGTACTTTTGTCGTATGGTTAGTGCGTGGGGATGAACTTATACCGTGTAATGTAACAATGGTGATGTCCTTTGTTGCCTTGTTGTAGGCTTCGTCACACTCACAGGAGGAGAAGAGGTGGGTTCTGAGTGATTTTGACATTGGGAAACCACTTGGGAGGGGCAAGTTTGGCCATGTCTACTTGGCCAGAGAAAAGAGGGTAAATTTATTGTCTTCATCATAGGCTCATACCAAGTTCACTAATTCTTTCTCCTGTTTGCTGTGTGCTGATTGGCTCAGTAGCATAACCTAGGATAAACATTTGCTAACATGTTATGATGTACTCTAGTTAATGTGTAATTAGAGTGAACACCTTCTCTAATTGCTTTATGAATAAGCATAGCATTCATTTATACCATGTGACTGTTCTTTTTGGTTTAGAAATGAGAAACACATATTATTTATATGTATCGGTTGTAGCTTAGTGTTTGCTGCAATGAGATAGTTGAAGGAAAAATGCAACTACCTGTGAGTTTCGTTTGTATACCTCTAGCATGTTTACAGAAATTTTGATTTTCTTTTATCATGTATGGTGAGGGTTAAGTCTGGGGTACATTATTAGTACACTTCTAATTTATTGTGATTGTATACTCTTAAAGATTGCAGCAGCACTATGTGTTGTCTGATGTATCACTGATATGCTTAATTATAGTCCTTACTAGATTGTAGTAAACTTGTCAAATGTGAAAGCTTACTGATGCTGTCTATTGCAAGTTTAATGTTTGAAGTCAAGATGACAAGCTAAAACTTTACATTTCAGAATGTTTTTCCATATTTTCGTCACCCCATCACCCCAATGATGAGGGGCAAGACTTACACAGCCTTTTTTTTTTTTATTATGGGGACAGAGCAACCACATTGTGGCTTTGAAGGTTCTTTTCAAGAGCCAACTGAAACAATCCCAGGTGGAGCATCAGCTTCGTCGTGAAGTAGAGATACAGAGTCATCTCCGGCATCCAAACATCCTACGCCTATATGGCTACTTCTATGACCAGGTCTCGACAGACTCGGGGCCCTGATTTAGAGTTACTGTTGCTTTGTTATATGGACTCAGGGCCCACTTGTTTGTTCATCATTGTTCTTTGCTATATGGACTTGCAGACACGTGTTTATTTAATCCTGGAGTATGCTGCAAAGGGGGAACTTTACAAGGAGTTGCAGAGGTGCAAGCATTTTTCTGAAAGACGGGCGGCAACTGTAAGTAGATGCACTGCACATCTACTGGTAAATTGATCTTCTATCCATTTATACTTGTATCTTGAATATTTCTCAAAATACTTGTATTGTTTTTCAGTACATTGCGTCATTAGCACGGGCTCTCATCTACCTTCATGGGAAACATGTAATCCATAGAGATATTAAACCAGAGAATCTTTTGATTGGACTCCAGGTGCTTACATTATTTTGTTCTTTGGGCTCAATAATCTGGTGCTGTAAGCTTCTAGTACTTATATTTTGCTCCCATGGACAGGGTGAGCTCAAAATTGCAGACTTTGGGTGGTCTGTCCACACTTTCAATCGCAGAAGGACAATGTGTGGAACACTAGATTACCTGCCTCCTGAAATGGGTATATTGCTTTCTTTTTCTTCTACTTAGTATATGATTAAATGATTCTAATGGCCAAGTGGTCTTAGCTGATTTCCTTGGCTCTTGATTTGTTGCATTTTGTCCAGTTGAGAAGGTGGAACATGATCACCACGTTGATATCTGGAGCTTGGGAATTCTGTGTTATGAGTTCCTTTATGGGATCCCACCTTTTGAAGCAAAAGAACATTCTGAGACATATCGAAGGTAACTCATATAACACATTGATGACTTTGGGTAGACATTTTATTAATTTCATAGTTAGTTTCTTCCATCCACTACTGATAGAGAGACTCGCACAGCTCCACTGGGAATTATTTCTATCAAGCATATCGTTTATCTATTTCTAGTTATATGGGTTCATCCTCATTGAAAGACTCCCATCCCATAGCTCTATTGCTATATTATCAATCAGTCAAGAGTTGTGACTTTGTGACTGTTGCTGAACCTTCTGTGTTTTACACACAGGATAGTGAAAGTTGACCTGAAGTTTCCCTCAAAACCATTTGTTTCTCCTGCTGCAAAGGACCTAATTTCGCAGGTATGATAGTTTAGTCGCAGTCTCAATCATGACCATAAATAGTTACTGAGATATTCTACATTGTAAATTGTATCTCACACATGTTTTTTTCAGATGCTTGTAAAGGACTCGATGCAGCGCCTTCCACTCCACAAGCTGCTTGAGCACCCCTGGATAGTCCAGAATGCCGACCCCTCTGGTGTCTATCGAGGGTAGAACTGCCCCAACCGCCCCTCCTGCATTCAGAGAGCTCTCTCGATTCTTTTCACTCTTATGGCTTTAGCTGTATGAGCCGATGTTGATGTGTTCAGACTACTGTTGTTACTGCCCGAACACCTCAGCTACATCTGTAGTTCTGTGCTCAAGCTACAGGGTGTTGTGAACCAGTGATGATGCATGGGTCTATGGGTCTGTATATGTAATTCCCTTTCGAATGTATGTCTTATTGGTAAGCCTTGTTTTTACACTAATTTTCAAATCTCTCTGTAACCTATCAGCCGCTCAGCTGTAATCTGGTAAACATTTCATACTAGGATTACCAGATTATATTTCTGTACTGTTACATTCAGGAAGCAATGCATCTCCAATACGCTTTGCCTCAGTAACAGACACAAAATTGAGCATACTACAAAACATTTTTATGAAACCCTTGCTATATAATACAGCAGTAATTCTATCTTGGTACTCTAATAAATCCACCTGCTACTTTTTCTTGAGCCTCTCACACTTTTCCATTGCATTTAGACGAGTTGTCCACCGGTGAGCTCTCACTGTCGAGGAGCTGCGTGTGTAGGTCGTCTTCGTCATGCTTCAGATGTTCGACGTCTTCGTGGCTTAGGAAGCATGGTTGGTTCGTCGAACACAGCACCCTCGCCCACATCCGGTCGGTGATCACGACTTTGTTCTGCTTTTCGGTTATTCTCTGCAAAGTTTGTCAGAGTTCTGAGATCATTAGCATAAATAGATATGACAAGATGAACATAAGGTTGATGATAATGTTCAGGACTCACGTAGAATGGAATGTAAGCATGTCTGCCGTTGACTGGTGCGACGGTGAAACCAGTGTACCCTGCCATGGCACCATGGAGGGCACTGTGTGCAAGCAGTGTACAGTAGACATTGTCGGACGCATTTGACGGGACGGCGCGGATCATGTATGTTGGATCAATGTATTTAAGAGTTATGGGGAAGCTTGGCTTCTTTTTGAAATGATCCTGCGCAATGAAGAAAACTAGCAGTTCAGTGCTGGAATGAAACATTGGCAAATCTTAGATGTTCCAGTAGTAGCAAGTATGAACAAAACAAGATATCTTGGATGACTTAGTAATTCCATTTCAATGTATTGCTACATTATCCAATTCTTTGTAAAAATTTTTCATTGACAATATACTAATACTCTAAAATAAGCTAATTCCGGATTATCCTATAATTAATTAGTAATCCCACCATATTTCATGGAGACATCACACAGTAAAAACATTAGTTTTGTGCCAAAAAAGAAAAGGAAACAATTTTCATCAAAACAATTTCCATTGAAGCCTTTCCACTCATTGATATTCTCGAATGAGCCAAAGTTCAAAAGAGCATTATAATTTATTTGTCCCCACAACATTGACAAGGAAACGAGGTTTTGGACCAGAAATCTAACCTTGATCTTTTGAGATAGCCAAAGGCCAACATCCAGAAGCAGCTTATTTCCAGAAGCATCTTGAGTGTCCCCCAATTGCATGCTTTTCGCGATGAGATCTTGTCCAGCACCCTCAGCCACCACAATGACCATATGCCCATTCTCCTTGAGCCGTTTCTCTATGAACTCGAGGAGTCCTCCCTTTCCCTCTAGATAGAATGGTGACTCTGGGATTAAGCAACAATCCTGAAATTACGATAAGAATAAAGTGATCAGTTAAACTCTTCACTTGGTGAATTCAATAAGGGTAGACGATAAGAACATACCACATCACGACTGGCAAGGGTAGCATACATTGCAATAAACCCTGCAACAATAGAACTTAGACTACTTAGTTACAAGAGCAAGTATTACTGAATATGTAGTTGTAAGTTTGTAGCAGGGATAGAAACTTACCACTGTTGCGACCCATTAGCTTAACAACTCCAATGCCATTCTCAGCACTCTCAGCCTCGACATGGGCAGCGTTTATGGCTCGCTGGGCTTCCTCCACGGCAGTGTCAAAACCGAACGACTTATCAATCACCTGTGCAAAAAAGTTAAACATAATATTACCACCACCCCTGAAGAAATGATTTGTCCTCTATGCAAATGGAGCTGGAAAGATGAGTACCGCAATGTCATTATCTATGGTCTTCGGGATGCCGACTACTGAACATTTAAGGCCCCGTCTACGAACTTCCTGAAATGAAGTTTCAGCAATTTTGTGTCAGCCATGCATCGGACATCTGATAAAGAACTTCGTGCTTTGGTTAGTGAGTATCAGTCTCTATTACCTCATAAATCACATAAGCGCCTTTCTGAGTACCGTCACCGCCAATAATGTAAACCTGGTCAATTCCACGGTCCTGAATGCTGTCAACAATCTTTTCAGTGTCATGACCTCCCCTTGAGGTTCCAAGAACAGTACCACCTCTCTTGTGGATGTCATTCACCGATTTCGGTGTCAATGGAACGGTGTTTCGAGAATAGAAGCCCTTGTATCCACCCTACGCATTGCAAGACCAGAATCAGATTTGCAACAAGAAACAGATCAATCACAATGGTAGCTTGGTAAGCATTGATTTTAGAATAATGCATACAACAGCATGTTGTTTGAAGCCAACTAATAAATTTTTTAGTAGTGTTTGGTTCATAAATTTTACTTTATATTCTGATTACAAATAATGAGAATATATTGTCTATTGTTTGATCAGATTACTCTGTAACTACAATATCCGTATTTAAAACGTATGTCAATACATTTTCCAAATACAACCCATTAGGATGTATTTCAAAATTATTTCATCCCATTCCACTATTTATTTGGACCAAACATATTTTATATTTACTAATTTCACTCCCAACTCCAATATATTTTAAAACCCACAATGATTATGATTATATTTATGATCCAAATCAAACACCACCTTAGGGTAGTCACTATAGCATCATATAGTTGGACAACTTTTATAGAATATATCCTTCTAAGTTAATAGATTGTGCTCCATCACTTCCATGAAACTAGCTAAACATTGATAGCATCATATTCATAACAAGTGTTCATTCACACACAGAAAAGTAACTTAAGCATTGTAATTTACAATTTTACATATAAGAAACAAGAAAAATGTTGTAACAAGATGAATACTCCAAAGACCTCACCTCTATGCCAACGACGCTGGTGACCCCATACATATCATACAGCCCACAAACGAGCTCACGGATCACCGTGTTGAGACCAGGGCAGAGGCCTCCACAGGTGACGATGGCCGCGCTCACCTCATCGGCCTGGAAATACACCCTCTGGCGCGGCCCGGCACGCCGGAAGTGGGTGCCCCTCGCACTGCTCTTGTGAACAACAATCTGCAAGAACCAATAACACAAAATTTAGCCGAATCAAAGCAATAGCATTGGCAGTCCTACTGTGTATTGCCAAAACTTGTAAAAGTCTCACCTTTTGCGTGACGGTATCATCTGTGTTAACGAAGTACTGCCTGTGAGAATACGTGGTTGGAAGAAAGGTAAGCTCTAGTACACGTACATATGAACAAATCAATTGGAATTTAATCTACATCAAGAACTAAAAAAAAAAAAAAAAAAAAAAACTTACTTGACAACTGAATATGCAGGATTGTCTTGTAGAGGATTTGGGTACGTCTGCAGATCAAAGACACCAAAGTGAGCATTTGCTTCAAGAAATGGCGGTCTAAAGGGTTAGTTCGACTAATCAACGCAACATATGGTCCATATCACCGATAAAAATTCAAACTTCATCAGACCTACTAAATGATCACCTCAAAAGAACACATCTACTTTAACCAAAAGCAACATAGATTCAGAGCATGCCTTCCACCATGAAGTCCATCTCTGATGAGTACAATCCAAAGGACAAAAAGAATATTAACAAATCCAAACTTTACCACAAAAGCCATCAAGAAACCAACTGACTCAACATTAAGGTCCTTAACACACCAATAACTGAAACTTGTGCACGCACCTGGAGCTCGGGCAAATAGTCCGCGAGATGTGGCACGTCCTCGAGCACGTACCCCGCGTCCCCGCCCACGAGCTTCTTCTTCGCCGCCCTCTTATTCGCCGGCGCCGGAGGCGCCTTCACGGGCGTGAGGGAGTCCTTCAGGTCCAGAAACTCCTGCTTCTGCGGCGACACCGTCGCCGGGGCAGGACCGTCCATGGCAGGACCTCGTCGTTAAGCAGGGATTAAGGAAAATATTTGTGTGCGTGATTAGAAGCTTGATTGGCGGGTATAACTAATTTAGAAGCGTTCTTGCTGTTTGTTGTGGGGAAGCCATTGGTGTTTATATATTGGATTAGATCGAGTCTCGGTGGCGCCGTTAAGTGTAACGTTTGACGGCGACGGCCACCTGTGGGGAGGAGTGAAGGTTCTGGTTTTTGTAAGAGGGGTTGAAGTTGGGGATCATTTACGGTTTCACCATTTCTGGAAAGGAATGTATGCTTCCTTTGGTTTGGGGAGGAAGAAATGTCGAGGGGTTTTTTGGATCGGTAGGAAATTTTTGGGTGTATCAATAGTTTTTTTATGGTAATATCAAAATTGGATATTATAATAAGTTATTATTTTTTAATACTATATGTAATAAGATTTAGATTTTCTACAAAAATTTAGTTCAATGAGCGTCGATGATTTGTTTCATCCCTCCGCGTTTTGTGTGTCTAATGATTGTGGGTTGAAGAATGTGAGGTGTTATAGGTGCAAAAAAAAAATAACAGATAGAATGAGTTCTTGACGATTTGTGAAAGAGTAAAATGAAAAAAATCTTAGATATGATTGGTGTTGTTAAATTAATAAATCTAATTAAAATTATCTGATCACTCGTCACCACAAATTTCACTTAGATTTTCTATGGGTCACATGGTTTTAATGAGTGTAAGTGCTATAGCTAGCGTGATAGTGTTAATTTGCCTAAAAACATGGTGGTGATAATTAACTCATTGATAGGAAAGGGCAGTTGTAGGGTAGGGAGAGGGTGGGTGACGCGTGTAGCAACAATAATATGTGTTGAGTAATTTGATACTTATTAAGGCTCAATAATGGCCAAGAATTTTGAAAAGCCATCACACACTCTCTTAAATGGTGTATTTATATGCCATCAAGGAAAATATTTGGCTAGATTATACACTATTATTTGTTAATTCTAACGATCATAGAGACATGTTATTTTAGAGGTTATTCACAAACTAACATAAAGGTCTTTTTAACAAAGTTTATTGAAAAATATACCATCAGTTTTGGAGAATCGGAGAACTATAAATGTAATTGAAAACTAATTTATTTGGAGTGAGCTAGAGTTAGCTCAACACATTTGAGATTTTGCTAAATGGTCCGGACAATTTTGCACCCTCAGTATCAGTTGTTGGGATATTGTCCGGTCCTTTTGCCAAATACACATGTACGTTTCACAAAACTTAAGCATAAACTTGTTCAAATTCAAAAAAAAAAAAAGAAAAAATTGCGCATAAAACATTGACTGGCGTGCACCACGTGAGAGAAAGAACAATGACACAAAACTCCTCCAGGTGGGACCCACGTGACAACAATGGCATTTCTCTAATTGCACTACAGTAATTTAGAAACCCAATTCGCCAGGCGTGACGCGCCATCAGAACAAGAGAGGCACGGGATTCAACTCACTTGAAAAGAAAAAAAGAGAAAAGATGATGGAAATGTGCGTTTCTAGATAATGGAAACAGTGACACCAAGACATGGAGATGCGAGTCTGACCACATCTTTCTCCTCTCTCTTCTGCTCCATTCGCTATATGTGTTTGCTATTCACCCAAAATTCCCAGTCATTAACTTACTGCCCCCCTGGATAATCACTTTCTATGGTATTCCCTCTGCTGTATTGTATGTTTTCTTAATTATTATTATTTTCCAAGATTTTTGGAAAGATGAATAATTACTTCTCAAAGGACACGTGTATGTATGGCTTTGCTCGGTGTGCCGCATGTCTTATGGACGTCACGGAGCTTGCTGACTTTGTTAGTTTCGTTTCTTTATTTTCTCTATAATGCAATTGTTAATTTTGATACGTCACATTTCCTTTCATGTAATCTTTTACGATTGTGCTACATCAATTATGGAAAATACGTACTTGTTGTCATCCAAAACTTGGGGAAATTAATATTTGTTTCTTAAATTTGTGTAATGTAAGTAAATTGGTTTGTGGTACTTTGATATACTGCTTTCATTCCGTCAATTGTATCAAAAAAAATTTTCACAAATACTTGCAAAAATACTTGTCACTTATGAATTTTAGACAAAATTTTCTTACACTACTTCTATTAAATTAGGTGATTGGGTCTCATACTCTCATATGTGTGTATATATATAGACACTATTCTACACTCATTCCTAGAATAGCTATTTTATGCCCACCTTATGTATCGTTGGTTCATATATCGAGATTAGAATTTTATTGACGATAGTAACTATCATAAACAGCGTCATTATCTAAAAAATAGGAACCTACATCACGATTTGTTATAACCGCACACTATCCTTGAAAAATAGGAACCGACAAAAAAATAGGAACCAAAATCATATTAGTCAGTAAATTTACTAGTCGCATAATATAAATTTATTAATCGTATACTACAGATTTACTGGACAGACTACTAAATATATAGTATATGACCAATAAATTTACTGGTCACATACTATAGATTATACTATAGATTTTTGTCAGTAAATTTACTAGTAGCGTAATATAAATTTATTGGTCGTATATTACAGATTTATTAGACGGACCAGTAAATGTATAGTATATGACCAGTAAATTTACTGGCCACATATTATAGATTATACTATAGATTTTTGTCAGTAAATTTACTAGTCGTGAAGTATAAATTTACTGGTTATATATTATAGACATATACTATATATTTTTGTCAGTAAATTTATTGGTCATATAATATAAATTTACTAGATGTGAACAAGACATAGGAGCGCAGTGAGGAAGATGAAAAGGTGGTTGGTTGCGGATATCGATCAACAATAATAAAATATTTCAAATATTTACTGTCGTTATGGAATAAAATGACGTTAAATTCTTTTAAACAGGGGATAATCGCTATCTCTATCCAACGGTTGCATTTTATTCTAGTAAGTTAGATCGAACGGTTTCTAGACTGGATATAAAATAACTATTTTAGGGGTGTAAAATAGTATTTCTATACCCACCTTCAGCACCGTTGGATCGCGACCAAGATTACAAATTTATAAACGGTAGCATTAAATTTGACGGCAGTAATTTCTATGGGATTATCCCTAAAAACCGACAGGAGGTTTGTTATAAATGCCCATTATCCCTAAAAAGTAGGAACTACCTCAAACATAGGAACCGAAATCATATATCAACCAGTAAAAAAATGCAAAATCACTCTCATCCTACCAAAACATTAGAGAGGCGATTGTCATCCTCTTCGCTGGTTTTGATCACCAGTAAATTCGAGGCGATCATCAGTAATTCTGAGACTTATTAGCATAATCAAGTAATTCACTGTCCTGACTACTTAAGTTTATTGTATTTTTAATTGTAATTTACTGGTCATATTCTTTCTTAAATCGTCACATATTGATTTACTATACATCATCACCCCCAAGAGAATAACAAGAAGCATACAGAGTTTTGTTTGATCATTGTAATACACAGTCAAATGATTTAACACCTCCACGTTCAATAGAAGGATCAACACAAGATGATTTCTCATCTCATGCCCATACACATGTATGTATATTCTCTTCCCAACTATAACGGTAGCAAATTACTGCGAAAAAGTAACATGTATACTACTATTAAAATTGTTAGTCATACAAATCGACCAGTAAATTTTTCATAAACATTGTTTATATGCATTAATGTTGGCATATAACCAGTAAATTCATTTAATAAAGATAATAAATTTACCATACGATTATTATACAATGAATTTTCTAGTCGTATGATGTGCATCTGCACTGGTCGATATGAATTTACTGGTCGTGTTATCCACGATCATCAGTAAATTTACTGTCTTTGTACTAATATTTTACTGATCGTTAACTAAAGATTTACTGGTCGATATGTCCCCGATAGTAAATCTTTTTATACACATGATTTCATTCATTGTCTTTGAACAATCAATTTACTGGTCGTGTTGTCCACGATCATCAGTAAATTTACTGACTTTGTGCTAACATTTTACTTATCGTAAGCTAAAAATTTACTGGTCGATATGTCATACGACTAGTAAATCTGTTTATACACATGAATGAAAAATTTACTGGTCGTATTGTCCACAATATAAAGAGATTTACTACAACATTTTAGATTTACTGTCCCCGATACGTAGATTTACTAATCGTTTTGAAAAATTCATTATCTTTGAACAATCAATAAACTGGTCGTATTGTCCACGATCTCTCTTTTTATACATGTTAATGATAAATTTACTGGTCGTATGCTAACGGATCTTCACTGGTCAATCTGAAGTCGAAATATACAATAATTTACGCTTGATTGATACGATCCCTCGATTTACTAGTACTATTGATTAATTTATTGTATTTGTTCTAACGTTTTACTAGTCGTATTCAATAGATTTACTAGTCGAATTGTCCATGATCTCTCTGTTTATACACATTAATGAAAAATTTACTGGTCGTATGTTGTAAATTTACTGTCTTTGATCGGCACTGCTCATATTAAAGTAATTTTACTACCTTATTACAGCTACCAGATATTCCTGAAGATATTATACCAGCTGTGGAAATGACTTTTCAAACTGAAGAAGTGTACAATTAGATACTCGTACAATAGATACTTGTACTACGCTAATTTTGGTATTTGAAAGGGCAAAAAAAATTCCATTAATATCACCTGTAAATATTATTGCACAAAACAGGGAAAACGTTGCTCAACAATGATATTCCTGTGGAAACATTACAAAACTTGGGGTCATAGCTACAAGAAGTCCAAGACGAAGAAGATGATACTGTATATGATGAATGCGACAATGATATTACTTATAAAATCCACCATTATCTTCAAACAAAGGAAGGAAAAGACAATAAAGATACAAGACTCCAATAGAACTTGTAGCATCAAATAAAAAGCAAAGAATGTACGATAAATGTGGATGATATAGTCACAATTCAAGATCGTGCACTGGGAACCTCAAAGGGATCTAGGATATCGACTAGAGGGGGGGTGAATAAGCAATTTTAGCAAATTAACAATTAATCAAACAATTAATAGTAAATGAGAGAAAATAACTAACACAAGAAGAACAATGAACAATTTTAACACAAGGATATATCCCGTGGTCTCAGTGATTTGCCGATCACCCCTAATCCACGTTGAGGCAAACTCAAATCTCTAACCGCTCCTCTATCTAGTCAACCTTCTCTCGAGAAGTGACCTAGATCTTGAGCCGGATTAGTGTGATGAGTTATCCAAACCTCGATTTCACTAATGATGCACTTTACCGCTCCAGCAAGACGTGCTCAACCCTTTCACAAGACGTTTTGAGACTTCTTCACAATCTTCCTTGAAGAGCTCTCCAAAACCTTCTCTCTAGCCTTCTAGGAGCCGGCAAACTCCAAGAGTAACAAGCCGGTGATGATCACTTAACCTTCTTCTAGTGCCACAAGATTGATTTAGTGATCTAAATACAATGCACTAGAAGATCTCAAATGCACACTCTCACAAATTCAAGAATTAGAACCCTAGAGTGTGTATAACTTGCTTAAGCTCTCAAGGATGATGACAATGTTCACAAATATGCCAAATGTTATAAACAGGACCGTGCATGGGAGTATATATACCCCCCACAATAAATATAGCCGTTACAGGCCGTTGGGAGAAAAAGATCACTTGGCGGTCAGACCGCAGGGATAAGCCCGGTCAGATCGCCGCAATTGCAACAGCATAAAACAGGCGCAATAAATGCTCAACTGCCCTTATCAAGCACACTCACGGTCAGACCGGACCCAATTGCGGTCAGACCGTGAAACTGTCCAGAGACGACATAGTTTCTGGACACGTTATACGGCCAGGCCGAAAAATACGGACAGACCGGCCATACGGTCAGACCGTAGTTCAAAAACACGATCAGACCGATTTCTCGGTCAGACCGGTCTTACAAACGGTCAGACCGTCATAACACAATACATCAGTAAGATAGATCAAGAAGTTCCAGGAGACTGACCTATGTCTTAACTACGGACAGACCGACCTTTTTAAGGAATAAACTACACTTAGACATAACGTCGGTCAGTCCGAGTAAACATTCGGTCAGACCGTCCATTCGGTCAGACTGGCTCACAATCGGTCAGACCGATTGAGGTTGAATTTGGCAGAAATGAGTTGAAATAAGCATTCTCAAAGAATATGACCTTCTAGTATGCAATGCAAGTTGATTTTATGATTTGTGACACATAGATGAAGTATTTTGTGATACACCACATGCTCCTCTTAATAGTACGGCGACTATCCAAAAAATCCGGTCAAAATTCTTCTCTAATCACCTTAGATCGGTAAATGGAAAAGACCCTATTTCGTACATTTGCCTCTTTGATCAATGTCCTTTCTTCATCATGAGGCTCTTTCTTTGCCTTTCATTAACCTGTCTTTTGAGTTTCTTCTTGTGACAACTTAGCAGGAATCGTTAGTATAGCATTTGCAATTGTCATTAATTACTAAAACACTCTTTAGGGGTCTAGAAGCTACAATCTCCCCCTTTTCGGTAATTGATGACAACATAAAGAATAGATGAATGAATTTTAAGCATAAAAGGAATTTTACAATAAGCATCGAAGAAAAAGACACACTCCCCCTAAATGTATGAATAAGAGAATTTTGGTATTTTGGTGGAGTTCAAGCATGTGTGTAAGGTGCTATCTCAATTCATTCACTATATAATCATGAAGTATCACAAATAAGACATTCGATTCTACACATGATATCATCATCACAAGGTCATATGAAAATAACATCACAAATAAGACATTCAATTGTACACATGATATCATCATCACAAGGTCATATGAAAACAACATAAGCACATCTCATATATCATGAAGTAACAATCTCACAAAAGAGTCATCCAACATAAATGTCATCCACATAGATCTTAAATGAGACATTCAACTAAACAAGTTAAATTAAAACTTTACACCAAAAATTCTTTCATTTAAAGTTCTCTCCCTACTCTCTTCTCTCCTCAACACACTTCTCTCTCCCCCTTTGGCATCAATTGCCATAAAAGCTAAGAATCGGCGGGAGCATCATCATCTGGAGGATGGTGAGGAGGAGTCTGAGGGAAACGGGTGAAGAAGTGAGTGGAGAAGGCGTCAAAGCGCTGCTCGAACTGATCCTGGCGTGACGAGAAGGTCTGGAACTGATCATTCAATGCCGCCAAGTCCGAGCGAGCGAGCTCAAGCCCCTGGAGAAGAGTAGCGAACTAATCCATCATCGGCTGATGGAACTGCTGCTGAAACTGTGTAAACCAGGCGGGGGTTTGGCTAGACTGAGCTGCCTGCTGTGCCTGAGGCGGAGGAGGAGGAGGCATAGGCTGAGCCGGCTGCTGCTGATGCTGTGCTCCATGGCCTCGAGCCAAGACGCGCGGGTTGACACTAAACGGCTTATAGCCGAGATGTCTGATATCACATGATCCACGAGGGAACTTTGTCTTCTGGAGCAGCAAAGACATGATAAAAGGAGCATAGTAGGTTCGGCAGATTGGTTACCGAGACATCCTCAATTGTCTTCAAGATAAAAGAGACAATGTTGATTCGATGACTCTTAAGGATGTGGTCGATGAAGTTCCAATAGTAATCCCGGACCGCTTCTCGATTTCCACTCTTTGGATGAATCGTGGCTCGGATGATTTTGTTGACCACAGCAGGGAGGACTTTGAGACCTATAACGGTGCCAGGTACAATCCGCTGTCCACCTCCCAGCTACTCATAAAACTGGAGCCAGTCATCCTCATGGAGATAGTCCTCATCCTCCATATTGATCCCATCCTTCATTTCCTCATAGTTTATCTTGTTTGCCGCAGCAAACTCTTCAAAGGTGGCCTCATACCTCCTAGAGCCTGTCATCCACATGATCTTCTGGTCCGCCATCTGATCTCGATCGTAGCATAAAACTGTTTGATGGCAGTGGCGTTCCATGGGCATTTGTGCTCTACAAAGTCATAGAGCCCAATATCCTTGAAGATCAGCACCAAAGAAGCCATGACAGGCTGATTTACCACATACGCCCATTCGATCCACTTGTGTTCGAAGATATTCTTGTGGATCAAATGTCTGTAGAAGGCATCCTACTGTGTCATCGTGTGGAAGTGAGGAGTAGGGGCGTCATTCTCATGATTGTAGGCATAGGTCGTCCTAGCCTTTGTATAGTCACTTGACGTCCAGTTCTTTTTCGGGCCTAGATAAGCGTGGACATTTATTTCATCGTCCTCGCTCTCGATGTCCATGGCCACATGAGAAGATCCGCCACGATGAGACGACTGTTCTGTTTCTGAGTCTCCGGGCAAGGGCACCCAATCATCATCGTGACTGTCGCTGCTACTCGAGGGTAGAGCCCTTTTTGGCTGCTTAGCCAATTTCTTCTTATTAGTCCGGATAGAGGCAGTGCCTTGAATACCTCGACCACTATAAGATTTGGAAGAAATGTAGAGGTAAGATACTAGGAAACAGGAAAGCATGACGGGAATAGAGAAGACAACATAACTGCCAATCCTGGCTCTGCTGTTGCAGTCGGTCAGACCGAAACAGGGGCGGTCAGACCGGTGCAACCGTAGAGTTAGGGTTTGACATGAATCCTGAGATTTTACTAGAATTTAGGGCACAATTTGGACACAACTACGTGTGAAAAATACTTATAGCATCAATGGGATGAATCAATTTCAAGAAATGACTAGATTTGGACTAGATTCATCACATTTGCCCTAAACCTCAAGATGAACAGAAAACGAAATTGATAAAGAAGAAGAATATGAGTAAAATACCTAGACGACATGGTTTGGAGGTGATCTTGAACCACGGTTTGTCCGATCTTTGCGAGAGTTTGACCGGAGAGGAAGAATCCAAAAGAAATATGAGGCGCACGTGAAAGAGACAAGTGGGAAGAGGGTGAAAAGGACAGAGATTCGGGATAAAAAGGTCTCTGGTCATGAAATTTCGGTCAGACCGTAGGCAAGTTACCGGTTAGACCGCTGGGAGCAGGAAATTTAAGATGCTCTCTGGAGATGCATTCGGTCAGACCGCAATTGGATCGGTCCAACCGCTGGAAGGACTAAAAATTTTGGAGGATTTTTGATTGATTTGATGCTCATAAAAGATTTGGATAGGGTGATATATATATATATATATATATATATATATATATATAAGATAATTATAAGAGATATATAGACAATATCACCAAAGGGGAAGTATTTATCTTATAACTCACCATATTTTTGGTTCACTTTACTCAATTGCCGATAAAAGAGTCTAAAAAGCTCTAAGAGAGGAAGTTCAAGCAATCAAGTGAGACTTTAAGCACAAGCAATATGAGTTCAACATTTCAAGCGACATTTGATATATCAATGATGTTAAGCTCATTTCGGAGTTTGCAAAAACGACTTTCATCTAAGAGCTTAGTGAATATATCCGCTAATTGATCTTCGGTTCTAACATTATCCACTACCACATCACCTTTGCTAACATGATCTCTAAGGAAGTGGTGTCGGATATCTATATACTTGGTCCGAGAGTGTTGAACTGGATTTGTGGCTATTTTCACTGCACTCTCATTATCACACAAAAGAGGCACTTTTCAAATTTTATTCCATAATCCAACAATGTTTGCCTCATCCAAAGCAATTGTGCACAACAACTACCCGCGGAAACATATTCTGCTTCGACGGTTGATAAAGCTACAGAGTTTTGTTTCTTGGAGGACCAAGATACTAAAGATCTTCTTAACAGTTGACAACTGCCAGAGGTGCTTTTTCTATCCACTTTACATCCCGAATAATCGGAATCAGAATATCCAATTAATTCGAATTTAGCACCTTTAGGATACCACAACCCTATGCTAGATGAATATTTTAGATACCTCAAAATGCGCTTAACGGCCATTAAATGACTTTTTTTAGGAGAGACTTGAAATCTTGCACACATACAAACACTAAACATAATATCGGGCCTAGAAGCAGTAAGATACAATAAACTACCAATCATAGATCTATAAATTTTTGAGTCTACTGGTTTACCTCCTTCGTCAGAGACAAGGTGACCGTTTGTGGCCATTGGTGTCTTGATTGGCTTTGCTTATTCAAGTTCGAACTTCTTGAGTAGGTCCTTCACATATTTGCTTTGACTGATGAAAGTTCCTTCCTTGAGTTGTTTAATTTGAAGTCCGAGGAAGAAACTTAGTTCACCTATCAAATACATCTCAAATTCCCTGGACATCATATTACCAAATTCCTTGCAAAAATCTTCATTAGTAGATCCAAATATGATGTCATCAACATAAATTTGACATACAAATAAATCATTTCAAATTTTCTTAGTAAATAAAGTAGTATCAACTTTCCCAATTTTAAAGCCTTTTGAAATTAAGAAGTCTCTAAGTCTTTCATACTAAGTACGAGGCGCTTGTTTAAGACCATAAAGAGTCTTGGAGAATTTATACACATGATTCGGCTTTGTAGGATCTTCAAATCCGGGAAGTTGTTTAACAAATACTAATTCACTAATTTTTACATTTAAAAATGCACTTTTGACATCCATTTGATAAAGTCTAATATTATGAGATGAAGCAAAAGCAAGCAAGATTCTAATAGCCTCAAGTCTAGCTACGGGAGCAAAGGTTTCACCGAAGTCCAAACCTTCAACTTGAGTGTATCCTTGAGCCACCAATCTTGCCTTGTTTCTTACTACCACTCCGTTTACATCTTGTTTATTCTTGAAAATCCATTTGGTTCCAATGACATTGAGTTAATCCGGATTTGGTTCTTCTACTAATTCCCAAACATTGTTGCGGGTGAAGTTGTTTAATTCTTCGTGTATAGCATTCACCCAATCCGGATCTTTTAATGCTTCATCTACAAGTGTGGGCTCAAAAGAGAAACAAAAGAGTAATTTTCACAAAATGAAGCAAGACGAGAACGAGTTTGGACACCCTTTCGCAAGTCACCAACAATTTGATCGACGGGGTGATCTTTGGAAATTGAGTGATGAATTCTTGGATGATCAACCGGGATTTGTGAAGTAGAGGTAGAATGTAATTCCAGTTGTTGTTGCGAGGAGTCTTCCACATTTGACCACTTCAACTATTTGATCTCCATGTTGAGGTATTGATGAAGAGGGGATAGCTTGAGTGGATGGATCTTCATCTTGATCACTATCTTCTTTCGGCTTGATATCCCCAATGGTCATGTTCTTCATCGCCACTCTCAACCCTTCATTACCTACATCATCCAAGTTGTCTTGCTCCTCTTGAGAGCCGTTAGTCTCATCAAATTCAACATCATGTGTCTCTTCAACCAAACCTGAGTTTTTGTTGTAGACACGATATGCTTTGCTATTTGATGAGTATCCTAATAAAAATCCTACATCACATTTCCTTTGAAATTTAGATAAGCGTGTACCTTTTCGCAAGATATAGCACTTACATCCAAACACTCGGAAGTAGGAAATGTTTGGCTTCCTTCCGATGAGAAGCTCGTAGGGAGTTTTCTTTAGTAGTCGATGACAATAAAGACGATTTGATGCATGGCACACGGTGTTGATTGCTTCGGCCCAAAAGGTGTCCGAAACATTGTACTCCGAAAGCATAGATCTTGTCATGTTGATCAATGTTCGGTTCTTTCGTTCGACTACTCCATTTTGCTCCGGTGTATACTTAGCCGAAAACTCATGTTTGATGCCCTTATCATCACACTAATTTTCAACCTTCGTATTCTTGAATTCGGAGCCATTGTCACTTCTCACTTTCTTGATCTTGAAGCTAAATTCATTTTCGGCCCTTTGAGCAAAGCTTTTGAAAGTGTTAAACACAATTGACTTATCATGTAAAAAGAATATCCAAGTATATCTAGAAAAATCATCTACAACAACAAGACAATAACTATTGCCACCAATGCTCACAAAAGTAGTTGGCCCAAATAAATCCATATGCAATAATTCAAGTGGACTAAAAGTTGACATTGTGCTTTTAGTTGGATGTGAGTTTGCAACTTGTTTCCCGGCTTGGCAAGCACTACATAATTTATCTTTTTCAAACTTTACATCTTTTAATCCAACAACTAAATCATGTTTAACTAGTCTATTTAGTTGTTTCATTCCAACATGTCCAAGCCTTCTATGCCATAGCCAACCTTTAGATGATTTAGTAAACAAGCATGTGCCCAGATTAGCATCATTTGAATCGAAATCAACTAAATAGAGGTTGCCATGTCTAAATCCTTTGAAAATCAACCTATTATCATCAATACTAGTGATAATCACTTCTTTTGGATAAAATGCACATATAAATCCAAGATCACAAAGTTGAGCTACGGATAAGAGGTTAAAATTTAGAGATTCAACAAGCAATACATTAGATATGAAGAGGTCGTTTGAGATGGCAATTTTACCTAAAACTTTTACCTTTCCTTTGCTATTGTCTCCAAACGTGATCTTGTCATATTCCGCACCTTCGTTATTTAGAGAGGAGAACATGTTGTGATTACCGGTCATATGTTGAGTACATCCACTATTGAGCACCCAATGTTGTCCTCCGGCCTTGTAATTTACCTACAAAACAAAGTTAGATCCTTTTAGGTACCCAAATCTTTTTGGTCCTTGGAGGTTAGTTACCAAGGATTTTGGGACCCAAATGGCTTTCTTTTTGGCACCAATGATTGGGGTTCCAACAAATTTGGCTTTAATATCCCCATTATTCATTTTCTTTAATACATAGCAAGAGTTGAATATAAGAGATGAATTACTTTTGCTAGCATGGCAATTTTTCTCAATATGACCCAAACTTTTACATTTGTTGCAATATCCCTTTTCTTTTACAAATACGGTTTTAGATAGAACAAATGCATGTTTTCCCTTTTTAGGAATGTAGTCTAGTCCTTCTTTTCTTAAGGAGAACCTTTGACTATCTAATAGATGTCTTAATTTTGATTCTCCTACATAGCATTTAGCTAGATCATTTGTTAATTTTTCAATTTTGTCCTTAAGCTCATTGTTTTCAAGACTAAGCACATGATCATCAATTTTAGGTCTAGATGGGAATTCAATTAAATCTTCACAAGAAGTTGATATGCTAGACGTAGACATCATGGGCAAGTCATTTAACATATTGCAAGTGATGCCTATGTCATTACCCGTTTTGTTGGCTTTATAAGTAATTAGTGAGTCATGAGCTTCTTAAGCATCTCATGAGTTTCTTTGAGACTCTCATGAGATGTATTTAGCTCCTCATAGGAATTTTGAAGAGTTTTGTATCTCTTCTTCAATTCCTTGAATTTTTCTTTTTCTTTACTCATATAGTCATCAAAACCGGTGATCCTCTCAACTAGGTCATCATATGTATATTCATCTTCGTCACATGATACCTTAGATTCTCCTTTAGCCATGAGGAAATGAGGAGTGGAGAATAGAGATGGAGCTTCCTTGATAGCTATTCCGGCGAGCCCTTTGGGTGATGCTTCATCTTCATCTTCGGAATCGGAACTTGAAGCATCCAAATCCCATTCAATGAAGCATGCTTGTCCATCCTTCTTCTTCTTGTAATATTTCTTGAAAACCTTCTTCTTGCTCTCTCCTTCGATCCTTTTCGTACTTCTTCTTTTTCACCGATTTTTCTTCTTCCTTGTTTTTGCATTGTGCGGAGATGTGACCCTTTTCACCGCAATCAAAGCATCTTCTCTCTTCAAATGGGTTCCTCTTGGATGATTGTCCTTTCTTGAAGGACTTTCCTTGATATCTCTTCTTCATGAACCGCTTGAACCTTCTCACAAATAGAGCCATTTCCTCATCGGTGTCTCTCTCATCACTTTCTTCTTCATTGTCTTCCCTTTTGGAGGCTTGAACTTTTAGTGCTATGTTCTTCTTCGTGGAGTCGGAAGCCTCATCTTTCACTTCTTCTTGAGATTTCTTGAATATGTCATGAGTGAGAATCTCACTCAAGACTTCCAACGGAGTCACACTCTTCAGGTTCGAACGCACAAGTAAGGTTACAATTGTATCATATTTTGAAGGTAAAGCTCTAAGAAACTTATGACAAAATTCCACATTTGTGACATCCATACCAAGCCCTTTTAACTCATTTACTATGTTATTTAATCGGTTAAACATCTCCGATACATCTTCATTGGGCAACATAGCAAACTTTTCAAATTGGCCCTTATGGATAAATAATTTTGCATCCTTGACTATCGAGGTTCCTTCATGAATATCCATAAGATTTCTCCAAATATCATGAACCGTTTCAAGTTTACAAATTCTATTAAATTCACCTAGATTTAGAGCACTATAAAGAACATTCATGGCTTGAGCATTGGCTAAGGCATTATCTCTATCTAGGTTAGTCATGTCATCATCATCAAGAATTGCAAAGCCCTCATCCACCACTTTCCAAATTTTTCCACCCATGGCTTTAATATAAACCATCATTCTAGTTTTCCAATAAGTATAGTTAGATACATCAAAGAGTGGTGGTTTGCCAATATTGACCCGACCCTCACTAGCCATCTTTATCCTACTCCGGGATGGTTAAATCCTCTAAATATGGAGTCCTAGCTCTGATACCAATTGAAAGGGATCTAGGATATCGACTAGAGGGGGGTGAATAGGCGATTTTAGCAAATTAACAATTAATCAAACAATTAATAGTAAATGAGAGAAAATAACTAACACAAGAAGAACAATGAACAATTTTAACACAAGGATATATCCCGTGGTCTCGGTGATTTGCCGATCACCCCTAATCCATGTTGAGGCAAACTCAAATCTCTAACCGCTCCTCTATCTAGTCAACCTTCTCTCGAGAAGTGACCTAGATCTTGAGCCGGATTAGTGTGATGAGTTATCCAAACCTCGATTTCACTAATGATGCACTTTACCGCTCCGGCAAGGCGTGCTCAACCCTTTCACAAGACGTTTTGAGGCTTCTTCACAATCTTCCTTGAAGAGCTCTCCAAAACCTTCTCTCTAGCCGTCTAGGAGCCGGCAAACTCCAAGAGTAACAAGCTGATGATGATCACTTAACCTTCTTCTAGTGCCACAAGATTGATTTAGTGATCTAAATGCAATGCACTAGAAGATCTCAAATGCACACTCTCACAAATTCAAGAATTAGAACCCTAGAGTGTGTATAACTTGCTTAAGCTCTCAAGGATGATGACAATGTTCACAAATATGCCAAAAGTTATAAACAGGACCGTGCATGGGAGTATATATACCCCCCACAATAAATATAGCCGTTACAGGCCGTTGGGAGAAAAAGATCACTTGGCGGTCAGACCGCAGGGATAAGCCCGGTCAGACCGCCGCAATTGCAACGGCATAAAACAGGCGCAATAAATGCTCAACTGCCCTTGTCAGGCGCACTCACGGTCAGACCGGACCCAATTGCGGTCAAACCGTGAAACTGTCCAGAGACGACATAGTTTCTGACACGTTATACGGTCAGGCCGAAAAATACGGACAGACCGGCCATATGGTTAGACCGTAGTTCAAAAACACGGTCAGACCGATTTCTCGGTCAGACCGGTCTTACAAACGGTCAGACCGTCATAACACAATACATCAGTAAGATAGATCAAGAAATTCCAGGAGACTGACCTAGGTCTTAACTACGGACAGACTGACCTTTTTAAGGAATAAACTACACTTAGACATAACGTCGATCAGTCCGAGTAAACATTCGGTCAGAACGGCTCACAATCGGTCAGACCGACTGAGGCTGAATTTGGCAGAAATGAGTTGAAACAAGCATTCTCAAAGAATATGACCTTCTAGTATGCAATGCAAATTGATTTTATGATTTGTGGCACATAGATGAAGTATTTTGTGATACACCACATGCTCCTCTTAATAGTACGGCGACTATCCAAAAAATCCGGTCAAAATTCTTCTCTAATCACCTTAGACCGGTTAAATGGAAAAGACCCTATTTCGTACATTTGCCTCTTTGATCAATGTCATTTCTGCATCATGAGGCTCTTTCTTTGCCTTTCATTAACCTGTCTTTTGAGTTTCTTCTTGTCACAACTTAGCAGGTATCGTTAGTATAGCATTTGCAATTGTCATTAATTACTAAAACACTCTTTAGGGGCCTAGAAGCTACAGAACCGTACTTCTTGAAAACATTTGTAATGACATCATGTCTTATTAATTACTTCCAAACTAATATCAATTTATCATTTAAATGTCAATTTACTAGAAGGATGACATGTTTTACTAAATGTTGTAGTATCGTTTTTAGTATTTTATCAACAACGACAATTTACTATTGCTTCTAGTACTATAAAAATTGGTAAAAGTTTGTTATATTTAGATCAAACATGGTCGTCATCGTGGTCAAATTGTAATTCGTAGCATTATCATTTTATTAGACATACTAAACAATATCCACTGTACCAATCATACATAAGTTAATATTCTTGTTGAAAATTTACTATTCTAACAATAGAAATTTACTGTCATAACAATAACAATTTACTGACCGATCAGTAAATCTATAGATCAGATAATATTTTGAATACATACTGTCAGAATATTGTTTATACTTAACCCGTATGTGGTCGTAGTCATGGTCAAATTGTAATTCATGGTACTGTAATTTTATTATATATATACTAAATAATGTTCACTGTATCAAACATATATAAGTTAATGTTCTCACCAATCAATTTACGGTTCTAACAATAGAAATTTATCGTCGTAACAATAACAATTTACTGACTGCTCAGTAAATCTATATAGATTGGACAATGTTTTGAATATAATAAATTTACTGGTCGATATATCTTCAAAAATATGCGACACGATTAATTTACTGATAGGTCCGTAAATTATATTTGATCAGACAGTAAATTGTGATTATTCATACAGTAAATTTATTAGCATACTAAATAATGTTCACTGTACCAACAATACATAAGTTGATGTACTTAACTAGCAATTTACTGTTCTAACAATAGAAATTTACTATTGTAAAAGTAACAATTTACTGACCGATCTGTAAATCTATAGACCAGAAAATATTTTGAATGCATAATGTCCGAAATATGTGCTCGTCGTCATGGTCAAATTATAATTCATAACACTGTCATTATGATGCACATAGTAAATAAATGTTCACTGTACCAACATATTAAAAACAGATCATCATTATTATACTGATACAATATATTACACCCTGAATTTGTCAATTTATATGTATTTATTGACGGATTGTACATACCACGGCCAGTAAATTTCCATATATATGACAATAAATTACAACATCTAATACAGTAACATCGACCAGTAAACTGTTCGTAGTTGAATATATCTACACCTGAAATCGTGAGAAGACATCAGGGTGTAAAGAAAGAGAAGTGAAGAAGGCTCGAAAATTAAAAAGTTTCTATCAAAATTTTAAAGTTCATGCCAATGCTCTTACCTGTTTCAAAATAGTAATCAAGATCCGGCAACGAATTGCAGCAAATACGACGGAACGGCAACCTCAAATATAATGTTGGCGAATACAATTAACTGTGATCAAAACGTGACCGTGCAGGCGTGCGGGTCGGCAATGCCAGAGCACTGACGAGAAGATGCAGCGTCGGTGAGAACACGAGTGCGATGAACGATGGATTGGAAGCAATCATGAGCGGCAGTGCGGGACAAGACGTGAGAGCGTAGTGGAAAAGATGAAGAGACTGTTGGCATGAAAATCCATCAATAACAATAAAATATTTCAAAAAAAAACTGTCGTTATTAATTAAAACGATATTAAATTCCTTTAAACAGAGGATGACCGCTATCTCTATCCAACGGTTGTACTTTATTCTAGTAAATCAGATCGGACGGTTCCTAAAATGGATATAGAATAGTTATTCTAGGGGTGAGTGTAGAATAATATATATATATATATATATAGAGAGAGAGGGGGGGGGGGGGCTAGCTTCGAAACTTAGTATATGGCATAATTTTGTTTAATATCCTAATTGAGATATCGCCGTTAGCCCCTTCCCCAATCCACGCTGGGGTTTAGGGTTTATGTATCTAATTACAAATTTAAGGTAATATCTTTCTAAATGCACACATTGTTGTAATCCACTCAAAGTTTGAACACTGCTGAATCCATTAATTCTGCCAACCATACCTTGACCACCAAGGCACAACAACGCTTGATAGATTAGTCCAACGTTCGAGATGAAATTCAATAGGCTACTTATTAGCCATAGTAGTTAATGTCGACAAGGGGGCCTGTGTGAGGGGTTGAATTGGAATCCTTCAAAACCCTAATATCGGTAATATGTATTCCATATCAATATTCAATATCGGTAATTGGTGATCTCTAGCTTCTCGGTGAAAACACTCGATTGAAGCAAGAGAGAAGTTCTTATTAGGCTTTGATGTCTCCAAGAGTTGAGCTCTCCAGCTCTGATTGACTGAACTTATATATTATCATAGATAACTAACACTTTACATGCACATTTCTCTCTTCCTAAGACATTTCATTGCGTTAGTCTCGAAAGCTGACCGAGCCAATGTGACCCCTGTATGTAGCTCTTCGGAGTTTGGGGTCCGGTAATGCATGTCAGTTTAAGATGAAGGCAAAAATGATATTGTTGGAGAGAGCAATATGCTTAACTATTGGGGTTTTGAAGAATTCCAGTTCAATAGGGTATTGATTAGTCCAACCAATACCCTTTTACATGCATGGATGGAAGTATCTTTGACGAGGGCATCACTCATGCGTAATACTCAATTAACAATGTTAAATCTTAATACACATCATTGATAGATCACAATCCTACAAATCCTGATCTGACTAAGATCTCATTGGACCATACGACCCTTTATTTTCTCTATTTATAAATATATATCATTTTAGGTTCATATGTCGGAATTAAGGTGGGATTTGAAATGATGAATTTAATTATATTAAAGTTTGTGTATAGAGTATTAGTTATGATTAAATAAGTTTTATGGAAGAGAAGAATATAAAAAAATGGAAGATATTTTTCTTGAAATTATAAAATAATATATGTTTATAAATAAAAAAATCTATAAAAATATATATTTATAAACAGACAAATTTTCTGATAAAAATAAGTAAAGAGGAGAGGAGAGGAGTCATACAACACCACGGCCGACCAACCTTTTCTTTAGTCGTGGCCATGTGAGGAGGCGCTAAAAAATTTGACAAAATCTGTGTGCGCGAATGCGATCCGTCTCGGCTACCTCAGCCGCTCATTCCTATCTCAGCAAGAAGCCACACACTTATGAACAAATCAACTTTTTTCGTTAAACAAGTCATATCATGGCATCCTAGCTACTTTAATAATTAGTCAAAAACATGGAGCCGTCCACTGATAAGCACTCACTCGGTTTGTGATAGCTTATAAACAAAACAACGAGTGGTTTTGGTGTTGGTTGATGAGAGGAGCATGATTCCATGGTAGATTCTTCTGCCTGGTCAGGACATTGGGATCTCTGAGTGGAAGTTTGGCTAGGGCTAGGGGTGATTAAGACGTGCTCTAGTTGCATTTTTAATTTGTATGTTGTTTATTCGAAAGAATCTGAGGTTGAGATTGATCTGAGATTCCTATAGCAGTGTTTTTAGGGTGCTTATTTACTTAAGAAAACTACATATCATGCATGATTACTAATAGATTAATTCATATCGAACTCTCGATTTCTTCTTTACATTCGAATTTGTACGATTTTATTTTTAAGGTGATATTATATATGAACAACACATGTTCGAATATTTGATAGACCAGATGCAATATTATCCATAATCGTTTCTTAGAGAATATTTATATACTCACAAATATCACCTCCAAATTTCCAACAATTTTGGGTCCATTGTTTCCACTAGGGTTTGCTTATGAAAATGACACCTAGTTATCGTATCAACAAAAGAAGATCAAATGCATGCACCCTACATATATTCTTCCTGTTTATGTGAAATAACATGATATATTAATTAGTTAGTGGAAAAGTCAAGATCCTATGGCTTTTCTTGTCCAATTGATGCCCAATGAATAAGAACCAGCCAACTTGAAAACAACCACATAGGAATCAAATAAATTTATTACGAATCCAATTTCAATTTTTGATCCGCTTTTCGAATGATATTCGGTAGATAACTGTGTAAGGGAAGCACCAAGTATCACTCTCTATTGCTTTTAGGACTTGGGTAATTATAAGGACGTTATCTAAAAAATTTTGCGAATATTACTTCTATGCTTTATTGAAAAAACTACACAGGTTCTAAGTCTAAAGAAGGATTGAGAGATTGATATGCACCTGTCCATGAGTAACCACATATGGTTTAATATCTATATAGGTTTCTTTTGAGAGCATGGAATAAATAATCAAATTTCATGGAAATTTTCTAACTTCAACTATCTAACAAATAAATTTAAATTTTATTTTGACTATTGGTCGGTTTATATATTTGGTATTTTAAGGGCTTAAAACCTCAATTAGTTTTCCTTTTGGACCCCCGGTGTTAATAAACAAATAAGGATGGTTATCCAGACAAAATTGACTTTTAGATCAAGTATGGATAGCATACTAAAAAAAAGGTGACATATGTATTGGAGGATATTAAAATGCACCAAATATAACGGCCCTGTGCAACTTGTTTGCTTTGATTACCACACAATATGTATGCATTATGGTTTTGGTAATAGCCTAATAGGTATTAATTACCCCATGACCTACCTCCAATTATCTCATCTCATGCTGATCTATTCTTTAGTGGCAATTAAAGATTTGAGTTGTATGTTCATAAAGTTATACACTTATACAAGATGTACCAATCAATGATGCAGTAGATGACTTAGCTTCTTGCCATTGTATAAAGTATACTGTGGTTAAATGGATAAACCAACCTTTATGGTGTCATCATATAGCATTATGCAACATAGAAAAGGTTTGTTATGTTAATTATTAATGTTAGGACTTTTCTCCTTCAACTTGGTTCTATCAAGTGATGTGAGCATTTTGATGATCATTAGTTATTCATGCTCGCCAATAAACGCCGCCGTTTGGGTTGGTTTAATCCATTAGATGTAAACTTGCAAACCAATTACTTCATTTGGGCAACAATATCAAGCCATCTTCCAAGTTGACCCCCGTCACTTCCCGCAGCTTCGGTGGCACGCCCACAATTCCCCGTTTCCCCACTCACCAGCACCTATGGATGGCAGTGGCACCCTCGACCTTCTCCCCTCCTTTTTCTTGTCATCACCTATCACCACCGCCATCAGTAGTTTCACTAATTTATCTTCTACGAGAATATAAGTTGAGATAGACCTTGATTGAATGGTTCCCACCATTCTATCAATTTGCATTACGACAGGATCTCGTTTTTCAATTTTCTCAAAATTTTATTGCTGAGTCCTTTCTGCCATGCCAAAAATGACCAAAATTATTCCGAACATACAGCGATAAGCCCCCGCACTTATCAATGTTTTTGTAATACTTTTGACCAGAATGAAAGAAAACGAGTAGAGAGAGGTACTTAAATCCATGGACGTGTTGCGGAGAAGAGGTGGCGCCTCCCAGCCATCCCAATTCTTGGGGAAGGATCCATCCAACTACGACCAGCGACATTTCAGCCTTCCTACGCTGCTTCCTGCTCGTCGCCTCTGCACTCTTCAGTCGTCACCCAAGTCAAAAACAACTAGAGAATAACAGAAGGAAAGCCCATGGTCTCGCAGTTGGATGTTCCATTTCCATGGGCCAGACCCCCAGAAGTCAAGAGTAGTACCGTTTGTTTAACACCGTCTCCAAAGTTTCTGCTGCAAATTTTGCAACATTCTTTTACAATGAAAAGAAGAAAATGTGCCAGATAATTAGATATCCTTTCACTTAACTATCTCATAATTATGAAATTCATGTGGGAATTCTAATACTTGGCTACCACTTTTAAGGACAAGCTATCCTAGTTAGTTGTTTGCACCCATTACCCAAAATTTACCCAAACTTATAAGATGCATCTCGTGCTTCTATATCTATAAAACATAAAACTAAAGCGTTGGCCCTAGACGGTATATACCTTAATTCTAACCCAATTCTTATCGATATACCACATATAACGATCCAACTGTAACTCATCCAAAAAAAACCATTCTCAAAACACAATCCAACCCTAACTCTTTTCCAGCTTAACCCTTACTCATTTCCAATCTTTAAAATCCAATCATTTCAACTCCAAAAGGACTTAAATACATAGATGGTGAAGAGAAAAAAATGACACATTGTTTTGTAGATTGGACCCTAAATTTTCTACCTAACCAATCCTTACCCTACCCAATTTTGAAACTATCTTAACCCAATCTGACCCTTATTTACTGTCAACCTATTTAGACCAACCTAAAACCAACCAATCCAATCCTTTTAAACCCATTTAAACCCAATTACGAAAGGGATAGGGGAGAAAAAAAAAAAAGGATTGTAGCTCTCCGTTAAACTAACTTTACTATGTGCTTCCATATTTTAGTTTGGCTCTCGATGCTTACCAATTTATGCTGCCATAAAACCTGCGAAAATCGACAGTTTCAAGATTCAAGTCAATGAAATGCAAAACGCAAATAGAAGACCACGCCATTTCGTTTACAACCAAATCACACAAAATTTCTGTCCTGTAGAATCTTTATTCACGTGTTTCAACATTCAGGTCAAAGATTTGACAAAAGAGGGTAATTTTTGTACTCTAACGGCCTTGCCACGAAAAGAGGGCCCCATTTGATCGAATTTACAAGCAAAATAATGTTTCGTTGCTGAGAACAGCAGTAAACCAACAGCTCAAGTCGCTCAATGTTTTGGAAAAAGATATGGTCATTCCAAATGATCCCGTAGTTACTGATCAAAATTGTGTGAAGTTCTTATTTTTGAAACTATGACCATTAACGGCCGAAGAGGAAAAATATGAACAGTTAAAACTTGTCCAAGGAGGTAGGAAACAGGAACATTGAAATATTACTCATCTTGACCGAAACTTGCCACTGACAGATTCATAGGTTGGCACACCAAGAACTGCACAAGGTAGGGAACAATATTACGAATAGTTTTATTATATTGCATCCTGTACAAATTACCAGTTATACGAAATTATAAACTCACCATTTCCATAAGATGCCATTGTCAATGGTGATGAAATGATTTTCTCAGCAAGGGATGTTACATCTTTCAGTGTAACACCATCAACAACCTTAAGGAAATGCTCAATAGGTTTCCTGAAAAGATTTATGCAACAAAGATTAGACAGATTTGAAGAATACGCCTAGCGAATTTGAAGGCTGTCTCTGCTTCTTGTAAACACAAAGAACTTAAAATGGGAACCGAGGCAGAATGTTTAATTATGCTAATAAAAGATCATTACATTTGTAAGTAAGTGCTACAAGGACTTGATCAATTAGAAACTATGGATGGAAGAACCAATGGGCCTAGACCTTGTTACACATGTCATAATTGCATTTAGGTTACCCCAATTGAAATTTCTCTTGATGGGCGAAGGTAGCCTTATCTATAAATGCCATGTAATCCAACTAGTAAAGTATTAAGCAAAAACTGGAAAAAGAAAGTAAGCATACCCTTATGCCTTCTATGTAGGATGTAAGCAGGAGCAATATAGTTTATGTGATTGCGATTGTGTCCTAATAGTTACAATCATGCTCAGTAACATGAAGTAAACTCCTGTTTGCTACTGTTTCAGTACTGACAATGGAATAAGTACTGTGATCATTCATAATTTAATTAATGGTTGTTTTCGAAACAATACAGAATGAAATTCACCAAAAAAAAAGGCATCTAAGAGCAGACTTTGAGGGGGGGAATGAAAAAAAACATCCTCAAACAGAATGATATCATGTACTTGGAATATTGCCCAATAAGCAAGCAACTAATTTTTAATATAGCTTGATTTTCAACTATATGGCTCATTATTCTGCTGAGTGGTTGGACTTCTGTTTGTATTAAAGGCACTTGTACAACTAGATCAGAAAAACTAAATGCAAAAAATATGAAAAATACTGACACAGTAATTGCATAAAATTGTCAATCTTAAAAATGTTCAATTTTCAAAGGTCTCTTGCTTTGATGTTTGATTTTGGAGTAAAACTCAATGCAAACTAGATAGTGTGCCTCAGAAAGGACACTGATGGTAACACATCATTTATTCCTTGGGTTTGGCCTAGCAAACACAAGGTGTTGAGGTTGAAAGTAATATCTTTTTTCCAGCTTCTCATCTCACGAGAAACTATTTTGCATATTATAGTATATTTACTTTTCTCCATCTCTTGTCCAAATTCCCTGACAAATTTGTGAATTAACACTAATGACAAGGTGATCAGAGGGCACCCACAATATTCAGCACGCTTCCAGGCTAGGGTGATCATTTCACATAAAAACAACTTTGAATGCTTACGGGCTAAAAGCACATACACCTGGTTCTCCCTGAGTTTACAATCTACAATAGCTGGAGCAACGCCCAAATGTATGTAATTTTTTCTGACATCATTGTACCATTACAATATTCAGTGGCAAAACTACAGTTATAATATAATTCAGTACCTTTCTCCAAATGCCAGTACGTGACGCCCTATGTCCTCAGTTGTTGCTTGCTGCAAGCTCGAGTATTTAGTACGCAAACCATCACTACAGTTGCACAACTATACTAAGTTTGTGCATACCTTTGATTCCAGGTTCGTCAAGATTGCTGATTTAGTTGATGCTATAGCACGATCCAGTTGGACTTGGTCAACTGCAATAAACAAGGAATTTTCCAGGCAAGTAAGTTAATTACAAATTACTAGGCCTTGTTTGGTTCAAAGTTAAAATAACTATGTTAGCTTAACCAGATTTTTTTTTTTGGCAACAAATCTAATCAGTCTAAAATATTATTTAGTTTGATTAATTGGGTTAAATAGATTTGATGTCAAAAAGTACATATTTGCCCTTTCTATTATAACAACATTTTGCACTTTTCTCGTACAAAGCCCTTTTCGTAATATGTTATTCATTCTGTTTTTTCTTATGGGTATTTACGAAAGAGATAGTGTTAGTTTTGATACGTTAGCTTACTCCACCTTTTTGTTGGGTTAGGATAACCCGGGTTAAAATGGTTAACTTGCTTTGACCAGGTTAAACTAACTCCTAATCCATATATGTTTGGGGAGTTAAACTCCTAACCCACCTCTTAACCCTGAACCAAACGAGACCCTAGAAGCCTTAATAGAATGGAGATACCTTGTCCAGGAGTTGCAATGGAGGTGAGTTCTCTGGCCGCCAAGTCAATAGCTTTAGGAACAAATGTTGGATCCTGATTATGAAACAATATCTTCATTATGCTACTGTTGCATAACAAATATACCATAAACAATAGATGATATGGTTTTGTGTATAAGCAACTGCTGTACTCATCCAGAAGGACGTTTCAGCGCAACAAAGATTATTTCTCAGCCAAAAAGAATTTTGCTCATCAAAGTAGCCATGCCCAAGTTTTCACTCCATCCAATAGCAGTTTAAAAGTATATTTTCCATCAAATGAGATGCAATGTGCATAACTGAGTCAGTTGTAGAGCTGAAACAGACCATTGTATTACAATATACACAACATGCAGTTGAATAAAGTAACTTACAGTTGATGCACGAATTCCAAAAATGCCAGTATCATTGTGAACATCTTTGAAAGCAGAGAACGATTCGATTTGCTCAAATTCATCTATGACATGATCTGCACAGAGCATACCACAAATCAGGGATTATTATTCAAAAAATTAAAGAAAACCAAGTGATGCCAAACACATAGGCCAGGACTGCTTTCAGTGTGCAGTTGAATTATATTATAATGCTACATCTTATGGCAACAATTTTGTCTAATGAAAATGGAAATAAAAGAGCATTTTCTGGTATAATCAGAAATAAAACGATCAAACTTTGCAGCATTTGTACAAGACATTGTTAGATTGAACAGAAATAGTTGTTTTTACCATAAAAAGGAATGAACTAAAATCTGAACTACACCTGTTATAATTTACAACACTTTATTCTAATAGATATCTAGTAGACACTTGAAGCAAATCCTATTTGGAAGTATCAGCTAGTTTGATAATTGAATGTTCTGCAGTTTGATAACACCAGTTTTATCATTTCACAATTTCTGGACCATCAACCAAAGTTCCCCAAAATACAATCTCTGTTGACCAGCATGCTTAAGGTTCAAAAATGGATATGACATTAGTGCCCACTATGTGTGTACACATATCATCGTAGCCAAAACAGATGTACTTACTGAGACGTGAATGCAAGCCTCTTCCATGTCTTCCCCAAGAAACTGCACCACCACCACCAAGAAGAGTCTGTAAAACATAGCATTGATCTCGCTAAAATTCTTTGGAACCATAGACATGGTAGCAAATACAATTGAAGTTTCTTGTTTGATAAAATTGTGACTCTCTTAGCAAGTTGCCTCATTAACCTGAAGAACTGATACAGTGACGAAATCTTTTTCTTTGAGCCACCCACCAGGGACCTCAAATGCCAGTGCAATATCTGTGTTCTATTTTTTTTTTTTTTGGGCCCAATGGAAAAAAGAAAGAAAATTTTAAGTCATGGAAAATATTACACAGATAGCTAGAATGCTAGATAAATAGTTTATGATCTCAATAACTACCGATGTATCTGCAGTTCGTCTATATTCTCCACCAACATATGTAGATTTTGGCTTTGTTGGTCCAGCAATGTTGGGAAGATCAGACAACAGTGGTTCAGCAACAGACACTAAGTCATCGTGATCAACACCTGATGCAGCTAGAACAATGCGGGGAGCCGTGTGGTTCTCCTGAAGTTCTTGCAAAAAAAGTCCAGATAGCATGTCAACATCAATATGTATACAAACATGATACCAAAAGGATTTTGCCTATGAATCTTACAGTTAAAAAGTCTTCCAGGGCATCTGTGTTCAGTCTGCTAATTGAAGATTCTGAAGCAATCAAAGGGTTTGCCAAAGCGCCAGAATAGCCAGTAGAATGAATAGCCTCCAAAAGTAAAATTTCTGGTTTACTTGAAGCTTCTGCAAGCTCTGCCTTTAGTTTCATCATCTACAAATTGAATAGATCAGTACAACATGAATTCCACTATTCTAGATGATAGGAGACTGGAATAATACTAAGATGAAGTACCTGTTCCTTAACCTCCCAATCAAGAAAAGCAGGATTGCGTACACAATCAACAAGCACCTCAACCATTTCGGGTACATAAGTCTTCAGAGCAGCATAAGAATAACTCATCAGCTCACGGGTAGCCGATGCTTTGGCATTGCCTCCTATTGCCTCAATTTCACGCACAATACGCAAACTGCTCCTGTTTGTAGTTGTTGTGAAGGCCAACTTTTTCAACAGTTGCGAGGCACCAATAGTTGCAGGTGTTTCATACACAGATCCACAATCAACATAGACTCCAACAGAACAAGATGAGCCCTAGACAAACAAACACAAAGCAAATTAGTATTGTTGACTTCCCAGTAGAATATACATAAAGCATGTGGATTGTAGAAATAAGTAGCACATACTGCAGATGTCTCAGAGGCAATTTTTACGCCATTTGGAAGTGTTGTGACTTTTGTCTTGCCAGGCTCTACATGATCAGGTAGTGGAGGAGGAATCGTAACTCCTGGAAGTGTAAAATCTGGAGGAGGTAATACATTTGAGTGTGCACCGGTCAGCCAGCTCCAGAAGCCACCTGATGAGCTCTGTGCAACACTTGTGCTAGCAGACCTAATTGCATAATTCAATATTTGAGCATCCGCACCACATCGCTGCAAAACAAGTGATGAGCAACTAACGTTACACAGAAGAGGCAAACATTAATGCATAGAAATCTCAATAATATCTTACATCAAAGACCACATTACCATCCTCAGTTTGAAACAAAGTTACCATCAATGGTAATGGAGGAAAGATAAACTAGAACAATATTGTTTAGCGATGGCCTTGTTTTCATATGAAACTAACTTAAGACAATATCGTATACTGAACCACAAGCACATATATTGAGCAAATGTAGCTCAAGCATGCCAACAGTAATATTTTTCAGAAGATCCTCTTCATTCAACTGTGTTAACCCTAATCATGAGTTTAGCTCAGGGTCTTTTGGCTGTCTTCCTTAAGTCAAACATGCCTCATATCAAGCACAATGGGAAAGGAAAATACCAATCAAAGATTTGGAGAGTGATGAAAACATCAAAAACTACTCGTTCAGATAACACAGGCAGAACAGGACATAGTTGACTGATGAGTTGGGTACTCCAAACAGAGGATCCACTAGACAAAACCAACATCTAAATAAATGAATCTAAAATCCAGGTATTCCACATTCCTAGTTGTATCATTGAGGAGAGTTGATTCATCTGACTATCAATGGCAATTACTCACTAATTGGCTGACTAATCAAGGAAGAACGGAACATGCCATGGTATGAAGGAGATCGTGAGGTATGTTTGAGTAGATATCTTCCTAGCCCTTCCACAATATGATAAATCCTCACTGAACATACTCAGCGTTCACCATCACATCTGAGATGATTCTGGGCACAAGCGGTTTGCCCTTTTACAAAATTTATGTTATGATATGTTGCCAAAGTTCACAATAACACAAATGCAAAGAAATGTCAATGTTTAATAGAAAATAGTATCATTCAGAAACTGAAGTTTGATGGAAAAGCAAAAGAACAGTGTTTGTACAAAGAGGGCCGGCAAATATATCATTAGATGAGAGAGTGTTGAGTGATAAAAAGTAGGAATACAACTTTGTAAATAAATATAATGTTCAAATCCCATAAAAACAGGAAAATCTGTTTGACTGTTCAGTTGATAAACTAAGAGATGACCTACAGAACATAAAATAAAATCTTCAAGGAAGAACAACTAGGAATTAAAGAAGACACTTTGCATAACTTGTTTGAAACCAACACACTACATGTTTATGTCAGTAAGCAAATTGAACATTCCTAACTTGTCAAAAACTTACAGAAACATATTTTGAAAACTGAGAAATTGCAGAACCAGCAAACTCCTTATGAACTGTATAAATATAATAAGGTCATGTTAGCATTTAGCTGGCTTGAAGCATATAGGCCTCAAGTCTTGACCTATGTCATGCTTTTGGAAATTTCGCAAGTGGCTTGCCAGCATTATTCAATGTAGTACTGAACAGATGTTATCAAGATGAAATAGAAGGCACCCATTTTGGTAACAGGAATACGGGAAAAAAGAGGGAGAATGTGATGATTTCTGGCCATTACATGGCAGCATAATGCAGATACATCCATCAAAGATGATGAAAGGTCGAATTGCCATGCAAAATACTCATATGTTGAGCAGCCACTTCAAACAAACACACCACAAATCATCCCTAGACAACAAAATAAACATCTTGAAATCATACATGCGTCTCCATAAATCTCACACACAGATGAAACGAAGACAAATAAAACAGAAATCAAGCATCACGAATTCAATTAAACTATTGCAGTTGCTTTCCTTATTAACTTTCAGCAGCAAGAGACACAATCCACCCAGCTCATTTGAACAAACTCATGCCACTCAAGCACAAATTATCGTGCCTTTGTAAACAGCCACAGGGATCCATATTTCCCCTCCTCTTAACATCAAACTTTGAAGAACAACAAATAAATGCACAGACCCCACTCATCATAACATCTCAAAACCACGCATATTCCAAACCAATAGGAAGGGATGTAATGATCATTACCTGCAATGTCCAAAATATATACTGGAAAAACTAAACATTTTCGGCTACTTCTACTCGCGGTGTCAAATCTGAGCGAGTTCACATTTCACATCAAACCGCACGAACCAACCCAACACATCTCGTCACGCCAACCTACGGCTATTTGGAGGTGAGGCTGCTTCGGATCGGATCGAGTGTCACAGGAAGAGCACCGTGGAGCTATCAGAACATCAGATCTAGCGAAATGGGGAGGGGAGGTTAGGGTTTTGGATGGGGGGGCGGCTTACCTTGAGGGCGCCGAGGCCGAAGGCGGAGCGGTACATGGCGTCTGGAGGCGGCGGAAGAGGGCTTCGCCGGAGTTTTCGCCGACGGCGAGGTGGGAGAGGAGGAGGTGGCGGTGGAGACGGGGGAGAGGAGAGAAGCAAATGGAAGGCAAGGCGATGATTACAAATGGCAATATGAGACTGGGTTAATGGAGCGATTTGGGTAATTTTCGCCGACGCACATGAAGTTTTCGGATTTTCTTTTTAGTTCTGTCCATGTGATGGTAACTAAAAATGTCGACTGCAAATTTCTAATCCAAATCAAACAACAGCATTCTTCTTAAAAAAATGCTAACAACAACAATTGCGGAGACCTATCCACCCTCGTCAATTACTTTCGTTACTACCATCCTCATTTATTGTCTTTCTTATTGTTATCACCTTTTTACTCATGCATATTAATATCTTTATTTACTATTGTGACCTCTTACTTATACCTGCTACAAATATTGTTGGAACCATGAACCACCATCCCGGAAAGATCATAGGGGAGAAGGAGGTCTCAATATCAAATAAGAATGGCGACACGCATGAATAAAAAGGGGTGATAGTGAGAAAGACAATAAATAAGGATGATAATAATGATTGCAATTGAGGAGGGTGCATAGATCTTGTAATAATAGCTTTAAAATACTATACCTTCCTAAAATATATATTTGTATATCGCATATCTTATAATAATATTTTATTTTTTCAGAAAACATATGATGTTACTTATTTAATTATCTGCTTTCTCGTAGAAATGCACCGGCATTATTACCAATAACAAAATAAAAATGAGAGATTTGATAAGTGCCCTCACAAATTTTGTATATTTCTTACAAAACTAAAAATATCTTAAATACCCTTGCAAAACTAAATATATCATAAGACTTATACTATTAATACAATATAACACATAATCAAATCTAACAAACTGACTGGTATTTCACCTTCCATTGTAAGCCTAGCTGATTGTTAGAAGAAATTTCGTAATAAAATTCGTTTCTACTCAGGACATATGTACCACATTTGATCAAATGGTTAAATGCAAAATCATTATGCATAAGTCTAAAGAAGCAAATCAATATAAAGTCATGTTCTGCTCGACAATATGAACACAATGATATATAATTTTGCCTCAAAGTTTAGTCAGTGATATGACCATCTTATTCCATTTGGTGTGTCGGTTTAGACGAAATTCGGTGCACCAACTTAGTTACACCACATAGTTAGGACAATCATAGACTATGACCAACCATGATTCCAATGTGGTCACACAAGCTAACCTAAGCCATCAAGATTCACAAAGTTTATGATCAGACAGTGAACTGTTAGTCGTGCTGTAAAGGACCCATCTGTAAATGGGTCTTAACTTTTTTGTTCCTAGTTGGAATAAGGTTTTCTATGTCATTTTGAAAACCTTATGATATGAATGGACTTATTTAATACAAGGTTACAATATGAAGAACGCAAAAATCATAAAGTCTATTCTAGTCAAACTGATGCATGGAGCTAATTGTAAATCGGTCATAACTTTTGGGTCTTTCAATAGAATGAGTGGTTCCATAATCTTTTGGAATTCTCTAAAGATGATAAACCTAAATATGTACTATTGTGGTTTGAATGGTACATTTGAAGGTTTACAGTTTGCCCAAATGTCTTATAAAAGTTGAAATATAAAAATAACTATAACATTTTATTCAATGCCCGAATGAGACAAATGAATATTTTATTGTGTTCTCCTATCAAAAAAAACACAATGATATATAATTTTTTTTATGTAAACACTCATTTCTATAGTTGATATTTTTCAAAACTTGAATAACGTGTTGAACTAGACTTGAGTTAAATCCACTCACATATGGTTTGAGCCAGACCATCACGAATTAAATGATAAATAATATAATATTAATTCAAAATTTGGGCATAATTAAAAAATAAATATAAAAATATATTATGTCTTGAGTATTCTCAAGACTACTCACTTTTGTTCACCTAGACACTCTTTTGGTCTAAGACCGTCTCCATCAAAAGACTTAAAAGGATTGATAGCCTAAAATTTAGGTATCAGTTACCCCTTTCTTACTCCAACAGAATACCTATATCGATTTCTATTTCAGGTATTGCTGCAGAGAATTGGTAAATGTAGGTATTTTCTCTCATATACCTATATCGTTTTAGGGTTTGGAGATTCTATTGGAGAGAGTAGAAATATAGATATATAATTCTTTTAGGGATGTATATATATGGGGATATAGAGATCTGATTTTAGATATTGCTGTTGGAGAAGGTCGTACACTATTTTTGAATTCAAAATTTGAAGACCCAATAATTATAATAATATTAAATCTGAAAATAAAATCCCTTTTCCTCCCTATAAAAGGGACCCTCTCTTCACTTTTGTCGCAATTTTAGCCTTCCTATAAAATAGCTCCTTTTCATTTCTCTCTTGCCAATTCGTGTTTCTTGACAATGGCTCTCATTACTTGTTGTGAGTAATTATTTTGCAGGCACATATAATCCATAGTATTGCATGCATTTATGCATGAAGATAAAAGGCTTTGGCGATAAACAATCTGGGGACCCGTTGATTTGTGCGCTTTCATAATGGCGCTTGATTTTATTGCAGATGTGCTCGATGAAGTACAGGGGCACCAAACATAGAAGTTTTTTACCCATCCCATGGCAAGGAAAATAAAAATAGAATTTAACCTCGCGGGTTGTAGGTTCGCCCCATTAGTAGAGAGGACAACAAAGTTCTAGTAGCAATATGAGCATGATTTGTCACATCGTATTTCTTTTTGAAAATTCTTCTTGAGGCCAAATCTCTTAAAACAATGTGAGCAGCTCTTAGTCAAAGCCTTCCATCAATAGGTTCAATACATGGTGTGACCTTGAATCGCCCTTTTTTTTCATCTTGTCATCGAAAGTTTATGTCAGCATAAAGACTATCATCCAACTGTAAAGGGGAGTTTGATTCATTGTGTCTAAGGATCGGATTTGGGGAATGCACGATCACAATACGTCACTCCAAATCTACACTGAAATTATTGAGACGATTTATTTAGAAGTTATCTTTAATGTTGAGTCATCTAGAGGTGTAATCGACATCAAATTTTTCTAGTCGACAATAGAATCATGCAGAAATATCCCCACCAAATTTCACTTTGATTACAGGTTGGGAAGACTTGCATAAACTTGTGGCAAATAGATCACGTTCTGCCAAATTTCAGCCTGACCTTTCGGTGGAAGATGATTTATAGTTTTTGATCCAGAGGTCTAATTGACCTCAAATTTTTATGGTGGACAATGGAATCTTGATGAGAGGTCGGAAAGACTTCAAAAAATTATGGCAAATAGATCATGTTCTTCCAAATTTTAGTTTGACCTATTGGTGGAAGATGATTTATAACTTTTGATCCAGAGGTCCGATCGATTTCAAATTTTTGTGGCGGATAGTAGACTTATGTAAGAATATATCCACCAAATTTGATCTTGATCATACGTCATGATGGCAAACAAATTGTGTTCAGCTGAATTTTAGTCTAATGATAGTGATACATTATTGATAACTTTTGATCCAGTAAATCAATGATTATTCATGATTCTATCCATATTGGATAAATTCTTTATACTAATTTAGAGTGAAATCAGAGGAATGCTAGGGTAAAACTTCGATTAAAACGATGCAGTAGAAAGCAACGTGCGACTTGAAGGACATGATCGTTTGTGGATTTTGCTATTCATCATTTTCCATATTAATGAAGATGCATCAAATTTTTATGACAAGTAGGAGACTCATGCAATAATATCTCCCCAGAACAAAATTTTGCAAAGGTATATATGAAATTCCACCAAATAAAATTGATTAAAAAAATAAAAGCAGAACCAGATAAAGAAAGGCCAACCCTTTAATGGGCCAGACCAGCAAAATAGTCGAACTATTGGGCCCAGTTCTTGAAGAGTTGGCCCAGCTAATTTATGGGCTAACCCATCTAAATTGTAAGAAAGAGACCCTCTTCTCTTTCCCCAATCACTTTCACTTACCGAGATCTGGGCCGACGATGGGCCCCACTCGGAGGCTTAATTCGTTTTTTTGTTCTTAATTAGATTTCTCTTTTCCACCATAAAATTTACGAAAAGTAATCTCTAAAAATTTGTATTTGAAAGAAGGCACCAGGCAAACTACAAAAACAACCATCCCAAAACTACCCCTTCCCTCCACAACCCACCACCCCTCAACCGCCACCGCCGCGGCGATGTACTCGCCGACGGCGAACCGCACCAGTACCCTCCTGGCCCTAGGGCTGGATCCAACCACTACGCTTCCGGCGCACCGTGGTCCTGTGCGTCTCCTGCGGCAACACGCAGGTCATCGCATACAAAGAGGAGAGACGGTTGCCTCGCGAGGGTATAGCATCGAGCAGGTAACCTGTTCGATCAAATGCCATGAATTTTCATAGCTTTCTTTTATTGTTGTTCTAGTTGTAGGGCGCGCGCTAGCTTGTGCCAACCAATGTGCCAAGCGCATTGAACTAGATCGAGTGGTGCTGTACGCGCCCAATGGGCATTGGGAACACTTAGGTAATGATGTACAGTTCGGAGAGTTGAAGAATTGCTCTCTCTCTCTATGTCTCAAAAGGAGAGTGAATGATCTTTGGTGAAACTATCGCAAGGTGTATCGCACTTTTGGCTAGACTATTTATGTTTGCTTTCGTGCAAGGCCAATAAAACTTCGATGCCTCTAGTTTGGAGCGAGCATACAAGTATGAGGATGCAGGTGGATTTTGTTCTTCAGTTCTCTTGATTGTTCGCGGGAATAACAATAGCAGGGGCCTTTGTGAATTGGTGGTATTTAGTACAACTATATTTAGAAATTGTTGACATGGAGATAGAATTGCTCGTGGTAAAAGAACATATTTGGATCGACTTGGAAGGATATTTTACAAGTAACTTGATCCATGGATGAATAAAAAAATATTGGGTTTTGCTAATGGGTAGATATATGTTTTTTTCTTTTCTTTTCTTACATACACCATTCTCCATTTATTAGATCAAACTCTTTTCCTTTGATCTAGTCTTACAGGATTCGCCTAACTCCCTCCTTAACTTCTTTGGCAATAACGACTCGATAGCGGGTGGAGGTGGGATAGCAGTGGCGTCGCCAGCCGTGGGTAGTAGCGGTGGGAGGTGGCGGCTACAGGAGATAGAGAGGGGCTAGGCGGCGGTAGCTCTATTGGCCGCGAGCGGCAGCGGTGGGAGGTGGCGGCTGCGGAAGAGAAGGTGGAGGACTAGGTGGCAGTGGTTTTGTTGGCCGCGGGTGGTAGTGGCTGGCGGAGGAGGAGAGAGGAGGAGTCGGGGGAGGACGGGGTGGTGGTGCTAAGAGAAAGAGGGGGAAGACGAGGAAGAGAGACGAGGATGGAGATTGAATGTAGGTTTTAAGTAAGTGGTGTAAATAGTATAATTTTTTTAATAAAAAACATGTACATGTTATGTTATCTAGACTCCCCAAAAAATATTTTCATTTTGGCTTGAAAATTTTCATTTGCCAATAGTTGCTTGCTACCCACTGCACCTACTTATGTTGAGCATTGCACGCTGGGACTAAATTTTTGTGAGCATCCGTTGCTGCTAACCATATTAGACACAATTTTGCCATAGTTGACAATGAAGTCTTCCGTAAGCATGATACTGTCCATGTCCATCTTTAATAATGTAGAGGAACACATTTAACTATGAAGTAATCATATTTTTGTGTCAATGTTAATGAATGGTTTTATTTGCCTCTCACAATTTCCTCTTGCTTATGTTCAAGATCTATGCACATCCTTTTGTTGTATGTGTTTTCAATTATATTAAGTTCATGTTATCCAGAAAGATTGCTTACTCAGTACTCACCATGGATCCATAGTGCTTTTGATTGGTTAGCTATGTACCATAGTACACAAGGGGTGTGTTTGTTTACTTGCATGATATTGAGTTTAGCTCGTATCTGTGAAATAAGTTGAGTGAGACAGACTATGAAGATATAATTGGATGATGTTTGGTTGGTGTATGAGATAGTGCGAACTGAGATGATATATTGTTTGATGTAAATAGAAAAATATATAAGGTAGAAAAAATACTATAAAAACTAGTAAATGTTTTATTTCACTTTAATAGTTCTTATTTTATCTTAATTATTCTTACTCAACATTAATCAATATTAAGAATCATTAATATACACTAATCACTCTCTAATCATACAATTAAATGAGTCAAACTTGCAGAAACGCTCAGAGGTTGTGTTTCTCCTAGGTTAGACTCATGAAGACTTTTTGTATGATTTGAGTCAGACTCAATTTTATATGTAGGCAACTAAACATAATACTGTTGCATCCCAAAATCAGGTCAAACCGAAACATAGACAACTAAACACATCAAAGAGTTCTTGTACTCATGTATAATTCAAAGTTATTGATCCAATTTAAGGACTGTAGTTCTCTAGTTGTGCTAATTAACATTAATACCACTGTTAAATTGTGATTTTCAAAGTCAAGGTGTCAAATTGAAGCTTTTCAACGTACATGTGATAAATCTACCAAAACTCAAAAGCATTGGTGGATACAATACATTTCATTTTTTTTTAAAAAAAAAAAATCTTAACCACGTGCTGTGTTATGTTAGAGTCTCTTTCGGTTTTTACCTGTCACTTCTCAAATGAGCAGAAAGATTTCAACATTCCACTTGTAAACCGTTGAAGCTAATATCCCTTAGTGGCAGAGTTTACCAATGGTAATTTTTCTTGGGAACAGAAGAATTGGTCTTGTTCTCTAACGCCTACACCGACTTTTGCATTGTTCATGCAGAATTTTAGTATCTCTGAAGCTTATTGAGAAAAGTATTTTAAAGCACCAGACCTAGTTGTAACTTGGCAAAAAATGCATGCACTATTTATGTACCTTCTGCTCTGTATTGAAGCCCATCCCGGCCAGCATTTTGTGTTTTCTATGTATTTTTTTTCCTAGTTTCATAGGATATCATGTATTATTGGTAGCACACATTTTATTTTATGAAAATCAGACTACATATTGTTAATTATTTTTTTTACAATGTTGTTCCTTGTTCAGCTTGCAAAGAAAAGATAGAACTATGTTGTAAAGGGGAGGATGGATCACTTAAGTTGTATTGAAGGAAGTCCTTGAAACTCTTCTAGCTCTTTTAGCTCCTCTGGATGATTTATACTTCTGCTTAAGTGGTACTCTGTCCGACTTTCCAGGCAACAGTATTTGCTGTGCTTGTTGAAGTCACAGAACGTGCCATGGCACATTGTGATTCTAAGGATGTTGTCATTGTTGGTGGTGTTGGATACAATGAACATTTTTTGCAAGAGATAATGACTGATGAGGACTATGTGTTCAGAAAGGGTGGTTGACTGTTCGCAACTGATGGTCGGTATTGTGTGGACAATGTGGTGATGATTGCTTATACTGGTTTACTGGCTTATGGACATCGTGTTACCACTTCCCTGGATAAATCAGCATTTATGCCAAGCTTCTGAACTGATGAAGGTCATGCCATTTGGAGGGAGGAGATGCTACTGTTAACTAAAATCCATGTTGATGCAATGGCGGAGCTGTCCAAAGATGAAGCCCATACGGCCCTACATCAACTTCAATTACTGTTGATTCCTGAGGTATAATTGTATTTGCTCATGTTAACTAGTGTAATTTAGACAGGAAAGTTTACTCAGTTGAGATATCTTCTGGTGAATTTGGAACCTAATAGAAACAAATTATTTTCGTTTCAAGGGTGCTCTACTGATTTCCAATGATGTGTGCTTACCTAACATTATATGATACATAATTGGAAAGTCCTTGTTTTAGTGCTGTACCACAGATTGTCTTTTAGCTTGTTGAACAAACAAATTCCTCATAATCTGATCATATTCCCTCTGTTTTGGTTGGCAGAATATAAATAGCTTGGAGTAAGACAACATTCTGAAGTAGCTGGGCACGTTTATAACTAGACAACACACTCAGTTAACTGCAATATGATCTGATTTTACTTTGAGGCCCCTTTTTTAAAAAAGAAAAATCGTCGAAATCAGCAATTATCTCTATGTTTTTATTTGCTTATCCTTCTCATACATTTGCTCATGTATTATTTGCTTCTTTCTATAAAGTAGCTGTTGCAATGTGATCAGCTAATGATTGTCGTTTTCCTTTTTGTCAAATAGGTGAATACTTAAATGACTACCAGCGGACGCATGTGCGAGAAACTTGTGCTTGATAACGTTAAAAAGTCCTCATGGCGCATGGGAGGGGACTCCTACTAGTTGTGCTTTAAGCATGACCACTACAGGTTTAAAGCAAACGATTGTATGAAAGCTCACTACAGGTTTAAAGCGCACGATTGTACTTAATTTGTTGTTTGTTGTAATTGATATTAGATGACAGCGTGGAAAGCTCACTACATGATCTAGTTAGCCTCTTCTGCTAATATCCCTTGTCGTTTTCATGTAGCACACAAGTTAACCACTTGATCAACTGTAAAACTTTGACAAGCTAACAATTTGTTCCTGGGACCGATATCTCCTGTCTTTGTCATTCCTTTTCCCCTTTTGGTGGCTACTTGTTTTCAAGAAGTATGTTGAGATTTATAACTGCATCTGATATACCATATGTATACAATTGCAATGCACAAAGCAGCTATGATAGACCGCGGTGTAAGATCGCTGTCTATCCACCTACCGAGGTTAATTGTTTATTCTTTTACAGAAAGTATTGCTCTTGTTATTTTTTTTGTCTTCAGAAATTCCATTGAACAGATGGGTGCAGTCTTCTCCTGGTAGTTCAGCTTACTCTTCGTAAATTACCAATTGGTTAAATACAGCGTGTTAGTAGCATGTGTATTAGCTACGACTAAAGCATCACATTTTGCACATCTTACAAGTAATGTATTGCAATTATTATGGCAGATCTATTGGTTGGCCAGAATTGCGACCTGAAGCATGTCCTCTTCCTCTCTGAAGAACTCATGCGAATTAATCAATCGAGGAAATAGTCATGGACAATATTTATGAAATCTTATTGAGGTGTTCTATCATTGTGCTGACAGTGAGGCATGCTTAACATACCAGTCCAGGAAGTACATGAAAGGTAATGATGCATAATGAGGCCTGGAATTTTCCAGTAACCCTGCAAGATGTCGTGTCAACATTGGGAGGGTTACCAAGTCATAATGGCTTGATTTATCGATGAGAGGCACAATGCAACACACTGGGAGGGAGACTGATCGAGATGGATATCCCTCTTGGAGGGCACGCAGGTATTTCTTGACTGGAGTAAGGTGTAAGGGAACTGGCCTGGGAAGAGGTCCAAATATAGTTGAACCTAACCTTATCATACCCCTGGGCTAGCTATTGCTGATATCTCTTTGCAGACACAGATGACTGATACCATCGCCGTCACGGTCGTGGTCGTGCCCACTTGGGGACAAGTGAGCCCAGGCAGATCCCTCTACTACTTCTAAGTTGGGTCCCAGGAAACCTTCTCCACTGTTTTTATCGGTCATATATGTATACTTTCCATGACAGTGTTAGCCCAAGATAGCTGAACTGAACAAAGCAATTTGCATCCTGGGCCCAGCTGTCTGTACAGATCAACTATGAATAGCCTCAGTATAAGCTTGGATGTGGCCTTCCAGAAGAGAAGCTGAGACTTCTACTGGACGGTGCTTACTGTATGGTACAAAACTACATGCCAGTCACCACCGGTTTGTCGAAAACTGGTCAGTTTTTGGCGGTTTTCTGGTTGGTTTATTTTATTTATTTTGTTTTTATTCTCTCATGTCTTTGGTGTTTTCTAAAGCTTATGTAATATCTAATATGGTTATTCCAGATGGAGTACCCTGAAAATCGGTAGAAATTGGCCATACCGCCTATGACCATGTTGACTAGTAAAAGGTGGTAACTGGCTTCCTTGAGTTCAAAGAGTTTTATAAGTTGGATTTCTCAACATAGTTGCCAGATGGTTTAAACTTCTCAGTACAAAAGAGCTTAATGAAGCTTATTTGAAAAACTACTACAGCAGCACCTTATTTGGAGGGTTTAAGTTTTTTATAGCTTTAGATTTAAGCTCAAACCCTCCCAAATGGTGTGTTAACTGATAATGGTTTGCATTTTTCAGATACAGTGATTAAATATGAGCACATAGCAATGCAGAGACTAGCCATAGGGTGCTGCTTGCAGGAGAAGGTTGCTCCCCCTGCTGGGCATGCACCATTGCAAGTATTTTATATCTGCTCTAGTTTATATGTACTGTTGGGTCCATCAAGTGTGTACTGCTCTATTTGCCTTGGGTAGGAAGCAAACTCTGGGATTCACATCTCTCTCTCTCTCTCTCTCTACAAGAGCACAAGCCCTCATGCCAAAAAGGATAATCATTTGAGCACAAGGCCTTCATATGCCCATGTGAGAGCCCTCACCTCCCCACCCCTTCTGTTCTCCTGTTGCAATTTGCAAGTCCCATTATTGTGCATTGGAAAGAAATACACCTCTACATCATTTCATGCAAGAGCGAGTAAAGATATTTTTCCCTTGCCCAACACTCATATACCTACTTTACACATACATACTGTAAATCTCAAGAAGCCCAGATTAATTAAGCCTTTTTGTGTATTGGATTTCTTTTGTGTGTGTGTATATGTGGAATCTGCCGTAACAGCTGTGGTGTGGTGAGGCAGCAGTTTCTCTTGCCTTTTACTTTAAGCTGTACTAGCTAGCCATATAGCCTCTGAAGTCCTATAAAATATGTGTGCATCAACATCAAAGGTGGCACGGTATCATCTTAGAGGCAGATTAATTTACTACAGATGAAAGGTGTGCATGTCTTATGTTGTGTTTAGGAGATAGAGAGAAAGATACAAGGGGGGAGAGAGAGTGAGAGTGTGTTTTGAGTGTGTTTTGTGGGGGGGGGGGGGGGGGGGGGGGGGGGGGGGGGCTGGGTAAGGATGGGCCCTTTAACTTTTCCTCATGAGGTGTGGCTTCAGTTAAAGTAGGCAGGAATTCTGCTCCCTCTTGTATTAAACCGGTGAAAGCAGCAGCCTGCCTGCCTCATTTTTTTTTTTATCTACATCTTCTCCTCACTGCTTGCTCTCTCCTTTCTTTGCTCTCCTAGTACTACTTCTCTCCTTGCCTTCTTCAGTTCAGTTTTTTCTCTTCTTGCTTTCTGGAATTGTGCTTATTGATCATATGCTTGTTTGATTGCTTGCAGGTAGGGAAAAGGACACATATACATGTATGAGCACGCGTCGCGGCAGTCGCCTATGAAGAAAAGATGAATAGAGGGCATTTAGGATCGATCAGCAGCTCCGAGCTCATCGACGCGAAGCTCGAGGAGCACCGGATCTCCACCTCCAAGCACTGCCCCAGCTGCGGCCACAAGCTCGACTGCAAGCCGGTAAACATGTGAAGAAGCCATATCAATTCTCTTTTGTGTGCCTATGCACACGTAGTTGCACCTCACTAGTGCTAGCCCTTGTGGTTCTTGGTGCAACTTTTACTGTTTCTTCCATGGAATTGATTGGTGCAATTGCAAGATGTATAGGATTGGGTCGGGCTGCCGGCCGGCGTCAAGTTCGATCCGACAGACCAGGAGCTGATCGATCACCTCGAGTCCAAGGTCAGGGAAGAAGGCTCGAGATCTCATCCTCTCATAGATGAGTTCATACCCACAATAGATGGGGAAGATGGCATATGTTACACACATCCAGAAAAACTCCCAGGTGAGCTAGCTAGACCCAGCAAGACATGCACAAAAATATATATGAACTGCATGCTAATACAGATATATTCCTTGCTTCTTTTTTCCCTCAACTTTGGCCTTGCTTTTCATGGTGTGTTCTGTTGAATTTATTTCACCATGAATTGTGTTTGTGTTGTGGGGGGTTTTAGGATTTGGGATATGGCATATATTCCCTTGTTTGTTCTTGATGTGCTCTACCCTCTATTCTTAAGAGTCCTCTACGTGTGCTCTTGAGGGGTATATGCAAAGAGAATTATTGTTTATGGAAAGTTGTGCCTAACCTCTCTCTCTCTCTCTCTCTTCATGATGGTAAGATGCTTCTGAAGTTTCCAAATAGGTTTCCTTCTCCCTTTCTCTCTTTCACAAAGGTTTGTTGCGTCTGCCAAGAAATACAGGCCACCAAAGAGCTCACTACTTCACCAACCTCTCTTACAATTCTTGCATACATGGCTTGTTATGGGCAGGTGTGACAAGAGACGGGCTGAGCAAGCACTTCTTCCACCGGCCGTCGAAGGCGTACACGACGGGCACGAGGAAGAGAAGGAAGATACAGACCGAGTGCGACGTGCACAAGGGCGAGACGAGGTGGCACAAGACGGGCAAGACGCGGCCGGTGATGGTGAACGGCCGGCAGAAGGGGTGCAAGAAGATACTGGTGCTGTACACCAACTTCGGCAAGCACCGCAAGCCCGAGAAGACCAACTGGGTCATGCACCAGTACCACCTCGGCGACCTCGAGGAGGAGAAGGAGGGGGAGCTCGTCGTGTGCAAGATCTTTTACCAGACGCAGCCCAGGCAGTGCAGCTGGTCCTCCGACCGGGGCGGCGCCGCCGTGGTGGCAGCGGCAGTGCAGGAGCAGCACAGGAGGGATAGTGGCAGCGGAAGCTGCTCTTCGAGGGACCATGAGGTGTCAGCGACATCGCACGCAGCACAGGCCAGGTTCCCCGCGGGGTACGCGGTGACCGCGGCCGTGGACATGCAGCAGCACATGAAGCAGGCTGCCGACCACTTCAGCTTTGCGCCTTTCAGGAAGAGCTTTGAGGAGGTAGTCAACTAATCTTTTCAATAGCTCATTAGTCACAACATGGAGCCAAGTGCAATCTAGCACTTGTTTGGTCTAATTTAAGTTTTTTCAATGGCCTACCTTATATGTATTTTAGCTTATAAACTCAAGTTATTTTTCTGCCAATTTAAACTTATTTACAGGCTTTTAAATAAACTTTTAAGGGAAGATACTGTTAAAGTGTATTGGATGAGTTACATATAAGATAAGCACCGTTTATGAAGCCGAAATTAGACCAAACACACTCTTATTCATAGATGAATGGCGCATGGGTTGTGTACTTTGTCCGGATACACATCATGTAGATCATGCAAGCCCTTAGTCCATTCCCATGCACGCATGCATGCATAAGTTTCTCTTTTTTTCATTTCATTTTTTGGTACGTATATATATGCTTTCTGTTTAATTAGTTGAGCTTCCCAGTTGCATATGGATCGAGGAGCGGTTATGGTAGCTGACCAAATGTGCAGGAGCTGCCTATACATATTAAGGAAATGATGAACTATACACCACGACTTGGACCCTTTTAGTTCGAGCCTCACATCATTTTACTGATATCACAAGCAACCCTAGAAACGATCCACCCACCGTGAAAGCAAAAACTACCAATAAATTTCTTCTGAACGGTTGATGCGTCAGAATAATTCTTAATTTTGTCTCCGACAAAAGATTTAAACAAAACGCAATACGTAAACAAAAAGAAACCACATGTGTGTGTGTGTGTGTGTGTGTGTGTGTGTATGGATTTTAACCATGAATGCTTATATATAGGCATGCATGTTTATATGTGAAGCAGGTTGGTGTAGGTGATCAGGTGCCATCTGATGGGCGTGAGGAGCATGAGAACCACCACATGCAGTTGCAGCATCACGTCGGCCAGGAGCATCAGCCGCACCACCGGACAGTGCTCGCGACAACGGCGGTGCCCGCCACGGCTTTCCTGATCAGTAGGCCCGCGAACCCCGCCTCGACGATAGTGTCGCCGGCAATGCAGCACGCGTCGGTCGTTCTTGATGACCAGTTTCATGTCCCTGCCATCCTTCTTCACCATGACAAATTTCAGGTGCATTTTTCCAAAATACTCTTTCATTATGTAATTCATGCACGTACTTGTCCATCATGTTGCATACATTTGATATGTCTGTTCTTTGTATACTAATTGAAACATAAAAAATTGTTCAAAAGGAGCTGCTGTAGCTGCTTCTTGTCTAAACAAACTTAGCAGAGAATTGCTAATTGAGGGATACATCTTACTTTTATATATATAATTAAATCAACCAGTTGCTTTCTTAACATTAATTTATAGTACTGGGACAGTTTTTACAATCCAAATTGGGTATAGAAAACCTCAAACACCATCTAAATTGTCAAAAATATTTTTCTGATTTTGTAGAGTTAACAAGTCCTAAAATTAATTAATTTTAAATATATAATGTCGTTTTATCAGATGTGTAAAATACTATTTGTTTTTTCTAAAAAAATTGTTACTCCACTTCATAGGTAGACACTTTCTTTTTTTTTTCCTGAGACAAATCATATGACACTTCAACTTATTTCTGTACATGTTTATGGGGGAATTGTGAAATTTTTTTTTTTGTGTAGGAATGGAGCATGTGGTAGGGTTGTACTGTTGCATTAATCTTACCAAAATAAAATTTTCAGGATAAAAGGTACTTCTCAAAAGATTTTTCGATAATATTTCAAACTGCCCACAGCTTAGGTAGTACATATAATTTAAGTCAGTAAATTAATATTAGTCGGTCTACTGTTATTCTCTTGTGTTCAGTGGTAACCAATTACTATATCCATAAGCTAAGCACGAAAAAGATGCTCCGATTTTGTACATCCGTTAAGTGAATTTGTCATTTAGTCATCCCAAATGCCATTTGAATTTGTTAGCGCAATGAGAGCTCATTTTATGGTCGTACATTTTTGGTTAAATCAGAGACCAGGAAATACTTCATGCCACGACTTTTTCCGATAGTTCTTTTACCTTTTATCTGCTCTTTACTGAAAGAATGATTTAAATTACTGTTCCATTTAAATACTAATAACCAAGAACATGCAACAGCATCAGCAGCAGCAGCAACAGCAGCAAAAACTTGACCACAGATCAGCTGGCTTAGAAGAATTGATAATGGGCTGCACTTCCACAAGTACAAAAGGAGTAAGTTTCCTTCCATTTCTAATTGCCTCAAGAAAACAGAGATAAAAAGAACTATCCAATATGCATATAACACTAAACTTTTCACACAATTCTAGTACAGTACATTTTTTCTTCCCTCCTTCTAACCGAGGAATGCTTTGACGACTTGTAGCAAAAAAAAAAAAAAATGCACAGATCCTAGAACACTTATAATTATTAATGGTTTGGTATATATCAACTTATATACATGTGTTGGTCCATATATATTTACATGAGAAAGTTGCATAGTTTCATACAAATGGGTGAGGGCTCAGGAAAGAAAGACTGCATCAGGGGTCTAGAGGAAACTTCAGTGTGGGGCCTCACAGTTCCTATGTCCTTACTACTCTGAAACAGACCTTCACCATGACAGCTTTTTCCTCCCATTTGCTTAAGTGTTTATATTATTTATTTCAGATGCTTTTGCAGCATGCATTCCAACAAAATCACAATGTGTAAAAGAGAGAGAAGAGACATGGGAGAGTAAACAATCTTGTCATCCTAGTAAGGTAGAAGAAACACAATGAATATATGCAAACAAGGACCACACTTTGCTTTGAGTGCCAAAGGAGAGCCCAAAGACCAACGTAAAAACAAGGCCATACTTTCTTTGCTTTCATGACTATATAGGTGAAAACAAGAGCTTTTTCTCCGTGTCGGTCGCCTCCCTTTTCAGACTATATGCATGGCCTCTTATAACCAGTGTGTAGTTTGTTTACTATTCTATCTTGTAAGGAAAAAAAAAAAGGCAAAAGGGGAAAGAGAAAAAAAACAGCATTTGCTCTTTGTTCTTTTTCTCTTTTCTTTGTATCAATTCACACTGCATCCATGAACTTGCTTTTAACATTGCAAGTCATCATTGTTTTAGAATTGTTTTAATTTCCTGATATTTACAAGTAGATATGTACTCTTGAATATGTCAACTTGGATAGAATTGGAAGTTTTTAATAAAATTAATTCACTTTGCTAACTGGTTAATCCAATAACTATTAGACGGTGGGTGTATAATTATTTTGATGCTTAATATGCGGAGATTCGATCAATATATATAGTTCATCACTACCGAAGAAATATATTTTATCAAATATTTTATTTAAAAAAATAGTCGAGCAACTCTGAAAAAGATCTCATCTTACTTCTTTTCATCAATCGTGTTTACATTTTGATTAAAGCAGAGAGTAAATGGAACATATCAGTCCCTTTCTTTATGTCATGCGCAATCCTTTCTTGAATCCTATACAAGATTTTACAAGAGATTAATTTCTTGAGAATGTTGATACATGTACATTGCTGTAAAATTCTTTTCATTACTGTATCAGCAGCCATCTTTCAAGTGATACTGTGTTTCCTCCCTCACTCAACTGTTGCACTCCACTTAAGCTTGTTGCTTTTTTGACCCCTTTTGCTGTTCTACTGCAGGAAACTTCACTTCCTCACTCCCAAGAGACAGAATGGGCTTACCAATACTGGCCTCCTGACAACCAAGATCATCATGGATAGTAGCAACAAGGCTGTTAAATAGTGGTGAATACAAAAAAAAGAAAGAAAAACTAACCACAATCTATTTCACTAGTATGGTCTCTTTCTCCTTAAATACACAGTACTATTGCTTTCTTGGAGGATGTACTACTGCGGGGAGAAGAAAAGAGAAAAGATATCTCTATAGATCTCTGTGCAAAATAAAAAGGAAAAAAAATAGAAGAAATTAACTGTGTAACAATCCAAGATAGAAGAGACAAAGGTATCAAAGGAAAGGAAAAGAGAAGAAAAGAAGGGGGAGAAAAGATTGGGAGAAAAGTTATTGTTGTGCTGACATCAGAAATGGAGCCTAACTTGCCTAGATGCAATCAGTATTAATGCACCTTAATCGAAGTTATTATAATCATCATCACATCATGGTTTATCACAACTTTTGATGTGTATTAGATATTTTCCAATTGTAAAAAGTAGTATCGATCTTTGTTGCTTATACCTTACTTTTTTCTTCTTTTCTTTTCTTTTCTTTAGTTGGGTATGCATTTTCTCTTCCCTCGTTCTCCAATTGCATCAAGGAGAAAAGAAACTTAATAATAAGTTTTTTTCCGGTTTGGGAAGGGCAAATGTGCTTTAGTTTTGATTATTGATGTTATAATTTTGATCTGTATTGAGTTGGAAGTCATATTTGAGCTTGTTTTCAAAACTATCTTGTTTCTTTGGGGCTAGTTTAATAATGCTTGATTCATTCACTATTCTTGGTTCAAATCCTATGTGTACATTTATAATATTTTCCCTAACCCTTATTTTTGTGGATTATAAAGCTTTATTTAGAAACTATAGAAGTTTTTTTTCCTATCAATATTGCAATTAGTGTGACTTCAATGTTCATTGTTTATACTAGCAAGTAGCATCCGGCAAGTAGGTTTGCAAAGGGATAAAAAAAGTTCACGACAAATTTATGCATCATTTATCAATTTCTATAAATTTATGGCATGTTTTTGGTGTTTCTATTAGAGAAAATTGTTTTATACCATCATAAAGTTTACAATTTTGTTTGTCATTTGGTGTGTCACTTATAGATGGGTCTAATCTTATTTTATCAGTCTCATAATAAAAAATTACAATAGTTTTCAATGACATAAAACAAAATTTTCCTTCGTTATTTCATACCAGGAAAGTAGTATCCACTAAGTACATATTCTACAAATGAACAAATATTCCCTGATGTGCAGTAATGGTTATAATATACCTATACTTCTCATGTAATCACAATGTACTTATCATGTAATCAGAATGGTTTTAAAATGCATATTTTTTATATGATGAGCATATGCTGAACCAACTAAAACTTTCATGAATTAACTAAATTGCAAAGGTAACAATTCTTTAATTTCTTCCACAGAACATACCTAGTTAATTTTTTAACAGAAGTACAATCTCAATGAAAAAAAAGTCAATTAATGAGGAAAAAAAAACAGAAAGTAGTATGTGCTTGTTTTAAGGTTGTTGCATGCATCTTCTATCATAATGCTTCTGTATCGAGCTGTGCAAACATTCCACATTTATGCGCACATATCTTGATCCATTCTTTCTTTATTTTAGCTGTGCATTATCTATTCTTATGTATATATGGACAAGTCACAAGGCTCGAACTATATATAGTTTAGAACAAATTAAAATGATATAGTGCTAAAGCTAAAAATTAAAGGGTACCAGAGTACTTATTCGAGTAATTTTCATTCATTAATTCCATTTTCATGTGGGATTCAGCATCGATCCCAAAATAGTCAACCTAAAGCTCGAAATGCTCTCTACATGGATTCTATTTGAAAGTGCTTTTTCTCCAAACTGTTGGAAAAATGTGACGCAAACTTAAGTAGAACAACCAACATATATAATTGATACACCTAGGCGGCTAGGCACCCGCACTAATTCTTATATAATACATGTGTATCTTTAGTTTTTGAATAGTATGATGTCTTCTTTAGAAAACTATCAATTTGCTACATATAATTTCTGAAGTATACATATGAGCTAAACAATTTACCACCAAACTTCTAGATGTAGTAAATTGTTTTTGCAATCCACACGGTCTTAAAGATGTACTTATAGTGGTGAAAACATCAAATTACAGCAGATCAGTACGGTACAATTTTCTCTACATTAATTTCGCTTAAAAACAAGATATTCACCTTTTATTTTCACCATTTACCAGAACGATTAATTTATAAAGAGAGCATGCTGTGCCGTTCAAATTTCTCAAAACAGTATTAAAGCAGTACTACTGATCTCAAGATGGATGTGAATAAGACCATCCATGCATGCATGAGGCTAATTGCATTAAAGTTGCATGCATGTGGACCATATGTTCATGCATGGTTTGCTTTGGATGTACGTGTGCGTGTGAAGGACATATATCATATATATGTCTTTAAGTAATTAGCTACTACCAGCAATTAAGTGTAAATGTGTAATTAACCTTACCTTATGTACGTGCGAAGCTTCTCTGCAGTTTCACGAGACACATGGAATAAAGACTTCGTGAGAGTGTGATGCATATGATTGGTCCGATCAGTAAACTTCTTCTTTTTTTTTTGCCTTGTCAGATTTAAGCACGTTGTATGATTGGTTTGGTGCGGCTGTGATGTGCATCTTACGCTTGTGCATGTTCATCTCGTTCTTGGTAATTTACATCTTTCTACCGGTATTGAGAGTAATAGAGTACGCTCTAAAAATGACTTTAATTATCGTGAGTGCCCATGATTAGAATATTTTTTTTTAAAAAAAAAACCGTGTAGATGATACCAATGGATTTTGAACCCACTGAAAGATATGTTTGAGAAAATAATTATTGCAAATTAGTTGTTCAAACGAAGATATGCAAATATATATTTTAAAGCACTAACAATTTCTCTTGAAACATTGGGACTTAATTTTCCCCTTCAATTTCAGACATTCAAAGCTTGATCCTGTATTTGACATGCTTTGAAGTTTGAAAGACACAACTATTGATTTTTCTTCTTTATGATTAATGTGAAATCTTTAGAACAAACTTAAAGTCTCCAATTACTAATTTTTATTATATAAAATTATTAATTGATATATGTCAAAAAAAAAGAAATCAATGTGCATTACATCTTCTTTTTTCGTAAAATCACGATATAGGTAATTAAGGTGCCAAGGAAATTCATGCATTATGTTAACAGATAGATATAGATAGAATGAGTTTGAAAAAAAAAAATGTTCAAACACACAATTAAGTGGTAACAACAACAACCATTAAATGAAATATGGACCGGTAAACCTCACACCCAATGTACTATAACAAATTTTATTTTTTAGCAATCCTCCGTCTAATTTTAATTTTCCCTTAAATGAAACACGATTATTTTACAAAACGTTCACCAAAGCATCAAAAGGTTGGTACTCTTTACCAATTGATGCATGGACTATTTATCAAACTATACAAGTTATGCTGTATGTTTTCTCTTTTCAGAACCAAGCTAGCTAGATACCTTCTAGGATTCACAATTCATTATGATCTCAACCAAAGCAGCATATACTTTGTTTATTTAGGTTCGATCAAGAAATATAGTGATGATATATAAGAACACACTAGCTTACTAGTTAGTGATGAAGCAATATCTTTATATTCTGGTACTATCATTAGATAATGCAGATCTTTCCTTCAGATAGTGCAACTCCTTGGAATATTTCTCTCTTCTTCTTTTTTCCTAATGTGCTTAACCTTTCTGTACCATCATGGAATTTTGTTAGGTAGATGCTTCACTTGTTCTGATCAAATACAAACTAATGGAGCTCTTCTAGGGCTAGCTTAATCTTAGTTCAATATATAATTAATTGTTGTTGAGAATCTTAATCTGTAGCATGAGGACAGATGCCTTACTTTTGCATAAGTTAGGTAAAGAAAAGGGATGTTCCTCATCATGTATATATAGTTTTGTTTTGCGTTTCTTTTTTGTTTGTTATGTCAGCAATGAGCCAACTAGGAGTGTACAATCCCTGTTAATTTCATGATTAATTGATTCACTCTTATGTCTTAATTTGTCCCAAGAAGGATAATATTTTTTGCATCTATAACATATAGCTTTGAGTTGTGTTGAAGTTAACATTAAGGTTATAAAACCTCTCTCAAAAGTCAAAGCTGGTTTCTCGAAGAGTGGCCAAATGATGGTAGAAGTTCAAGTTAAATTCAATTCTGTGTGTGTCTAGGTCGAACTAGCTGATTTACATTAAAATTTTATAATATGTTGAAAGTACAAATAGATGTGTTACAACAAACATATATCAATAGTGGATATATTTCTTGTCCAACTCTTTTCACAGGAGATAGAAAGGAGAGAGATAGAGGGAGAGGGAGAAAATAAGAGAGAATTTCGTGTCTTGTTCCCTCACTCTCCTAGTACAGTACACAAGGGAAAGCTATCCTTCATCTCTTTCTCTTTTTGGTTCCCAACAAAAACAAGATATTAGATTCTTCATCTCTCTCATGCATGCCCGCACACACAAAACATCAGTTTTTTAGAACAAAAAAAAAAGAAAAAAGTGAAAATATCTAAATTAACATTGTTAGGCTCCCATGTGTTGTTGATTCGGTCCCATAAAGAAGTTGCAAGGAGAATTGTGTTAGTGGGTGTGAGAATAATAGAACATGGCCTCCCTTTTTGGATTCTCTCTCCCAATGACATCTCTTCAGCTTTCTTTCTCTTTTCCTCTCTAATCATCTTTTGCTCAAACAAGTATAGCTCCAATAGAATTCTTTTATTTATGGTTTTAGTGTTAGGTAATGGAAGTCACTTTGCGGCAATAATTAAGTTCTTTTTTTGATTGGAATTAGTGATTGGACTCTGCTCTCTACTTGAACATATTACAACTTTGTTTGGCTTAAACTCAGTTTTTGGTAAAGAGAAGTCAAAGACAAGACTGAAATGATAAGATTGAAATGATAACTTCTTTATAAATCTCTCAAAAATTAAATCTTCTAGTAAAGAGAAGTTAAAACCACGGTGGAGTGATTGTTTGTGACTTCTTGTCCTCTTCTATTTCAAACACCTCCTCGTAAGTTCATAAATCATATTTCTTTATCTAACAATTTCTTAGACTTGTCCAAGAAATCAATTTTTTCAAGTTTATCCACCACAAACCCAAAAACTAGTTTCCAAAAAATCAGGGTTTGATCAAAAACAAGTCCTACATATACCATGCATGGTACGAAAGATGTAGATGTCTGTTGATTCTAGTCTAGTAGTAGCATGGAAATTTATATACTCACAACTTAAGTGGTAAAATTTTGCTAAGAATATAGAATTCATCTGAGTCACGTTTGAAACTTCTTTTGTATATGGAAAGTACCCTATGGAATTTGTGAAGTCATCATAGGTATATATTAAAGAGCTGTTTGAGTCTAAGTGTCCTTTTGATCTGACCTGTTAGGTTCCGATCCAACGGCCCAGAAACGCAGCCAGATGGGCTTGTTAGTTGGGCTGGCCTAATTTTGGGAGAATCCAAGTTTGGACTTGGACGGGCTATCCAAAGCCATAAGAGCGTATGTTATTCTTCAGAAAAGGCCCAACAGTAAAGAAGTAGGAAATCATAATCCAAACCCAACACAAAATGAGCTATAGCCCAGCTTCCCTGTCTGTGTAACCCGTCTTCTTCTTTCTGTACAGGGATCTCGGTGATCTATACTATACCTGTGCCAACCTCGGGCCACCAAAAAGCCTAATCACATTCGTGTAAACATCAGAGTTTTTGCGTCTATTTAATCGGCCACGTGGACTGATCCAGATGTTCAAATTAAAGTTGATTGTGATACTAGTCGAGTTACGTGACCGATAATAGCGTCTTATTTTATTATATTAGAGTTATAATTAAGTGCCAATCATTTCGAGGGTGACTAATATAAAACATATATATTTTAATAGTAATTATGGGTTTATATGCATTAAGATTAAATTTTTTTAATACTAGTACCAGTAGATGTAAATAGCACAACTCTATTTAAAAAATTATATCCTAAATTAGATTGCACGCACATTTTGTCAGAGGACCCCTAATTTTCTTACTCTACAAATCCCCTAACCTAATTGCCTAATACTTTTGCATAAAAAACTTTTAGGAACTCTAGATTTCTATTTCTAGACAGCCCTAAAACCCTTTCTCTAAAGTACTTATACAAAAAGGCCCCTAAGAACTAGCAAAAACAGGAACGGAGGCCTGAAACCGTTGTTTTGAAACTTTTGCACACATACCCCTGGAAAACTAGGAAATTACGAATAGTTCCTTAGAGGATTTAGGACACCTCAACTACACATGCCTCAAATTTTACCATAACATAGCCCTAAACCGACCTAACAACGTGCAAACACATCCAATAACACACACACACGCACACACACACACACACACACACACACACACACACTCATGCACTCAATTTTCTTTTCTACTTCCCTGCGCAACAAATACATACACATAAACTGATACACACAGCATCAGCTGCCCTTCTCCAGTAGCAGTAGTATCAGGTAAGGCTCCAGCTCTAGTCACTTGAGAGCCAACACACAGACACACATATACATACATTCATGCACACATACACACAGAAACACATACATGCATGCACCTGCAGTAGTAGTAGAGATAGTAGTAGTAGCAGTAGGGGTAGAACAGAGGCACCTGAGGCCAGGCGTCGACGTCGACGTAACGAGGTAGGCACGCAAGGGCGCGTAACCGAGGCGAGGGACGCGGCTATGACCGCATTAGGCGTGTGCCAGAGCGCGGCTGACGCGGCGCATGCGTGTGCCAACGCGAGGTGGGTGTGCGCGGCGAGCACTTTCCACACGAACGCGCACGGCTGGAGCACGGCAAGCATGCGGCGGGCAAGCGGCGTGCGCAGCAAGGGTGCAAGTGTGCAGGCACCCGAGGTCGTGGTGCGCGCGTGCGGCGAGCAGCAGTTAAAGCAACGCGAGGCGGTGACACAGTGATGGCGGCAAGTGTTTGGACGATGGCGCGGCGCTGGGGAGATAGCGACGAAAAGAGAGATCGCCTCGACATCGACCGGCGGTCGACGGCTCGTTGGTGGTGACGGCGAAAAATAGATCTAGGGCTTAAGCGTGAGTGAGTGCTAGGGCTAGATCGGGGGAGAGACAAGGGAAGAGGAGGCAATAGAGAAGGAGATCGGGGTAAGGTGACGGCGGCGACACGGCGACAGTCGGATCTGGTTGTGCCCGTCACGCATGCGCGTACGGCCAAGAGAGAAGAAGAAAGAAACATGAGAGAAAGAAAGAAGGGAGCGAACAGAGAGGAAGGAGGAAGCGCCGCCACGCGCCGGCCACATTGACAGAGATATATCTCAGAGGCAATGGGATGATTGTATAATAATATGTTTATGAATTTTTATTATATTTTTTGAATAAAATATCTCTTTTATCGATTAACAAGTATGTGAGTTATTTATGGAATTCTTTACAATAATATATGAATTGTTTCAATTTATTTACGACATTATTATTGAAAGTTATTCTAAATATCTCTGACTTTCGGCATTACATGCAATAATAATGCAAAATAATTCAGTATGATCATTAATTGATAGTCAAGTTTCACGGATCATGGATATAAGATATTAAGTCAATGTCGTAGACACATGTTGGAGAATATGTTGGTTGAATTGACCCAACTTGAGGCACTATTGAGATTTTATATGTCATTAGTTTATTTTTAACAGTTATTTTGGTTTATCTTTAGATCTGAGATCATCACTGTTTCATACATGTGTAGTAGCATACCTTGATGTCATCAACCACTGTTTTTAGCCGAGTAGTCATAAAGGTGATATATATATATATGTGTATTATGAACTATGTGGTTGAAGTGAATGGTCGAGATGAAATTTACCTCTCATATTTTGAGAGGGATATCTCTAGGTCTCTTTGATGTGAATGAGACTTTGAATTGATGGGATCAACTCAAAATACGGGTTCTAATAGGTGTCCCCTCTTCACTATAAGGATGAAAAAGAACAAATGAAAGGAAAATTAAGTATGGTGGAAGCTATAACCTAGCAAAAGAACTCAGCCAAACTTGTGTTGATAGCACAAACCCTGTTGAATTATCAATTTGTTCAACCACAACTTGATTAGAACCAATCAACACAACAAGAAACAAGTCCTTGAAGCACCAATTGGGGGAATTCACTAGAATTCACTCAAGCCCAATCCAAACCAGGAAGAACAAGAGCACAAAGTAGAGATAACAGCAACTAAACAACTTGTTCAGCGATTTTTTCCCCCGAAAAAGGTGTTACATAAGGGTTATAAATAGCCAAATACAGGAATATAGATAATATATTATACAAGAACAAAAAGTCTATGTGAACATGTTCCTATTTTAGTCCACTTTGGCTGCTACATAAGGGTTCTCTACATCCTTGTAAAGATGTGTGAACACACAAGTCAACCAGTCAAATTTTATATATAGCTGCTGTTGCTTGCTGATTCCAATAGCTATTTTGCCCACCAAAAGTTGTCCAAATTCAATGATTCTTTTTTTGTTCGATTTCTGGTCGACTAAGCTTTCAAACAAAAAAAAGAATCAACTGGTTTGGTGCAGGGATGAAGTATCTAGAGCTCATTCTTTCCAGACTGCTCCCCAGAGACAGTGTGAACTTCTTTTGGATCTCCAAGGTCCAATTCAACTCCTCTTTGAATGTTCTAGGAATTTTGGAAAGCTTATTTCATGCTCTTTCCAATGGGCATATGGCTCATGGAATTTGTACATGTATGAATTACAAATAATGTCTCTAAATTCGAGGCAGAATTCAAAACCTTGGCTGGAAGTGGCTGTCTTGATTAGCTGCACTTGTAAACTTAATTTCCTTGGTGGGTAAGGTGACAAAACATGCGAAAAACCTTGGGCATCTTCTTTTGAGACTTTCTAAACCTTTGTTATTTTTGGTGCACTAGTCTTGAACTTGGCTTGTTGATGTTGGTGTGCTGGAATTGGGGCTGCAGCAAGTAAAACTCAAATACTTGCCTCTTCTTCAGTTGATCCTCCCTCACATCTAAGCACAATCAAAGAATTTCCAATGGGCAATATTGCTTGCTCCATTATGTTAAAATTAAAATCAGTTAAGAAAGTTTGTACTTGGGTTTCCATGTATCTTATTTTACTTCTAGTTATTGGTCCATTTCCACTTGAATTATCAACTGAATTAGTGGTTCCTTCCTTGACATCCTCATCATCCCCCCCCCCCCCCCTCTTGAAAAGCAGTTGACCTCAACTGTGATTGATCTGCACCAAGATAAGGAGACAAATCAGAAACATTAAAAGTGGCACTTACACCATACTCACCGGGTAATTCAAACTTATAAGCATTATCATTAATCCTTTGCACCACTTTGAATGGGCCATCTCTTCTAGGCATCAGCTTGGACTTTCTTTGTTCTGGAAATCTTTCTTTTCTTAGATGCAGCCATACAAGATCACTTGATTCAAACCTCATCATTTTCTTCTTCTTGTTGGCACGTTTCTCATATTGCTCATTTGTCTTTTTAATGTTCTCTCTAGTTCTTTGATATAACTCCTTAACATGCTAAGCTCTTTTTGTAGCGTCCATATTATTTCTTTCCTAAGATGACAAGGGAATTAAATCAATATGGGTGATGGGTTTTAAACCATAAACAACTTCAAGAGGACAAAGTTTAGTAGTAGAGTGAAAACCCTATTGTATGCAAACTCAATATGAGGCAAATAGTCCTCCCATATCTTCAAATTTTTTTTTGATAATTGCTTGCAACATGGTGCCTAATGTTCTATTCGCTACTTCAGTTTGCCCATCTGTTTGTGGGTAACAAGTCGTAGAAAACAACAACTTTGTGCCGAGCTTTCCCCACAAGGTTCGCCAAAAGTGACTCAAGAATTTTGTATCCCTATCTGAAACAATGGTTTTTGGTACTCCGTGTATTCTAACAATTTCCCTGAAAAACAAATCAGAAATATGAGTAGCATCATCGCTCTTATGACAAGGAATAAAGTGAGCCATCCTAGAAAACCTATCAACAACAACAAATAAGATATCGCTCTCCCTCTTTATTCTTGGCAATTCTAGAACAAAGTCCATTGAAATATCCTCTCATGGGGCATTTGGAACAGGGAGTAGAATGTATAATCCATATGGATTTAGTTTAGACTTCGCCCTGTGACATGTTTCACAACTACTCACGAATTTCTCCACATCTCTTTGTATCTTTGGTCAATAGAAGTGATCAGTCAACATTTGATTCTTTGAAACACCAAAGTGTCCCATTAACCCACCTGAATGTGCTTCCTGTAGCAATAGCAATCTAATAGAGCAATTTGGTATGTTAGTTTTAAATAAGAAACCATCATGCTTGTGATACTTCCCCATGCTTTATCCTCTATACAATTGTTATAGGCTTCAACAAAATTAGAATCAGTAGCATACAATTCTTTTAATTGATCAAAACCAAGGATTTTAGCATCTAAATGAGATAATAAAACATGTCTCCTTGATAGAGCATTAGCCACCTGATTTTCAATTCCTTCCCCTTTTGTATTTAATAACATATGGAAAGGTTTCTAGAAATTCTAACCCGTTTGCATGCCTTCTATTAAGTTTGTTTTGGCCTTTCAATTCCTTCCCCTTTTGTGTTTAATAACATATGGAAAAGTTTCTAGAAATTCTGACCATTTTGCATGCCTTTATTAAGTTTGTTTTTAGAAATTCTAACCACCTGATTTAAAGCTTCATGTCAGAATAAATGACAAATTCTTTGGGCCATAAGTAGTGCTACCATGTTTCAAGAACTGATCCGTTTGAGACCTAGTCTTGATTTTTGCATTAGACTCACCCAGATTCAAATATGCGGAATAACGGGATCTTACTCGAAAATACTGAAACCCAAAGGTTGATCGAAAAACACAGTTTAAGTAATTGCACAACTCTTTATTTCAAAGAGGGCTTTATACATCGAACGTCAGACACATTTGCCTACGTTGAAGGAACTATAAGTGTCTAAAACTCAAATAAGTTCTATGACTTTTTGATGATCTAAACTAGACCTATTACAAGGTATTTATAGTCCAATCGTATGACTGTATGAGTATGTATCAGACTTAGTAATCTAAAAGTATTAGACTCATATAACTAACTAATCCTAAACGGATAGGCTTAGCTATATATATTCGGATCGGATTACAATTCCGAACAGGGAACGGATTCCTTTTCATGGTCGCGAAACCTTTCCGAACACGGTTAAGGTCGCGAAGCCGTTTGCGATCAGGACTTGAAGATCCTCCCGGATCAAGAATCCTTATTAGTGCATATAATTCTTTATCATAGATAGAGTAATTAAGGGTTGGACCACTTAACTTTTCACTAAAATAAGCAACAGGCTTACCTTCTTGCAGAAGTACTCCACCTATACCAATACCACTTGCATCACATTTAATTTCAAAAGTCTTACCAAAGTCAGATAGTGCAAGCAATGGAGCATTGGTTAATTTTTGTTTTAGTGATTTAAAAGCTTCATCTTGTGCCTCTGCCCACTGGAACTTCACATTCTTCTTTGTTAACTCATTAAGTGGGGCTGCAATGGTGCTAAAGTCTTTCACAAAACTTCTATAGAAACTAGCAAGTCCATGAAAACTCCTCACTTGGCTGACATTTGTTGGGGTTGGCCAACTCTTGATTGCTTCAACGTTTGATTCATCAACAGCAACTCCCTGTTTGCTAACAATAAACCAAGAAATACAACATTTTCTTTGCAAAATGTGCACTTGTCAATATTGCCAACTAACTTGTTATCTCTCAAAATAGAAAGCACTTGTCTAATATGATGAGTGTGTTCAACTAGTGACTTGCTGTAAATCAAGATGTCATCAAAGTAAACCACCACAAATTTGCCAATGAATTATCTTAAAACATGAATCATTAATCTCATAAAAGTACTAGGCGCATTTTTTAAACCAAAGGCATAACCAACCATTCATATAAACCTTACTTTGTTTTGAAGGCAGTCTTCCACTCATCGCCTGGTTTCATTATAATTTGATGGTAGCCACTTCTCAAATCAATTTTGGAGAAAATTGCAGAACCACTAAGCTCATGTCATCAAGTCTAGGAATTGGGTGTCTATATCATATTGTTATATTATTAATAGCTCTACAATCAACACACATTCTCCATGAACCATCCTTTTTAGGAACTAATAAAACTAGCACAACACATGGACTTAAACTTTCCCTAACATAATATTTCTTGAGAAGTTCACGCACCTGATTTTCAATTTCCTTTGTCTCCTTTGGATGATTCTATAGGCTGGTCTATTTGGCAAAGAAGCTCTCGGGATCAAATCAATTTGATGCTCAATGCCTCTCAAAGGTGGTAAACCAGCAGGTATTTCATCTAGAAATACATCTTTAAACTCCTGCAAAAGATTTGAAATACATTTTGGCAATGAATCAAGATGTTCATATGAAGCAAAACACTATTTATAAAGTAGAACGGAGAAAGATTGTTGTGGATCTTTCAGGTTTATTATTCTGGATAGCATCACATGGTCTTCCTTTCCTCCCTACTGCTCTCTATTTCCTTCATTCTTTGTAGGAGGGATGTGGTGTTCTCCTTTTGGCCTTAGTTGAATGGCATCTAGCTCTCTTTGTTGTCCCTTCCTTTGCTCATCTGCAGCAATCTCTTGTGGAGTTAATGGGTTCAAAATAATTTTCTTACCTTTGAACTCAAATGAATACTTGTTGGTTCTCCCATTGTGGGTTGTATCATTCACTATAAGATAGCACTTCAATGTTAATAGTAGAGTAGTTGGTAAAAGTTAGCATTGACAGCACTTTAACTGCTGGGAATAAGATTTCCTACTGCTGGGGAAAAAGGTGCTGCGAAAAGTTTTCCCAGCTGTAGATTCAATGACAAAGAGTATTCCCAACTGTAGGTCGCTTGGAAAGTCTGAACTTTCCCACATGTATGTCCAGTTGTAATATATTATTCCCAGCTGTAGGTCCAATGGAAAAGAGTATTCTCAGCTGTAGGTCACTTGGAAAGTTTGAATTTTTCCTACTTGTAGGTTTACTTGTAATATATTATTCTAAACTGTATAACTATTTGGAATATTTTTTCCCAACTATAGGTTGCTTGGAAAGTTTGAACTTTTCACACTTGTATGTCTACTTGTAATATATTATTTCAAATTGTACAACTATTTGAAATACGTTTCCCAGCTGTAGATCCAATGACAAAGAGTATTCCCAACTGTAGGTCGTTTAGAAAGTTTAAACTTTTCTCACCTGTATGTCCACTTATAATATATCATTCCAAACTGTACAACTATTTGAAATAAATTATTACCAGCTGATCTATCATTGAGAATTTAAACATTCAGAATTGAATATATGAATTATTTATAGTAAATGTACTGCTGGGAATTGTGTCAATAATTAATTTTAAATATATACTTTTTCAGTAATTAGACAAAAATATAACAACTAAAACTATAATATGCACACTATCCTAACACAAATCACACCGCATTTTGCCACAAAATTATCAAACAAAGGATAAATAACATAATTACATATTATATTGAATTCTTTTCTTTATATAGTCATTGACAATATTCGTAATAGTCACAAATAATTCAATTAACAAAACCAACCAAAATAGATATAATAAATCTGTAGAAAAATATCACTTAAAAATTCTTTACACCAACTGTATGTCCATATGTAATATTCCTAACTCTATATATTTTGTTCCAAATATAACTATCAAAAATAAAATATTCCACTTTAAAACTCTTTCTATGACATAAAATATCTTCATCACTTCATATACTTTTAACACTTTCCTGTCAACCACCTGAATAAGCAAAGATATCGATTACAATAGTCTTGAGATAAATACAAATCAATAATTTTTACTTTAAACAACTTCCATATGGCAATTATAATAAAAGATGGTTAGTCCATTGTTGTATAACAAGTACCACCCAAAAAATGCCACTCAAAAAGCAAAATATGATGCAACAACCTGCTAGGTACAAGAAACAATATAAACAGTGACACCCAAAAAGGAAAGCGATCCGCAGGAAGGTCAAAACTTGCTGCAAATAAAACAATGAAGTGATGAAACCAAAGTAACAACTCACTGCAAAGCAAACGGACTCAGAAGAATTAAAAACATTTAGCTTTTCCAATGAAAATCCTTATAAATCAATTCATAATGGACATTTGGATCTTTTTCTCCCCTAAATCCCCTTCAGTTTACTATTACCAAATTTATATGACATCCAGTGTATGTCAACCTATGTTATACAGCTTAACAAATATTTATCAAGAAGAAAGAATTATTTAATCTGCTAAACAACATTTTTTTAACTGCAATTCTTTGAGATTTAAGAAGATTAGTACATACCAAAGCATCCAGGTTATGTGCAGGTGATTTCATCGTTCCAATGAAGTAATCCTCATCCCAAGGTTATACGTCAACATTCTTTTCATTACAAATTCTTCTATTAAAATCACATATTATCTTAAACTCCTGTGTAAAAAAGATGTTATCAAAAGAGAGAAATTAGTGACTCAACTAGGATTCAGGTTCCCGTGGGATCCAGTCATCCCAGTCTGGACTGGGATGTCTAATTCCGGCCAGGACTAGGGTTATTAGGTTGCAATATTGCAAGAATGAATATATTGGTGATTATACAAGGTTAGAGAAATACAAAAATTTAGAAAAAATATACAAGGAAAAACCAAAAAAAACCTAAAAGGGCTGGAACAATTAGGAAACTGACAGTTCCCAGAATTCTGGCTGGGTCTAGGAACCACGCTGAAAATATCAACATAACAATGAATAATGCAGACCTTGCAAGTGAAGATGAAGTTGCCATGATATCTCTTGGAGGTTCTATCATTTATACCTCATTGGCTTTATACCTAATAGTCTTGCTCAAACCATTGAGAAAAGACATGACTACATTTACAGATGCAGCCCTGTTAGGGTGAATAGCGACGTCAGCATATGATTTGTAACCCATTATATGCAAAAGACATACAAATATAGAAAATTAATTTGTGACTTGCCTAGAAAATATGTGATCTACATGATACAAGTTGGGGGAACTTTACATATACCACATTGAACACAATAACCACAAAAGCACAAAGAAGAGAATGCTGGGTCTTATTGCTCCTAATAGACAATATTCCATTTTACAATGCCCCTGCAGCACCATGTACTCTAAAAGGAAAAATGAAGGCGATCCAAAGCTCTTATTGGGCCCCGTATTTTGATACAGGGCAATGTAGCTTGTGACCATTAGCTAACAGAAACATGCTAAAAGTAGAAATGCAACCATGAGAACCAACAGAGGTCATCCAGGCCCAGTGGCAAGAACATTAAATCCCCTCAAGATCAAGCACACTGCTCTCATGAAGATGCTAGGTGGTTGAAACCTTTGGGGCAAACAACTGAATGGTTACTCCCACTGCTTGCCAATTATGTGCCATCGCAATTTCACCTCAAAACCAAGCTGCTAAACAACATGATTGAACCAAAATCTCAATATCCTTTAAATAATTTACCTAGAATTTGGTGCATCAAAATGTTTCTCTGTATGCAGAAAATGAATAAATTCAAAAAATAATTGCCTATATAAGACATAAAACAACCATATACCATGATAGGACTTTCATCACTACCTCAAGAAGTTGACCGTCCAACATATGACCAAAACAAAGCCCTTTGGAGTCCTACCAATACTAAACTAGTTTATTAGACCTAACCATATCCTAAGTAACTAATCCTTCTCTTCTTCATATACATGTTCAGCAAAAAATTGGCCATCCAACATTAATTAAAATTTAACGATGCAAAACAACTTGAAAAAGCACGTACAATGCCTATAACATATGGTGATTATGGCCCACAATATATAAGGGAAAAAACAATTACCTTCTCAAGCTCATCACAAGCATCTATAAGCTTGTCAAGGACACCAATGTTTGCATGAGATTTAGAGTTTCCTACAATATATACTTGTCTCCTGACCTTTTGTAAATTTGAAATAATTAGACCAGTGTTAGCAATATTAGGGTCATCATATACATTAACAACGATACAAAAATTGCATATATAAAGTCAAAGAAAAGAAATGCAGCATAATTCCCACATAATGAGAGTGAACACGAAAATCCAAACATAGTTCAAATACTAAAGACACTTTATATTTGGCAAACATTCAGATCTTAGAAAAAACTCACAAATTTGTAAGTGGGACAATATGAAGTTACCTCCTCATCAGCAATCCATTCCAATATTGTTGATAGATTTCCTAGTCGGTTTCTATCCTTATTCCCTTTTGCCTTGCACTATTCGTCAGAATGCTTTGTTTCTTAACTCTTCCAGGTTTAAAATGGTGAATGGGCTTAAAATTATGTCGCACAGTTCTTGGAATGCACGAAGATGCATATACATCCACAAAACCTGGCTTATTCATGACATTTTCATTGAACCTGGTAATGCAACAAGAACAAATCAGTTCGCACAAACCAATTTACCGAAAAAAAGGGTATCATGAAATATGCCCAAAAGGGGGAAACAGCAGGTCTGCATATCAATTTAGAACATTATTTGGCTAATAAAGAGATTGGTCATGAATAACAACATGGATATTGAGGTTCTAATGGAGCAGATATAATTAATAACCAATATTCCATTTTCAATAATAATGGAAGAAGTTTTGGAAAGAATCATAGAATTGTGATGAATAAATCCATTATTAACCAAACAAAATACAAAACTTTAACACAACATAATTGTCTTGTAAGATTCAAGTGACATAATTACACAAAATTTTAAATACTCAAAACACAATTTCCATTAAAAAAACTCAGACACTTGGAACTTGTGACGAGACATCACGAGACAATCCGATTTGCGCACCTGTCTCAGTGGTACTGTTCATGGCCCAATTGAATGACTTTGGATGTGCCGAATGGTGAAACCACTGAGGATTTCAAATTTGCTTGTCCTATATTGACTAATTCTCATGGATGATTTTTACTCATATTTTTTCCATTTTACAATGTACACCTACTCTTATCAAATAAAAAGATCTTCTTACATGGTAGGAGTATATTTTTTAATCAAACAAAGATAGTATTATCAGACATAACATCTATATATTAATTGGAGAGAGTAAGCACTTGCTTGAAATTTTAGAGCAAATCTCGTCCATAGTGAGAACTAGATATTTTTTCCTTCAAAATTTCTACAAAATTTTTCTATTTCAAATGTAGCCTAATAAAACGCAAAGAAGAAATGGACAAACCCAAAGTTTTGTTTTTTAGTAAAACCCCAGGACTTTTGGAACTTGTGCAGTCGCTACATTTTTTAATTTCCCGCTAAAGATTGCTAAAAGGAGGGAACTAAACAAAAGCATAAACTGCTTGATTTGGAATTTCTAATTCTACCACCTGTTTAGCAGAATCACCCATTATTTAATGGTTTTCTTAAAGTCTCGAGAAAACTTAAAGATTGGGATGCTTAAAACATTGCCAAATAATAAATTAATATTCTAAATTGGACTACTTTGTTCATCATAATCCTCATGAATATAACAACATCTAGGCTCTACTTATCCTAGGAATTCGCACTTCTTATCATATTTTAATTTTAAATTCTAGCTCTTTTACTCATAAAACTATAAAGTGACATACTCAGGAGGATGTTGACTGAATTACACTCTCAATTCATCCGGTGCATATGAATCTAACATATCTATTTCAAATCCGCTATACAAAGAAACTAAAAATAGTTTTTAAAATAAAACCGTGTGGATTTCAGAGAAATTCTAGAGGATCCCAATTTTTTTCAGAGTAAGAGATATGCACAACTATTTTCAGCATATCCCTCCAATGGCATGCATCGTTTCCAGCATCTCCACATCCAAATAACAACAATAATATTACAAACATCAGCCATGCATCTTCTATATGCACAAACAAGAAAAAGTGTTGATGTAAAAGTTTGTGCTTTCATATGCTAAAAGTATATGTGAATATGTGATTGAATTAGCATAAGCTGCATTACCTTCAAAACAAGCAAAAGTACTCATATGCCATGATAGAATCCCACATTTTGTTATACCTATTCAGCTCCATGTGTCGATTGTCAATCCTATGGATAAAGCATCACAAACACAAACAAGAAATACAAATCAATAGACAAACATATTAAATCAACATAGTCATGCATAAAACTCAGAGATTAGGTGAGGTATAAAACTTGGGGTTAAATGGAGTCCTCTTGTGTTAAACTACAACTATTGGAAGTAAAAGAGCTGTGGAAATTTTATGAAAAGGTGTTTGTTACATATCAACAGTTGATAAGAACAGAACTACAGTCTCAATTGTTATCCACTCAAGTATCCATATGCTGTATTATAATTTCTCAAGTTATACACTCCAAATCAATTTAATATACCTAGTGTCCAAATTCTAGTGTATGAATTATAGTGTGTGCACATGCATGTGAACCAAAATTTTCTTTTTAATTGAACCAAAACTAAATTTTATTTCTAGTCCATAGCCTTGGCCCTCTCTTGGATGAATTTGAATCTCCTATACATAGTAGAGGCAAAAACTTAAAGCACATTGTGATAGAAGCAGAAAGCAACAACCATTCTTTTCTTTTTCTTTTACTAAAATGAGAACTTACCAAACCCCTTGTACTATAAAAAAACAAATCCATTACAAAGGAAACAAGATACCCCATTTCCATCCCCAAAATCCGATTCCCTCTAATCCATATCACTCCCTCAAAGACTTGTTACTAGTATTGTCATATGGACTGGTCGAAAAAATAGTCAAGTGAGATGTCATCAATACAGGTGAGTTACTTGCCAATTGGTAACTAAACTAACAAATCCAACGCTAAAAAATACAGCAATACGATCATTTCGCACTGGAGATACGCACCAAAAAAGTAACTCAGGACCACATCAAAATTTACAACTTGATTCGAACAAATTACAGCGCACAAAACGCATCAAATTCATAACACGATCAGAACAAACTTCAACAGGATAAAGCCACGAGAGGACAAGGCGGAATGGATCAAGCACCTTTGCTTGCACTGATGAGGATGTAGCCATCGAGCGTGACGCGGCTGCAGAACAGGTCCACCACCGGCCGCGGGTGGCCAAGTCACCTACCCTTGCCCCCCTCTGCCCCTCTGCCGCACTGGGCCTCGCTGGCCACTTTGTCGCGACAGCCGCCGGCCTCGACCCCTCTCCAAGATCCTTTGTTGCGCGCCTACGATAGGCCAAACAATATGTCGCGTCGTGCCAGGCCTGCAGATCTGCCGCGCCACGCCTACCTCGTACTTGGCCACTCCGCCTCCTCCCTTCGCCGCATGCCGCTGCCGCTAGGGTTTTGAGGTAGGGGTGCAGTGGGGGATTGATGGGGGATCGATGGGAGAGCAGAAGTGGGGTGCGGTGGGGGATTTGTGGGAGAAAGGTGGGGTCGTCGGCTGGCGGTGGGGGAGAGGCAAAGTGAGGAGGAGATTTTTGTGGGGAGGGATTGAAGATTGTGATTTTAGGGAGAGGTGAAGTGATCAATGAGGAGCAGGAGGGTTTAATATTTGGCGCAAAAAAAATTTGCCGAAATTTTTTTTGTTATTTTCTCTAAAAATTTTCCCCCTCAAAATAATAAATCTGTTACTGAAAATTTTCAGTTTTGTTCCAAAAAAAATTATTTATTCCTAGCTGTAAATCTGTTAAAAATAATAACTTTTCACAGCTGATACATTGGTGAAAAATCAAAATTGTATTTTCAGCTGTAGGATCGCTGGTAAAAATAAGTTTTTCCCAGGGTATAAAATATTCTCAGCTATTCCACAGATCTTATATATCTTTTTTCAAACTGGTTTACAGTTTGCTATATATTATTTATTCCTAGCAGTAGATCTGCTAAAAATAATAACTTTTTCCAACTGACACATCGGTGAAAAATCAAAATTATATTTTCATCTGCAAAACTTCCCAGCGGTTTTTATAGCTTACGCTGGCCTACCGTGTTGTAGTGATTGTCAAATTGCCAAGGCCTTCCTAATAATAGATGACATGCTTGCATAGGAACAACATTACAAATAACTTCATCTATATAAGGTCCTACTATGAAGGGAACCCTAACCATATTATTAACCTTTAATTCACCACAAGTATTAAGCCATTGCATCTTATATGGATGGGGATGTCTCCAAGTTTTTAAACCAAGTTTTTGAACTAATTCAGTGTTAGCTATATTATTGCAACTTCCACCATCAACTATAAAGTTGCAAATCTTGTTACTTACCTTGCACCTAGATTGGAAAAGATTATGCCTTTGCCCCTTTTCTGCTTCAATCATTTGAGCACTAAGCACATGTTTGACAACTAAACACTCACCATACTCAGGATCTGCGTCAAAAGCTAAGGATTCTATTGGTTGTCCCTCCATTGTTTCGTCATCCTCTTCACTGGCTGAGAAGTAGTCACCTTTATCATTTAGAAGCATGGTCCTTTTATTTGGGCACTCATTTGCCTTGTGACCTCTGCTATGGCACTTAAAACACGTAATATTTGAAGTGTTTGTACTAGTACTAGGTTTAGTTATGTTGTTTAGGAGTATTGCCTTGTGGCTTATTTTGAGAGCTATTATCTGTTGCAAACTTACCAAATACCTTACCTTGGGTACTGCTTGTTTGTCCTCCTTGTTGTGGCTTCTTCCAATTACCACTTTGGCTTGCAATTCTACTTCTTTGGCTTCTCCTTTTGTTTTGCTACTCAACTTTGATTGCTTGATGTAAAAGGTCCTGCAAATTATTATAAGAAAGCAATTCAATAGAATCTGCAATTTCAAAGTTTAAACCTCTTAAAAACCTAGCCATAGTTGCTTTTGGTTCTTCATTTATTTTAGCTTTAATAATAGCTACTTCCATGTCTTTGTAGTACTCTTCTACACTTCCATTCCCTTGTGCAAGTCTTTGTAATTTATTGTGAATGTCCCTCATGTAATAAGATGGTAGAAATCTTCTTCTCATCTCAGCTTTCATAGTTTCCCAATTAGCAATTGGTAGTGTACCTATTGCTTGTCTATCTCTTTGCAATTGATTCCACCATATTAAAGCATAATCAGTGAATTCGAGAGAGGCAACTTTAAACCTTCTTAGCTTGTGAATAATTTTGACAAGAGAAAATTTATTCTACCTTTGCTTCCCATTCTAGGTAAGCCTCCGGATCTATCTTACCTTGGAAGTTTGGAAATTTTACCTTTAGGGTGCTCAGATCATCATCAAATTGAGGCATTTGTGTCACCTGGTTGTTATTTCTAAGAGATTCAAAGTCTCCTTCATAACCGTCCCATTCATCTTGTTCATCATCAATTTGTAGCCTTCCAATAGGAACTCTTTGTGCTCTCCATGGGTGGTTCCTAGTTTTAGGAAGAATAGAAATATTAGGAGCAAATTGAGTGCTAGTTCTCTCACCTAAAGTTGGTCCCACTCCATGGGTCTTCATCTCAGCTAATTGTTGCTTTAGCATCTCTATTTGTTGTAAGAACATGGCCTGCATGCTCTTATTAACTTCAGCCATAATGTTCGTCATAATAAGACTGTCAGTTGGAGGTTCCTTTAAGCGATCATCATCTGATTTTCCTTGACTCCCTGCCATTGTTAGTGAAATCAAAGCACAACTAGCAAGAAAATAGTTGCTCGGTGTATGGATTTGGGGAACCCTCACAACTCTCAATCTCTCCTATCAAGCTCATATTTCTCCTGAAAAGAACTTCGCAAGGTGCTAGAACTTGGACTAAAATGCGTTAGTTCACAAGATGATGAGTCAATCAAATAGACAATTGAGGGAGGTACCAAACACAAGGCTTTTGTGGATCTTGGTGGGGATATAAATTAAAGAAGATGATTATCTAGTTTCTTTTGTAGTAAAATCAAATAATAATCCACAAGAAAGCACCTTAAGTTGCCGATCAAGTTATTTTCAAAGTGCACAGCAAATAAATCAGTGTAAATGCTTGCTAATTCTTAGACCAAAGAGATTAAAGATCAAGAAGGCTAGAAATCAAAAAGATGTCCTTTTGGGCAAGAGGTTAATGTTCAACAAAACTTGATTTTCAACTTGTTATGAGCAAGGCCAGCAAGCAAACTTTCTTAAAAGCAAGGAATTCAACTTGTTTTTGACATAATTTGCAATGCTTCAACAGATTTGTTTTGAACCTTTTTTTTGGGGTATTTTCTGGCAACGAAATATCGAAACTAATATAATGGATACAAGGAAATAAATCAGCAAGATTCAAGCCAATAAATCAGCAAGATTCAAGCCAATAAATCAAGCAAGCACTTAATAAATAGCAATAAGCAAGTTGATCAGCAATTATGTTGGCAGTCTACATGATTAAAACTTGATGAAACATTAAAAGAAACAAGATAGTAACAAAGGGCTTGGTTGTGTTTTTGTTAATTTTGGTTTTTGGACTATAGGATAGAATATATGCAAAGAAAACAAAACAAGGTGAAAGTGATCCTTACAGTGCAACCTTTGCTCTGATACCAACTGATGTGAATTTGGCTTTGAATTGATGGGATCAATTCAAAATACGGGTTCTAATGGGTGTCCCCTCTTCACTATAAGGATGAAAAAAAACAAATGAAAGGAAAAATAAGTATGGTAGAAACTATAACCTAGCAAAAGAACTCAGCCAAACTTGTGTTGATAGCACAAACTCTGCTGAATTATCAATTTACTAAACCACAACTTGATTACAACCAATCAACACAATAAGAAACAAGTCTTTGAAGCACCAATTGGGCAATTCACTAGAATTCCCCCAAGCCCAATCCAAAACAGGAAGAACAAAAGCACAAGGTAGAGATAACAGCAACTAAACAAGTTATTCAGTGATTTTTTTCCCCGAAAAAGGTGTTACATAAGGGCTATTTATAGCCAAATACAGGAATATAGATAATATATTATACAAGAACAAAAAATCTATGTGAACATGCTCCTATTTTAGTCCACTTTGGCTATTGCATAAAGGTTCTCTAGATCCTTGTAAAGATGTGTGAGCACACAAGTCAACCAGTCAAAGTTTATAGCTGCTGCTGCTTGTTGATTCCAACAGCTATTTTGCCCACCAAAAGTTGTCCAAATTCAATAATTCTTTTTTTGTTGGATTCCTGGTCGAGTAAACTTGCAAACAACAAAAAAAGAATAAACTAGATTGGTGCAGGTATGAAGTATCTAGAGCTCATTCTTCCAGACTGCTCCCGGAGATAGTGTGAACTTCTTTTGGCTCTCCAAGGTGCAATTCAACTCCTCTTTGAATGTTCTAGGACTTGTTGGAAAGCTTATTTCATTATATTTCCAATGGGCATATAGTTCATGACATTTGTACATGTATGGGTCACAAATAATGTGTCTAAATTTGAGGTAGAATTCAGGACCTTGGCTGGAAGTGGCTGTCATGATTAGCTGCACTTGTACATTTAACTTCCTTGGTGGGTAAGGTGACAAAACATGTGCAAAACCTTGGGCACCTTCTTTTGAAACTTTCCAAAGCTTTGTTCTTTTTGGTGCACTAGTCTTGAACTTGGCTTGTTGATGTTGGTGTGCTGGAATTGGGGCTGCAGCAAGTAAAACCCAAATGCTTGCCTCTCCTTCTGTTGATCCTCCCTCACACCTAAGCACAATCAAAGAATTTCCAATGGGCAATATTACTTGCTCCATTATGTTAAAATTGAAATCAGTTAACAAAGCTTGTACTTGGGTTTCCATGTGTCTTATTTTACTTCTAGTTATTGGTCTATTTCCACTTGAATTATCAACTGAATTAGTAGTTCCCTCCTTGACATCCTCATCACCCTTGATGTAATTGGACTAAGAAAGTGCATAACCGTGCCGAATATAGTTAAGAGTCAACTATGGATAAAGGTTAGTCCATTACAAGATCGAAAAAGGACTGAGCTATTCAAGGATGACATGTTTCTCACCTTGAATTTGATCTGGTATCGTGAGGCAAAGCGATAATTTATGATAAGTTGTATAGATTCGGATATAATCTTTGTGTATATGCGGGTAGTCATAATGTCTTGCTAGGGACCTCTTATGATTTGTGATTCGGGATGTTGTTTCTAGTCGTGACCAATATACACGAACCTACAAAATCACATACTTAACGAGTTGGAGCATTAATTCGGATAGGATCCGAAATGGGTCCCCCATTGATAATAGGTTTACCATTGAGATTTGGGTTCGTATTTGAGTAGGACTTATTTGCAATGTCTTATAAAAGAAGGCGAGGTGGGTATGCAAAATATATTTGATCTATTCTGGTCATCACCACCATCCACGAGATAGATCTCATAAAACCCTAGCTGCGTGTGCTGGTACTAGCACACGAACACGCGGCGCTCCTTCCTCGGAAGTGTGGACTTTCATGGAGGTGCAACGGCTACTGCTACACTGTTGGTTACGATCCGGTTGCAACATCGACTCTTTTTCCGCTGCTACGTTGTCGCATCCGTGAGTCTAGTGATATACTTCTGATCTATGATTTTATGCTTGCATGGTTCTTGGGTTTTCGGGTTAAATTTTTGAAATTATCGTTAGAGTAGCAATCCGTTCTCCTTCACACACGGCTGCAGGAGAGGAGAAATAAGGAGAAGAAAATGAAAAAAAAAAGTGAGGGAGTTAGGGCTGGCCGAGGGAGAAAGAAAAAGAAAGAGAAAAGAAAAGAAGAGAAAAATAAAAGAGGAAGAGAAAATGGAAAATAAAAGGAGAGAAAAATAAAAGAAAAAAGAGAGGGAAACAATAGAGAGAATTGAAAAAAAAAAGGAGGCAAAAAATTAAATCAGAATTAGCTGAACGGACCACCGTAAATCGATTTAAAAATTAGATTTGTCAACTCGACACTAGTCATGATCGCAATTAGTGCATTACATGTTTTTACTTACCGTCTACATAATTTGAATCTTTTCCTTGATTTCTTGTAAAAATGATTGATTGTAAATTTGCACTTATTTATTCAAGACCTAAGGAAGACTCGGAGCGATCGGACAATAATCCACCCGATTATTTCGTGAATCAAGGCAAATCGATCTTCTTTGATCATGTTATTGCAATTGTGTGCGCAATATTTTATATCGTATGTGAAAATTATAATACGAGTGATATTATAACCGAGGAACCTATTTTTAAATTTAAATGGAGTTATTGAGGAGTTAAAGTGAGGATAGAAATAACAGAGAAATTTGAGCTGAGGAATTGACGGTTGATGGGACAATCGTGCATCCGTTTATCTGGAGAGGTTGAGGAGCTAGGGAGGTGTTATATTTGTTTGCGTGACCAAGCTCCTCTATATAGAGAGTAACATTTAAGGCTTCACCAACAGACTGTTGGTTTCATGCGTCGTCTCTATGTACTACCACAAACGTGAAATGGGACGGACGAAATTGATTAACCTTTCCGGAAACTTACCTCCACAGTGGGTGCAATGCATATGATGAGCTGGGAGGATAATATCTGAGTGTATGAATAAAACACTACAAGAGCGGTCTGCGAGTGTCTATGAATGGTACTGCAGGAGCAGTATGCGAGTGTGTAGGGGTGGAGTAGCAAAACATGTTACAACGGCATGACAAACCTCCATGCCAAGTGGAGGTTAATTGTATGAGTCAGGTGAAAGGTTGTGTTCTCTTAACCTAGCAATGCATTTAAAGAAATACAAAACTCGCGCGGCAGTTCGGTTAAGAGTTTATGTAAGTAAAACTATACAACTCTATAAAGTTAAAAGATGTGAATATTCACTCTGACTCCGAGGAAGGGAGTGGCGATGATGGTGATTTATCCATATTAACAGTAGCAGTAGACTTTAAATAAAGAAAAAATTTTCTGTTGAGCAAAGAAATTAAAATATAACTTGCATAATCTCATTAATAATCAGTTAGGATGGCATCCAAATTCTTATTCCCTTGACTTGTTGAGTACAATCGTGCTCATCCTTGCTACTAATTCCTTGTTATAGAAACTGATTATTCAGGTTATCCGAAGCAAACGGAGGCGGGGTTCTCCTACGATGAGACCGCAGACATCGATCGATCCATCTATAACAGACGAAGACTACCATTACAATGTCGTCAACTAAAGCTACGATAACCCAAGAAATAAAATAAACTGATGCAAGTTTAAGTTAATTTAGAAAACATGCTACTTATTACTCTGTATAATTAATTATCTACTTGAATGTATGTGTGGTAAATTATGTAAAATTTCTGTGATGTAATGTTATGTGCATAAGTGTGCGCGTGTTTGTAACCTACCACTTCTCTGTTGTACTATTATGAGGTGATCATTTCCTAGGAAAGCACGACTTTCTCAAGAAGCGTGACATCAGCTACATCATCCCTACCTTTGAGGCGTGACAATTTAGAGCAAGTAAGTTTTGCACAAGCTAGGTCTTTTGCGCAACCAGGCAGGGTAGGACTAGCACGATGCATTTTATACTATAAAAGACAACCAGGCTGGGCGGGGCATAATTTACCTATTGGGCGTCAATTCAAAGTACGACTCAACCCTATAGGCATCAGGCTCGAGCTAGATCATGCAAGTCTATTTTGCACATCTCCAATTTACACCAAGTGTATTGACCCATACATGTTACACTATAGTTACCTGGAACGCAATACATCTGGGTCAAGATACGGGGTCATGACTCGAGGGTTGCGGGTTGCCGCAAATGCTGTTCGAAGGGGAATAGGATTCTTCGGGACACTAGTTCAGAACACGGAATGTGATTCTAATAAATCCAGATCGATTATCCAATTAAAAGGCTATTTATTGTTCAAACCCTGTAATGTTTATTCTTTTAAAATAGACAACACCAATTCCATCTAAATCTAACTGCATAAAATTCATCTCTGTACCAATCCTCTCTCTCTCTCACACACTCCCCAAAACAACTCTTCCACTATTCTCCTCTTCCCAACCTCCCGTCACTCCACCAAATCATCGGCTGGTCCCATCTCTCCTCCCCCACCAATCCTCATTTGGCTTGGTAGCGACCTCGATTTTCCTGGATCTGCAAGGTTTGGCTTGGCGGCAACTGTATGGCTTGGTGGTGACTGCAAGGCACTGCATCTGGTGGCAACACTGTAACAGCGACCATGACAATAGTGCACGACAACAGTGTGCTCGAAGGTCTGTTCCTCTCCTCTTCCTCCCACCCTCTCTTATTCTCCCTCATCCTCTCCTTCCCTGATCTGCCAATTCGGCGTTAATCCCAACCAGTGATCTGGATCACCGACCCGGGATTGTAGGTCACGAGGTCCCTGTCAACCTTAGTAACTATGTGCTAGACCACAGAGAGAGGAGTGCATATATATGCACATAAACTGAGAACATGGAAGTACATTGCTTGGATCAAAATGATGTATATATGAAGTATACTACTCGTGGACTGTGGAGCCGGCACATGCGTAGTTCCTCTTCTTTGTCACTTTCTTTACAAAATAGAGACGAATCCTGATACATCAACTTGTTTATAAGCTCCATGAGGTCTCGAATGGATATTTCTAATTTCACGTGAGACACGAGCTCATGTGCATGCACGCCTACTTGCATGCACATTCTTCCATGCACTACTGTGATTGGACAATGGATAATATACACTTTTAACATATTATCTCTGCATGTGCAGTAAATATATGGTTAAGTTGCTAATTAAGCATCACTTATTTGTTTTTCTACTTAATTAATCACGACCTTATCTTAATTCCACTCATACTGGCCACTCCATGGATGTTCTATAAAACCTTCACAAGTCATAAGGCCCAATCCATCCCTACTCCAAGGTCTTAACCACACTGAGACAAAAGAAGAATCAGAGGCTGGTTTGGCCAATGGGAAACTGCCACCTGATGGCTCTCTTAACTGCATTAGTCCTAGCCGTGATCGCTGTCTTGGCGCCTAGGGCTCATGCATGGAAAATTCCACTGCCGGCGGCCATCTCGGACGGCCTGTCGACGTTCTCCGGCGAGATCCACATGCTGCGGCCGCTGTTCGGCTCGGGCGGGCTGCTCGGCCGGCACGGCGTGCCGTGCGACAGCTGGCGCCTCGGAGTGGAGGCCCACAACGTGCGGGGCTGGCGCACCGTGCCCACCAACTGCCAGTACTACGTTGGCCACTACATGCTCGGTGGCCACTACCGCCGGGACTCGCGCGTGGTCGTCGACGAGGCCATCGCCTACGCCGAGGGCCTCGAGCTCTCCGGCGACGGCAGCGAGGTGTGGGTGTTCGACATCGACGAGACCTCCCTCTCCAACCTTCCTTACTTCGCGATGCATGGCTTTGGGTATAACCATGTTGTTATTAACTATACTTTGTAGTTTGTACTATGTAAATGTTTGTGTGTGTGTCATGCATGCATGCCTTTGTTTGTACGTACGTAGGGTTGAGCCGTACAATGCGACGGACTTTAGCAAGTGGGTCTTGGAGGGTGCAGCGCCTGCGTTGCCGGAGAGCCTGAGGCTGTATAGGAGGCTGCTCTCTCTAGGCATAAAGGTCGTCTTCTTGACCGGCCGTCCCGAATCCCAGAGGTCAATCACGGCCTTTAATCTCAAGATACGAGGATACCACACCTGGGAGAAGCTGCTGCTTAAGTACTCTCCCTCTCTCTCTCTATAGATCTTTTCGCTTGGATGTTTACTTTCTATTTGTTCTTTAACTAAAGTATATATATACATATCCGTTGTTTGCATAAATATTATGATCCACACGTTACAAAGAGATGAACATAAACAAATACTAAGAGAAGTACACATTATAAGTATAGGTCATCTAGGCATGAGGATGAGCTTAACAAGTGAAGGCTAAATGAGTGGAGAGGTTTATTAGTCAGGTTTTGAAAGACTAAACGAGTCTTAAAATAAAGAGGGTTAGATTGAGCTGAGTTAGTCCATAACAATAAAAGAGATGGGATGAGTTATGTATTAAAATTGATTAATGAGTTTGAAAATAGAATCGATGCATAAAATAAGAAAAAGAGCTTTGAGTATTTGTGGAATAATAGAATTCTATTGTTTTTTATTATATATATCATATAGAAATTATTATATAACATTAATAAAGGTCCATAAGACAATGAGAGCAACGTTTGAATCGGACTCAAAAGACACAAATGACTAGTGTTAAAATGAGGTTTTTTTTCTTAGCAGATTTGAGTTTGATTGGAATCTAACTGGTTAGCTTAATACTGCTGGACGAGGATTGAACAGGATACTACAATTTGTGGACAGTTGGGTTTATTCCCAGACTAAGGCCAGCTCATGCACAGCATGCATAGTACTAGGTTACCAGCTAAGACAGACGTACAGACCATGCATGTGCCATGGGACTAATATCTGTGGAACAAGCCACGGACAGTCAGTGTACATCGAAAGAAGTGTACACCCAATAGTAACTTGTCATATTTTTTTTTACGGAATGAGTACGATATAGACATGCGATATTTTTTTTATTAATAATTTAAAATAAAAAATAATTTAAAAAATAACTTACAATTTGTCGAAATTGCGAAACAAACTCACCAACTCATTTAATCACAGTCTGAAAACGCGAGAGAACGAATCAGACACTTATCGCGCCTCACAAACGCGACAAAAATCTTTTCCCCTTTCCATCTACAACAGAAACGGGTTGAATAATCGAGTAGTCGAGTACGCTTCAACCACTTGATCGCTCAATCACTCAACCAATTTATATCCAGATGGGGTAAGAAAAGATTTATGTCATCCCTGTGAACCGCGATAAGTGTCTAATTCGTCTTCTCGCGGTTTTAGACCGCAATAATTGACTTATCGCACCCAACCAGGTCATTTTTACAATTTCAGTAAACTTGGGTCATTTTTTAAATTATTTTTTTATTTTGGATTATTAATAAAAAAAAATCCAGACATTAACCACATCTTTTTTTAATTAATAGTAACTTGTCACATGAGTGCCCTAAAAAACAAACTTGTCACATATCTATATTTTTTTGTTCTTTTGCACTTTCTCTTTTTATATCTTACTGTGCAGTGCATTTTACACCTCGATCAACTACTTGATTCCAATATTACATACTCCACCTATTTTCTTAAAAAATACAGTTTTAAAGATTAAAATTTATTAAAAAAATAATGCCATCGTATTTTTCTCAAGTTGAAATATGACATCATCTTCTAAAAATACTTGTATAGTCAATACTCTATTTTATCATCAATTGCTTACATACCAACAACATATGTATCATATTAATTACAAATATTAGAGCAAACATGAAATCTTATTCCTTCAATCCACAAAAATCTATCACTATGGTATACGTGCAATCAAATTTTCCCAAATATGGCCATTAATATATTTATAAATATTTAGATTGATTATATGAAAATAATATGATTAAATTTGTCGTAAAGAATATTCTCATAATATTATATTTTATAATTTTTACTAATATATTTTAATAAATATTAGTGGTTAAAATTGTTTATTGGAGATTGTGAAATGTCAAACATAATATATTTTTGGGGATGGAGATAATACTTCACTTCTTAAAAAATTGTGTGTGGAGTATGTATGACTTATTTTTCCATGATGAAATGTTATTAATTTTTTTGATAAATGAGTGTGCATATATAGGCCTGAAGGTGTGAAGCTTTCAGCACTAGCTTACAAGTCTCGGGAGAGGGCGAAGCTGCAGAAGGGCGGGTTTGTTATAGTTGGCAACATTGGCGATCAGTGGAGTGATATATTGGGCTTGCCAGAGGGGGGCCGCACCTTCAAGCTCCCTGACCCCATCTACTACATTGGCTAGACATATATAACCACAGCTAGGGTTCTCTAAACATAAGCCTGATGTGGATTAATAATTAGTTTATCAGCAATGCTTCATCAATGCTTTCCTCCAACCGTCAATTTACTTCAGAAATTATGTAGCTCACTCTTTTTTGAAAACTATTGAAGCACGCACTTCTCTTAGTTTGATCTCTGTGGCTCCACGATTGATGGCGCACATGTTTTAATCGAGGATTAGTTGTTACGCACCTTGTTGCAATAAATTCGCCAATAGGGATCGACGTACTTGTGTCCTTAATTTGATTAATTTGAATAATGACGTTATAGCTAGATCTAGTACAGTGTTTTCGGGTTTTAATCTTCCAAAAATTTGCAATTATGGATCTTTCACTAGTATTTCCAATTATTTGCCTCTCACCTATGATCACAGAAAAATATTTGATTAATATTGCACTGAAGTTTATTTTTATACATAAACGGGAATAAAAGAAAATTTTTGTTCCTTGTCACTAAAAAACTTAGAAACGTGGAACCCGAATCTCCCATTAAACGTGTGCCCTTTTGTCATATTTCGCTCTATAATTATTAGTCTTATAGGTCCAACATGCCACTATTCGTCTACCAGTGTGTGCAGAGCGAAATGTATATGTGGTGTTAAATCAATAGAAACAACACAAAAGATGGTGTGGACTAAAATAACTGTGTGCATCAGGTGTCGTGATATGTAATGCATTACAAGGTTATCTCCAACGTCGATGCCTCGTCAATCTACATGTGAGCGCCCAACGCCAAAAAAATTAAGAAACTAATCACGCAAGAAGAGAGAAAACGCCTCGCGAGGCACCTCCCGTCAAAGCTCTGCAAGAGGGCCCCACCGACGCCTCGCTATCAAAGCGTCTGCGTTGGATCGGTCGCGACGCCCCATCACGCGTTTTGTGGGTCCCACCTTTCGACCGGGCGTGGGTGCACAGATCCGGCAACCGTGCGTGGCGGTGGCAGCTATGGCCTGACTCGGCGGAGGCTCTGTGGCAGCAGAGGCTCAGCGGCGGCGGGGACTTTGCGTTTAGGGTTTAGGTAAAAAAAAAATAAAATCCTCACAGAGACCAGCGGCGAGGTTAAAAAAAGAAATGGCATAATTGCAAAAAAATTCTCAGAATTTTCTAAATCATAAAAAGACTCTTTCCAAGTTAAGGTTTAGATTTATGAGTCTTAGCTATTTTGCTAATGGGTACTAGGGTTTTAGAGATTTTACAGTTGAGTTTTAGGCTGTTTGGTTTTGATGTTCTGGCCCCTCAGACTCTAATTCCAGCATGATCAGTTCCTACGCGTCCGTAGAAACACGTGCTTCTATGTTTTATTTTGTTGTGTTCGAATTATCCGAATTTTATTTTAATAATTTTTTAATATTTAATAAATATTATATATGCGTACACGAAGTACCTCCCGAAACGCCTTGCATTAGAGTGCTTGAAAAGACGCCTCGCGAAGCGCCTTTGCATTGGAGTAGGGGGTGCTTCAGGTGTTGGTTCGCACACGTGACACAGAATATGCTGAAAAATATTTTGTTGAAACGCCTCGTGAAACGCCGTTGAGTTGAAGACAGTCTAAAGTGATATACAACAAAACTGATAAGATTTAGGTAGCACATATTGTGTTCCACCTTTTTAGTGGCACATAATAAAAGTTCTCAAAATAAAACCATACTGTTAGGTATAAGTGGACTATAAATAAATTAATTAGATGTTACTTTGGTGCTGAAAACTTCTAAACGTCTTATTCAGAATTAATTTTGCAAATCAAATGGTTCTGATTGGGGAGACACCAATCAGGTTATTTTGGGGGGAAAAATCAAGGTGGCTTGAATAAGAAGATGCAATGTGGGATTTTCCCTACGTGAATAGACAAATAAAATTTAAAAAGAAAAGTGTTATGAAAATAATGGATATCCAGACCCCGCTGATCCATAAAAAATAGCCACAAACAAAACCTCTCTGTCAGGTGGGAAGGTTCGCGGAACTTTCGTGGCGAAAGGATCAGGCCATCTCCACATGTGGCCTCTCCAACAAGGCAACAAATCAACAACACTTGCACGACCAATCGTTTCGGATGGGGACTGGAGCGAGCCTTAAGTTTCACTAGCTTGCACAGTCGCACAGTTTCGAATGCTACAAATGCTTGTACTAGTGGGCCCGTGGGAACAGCCACACGGAGAGAGAAAAATCAAGAGGACACATAGCCTCGTGGTACACACTGATGAATTATGCGGACCCACCCAGACTTAACGTGACATGAGACACCGCCTCGTGAAGCACAAATAGATGGGCCCCACTGCATAGTCCAAGCCGTACTGCAGCGACGTGTCTATCCGACCCATCCTTTATTCGCTTTCTCATGGGTAATTGGTGGCCGTATGGCAGGCCGGGAGGCGCCCTATTGTCGTACAAGTACAAATCTTGCGTCGCTGTTCTTGTTGGACGGGTGCATGAAATGATCTAGTCAGTAATGTAGGTGCGTGGTTATTATTTATCTGTGAGAATTGGTCTCATGATCTATATATTTTTTTTATAGTATACGTATTAAGTGCAAATATACATGACACAAAGCTGTTGGGATAAATGTATTGTTACTCTCTCTTAACTTCCCTTATTGGCTTTGAAAATAGTAAGTGATAAATGCATATTTAACTTAATTTGATCACTTTGTTATGTTCTCTTAGGACAATGGTACATGATGTTGACAAAACAAACTTAAAGAAAGATAACTTGGTGCCAAACTATAAACCGATCTTTCTTTCTTCTATGCCCCCGTAACTTAGCACACTCTCCATTTCCGCTCTTTGGATTGTTCTGAGTCAGCTCATACTGTACCTCATTAGACCTTCTCCAACAGAATTAGATCTCTATATCCTCATATACATACCCCCCTAAAAAGATTCCATACTTATATTTCTACTCTCTCCAACAAAATCTCTAAACCTCAAAACCATATAGGTAGAGGAGAGAGAATACCTAAATTTACCAATTCTCTGCAGTAATATATAAAATAGGAATTGAAATAGGTATTCTGTTGGAATAAAAAAGGTATTACTGATACCTAAATTTTAGACTATCAATTCTTTTAGGGGGGATGTTGGAGAAGGTCTTACCTACATAATATTTACATCCAAGAACATAATTGAGATACCAAACTAAGTGGATTTAAAAAATGTAAGGACCAATTTAACTTATTTTATATTAACCACACCAAAATATATATACTAGAACAAAATAAAAATTACGACTTAAAAACACCAAACGTACATTTATGCATAAAATTTGGACGTACGAACGTGCGTGCGTGCTCGATTGCATCAACACCATCGCACCCTCCTATTTAACCCGACCTTTATCACTTTCTATACCGTACCACACCCAAGTGCTCTCCCACACACACCCGTGTGGCCCTCCCAACTGGCAATGGCCATGCAACTCCCCATGAGGGCTCTCCTGGCCTTGGCCGTCCTGGCCTCCACCTGCCATGGCTGGCGCGTGAGCCTGGACGACGCAAACGACCTCGGCGACACGCCGGTGGCGCCGCTCATCCACCTGCTGCGGCCGCTGGTTGGCTCCGGCGGGCGGCTGTCCGACGGAGACCAGGGCGTGCATTGCGACAGCTGGCGCGTGGGTGTGGAGGCGCACAACGTGCGCGACTGGAAGACCGTCCCGTTGGACTGCAAGAACTACGTCGGCCACTACATGCTCGGCAAGCACTACCGGCGCGACAACCGTATGGTCATCGACCAGGCCGTCGCCTACGCCGAAAAACTCAAGCTCTCCGGCAACGGCACCGAGGTCTGGGTCTTCGACATCGACGAGACCTCCCTCTCCAACATCCCTTATTACCACCGCCATCGCTTTGGGTACGTACATACGTACACCTGTACACGCTGCAATACATACATCCATGTATAACTTATATAAGTGAGTTGAGAAGTGTACGTATGTGTGTAACTGTCCGTGCAGGGTTGAGCCGTACAACCAGTCGGCGTTTACCGAGTGGGTGCTGACCGGTGAGGCACCGGCGTTGCCGGAGACGGCGTGGCTGTACAAGAAGCTGCTGCTGCTTGGCATCAAGATCGTGTTCCTGACCGGCAGGAAGGAGTCTCAGAGGAATATCACCATCAAAAACCTCATCGAAGTCGGCTATTGCAACTGGGAGAAGCTCATATTGAAGTATATTCCCAATTCCTAGCATATATCTAACTCAGCGGCGTAGTAGAAAATTCTTTCACTGAATCACTAACACCGTGTCTGACCAATGCCCAACTTCCAGCAACCTAAGATTTCCCAAAGAAGCACATCCATATGATATTTTTATATTTTTTATTTAGTAATGGACTAGTTCCTAATATTCCAACCTGGTTTATCGAACCTTCTTCGTTCTTGTCGGGTTTCTCCTTAAAATAATAGTGCGTCAAACTGCTACGTAATTACGCTTTAACTAAAGGGTCTTGTAAAATTTTAGTGGGACGACTACTACATATGGTATTGCAGACTATAGATAGTACCGTATAAATCCGATGTTACTTTTTTTTTAGCTCAGTACAGAAGGTATTGTACAAGAAAAACTGAAAAAACTGAAGTTGGCCATAGGTATGATATAATTTTCTCACAACAGTACGTGTGACGTCTTTGGCTTTATATGCAACCAGACAAATTAAAAACGACACCAAAAGTATCCACATATATATATATGTCTGATTAAGCTACACCACTTGTAGATCCCGACTTACTAGAGAAATGGTATATATATGTACAGGCCGGAGGGATTGAGATCAGCGACCATAGACTACAAGTCGGGAGAGAGGAAGAAGCTGGAGGAGTCTGGGCTGGTGATCGTGGGCAACATTGGCGACCAGTGGAGCGACATTCTCGGTGAATCGCCGGGCCAGCGCACCTTCAAGCTACCGGACCCGATGTACTACATCGGCTAGATCCACGTGCACACATGTTGATGCATCAATGCTTGCACGTGCGTGCATGCATGGGGAGTACTTAAAATTTTAATTATGCACCGTTAGTTTGCTATGTGTACGTAGATCGATCCATGTCTGGATTTTTTTTTTGTTTACATTTGTACATGGTTCTGTACCTGTTTATCTGTTCCAGTGCATGGGCCAATAAGTGGGCGTAGATGTGTGCATGTACTTTGGATTTATGTATTTTTAATTTGTACCCCAATTTTCTATCTTATAAATAGTAACCGTGCGCGTAGTATTCGTGTATCTAATGTTCTACCACTGATTGGAGTGAAAATGATTAGAATACCTCCTAATTAATATGATAGAAAAAGCGGTTTGGGCGATTACGGGAATCGTGAATTCATCAAGTAACATTGGTAACGGATTTTGGTAATCAATGAATATGAGATAACGCCTAATTTGGTAAAGAGACCGATCTGATTTTCAAGGTGTATCATCAGATGAAACATATGCATCAGACATAAACGGGGCAACCCTCTCAAACGTTCATATCTGCTAGGACTCCATGCTATTATCCGATTGTACAGACAAATGCATAAACAGCCAATGATGATAGAACATATGTATTATTAGGCTGTCTCTGATGGGAGTGCTCGCTCGACGCTTCAAATTTTTTTATTTTTTTATTTTGGTCAGCTCGGCAACTTTGTAGCGTCTATTGCTCCATTAGGCTGTCTTTAACCCATCAGTGTTTCGCGAGGCGTTTCAACAGAATATTCTCCAGTATATTCTGTGCCACGTATGCGAAGCACCATCTGAAGCACCTCTTACTCCAACCCATCGGCGCTTCACGAGACGTTTCGTACGAACCCACGAAAATTAAATTTAGGTGGTTTTAGTAAAATATCAATAACTTTTAATTTAAAAATCAAATATATGCGATATTTGGTCTCTATATGAAGATAATTTAAAGATCTACAACTTTCTGAATATAATCAACATCTAATTTTGACTAAATTAATCACAAATTAAGAAATAAAGATTATATATATTTTGATCGCACGTAAACCGAGGCGGACCCACCTGCAGACCGAAGATTTTCTCCGCCTGGTGAAGCGTCGCGCGTCTTCTCTCTCCGTCGGAAAATCGATTTTTTAATTGTGGGACCCATCGGCAGAGCGTTGAAACGCCAACGATGGAATTGGTCTTAAGCAACAATGTGGTGTCTGGGAAAAGAGAGAACATATTACATATATAAAGAGTTAAGAAAAAGTACTCATAAAACTAAACACTCTAATACAAGAGATAATATATCATATCACTAAACCCAATATCCACTTTTTATTTAAAATTTTCATCCAAAAAATATTAAAAAATGGCCTATCATTTATTTGTTAGACTGATAAATGATAAATGAGTCAAATCATTTTTGAACCCACCTATCAGTACGTAGATAAAAAACATTGTCTTGAAACTGACAGGCCCGTAAGCCTCAGGGGTGGGCGTGCACGTCGGTGCGCAGGCTGGAGAGGCGAACCAAACCGTCTACGCTGTTTTGTGAGTTCCCATGTTGCTCGCTCCGGGCGTGGACATTGTTTCCTGCCCACACTAGCTAACGTATGGGTCCTGTCAAATTTGACCCCTCTTGTCATCTACTGGGTACGCGTGTGTTGAGGTAAAAGCGAATACGACGCATAGGCCCCGTAAACCCCATCACGGCCTCCAACGATGCCGCTTGGCTCGGTGCACCACTTGTGGGGCCCATCGGTAGGCATGCGCTCACTCGCTGCTTCGCCGATGGCTCGCGTGAAGCCGTGAACTATGTCAGTGTGCCCTTCTTGTACTGGCTGAGAGAGTTACATTGGAGATAGCCTGACAAGGTCGTCAGAACAGAACAATTTCGTACTGGGAGATGTAAATTCACAAAAGTGTAGCTGAAATTAATTAGGTGTCACGTGCTGATGTAAGCTCCCTCGATTATTAGGACGGACGACGTGAAAAGTGGCAGAACAGAACTGAATCGAGAGAGGTAAATTTACTACTATTTGCTTGTGAGTTAATATCCCATCCCCGTCACATCTTGTCGCCATTACAATTTACAAGTGGATCTTGTCAGAATGCATATTATGGCCGGCCAGCCGCATCAACGATTGTCGGAATTCGCCAGCTTCAGCAATGACATATTCTTTTGGTTTCTACCCTCCTCAGATCCAATTAATATGCCCATTTTCGTTTGTATTAGTATGTTTCTAAACTGTAGTCACAAATGGTGTATGCCCAATGATGCATGAATGGTTTTATCATGATTAACAAAACATTGCAAATTCCCGAATTTGAGTTTTCTGTACATATTTTCCAAATCGACCCAATATAAATAACCATAATTACTTGATACTTTCTTTTTTATTTTTTGGTCAATCCTACAATGACACATCAACTACTACGTACAAATTCGAGATGACATATAACAGCGTCCCATAATTAAACGGGTCTTGAAAATTGACAAGAAGAGGAACAAGATATATGGACAGCCTTGTTGAGGAGGAAGTACTTAAAGAAAAAATTATTGTAATGTGTTCAGTATTCCTGTAGCCTGTAGGGCAAAAGGTTTCAGAGTTTTGAGTTGATGTTTTGAAAGCAAGCAGCTCAATTAATCAAGGACACTCTGGCCATTAATTGTTCCGGGGTGGGTCCTCAATAGTCAGTACATTGTGTCATAGGTATAGATTGCTCATACAGTAGCTCTTTGTTTAAGATCGTCAGGGATCACATGGAAGCAGTGGGGTCTTAAGACTCTCCCAACGGAGGTGTTTGGAGGATCTGTCCCGTGGGTTTCGACTTTCGAGTCAAAACATTATTGAAAAAATCGGTTGAAAAGAGACGCAAGGTCTCAGGAGTCCGTCGGGATTTATGTGTAGTCAGATTGTATATAATTTTTGTTTTTTAATTTATATATTAATTTAGTTTAAATTAAATATTAATTATATTAGAAAAATTGTAGATTATTAAATTATTTTCATATAGAGATCAAACATCGCATATATTCAATTTTTAAATTAAAAATTATTGATATTTTACTAAAATCACTTAAATATAATTTTTGTTTCTTAATTTATACATTAATTTAGTTCAAATTAGATATTAATTATATTAAAAAAATTATAGATCTTTAAATTATTTTCATATAGAGATCAAGCATCTCATATATATTCAATTTTTAAATTAAAAATTATTGATGTTTTACTTAAAATCACCTAAATTTAATTTATTCGTGGGCTCGTACGAAGCGCCTCGCGAAACGTCTTGCATTGGAATAGGAGTGTTTTGGATGGTGTTTCGCGCACGTGGCACAGATTATACTGAAGAATATTCTATTGAACCGCCTCACGAAGCGCCGATAGGTTAGACATAGCCTGAGAGGATGCTATGGATGTTGTTTTGCAAGTTTGGATTTTTATGGGGTTTGATTTATGAATTTTGTTTCGTATTTTAATTATGTGTAATGAAAATATGTTAGTTATTGTTTTATTAGACCACTACGTAATTATAATAGTTATATTTAAAATAAATTTTAATATATTTTTCAAATACATCGTACGCATATTTCGAAAAAAAATTCCAGTTGGATGTATTCTAAAATCATTTATTTTATTCTATTACTCATTTAAATCAAATAAATTTTATATTTATTCATTACACTTCCGACTATGATATATTATAAAATCATTTATGATTATGATTATAATTTCAAACCAAATGCCAATTAAGTTAAGACCAATCTGCATTAAGAGAAATAGGCAAGAATCTCTCATGAACATGTGAATTTTGTCCTAGTACTGATGTGGAGCACGCTTTGTTCCACTGTTCTGTGGCAGGCCATGGCGGAACTTCATTATAGGATGATGGATTGATTTATGAGTGTATAGATAGCATTCAAGACTTGTTCTTTGCAATGCCAGGAGTGTGCGTGGACTGTGGAGTAGCTTTTATGTGGGCTGCCTGCACGCTGTTGTGTTTTAAGTCCCCAAAGACTTCCTATCTTATAGAGGATAGAAACATTGATCTAATTGTTCTATTTGAAATGACACTGTGTTGGATGATTGGGTCGAACAGAGGTGCCGTATGATGGATATTTTCTCTTATGCAGATTTAACGGATCATAAGATTTGTTATTAAGATTAGATGATTACAACAGGTTGTCTAACTACCTAAAAGATAGAAAGATTATGCTTTAATAACTCATGCTCTGTGGGGTCATTGGAATTGTCCCAAAACGATCACCGCCGTCCGATCCAGATCAAACGCAATACTCGCCTCTTCCCCTCTCGCAAAGTTTCTCCAAACCAACCCACCTAGAGGTGGAAATTGGGCCGTATGGGCCGGTCCAATTGGCACGCTAACATGTTAAAAAATTTAAAATGTATTTAAAAATTGAAAAAAATTAAATATAATTTTAATTGAAAATAAATTAAATAAATGATTATTAAAATCAAATAACTTGTATTAAACTTACAAGTACACGCATATTAAACGTGCACTAAAATTTAACAAACGTATATTAAAATGTGCCACCAGCGGGCCACTGTTCGGCCCGTGGTCGTGACGTCCAACAGGCTACAAATCTCGGCCTATAGGCCGAGCACGGCCCGCCAGTGCCAATACCGGGTTGAATGGCCATGCTTCGGGCTGGGCCCTGGCCCGGCTCGATTGCCACGTCTAACCCTTCCCAAAATGAGACTAAGCAAAGTCGAGATAGAGAGAGGGTTCCAAGTTCGAAGTGGAACAGTCGGCAACACCACAATGTCGTCGCCGGCCGAGTGAGTTCTCTCCCAAGCCTTGCACGATCTCTCCTCTAAATTTCGATCAAAATTATTATCATGTGCAAATGCCTGAAATTTGCTCGATCTTATGTTGGATTAAATCCGAAATTTTTCAGAAGTTTTGAGCCTGTAGGTTTCCAACCTGGTTGCAGAATTTCGCGTACCATTTAGGATTTGTATTTCAAGTTAATGCGAGAATTAGGGTTAACTAGGTCCAGTTGTTGGAGTAGTTTGATCTGTTTGAGCTAATTGGATGTGGCATTGCTCGGATGCTACTGATATAAGATTATCAGTTCGGGTTGTGCTGTTTAGAGACGTCAATTCGCCCTCGTAGGGTTTGGATTTGCGTTGATCTGATAGTGTTTGACGTTGGAACCATATGTGATAGTTAATCTTGTTTTATAAACGGAGATCAGTTTAATTCCACTGATATGGGCTAATGGATTCACATTGTTGGTTTATGGCTTTGCCCTCTTTTGTTGTTGGTGGTTGGTGGTTGGGGGGGGGGGGGGGGGTGGGGGGGGTGGGGGGGTGGTGGTGGAAGGCAGTGGTGGGGTTGGTCCAATGCCACATCGAAGTAGGTTTTTTTAGCTTGTTGATTTGTTTAATAGATGGCCATTACTATTTGAGGTAGATCATGGGGTCTGGGGTCTGGATGTCATCTTCCTTCTAATTCACCAATGCTATTAAGTAAGCCCAATTGGATCCTCCAAGCAAAATATACATATCAGAAGAGATTATTCCTTGCCATAGACTATACATCAGAAGATCTAACATTTTAGTTTACTGCAATTATTTGTTATGTCTTTATGATCTCCTGTGGAAACTTTTGCTATGATGTATAATCATTTGTTATCTCTTGCATTGATGAATGTTAATCATTATAAATGCATGCATCTAGTGTCTGTCTCTGATAAATGTTTGTTAACATACAACGTATAGCAAATATTTTGAGATATAGTTCTTGGTGTCCACTAGGCATTATTAAAATATACACTCATTATTCATGCTGACCGATTAGAAATTTGAAATCATGCTTGTTAGTTGATGGACTATTGAATTGGTGTGTTAGCGGATAACTGAGCATTTGTGAATGTAGTGGAATTGTAATATTCATAAATCATAAACGTTTATTATGAAATCCTTCACTTTGCTATGTGAAATATTCTTGTTTCAGGTACTATAATTCACTTCCACCGATAAGCAAGGCTTATGGTACATTGTGTTTCTTTACCACTTTACTATGCCAGCTGGAGATATTGAGCCCACATTACATTGCCTTATATTATCCCTTTGTTTTCAGAGATTTCCAGGTATGTGCGAAATACTGGATATTTAAAATATAAAATTGCAAGATATATCTCAGAAAGGCTGAATATGTGTTAGTTCTTTATGTGCTATACATTCTTAAACTTTATATGCTTTGTCATGTTTCACCGGCATCAATTTGGTTTTGGTTACGCCCACATTTTACACTCTATTTAGTACCCTATGCAATGCTCTAAGAACAAATCAGTTTGCTTTTGTAATTGGTATTGCAAGCTGCCCTCCCTTGTGACTGGACATTGTTTGTTTGCAAGTATAGAACATTCTCCCCAACCATTGCTCTTTGTATATCTAATTCTTACTGCAGTTTTGGGCTTTCAGATATGGAGGCTAGTGGCAAACTTCTTTTTCCTGGGAAAGTTTTCCATCAACTTTGGTATTCGCCTCCTCATGATGTATGTGTCATTGGAGAGTAAATTCAAATACTGATCCTTGTATCCTTGTATGCTATCATAAGTAACTATAAGACTCATAGATTGAACTGATTTACATATCTTGTCATGCAGAGCAAGATATGGTGTGCAGCTGGAGAAGGGTGTATTTGAAAAACGAACTGCAGATTTCTTGTGGATGATGATATTTGGTGCCATCTCACTGCTGGTCAGTGCTTATTTTACTTATCATTTAGCATCTTCATGGCATCATTGTTGCTACCTTACTGGTTTCTTCTTGTTAGTAAATTCAATCAAAAAGCAGAAGCAAGTAACATGAAATACTATGTTAAATTCCTTACGCAAGTCTTGTTTAAATCAGGTATTGTCTGCTATCCCCCAACTGCACTTTTCATTTTTAGGAATACCTATGGTCAACATGCTTCTTTATGTCTGGAGCAGAGAGTATCCAAACTCACAGATAAACATGTATGGCCTCGTCCAACTGAAGGTGTGCTTTGTTGCCATCCCCCTGTATATCTGGCCTTCTGGTATTCCTAAAATTAAATGAATTAAAAATGCTTCAGTCACTAATAACTTTGTATTCTCACAGTCCTTTTTTCTACCCTGGGCTATGCTTGCATTGGACACGATGTTTGGGTCACCGCTTTTACCTGGTCTAATGGGTATTATGGTTGGGCATCTCTATTACTTCCTTACAGTGTTGCACCCATTAACCTGTGGAAAGAATTTCCTGAAGACTCCAATGTGGGTGTATCCTTTTCATGCCTGCGTGGGCACATTCTTATCTTCAATCAGTAACATGCAAATACTTTTCTTATTATTGGTTTCAATAATAGGGTCTACTGAAATGTTACTATAATCTCTTTTTATATCCAACTCTTTTTCTTTCCGCAAATGCCAAGTAGATTCTGAGCTATTATATTGATGAGTAGAGTTTTGCTGACATATCCAGGGTTCCCAAAACTGCTTGGTAAATGGTTGAATAAAGTATTCAAGGAAAAAAATACTGGACCGATTTACTCATATAAAAACCTTGAAACTGTCCTATTAACAGGTGGTTAACAGTAAACTGGAGGGAACTGCAAGACGTACTAGTTTTGGTTTTGGAAACCTTGATCACATCTAGCAGTTTCCTTCATGATCGCCTTTTGTCATATTATAGTCTAATTCATGGCAATAAAAAGATCTGGAAGTTGTCTACTACCATCAATTGCTTTCGTTTACAAATCACAACCATTGGGTTACTAGTCGTTTTTAGTAGATGCATCGTTGGCATGCTCAGTTTCCCATAACTATACATTCTTATATATTGTCTTGCAGCATGGCTTGTTGAGCATTGACAATATCTGGATACCTGCGGTATGAAGCAGCTAAATTGTTTCTTATAATTCACATATTATTGTTACTTGACTTCTGAATATTTATACACCTTATAGTTGTATCCTTAAGCTGTTTATCAGGAACAGATTAGTAGTTAAATTCAGATTGGGCATTCAAGCAAACACCCAAGTTCGACCAGCCAATACTGGGTTTGGTGCCTTCAGAGGAAGAAGCTATAGGCCCAATCAATAGATTGAATGAGAAATTGTGCTCCCTTATGATGCTTGTTGGAAGAGGCGATATAGAAAGGTAAAAAGACACAAATTACTGTATGCTCTGTCAATCTTGCAGTTCTATTTACTCTTACTTCAATCTTGCAGGTGTGACTTACCAGTGGGAAGCAGAGAGTTCTAACATTCTAATTAAATCACTAAAAATGTTGCTCCCCACATTTTCCATCCTGGATTGCAGCCATTTGATGTTCGTTTCCATAATTCCATTTGTCACTCAGGATTAGTTAGCTGACGCTTTGTCAGTCTTTGTCGCTTAGTTCAAATCGGTGGTGCATGTTGAACCATATTTGGGCTGGATTCTGGTTGAGTATGTTAGTGTATATATGGGTATATGTATATGTGTAGAGCTAGGACTCTCTTTTCCTTTTCCAATATGCCTTGTATGCATATTCCTCCGTTGAGGTCATATGAATGATATGTGGGTATTCACTCGCTCATCTCCTAACATGGTATCAGAGCTATGGTGATCAAACCGTAGATTGTGTCCAACAGGCATTGCCAAACCATCCTCTCTTCTCAACCATCGGCAAACTCCCTCTCCGGTGAACTCCCGCCAGCATCCTCTCTCTGTATCTTTTGCTACCGCGTGCGCCGAAAGCTCATCTTCACTACTGTCATTTGCATCGCCATCGCCCCTCTCTAGCATCCTCCTCCCTCTTCGGCGAACTCTTCTCGACATCCTCTCTCTGTCTTCTACTACCCAGCCGTTGCCACTCGCTTCCCCGGCTGCCGCCACATGACGTTGCTGCTGGACCTGGAGCTCAAGATCTAGTCGATGCCATCGCTGATCTCCAGCACTGAACTGGTAGCACCTAAGATGCCGCTGCCGGTGTTGCTACTCAGCACGACCACTCTCAAGCTGCTGATGGCCACGATCCTCGACTTAGGTTGATGCCATTGTGGTGAACTCTCCACGACCGCTGCTGCCGGATCTTGGGCTGTTGTCGGCCACTCTCCAATAGCAGCAGTATCTGCCGCTGGATCTCGTTTACACAGCCGCGTCTGCCTCTTCTTGGCCGCTGGAGGGATTTGGAAATCCAGTGACGGATTCGTGCCTACCAAGCCGACTTCTCGAGAAAGTTGATGTCCTCTGTGGACAACGGTGACGTGAGCTCTCTAGCAATGGCATCCTCTACTTCTTTCATGGCTTCTGGTGGTTATCAAATGTTGGTGTGTGACGTCAAGCTGAACTGGTAGTTGGTGATCCTGTGAAGCACGAAATCACAAAGCATATTGGGACTTAGACATTGTTGTCTCTATGCATGGTTTCACCCTCCCTTTGAAGGGTTTTTTTTCTCCAAAAAAAGAGTTCATATAGAGATTTTATCACTTCGTTGATAGCAAGGTACTGAGTATTCGAGGATACACAGTTCATATAGAGAGATATTTAGTCATTGTTACTACTTGTATCGTTCAGGTGGCCGTATATTTTTTGGCCGAAAAATTATTCCTTCCACCACAGATGTGTCTGGAAGAGATCGATTCTTCAATCTTGGACCGAAGGTAGTATTCAGCGATCAACTTGCGCCCCAGCAACCAAATACGTATGTAGGATCTGATGCGATAGGAACAGATCGAATCTTTGGGAAAAGAGAGGCTCAGGCACCATAGGATAGACGAATCATCCCAACCTCATGCTTCAACTACCCAAGAAGGAAAGGGATTTTTTTTAAATAACTCAAGAAAAATTAATTCGAAAAATAAGTCATATTGGAGTAAAATTGTATTTTTGACTTACCACCTCAGCTTATCGCGGCTTGGAGCTACAATAAATCGCCTCTCGCGGCTCAACGAGCTAGTTGTAACTCCAAGCTGCGACAGGCGGCTTTTCACAACTCTAAGCCACAACAGTGGCTTAATTCACCTAACCAACCTCCACAATACAGCAAAATGGTGTCACGTCTGCCTATCACTACTTGAAGCCGCGACAAGTTTTGATGGCTCAGTTGAACATGTTGGCTCGGCTTAGAGTAGAGCCGCGTCAGGTTTGCTTGCCTTTCACCCATGTGTCATGACAGACTTCTGAGCCGAGCCGTTTGTACAATCATGTGTCGAGTTGAGTCAGCTTTTCATATAGTGGTTTGTCACGCATATGGTGTGAGCATGTCGTGGCGGCTGTGATCCGCGATTGGCTCGTTGAGCCATGAGAGGCGGTTTATTGCAGTTCTAAGTTGTGGCAGGTTGAAATGGTAGATCAAAAATATAATTTTGCTCTACTATGGGTTATTTTTCAAATTAATTTTTTGAATTATTTTAAAAAAATTTGAAGGAAAGGAGGTGTATTACATTGAGTTTTTTTTCTCATGTATTCTCATCACTCATAATAAGAATACGTTAGTTGATATTTGATTGGATTACTTTGTAATCGTGATACATATATTCAAAATACACACTAATAAAAATTTAAGTACATCTAAATTTTGAAGTATTTCTAGTCTATTTCACCCCCCCCCATATGATAAATTTCAAAACACATTATAATTACACGATTATACTTGTGAACCAAAGGCCACGGCAGATGCCTTTGACTTGGTACTCCAAGTCTGACGCCAAAATATCCCCTCACATGGGGTATGCTTATGTTGTGTAGAATGCAGATGGCACATTCGTCCCTTTACTTCCAAAAAAAAAATCCTCTTATCATGCTTACGTTGTGTATTTGTAGGTTGCCCGATTAAAAATCGGACACTCTAATTTGATAACAATGAAAAATTAAGGAAGGATTTTTTATTTTTAATCAAAGATTAATCTGAATTGTCCAAATTAATTTCAATTGTCTTGGCGCGTCCAACTGGGAGCATCAAATCAAAACTAGAAAAGTAAAAAACAAGTTGATAGAGATGCTGACTTTGAGTGGAAGGGGGTCTTTACAAGATAGACCACATTACATAAGCGTAATAAACGCAAAAGCATAAGCCAGAGGCAGCCAAGCCCACCGACATTAACCAAGAGAGGCAGAGAAGGGAATAGAATAGAAAATGTCGTGGCAGACGTACGTGGACGAGCACCTGCTGTGCGACATCGACGGCCAGCGCCTCGCCGCCGCCGCCATCCTCGGCCACGACGGCTCCGTGTGGGCCCAGTCTGACGCCTTCCCCCAGGCACGCACCACCTTCCATTCGCTTCCTTTTTTTTAGATTCCTCCATCTGTTGCTGTTTCAAGTAGTGGGGAATGGTTGCTGGAAGCTTTGAGTGTGTGTTGGTTGCTATTGGTGAGTCACTAGGTCGATTGGTAGCATGCGAATTCCGTATAATTTGGTTTGGATCGCTAAGATCTTTGATCGGTGCACTGCGCAAATCCTGATCGCGATAAGAGATTTTGTTAACCGGGGCATCATTTTGTGTTACTTTTATCGGTGAGATAGATTGCGAGAATTATCTTACAGTAAGATTTGGGAGTCTTGTAGTTTAAGAAGGCTGTGTGGTTTGCTAATATGGAGCTGTCTATGTCCGCTTGATTTTAACAGTTGAAAAGAGAGAGATGCGATTCTAAACACGGTTTTGTCCATGTTTATTATCATTATTTTTTGGATGTGCGGAAGGAAATTTATCTGTATCTATCTTTCTAGAACCGAAGGGAAGTTTTCTACGATCAATTCTATTTTTCTTGAACTTGTGGTTTTTGAAACAAGTAAATGGTGAGGAAGTGGGTAGCTGCGGTGTTATGATGTGCATTTGGTACAAAAGCAAGTTAGGGTGAAGAACAGGAAAGTTTCTTGTTTACAATATTATCCAACAAGGATAGGTGCTCAAAAGTTCTTGCCGAACTTGCTCAATTGTAAGTAGGCGCTTGTAAGAGAACTCGACTACTTTGTTATTGTAATATTTTGTTCGATTACTTTCGAACTGGGAGATGATTGGGGGCTAGGAGAGAGTTAGCCTGCTGATGCCAACTACTGGTGCAGTTGGACTTGAATGCCGAAGACTCGCTTTCGCTACGGCTCTGGTGGGTTCCGTTCCCTTTCTTTTTTTTCTAATTTATATCTCTTTTCTCCATTTTCGCTCCCCTTACAATGTATTAGAAATTCTAAGTAAAGCTTATCATGTATTTGTAAAAATCACACTTATGCATGCCGGTTATATAGCCAGTATATTTGGTGGTTCAAGTGTTCTTTGAAGTATGACTTGAATGATAAAAATGTAACAGATAACAAGCTGCTCAAGCTGTCTTTTTTCTGGTTGATTATGTAATTCAAAATTTCAAATTTGTCTCTATCCACATTAAATTGGTGGCTGAACTGTTTCAATAATTTGAGCAGATGGTCATGTGAAATCCTATTATTGATAAAAGGTGACACCATTCCTCATGATTTTTGCTCTTCTTACTGCTTCATATGCTTTTATGACACGGGTGGACAATATCATATTCTTGAGCGACTTTTAGTACACTAACATGTGCCGAAGTTTCTGGAAACTGGAGCTAAAATATTGATGATATTTACCAAGTTCTGAGACTACATCTAAAATGACTGAGTTTGGCAGAAATACTTTGCCTTACTGTTGTGTTGGTTGCTTAACGCTAATTTTTAGCTGTACTGCAAACCTTCTCTAGGGAGTCCACGAGAGCCCATAATTTCAATAAAATGTTCAAATTACTAACTTCTTTGCTCTATATTGTTGATACTCTTATTTTATGTTATCAGTTTTCTTATGAACATTTTGTTTCTAAACTGCAGATCAAACCTGAAGAGATTATTGCCATCATGAATGACTTCAATGAACCAGGATCTCTAGCACCAACTGGATTGTACCTTGGTAGTACAAAATATATGGTTATTCAAGGTGAACCTGGGGCTGTGATTCGAGGGAAGAAGGTTAGGAGTTAACATTCTATTTTCTGAGTAGATTGCAATATACCTCTTATGATGTATTATTCAGTTAAAACAGAAAGCTCTAGACACCTTGTTTAACGCTATCTTAGTTTAGAGATTTAAATCAGTGAGAACTGTGTATTTCTAAAATTGGTTGAAGGTAAAATCAATTGCGTTTTCAACCCTTATCATTAATGGTCCAGGTAAATTTTCCTTTCATGACTTGAAGTTGCGACCTAGCTTGGACTTATTCATGGCTGTAAATTAGAAGTTGAGATGAAAATAAGTTCAATTACTGTTAACTTATGGGAGGTTAGGAGTGTCATGTTATCTGAAACATTGTCCAGTGAGAGGTCTTCATTACTGAAAAATGTGGAGTCTACCATATTAGCTGTGCAACTTGACAAGCTTCTATAAACAGTTACTTGCCATTATTTCTTGTCGTTCTGTTGGTTATACCTATTAGTGTGCTGGCCTTATAGGCTTACAACAAAGGTCTCATACCAACACCAGTAGTTATATTGATTGGCATGACCCTTGTGCTGGCCAGTATACCAGATGCAATGTCTGCCTGGACTCGTGTGCCAGCCAGTCAGTCACACTGTCTGGAATGAAAACAACTCTGCTGTCTCAACCTTTCACCTAAGATGGGAAAATGGGTAACACATATCCAGAAGTCCCTGATACTGCTGAAATAACAAAACTCGTTATCCCAGTTGAGAGTAAAACCACCAAACTAGTTCAGTAAACATTAATTCATCTCAATAGCATGCAATTTCCAGATGTTGAAAGATCATTTGGGGAGTTAGGACATGCTTGGTTTGTTATCCCAAAATGCCTTGCCAAAATTTGGTTATGGCTAAATGTGGGGAATGACTGAAACATTTTGGTCGCAAATCAAGCAATAATCACTATTTGGTTAGTCAAAATTTGGCAAGCCAATTTGTGGCCCACATGTCATCGAGAAAAAGAAGGAAAAATTGGTTTACCAATTTGGGGTCAAACTTTGTTTCACCCCAACTTTGGCCAAAAAAGTTGGCTAAAAAACATAAAAAAAAATTGTCAATTCTTGGGTCATGACCAAAAATTAATGGGGCAAGATGGACTAAAAACCAAACACACTCTTAATGCTTAGGTAATGTCTTGGAAATTATTCTAGAATTTGTGAAATATTCTCTGGTGTAGCGCTGGAGAGTTATTATCTCAATGTCACCGATAAAGCTTTTATTTCTCTTTTTTTGGAAGATCCAGTATCCAACAAGTCACCTGATAAGAGGGGTTTTTAAAATAGTCATTAAAGAGTTTAGATACAGGTAGGGTGGTAAGAGCAGGTCATGAGGAGCTGCTATAACCTAAGAACAGCTTAGCTTTCAACTACAAATGAAAGAGAAAAACACTGTGTCTGGAGCATCTCTCTCAGCCAAATTTGAGCCCTCTGTGCTTGCTCCTCCTTCGTCCTACTTGCCCAAGAGGAGAGAGCTTCTCTTACTAGGTTCTTCCAAGCAAGGTGTGTAGGATTTGATGCTCCAGAGGCAAGCAGCAAACACTTTTACCCAAGTTTGTTTGTTTAGCAGACTGGAAGCGTTTGGCCTGAGGGTAGGGATTTCACTGATGTCAGTTAAACCTCTGACCAAGTCTTGGCTGAGATCAAGTTTTGTCCAAACTTCAGAAAGAAAGTCGCAGTGGAGAATGAGATGGTTGATTGTTTCAGCATGATTCAGGCATACAGGGCACTCGTAGCATGTCATAATCATACCTTTCTTCCTTAGGCTATCCCTGGTGTTGAGCCTGTTCTTAAGGTGGATCTAAATGAAAATTTTAACTTTCAGTACTGCTTTGTTTTCCATATGAACTCATAGCTCTGGTCCCTTGGCAGGTGTTCTTAAGGAGGATCCAAATGAAATTTTTTATTTCTCTTATAGCAGCACAACCGTGAAAATATTTTCTGTAGAATGAAGTTCTTAGTTGTGCCTTTGAGCTGTTTACGTTTAGGCAGCCTTGCTTATTGTTCACCAGCAACATCTAGAATTGTTATAGCATGAAATCTAACTCTTATCCCATCCTGCTTGCCACTACAGGGATCAGGAGGGGTTACTGTCAAAAAGACCAATATGGCCATCATTATTGGAATTTATGAGGAACCAATGACTCCTGGCCAGTGCAACGTGGTCGTGGAGAGGCTTGGTGATTACCTTGTTGATCAGGGCTTTTGAACCCAGAATCTGATCTACATGATCCCTCTCAACTCTTCTTTTACTCTATAATTTGGGGCAACTGGGCTTGAATGTACCAAACTTTACCATCTATCCCATGAATAATTAGCCCTCAATATCTATTGAACAATGGTGGTTGCATGGAAATGCTTCTTATATTTCATGGGACATCTATGTAATCTTTAAACTGCTGGTGGTTGTGCCATTTTTGCCAAGCACCCAGTTTCACATCTTACCAATCTCTTATTTCCATTTTCAGTTTTCGGTTTTTCACTACAAGGATGAAAATGCTACCATGACCCCTTTTTGTTTTAGTTGCTTGTGATTTCTTCGCAATATAATCCTCACTGTATTATGTGAACTCACAAGAATATTGGTCTTACTAAACTTTTCGTATACTTGTACATAATTACCAAATCTTTTATTTTCATCAGAAACATTTATAAGCATGTCTGTGCAGGCTGTTATTTATTGCATGCTCCAGTGACGTTTTTTTTTTTTTTTTTTCCTTTTCAATTGCTCCTGCCCTCTCATTGTACCATATCTCTTAAATTCAGCAGCTTATATGCATTGCATCAGCTGGGGACAGGGTCACATGAATCACCTCACGATCAGATGTATGCATGTTTGGATGTGTGATATATTATCACCCTGCCAACTATCCATTTCAATATGAATTCTGGTATTCACTGACCGTTCTTTTATGTGGCAGCCAGTGGTATGTTTTGATTCAAAAAGGGTGTTAGATTATGTGCCCTGAGAGAGACTGAACCCTTATGCTTTGGAATTAATTCCCCCCTTAGAAAGAAAGAAAGAGAGAAGATAGACCATCCGAGTCTGACATTTTCAGAGCCACTTGTGATGGATTTATCTTTCACTAACTGTGAGCAAATTCCCTCCCTTATTCCTTTGTTCACTGCATCTTTCCTTTTTACTGTACAGCAGCAGCAATTTTTTTTGTGGAGATCCTGACCCTACAATATAGGAAATTTGTCTAGCTTTTAATTCTGAAATGTGGACAGCCAAACTAAATCTCTGAGAGGTGCAGTTTATTCACATGTTATTCTAGAAAAGGATGCATATTCAAATGTTTGTTCAAGAATTCTTTTTGAAATTTTGAGTTGCTTTTGGTAATCCTTTGAGGATGTTCTGAGAATGAACTGTGGGTAGTTTCTTGAGCTTTTGGAGATCTATCAGAGGGGAGGCTGGAGAAGCTTATTAAAATGCTGGAATTGTTATATGTTGTTGAACATTTCAAAAATTATTTTGGTAATCCTGTGAGGGTGTCTGAACATAGGGTTTTGGGGAATTTATTGAGGTTTTGGTTCTGAGATATAGCCATCAAACTAACTGAATCTCTCAGACAAAGGCAGGTGATTTTGATGGTACTTCAAAAAAGAAGTCTTATTCGTATGTTCATTTTGCAACTATTTTTGAACATTTGATAAATTTTCTGGTAATCCTCAGGAGATACTGCATGGCGTGTGGGAAATTTCATGAAAATTTTCAATCCTCAAGTATGGGTATCCACCTAAACCTATCAGAGAGGCCGGTTATTTCCATTTTGTTCTTTAGAAAAGAAAATTGTTGTGCATTTAATTCTGATTTGTGGTCAGCCAATTAGGGCTTACCAGAGATCTGATGATTCGAATGCTTGCCTGAATAGTTCTTTTTGAAACATTCCCGCTCTCTGATTCTGCCGGTACTCTGAGGTGGTCCTAAGCCTTGAGTACATGACATTTCTTGAGATTCTGATTCTGCATAAATGTGGCCAAGAAGTAGTAGGGCAACGAAGTAGAGTGCATGCAGGGTATTCAAATGTCTGTTTGACGAATTTTAATTTTAGTGCTTTGATGAATTGATTTAGTTCTGATTAAACTTTTGTCAATGGATATGAATATATGTGAAGATGGGAGAGTTCAGATATCTCTGCCTGGGGGGTTGCTCTAATTCTGATGAAGAGGGTAAGTGTCAAATGTTTGTTTGAAGAATTGCTTCTGTTTTGCTTGAGTTGTGATTTGGTTAGATTTCATGCAGTATTTTGCTCCTTTTTTCCCGGAGATATCTTGTTTATAGAATTTTTCCTTTCAACTGAGATATCTTGTTTCAAGCATTGTAAAAACAGGAGAGGGAACTCTACAATTTGAATTGTGAGAGAGTACCATTTGAACCATGCGATCTGAACCTGAACCAACTCAAGTATAACTTGAGTATATCAGGCTGATCTAAGCTGTCTGTTGACTCCGATCAGACGACTTCGATGACATTAACATGCTTCTAAAGCTTCTCTTGTAGTAATCTTTTACCCCTAAACACCAGCCATCAAATTGGAGCATCGAACCATACCATCAGATTAAAACAATAATGGGAGCTTCGAAATTACATGGGGGAAGACGACATGAAGAATTTGGGGACCCACGGACGCACCACAGACACGACAGTCCCGTGCATTACGACACCTATACGGTCCATAAGGCCCAGTAGTACTATCACACACACACACACACACACACACACACATGCACGTACACACATAAATTTCACAGCTCGTGCATGTACGGCACCCCTTCAGTATGGGTTTCAGGGATTCCCCTCTTGACTGAAAAAATAATAATAATAATCGCTGCTGAAGGGCACCCCAGCATCTGTGGTTTTCTGAATTCCTTGGTTTTATGCTCTTCAATCTACAGTTGTAGAACCATTTCTCTCATAATTTTGGACCACAATTAGATTCTGTTATCAAGCATTGCTACGTGTAGATACGAATTGGATGCCGGAGTCTGGACTGGGCTAAGTTCTAGTCAATCTGATATAATCGGATATTTTTGTTAAGCCAGCACGAGTCCAAAATCTCTCAAATGTAATGAGTTTGTGAGAGTTTAGTGATCAAGATTATTTATCATTGTAAAAAAATCATCCATCAGAATCTTCACCATTAGAGAGATCATAGATGTTTTGATCAAAAAAAAATTTTTGGAGAGTCATATGCAGTTATCTAGTTCAAGATTTCTATATATAATTTCTCAACTTGCAAATCTTCTGAGTAAGATATCATAGTAGTACAACTGATATATTATCCAAAAAAAATAACGTACACCCGCTAAGATAAAGTTATATCTAGTAAGTACGGTGCTTTCCTGATCCAATGTTGCTGCAGGTGACGTTTCCTCAACTCTGGTCAAACACTTAAACGCATCATATCGTGTCGGTTGTTACAAGTGCAGCACCAGATTTTCGAATCCTCTCTCTAAAGTCTAAGGATAAAACTACTATTTCGAGCAGTATCTTTTCTGCACGATTTGAATCTCCTGTTGTTCAAGTCAAAAAATATGATAATATATTAATGAGAGTTATTTAATCACAAATTAATTATTTAATTAAAGTTGACAAAGATTTTTAAGCCCTTGGAATTTCTCTCGTGTCTTAGGTTCCATTTGACATAGCTTAATTTAATCTTATAAATTCAATAAATCAATGAAAGATTTAAGGACTCGTTTGATCTAATTTATTCGGATTTTATTTTTTTAAATAAACTAAAGTCAGACCAAACGGGGTTTAAATTTCGGATTTATCTTTAAAGTTGAAACCCCTTTGAACTAAAAGTGTCAAATAAACTTAAATCCTCAACACTTGTTTATTGAGTTTAAAAGTTTACACTGGCTTGTAAGTTTAAGTTAAGTCAGAGCAAACGGACTCTAAATTTATTAAGAACTTATAGTTCAAAATAACTTTAATTTAAAAGATAAGATTGAAATTTAAGTTTATTGTTTGATTCGATTTTAATTTATCTAAGAATAAAAAGTTGAAATATAGATAAGTTAGATCAAACATGCTCCTAATCTCATCTGTTCGAACTTTAATTGAGCTATCCATGTGTTCCGAAAAATATGGCCATATATTTTGACTTAAAAGGGCCCTCTCCAACGGTAAGGAAAATTAGGCTAGTAGGAGGGCAGGGAATCCCGAGCTGGAACACTTTGTAAATTAATTAATGCCTAACTATTCAACTAACCTATATGGGTAAGAATAATTAAGAAATTAGTAGTAGCTAATTAAGCCAAAGAAGTACTAACAGGAGATCACACCAACTTCAAAAACTTAAATGATAGGGACGTCCATTAATTTAAACAAATGGAACAGTTGCCAAAAAGCATTCAAACTTTTTGAAAAATATTAATAGTTTATATATTAGTGCAGGATGGTCTTTAGGCTACAGATAAGATGCGTGCTAATGACAAACGGCTAGAACAAAAGTATGCGTAAAGCCATCTCGTTTAGTGCGCTAATTAAATGAAGAAGGTTTCATTAGAGTGAGGGCGACGAGTTTAAGGATGTCACATGCACGAAAATTTTCCAAAAAAAAAAACTGTATAAATTTCAGGTATGCAGTTTTTACATTAATTGGGAGGGTTATTCTAGTGAAATGTGTCAATGCTGAAAACGGGCTAGTTTTTTCGTATACCATATGATATAATATATGTACTTGAAATGACTGAATTTAGAAAATTAATTCTGATATTAAGGTAAATCAAAAAAAATGCCATAGACTCATAGCGAGATATTATACATTTTTTTAGAGAATTTATTGTAAGATAGTTTTTTTTGGGAGAATTTATAGTACACCAGTACTTGAAATATCAAAATTTTAACCTACTGCAATGTACATTATATTTCAACCCTAATTAACACAATTTTTTATTTGATGAATTGTGATGGTTTTCTACACGTATTATTGTAACATTTGTTTGACCTGTAGTTTTGTTTTATTTAATTACAGGAGATCGACACAATAATTAGTGATTTGGGAGTGATATTCTGATGGACATGGATTACTCCAAGGTAAGATAACTCAACAAACAAAAATACTAAGGTCATTAATATATAAAGCCGTAGATTATACTACAATGATGTCCATAAATGTATTAATCTTTAATCTTTGCATTGGTCAAATGTGACGCCGCAAAGACCGAGAGCTCGTATGAAACCACACTGCAAACATTACTGGTTTCGATGAACAAGTTTATATATTACTAGAGAGAAGAAGTCCGGACATTTGCCTATGTTGCGTTGTTTGAAAACTAGGACACCAAATCTAGCCAACTCAGGTGTAGTGTCAGGTTAGGTAGGATTTGCATCTTTCAAAAAAAAAAAAACAAGGGCCAATATAAACGACGAAATTAAGCAACAAACAGACTGGCTAAAATCTGAAGAATAAACCCTCCCAAACATGATTATGATATAACTAAAACCGTTTCTCAGATAAAATAAAGCCTCTTTGTTATCGAAAAAGCTAAAGCTCGTCTCCTAAGTTGTCTGAAAAACCGATCAAGAAATCCCTGATAGAGAATCCACTTAAAATAGTCTAGAAGATCCACCTTGAAAGACCATTGCTTACTGTTAAAATTGTCTCTCATTTTATTATTAAAAACTTGTATCAAACAGAAAATTATTAGATTATCTTTTACCTTGTGTAAGAGTTTAAGTCAATGAGAAGTTATCTTATCCTATCAGTAAGAGTTTGAGTTTGACTCAAATTCTAATTAGAGTTCTGGTTAATTCCAGTTTAATCCAGGTCTATATAAAGATTGATGTCTTTGTAATTTAGAATATCCTCTCATAAAATAAATTCTCTCTTTATCCCTAACAAGTGGTATTATAACTTAAATTTCTCAAATCTTAGACCTAGTCGTCACCCTAGTCATTGCCCTTAGGACATATATGTCATGGGAGCGGGGCAGGGTGGTGTTAATCATTTTCTTTCTTGTCATTAGTCGTTAGCCATCTTTAGTAGTACCAAGTAAAATTTTTGTTTCTTATTGTTGCCTCCTTCATCTCCAACTTGTTGCTGTTGATCTATTTCCACTACTATTGCGACTTGTTTGCTGCATCAGCTCTTTTTTTGAGATGGCCTACTTTTCCATTCAACTAATTAAGAATATTGAATCTACTATTACATACCTACAACTTTTGATTTTTAAGCATCGACTATCATTGCTTCATACGATTTTGTTGAAGTTATTCTTGAGCGACTTTTACTGCGTCAGTTTTCTGATTCGCCATTCCTAGAATATGCTGCCACAGGCTCCTGATATATTTCATTGATCAGGTACTTTTGTTTTTTGGGCTGTTTTTGTACGATGGAGTATTTTTGAGTTATGTGACGTTTGGTTTTAAGGAGGTTTGTTGAGTCAGGAAGTTTTTCATTCAGTTATGTCATTTTCGACCATTCAAATTTTTTATACTTGTGATTTGGATCAGTTGGGCCAATTTCTTTCACACTTATTGGGTAGTTTGTTTGTGCCACGTTGAGATTACAGTCAGTATTTGAGGTGTTTTGATTCCCCACTGGAGTTGTGTTGTGTTTGGATCAATAGCTCTTTTTTACTTTATTTGGAGTAAGGTCATCAAGTTTTCAGATCTGACAATATTTAGTACTTTATGTTTTGCAATGTGACAGGTGCATATGATGGCTATTTTGTTCAACCAAAGAGTTAAATCGATCATATTTTGATTTTGCAGTTTTCAAGATATATTCAATTTGCTATTTGTGCTAAGAGACATAGAACATGAAGAGTTACATAATTTGGAGTAGTACATTCATCAGCAATTATGCCATGTTGGCATATTTTGATTTTATTTTTGTATTAGATGGCATTTCAAGTCAAAAAAGAGATTGTTAAAGTTGTACTCTATCATCTCATTATTAGAAGGTTGCATCAAACAGAAAATTATTAGATTATCTCTTATCTTATCTATAAAAGTTTGAGTTAAGAAGGAGTTATCTTAACTTATTAGTAAAAGTTTGAGTCGAATTCTAATCAGAGTCCTGATTAATTCCAGTTTAGACCTTATTCTATTTAAGGATTGATGTTTTTATAATTTGAAGTGCATTCTTCTAAAATAAATTCTTTCTTTTATCCCTAATAAGTGATATCAGAATTAGAAAAACCCCTAACATTTAATATTACTACGACGGCCTACAAATTATATATGACCTCACAGACAATCATTCTAGATATGTCACTGATAATTTAGATGGATCAATAATTTTGCATTGAAGGAGATATCTCAATAGACAATTAGATAGTGATTGATGGATCTATCTATGAATCTTGTTTTTGAAATTTGAAGGATGGATGGATGGAGCAAGATAGCAGCTACATGGAGGCAGCTGTTTGTTCGCTGTGGATACATATATAGGACCGTTAGACAAATACACACTTGAGTACAAGGAGAGACAAGATGGACAGGTCACAGGTGGTAGATAAGGTTTTGTACATTCTTGTTTAATATTTATATTTATATGGTTATGCCAACGAGCATAATACACCATGCATGGAAATGGTAGAATACCTCATTGCAGTGTACGCTCGTTCGTCGTCTCACTGCAGTGTACGTTCGTTCGTTGTCTTTAACTGCAACTAGTACTGCACATACTATGCATATGATCCTTTCAAATACTACTATTGCAATTTGCAATAGTATTACTATAGTAGTTGATCGATCTGTGAGAAGCGTGCAGATTGGATGTGAATCTCATGTTGTCGGATTCAATCATATGTATGTGGACTTTTTTTAACCAACTTATAGTTGATTAAGCCAATCAATTGTTATTCTGGCAATAAGGCACACGATTATCCTAAAATATGAGTTATTATGATTTTTTAAAAAGTAAAGTTGATAATAACAAGGTTCAAGTATGGAACTCTTTAATTGTTTATATCTTTTACATAACACCACAACAAGCAATTAAAGAATTAAGGAAAGAAAATGCTCACAAAGGTTCCAATAGAACGTTACTAGCTGCTGCTACTACTACTAGTTGATATACTTGGCACTGTGATGGTTTGTCAGTATTACAAACAAAGACACGTGAATGAAGTTGGAATATGTACGTATACAGGAGTTGAAGTTTGGGTACGTACGCAGTACTCGGTGCAGGTACTCCATAGAGGAGGCAGCAAAAGAGATGAGGGTCTCGTGGATTGCGATGCGTACGTACGTGAACGCTTTGAGAATCGTGCATGCAGGCTGGTCAAGTCACAAGAATAATAAAGTAGTGTAGTCCCAGCAACATATATACATGATGGGTTGAATCGAGGCGCGGTCCGGTCTGGTCATCGCCTGCATGCACTGCACCTGCATGCATGCACTGCCGGAGTCGGACGAGAATAATACTACTCCAACTCCATGCCTCCATGAGAAAGAAATTTAAGAGAAAGGAGAGAGGGCGTCACGGCCGGAGGTGCGCCACGGGATATGACAACCCGCGTCGCTCCAGCCGACTCGCCATTCTTTTTCTCTCTCTCCCACCTTCCTATGCGAGTATAATCCAAACGGTTGCATATAATAAGATTTTAACAACTATTTACAAACTCTGTAGTGTTTGTACAATAATATTAGAGTTAATTTTAGAGTGTGAATTCACATATTAGCTGTTTTTTCATGTGTTAATATAAATTTCTCTTATATTTATACATATTTGGAGCATAGGAGGGCAAATTTATTACAAACAAAAAAAAATTTTTAGAACAACAAGTATTTTGAGTGGAGTGTATCATAGGTCTATTTGGTTTAGTTGCAGCTACTTCAAAAGGCAAATTTTAAAAAAATTGATTTTTAGATAATTCTAAGAAATTGTTATGTAGAATAGCATGACCATGTGAATGATCTCTCATGTGCTATCTAAATGATGGCGTTTCTTTCTAGCAGTGTATGTAAATATCCCTCGGGTTGAGAAGCTGGCCGGGCTCGAGGGCTGAGCCACCCTGCTGGCCTGGTCTACTACGTTTACATGTGCAAGCATGATGCAGCGACCAACTCCTCCAATCACAAATCATGACCAAACGTACTACTAACTCCGAAATGTTCTAATTAATAAAATTGTAACACCAATCATCCCTTAATTGCTAAGGAACCATCTTACGAGGTAACATTAATCTTACATGATCCTACTCCTACGAAGACTGGAAAACTATGTATTGAAAACCTCTTACATTCGTATGCTGAGTTGCTCTTGGTATCCATATATATTACTCATGATCTACACCAACCATCTCTAATATGCACTTTATTTAGATGTTGTAAAGATTTTTGTAAAAGCATTTTTAATATATGAAAGAAAAAAATTTACATCATTTTCTCTACTTTGAAACTTTAAAAACTATTGTAAATTATATTCCTTATGCAATGTGATATAGGTGGTTTTGTCATACTAGTATGATGTCACAAGATTATATGGTAAAATCAATCACTCATCATATTATATATAAGATTAAATTTGTATTAATTTTTAAAATATAAGATATAAGTTATTTGATTCAAAATATATAAAATAATCTGATCACTTTTAATAATATAGGAGGATAGTGTGAACCTACATGAGACAGTGCTCCCTACATAAACTACATAAACAGGCAAAAGGGCACTAATTAGTTCCAACCCTAAAATCTAAACCAAGACCAAGGAGAGTAAGAACTAAGAAGCGGTCAGCTCAGAAAAGAAGAGAAAAGTAGTGCAAGACCTAAGAGCAAGCTAGGATGCATAAGGTCCCAGGGCCAGGGAGTATCCATCTATCCCTCCTATATCTCTTCTCATCTATCAAATCAGAACCTAATCATTGCTGAAAAGAAAGCTACTCCTCCAAAAAGAAACAGCAGAAAATAAAGATAAAAGAGGAACTTTCATATCAGCAGCCAGAGCCACCAGCTACTACTACTACTAGCTACTCAGCTACTCAGCCTCTTCCAAGTTTTAATAAGCTACCACTGACATGCATAGGGTTTATAACCTTGCAGCAGCACTGCGTTTGCATTTGCATTTGCATTTGCATTTCCTCACCAACTATCATCTTTTCTTATGCATGCACTTTGCACTTTGCAGAGCATGAGATCAGCTCACCTAACATGAGTTTTTTTAATATATATATTCTAATCTGATTGTTCATGGGACTGACTAAACTAAGAGCTAACTCGGCCACACCTGTGCTGTGTGACCACATATTTGTTTATATGATGCATGCAACAGCTCGAAGTTTGAACCTTTTACGGAGTGTTTGTATCCATGGGTGTAGATGGATTGGATTTTGATCTGATATTAATTAAATCATATATAAATCTATACTTTTTAAATGAATTTATATTGAACATCAATATATTTAGATATGAATCCAGATCAAATTAATAGTAGATACAAATTCAAATTGAATTTTTTTCATCCTTAATTTAGATCAAAAGCAATCCAACGAAAGAAGAGAATTTTTTAAATAACCCAATTAAAAAGAGTAACCCACAATTTGATTTTTTTGGAAAAGCAATTTATCATATCAACATATCATACCTCAAAATTGTGATACATTAGTAAAGACATATCACACCTTAGAAATACATGAAACTCCCATGTAGTGTTCCATACTAATTAACAAAAGCTCCATCAACAATCCAACTTACCATCTTATTGTGGTTGTCATGCATAATATACTTGTCGTGACTTCTAACTGCAACAAGCTATTGTCTCTCCAAGTTGTGTCATGACAACTGTCATGTTGTAGTTTAGAAATGCTACATGATAATATGGTGGGTCATTTTTGTAATTTATTTTTTAATTGGATTATTAAAACAAAAATTCGAAAGAAGAAGAGACATCCCAATCAATGAAGTACCTTGTATTGTAGGAGATTGAGGCAGGATCTTATCCAAAAACAGGGGGTCCTTGCCATTTAATTATTCTTGTGCCGTGAGTGTTGTTAATTTACACAAAGCTTAGCTTGGACCGCTACCGCTGCATGCAGTACTAATCGAAAAGGTTCTACTATCTAGCATGACAACAGCAAAGAACTGTACATTCCAGCTCAAACTTTTTCACCGTCTTAACGTGGTTTAATTAGAGATGGTTTATATATGTCTCTTTTTCCCGTTAGTACGTACGTACGTACATCCATTTGCTTCGATGCAAAGCTCGCGACATCCATGCAAGCTGGGCAGTAAAGTCCCATCGATTGTATTGTCAGCTCTGTTTAGGCATTTACAGTTGTAGTACTACTACTACTACTACGATTTTGGGATGCGGCATGCCTTGCAAAAGTAAACGAAAATTTTAAGAAATTGTCTATAAAATGTTTCAATTAAGTCTTATTTGAGAGAGTTTTACTTCAATTCAGTTTATTCACAAGTGATATGAAAATTAAATCCTCTCAAATAGATATTAATAAAGATACCTCTAATACATAAATATCTTATATCATGACATCATGGATCGGATTTTTCTCAATCTTAAACCTTGTTGAAAAAAAAACCAGAAACTTGATTATTTGGGGTTAAACTATAAACAAGAAAACTATTAGCTAACCTATCAAGTAAAAAAAATTTACAGAAACAACCAATGTAAAAAAAGTTCTGCAAAACTAGATCAACCTCACTTTGGTTGTACGGTTGAGCCATAGCTAGTCTCAACAAGATGCGCACAGAAGTAACAAAATTTTAAACAAAACAAAGCATGCGGTTAAAAACACTTGATTCAAAAATAGTACATCTCACACAGTTGGAAGCAGTAAACTGAAGAAACAAACAAAATAAAAACAGGCAATGAAAGAAAGAGACATACTGATAATGTAGGGAAAAAAAAAAGCAACAACAACAGTGGCATCTGATAAAATTCTTTGGAGGCTGCTGAGGCATTTGTTCCAATGGGGAGGGAGCAAAAGGAGCAGAAGGCCCTCGCCCTCGCCCCCACACCTCATGGCTACAGTCTTTGAGTCACCCCCTCCCCCCACCCACATGCGCACCATTCCAAAACACCAATCCAAATCCAAATCCAAATCCATTCTTCCATCTTTTGATGGGACAATCCCCTACACATTTCATCCATAACATTACATTTTTCAAATCCCAAATCAAACTTGTTCCTACATCTTTTCTTTTCCATTTCAGGGTTTTCTCTTTTTTTTTCTAAAATGGTTTCACAAGTTATTAGTAAATTTTTAGAGTGCGGCTTAACATATCACTTAAAACATACGAGTGAAAAGGGAGCAGGATATTTTGGTTTTCCGATGGTGATCTCAGTGGTTAAAAGTGTTTGTTGTTATGTCATGTATATTTGAGAGGAAAACTATAAATCAAAAAAGGCAAATAGAAAAAGAAGTTGAGTTGAGATCACATAGGAGAAAGAATGTACACCCAACTGCACTATGAAATTAAAATCTCCCTCCACATACACTTGTTTGTGAGCACCAAACAACGAAAGAAACAACAAACACAACTCAACAAACACAGGCACGTGATCAACAGAGCAATTCAAGAACACCCTAAGAAATTGGATGAAAACACGTTCCTATCACTAATTACTATATGGAGTTATGGCAAATCTGTCAATTCACCATCTCCTCTGCAAGAACACGTCCCGGTCCCTCTCGGCCGCCGCCGCCACCGCCTCCGACGAGCGGTCGAGGCGGCCTACGACGGCCAACTTGAAGCTGAACGCCTCCTGCACCCTGTTGCACGATCTCTGCATGCCAGTGCCGCTCAGGCTCGCCCTGGACTCCACCATCACCTCGCTTAATGGCACCCTCTTCCGAATGCCAATGGCGTTGGCATTGGCGATGGCGGGCTCCGGCCGCTGCTTGGGAGCGCTCTGCGACCGCGTCTTGGCTTCCGAAGACAGCGTACTCGACATGTAGCTCGGGAAGTTCAGGGACGCGTAGCCGCACACGCTCTTCGCCGGGGTCACCGGCATGTTCGCGCACCGGGGGGTGCTCTGCGCCGTCGCCGGCCTACACTTCTCAAGCGCGCACCAGTCGCTGTCCGGGAAGTGGCGCACGCTGGGGACATTGATCCGGGCCGGCGCGCCGGCGAAGTGGCACGGCAGCGGCGACGATACCGAGTTGGCGTAGCACTCCTCGCCGCCGCCGGCGTCGACCACCGAGGGGCTCGTCCGGCGCGAGGACGAGCGCGACTTGGGCCGGCCGGTGTCCATCTCCACGATCTTGGGACTCCGGTCATAGACATAAGACGACGAGTCGATGCTCGCGGACAGGCGGCGGCTGTACGCCGCCACGCCGTGCTCGCTGCGCGTGTCGTCGGCGTACCGCTCTTGCTGCGGCCCCAAGAATGGCACAAATTGGTTACAGAGCAATCTTTGGAGAAGGCACAGCAAGAACGTTTCGGTGGTAAGTGACGTACCAGCGAGTGGCGCGGCCGTACGGGAGGGTGCTGGAGGTGCGGAAGCGCCGCGCGCGCACGGTGGGCGCGGAGGGCGGCCTGCGCGCGGACGAGCGCCTGCATGCTCTGCAGCGTGGCCGCCGCCTGCTTGCGCACCAGGTAGCCGCGCACCAGCGCTTGCAGTTTCACCAGGGCCTTGAGCGCTCGCAGCGCCTTCTTGGCCTGCAAGAATTTACAAAAGTTTGGATTACAGATTACTACTGAATTAGAGATGTAGTGTGCGAAAAACGCAAACAGATCAAGGACAAACCAAGAAGCCACGGAAAGCCGTCTGGATCTTGACGGCGGCGGCGGCGCGGCCTGGGACGTCTTCGACGGCGCCGCCGCCGGCGAAGATGGACGAGCGGCGTCCCTGGCTGGTTAGGCGCACGACCTCGACGGCGGCCTGGGCCGCGGCAACGGCCGCGTCCGCCGCCACCGCTGTGGCCGCGGCCACGGCGATGGCGTGCTTGCTCTGCTCCCTCTCCGTCTCCGCGTACAGCGACTTGAGCCAGGCCGCCTTCGCGATCGCCGCATTCCCTCCCACCGCGGCGGCCGCTGCCGCCGCCTCCGCCGAGTCCCGCGACGACTTGCCAAAGCTCCACCGCTTCTTGTCCCCGGCTCCGGCATTGACCGGAGGCCGCCTCTGTTCTTTGCTCTGCTCCTTCTTGCCACCGCCCAAGAAGTTGCGCAACCACCGCACCACCGCCTTGCCCATCGCCGGGATTCCCAACTCCGACCGGCGAGAGAGGCTGTGCTCGCAGCTAAACAGAATACTAATAGTAAAAATAAGAGAAGCGTGAGGGTCAAGTGCGAAAAGGTAATGAGTGTTAAAGAAGCAAGTTTGAATAAGAGAGGGAAACGGTTAAGAGGAGAGGAGAGGAGAGGAGAGGAGAGAAGGGGTTTGAAATAAAAAGTAATGAGGAGGGCATTAGAGGACAAAAACTTGTCCAGGAAATAAGCAAAAGAAATGTCCATTAAACAAACAAATATAATACATCCAAGAAATGACATTTTGCCATGATAGCAAAAGAACAAGCAAAGAATTTGGGCGGGGCGAGTTCAAAAAGAGGTAATAAAACTTATGTGATAGTTTTTCTCACAAGATATCTCAATTAGAAACTATTTGATCTGATAGTTATCTATTAATAATCTGTCAGGGAACTTATAGTTGTAAAGCGGTATGAGTAGTCTTAGGTCATCTATGCATTACAGTAAAGTCTATGTCATCAAAGATTAAAATAAAAATATAATACAATACTATATGAATTGTGATAAAATTTGCATAACGTAGTTTTGGGTAAACAGGTAATTTGAAAGACCTGTCAGATCAAACAAACAAACATAAAACGGTGAAAAATTATAAACTTTTGGAGTTTTTCTTTTGTTTTCGCAGTGCCCCAACTTGCCGAGAAAAAGCTAAAACACAAGACGCAAAGCCGCCCCCACCCTGCCCCCTACCCATGCATTGTAACATGACAACGTGAGGTAATTAAGAGGAAACAAACACGGCAGCAAGGCAACAAGTGTACGTAGAAACGTACGTATAGAAGAGCGCGTGTACGTACATACGTAAGTACGTGTGGGACTCACAAACCACTTACTAGAGATTTCTCAGAGCAAAGCGGATCCTGTGCTCTTCAAATCCTTACAACTGTCCGATCAACAAGTTAATATTTATGTATTTTTTTAATTTTTTCTATTGTGTGTTATAGTAGTCCTCGTTTTGTATTGTAAGGTAGGAGATACGTTTTCACTCAAAATGACTATTAAGATCTTTTCTAATGATTTCCTCCAACTGGGACGAGGGAGTCCCGTGTTTGTCAGAGAAGATAGAAGGCACGAAGCAAGAGGGAGAAATGCTAGGGGAAGCATTAGGGTGGATCTATTGTGTGCATAGGTGTGCACTTGCACTCACTCGCGATTGTCTAGTCTTTGTTGTTGACTAGTGGGTCCGATCAAAATTGAATTTATTTGTCAATCACACGTGTTAGGGAATAATTTTTAGAATTCTTTTAAAAGAATTTTAAATGAAAGTTGGTTGGATGATGTGAAACAATATATTTTTTTAGAGTATGATTGTTAGAGTAAATTTTATTTGGGAGGCTTATGATAGTTTGATATATTTTTTTTCTATAGAGTATTATTGAGTCCAATATCGTTGAAGATAGTCTAATACAAAATTGTGAAAGATAGAAGTGAAGATGGATGGTAGCTTTTTGAAGTGTATGGGGGCACAGGCACTCTCGTGAATAGCAGTTTGACTTGTAGTATGTTCAAAGGACAGAGGAAGGGGGCTCCCTCTAGGCTGGGGGGCCTTCAAAAGGCTCTAGTGTGAGATGCCATTTCATTCATGCAAGCAATTGTGCAAATGGATACTATGATCTTTGTGGAGACGTCACCCAAGATAAAAAGCCATCCACTGTGGTAGGACATCCATGCATGGGACTACCTTCGGATTAATTTGCAGCGACACTCCAAGATGCCATAGCCCACCATGACTGCATTTTTCTATCTTTGCAAACAAAGTTACATTAAAGCAATTGATCATCGAAAGCGGACGGCTTTGATTGGTCAATCGCATGATTGAAAGAGTTCCTCTTATACCATCTCGAGTCAAAAAAAAAATGATATTTTAGAATGTGTGTAGCTCAATTATTTTAATTTTGATCAATAATATCTTTATGAATATTTAAATTAGTGGTATAAAAATGATATAAGTATATTTGTCTCAAAAAATATTTTTATAATATTATAATATTATTATATTTTACAAATATATTACAATATAGTATAAATTGATAACCAAAATTGGATTTTTGACGAAAGATAGTATCACATTGTCAATCAACCGTCTATATCAGATGTGACAGTTGATTAGATTTATATTGGATCTTGTGGTCTATAGTTCACACGTGCAGGCCCATGTTACCATGTATGCCTTTTTCTTTACAAAAATGTTACTACTGGTGTGTGTAACATGACAATGTCACTTTGCAGTGGCAATACTGGGGAGAGCAGACGATTTGTTAATAATTTGTGAATTTTTTGGGGAGAATACGAGTGGGTTTACTTGAAGGTTCACCTTGATTTTTGAAGTAAACTAAAGTTACTGAAGCGGCTACTGTGTGCAGACTCAGAGGAATGCGATAACTGTAAATTAATGAGGTAACTTTCATTTACTTTGGGCCTTTGACTTGGTTATCTGTATCGAAACCAAGGGAACAACACCGTAATAAAAGCGGATTAATGTGAAGTCCTTGGCCCTTCCGAGTTCGCTGTGGTGGTGAAACAGGATAGGCATGGATCCTCATTAACATTTATGTTTTCTATGTTTAAACGGTTAGATTATAAACTACACTTGTATTTGTATTTTAGATTAAGGTAAGTGAGAAATTTAAATTTATTTTGTGAGATAATTTTTTATCACATCAATCTAATATCATTCAAATTCTAATCAAATGATTGAGGTGATATGAAGACACACATCTGTCATTTGTTTGTAAAGCCAGAGGATCTAAATCTGATAAGAATTGGATGGCACTCTATTTACTGTACTGTAAATAAGATTAATTCTGAACACACGCATAGATTAAGGGATTTATACATTTAAGAGAAGCATGAACAAAAATTACTTGAAACTTCAAAATGTGAATGTACACATACAACTACTTAACAACAGCGAAGAACAATATGATTAGCTAGGTGTTCAAATCGCTAGTTGATGCATAAAAAGGCTATAGTCGTCAAATAGTGAGTGGTAAGAAAAGTTTGCAAATACATGAATTTGTGGGTCACGATCTAAAAAAGAAATAATTTGTGGAGATCACTTGTGACTTGTTAGCTAGTATTAAGGTTTTTTCTATAACAAATTAGTTCTGCCACATAACATCATTAAAATTTTGGCATTTTCGGTTGTCATGTGTGGCAAAAAGAATATATAAAAAACAGGGTTTGAATGGAAGGATCCAAGGCCAGTCATACAAAATTTGAACGCCCATCAAATCTGGTAAAAAACATTTGAGTCCTACGTGAGAGACAAGGGGCAATGATACTAAAAATTTGCTTGCCTTTTGCTCCCCACTTTAATCCTTAGATTTCACCTTTCCCATGCTCCTAGCACGTGCCCCCTGTTTTTTTGACTAAAACAGCCCTTATTAACCTTATATTTATCAAAGTACCCACCGCTTCCGCTAGTTAAATTTACCTGTACAAATGAGGATTTAATTTATCTAAGAATTCATTTCTTTATGGGATTAAGCTTCCAACAATGTTAGACTGAAACTGCCCCAACTAAAGCCTTTAGATTCTTCTTTTTCTCGATATCAAATCTTCATAAATCTATAAATAATCCATATAACATATAGTTAGTGGAAATTAAATCTTGTTATTTAGATAGATAACCCAAATACCAGATCGGTTGGTTAGCTATTAACCACACACTCCTGCAGCATGCTTTAAAGTTCCAACAGAGGCGCTGCAATATTTTGGGCTTCTGACCCAACTTTTTCTTACGATGGGCCAAATATGCATCAAATAAGGTCCATTTGTCCAAATATGAATTCTGGTGGATTTGGGTATTTTGCGGACCCCGACGGTCTGTCAAAAACTAGCCGGGAACCGGCGTTTCTGCATTTTCTCATAAAGTCACAAATCGGCCAGAATAACTAGAATTGTGTGTTCAGTGATCGTATTTGTGTTGGTGTGTGTTTGTGGGGTAGGAGATAGAATATGTGTTGTTGATATAATATATATTACAATTTTTAAAGATAGATTTCTCAAAAAAGAACATCAGAATTTGGTTATAAGCTGGTGTAAATCAAGCTAATTGAAGTAAAATTAACTATAAAACAAAGTTAAAACCGTAATGATTTGATATTTCATTTCGTCTGTTATTGTCGGTGACACATATTTTTCAAAGCCTAGTTCACAGGAAACCCTTTTTTTTTTCAAAAATGGATGAATATATTTCATTTTGGTTGGTTATTGTTGGTAGCACATGTTTTCTAAGTCCTGATTCACAGAAAACTTTGTCTTGGAAAATAGAGGATATATTCATCTCACCACAAGCATTTGAAAATTCATGAGGTAAATCCATCAAACTCGCACTGATCTGATATTTCCTTTTGGGAAAACGATACATCTGCAAGATTTACAAGCTTGCACTGCATGCAAAGCCAGACATTGGCTTTAGTTGGGCACTCCCAACTTCTTTTCTTTTACTGCAAATAACCACGGTGGGTATCTTCAAAGTGAAAAGTTGCACAAAGTAATATAAAAAAATTAAAAAGATTCTGAAAATAGTATTGGAGATAAGGTTTAAGGTGTTCCGCAAGTTAACCAATTTTCATGCTCTCAATCATCCAACTAAAGAATAAACAAGAAAGATACATTCAGATTAATTTAAGATTGAGATTTTTTTTATAAATAATCCAGATTAAAAAAATTAATTATAAAAAAGACCCAGTGTTCACAAATTTTACAAAAATAGACCGTCACATCAGCCTGTCGAGTCCTGGGCACTCAACAAGCGACCTGTCGCGTGGAATCGACTTATTAAGCAGCCAGGACTCGACAAGCGGCAAGTTTTCTTGCCGCCGGTCGCCGTTGTTGTCCCGTCAATCCGACCGTGCATTGCCAGATATGTTCGCGTCGCTAGATGTGCCTTGTTTTTAATCCCATACATGTTAAGTTTCAGCTCATCCCATGGTCGTTTGCCGAAGTTCCGCCGTCAACCCCTTTTCTCCCTGTTTCTGGCCGCCTAGAAATCTCGTCGATTCCAACCACTATTTTTCGATTGCCTTCTGTTTCACCATCTCCAGCGTGTCCTAATCTCTACTCCAAGTCATTTCGATCATCTCATCTCCCCCAGAGCGCCGCCATCGTTGTCTTGGTTGCAACATGCACTGTGCCGTGTCGCCTCACTGTGGAGAGCCATCTTGACTACTTTGCCGACCAAACCATCACCACCATTGCCTTCCCCATCTCTCTAGCATGCTCGTAAACATCTTCTCCGCCATTTTTAGTCACTTCGCCATCGTTTTCGTCGCCGGTCGTCGCCTGTGTGGACTTCGTCACCGATCTGGTGGTCGTCGGCCGAGCGCCACCGATCTGGTTGGCACAGATGGCGCATAGGCTCACCGGCGGCTAGCTGGACCATGGTCGATTGTCGAGTCCTGAATACTTGACAAGTCTCTTGTGGAGTTCTCAGCACTAGACACACACTATAGCAGTGTCAGTGGCTGGCATTGGACATGGTCGTTGGCACAGGCGATGATCAACGACGGAAACGACGATGAAGTGACTAAATGGCGGATAATTTGTCTACTAGCATGCTGGAGAGATGGGGAAGGCAATGGCTACGGTTTGGCCGGCAAAGTGGTCGACATGGCTCTCCACGGTGAGGCGGGATGTCGCAGTGCATGTTGCAGCTAGGACGACAACGGCAACGTTCTGGGGAGATGAGATGATCGGAATGACTTAGAATGGAGATTAGGACACGTTGGAGATGGTGAAACAGAAGGCAATTGAAAAATGGTGGTCGGAATCGACGAGATTTCCACGGCGGCCAAAAACAGGGAGAAAAGAGGTCGACGGTGGAACTTCGGCGAACGACCACAGGATGAGCTGAAACTTAACTGGAATGGGATTGAAAGCAAGGGGCATCTAGTGACGTGAATAGATCTGGGAATGCACGGCCGGATCGACGGGACAACAACGGCGACCGACAACGACAAACTTACGGCTTGTCGAGTCCTGGTCACTCGACAAGCGACTTCTCGAGTCTTGAGTGCTCGATAAGCTGATTCCACACGACTAGTCGTTGTCGAGTGGCCAGGACACGACAGGCTGATGTGGCGATCTATTTTTGTAAAATTTGCAAACTGTGGGTCATTTTGTAATTAATTTTTTAATCTGAGTTATTTATAAAAAAAATTCTTTAAGATTTAGCTGAATTATTTTTTCTCCTTGTATAAGGCTACATTTTGAGAGTGTGGTGGGTATTAAAAATAAATAAAATTTGCAAGTTACTTTGTACAATCTATCTATTTGAGAGTTTATTTTGCCTACATTTGTTACAAAGCAATCACAAAAAATAATGATCCTGTGTTCCCTTGAAAGCAAAGTTTAACTTGCTTTTTTTAATTATGATGAAATTAATAGCAAAATTTATAATTTGAATTATTTTTGGAACATCATATTACTAACAAATCACGGTGAAATTGATAGAGTAATAACAAAATCATTTAACCAAATAGTTAGAACTTCATTTTACAATAGTTTTCCAAAATAAAATTTTAAAGTATTTTATTACAATATTTATTACTACCTAAGCATAATTCCAAACACAATTTTATTTAGTGCGTGAAATTTGGTAAAGTTGTAGGATACACTCCTGGTGAACAATATCTCCATTATTTTTAAAAAATAAATTTTTTCTCATAATTTAAGTAATTTTGCATGGTAAAACTACTTTACACTACATATGAATCCAAAACCATTTCCATCCAAATTTTGCTTTCATCTCCATGCCACAAGCTGATGCAGAGAAATCCATCGTGGATTACAATTCAATCCCAACCCAAGCTAACCTTTCGATTTCTTGGATTCTATTTTTGAAGAGTAAAAATACTTCTTGTGCGCTCCCCGAAAAGCTAGGTGACACGGGCCACCACCCGTAGTATGATGAGTTGATAAAATCGCAAAAAAGTTGAGTTATTGAAGCCATATTTCACGTGTTCCCAATCTTTTTGAGTTACCCAAAATCCAAAGATCATACCTTTATTGAAACCAAATTGAACGGTGCTTGTTGTTTCTTCTCATCACACCGAGTTGTGAATTCCAAATCCTACTATCTGCTTCCATGAAGATCCTACCTTTCTTGAGTTTTTGAATCCAAATTGTCCAAGTTTCTTGAGGGAGTTGGGATCATGGCGGCGGCGGCGGCGGCAATGGCCGAGCAGGTGGTGGCGGAGCTCCGGGAGAAGTGCGCGACTCCACCGTCGCTTCTGCGTGATGTGGCGGCGGCGATGTCCGACGAGATGAGCGCGGGTTTGGAGGTGGAGGGAAGGAGCAAGGTCAAGATGCTCCTCTCCTATGTCGATAAACTCCCCACTGGGTTAGTATGCTGTTCTTGCTTCTTATTTGTTTGTTTGATCAGATGAAGTTTTGATATTGTGCTGTTTGTGGTAAACAGTGCTCTCTCCGGTGTACAATATAGGGAAATAAATAAGAATAGAGCAGGAAAAAATTATATTCTTTGTATTTTGCAAAGGAGGTAGAAGCATGATAGAATGATTATTGATTTGGTGTAGGATGTTTTGATTTTTAGGATCACCAAATGTCATTTCTTCATGCTTTGGTAAGGCTGTAAGGCAAATAAGTGTTAAGAGTAAAAAGACCTACTTTGCTAAAGCGTGACTTTTGCAATGCTAAGATCGCATATGAAAGACTGACACTTTAAAAGGGCTTGACACAAAAGTTGGAGCCTTAAAGGATAAGAATTTACTTTTCAATATGATATAATATGGGGTGGCACACTCCATCCCTATGAAGGATGTTGAAACATATAAGAGTCGTAGCATTCTCTGCAATGGAATATTAAAAATCGTATTTTTGGAATTTGCAATAATGTGATGGGCGAACAATGAGAATTGAACCAGCACATGGTGGATTCACAATCCACTACCCGGATTAGTTATAGTTCCTTCTGAAATACTCCAACCACCCCTGGATTTGGTTATACCTAAACGAGTTCCCAACATGAACCCTAAGGCATAAGCCCGCTGTTTTGATAGGATAGGATGGTGCTGGAACTAGATTGTTGCAGCGTCAGTAGGCTCAAAGGGAATGGAAAACAGGCCTTGTGATTCTCGGTGGAAGCAATTGCTTCTTAATCATCAAATACTTGCGCAAATAGCAATATCAAATTCTAATTGTCTTTATTTACATGATTTCCAATAAGATCATCAAATAAAGGAAATTTGCTTTGGTTTGAGCAAAATTGATTCATGTTTCACTGAGGAAAAGAGAGTAAGTTCTTTAGATTCCATTCTATTTCATTCTGATCTCGTTATGAGGAAATAGGTGAGGCGAGGCTAAGACAAGATATGGGACTTCTCGTGTTCAAAGGAAACACGGTAGACCTGAGACTAAAAGCTTAGCATGTTAGCATGCAAGGCAACAATTTGGAGATACAATGGATTTCTTAGTTGAACCTCAAATCTTTCTACTATCCGGTGATATGAAACAACAAAACTATCTCTGCTGATCTTTTTTTTTTAATCAACAACTTGTACCCCGCCAATATCAGAAGAGATCTAGCGGTTCACTAGAATCCTATTTACTTAGATAAGAATGGTCCCCAGCTTTCTCATTTGTTTTTTGCAAAAAAAACTTCTTCCAACCAAACTATATTAGCTACTATGCATCTTGGCTAATTGGGCTAACTCTTGAGGGACCGTTTCGTTTTTGTAGGATGGTACGGCCTATTGCTCTTTCTTTGTGCTTATTTCGCTTTAGAGGGTTGGTTTACAGGGACAACTTGGAACAATTGCAGTGTTTCATATTTAAATTAGTACCCAGCATATGTATATACCTAGAAGTAGTTACAACACAGAGATACATAGCATGGTAGTTCTAGTTAAGTGACTTCCGCATCCTAAGGATAATCTAGATTCAAGAAGCTACTAAAATCGTGTACACATATATTATATGGTATGGACTCAAGCCGCTCCAATCACTGAATACATCCAACATAAGTCTTGATTGACCTGAGTAAAAGAGAAAGAAGAGAACAAAGGTCACATGTGGAAGGGCTGGGCAATTAGCTAGAGCAGCAGGTGCTGTAGCGAAACTGATTGCAAAAGAGGGTTCATCAGTTGATTGAAAATGTACTTTTCTTTTCTGATCGAGTGAGGTCCCTTGTGGCAAAAGGAAGGAAAATCTATGGACTGACCCCATTGTCCCCACCCCGTAAGAACTACGAGATCACCCCAAGGATGCAACGTAATATGTCTAGTCTCCTAGTGCCTTTTGGAGGACAAAGTCCTGCTTTTTCAGGGCAGCAAATCAAACAAGGAATCAAAATAAACCCTAACTACATGTTGAGCCTTTGGATCGTCCAATTTTATATAAACAAAGCTTGTCTCTCTTTCAAAATTGGACATAGTGGAATACAGTAAAAAACAAGATTTCAAATATTGAATAATAGAACATGCTGAACAAGATCTTCATGGAAAACCTGCTCAATTTAGATCGGGAAAATCGTACAGATTTTATGACCCAAAGGTTCATATATGAAGCAAGTTTTCAAGAAACTGCTTGAATTTTAACGAGAGCTACCCTACAAGGTCGTATTGATTGGTTAAAAGGCAGCTTTAAACTTAAACTTTTGTTCAGTTTCTTGCCTAACCCTACTTTAAAAAGCTCTTTTTGTCCCGCTCTTATGGGCAGACAGAAACATTGGATTAGAAAACTGCCTCCTCAAGTGGAGTGCCATAAAGCAGATTCAAAGTGTGAATAAGGGAAATAATAGGTAATCGAAGTATTAGCAATCCATTTATGATCCTACGGACCAACCATGGATGCTTAACAGGGATCATCGTACATCGTAAATAACCAAAGAGGTAACCAGCACTGCCGCAAGCGCTTTGTTCCATGTCTTAAGGAACAGTTTCGGCCTCTAATTGACATTGACTTTTGATAGTTCTAGTTGCTTACGAAGATCCAAGTCCTTCTACTTACGAAGAAGGGGTACAAATTATCAATTCTTTTTTGAAATCGGAATTATTTAAAGAAATCAATGGACTGATATGGATTCTACCCATTTTGACCCTCTTCGAATCATTGTTAAGTAGAGGGTTGTTTTTCAAGGCAAAACCTTCCCAGCAATTTGAGTTGGAGCTACTCCCTTTGCTGTGGGTCAAATACAACACTTGCTGCTCTAGCTAATTGTCTACCCCTTCCACGTGTGATTTCTATGTTATGTATAGCCATGCCTAAGGGCATATCGGTTGAACTAGATTCTTCTTTTCTGTTCTAGACATGAATCTGATTGTCATCAATCCGAATAGTCAATGGCCGTTCTTCAGCACTCCACCTTTTTCATATATTCCATATATCACATTAGATGGATATCATATTCATGGAATACGATTCACTTTTAAAATGCCTTGATGGTGAAATGGTAGGACCCTTGCTTACCTGTGAATACCTAGTCTTCTTTTCATCTACTTGAAACATAGGAGACAACTCTCTCTAAGGAATTCTGCAAAATAGTCCGGTAACTTCGGGAGAAGGGGCGCCTCCTCACAAAAGGGTTCACAGTGACTAGGCCCGAAGAGTTTTGATTTTATCTCATGGATGAGTGTGTGACCATTAGCAAAGTTAGTTCCTCATTATGTTAGTGTTTAATTTGTCTTCAGTATTGTTGATAACTAGTTCTTGTGCAGCAATGTGTACATGCGTTAAAATTCTTGGGATTTTTGCATTTTTTTAATTTATTTATGACAGAGGCACATAACTTTGTTCATTATATGTTCATCAACTTGCATATTTCGCAAGTCTTGTCATTTAACACATTTTCAAAAACATTGTTCTTTTCCATCAAGTACACCAAACTTATTGAAGACTTTTAACTCTTTGGAAGCAAATTTATGCAACCTACATATTTTCAGATGCCCCTGAGATCAAGTTGCTGACTTTTGTGCTACTAAATTCAGGAAAGAGGTAGGTTTGTTCTACGGATTGGACCTTGGAGGAACAAACTTCCGTGTTTTGCGAGTGCAGCTGGGTGGGAGTGAGAAGCATGTCGTTAATTGTGACTCCAGAGAAGTCACCATTCCAGCACATCTGATGTCAGGGAGCTCCTCTGTGAGTATAAATATGTTTAGAATCTCATCATCATGTTTGGTAAGATTTGATTCATCGTTTTCTTTACAGGAACTATTTGGTTTCATAGCTTCTGAATTAGCCAAGTTTGTTGCTGATGAGGAAAAAGAATGTAATAACAAATCCAATAGCAAGCAAAGAGAACTAGGGTTCACATTTTCTTTTCCTGTGAGGCAGCAATCTGTTGCAACAGGCACTCTTGTCAAGTGGACAAAAGCATTCGCTATTGATGATGCTGTAAGGGTTTCTTACACTCATGTGTTCGACATATCTATACTATGTTGTGTAATAGTGATTCCAATTGTAGTTGTTCTTCAGAGATCCTAATAGTGTCACTTCATTCTGGACATAATTGAAAAGAAATTTGGCAAGTTACTCGACTAATTTGTTCTGTTCTGTAGAATCAACTGTACACATCAGAAACCGAATAGCGTAGATGTATGCAAATGAATGTACAGTCTTATCCAAAGTCTTACAAGATTAGAGCACTCTTTTGTACTTAATTAGTCCATGCAATTCACTTTAATTTGAAATCAGGTTGGGCAAGATGTAGTGGCTGAGTTGCAATCAGCTATGGGGAAGCAAGGCCTGGACATGCATGTAGCTGCATTGGTGAGTGTCTAGTGCTGGCAAGTTTCTCTGTTGCATTGCTCTTGAACAAATAACATCTATTTGCAATTTCAAAAGTAGGATATCATTTTGAGAGTATTTTGATGAAATAGATTAATGATGCTGTCGGAACATTGGCTGGAGCCCGATACCATGATGAAGATGTTGTCGCCGGTGTGATATTGGGTACTGGCACAAATGCCGCATATGTCGAAAAGGCTAGTGCTATTCCAAAATGGGAAGGCGAGTTGCCTAAGTCAGGGGATATGGTAAGCTTTGAAGGCCCTACTTCTCACTTCAATCTGAGTAGTACTCAACAAAAGACATATGGATTGAATTGTGCTAACCATTTTGTTGTGCATTCATGTAAATAATTTCTTTAGTGCGTTTCCTGCACTTCAGGTGATCAATATGGAATGGGGTAACTTCTATTCATCTCATCTTCCAATCACAGAATATGATCAAGCATTAGATGAGGAGAGCTTGAACCCAGGAGAGCAGGCAAGTTTCTCAGCAAAATGAGTTGTTTTCTTGCTCAAACTGCTGACTTTACCTATGTGCTTTTGGCTTCTTTCAGATCTTTGAGAAGTTAATCTCAGGAATGTATTTAGGTGAAATTGTGAGGAGGGTGCTGCTTAAGATGACCATGCAATCTGCAATTTCTGGAGACATTGATTACACTAAGCTCAAAACTCCTTTCCTTTTGCGGTATGGACCAAAGGGAAATATAGCATGTCATGATCAATAATTCAGGGTATGGATCATAAGATTCGATCTTTATATGTCATGATGATGATGAATCTCTGTATGCGTCGCGTGCAGGACTCCTCATATTTCTGCAATTCACCATGATGAAACACCTGATCTGAAGATTGTGGCTGAAAAATTGGAAGAAAACCTAGAGGTATGCTAGTTTGTGGTTCCATCAATGAACTGCAGTTCCTTCATCCATGTGTTGCTTGTTTGTGTACAACAAAGTGACATCACATGTATACTTGCAGATCACAGACACATCATTGGAGACAAGAAAAATGGTTGTCAAAATTTGTGACATCGTGGCCAGGAGGGCAGCCCGGCTGGCTGCAGCAGGGATTGCAGGGATCCTCAAGAAGCTGGGGAGAGATGGCTCTGACAACAGGCTGCGGTCAGTCATTGCCATTGATGGAGGATTGTTTGAACACTACACCAAATTCCGCAAATGCTTGGAGGGCACATTGAGTGAGTTGCTAGGAGAGGAGGTGTCGAAGTTGGTAGCCATCAAGCATGCAGACGATGGGTCAGGAATCGGAGCTGCACTCATCGCAGCTTCTCAATCTAAGTGCAGCAATGTTGAAGAATAAGAATAATAACCAAATACTTCCAAGGCATGCAGGAAAGATAGCCATCGAATAGTTTCCTTCCCTTCCCCCCCCCCCCCCCCCCCCCCCCCCAACTTTTAGCCCTAATGCATATTCCAGCATATACGGTTTGTCAATGCTGGAATCAGTCTGCTGTAACTAAATGCGGTTTGATGCAACTCCACTTTGCAAAGCTTCAAATAAAGGGGGCATTGCTGAGATCTCATAAACCTAATATTGTCTAAAATTATTGCTATTTAGGATTCTATAGCAGTATAGCACTCAACAAAATTAATTTAAATTTTTAAGCAAGGTGCCTGTGTCAACCCACAAGTATTATTCTGTATTCTGTATACTAATAAGCTCCCTAAACTTATCCACGTATCAACAAACAGCAAGAACAACAATCCCATTTTAGACAAAGCTTTCTGTAGAATTACTTGGAAATGTATCAAATGTCAAGAACATCTGTGAAACATAACATTTTCCATTAAATTCAGCAAGTACAACAGAAAAATGAAAAGAAATGCCATCTATTGTTCAAGTGGAAGTTTCATCCTGACATTGAATCTGCAAGTGGGCGGACAAGATCACTCTTCCATTGCATCGCCCTCGGTAACTTCAGTCCTCTGCTTCAGCGGAGTGATCTTCGTGGACAATACCTCTGCAATTGACAGAAGAATCAGACAACTTTGAACTGCTCCAACATTTGTAACCCTGTTCAGGAATATTAAATTACTAACACAAGTTATTACCAGTCTGTCCCTGCACAAAGCGGTATCCCTTTGAACTGACGTAAGTCCTTGGATTTGGCAACTGATGGTTCCTCAAGTATTCTGTCTTCCCCTGGTAACATCAGCAGGAGGCTTGTTAATAAGCGTGGCAAGCAAAACGGATGATACTTCCAGTTCTTGATGAGCATTTATTCCCTTTCTTTTGAGATGGAGAAAAATTTCTAGTTGTGTCTTGGATCAAACCTAATTTTCTGCATGTATTAATCTATCAGGACCACTATGGCAATATTGTTAGTATCACTGAACTATTTTAGTTGGATGCTACTATCAGATTGGCTGCTACACAATATTATACAGGTTTACATCTTACAATTACCTTAGAGACTTGAAGCAGCTATAGCGAAGGCATTATGCTTGTTATAGTCTTATAGACATGCTTCAACAGAAATGTTGATCAAGCATGCCCTATAATGGTTATATAAGATCTTGACAACAAAACACCATCCTTCATTTTCACATAGCATGAGGGTTCCAAACAGTGACAGACATCTCTTGTCAAACACAAACATTAAAATGACATGTACATACCTTGCTAATGACACAAACATCCACGTTGCTGCCACTACCCAAGTCATTGAAGATACCAGCGCAAATTGCTTCAGACACAAGTTGTATTCCCTCCTCTCTCTGGATGGTGAAACATAATTAAGTAATAGCATTGACACAGCAGATACAGAAAACACAAGAAAAAAGATTCTACAAACTAGAATACAGCAGTCCACTTACCGTGAGGCCTTCTTTGTACTTTGATTCAAATACTGACATTGCAGCAAGAGACCCAGAACCCATTGTGGCAAAAGGAAGTGTGTCTGTTGAACCATGTGGGTAAACCTGTGCAAGACAAACTCAATCATACCCCAGTTTAAATTTATCTATTTGGAAGGTTAAAATCATAAATTCATTATACTCACTGTGTGCAGATGTGGTCCAGTGCAATCAACTCCACCAAGAACAAGGGCAGCACTAACATAACCTTGATAGCTACGGTATCACACAATCGAGATATCAGCATCAAATTGAAATGATACTACTTAAGAATAGCAGGTTTAGCACATGCAAGAGAGAGAGAGAGAGAGAGAGAGAGGACCTAAAAAGGTGTGACTTCAAGAGTGTAAGAGCTGTCACAACTCTAGACTCACGACCAGTTGCATAACGATGGAGCTGCAGCTGGGAACTGACCATATCTAGAGATGAAAAAAGAGAGCATAATGATTGTCTTGTTATGAATCTTGTGATAGATATAGACAGAAATCAAAGGAAACAAAAGAGCGGGATAAATGGACAATCTAATCCTAGTTTTCTTTCCTTATGCTGTCAACAAGAAATTAAGCTAGTCCTACCTGTTACAGCCTCAGTATCAGCAGCAGTTCCTGCGCCACAGCAATATATATTTGGAGCCATATAATGGATTTTCTCACAGTTCTTATCAGCAACAATAGGGCCCTCAGTTGCCCTTGTGTCTGCCCCGAGAACAACTCCATCCTAAAAAAGAACATATTTTGATCCAAATTACATGTGCCCTCTTCATAAATAAGTATGCTACAACAAGCAAAAGAATCATTTTGCAAATGCAAATTTCAGCTATGACCTCTCAATCCTACCTCACAATAACCACACTATGGTAACTGGGACCAAAAATATAGAAAACATATTACATAACTTCAAGAAGCTTTAATAACAAAGGAAGATACACATCTTCAATAGAGACCACCATGAGAGTTTGTGAAAATGGAGGTCTTGTGGATGCTTACCAGAAAGGATCTATACACACACACACACACACACACACACACACACGCACACACACCCCTTAGGAGAACCTCTACAGAGGAGATTATAAAAGCACATCAAAGCTTGTCCTCTAGACTTGTAGAAGCATTTGCAGACAGTATTATTAGCTGACATTTCTTGTACCGTATAAGCAACCTGGGAATGGTGATGGACCTTCAACAATTGGAGCAAATCTCCAAATTGTTAATCTCGATTTCCAATATATCCCATGAACCTAGTTATCATAATAATTTGGTCTTATGAAGCTTGCATTCTTCTAATCTAAGGCGCAAAAAGCACACTAAACACTACAAAGTAGCAGTAGAATGCGACGCACCTCAAAAACCAAACCGACAATTGTAGTACCCGTCTTTCTGAAACCAGGAGCCTTGAGTCCCTTCTTCTCCAGCATGTCATTCCTTCGGCACAGATCGAAGCTGAACCCGCCCTTCGTCGGCAAATCCATTGACCCAACCATTCTGCACGGAAACCAAACCAAATCAAGAGACCTTTTCATAACATCTGTTTTTGCCTCAATTCCTACATTATCCCTGTGCTAAGATCGATAAAATCTTTGTTTCACAATGAAGTCGTGATTTTTACTTACGTTAACACAAAATTATCAGATGTGAACAAAGCTTCAAAGTTTAGCTCGGGTGAGCAGCGGTCTTTAGTTCAATCCTACTTATCATCAAAACAAAACAAATGAGACATCGAAGCCAAGAAAAATTTGGAGGTCTTAGTCCATCGAAATCTGACAAATCCCATTAGAAACAGAAATTAGGAAAGAAAACAAAAGGATTATATCACAGTGCGCAAACCTAACAAGAACCAATGCGAAAGGTTGGAACTTTGCACGCCTTGTTCAATCGAAGTGCAAAAAGATTGGGAAAAAAAGAAAGAAAGAAAAGTGATTTCAAAAGGCCCAAAGATTACGCCGCCGCCGATCTGTAGCAAAAGCTGCGCGCGAATCGAAGCAAGAAATCCGAGTTAGAACAGGGTTCGTTTCGCACCTGAGATCGCAAGATTTGAAGAAGAACTCGAGCAAGGGGAAGCAAGAGCTTGTGAGTTGTTGTGACTTCTCTCTCTAAGAGCTTTTATTGTTTGGAGTGGGGGAGAAGAAAGGCACGCGAATTCGTGTCGATGCAAAGGAGAGGTTTAGAGACGGCTGATCGGGCGCGGAGATTCGTGCTGGTGGAGGGCTGGCAAGGCCGACACGCGGCTCGGCCCGTACGCTATTGGGCTGAACATTGCACGGTTGGGCCTGGGCGGGCTGCTCGTGGGACATCCGGCTCTTCTCTTTTAATTCTCGACGGGCTGCCAAGATACAGAGGTTGTTTACTTTGTGTTCACACCTAAATTAGTCTGGTCTAGAACCAGTCGGGACTTATCTGAAATTTGTTTGGTTCGCAACGCGAAGCAGCACGCCTGACTCTGATGTAGCTCGGAAACGGCTCTCTATGTGCTACCAATAGTCCGTGATGGAGACCTTGTCCTAAGATTCCTATCTAAAATCAATGGGTCGGATCTTGTCCTGGAAGTTGCCCTAACTTGTAGGATGGCCTTTTTCTCCTCTGGCGCTTCAATTGTTATGGCATCTGGTTCGACTGTCCTAGCGAATATGAGCACTCAAGTCCCACTATTCATATATTTTAAAGGATATTTATGTATTATTTAGTGATTTATTAGTGCTTGATCTTATAATTTTCTTGCTATCTACATTTCTCAACTCGGTTAGTGGCAGAAATTTTCCAGTTCCGTTTCGGGCGAGGTTGGCCAAACATCTTGGCTTTTGCTGAAAACTGTACTAGATCGGCTACCACCTATCTCTTTTTATGCCATAATTTTTTTTTTCTTGTTTGTTTTGTCTTTTCTGTCTTATTACTGCAGAAATAGGGATTAACACTTAACAATGGTTTAACTTGCCAACAGGGGTACTCTGATCGGTTTGGCATGTGTTTGTATAATTGGATGTTTCGGTTCAAGTCACACCATCCATATCTTATGAGCGTGATTTGTATAAATTATTCTAGGAATGTCCCATGATTGCCTCTCCTTGTCGTTTGCAGCAACAGTATAACAGTTCTCATGTCATGTAAAGAACAGCCGCACAGTAAGATTAAGAGCATTTGGTTGTTAATTGCAAGGTATGTAACTTATCATGTTGCGTTAACTTTGTGTATCTGCGGGAAAGCCTTCGATTTTTCAATTGCTGTTTGGATCAAGCACAACTGCACAAGATGAATCGAAGAAATGCCATTTGTGCTGATATCATAACTTCACATATTAGATTAGATGAACAGAACTAATTAAACACATCCAAAATTACATCCCCACAAGTCCCAAAAATGGACAGTGCCTCAGTCATTACTCTTTAATTAACACCTACTACATACTAACAGGGACTTGCTTAAGAATAACATAACACAAAGACGCCAAAATTAAAGGCCAATCACTGCACCACTTGGCAATTTACATCCATGAGCACAATTCAGCACTCAGTTGCTGCCCTCTTCCTGCTCACTGTTCTTAGCTGAAAAAAAAACAAGAAAAAAAAAGATTAAAATCTGAAGTTTTTACCAGTAACATGTAGAAAGATTGCAAATTTCACATCATGCTCAAACTAACCGAAGAGGCAGACACGTCAGAGCTCTTGAGCACGCGCAACCGTTTCGCAGTGGAGATGAACATGCTGCAAGATCGTGCAAAGATGAACAATCAGATTGAACAATTCGCAAACTTAACAATATTGTTAGCTCATGAGGAACCATAATTCAACTTACTCCCATGGCACATCCCCAACCAGCATGCGATCGCCTTCGTCATCTTCGTAAACTAGTGTGTACTCACCACTCCCATCCATCAGACCAGTGATGGTGAGCTCTTCTCCTGTGCTATTGCAATTTGCAGCAATTGCTGGATCCCTTTGTGCTGCAAATACAACTTGCAAGCATGAGACCACAACGACATACTAACTTTACTCAAAAGCAGTGTGCTTTCTGTACAGTTTTTGCATATGGATGGTGTACAGTTTCATATACCAGCAAGAAGGCCTCGGAAGAGCTGATCGACGGCCGACGACAGCGTGTCGTAGCTATCATAAGCTTTCAGATCAACTTTTCTTCCAATCGGAACACCATCCATGTTAATCTTCACAAAGAGGCCGTTCTTGCCATGGTCAATCTTGGCCTTTGTGTCATCATCTTTGCTTCCATTTTGTGACTGAGCAGATGGTTTGGAGGTGAGGTTTCTTCTGAACGAACGCACTGGAGGCCATCCCACAACCGGTGTAGCTGCAGACCTGGTTGCTCATTGCAATTTCCAAGCATCAAATTAGCCTTCTAAACATCCAAACAAGAAGTTAAAAGAGATCAAAAGAAGTTAAGTACCTTGCTTTGGAGCCATTGATTCCTTTTGCTTCAGGAGGAAAAGAATTGTTCAAATCTGGAACCATCAGAGAAGCACATGTACATAGATGAAACAGTTGAAACTTTTGAACAAGAACAGAAGTGAATTGGAGGGCAAGAGCAAGAAACAAATGCGACCAACCTGCCTGGCTCGGTGGCTTGGAGAAGTAGGCAGGGAGGCCAAGGCTGAGCTCAAGGTTGCTCTCCTCTGCCTCCTCTCTGAACCCGTTCCATGCCATGGCTACTCTTCTTCTATCTCTCTGTGCAAAGGCAAAACAAACAAGCAAGGCGATTTATATATAAATGGTGATGCCAAGAGGAGGAAGGCTGCAAGAACAGGGTGGGTGCTGTGTCCAAGAAGAGAGACCAAAAGGGCCAAGGATTCGCGAGACTCGAGGGAAGTATTTAAAAGGTAGCCCTTCTTTTCATCTCTCTCTGGCTCTATGCAACCAATGCTTCTGCTGTTCTTGCAAGTCAACAACAACTCTGTTGTTCTTCCCTCACCTTTTTCCCTTTGTCTTGGTTTGCTTCCTACCTTCCTCTCTCTCTTTCTCTCTGTCTCTCCCTCTCTAGCTGTGCTTTGGTGAGTAGTAGTACTAAAAGGCTAAGTGTGTAGGTGGAGAAGAAGGGAAATAATGGCAGGGGGGAAGGAGCAGAGGCGGAGTAGGCCAGGAAGGGAAATGAGAGCACCTACTCACGCAAGTACCCGCCAGGGGGGGCAGCAAGCAACCATGGGATGGGAGCACCTTCTCTCTCTCTCTCTCTCTCTCTCTCTCTGAGGAGTGTGTGTGTGTTGTAGTGCTCTTCTTGGCCTTATAAATGGGAGGAAAGTGTGCCACTTCAAGACAAAAGAGAAAAGTTTAAGGCATGTTAGATTTGTATTTTTTTAAAAAAAAAATCTTTTGCACAAGAGGTGATGCATCCTTTCTATAGTTCTACAAACCAACCCATATGGTAGGATGTCTTTGATTTGATCTACCAAATTTATTTTTCTTTATTATTAGCATTAGTAGTCCCAGTGTTAACCTCATAAATCCTCTATCTTAACGTTGGTGTTCTATATTATTTGATGTTATACATTATCTCTAGGTTTATATATATATATATAATGCTTAAAAGGTGGCACCAAAGAGAGTAAGACTAATGGTGATTATTTGGTCTGGGTCCATTTGGAATGAGCATTTTTTATATGCACTAATCGAGTGAGTATAGGCGATGACAGTGATGATAAAAAGGACATAATTTTTTTATACTAAATGGCTAAAAATTGACATAACATGTGCATGATTTATCCCAAGCAAGAAGTAGTTTTCATTAATGGGATTGGAAGTAGTGCATCTATGAAAGTGACAATGTTGGGTGTGGCATAACCTAAAGAGGGTGACAGGATCGGATAAGATAAGCTCAGCATTAGCACCTGGTTTAGTGCTTGTTTAATACTATATATCTTTGTAACCTAAGGGAAAAACATGACACTTTGTGTTAGACATTGGTTTAGAATTGGTTTAGAATGTAGTAGGAGCTTAGACTTTAGAGGTCTGTTGTGGTGTAGAGGAACAGGATGTGTTCTTTGTCAGATACTTGTAAGATTGTACAGGACCGAATCTTGCTTGCAGAGTTGCAGAGAATAATGTAGTAATATCGTTCCCTTTCAAGGGTAAGGTAAAAAATCTTCACCAATGACCACATTTCTTGTGGGATTTGGATCCCGGTATTTCAAGTCTGGTTAGAGTTTTGTTCTGTTGGATTATTGTGATTACTTTTAGAGAAGTCAGTAATATTTTAAGTAGACAGTTTTTGAATTCAAGTCAAGTATTTTACCCAGCTTCTCATGTATATTATCAAAAAGAAAACCTAATAATGTACAAATAGCTTAAAAACTAATAATCTACTAGTGGAAATATATCAAATGAAAGCTGACCTTAAAATAAGAGCTTGCTAGGTGCAATTTGAACTGTTCAATTAGTATACAAAAAATTATTGTATATTTGATCATTAGACTCCAGTATTACTACCTATCTTGCTAGTGTCCAAACTTCTCAAGAGAAATTAATATTGTTAATATCTCATGATATATAACGATTTGAACTAAAAGATCATATACCTTATTTTAAGAAAATTTCTAACTATATTCGTCCCATATAAAAAAATGGTACGGAAAAACTAGTGCCACAATTACTCACTCAACACAATCGCGCGTGATTCTGGGCGCCAATAGTGCAACACACAAGACGGAAAAGAGACTGTCGAGCGGGGCCCAGGCGGGCGTGCTCGAGTCGGAGGCGCCAACGGAGGAGCGAAACGTGGCACACATTTCTGTCAATGTCAGTGGGCCCCACGTCGTCGGGATGATGGAACGTGGCTGGCTCGTGACTTGACCAGCACCTAGACTTCTTAAGGCATAGGCATCCAAATCTAGCATCATCATTTCTCCCAGATTAAGCATTTGAAAAGGATCTTTTTGTTGTTTTACTGTATGCCTGCAGTGACCCGTCTAACGAGAACCGATGAATTGTTCTACAGATCTAATCACAGAGATGCCGGCTGAGATCTCACATAAATAGAGTTCTTTAGATTTTGCAACAATGTTTCGCCTGCATGTGACCAGGGTGTTTCCCAGGTTGGGTTCGAGCCCAGTTAGCTCATAAGGCTGTCTCCATACCCGACGCATCCACACGCTGACAAGCGGGCCCCACCAAGAAATATTATTAAAAAAATCGCACAGTAAAACCCGAGACGCCTGGCGAAGCAACCGTAAAAATTGCTCTGACAAGTGGGCCCGGGACGCCTCGCCTCGCCACGCGTCCGCGTTGGAGTGGCCCGGGGTGCCTGGCGACGCGCTTTGTGGGCCCCACTGCGCGGCCCACGGGGAAACTGTACCCGCTTTTAATGGCGCCTGACAAGTGGGGCCGAGACTGGAGCGGGCCCATTTGTCAGTGAGAGGGTAGCGAGTGAAAAAGTGCGCGACGAATGGGCCTGCGTGTGGCGCGGGAATTTCCTCTGGCTTCGTGCACCCGCGTTTAATGCCCCAGTTCCTCTGACATGTGGCCCTGGGAATGTGCTGGGCCCGCGTGTCAGTGAGTGCCACAGCATTTTTGGTAATTACTTAGCCGTTGGACGCCCGGGCCCACCTGTCAGCGGTTGAAATTTATACCGTTTGAAATATAGCCGTTTAATTTTAGCCGTTGGATTATTTTATTCATTTGTGAGCTAAAAAATTCATAAAAAATCCAAAAAAATCACAAAAAATTACAGAAAAATCCTGATAAATCCTGTGACCCTGTGGCTATAAATAGGAGCATGTTTCAGCTCATTTGGACAACAGCAAAAATCAAAACCTCACATTCAGCCCTCTTTAGCTCATCCGATATTTTCCGAAAATTTTTCCGATGGCCAACAATCCCCCTGGCGGTTACGTTAACTGGTTTGGGGAACCAAACCAAGATGACGACAACTCCAACCCGCCAAACAATCAAAATCCGCCCAGTTCTCAGGCCCCTCCCCGACCATACCTGATGTACTATCCACCGTTCCCTCAACCCCCTCCATACGGCGAACCACATCCATATTCACAGACATACGGGCAAGCCCCCTACGGCTCTTACGGCCAAAATCCTCATTTTGTTGGAGTTCCGAGCATGTGCGCAGAACCGTCGCCACCCGAAGCACCGAGAGCCAGATCTCGCTCGACGTCCGTATCGGAAACAGGCAGTCCACACAGCACGGCTGCGATCGATCTGACGGACGACGACAACGCGGGCAAAGGCGAACAAACCACTGGAGCACGGCACAAACGAATGCTCTGGTCCCAACAGGACGACATGCGACTCGTGAGTGCTCATATAAATTACATAATCTGTTATTGCACAGTGTGTTATTCAATTTAAATTTTGCGTCCTCCAGATCAGTGCATGGCTTAATAACTCTCTCGACCCGGTCGGTGGGAACAATCAAAAATTTGACCAGTACTGGGCGAGGGTGGCTGCGTCGTACAATGAGAGCAGTCCTCCCGACCGTAGACGAGACATCAGGCACTGTAAAGACCATTGGCAAAAGAGCAATAAGAAAATTGTTCAGTTCAATGGTATCTACTGCAGGTTGCGCGATGCCTACGCCAGCGGTCGTTCCGATGACCAGCTGATGTCGCAAGCACGCGATATGTACAAGCAGGAGGCGGGTCAGGTGTTCATCCTGGAGCATTGGTGGAATGCCGTACGTGGTCAGCCGAAATGGTGCCACAGCTACTTGGATTCGTCGAAACGGAGTCGCCTCAGCGAAGAAGGCGGACACACGTCGTCATCGACCAACGACGATGGCCCCGTCGAGCTTCCACGACCGAGTGGGCGGGACGCGGCCAAGCAGAAACGGAAGGGTAAGAGCAAACTGGGCGAAACATCAGATGATATGGGCCGAGACGCCATCGCTGCAGCCGGATATTTGGATGAAGTGAGCAAACGAAGAGAGAAGGCGTCATGTCTAAGGTCATTGACAAAACTGGTGTCCATGGACACATCCAATTTCTCTGAGGCCCGTTTGGCGGCGCATGCAGCCGCATTAGAGTACGCGACCAAAATGCTTAACAACAAGGATTAGGCCTTTCGATGTATCGTTCGTTTGTAACGTTTCACTTGCACTATTAATTAAGGTTGTTTTTGATTTAACTGTTGCAATTGTTTCGTATTTACTTGTACTAACTGTTCCAACGGCTAAAATGCAAAAGTATGGATCAAATGCGCCGGTTCGAACGGCTAAAATCCAAAAGTATGGATCACATGCGTCACTTCCAAAGGCTAAAATCCAAAAAAATCGATCACATGCGCCGGTTCCAGATTTGAGCCGTTGGAAGCGACGCATGTAATTGATACTTTTGGATTTTAGCCGTTGGAACCGGCGCATGTGATCGATGCTTTGGATTTTATCAGTTGGAATCGACGCATGTGATCCATACTTTTGGATTTTAGCCGTTGGAACCGGCGCATGTGATGGATGCTTTGGATTTTATCAGTTGGAACCGACGCATGTGATCCATACTTTTGGATTTTAGCCGTTGGAACCGGCGCATGTGATCGATGCTTTGGATTTTATCCGTTGGAACCGACGCATGTGATCCATACTTTTGGATTTTGGCCGTTCGAACCGGCGCATGTGATCGATGTGCTTCTCTCCCTATATATTCGAAGCCCTCATGCCATCATTTATCACAATTTCAGTGATATCATCTACACAACTGAGAGCTTTGTTTCTTAACCACATACAGATCTTACCTTGTCCAAAAAAATGTCGTCCAGTTCAAGCACAAGCAGTGCCGAGAATGAAGCCTTTGAGCAAATCGAGGACTTTGTGGCGGGGTTCGTACATAGGGCGTTTACGGAGGCTAGCACAAATGCTGGTACCTCACGCCGCCGCCGAGGCGCCCGAAGATACATCGAAAGAGATCGCGAAGGCGGTCATAACCGTCTGTTTGCGGACTACTTCGCCGACGTACCCATCTACCCCGGGTACCTGTTTCGCAGACAGTTCCGAATGGGGAGACCCCTCTTCCTGCGAATTGTTCAAAGTCTTGGGGAGTGGTCCCCCTACTTCACTGAGAGGACAGATGCCCTTCTCCGAAGGGGGCTATCTCCCCTGCAGAAATGCACCGCGGCATTGCGGATGTTGTGCTACGGCTCCCCGGCTGATGCTGTCGATGAGTACGTGCGCATTGGAGAGTCAACGGCCGTCGAGTGCCTGGAGCTTTTCGCTGAAGGAATCGTCGATCGATTCGGGGAAGAGTATCTCCGTAAACCTACTGCCGACGACCTCCGGCGTCTGCTCCAGGAAGGGGAGGATCGGGGGTTCCCAGGAATGCTGGGAAGCATCGATTGCATGCACTGGCAATGGCGCAATTGCCCCGTTGCATGGAAGGGCCAATTCACCCGTGGTGATCAAGGAGTCTCTACAATCATACTTGAAGCGGTTGCGTCCAAAGACCTTTGGATATGGCATGCCTTCTTTGGTGTCGCGGGATCAAACAACGACATCAATGTGCTGAACCAATCCCCCTTTTTTACTGCTGAGTTGGCCGGTCGATCTCCTACTGTCCAATACTATGTTAATGGGACAGAGTACAATATGGGGTACTACCTGGCAGACGGTATTTATCCCGAATGGGCTGTTTTCGTGAAGACCGTACCCTTACCCCAAACAGAAAAACTCAGGTTGTTTGCACAACAACAAGAAGGGGCAAGAAAAGATGTGGAGCGAGCTTTCGGGGTCTTGCAAAGCCGATTCGCTATTGTTCGCGGCCCCGGGCGATCTTGGCGACGAAAAACCCTTGCCAATATTATGAAAGCGTGTGTCGTCCTTCATAACATGATAATCGAGGATAAGCGGCACTGTCATGACCCGATGGATGTATCCTACGATACTGGGGGGACATCTACAGTAACGTCGCCACCTATCCACGTCAGTGCTCCACCAAGCTTTCAACAGATGTTAGCTCGAAATGAAGCGATCCGTGCTCGGCCAACACATCACCGACTGAAACAGGATCTGATCGACCACATTTGGCAGCGTTTCGGGGGCGACGATACCGACGAGTAGTTTTTTCTGAGCCCGTTGATGGGCGAATGTATTCAAATTTTATTTAGTACCTGTCATTTTTTTTTCATGTCCCGTTTATGATTCAAGAAAAATTTTAAAAAAATTTACAATTTTTCGATATTATTTATAATTACTATATGTTTTTACTATGTTTGAATTATCGAAATTTCATTTACGCGATTTTTAAATGTTTGTTGATATTATATACATGAAGCGTCTCGCGAAGCGCCTTTGCATTGGAGTAGGAGGCGCTTGAGAAGGTGTTTTGCGAAGCGCCCCGTGAAGCGCCTCGCGAAGCGCCTTGCATTGGAGTGGGGGGTGCTTCGGGAGGTGCTTTGCACACGTGGCACAGAATATTCTGGAGAATATTCTGCTGAAACGCCCCACGAAGCGCCTGAGGGTTGGAGATAGTCTAAGTCCCTTAAGTCCCTCGTTTCTATTCGCTAAAATGTATAAATAAAAAACTCATTAGTATAACCATGCCATCCTGTACAAGTCACTCTAATTCGTTTTTCGCAAATCAGAAAATTATCGACAAATGATATGTATGGTAGATCGCGATTACATGATGTTGCTACTTTTTCAAAGGACTTTTTTTTATAAAAAAAAATACACGTGTGAAAAAAATCATAGAATAAAAAAATCGATGTACCTTAATATTGTTATCGAGTTTTTTAGTTAGCCTCGATTCCATTAACCATTTCATAGTTCTGTCATATCAGACTATCAGCGCCAAGGCAGTGTTTGCGTGGCACCTTCGTTTTCACTTCGTAGCGCTGAAAAACGTACATACATAGTATGGAGAATAATATCAGGTTCTATAATTGGCAGCCATGCATCAGCTCAATTAGAATTTAGTACAACGGTGTTGGAGAAATTGACCGGCATTTTCACTTTAACCACCTGAATCCCGAGTGGCAGTCACTTCAAAAAGAAATAAATTCAATTTGAGATTGAGACATAAAGTGTTTTTTTTAAAAAAAAAAAAAGAGAGCACTTTTGTAAGTTCTAAGAGAAAATTATGTTGGAGTGGACATGGATATCGATGCTTCACATTTTTAGTCACCCTTTGATGGATACTTGCATAGTTGCATTTACGTAAATACGTGGTATTTTTTTGTTTTGTAACATGCTGCACTTTAATTTTGGTAGTTTGTTCAAATTTTTATTTTGAAGGTGCAACATCATCTGTAGAACGAAAGTTATTTTTAATTTGATTGTTGCACGTTTGGGTCTCCTCATCACTTTTGAATCGAAGGGGTTTAATTTATTTTAACCATTGGAAAGAGTTTGCAAATGGTGTATCAAAGTGTTGTTATATGTCCAGAATTCAAAAAAAAAAATAGCTATAATTTTATATCATACAGGATTATTGTTGATTTATTTAGAAAGTACACACAATTTTGGTACATGCATTCGAAAAATATAGGCTTTTTTTAGTATGTGATGTATACTTTTGTAGAGCAGCCATTCTGGAGAGGCGGCTTCTTCAGCCTTGGGCCCTACAGGAAGATACTTGGGCTGCTTGATGGGCCACTCCTTATCAGATGGGGGTGGTCCTGGACTGTGGGCCCGTTTCTTTTCGGCTCCAGATTTTGTTCACACCCACACAAACTTGTGAGCACTAAGAATGTGTTCGGAATTCGAGTTTGATTCGGATGAATGAGATAAATTGAGTAAAATAAATTATAGGGGATATAATAAGATGATATTTAGTTGGTTACATTAATAATATAGATTAAGATTGGATGTTGTTTGATTAATTGCCTGAATAATATAAGTAGAAAATCTATATGGTGCAAAAATATTATCAAAACTAATAATATGTAATATTTCACTATAATAATCATTACTGTGCCTTAATAGTACTTAATTAATCTTAATTCATGTTAAAAATTATTAATGTGTGTTACTCACTCTTTAATTATGTGATTATGTGGGATTGGCTCGTGAGATACGTTTGAAGCTTGCGTTTCTGGTAGCCTGACTTAAAAAGGAATCTTGCATGTCATGACTCTGACTTTTTTTTTGTATGCAAGTAATCAAACAACTGAAATTGCATCTCGTGAATTAGGTTGGAGACTAGATGCAAATATCCAAACACATCTTTAACGTTCACTTCAAAAAACTTTCTTCTATAATCTCACATACACATCTCCCAAAAATTTTCAAACACCTCAAAATCTCACACATCTCCCATCTAAAAGCTAATATGAGATCGAACAACTTTATTGACCGCACCTTCGACGACAACGGGTAGGCATCATATGCTAAACCTGATAAAAAGTCGTGAGCTGTGGTAATTGGCATAATTAATCTCCATTTATGTGTATATAATGAGCTAAAGCCTACATAGCTAGACTGATACATACTTCTTTGATCCACTCGCAAAGTCCTTGTTCAATCGCACCATAAGCAAGGTGGGCGCAGCTTGTTTGCTTGTTTGTACGCAAGCGGCAGTACAGTGCACGTAGCTGCTTCCGTTCTTCACACAAACGGGCCAACTTATGGGAGAATTCAATACCTGTATTTAGACTTTAGACACCATCAAAATCCTGATCAAATGGTTGGCATCTGCTGAAAGATATAACCTCAAGAAGACTCTGTCTTATTATTACAGTTGATTGTTGTTCAGAAAGAACCGTCCTCGAGACCTTCAGACCTTTATGTCATAAAAAAATAAAAAATTTTATTGAAAGTTTATCCTAACTGGTTGGTTAGTGATGACTGATGACCTTTGAGTATGCTCGTTGGTAAGTTGGTGAGGCCAATCGATCGAGAAGGCTGGGTGCCTCTGATCGATTAGAGTAGTTTATTATTCAACCAGCTCCCAAGGATTTTATCATATCAATCAGGTCAGTTGGTGAGGAGGTGAGTGACCAGAAAGAGTGCTTACTGCTGAGTACTACGAGTTGGTGGGACTACATCTTAATTGGCTGTAGGGATGAGATGGATCTCGCACGTTTTTGGAATCGGGAAAAGTGCGCATGGGATGGGATGGGATGGGGTTCCATGTACAACGCACCGCCACACCACATGCCATGCTCATACCTGCCGCTATTTTTTCACTGGTGGATCTCGCCCTGTCCGCAATTGTCAAACATACATGCGCGACGTATCTTGCACGTACACACCAACAAATTAACCTCCGTTTTTTTTATTACTATTACTATACACACAGATAGATTTGAGAAGTTATCAATTTACCACCTGTCAAACAACACTCCATGCACACCTTTTGCTCAAAATTTTAATTATAGTGGATTTTCGAAATAGTTAGTTCATAACAGACGCCACAAACGAGTTATTATATTTGTGTCTTTTCGAGAAAAATAATAAGATTGTAGGACATGTGCAAACAATATAAATATGCAATGAAAAGATCATTTATAAGAATTTTCACTTCTGAGGGGATGTCATCCATTAACTATTTCTTTCTATATGTTTTTTTCCATGTGACAGTTGGTTCGCAGTATATACCAGAAAATATATATTATATCCATGTCTTTTTTAAGAAAGAGAATGATACTATAATTTTTATGCACAGAATATATATATAACAAAAGAAAGTGACTTATAGCGGTTTTCACCCCCAAGGGAAACTCATCTAACCACCAGGATACTTCGGTTGCGGAAATAGTCGGTAAAAGTACTATATTTTAGTGTAAACGTGCATATTTAGTCCCGGGTCCCTGCAACGACAAACGAAGGTGGAAAAGCATTCTTCTCTCGCGTGCTATTGGTATCGCAGCGGCAGGTCTGATTGGACGGCATATGCATGTTTTGTACTACTCGCTTGCTTTACAGATCGACATTCCACAACTATTCATACGTTACTCTTGATCTTTTTCCCACGAAAGAAAATAGGAAATGATGAATTAACCACCAAAAGATTCATCTACTGTCCTATATAAAAAAAACTTTTTATGAAGAGCATTATTAAAGATGTGTCTTATCTAATTACATTAGAGTTTGACATCTTCTGAAATTCTAATCAGATTATATTAGATATATATTTCTTTTATAAATTGAGATTACGATCCACATAAGTCATGCGGGGTTAGGCTCAAAGAATATCAAACAAGAATAGTTTATAGAGATCAACTCAGATTAGAAGTAAGATAGATATAGAAATGTTAAGAGATTCTGATTTTTTTTAAGTAACAGACTCTTACATAAGACAAGAGTTGAAAGAGTATCAATTTTTTATACTCTTTTAAAATTATGCTTAAAAAATTTTATCGTCTTCTTTATCAGTTTTTTTTTCTCTGATTGTCGTTGTTTCTTCATCATTATTGAGATTTTCTCCAGTTAGTAGATTTCCCTATTTTAATTTTTGTTATTGTGTGTGTTTAAGTCGTATCTCACAAGACTAGATCTGATCTGAGATCAAAATTTCTGTTGTTCCTAACAAGTAATATCAGAACTGTGATATAATACTTAACAACCACTCTTACTTAAGAACATTCTTCTACACTTTTACATCAACGTACTCTGACCAATCCAACAATAAAAAGCGGTAACGTAAGGACAATCCTCACAAAAGATCCTCCCGAGATCGTTTTCCGGCATGCCTGATCTAGATTAATAATAGTGGATTAACTGAAAAAAAAATAAAAGAACACGACGAAAATGCAAATCAACTCAGCACATTTCCATGTTGAGTTTAACGGTGATGTTAGTAGTCTATTGATATCCATTCTGATATTGGCTTTCTAGGGCCTAACTAGAATATATTTTTTTTCTTGGAACAGTGGGTTAGAACACATAATTTAAGACCTAATCGGAATAATCAGTTAGTACATATCTCCCATATATTAAACCGTAGATTAGTCCAGATCATTGAGGTTTCGATCTTGTCAAAAGATATCATATGATTACGTCAACTTTTCTAGATGTCCATCCTTTCATCCTAGTCTTGAATAACGGGGAACCAAGTTTAGCATCATGCATGCCCAATCATTAAACAAGTTGTTGGTGGTGATGTGCTGACGCTGACACAATCTTTGTACTACTATACTTAATAATAATTATAGTATCAACTAATCATGAGTCTACACGACGGCTGATACAATATTCATATTACGGTTAAATATCACAAAAACACTATTATTGATGATCGTAAATAACAAGTACCATGTAAGATAGCTTTTTGCGGCTGCTGCGAATATGTTGGCTATTTGGGGAGGAAATTTCCAGATAGCAACGCCATATTGCACAGTGAGGCTACCATACAAGCTCCTACTTTCTTTCCATTTGCTTTTCTGAAGGGAAAAGGCAATTAGATATGACGGCTGCTTTGCCTTTTATGGAATCCACGTTCGCATTTGCATTTTTGCCATGTTGCAGCACCCATCACTTTGGATGGATAGATAGATTCAGTTTCGCACATTTGCAAGAGCCATTAGATTAGATGCTTGCAAAAATAAATAATAAAAAAAATAATTTTTCTGGTTCTGGTTTTTTTGTCCTTAGCGTGACTAATCGTGTGCCGACAATGATTGATATGATATTGAGACAACATTGATATGATTGCATGATGGCATTGACATCTTATCTATCTTGTTGCAATTTCGAACGCACCTTGTATCGTATTTTGGACACTTCAAGGCTAAGATGGACAATGATGTGTATTTATAAAGCTTTTAGTCATTTTATTTTCAATATTTTTGCTAAAATCTGTTATTTTTGTTTATTTTTATAGATAGAGATAAACTTATGTAATATTTTGTCCTAATTCAGTCCAAGAGACCTAGTAGTGCATGAATTTATTTTGATATCTGAAATTCAACCTAAGTAAATACTGTATATAAATACGAGATAATCATCTATACCAACCCGATTAACTCTTTAGATAAGACAGGGGCAAAAGTATAAGTGCTGGTATGTGTAGATGTATATAGGATGTTACAGCTTCAATGAAAGTTTCCTCTATTGAGGAAATTGCCTATTTCCATTCATGCTAATGAACATATGACTCCCTGCAATGAAGTGTTAACTATGGCTTACGAAGCTAATGTAGTAAATTCCAAAGTTCTAGCTACAGATGCAAATCTTGCAAAACACAAATGTGCATTTAGGGTAATGTTGTGTTCTAAAATATGATTGAAAGTGAAGCACAAAATGCAAGCTATGTGTGTTTTCAGATAAACTTTTTTTGATAAATGAAATGTGTAACGATCAGAGTTCCCAATTCTAGCTTATCAGTTATCATGGCGATACCACTTTGTGTGCCCTTTGTGCAACTTGCTAGCAACTCATATCTACAACCACATGATGCAAACACTATTTATGTTAGTGCTTTCAGGCTTACCATGCACATTGATCCACATCTCAAAAGATAGATGCCATTTCAAAGAAATCTTCAGTTTGTCCAATGATTCAGTAAAATTTGACCAAGTAATCTACATTATGCAAACAAATATACCATTTTTATTTTTATTTAAGATGCTTCCATGTGACCGTCTTACATCAAATCGTGCATAGTGGGCCAATGGCAACAGATGAAAACAAAATATTACAATTAAGCTGGAGTCTTTCCATACTTTCTCATCGAAGATTTGTGGTGTTTGGCAGTGCCAGGTTCAGGATAATGCATTATTTACCAATATGCAAGATTCTTGCCAACTGATATATGCAAATATACCTGAAATCATACTGCAGAAGATTTCTTCATCACGAGTACATGATGCATTTACATTATTACTTCTGGTAGTTACAGATAAACAAACTATAACTATTTACAAAGTGAAGCAAGTATGCGCCGAGGAGGCTCAAAAGATCTCCGTGAGTGCAGGACTGCCCAGTTATCAATGAGAAGGATGTCACCTTGCTGCCATGGTATGGCGACACATTCCTCTTCCAAGATCTTCCCACACTCGTCTATGATATCGGCAGGCAAGGGTGAGCCATCACCAAATATGACAGCCTTAACAGGATCATTGAGAGCATCCTTCCATCCGGTGTAGGCAGCAACCATGCTGTTGAACCATATCTTCCTCCCTCGGCTCTTGTCCCACTTTACTGCTGGTATAGGGCCCATTATTGTTTTCACACCATGTTCAATCCATTCCAGCTTCATTCCAAGCTTTGCAGCCCTAGAAAGATAGTTGGATAAAAATTGAGGTCTGGGCAGCATGAAGCCTCATTTTAAGATCTCATTGGACAATCCTAACATTTGCATGTCCTGCATACAATTTCATAGAATTTTTTCTCCACTTTGAATTGTAACATGTGCTGTATTCCCATCATCTAACATGCAAACGATGTCATAAATGTCTCACTGAAATCTGCTATAGCATTTTATTTTCTGAAGATGACAGAGTGAGACACTGATGTCATGGCAAGATAATTCCATACTAGAGAAGTGAGAACTATGCAAAGGCTCCCCATTCCTCATTATAAAAGAAAATGATCATACAGTAGAGCTCAAAATGCAACTTGTAATGAAGTTTTAATTAATTGATAAACATTTATCAGTTATCACAAAGTTCTGAATTGCAAATGAAGATACTGCTCTTTTGATCAACAGTCAAAGCACACATAAATTTTGCTCAACGGGATATGGATAGGATGATATCAGACTCCCATCTACCAAAAGGTTTGTATTCCTGCTGGTGACCACTAGAACTGAAAGTCCCAACAGAGAATAGTTTTTGAAAAACCAGCCAGTTTATGGAGCACAGATTAATGTTTATTACCCCGAGTTACTTCGAATTGTGGCCATTTCTACCAACTTTAGCCAAATTTCATATTATTTTTACATGCAAACACAATGTTCTAGGAATGGAGATTGGGTTGGTGTTTGGAAGGGATTTGGTATTACCATATGCAACGAACATGAAAGCGAGCAAAACTGGTCAAAGCTTTGTTTTTTGGCTGGTTTCCAGCAGAGTCACCGACTGACGATATCCCTTTCCGCAATGTTTCTGCCAGTAGGCCCAGTACAAGACCAATTACCATAGGAACTGGCAAGGCTACCAAGCAGTAACTAGTTCTGTACTAGTTTCAGTAGCATAGCATCTAGCCATTACAAGTTACATTTTATCACAAATTCCATTATAGACAACATTTCCATAGAGCAATTATAGAAAGTTTGTGAGTTTGCGATAAAATGCAATGATGTCACAGTTGAATGCTGAATGCAAATGTAACAGGCTCATAGTAAAATGCTTAGAACTTATTACAAAACCTTGATATCTAGGCAACATTACTGGCAACAAACAAGAAATCGAACCTTTCCTCCGCAACGGCTTTATCTTTAGTAAGAAATGTAGAATGCCATCCACGACCAATCGGAGAAGAAGGATCATCACCCTCCCCTAAGACCCTCGTGTATATCAGGCCGTACCTCTCCAATTTATCCACAAATTCAGGGAATCTCTCCTTCATCCTCTTATAAACATAATGGCTCAACACTATTGGCGTCTCTCCACCACTCTTCGGTTCCTTTTCGCAGAAGAAGAACAATTTCGACGGAAATGTAGGAACCTACAAAATCCAAATCAAGTACACGTACAGTAAGCTCCAACTCATAGCATTTCAGGTACAAAAAGATGATTCAAAAATATAATTGGGCTAGACGCTTTGGGGCCAAAGCTTGGGGTTTTCTTGGGCATGGCAAAGGGTGGGCTGACCTGGGCCATCTCGTGGTGGAAGGGGATCTTCTGATCGGGCGGCGACTCGTTGGCAGTGAAGACCCGGCCGACCACGTTGCTCCGCGGCGCCGCGCCGCCGACGTACGGCAGCTCCTCGTACCCGAACGCCTCCACGGCCCGGTCGAAGTCGGCTGCCGTCCGGGCGGGGAACCCCCGGAGCAGCACAGCCCCGGCCGACCACACCAGCGGCTCAAACCGCGTGGCCCTCTCCGCCCGAACGGCCGCCACCAGCTCGTCCACTCCGCCGCCGCCGCCGGGAGGGCGGCTCGGGACGAGCACCGCCGGGAAGGTGACGCCGTCCACGACACGCTGCTGCGGGAGGCTGCCGTCCTGGAAGAAGCTTCCGTGCACCATTGGGGTTGGCTTCGTTCGAGTGGTGTGTGAGAGAGTTGAGATAGAGGGTGAGGCAACGGTGTTTTGGAGGTATGGTTTGGAAACGATACATGGACGAACATGGATGGGTTCTGGGACGTGCGTTTGGCGTTTAGTGAGGGTGATGAGGTGGCACTTGGTTTCAGTAAGCGGGTGCTCTACTCTGCCATAGAGATCATTAAGTAACGTGTATGTCACGTTTGATGAAGGAATGCTGTTTTTTTTTTTTTTTACGGAAATTGTAGAGCTTATCTCGAGTATTAATCGGATAGTGATGTGCTCTTTTATGTTACTCCTCCACTAATACAAGGATCTATATCACAGTTTATATGGGCTCAAATGAGGATTAACAATGAGCATAACATACACGACAAGGAGTGTGAACCTTCCTTACCAACTAGAACACCTGTAGGAGGTCAACCGTAAGGGGTTCGTTGCGTTTTGGCAGGAGCTGCTGGGAGAATATGCTTAAACAAATCCTAGTGCTAGGTGTTAATCATTCAGGCTGGTCGAACATAAGCCCAAACCCAGTTGGATAGACAACCAGACTTAGTTTTCTCGAGCCCAATCGACCCAGTGCACTTTATAATGTAAAGCACAATCAAATCAAAATCGGGTTGGGTCGGGCTTGCAGTTTAGCAACCGACCCGGCTCTAAAACCAGTTCAGGCCTAGTCTGTGGGCCTTGGGCTGGACCAGATTTGCTCCAGTATTATGCGAGAAGTTCGAGAAAGAAATCTGCGAATCAGGCCCACCCAATATAAAAGCCCAATTTATCTCACATTATTGTATTAATGTGCCACTAGATTTTGACCTGTGCGGTCCCTAGTTTTACCGTCAAAAAGTTCTCTACCTACATTGACGCATCTGCTAACATTTTTAATTTCCTTCTCATATCCAGGTTCCTTCCGCGTTCATAGATTTTGCTTTTGCTTGCCTTTGGAATTTCGAGATACTTGGGTACCTAGCTTTAAACTGTGGTTCCATTTCTTTAGACAGAGAAAAATCAAACTGTGTTTCATGACCTCTCTTCGCTCTTTCCTCTTGTAGTCAATTTGATTTTGTCTATTTCAAGGGCATGTCCAGTCTATTGCCATGAAAAGCTGAAGAGAGAAATGAATGGTTTCTTGTAGGAGTTTCACGTTAAAAGTTGAAGTCAATCAAGATCCTCTTTCACTGAATTAGGACTCTTAACTTCTGAATTAGAATCAGATCAGTTTAATCAAATTAGACGTTCCTAGTTAGTGGTTTCTTTAGATTCGATGTGTAGTTGGATCTATATCTATTATACAAGAAAAAATGATATTGAAATCATTATGTTCGCTTAGAGAACTAGAAATTCTTACATTAATCATAAAAAAACTATTCTAAAAATTATAACATTAATAAAAAAATATCTAAACCATTAGTTTGATGAGACATGATTTCATCAATGATACATATCAATTATAAGAGTCATATTCAATTACTACTTCCTCACAAAACGCCCTATTTAAATACTAATTTCTTACATAATGGGGAAAGAGTGAATCATATTCAAATACTAGTTCAAAAAGTGTCCAATTCAAATACTATTTTCTCACATAATTTGAAAAGAGTTAAGATAAAAAGATTATATCTCTTTATAAATAATATTCAGCCTAGCCAAAAGAATAACTTTTAAATTTTAAAAATAGAAATAAGATTGCCTCCGATAGAATTTGATCCGATCCAAGATCAAACGGAAAATCATTAAAAAAAAACTTGACGTAAAAAGCAAGATGATCTAAGGGAAAAGAGCAATGAAAGAAAAAAGAGAAAATTTTTTTAAACTAATGTAGACAGATAGAAACTAGAAAGTTTTAAAGAAAAACTAATAAAATATTTGTTAAAAAAAAACTTCCAGCAGAATTTTCTTTTGCAGTACAAGAAACTACAAGAATTCTTTTTTTTTTCCCTGTCCACCATGTTTGTTTTGGATGTTATCATAACTAAATCAAACTTTGTCAGATTCACCGCAAGTTCTCTCTATCGGATTGATATGACTGACAAAGTGTCTCTATTTGTTGAGAATTATGCTATTTGTTCTCTAAAGTTATCCGGGTAAATTGCTCTCTTTGTCTCAAAGTTATTCCTCTCTATCAAGTTATTTGGGTAAATTCTTTTCAATTCCTGGGATACATCGGTATAAATTTTTATAATCATTGTTGTTACTGGTGCGAAATTTAATATGCCCTTTTTTCTTCTATCTAATCCACAAGCAAACAAATCTAAAATTATTGTGCAAGTAATACTATTCATACGCCTAATGCTGAATACCGAACAATACCTTTCATTTCAGCAGTATCATCTGTTCTCTATTTTTGTTTTTAATATATAAATCCATTTTTAACATGCAAGATGTCACATATGAGCAACCCAATATTTTGTTAAACTTATTTTCCTTGGTCTATGTATAAAACCATAAACCATATTGACATATACCAACACAACCATGAGAAGGTATAAACATTTTTTTTCTTTTTAGAAGGTTCAATGTTTATACTTATGGTTCTATATTTATGAATAATATTTTCTCATTTATCCAATATAAAATATTGAAATTATTAATCTATATTATTGCATTTATTAAAATATGCTAACAAAAAACTAGGCACGTAATTGTGCGGACAATCTGCTGATTTACATTAGGAAGTTGAAGCAGAGTTTAAGGTATTCCAACAATTTCAATTTTTAAGATTAAAATTTATCTATGGAGTTCAAATAATTATATAGTTATGATAAATATTATATTTTATTTATAAGATGTAAGTGTCATTCAAAATATTAAAATTAAAAAGTTGAAGTCTATTACTAAAAATTTTCAAAACTCCAGTGTTTAGCTACTTGAAATTGGAGTTAATTTTGATTTTTTTTATAGAAATCGGAACCAAAAACCCGAACAAATAGGATTATCTAAAATGGGAGTGAGTAGCTTTGGGATTGTCACTCTCGTGCACTCCTCAACACTGCCCCCGTAAACTCATAAATTACCTTACTTGCCAATCCGACTTAAAAAACGACAGTAAAAAAAAAAGGTTTTTGAGACCCAGAACTGGTTTCGTGGGGACGCCAGTACGCCACGTCTAGACACAAATGAATTCTAACACTTGCGAAGAATTGTACGGGCGCCACACATCTCACGTTATTTTGGCTTTTGGAATAATCAGTTCGTGCCCGAAATTTGACTTATTAACAGTGCAAAAGCCGTAATTAGTCTGTTGTTCGTTTGACCCATGCGTCTACTGGTACTGCACATAATTCGCTCCTGGGAGCACATCGTGCTGACAGTCGAGCCATTTTGGAGTTACAAGGGTGAATGAATCCTTTGTAAAAACATAAAATAAATACACTATAATCATCCGCAATATTATACTCACATATGCGTACAATTAATTATAATATATATCTACAAAAATAATTACAAGTTCAACTCATGATGTATGTGTGTGTTGACTGTGTGGGGTGGAGTAGGATGGAGTTGTGGTATATATTATATTGTTAACATAACAATTAATAGATGTTACTATTCGTAAAAACATCTTTATAAAAGGAAGATAGTCAATAATACTATGCACCATAGAGTATATATTTAGTATACATACAATTTCAATCACAATCAATATATATCCACATAAAAGAGACATGCCGCATTTGAGCATCCCACGAATTTGATGTGAAAGTACTTTGTTTTGTAATAGGATTTTTTTTTCTATGTTGGGATATTCACATTCTTGGTTAGCGCCAAGCAATTTGTTTTGGCTTGAACCAAAAACCAAAGACATATTGATAATTGATATATATATTCTCTTTTTTTGGACAGGAATTTTATTTCCACATCCATCATAGGATATCCGTGTAATTTTTAGTTGCTGGCTTCTCGCCATGTCGATTCCTAGGCTAAAGTTTGCCTTGGGATATTGGATGTCCAGATTCATGCTTGTCTTCCATAATCAACTTCACCTTGCCAACAATATTTATTCATATTGTAAAATCATCGATAACAGCATATAAAATCATAGTATATAACATTACGACTACTATTACTACTACTACTACTATTATTATTAATTTTTTTTCTTGACAAATCCGTTAAAACACGTGAGCTACAGGTATAATTTCAGTTTCTATGAGGTTCTTTGTACCGTATCAAATGTATGATCAATTATTACATGACTCACATAACATAAATAGAGAGAAAGAAGAGAATATCATAGAATATAAGATTTAGACGTTATAACATTGCTCTAAAATTCTTAGGGGGTATTTAGTTAGGCTCTATGTCTTGACTTTTGACCAAAACTGTAGTTGCTGGGCCAAAAACTTTATTTCTAATTTTGGGTTTCTTTAGAACTTGAGATGAGTTGGAATCAATTTATGTATGAGTTGCGGACATTATTTTTGGTGGTTCTTTTGGCCTCAGAAATTTATATGTCATACTTATTCACATAATTATAACAATTTACATAATTTATCAGCTATAATTAATATTATATTTTATTATAGAGTTAAGTCAAAAGCAATTTTAAAATAGAGAAATTGGACTTGTAAGCTAAACACTTATTTGATTTCAAAGAACTAGAACTTTTTGGCTGCACCTTCTGTTAGATAGAAATTGAAGTGAGGGTTTGACCAAACACCTCATAGAATTGGGGATATATTTGATTTGAGTTCCAAAATTTGTCAAGCCAAATTATGGCTATAGCCATTTCATGGCACGATAAAAAATTTGGCTATGGAGACTATTTTAATTCATAGCCAACAGAACCATAAAGAAGTAATCAATTGGTTTGTGTTTTGTTCATCATCAAATTTTATGTTATACAAGTGATGACAATGGGTGGTAATCAAAATATCCATCGCACATTTGGCTAACAATATGATTTGATTGGTTGCCAGCATAGCCAATTCATTTAGCTAGTCAAATATTAAACTCAAACCAAATATTAGTTAAATATGATTGACAGTGTCAAAATTTGGCTTGTAAAATGTACGTATCAACAAAAGATATCGTAGGATCCAGTTATATATGATTATAAGAAGAAAAAAAAAGAAGAAAAACTGATGATTTCTCCAGGTTAAAAAAAGCAAATGAGCTCACAGCAACAACAAGATATGCCTTTCCATAAAGGAGGAGAATCGAATATATTACGAACGCCAGAAAGGACCACTATTTTATAAAGTATATGGTTTTAAAGTAGTAGCAGCCTTAATTGGGCCCAGCGATGGCATCAGTGCGTGTCACGGTCGCCCAACATGAACATGGGGTCGCGTGTGATCGAATCAACAACTGATAAATTAACTTATGGAGCATACATGGCACGTTTGTGTACCAGTACACTTAACGATCTTGTGTTGCAACTTGCAAAATAACTTTGAAACTGATAAATTAACTAATGGAGCATATATGACACGTTTTTATCCTAGCTTAGAGCTCTAAGAGGATTAACTTGGCTTGTTGCCGTGGTTGGTTTTCTAAACATTTTGTACAATGTTTCTGTAAAGAACATTGTCTTTAGACTGATAAAGACAATTTTTGATTTATAGATGTAACTTATCGATTAAAGTTTGATCATATTTTTGGTATTTGTTTGGTTAAGGATCAGAAATTGGTTGTAACCTAAAAAGTGGTAATTTGTTTTTAGTATTTTTTAGTCAAAGTTGAGATTAAGAAACAATCAGTCCTATATTAACTTGCCAATGTCTTTCTCATTCTCTTTGTGACAAACAAGCTACAAATTAGTTTATCAAATTTTAATAAATTAAATATTAGTTATTATTTGATCCTGTCACATATTTAGTTATGACTAAGTTTTAATATGATAATATAGAATAACAAACCGGTCATTCCCTTGCATCGAGAGAAACAAGATGAGAAAACTAATCCCTTGTATTGAGCGAACTAACTTTTACTAATCAGCATTTAGTTTGACCTAAAGTGAGAAATAAATTTGATTTTTTTCTTTGATAGGTTGGTTTTGTAATATGCATTGGTAAAATGCACTGTACTTTTTTTTTTAAAAAAAAAAAGATAGATAAAGAGACGGAAACAAGATTTGGTTAAAGCATTAACTTCGTATTTACTATCATAAACTCGATGCGAAACTAGTTAAGCTAATTGGTGGTTGGCAGGGCATAACTAGCTGTCTATGATTATTACTCCAAAATTCGTTTCGTCGCACGATGTTCTGTCAAAATCAATGAATCAACAACTGTCAAATTCAATGAATCAATGATATAGTTAGGGAGTTCTGTGGCCTAAATAACTTGTAAAACGAGTGGCCTTCGATCACTCACTACGTTCTCACACGGGGAACAACTCACAAAGATACGGAGCATTATTTGATGGTGCCATAGGTTCATCCAACCAAATTAACTATACAAAACACACCAAATTAACCGGCAATATTTGTTTCGATACGAAATATTTTTCGAGTTTTTCTGAATAATATGGTTTTCTGAAAAAAAAATAGAATATTTTTTATTTGATATTATTAGGTATTTCAGTCTAATAAAAAAACTATTGTTTTAAAAACATGGCCTTTTTTTTTTAATTTCGCAGGTTTTTCGCGACTTTGAAAGCTACACTCTCAACTAGGTTTTTCTAAACTAGACGACCTCCTTGTACCTCCTCTCCCATTAGCTTTATTGAGAAAAGTTTTGATGTTTACTGTGTAGTACTTCAATTAGAGAAGTTGTGTCTTTGTTTAGGAACGAGAGATGATTGATTACGTGTTGTAGGCATCACAAGGAAATAGAATTTGGCAAAATTTTCACAAAAGCAAGTTGATAAGAATATTTTTAAGGTTAAAAAACAAGATGATAAAAAACCTCTAATATAATTAAATTTTTTTTTCAAAACACTGCCATCACAACACCATCATTTTGGTCAACCTGAGCACACCATCGTAACCAAAATTGTCATTTGGTCCGGCCATCTGTGCCACGCATGAGCAACACGGTCACCTTGGTTTGCCTGTCTTCGCCAGATGTGGCCAACGGTATCATCTTACTCCATCCATCCAAGTCACTATGAGCCACCTTGTTGTCTTGGTTCACTCGTTCACTGAACTCATGACCATACCCATCCACTTGCTCTGGTTATCCGTGCTATACATGCCCAACATTGCCATTTTAGTGCTGAATGAAGAACAGGGTTTCAGCGTCATTCTTCTGATCTTCTATCAAAGTTTTCTTCTGCTAAGATGTTAGAGCATGATACCATACTCCGTGTATCCGTTCTCAACTGTATCCCATAATCATTGTGATAGTAGTAGTCTCCACATATCGTAGTTTTCTTTCTTGAAAATATAAGAATCTTTGATTGCATTATACTATACTTGTATCGGCACCTAAAATCATTGACATAATAGATCATGTCATATCGTAGTGTTACATGTGACCAACATTACCATTTTAGACCTCCTTCAACAGAGTATGAAAAGCACTGTGGATGGAGAAATTTTGCACGTGAGCCCGTGTTTGGGTTCCCCTCGCCGCTCCAACAGTCGACGCATGTTCACGCCTGTCGATACAGATGCTATAGAGGAAACCCAAATGTCCACATTATCTCTCCGGTTGGTATTCTCTCCCCACTCGCCTCCGTCCCCAACCGATTGTTGTTCGCGCGGCCGTTTGCACCTTGCAAAGGTGAGGTCTGCCTTGGAAGACCTGGCGCCGGTGTGTCGTCCCCGGCGGCGGCGTCGACTGGGCGCAAGGTTGTTGCGGCAGAGGGGTTGGATCGTCACCACGAGGTCGCCGACGACGAAGCATGTGCAACGACCGTGGGACCCGGGTGCCTGCGCCGCGATGCGTGTCCCCATCCCCATCTTGGCCACACGTAGCCACCACCATCTTACTTCATCTATCCATACTACACGTGGCCACTACTATTGGTGGCCAAACAAAGTTCACATTACTACAAGGACTAATCCATGTAATGCTTGTTGGAGATTAATTTTTTTGTTCTTAGTCTATAAGAAATTTTAATAGGATTTGAAAAAAGAGTTAATGTAGGCCGAGTAGAGTTTGTGTCTAAGTAAAATAGTTTTTTTGTTATAAATAGCTTATGTATCCATGATTATTGATCAATTGAGATATAGATAAATAAAATGAGTAAAGAAAAGTTACATCGTGTTTTCTATTTTTTTTGTTTCCACAAAGCAAATTATCCAACAATAGCTAGTTCAAGCTTTCTTTATATCTGCTAGCTATGAAATGATATGTTCTAAATAAAATACCACACTGAATAATACAGCATCAAACAAGATTTTTTTTCCTCTAAAAATCCTAAAGAAAAGAAAATTTACAATTTTGACATAATTTTGGGGAAAAAAATCACAAGATCGTCTCCATCATATTGAATAACACTAGTAGACTAGATGCACGATTAAAAGATTAAAAAAACTCAAGTAAAACCTCCATAAGACCTTTTTATAAAGGGCAATGGGTGCCACATCCCCTGTAAAACCATTTGATGCCGCAACACTAATTTTTGTTGCAAAATTAGTAGTTTAAGCTATTTTGTTACGTTTATATTTTTTTTAAAAAAATCCCTAAATCACCCTTGCCTCACCATATTTGTCTTGTAGCTTGCCACACTAGACGTGTGGTCACCGTCCATGCACACCACCAGTGCATTTTGACACTATTAGGTTGATTCTAATGCTGCTCAATTTTTTGTAAGGAGAGAGTATATCATTATATAAATCAAGAGTCAATAATTTTAATGATTTAATTCTTAGAGAAAATTTTAGAGAAGAAATAGAGTATTAAAAAAATTACTTTCCAAAATTTTAGTGAAGATAGATTGAGAGTATTTATGTAAAGCGAAAAAATAGAGTCTAGGTCGGTGCTCACTGAGCACGCTGGCATGCACCTAACATGGGCCAAAACACAAATTTTGTTTCTCAAGCGGCAAACAGAAGTCCGACAGCCTTATAGTCCACATGTATTTTCTAAGTTGTCATACCCACCATATACATTTAGGTTATCTCCAACTCATTAGCGTTTCGCGAGTCGTTTCAACAAAATATTCTCCAGTATATTCTGTATTACGTGCGCGAAGTATAATCCGAAGCACCCATTTGCTCCAATGCAAGGCGTTTCGTTTGGGCCCACGAGTAAATTAAATTTAAGTAGTTTTTGTAAAATATCAATAATTTTTAATTTAAAAATCGAATATATGCGATGTTTGGTTTATATATAAAAATAATTTAAAGATTTACAACTTTATCAATATAATCAACGTCTAATTTGAATTAGATTAATCATAAATTAAGAAATAAAGATTATATGCAATTTGATCGCATGCAAACCGAGACGACGGGCCCACATGCGGACCAAAATTTCCGACGTCTCAGCAGGCATCTTCTCTCTCTTCCTTCAACCGAAAAAATATTTTTTAATTAGTGAGACCCACGCACAAAGCATGGAATCTCCTTTGTTGGGACGGCCTTACAACCATCCGAGGATATTTCATTTTTATTTATAAGATTAACAATTTTAAAGTTGTCTTAGATATATAATTTAGCTACACCAAAATTTCATATATTTTTTATGCAAGGATGAATTGGAAATAGAGTATATTGCCCGAGAATTCTTCAAACTCATATGGCAGTCTTAGTCATAATTTTTAATTTTAGTTAGAAAGGTCACTAAAACTTGTATAATTATGCATTTAGATCTATAAGTTAGTTAAATGACTTAACAAATAATAAGAGAATTACTCCAATCGACACTGGTAAGTAAATTCAGAGACTTAAATGACATAACTAAATAAGTTTAGAGATTTTAAGGTGACTTGCATATCTTATTTTTGGTACAACTAAATATAAGTGTAGAGCACTGCCAAGTTATAATTGAAATTTAAAAAATAAGTTAGTTGTATTTGTACTCCCTACATACCTAAAAGAATATCATTTTAGCAAGCAAAATCTATACTAAAAAGAATATCATTTTACATTTCTGTTATAAAATATGACCTCATCTTTCAAAGATAATCTTGTAGCTATTACTCCACTTGATTATTAATTGTTCACATGTAAACAACACACATATTATATTAATCACAAATACTAGATGTACAGATATAGTCTTATTTTATTTCTTAAGAACCATACTAAAACAATAATCTTTTAAGCATGGGGAGTATAAGGCTCTGTTTTGGACGGTTTTAGTTTAATTTAAAATTGTTAGAAACTTAAACTCCAAATGGATACAACAAGAACAATTTGTCAGAGAAATTTAAGTTCATTTTAAATTGAGAAGTATTGATAAGATTAAATTCCTCTCTCTCAACTTTTTGAGAAGTCTCTAGAAGTCACTTCTATAAAAAGATTAAACCCTCTCTTTGTTTGGCAGCATAAGCCTATTTTTTATTTTTGAACGTTTCATAATATAAAACTATTTATAATTACAACACAGTATTTAACATATATCTTTATAATTTTATTTTTATAAATATTCTTTCTTACTTCTTCATTAATATTTATCCACTCATTTTTAAATTTTATTTAATACAGATATTGTAGGTTATTATCTTAATTCCTATGTAAAGAGTAAAGAGATTTATTTGTGAAACAGAGAAGGCTTATATTACAAAACAGGAAAGCACAATAAATAAGCCTGATGGCAGGACGGGGGAAATGCATCTTATTATTTATAATGACGCCCAGCCGTATTTTGTTTTTGAGACCAGACGCCCACCAGAATTGACAGCGCTGCAAAGCAATTGCGCAGCAGCACGCAACTTCGAAGAAACAGCGAAATCTTGCCATTAAATAAAACTGACAGTTGGGCCCAAATTTTCTGTACTCCAACTCTCCAAGGTGTATCCAGGGCAGGTCTTAACTCCGGACACCATCTTTTCGTCACAACTGCCCTTCTTACTGACATATGGACTCCACTATGTCGTGGGACCCATATTCCATAGAGGGTAGCGTGATTGTCGGCATGCGGTGGGAATAGGTCAGACTAAGACCTCAAAAGATGCGCCGCGCCTACCCTTAGCAGCAGGTGGCGACTCGCCGCGGCGCGCGAAATTACACTCGCTTAAAAGTTTACGTTACGTTACGTTACAGTCTCTGACACCTTGGTTTGTTCTTTGTGGATTGGCCATTTCTGTGCGTGTGTGTTTTTACTTCTGATTGATCTAGGAGAGAATTCAATTCAGTGCAGAAAAGAAAATTTTGTCTGATTCAAGCCGGTGAAAGAAATAGTTCAGTGGGATGTGCTTGAATTTTTTTGTTCGTATACGAATTTTCAAAATAGGGACATTTAATTATGTAGTACTGTAAGAATTAAGATGTAAAATATTATTGAGTGTGATATGATATGTGAGTTCACAATTGACAATATTTTATAATTTAATATTTTTACAGAAAATATAAGGTTAATTTTTTTCTTCCCACACACCTGATATAGAACATGAAAAAAAAACATATTTCATCACAAACCAACAATCTTCAAATTATTTCCCTTTGCCTTTTTACACGGTTATGTTTTCACTGCATTTTCTTCGGCCTCACTTATATCCTCTATTGGCAGTTTTCAGTTTTCACCTCTCAACAACCAAGTGCCGCGCCATGGATAAAAGACAACCATTAAATTATTCCATTGCACGCAGATAGCTGATGTTACGAGTATGTTTTATTGTTTATATGCGTCTCATTTGATTTGGTGAGATATATTTGTATAGTTGGGACAAGATGAAGAAATATAATTAATATTATTTGATTGGTTGTCTGAGTTGATATAGATTGAGATAAAATATTATTTGATTGATTAATTGAGTGGTGCAAGAATATGTGATATAAAAAAATTATTAGTCATGAATTATTTTTATTGTGCCCGAATAGCCATCAATATATCTTAATAATTTTAATTCACATTAATCAATCTTAAAAATCCTTAATATACACTAATCACTCAACTAACAATGTCATTAGGTGGACTTACCTCAAAAACTCAATTCAAACTTCCTTAGAAACTTGACTCAAACCATTTTTTTTTATCTACCAATCTAATCTAATTATACAACTCAATCAACCAAACACTCAACTCTTCAAAAAATTATACATGAATGAATAAGACTGAGATTGATGTGAATAACCAAACAACTCCTACGAGGCTACTATATGGTCACTCTGCCTTTTTACGCATCACATTTTCATTGTGTTTCCATCGATAATCACGTCTTCTAGTACAATTTTGATGCGGCGATGATTTCACTTCTGATATTCACGTACGTACATCAGACTTGAAGGACGGTCAAAACATGCTCCTATTTTTCAATCGCATCAACGACCAGACTGATTAAACACAAATGAAAAAAAAAAAAAAGTAGTCAGACTAGCTAGCCGAACTCAGAAAGCGGCTCGGGTGGACCGCACAGCGCAATTAAAATTGCGGGTGGCGTGCTGGCTCCAGTAATTTGACGGACCAAATGAAGATCCCGCTCAAGTGGACCAACAAATCCGACGACCTTAAAGTAGACACACCTGACTGTGTTCCCCGTCATCCAATACACATGACACGCCGTAACATCATTTGGTCTAGTTTATCGGGACTCCACCTTCTTAGTTGACTTAAAATTAAGTCAAATAAAAATTTAAATTTCGAGTTTACTTTCAAATTGAAGTTCTCTCAAAATTAAAAGTCCCCAATAAACTTAGAGTTTGCGTCTCAGATAAACTGAAATTAAGTCAAATAAGAGCTTAAATTTAGAACTAATCTTTTAATTTGAAGTTTCTTTGAATTAGAAGTCTTAAATAAATTTAAATATTTTCTCACCGGTTTATTGAGTATATGAATTTAAGTTCAAATCAGGTCAAACAGGTCTTTAATTTCTTTTCTATTGATTTATTGGGTTTATAAATTTAAACTGACTTATAAGTTTAAGTTTAAATTAAGTTTGTCCAAACGCCGTATAAAATACTCATATATTGAGAAGATTAGCTTTGTATCTCATGTGGCGTACAAAACATTATAATTTCTCATTGTTTTGTTTTAGATTCATTCATTTGCTCTTTTTGTACCTTCAGTTTCATGTTCTAAAGAAAACAAATAGCTCCTCTTACATGAAACTAGACTAAGTATATCTAGCTCGACGAGGGTTTGAGGTCGGATCATGTTTAGTATATTAGACTCGGTAGTAAATTGGCCAAAAGACTTCCTTTTTAACTTGTAAAATTGCTAAGTGTCAAGCTGGACTAGCTCTTTAGAGCCGAGCCGGATTAGAAATAACTTCTGAAAAAATCGAGCCAAACACATATTAGTCCGCTAAATATTAAGACATAGACAATATTATATAATGTTAGGAAATAATAACTATGGGAAGGTGATATTGATGCATGACCTTCGTGCAAGAGAGCCACAAAATGTATTAAAATTTTCTTTGATTGGTAATTGGCGTGATGTAGTACTTTGTGCTCCAAAAAGTATGTCATGCTTGGCGAATTTTTTTTTAAAATAACAAAAATAAAATAGTGAAACTATCTCATAGTGAAATGAAATTGAAAATCTAACCTACCACGTTAGTCTATCGCAGTTTAGAGTCGCAATAGTATCTCCCCAGTTATTGCAGTATTAAAAAAATGTATTAAAAAAATATATTAAAAACAAGTCAGCCTGCAGCCGCGGCAAATTTCAGAAGACTCAGCTCGGCTCAATGACGACTTAGAGACCTTTCGTGGCTTAGAGCCATTAGCATGAATATGCAAATAATTACTAACATATACATACAAATAGTTATCATACAAATACAAATAATTACTAACAAAAATACCCAACCATTACCATATATATGCAAACAACCGAGCCTAGCTGACCTAAGTCGAGACTTGTCACGACTCCGACAGACTATCTTTTATATATTTTCAATGGAGGGGAGATACTGTCGTGCTTTGAAAGCGCGTTCATTTAGCTTAAAGTTGTAATTTTGTTTCATTGTGAGTTAGTTTTATTATTTTATTTTTATATTGGCTTGTTTAAAAAAAATTCCATGATTGGCTGCGTTTTATCCACGACTCGCTATTTAGTTGTACTAGTATATGATATAAATGGCACTACTAGAAAAACAATAAAAGGAAGTCGCTATATAACACTGGCAACCACAAACTTAATTAGCTCATAAATATTGATAGAAATGTGCATGCGTTCACCTAATTAAACCATCTGACGACCAAGCATCAAATTTACGCGTTTTGATGGATTAGATTAGCAGTGCATGAACCATAAGAATACAATGTATCAAGTACCGATTACACAGTGAAATTGCCGACGGATAAGTGATGATGTAACACGCTTCTACTGTATCTCTTTGTAAGACATACTACACACATTAACTTCATTGTAATTTTGTTATCGTTTCGTCCAAAAAAAATTGACTCGGAGTTGTATGTTCTTGGACTTATGCACGTCTCCTCTCCTTAACATACAAGATGCGACTCTCTTATTCAAATATTGCTTCTCATGTAATTTTAAAGGAGTTATAATATGAAGATTTTATCTCTTTATGAATTCAATCCAACCAAATTAAAAGATTAATCAGATTTAACAGAAGTTAGATATGAAGATGTGAATCCACATCTTTTTATTGGGTATGCCTATGGTACTTGTATTTTTTATATAATTTTTTTTAAAAAAATGCTACGAACAAAAGAAAATGCAATAGTTTATAATAAGAAAATGTGACAATATAATAAAAATATGACAACTTAGAAAAAATACAACAATTTTAAAAAAAATACGACAACATAAAACAAGAAAATGCAACAAATCTAAAAAATATGACACTAAAAAAATATAACAATTTAAAAAAAATGCGACAACTTAATATAAAAAAATATAATAATCTAAAGAATACGACACCCTAAAATCTATTAGATTAAATTATTGCCATTATATTAAGATATATTGGTTAATATCAAAAATAGAAATTGATAAAAAAATATTTTTATCCTTAACCATTCCGTATAATTATTTAAAAAAGTATGCTGAAAATTGTGCAGGACTTATGACTAGTTTGTTAGTAAATAATTTAAAGTTGAGTTGGGACACTTAACTTATTTCGAGAAATTTAAGGAAGATTTTAGTGTATTTGGACAAATAAATCACACCTACTTACCACCTGCTTTTGCGACTTATTATTTTCGTTTTTTTTTCCTCTTCATATCTTTTATCAAATATATCTAAATTTTACCAAATAACTTTTTCAGTTTTTAGATCCATAAGCTATAATCCTCTAATCTTTTTTGTAAATCCAAGTCCAACCAAACACATCATACGTGTTTAAATAGTTACAGTAATTTATTTTTATTGTAAAAAAAACTACCGTGTGAAATCACCCAGAAAAAAGGAAAAAAGAAAAGAAAAAATTCAAAATTCCGAGCAGCCACGTCCCCGTCGAACGGGGGGAGGGGTAAACCCAAACAACGGTGAAAAAACACTGGCCCGAATTAAATACTGCCCCCAACGAGCTTGTCCACGTGTGCTGCCCATCCGGCCCCACGCAAAATCACGAAGCTCACCGCGACCCCTTTTTATACCCGCCGCCCTCTCTTTCCCACCCCTCCTCTCCACGCTCTCTTCCACAGGAGCTCCGCAGAGGGAGGACCCGATCGAACAGAGTCCGCCATTCTTGCACTTTGCCCCCTCGCCTCCGCGGAGTTCGCAAGCCGGCACCATGCTCTCCGCCGCGCGGACCGCCTCCTCGTACCCCGCTTTTCTGGTAAAACTTTTGCACCTAGCCCCCTCGGTTTCCCGCTATTTGCACGGCCGCTTCTCTGGCCTCTCTCCGCTTCACAAACTACTGCTTTTGTTAATTACAGTTTGGTCCTTGGCTGGTTTGCGTGCAAAAATAAGCTTATGATCTCGTGTTTTGTGTTCGCAGTGGAAGCGAGGTGAGGGAGGCGACGACAGTGGCAACAGTAGCAACAGCTGCGGGTGCTGCAGGGAGGTGCCGAGTAGGAGGGCGGTGAGGGTACGGGCGGCGGCACCCAGGAGGGTGGAGGCGGTGGCGATCGAGACTGCGGCGGCGGTGGAGAAGGAGGAGGCCGCTCCGGCTGCGGCGGGGGTTGGCGGCGGCGTGGAGGACGCTTACGGCGAGGACAGGGCCACGGAGGAGCAGCTCGTCACGCCCTGGGCCTTCTCCGTGGCGAGGTGAGGAGATCGGATCGGATCGGTCTCGGCTTGGATCTGGGTTGGCGGAGGGTCCGAGGCGTGGATCTAATTTTTTTTTCCCCTGATTTTTTGGGGAATTTTAGGTGTTCAGTTTGATCTGGTCTAGGTCCTTGGTTTTGCCCGCGTGATTCTTGTTCTGTTTTTTTTAAGTTAATTTTTTTACTCTTTTTTAATAGTTTCTTACGTGGTGCCTAGTAGTGTGGATACGTAGGTACTGGTGTTGCTATTTTATTTGTTTTATTAGATAACTCAGAATCAAATCTAATTGCGTATGGTTATGTGTTTTTGTTGAGTGGGTTTTTTTTGTTGTTAAGTCGTGGGTCGTTCACCAAAACGGAAACTACTATTCCGCGGGATTATTTCTTTTTGTATATTTTTCTATTTCTATTACCCTCCTGGTAAAAAAAAAAACTTATGCATTCAAATTGGATTTGTCGCGTCGCTCATATAAAAAATTCTAGTGAGATATATAATTCTAATTCAGAAAATGTTAATATAATTTTTAGACTGAGTTTAAATCTGATTTGTTTTGGTGCAGGGATTTGGGTAGGTTTGAGTTAAAGTTGAGCCAAAAAGGATTGAGTTGGTCGTTTTTGTTTTGGCTTGTAATTCTTGCATGCTTTGGAAGGGAGTATGCACCAATCTGGCCCACAGCAATGTTCCCTTTTGTTTTTTCCATTTCTTTTTGACAATGAAATATGAGTAGACATTGGCACCAAATTGACAGCATGTTTGGTAAACCGTAATTAAATAAATAAAGAAATTTGTCATGTATTCGATATTAAAATGAAAAACTTTATCTGATAGAGAATGATGACTTCACTGATAAATAAGTTGTTTACAAATTTGAGCATAAGACCAAAAAAAAAAAAAACCTAAGCTGATAAGAGTGCTCATTTTGTTCGCAAAGTTGCTTTATATTATTAGTACAAGAGCATATTTTTGTGGTGATGCACCAATTGGTTTGTGAGTAATGTGTTGATGTATTTAACTTTGTGAACAGTGGTTATACCCTTTTGAGAGATCCACATCACAACAAGGGGCTTGCCTTCACTGAGAAGGAGCGAGATGCGCACTACTTGCGCGGCCTTCTTCCTCCAACCATTGTGTCGCAGGAGCTTCAAGTATGTATTGAACTTTGCTAGCTACACCGACTTTTAATTGTCTGGGTATTCCTTTTCTGAAGCTCCCGTGAATGTTTATGCAGGTCAAGAAGCTCATGCACAACCTTCGCCAATACAAGGTCCCGTTGCAGCGCTACATGGCCATGATGGATCTTCAGGTAAGTCCAATTAGTCTTGGTTACTTCTGTGAAATCATTATTTTTTGAATCCGGAAGAAAATAGACTCGATGCAAGGTGGAAAAATGCCTTACTGTTGAAGATCAGATGAAGTTGAACATGATTAGTTGCAATATCACATACAATTGTTTTCTTTTTCAGGAGAACAACGAGAGGCTTTTCTACAAGCTTTTGATTGATAATGTCGAGGAGCTGCTCCCTGTGGTTTACACACCAACTGTAGGTGAGGCCTGCCAGAAGTACGGAAGTATATTTAGGCGCCCACAGGGTTTGTATGTCAGCTTGAAGGACAAGTACGTTATCCCAGATTTGTTTGTTTTTTGTTAGAATTATGAGTGCACATTTTGCTATCTAGGACTGACAGGTGGTGTGTTACAGGGGAAGGGTCCTTGAGGTACTAAAGAACTGGCCTGAGAAGAACATTCAAGTTATTGTTGTTACTGATGGTGAGCGTATTTTGGGACTTGGAGATTTGGGTTGTCAGGTATAATCATCTTTTGATGGCTTTCTTTAAGGACTTCGCTTATATTTGTTGGAATTATCTTTCTACAGGGAATGGGCATTCCTGTGGGCAAACTTTCTCTGTACACTGCTCTAGGGGGAGTTCGCCCATCTTCTGTAAGCATTCACATCTCTTGTAGTTCCACCTGAAAAAAAGCTAACAGTAAAACAACCAAATCATCTCATTTTGTGGATTCTAAATTGTTGTTTTGCAGTGCTTACCTATTACAATTGATGTTGGTACAAACAATGAGCAATTGCTTAATGATGAGTTCTACATTGGGCTCCGGCAGAGACGTGCTACTGGTCAGGTATGTATATGTACTTATTTTGTTTGGAGTTGGGAGTTCGAAAATAGCTGACTATTTAAATCTGATCTTTGCATTTTCATGGTTTCCAGGAGTATCATGAACTCATAGAAGAGTTCATGAGTGCTGTTAAGCAAAACTATGGTGAGAAAGTCCTCATCCAGGTCAGCCCCAGGGAACTAATTTGTAAATGTTGTCAGTTTTCCTTTTTTTGACAATAATTGTAAATCTTGAAAACTTCCTTGTGCCAGTTTGAAGACTTTGCGAATCATAATGCATTTGACTTGCTTGCAAAATATAGCAAGAGCCATCTTGTGTTCAATGATGATATCCAGGTAAACAGAAGTAGTTTCAGTTTTCCAATGATGTTATTATTTTTACCATAGGGTATCTTTTTCAAGTCATTATTATCTTTATCCTTCAGTTTACTGTTTATGTATTGAACCGAAAGTCTTGAATGCATGTTTTGCAGGGAACTGCATCAGTAGTCCTCTCGGGTCTGTTAGCAGCACTTAAGGTGGTTGGTGGAACCCTATCAGAGCACACTTATTTGTTCCTTGGTGCTGGTGAGGTTAGTCAAAACTTGTTCCAGTGCACTTGTCTTCCTTTGGCGCTTAGTTTTTAGAACATGTTGTATTTTCTGAATTAAAGTTGTATCTGATCAACACATTTTTGCTGATGTATTTGACTGCAGGCTGGAACTGGTATTGCGGAACTCATTGCTCTTGAGATATCAAAACAGGTAACCAACCATACTATTTCAACATCTCAAATGTGCTGTAAGACAGTTCACTGGTACTAGTGCTTACTAAGACTTGCTGGTTTGATCAAATTTTATAGACAAGTGCTCCAATTGAGGAGTGTCGCAAGAAGATTTGGCTGGTGGACTCAAAGGTTAGGAACCAAAGAAAAAAAGAACATTGCAGTTAACAAAAATATTTTTGCCTCTTCAGCTAACAGTCTTCTATTATATTTAGGGCTTGATTGTCAACTCCAGAAAAGAGTTCCTTCAGCCATTCAAGAAACCTTGGGCACATGAGCATGAACCTTTGACAACCTTGTTAGATGCTATTGAGGTATATATTGTTCATGCAGATTTAACTTTTCAATTCAATAAGTGCCTGATGCCAATACTGTAAAGTGTTTGCTAATATTCTTTTGTTCTCTCCCTAGTCGATCAAGCCAACTGTGCTAATTGGAACTTCTGGGGTTGGGAGAACTTTTACAAAAGAAGTAATTGAGGCCATGGCTTCCTTCAATGAGGTAATTTGGTCAATGTTGGTTCTCATGCTGTAATTTCCATGGTGTTGCCAAGTTGATTAATTTACTTGTTAAATGCAGAGACCTGTTATTTTTTCGTTGTCAAATCCAACTACACACTCTGAATGTACTGCTGAAGAAGCATATAATTGGACCCAGGTGAGCATTCTCAAATTTTCTTTTCAGAGTGCAACTGTTAAAAGATATTATCCTGTGTGTGTTTTCTTTCATACATTCTTTTTATGCTTGATGTAATCTAAGCAGATGACAAATTAAATGAGCACAAAGACAAGAAAAGTATATGCATCAAACTTCAGCATGGAACACATAACTTATGAAGAAGATCAATCTCTTTCTTGTAGGGTCGTGCAATATTTGCCAGTGGCAGTCCATTTGACCCCGTGGAGTACAATGGAAAGATTCATGTGCCTGGTCAGGTATGAATTGTGATTTTTAAAAACAAACTTTTCCAAGGCAATGCAGTGACTTGCTGATCTAAAACTTGCTTAGTCAAACCAGAGGTTATCTATTACTAAATGGATTGGGATACCCGTGACAGGCAAACAATGCTTACATTTTCCCTGGATTTGGCCTTGGTGTTGTAATCTCTGGAGCTATTCGCGTCCATGAAGACATGCTTCTTGCTGCCTGTAAGTAGCTTATTTTTTGGAAGGTAACTGGTATGCGTACAAGTATTCTAGTATACCATCCTGGATTATATAGGATTCTGTTACTCCTATACATCATTGCTGTTGACCAGGGTACCTCCCCACAAATGATTGTAACTTGATCTTTTTATTCCTTTTGCGAAACAGCTGAAGCACTAGCCGAACAGGCCACTCAGGAGAACTTCGACAAGGGGTCCATCTTCCCACCCTTCACAAACATCAGAAAGATATCCGCACATATTGCTGCCAGTGTGGCTGCAAAAGCCTATGAACTTGGTACCTTCTTCCATCTTGCTCTCTTAGACATTGTTCCATATGCATTGACCATGAGATCTCATGTAAAACTTGGACATAATATCTCTGTAGGTTTGGCGACCCGCCTCCCTCGCCCTGATGATCTGGTGAAATATGCAGAGAGCTGCATGTATACCCCTCTGTACCGCAGCTACCGATAGGGGTGTGGTGGTCAATTTTGCTGAACAAACTTTAGTAATGCAGGATTCTGCAATGTTGTTCTTGTTGCTGCTGCTGCTAGACATTTAACATGCCTATATATTATATTTATTGTAATTTTATAGTAGCACTGTCTATGCTGCAATGTTCGTTGTTTTTTCGATTGATTATAAAGTGTGTAATAAGCACACGGCATATAGTTTCTAGTCTTACAGGAATGGGGACCCCGTTATGCACTGAAGAGGGGGAAAAATGCCTGGACGCCATGCTAAATTTACAAGTGAAGGAACAGATTTGCTCGGTTGATTACCAAAAATTAAAAAGTCAAATTAGCCATAGTCAATTATACGACCCATTAAAAGTAAGCCACCACTCTTATCACACGTGAGTCTCTTTCTTGCCAAACATGCCAGATTAATCACTACCACTCTTTCTATTCTTAACACATTTGACAACCAAGACATTTGATATATGTTTAATTGGTGATCAGGTTTATTGTTGTAAAATAAGTTTGGTTGACCAAGAGTAAGTTATAAATTAAATAATTGTCAAAGATGTCTGACATTGTCAGTTTTTAGTTTGGCAAAACCTAACTACAAAACAAACACACCGTAAATGCTGCAACACTGGGCTATGTCCGCATAGAACAGTTGTGCGGTTGTTATTACAAGCCTTGCAGCAATAAGCTGTTGCAAAGTCAGTGGTGACCTGCATATATTGTTAATTGCATCTTTTGAAGAGAAAAATACCACCACAGTACGAAAAATCATTCGATAAAGGTGGGCTGACTGCGATAACTGATTTGACGTGTGCAATAGTATTACATCACGCATTTCACAAAATTTTGGCGTATAACGCACCACGTAGGCAGAACAATATCCCACGACAACGATACTGGGCCACCATTCCAACAAACGCAAACATCAGAATTATCTGAATGCATACTGCCAAGCATCAACTCTGAGCCGTCTACATATACACAAAGGCTACGCCATGGTTCTGTACATGAACAATGACATCTATAAACTACGGCCATACCCACACTAGCATATCAACATCCTGCAACCTACTACATTACTGCAAGATTTAATTTAAACTTTGTCATCTTTTTAGGCCTTGTAATTGCTGTAAGTACTCAGATCAGCGTGTGTCTCCTTGTATCGCTGGCTCAGGTATACAGAGAAGGTTATTGGAGGGAACCTGACCAAACAATGTCAGTATTTAACCCTTTCAGATAATAAATCCCAATGAGATGACTTGAGTAATACTACACACAATTAAGGATGGCCATGGGAGAACTTACTTTGGAGGATTTGTTTCAGATTTGCAGGTCGGCAAGCACTCGACTACGCAATCGGGGTTTGGTTCCAAGAAATATGCTATCTGCTCCAGCAAGAATAGTACTACTATTGTTTAAAACTAGCTACTGTGACTTATGATCAGAACAGTACTTTCCAATCACAGCTGGAATCTATTTCATAACGTGCTTGGCTTTAAGATCGTAGTAACTGACAAAGGAACAAAACTAAGTCATCACAATGCATAAATAAGACAACTGACAAAGTAACAAGCTTGGTTGGTTCAGCTCATGTCAGATACGAAAGAAATGAAAATAAATAAATGATTTCTGCAAATTTACATAAAAGAGCAAAGAGACTTACAGAATAGCGCTCTTGTCCATCTAGAATCACTCGATGTAAGGTTGACCTACAAGAATGAAAACAATTTTACGGTGTTGTAATTATAAAGAAAACACAAATAAGCAACCACAAAAACCATTTTATTGACATTTCTATTTCACAAATTAACAGCTTGGTGTAGAAGCCACTTTGGTTCACTCCCCACAAATAAGCAAACAATAGGCATCCAAATGGCAACAAGAACAGTATTTTTTTTTTTCAAAAGAAACAAGATCAACATACCTGAAAATGCAGTTACTCCAACGTTCGATCATATCACCAAGATTGACAATAAAGCCTCTGGAAAATAAAGGTAAAACATGTAAGAATCTTCCCAAAAAATTGGCATAAAACACATTATGAATAGCAGAATCAAATTTCACACCTCTATCCTCCCAAGACCCAACTCAGTATGAAACTTACATGTAAGTAATTAGATTAGCACACTTACCCTTTTAAAGGAGCTACATATTCCCATACTTGAGGTTGAGCATTCCTGTCCTTGCATATCTGCAGAAGTCATAAGGCACATCCCAGTTAAAACAATGATATGAACAAGAAATTTGTACAGAAAAAGAGTGTTGTTTCAAGACGTATTACTTGGAGGCCAACTACATCATCGGTTGCTAAGAGAGTGATCAGACCAAAATCAGAATGGGCTCCTGCTCCATACACTCCCTTGGAAGGATTTGACACTTTACCTGACGATAAAAGAACATCGAACAATTGAATATGTCATGTTTCTTGATGAATATATATCATTTGGTACAAAGGCATGAACTCTTTTCCTTGTCCACCTTCATAGTGCAGGAGTCTTAAAGTGGCAGTAGGCTTGCCAATCAATTCAGGTCTATCAAAGAAGTTCACATCTAGGTTCAAAGCAAGTGCAATGATCATGGCAACTGATTTTGTCACTTCCCTGGAATACTTGGAATGCAGAACAAATCAGAGATAATATCAATTCTGATCCAACAACCATAATGGTATTACAAACTTCAATGGACTATCCATGGGCAGATGTATAGGAGATTTTATTTCATTCATACTTGATTGTTATCTTATAATTACTTCTCAAGATCATGACCAACAACACTTATTGCTGTCCTGTCCTGGTTAGTACCCCACATAAGCTAAAAGCAGAATTGACGTGCAGTAAGTACAGTCCTATGGATCATCACCTATGATTTTGACAATCTTAAATCTAAAGCCAATAGATGTAAACAAGTACTGCTACACAATTAAAGTGTCATTTCTGAGTCCAATGTGTAAGAAACTTACAATGCCTCTTTATGATATTGCTCCATCACCTCCCTCCATCTGGGTAATACTTCTGAAAAAAAGGAAGGAAAAATGTATGTAAAAGGCAAACGCAGCCATGGAATATCATAAAATTTTTTCATCATATCAAGGGATTAGAAATAAACAACAAAGGATAATTGTGTCTAAACAGATGGTACAATTATAGCTTATATGCACAAAGATGGATTTACATTGTAGGTGAAAAACACTCACAGAGAAATGCTGAAGTACAAGATAATATATATTGTGTCTATTGTTGATGTCACAGTTTTATCAAACTCCGAGCATAGGATTAGTGGGAACATGCTTTTCACTAGATCCTCTTATTCATTAATCATTCAGTTATATGACACAGTGGCGGATCCAAAAACTTGACCTGTGGGGTCGACCTTTAAATATTAAAGCTATCAGCTATGCTACAGGGTCAAAATAATGAATTTTTCAGAAGTTTGTTTAAACAAATTCTTTTTTATTTAAAGATATCCAAAAAGCCTGTGGGTTGCTTGCCCCAAGTTTATATGTGCATCCGCCACTGCTAAAACAAGCAGAAAATGGCTTGATTTTTTTTTTCGAAAAAACATGTCTTGAATTTTTTTTAAAAAAAACAAGTTACCTTCAGAAGGCCACTTGTTTGAACCATAAAATGGCTTGTTTGCTTGTGGATCATCTGCAGGTATCTCTACTCCTATATAATAGCCTTCCTTATAATCACCTGCAAACAAAAGGGCGAACAAATTGTAAGAAAATAAGAAACTTGGAACTGAAAATATTATAAAACATAGATGAAGGACATCTACAAGTGTTATTGGTAAAATGTAATTGCCTACGAAGAACCTTTTTTCGAAACCTATGCAGAAGTGTTTCAGTCTATCACTTTTTCTTAGAAAATACTCTTGCTATCAACTTAATAACTCGCTAAAATTATCATTGAAAGACTATTATGAGAAAACTACAGTGCCCTGCATTTGCAGGACTGCTACAATACACCATTTTGATGGCTCAAGAAAAGCACATTGAAGTGTAGCAAACAATGTCAAGGTCAAAATAGAGAACTTACCATTCACTTGATTTTCTGGATCCAGAGTTTCATCTAGCATAGGCGTATACCCTCGATTCTTCTCATTTCGTAGAAGTTTAATTTTCTCGCTGATAGGAAGATCAAAGAACTTCTTGCTTTGGTAAAAAACCTCATCCATCAATTTCTGGCTTATTCCATGATTAACCACATAGAAAAATCCTGAATCCAAACATGCCTAAGATAAAAGGAAAAAGGAGAACAGAGAGATGGTTGAGAAAGCAATATATTTCACTAGTCATAGAAGCAGAAGGGCTTATGTGTTTTCGTGTTTTAGTTTTTGGTTAAGGTCTAATTTCACAAGAGGTGACACTGTAAGAGCCTCCGATGCAATTTTGCCTTAAAGATAACATGCATTCCTCCCCCTTTACCGAATATGAGTTTTTTCCCTGTTCCAAGATCTAACATTGGCAGAATTGGGATCTTACTTGAAAATGATTACTAGTGCAAACAGATTCACACATCCCAATACTGCTGCTAAGATTCCATTACAAAGACTCTTTCAAAAAAGATTCCATTACAAAGAAGGGTAGTCAAATGCATATTCTTAAAGCAAAGAGCTGCCTTTTCTATTCATACCAAGCATCTTAACACAAAGATGGCAGGTTAATCTCACAAAGCATTTTTCTTAAAGAATCCCTGGGTTCCCAATTCAGCAAAAGTGAAGGCCAATTGATCCATCTGCAAGTGCAAAGCAAGAACTGCCCTTGACAAATGACAGTACAAATTAACATACAATGTCCCAAGAAAACACAAATATCCAAAACTGGAAAAGAATTCCATGCTTATTACACTATTAATCATCTTAGACCCAACAAGTTTAAGCACCAACAGTAATCCAATTCCATGAAACTGCTTCATGAACAAAACAACAAAGAACCATTAAGTAATAGAAAGTTATTAAGTTGTCTTCTATTGAGGACAAATAAGCAAGAGCCCAAATATTAACCGGCCATAACTGTATTGATAAAAACAAAAAGACATGTTCTTTTATGCAATTTCCGAATTGATCAATTGGGGGCAACAGGAAAAGAAGCAAAAATCAAGAACCTGCTTGAGGACGGCGACGGATTTGTGGATGTCCGGGTCAGCCATGCTGATGCAATTCAGATTAGCACTCGAGATCGAGCTCTCCATATCTCCCTTGTACCCTCTCTATTTCTATTTCTTCCTCGTTGCTTCTTCTTCCTTCTTGGATCTGGAAGTGTGTGTGAGAGAGAGATTCTGTATAGACGAAAAGATGCTTGATTGGAGAATATATAGTAAGGGCGGGGAGGAGGGGAAGAAGGTTGGCAGGCAAAAGCAAAAGCAAAAGCGCAAACGGATCTTCTGTCGACCGATCACAATTTTTTTTAACGGAAAATTTTGTATATGTGAAGTATGTTTATTTTAAGTCTATCATCAATCTTACACTTTTATATATATACCGCTCTATAGTTTATTTTTAATTCTTATATATCATTGTGTGATCTTTCTTTTTCGTAATAACCATACCCCTCATATTTGGAAAATCTAGATTTTTGATTATTTGTAAAATTAAAATTATTTAAAAACGCTTAAATTAAAATTTTGTTAAAATTTTGAATTTTATATTAAAAAAATTTAGCTGCCTGTGGATACACCCCACTAGGAAATGGACGACAAAAGAGCAAATGTGAAGGATGGGGCATTCAAACATTACAAGTGATCATCAAACCAAGGAAACTGTCTAGTGTCTACCGGTAATCACAGGCAGTACAGAAGACCTCAAGAAAACAATGCTTTGTTCAACTCATACACTGAGCACCTGCATGCCGTTCATGTTCCCTGTAAAATGTTCGAATCAGGTAAATTTTTAATTTAAACCTACAAAATTCAAAATCAGAAATTTAACCACTGGTAAAAGTTTAAATTTTAAAATTTTCATAATCATAAAGTTGAAATTTTGAATTTCAGATTTAAAATTCCAAAGTTTTAATTTTTTTTGAAACTTTTTACTACTCCACAATCAGAGAAATAAGTAAAAGTTTAAACATTAAAAATCTGATAAGTGTATTTGGTCATCATGTAAAGATATAATGCGCTCAATGATCTATAACAACATGTAAGAGTTGCAAACACAATTTAGAGTGATATATATAAAGTGTTAAAATTTTAATGATAAATTTAAAATAAACATACTTTTCAGTAGTATATACAAAATTCTCCCTTTTTATAATGAAAAATTCATTGCAAATGGTCATACCATGTGCACATGATGGCATGAGATTATGCTTATATAGAAAGATATCATAGATTTAACTTGATCTCTCTATTTTTATGTGTATTTTAAATGTAAGTATTTTTTTTAACTTGAGCCTGACTGACAAAAGAACTTAGTTGTATTAGGCCAACTTGAGCTCAATTTAACCAAGCCCAAAACACATATTTGGGAAGTGGGTTTGGGTTGATCCTAGACTGAGTCAGGTGAATTTGATTAAGTTATGTTTAAATATTTAGATCGGATTAGGTGTTTTTCAAATTTTGAGGGTCTCTTGCCAAAGTACTCAAATCTATATGTATTTTGTTGAAGTCTTGGTGTTAGAGACGGGGATTGGGTTACGTTGGAAGAATATTTTATACAAATAACTTTTTTTTAAAAAATAACAAATCTAACATACAATTCAAAAAATTTATAAAAATAACATATTTTTTGTGTGTTGGGGGGAGAAGACGGTGCGGTAGCCACTTGTTGCACAAGGATTGTGCGGCAGGAGAGTACACTTGTGTCATGCATGCACTTATGCCGAATAATCAACTATTTAAACCTATATCTTAATCCTTTATTCAAATTTTCAGATAACGCTTGTATCTTGTCGTCCATGCATATGTGACACATGTATGGGTGCAAGTGGTAGGTGCATGTATGTGTGCACCCACTGCAGCACCGAGAGTGTGCGGCAGATGTATTTGCTGCATACTTTCTTCTCTTATTGTATAAAAAATGAATTATTTTTACAAATTCTCAAATTATTAGACCTATTATTTTTTTTAAAAGAGTTATTCATACAAATATTCTAGGTAGGGCTGTGAGTTGTAAAAAAAAAAAAATGGACCACCAATAATGTGTGGATGAATGATTATAAATGTGGTAAAATATGACGAGGTGACCACAGTGCAAAAACTGGTTCCTTCGATTTAGCATCTTATCATTCCTCCTCAAACCGCTGCCACCTGGCAGTTGCCCATCATTTAGGTTTGGAAAATTTTGTGGAGAAAGCTATCGCCACAGGTCTACCAGAATTCCCAAAGATTGTGTACTCACGTATGTGGGCCTATTCCATTAACAGCCCATCACTAAAGTTCATATATGGGCCATGCATTGCACCTAGACCACACCCCTCCCAACTGAGGCAACGATAAAACCACAGCCTTTTCTTTCTCTTGGCGCCAAAACGTAGTAGTATCTGACGAGTCTATTCTTCATGTGTGCAAATCGGATTAGGAAGCAATACTATAATTCACTTCATATATACAATATATAGGTATACAGATATATACAGGTTTAGCTGCAGATGTACACATACACATGTACAGGAGAGACAATATGTCGACGCAGCATCTCTACGACTGGGAGAGCGGGTACAGCTTCCGCTAGATCGACGTCGCCGACTTCGATTCCGACACCGTGTTAGACTCGGCAGTGCCCAAGTGGCCACCCGACCCGCCGGTCGTCCGTCTGGAGGCGCAGCGCCACCAGGCCCCGTTCTTCGCGGGGCACAGCACAAAAATCTTCGCCGTGCACCCGTCGGCCAGCGCTTCCGTCCCCGTCTTTGACACAGGGACACTTGGGGTAGCACTCGGTCCCCGGCCGCGCGGCGACCCCTGCAGTACTCCCCCGTGCTCGTGGCCGTTGGTGACAGGGTGCTCGGCCCCGGGCGCAAGGGCAGCCGGTCATGGAGCACTGTCCCCTCGCCGCCGCGGTTCAACCCTCTCTACATCAACTCCCACACCATGCACTCGGACGGGCGCATAACTTCCTTGTAACGGCGGCTCGTCCTCGAAGAAGAACGGGGAGCATTGCACATTGTCCTTCGACATGGAGCAGCTCGGCTGGACTCGCCATGGCGATTAGCTGCCGCCATTCAAAGACCAGACCTACTATGACAGCGAGCTGGAGGCGTGGGTCGGGCTCTGCCGGGACACGGACACGCACGGCTACGTCTGCTCCAGCGACATGCTACCGTCCGCCGACCGGCTCTTCTGGAAGAACTCCAAGAGGGGCATCTAGGGGCCAAGATGGTATACATGAGAGACTGCAAGTTTTGCGTAGTCGAGTGCTGTGCCTGGAGCGCACGGACACGGAACACCCGCAACGCCGAAAGCGTCGGCGGCCTCGCAGTCTACTTCATATAACCACGTTTTGTAGCTGCGCGCCGCCGCCGGACTCGCTGCTAAAGCTATCGAAGGCCTAAGCCGCTTCAGAATTTGCTGCACTCGCCAAGAAGCCCGTGTGGTACTATGGAGTAGCCTAGCTATATGAATTTTATATATCACATTTGTATGCTTGCAGCGATAAGAGAAGAAGCCAATTCGAACTTTTCATATTTATGTCAAATTTGGAAAATTTTGTGATGGTACAGAGTTTGAATTTAACATTGTTTTGTAATGTAGTTGCCATTATGTCACTGATATATTCAGGTTACTCTATAGGTATTTGTGTAATTGATCATTCAAGTATTTAATCCTTTTGTTGGTTTAGAGGGGTCTGATTTAAACACGCAAAAGAATCTAATTTGATAAAATTAAAATAGAAAGATTTAGGGGAATAAAAGTGAATTTGTGTAGTAGTCTTGTCAGAAAAAGTTCAGATAAGAAAGATGAATAGTAAGAATATCTAGTGAATTGTATAGTAGTCTGGTTACACAAAATTCAATAAGAAAAATGAATACTAAACGCATCTGTACAAAATTCAGATGAGAAAAATTATTAACAACTCGTGACGGATGGGACTTTAGCGAAAATAATTTTGAAAAAAGTATGACTTAATTTTTAAAATTGAGAAAAAAAGGCTCAATTGAAATAACTTTCGTAAAATAAAATCCGTTTATAATTGAAAACAGTATGACTCAGTTGACAAATTAATTAAAAGAAAAAAAATAGGACAAACAGCGAGAATTTCTCTGTAGCAATGACGCATGGGCGTACACTGTACCGAGAAGTCCACTTGATATTTCTTTTATGCCCTTATCTTAGTGTTTGGTACTTCTTGATACGATATTTCTTTAGTAAAGTTGGAGATATGGTCACGTCTCATGCACATTGTTGGTCTATACACACGTTCGGCAATATTCGTAGCACAAGGCCACAAGCTAAATGAGAGGGAACGAAACAAAGCAATACTAATGTATGTAACTTAGTTGATAAGGCGATGCACATGCCTCATGTGTACTTTAGATAAACCATTATTATTAGGATAGAATCCTTTATATAGTCAGACTAGTTGTAGTTGAGTTAATAAGATAGATAGAATTTTTGTGGTATATACTAAATTAGACTTTTTAGAGTTTAGATTCTATTTCTCGCATATGTGGTTGTCTGCTCCATTTGTACAGTCGGTTTTGTAATCAGGTAAACTCGATAATAAGCAATTTGTCTAATCATAATTGTTAAGGCCTTAAGGGACTACAAGGAATCCAAATTAGTATGCAAAATGGTGAAATTATGAGGTTGTTGATTCCTCTGCTCTCTGATCTTAGAGTGTCTTAAAAGAGATTTACCATTTTGCTGGTAGCGAGAAGTGGCAGCGGGGTGGGAGGGGTTGGGAGGAGCGGGGCAAAAGAAAGTTTTGAGTATTGGCAGTAGTCACAGTGGGTGAGAAGGATCATGATGTGGACTCGTTAAATGGCAAGATTTTATTAGCGAGCTACACTCATAGAATATGCGCTTGAACTATTCTATACTATACTCCAAAAATCTTAAAACATGAAGAGGTGGACGGTTGAGAGAAGGATACAAGTAAAAGAGCTGCACCCCTTGTCATCTCAAGATAATATAAATAATTAAGGCATGATTTACCTAGAAAGGAGATTCTGCGCATCTAATCCAAGAAAGAAAAAAGGAATAAGATTATATGATAACGACAGGGACGTCAGGGGTGAACAAGTGAGTTGCTTTCCTAAATATTGGAAAAGATATGGAGGTTCGTGATTTAGGAGAGCTGTTTGATTCATATTTTTACCAATATGTTTTGTTTTTTTGTTTGGAATGAATCTTGAAGTTTTTTTGCTTGGTTAATCAGGGCTGTATAAAAGATAGATAATGGATTAATTAGGACATAAATCTTATGCTTTGTTGGAAATTAACTTTCTACTTATATATTCGAAGTAGAATCCAGTAAATCTAGGTTATGCTTGAGTTGATTTGTTAAAAGACCTAATTATATCTGGTTGGTCGGATTATATTCAAATTAGACTAGTCATTATGAGTCCGAACAACATTGACCTCACGCAATCAAGCTAATTCGGTGCATTTTACTCTGCAAAATAAATTGAGTTAAATCCCAACAAACTACTATCAGTTTCACCTTGAAATGAACGGTGGAGCATCACTACATGCAGGGAACCAAAAGGAATTCTCCAAGTACATTAATTGTTTGAGGAATTAATTTCATATCTTGATGGAAAATTAAACCCCTCCTCCGACGAATATTTATTGATGACTTTAAATTAGAATATCACGCTAACCGGTGTGATAATTGGGTTTTTTTGGGTTATTTGTGCTTTTTTGAGATTTAATTTCATGATTTTGTAGTTTCTTATATTTTTAGAACAGCTATGTTAATCAACACAATCTAATCTCTTAGAAAAATAAACTACCACATAATTTTCCACGAAGATAGTACTTGTCGAATTTTGATAAACCTACGTCTACGTGCGGTTTACTTAGAACATTACACGCAACTTGCGGAGAAACTGAGAGGAAATTAAAGAAGCTTTGAAGAGAGAAGTACAAACACCCACAAGCAAACAAGAGAGTAGAAAGCGTGGTTAAATTCAAAGAGATGTGCCCCCAACTTGTGCGAAAAACGTGTGAACCACCAAGGACACGGGCCGTTCCTTTTGCTTTGACATTTCCAACGAGATAAGAGAAGTGCATGCACAGCACAGTGACTCAGTGAAAAAAAAAACGAAGAAGAATTCATGGCCTCAATGGCCAATGCACATGGATGTTGGCATCCTTTGTCTATTTCTTTTAATGTTTCATTCATTATAATCTTTTCATATGTATTCGTGTCTTAAGCGCAAATGAAATATGCTCCATTTAATAGCATGGAAGCTTGAAAAAAGTATGGGATCCTTGCATCCTATTATGGTGTCGACCGATTGGTTCAGTGTGATAACAATATGTTAGTTATGAAATTAAATGTTAGATGCTCATGTGTGTATAGTCCTTACAAAAATTGTTTCGGAAATAAGATATTTTGGATGTCAAAGGCTTATGAGTTTCTAGTGAAATGCAAAATTTGCTGTAAAAAAATAAACTATTAAAATTCTATTTGGTCGGACTCCGGCTCTTATTTTTTAGTTGAAGTTAGAGCAGTTCGGTCAAATAGAGCGACTTCAATTGGTAAGTTCGCTGGAGTCAAGGTAAAACCATAGTCACTTTTACATTAAAAATCGTAATAGGATTTTAAGTGTTCCAACAATTTCAATTTTTAAGTTTACAATATGTCAATAAAATTGAAAATAATTATATAACTATATCATTAGTTATAACTAATATTATATTTTATTCATAGGATAGATATATTATTTGAAGATATATAACATGAAGAAACTGAAGCTTTTTGTCAAATATTTTCAAAACTCCAACTTTTTATCTATTTAGAATTGAAGCTATAAGACTCCAACTTCTATGTGGTTCAAGTTAGAGCCCATTTAAAGAAGGCTTGAGAATGACTGAATTGATTTTTATTCTAAATTTTATCTTGCTATAGGGCTCACTTGTAGTAGGAGTTACTAATAGTGTGTTTGGATGGTTGGATTTGAGTCAGTTTGGTCGGGGGGATACAAAATTCGGCTTGTTTGGATGGTTGGATGGACATTTGGGCTAGACTCGTCTGGTACAAAACTTTAGCATGAGCTTGGCTCGGCGCATACGAGCATATGCATCATATCTTGTGGCCTGGATCGCATGCGCGAAGCCAGGAAGAAAAGTTAGGGTTGCTCTCACGATCGCCCTCACCGTCACGTCTCTTGCTCCCACTCTTGTCTCTCTGGTTCTCACCGTCGCCGTCACCTCTCTCGCTCTCACTATTGCCGTTGTAGGATCGAGGATGCCGACTAGAGGGAGGGCGAATAGGAGGCTTTAAAACTTTTCAAATGAAACAACTTTTGCAAAGAAAGAGAACTAAAATAATTGAATAATATATTGCACAATTAAAATGAAAGAGGAGAGAAGACAAACACGAAGATTTATCCCGAGGTCTTGGAGACTTGCCTGGTCTCCCATACTCCTCGTTGAAGCACTCAAGGGCGCGTTTGGTTGCCTGGCCCAAGGCTCGGCCTGGCCCGCGGATGCAAAAATCGCTTGTTTGGTTGCCTGCACCACTGCGTCCAGCTCGGCCCATGCGGTGCAAACGGTCCTGCTCAGCCTGGCTCGCGAAAACGCGAAACGCGCTCGTTTCCGTCGGCCTGGCCCGTGGGATACGCACAATCTGCTTTCTTCGTTGCACGCGCAATCTGCTTAGGGTTACCTCACTCCTCTCCGCCCTCGCGCCTCCGCCTCCGCCCCAAACCTCGTTACCTCCGCCTCCGGCCAACGCCCCCGCGCCGCCCCAAACCTCATCGCCTCCGGCTCCGGCGCCCCAAGACCCAAACCTAGCTTGTCGCCTCTGCCTCCAGCACCCCCACGTCGCCCCAAACCTCATCGCCTCCGCCTCCGACGCCCCTGCGCTGCCCCAAACCTCGTCGCCTCCGCCTCCGGTGCCCCCACGCCGCCCCAAACCTCGTCGCCTCCGCCTCCAGCGCCCCCGCGCAGCCCCAAACGCCACCCCAAACCTCGTCTCCTCCGCCTCCGGTGCCCCCACGCTGCCCCAAACCTCATCGCCTCTGCCTCCAGCGCCCCCACGCCGCCCCAAACGCAGGCCCAAACCTCGTCTCCTCCGCCTCCAGTGCCCCTACGCAGCTCCAAACCTCGTCGCCTCCGATGCCTCCAGATCCCGTCATCCAGGTGCCCTCTCTGCCTCTCTCTCTTTTTCAATGTTTATTAGTCTCTATTACTGCAAGATCCACGATGTGAACCACTCAGTAAGTTTACACATCTCTCTCACACAAATGCACAATGTAATATACACAAACAAAACAAACCTGCTTAGGATTCCTAATAAGCTGCATTGCAGCATTATCAACATACATGTGCGAGAGCTCAATGTCAGAGAATTCAGAAGCTAGTGCAATCAATTATATGTTCATCTAAAGGACAGAATATATATGACTGAAGGATAGAATGTGTGCTTCCTGTGGTATTGAAGTACAGCAGAAATCGGTTTTAGTTGCAAATTTGCAATCTACCTGAACTGATTAAAGAGGCATTGATGAGCTTTCAGATGCTATGTACATAAGATATGCAATATAACAGATGCTTCAAAGAGTGTTCAGTTCCAATGTTAACATGCATTGCAGAGACATCATGCTCAGGTTGTTTGTCATGAAGTTGCTGGCATGCCATTGTCTCTTAGCAAAAAATCATACAGATAGCAGTTTATTTGATTAAATTGACCAAAATTATGTACTTCAACCATTCTGTAACTATTCAGTTTTGATTATTCAATAATAACTAACAAGATCTATTGCAATTGCTAGTTAGTGCATTCTAACTTACATATGTATGGAAATGACCCATGTTGTGAGACAGCCTCCATTTAATTTGTTTGTATTAACGAAGTGTGTAATTTTGTCTATAAAAATTCATTCCATTATTTGTCTGTTTACAGATTTAGCTATGAAAATTCAATCCATTATTTGGCTGTTTATAGACTTGGATGAAGGGGACAAGGTGGATATTGAGAAATTTGGCTAAGTATGAAGTGGATTAGTTGAAATGCTGTTAATTATTCTATCTAACTGCATCCATTCTTCAGTAGTGCACACATACAAACATAGTAGTTACTTGTATATTTCCAGAAGGGGGTCATCCAAGAATATTTATGCTTCTTCTTGCATATATCTCTCCAACTTCTATTGTGTCAAAAGCATCATAGATACTACTACAAATAGATTGTATCAATGTGCTATGAAATGTCCTTTTGGTAAGTGATCAGATCAGTAGTAGTAGTAGTAATATGAAGCAGTAATATATATGAGTGACTAAATATCATTGAGATTATCTTTGGTTTATTCGAGTCTTAGTCTGGTTTTTGTACCATCAAATTACTGAAAATCTCTTCTAATATTGGATTCTGAATGATAGTTAGATCATATAGTTTGGATTTTGTCATTTGGGTACTAGAAGTTCAAATATCTTGTTTTATGTAGATCATGAAATATACTTATATCTCGGCTGGTTTTGAACTACTTGGTACATTCACATTGCATCTGTTCTATTGACGCTTCTCAGTTATGATAGTTGATATGATGATGCTGTGGTTATTAAGGAAATTGTTTCTGAAGCTAGTTATCGCATTCTAACTTACATATGTATGGAAATGACCCATGTTGTGAGACAGCCTCCATTTAATTTGTTTGTATTAACGAAGTGTGTAATTTTTTCGTCTTCTCTTTATTAGATGGATGTAGTGAGTAGACGACGCCAACTTATTGCGAAAGCGACTGCTCTTGTCACTGCGGCATATGTTCTGTGCATCGTACACCTTAGGAGGCGGCGGAATCATACACCTGCACTGACATACGGTCCTCTACTTGAGAGAGATTTAGAGAGATAGGCACTGTTGCGTAGGATCTACGAATATGACGACATCCAGTGCGTAGAGATGTTGCGGCTAAGAAAGGCTCCATTTTTCCAATTATGCTCGTTGTTGAGGGAGAGGAACTTGCTACAGGATAGCTTCTACAGCTCGGTGGAGGAGCAAGTGGCAATGTTTCTTCATGTTGTTGGCCACAACCAAAGATTTGGAGTGATCAAGGTTAACTTTCGAAGGTCTATAGAAACAGTCAGTCGATACTTTGGGGAGGTACTCTATGCCATTGGTGAGTTAAGACACGAGATGATAAAACCCTCATCCACTGAAACCCACGTAAAGATTGCCAACAGTTTGAGATGGTCCCCATATTTCAAGGTAAAGCAATTACTTGCACATTTAGTATAGACGAAGGTAACCTTCACCACTTACGAATAGTTGTTTACATTATTATATAGGATTGTATCGGTGCAATTGATGGTATACATATCCATGCAAGAGTCCCAAAAGAGATTGTGGCCGCATTTAGGGGTAGGAAGCACTACCCGACGCAAAATGTTTTGGCTGCTATGGACTTTGATCTCAGGTTCACATACGTACTAGCTGGCTAGGAAGGGTCAGCCCACGATGCTCTCATACTTGCCGATGCTTTACAGAGGCATGATGGATTAACGGTTCCATCAGGTATAGTATATCACCAAAAAATTGTCATACACTTCATACTGAATGATAACTCTTATATCTATATTATTATATTTCTCATTTGTTAGACAAGTTCTATCTAGTTGATGCTGGATATGCACTCTGACCAGGTTTTCTTCCACCATACAGAGCTGTTCGGTATCACTTGCAAGAGTATAGTGGAAGGAACTACCCACGTGATTGCAAGGAGTTGTTTAACTTGAGACACTCCTCCTTGCGGGTCACTGTGGAACGTGCATTCAGGGCCTTGAAGAGCAGGTTTCATATCTTAGACAACAAACCATTCCACCCATACAAGACGCAGGTGAAGCTAGTGCTAGCCTGTTGCATTCTCCACAATTGGGTAATTTCTCACGGGTACGACGAGGTCATTCCACCAGAGGAAAGTTGGGCTCTGAACCATGATGCGACAGAAATACATTCTGAGGTTGACACTGTGAACAATGCTTGGGCGCAAATAAGGGACAGTATGGCTACTCAGATGTGGAACAATAGAGGTTCCTCTCGAGTATAGATTAGAGTATCTTGACTTTGCCAAGTTGGTACCTACTTTTCATGTCAAACAATAGCTGTGCATGTATGTCCTAACTGTGGTTTGCAAATTGTGTAACAATTGTTGTTCTTCTGGAGTGTTGTTGACGAAGTTGTTTGTTTTCTATTATGTTTACTCTTGTCGTCATATGGGATTGTTTTTCGTTTGTTGTTTTCAATATGATCATTTCATTTGCTTCACACCATGTACTAACTTGTATTCTTCTCCTAGTTTAGGCTATGGATGAATTTAGTGTAGAGGGTGCTGGAGAGGGGGGTGGTACAAACTCATCAAGATGTTCCATGCGTTGGACAAGTTCTATGTCGGGGTTTGTCTTACGACGCATGAGTGACCTAGTAGCCTCTGGAGTTAGAACTGACAAGGGCTTCAAGGAAGTCCAGCTAACTCAAGTTGCTGGGGCTTTGACTGAGTATAGTGGGGTTGAGGTGACATCCACACAGGTGTATAACCACCTACGCAAGTGGCGTCAAAGATGGGTGAAGATCTGTAAGCTAAGAGACCTAAGTGGAGCATTGTGGGATGAAGCTAACCACACCATACTGCTCGAACATGAGCACTACAAGGGTCACATCAAGATTTGTCTATACCATTTATCTATTTTTGATGGTGGATGTTGGTGTACCCATATTTGATAATTTACCTTCGATGCTTTGTAGGATCATCCCAAAGATGCTGAGTATCTCAACAAACCAATTGAGAACTACCCCCAGATGATGACTATATTTGGGAGTGGACAGGCCACAGGGAGGTTTGCTATGGGCTCCAATGAGGCCTTAGGCACTCTCTCTCCTCCCGCCCCACCTTGTCCCAGATCCGATGTACCACCCGAGAGTTCCGCATACCCTGGGGAACCGCAGTTTGAGCACGTGGATGAGCAAACCATCGATCCTGACCATACTGTATCAAAGAGCAAGGATGCCACCAGCACATCGGGGAAGAGAAAGAGGGCCTCCTTGCCAAATGAGGAGTTAATGTTCATGAACAACATGACAGAAGCTGTGCGTGATGTTGCACAGGCTATACATGACACCATCCCACAGGAGGTCCATCCTCAACTGTATGAAGCTGTCATGAGCACACCTGGTTTCGATGAGGAGGCCCTGCTGGTAGCCTTCACACGTATGTTGGATAACAAGGCGCAAGGCATTGCCTTTGTGGCTATGTCTGAACACCATTGTATCCTTTGGCTTAGGACTTTCCTAGGCAATCTGGCTTAGAAGATTAGAAGATGGTTTTAGCCCCAACCTAGTTGTATTTTGTGGCAAGTTGTGATAGTTGGACACCTACTAGCTGACAGTTGTATTTTGTGGCAAGTTGTGATAGCTAGACACTCACTAGCTGACAGTTGTATTTTGTGGCAAGTTGTGATAGCTGGACACGTCGAGCTGACAGTTGTATTTTGTGGTAAGTTGTGATAGTTGGACACACCCTACTCATATTTTGTGCTATGTAACTCCAAATCAATGTTATTTCTTAGATGATATCTGTTTACGATGAAACGTTTATGATGGTTGTTTGTGTGCAAACTTGTGTGCCTTTATACCTCTTGTTTCCAGCTATGGTTGTGGTTTGGACGTTTATTTTGTGGGATTCTCAATTCAATACAGAATACATGAATTTATCTATGCCCTTTGCTACTATGTAGGTCTCCTGTTTCAAATTTGTGCTGTATAATATTGATCTGTTCCAGGCTCTTCATTGTTGCTTCTTTTTGCACGCCTATATCAGAGGTGTTAAACAACATAAAATCATTTTATAGAATATGTGCAAGAAATGGGTGATTGAACCATTGTTAACGTATTGGTTGTATCAGAATCAGTATCACCACGCGGTGACTAAGACAATTTTTTTTAAGTGATAAAGAAATTTGATCAGAATCAATATCAACGCACTAATTCCAGTCGTGATGTTTCAAAATATCAACGCACGATTTAACAGTTTCTAGTTACTTCGTAATTAAATTTAACTAGTCTACAAATATTTTGCATTACAATACTCTCACACGCTCGTCTCATCCAAAACTTAATCAAATCTCAATTCCCTCTCTTCAGATGAAGAGGGGTAATCTCACCACTAAAGTAACCACATACAACCCATACAACCAACCAAATAGCATCTCCTCCATCCACCCACCAGAACTAGCCTCTGATACAGCCAACCAAATAAACTCAGCATTCATCCAGGATTCAGAAATTCAGCCAACCAAACAACATCTCTACTGCATCTCATAGCCTGTTTCATTCAACCTGTCCTACTGATACGAGCCAGGCTACCCTCGTACAGGGAACCAAACGCACCCCAAATGAATGAGTCTTGCTTCAATATCCACGAAGGATATTTCTCACTAATGGTTGTTCCTTGTCCACTCCGGAAAGGCGAGCACCGGTGCCTTTTACAATCACGCCAAGTCTCTCTGACAATCTCCGAAATGGAGAGATCAACAGCCACACCACCAAACCGTCTAGGTGAGGGCGTTCACCAAGAGTAATAAGTTGCAAGGTCTTTTCTAGACCTCCAACAAGCACCGAGAAACTCTAAGTATGCAAATGATGCGAATAAAACACTCGGTAGATCTCAAAACTCAAGACGATCAAAAGATCAAGATTTTATCTCTAAAACAAATACTCAAATGTGTATAAGAGAATGAGGCTACTTGTTGTCTCAAACATCTGCTCAAAGGCTCTATTTATAGCCCAAAAGAATAAAATAGCCGTTGTGCTCGAACAGAAAAAAACAGCACATGCTGACAGTCAGTATAGACCACGAGTAGTTAAAAGCAAATCTCGGAGAAAACTCAGCTAGCCGTTGTGGTTGAATAAGGAAATAAATTTGCACATGCTGACAGTCAGCAACACATGCTGACAGTCAACCTCTACCTCAACGGCTGGACAAAATTCACGGATAAAACTTAGCTAATCGTTTGTGGTCGTATATGGAAACAAAACAACTCATGCTGATAGTCAGTCTCAGATGCTGATAGTCAGCATCGACCACAAAAATGACCAAAAAAACAAATTTACAAACCAAACAAATTTCGGTTGAAACTCATGCTGACAATCAGCAACTCATACTGACAGTCAGCGTAAGTCAAAACAAATCAGCTCAAAAAAATATGCTCTCTGGACAAATGGCAGCAATGAAACTAACATTCATGCTGACTTTCAGCATTCCATGCTGACTGTCAGTCTAGAAGTAAAATCAGAGATCAGAAAAACACGTTCTCTGGACAATTGGTAGCAAAGAAGCTGACATTGGATAAAAATAGCCATAACTCTTGATTCAGAGTTCCAATTGAAGTGTTTTATAGCTTGTTCGAAAGATAATTTTAAGAGCTATAATTTTGTCAACAGGAGTGAGACCTAGATCAGCCTAGATCTTTCTAGAAAATGTAAAACTATTTCTACTGCCAAAAAGATCGGAAAACCAAATCATTTAAAAACCAGATTCGACCAAGATGAATGAATGCAAAGTTCTAAGAGTTTCTCGGTTTATACTGGAAATGTAGAGATAGCTTGCAACCCCTCTTAATAGTACGGTTTAAACTAAAAACAAATTTCTATAAAACCGGTCAAACTCCAAACATCGAGACCAGTAAAAATAAAAAATATTTTACCTTAGGTCTTTTGCATCTTCAATCTTGCGACTTCCGTTTTGGCGACCTTGCACTTGCGATCTTGACTCCCAACCTTGAACTGCGACCACAGCCAACATTGCGAACATGTGCTTGCGACTTTGGACTCGTGACCTACGGATCTTCTTGGATCACTTATAGACTTTACAGAAATCACTCTGCATAGAAATAGTTCAAAGACAAAGTTAGTCCAAAACACTTAATGTCATCAAGAATCAAAATCAACTTAAAAGAGTATAGATGCAACAGTCGTCTCCTCTACCGCTATCGCTCTCACCTCTCTCACTGTCGCTCTCACTCTTGCCTCACTCAAACCGCGATCGCTCTTGTCTCATGCCCTAGGGTTCTTCGTCGCCATCCGCTCCTCCATCGGGTTTCCTCAGAAGCTGCGAACAACGAGCCCTTGAAGGTGGTATGCTCCGATGACCTCTTCCTGTGTGTGTAGGTATTTTTGGTGTTTTTATCCTAGTAGATGCGCAAATCTGATGTTTGGAGCGTTGAGCGGAGGTTTTTTCCTCTTATGTTTGCTGTTTTTGCTAATTTTTGGTTCATGTTCCTGTTTTTTCCGGATCTGATGATGTTTTGCACTTGTCTTCTTCTCTGGTGAGCTAGATCCGTGGTTGCGTTCAACGCACTTGAGGAGGAAAGTTCTTCCTGAAATGTGTTCCTCATACAGGCATCCAGAATTGTTGATTCTTGCTAGTTCTAAGTGTCATCAAAAATTGGAGTCAGTGTTATGCAAAATGTTGAAACGTAAGGACTTAGTTCAAAAACTCAAGCTCTACTAGTTTACTAGACAATCTCCTTTGGTTTCTGTTTTTTTGTAGCCAACTGCATTGCAAACCAATGTTGAGAGTACTCCAGGAGAAAAGTTTAGATTAAACAAGAGGAAGATTGGAACCAAGAAAATCTCAGTGACTATTGTTTAGTTAATGCATTTCACTTTGTAGTCAGTATACCAGCACCCAAAACTTTAAGGCTGCACAATTTACATAAGACAATTTTTGACCAGTCATAAGAATAATATCCTAAAATATTGAAATCTGATAGGTATTTCTAAGTGCAAACCTTTTGAAATAATGCTCTCAGATTTATGTCTCATGTTGTATTTCAGTTTTGAAGTGGAACCGCCGAAGATCTTGCTTTAAGATCAGCTATGAAATCAATCACCCTCATGCATCGATTCAGAACTTGTTCAGCATTTCAGTTCGATTCAGAATTTTCATAATAGATTCAGTTTTAGTTTTTGTTCAGTATTGCACCTAGCTTTGTTCAGTTTGAAACTTTGGTTGGTTTTTTCCGGCAAACTAAACTGTTCAATTGTTATGAAGTTCCATATACAATCTTGATTCGATTTGGATATGGGAGAGTGGAATGTACTGTGAAGACAAAACGCTCAGACACTCACAATTGATCGTAGCTAAGAGTTAGTAGAAATACTGCTCTTATTATGAGAAAGGTTCTTTGTACAACTTGTACACACTCTGCTAGAAAAAAACTAACTCCAAACTCAGATATTTATCTAATTACAATATAGGTATTTAAAGACTATCTACTAAGGCATGACTGATCGAACCGTGAAGTTCCTGGCCGTGAGCTTGCAAGTTCTCAACTGCAACCTTATGACTCGGTCTAAGTTGTATGTTCCCCAAAAAGTGTGCTCGTCCACTGGCAGTCCTTATGAATCGGGCTGCCAATAATCTTGTCTTGACTATTGACCATCGACCAAGTTTGGTTGATTCAATACAGCTATCGACCATCGACTAATCTTTATTAGTCCGAGATCGTCCCAAATCATGACTCCCTGTTTTTAGGAAGAGAGCCAACTCCCGTTGGTGCTCCCAACTGAAGATGCAGGAACTGCACTTGGCTGTTCTCGCGTGTGTACCACTTGGCCGCACTAGCGCATTGATTTTTTGGCCAACCCGAAAAGTCTCATGTGTGTCGCAACGAGTTGTTGTCATCTTCTTCTCTAAGACCACATCTCCAGTAAGAGGTGCCTCCTGTTGGTACACCAAATCTTCAATGGATGTCACTATTGTGTTAGGCTCGTCGTCAAGCTTGGATGGCTCAAAGAGTTTGAGGTACTCGACATTGATCACCGAGTAGATGTCCATATACGGCAGTAGTTCGAGCTAATGAGCATTCTCACAAATTTTCCGTAGAATCTTGAATGAACCATAACGGATTGGTTTAAGCTTTTTACCTTCACCCTTTAGCCGTTCCTTGCTTAGATGAAGCCAGACCAGATCACCTTTGTGAAAGTGGGCTTCAACTCAATGTCGGTCATGTTGTGCCTTGAACTTGAGCTGGGCCTTTTGAAGGTTTTGCTCGACTTCACCATGAAGTTGTCAGATGCCTTCTAGGAATCGTTGTGCTCGATCCTAATCACCCTCCTCCTTGGCGGATTGTGGTGAGGTGGAGATTGAGAACTCCAGGTCGAACGGGCTTTGGGGAAGAAAAACCAAACATACCTCGAAAGGGGATTTCTCGGTAGAACCATGTACAGCTCGATTGAATGCGAACTATATGTATGGTATGCTTTCGTCCCATGTCTTGGGATGCTGTGAGTTGTAACCCATGAGAAAATGAACAACTGTACGGTTTACTACGTCTGTTTGACTGTCAGTTTGCGGATGGAACGTTGTACTCCTCTTCAACTTGGTGTCCATCGTTGTCCAGATTGATTGCCAAAAATGGCTGAGGAACCATGTATCACGGTTGGACACAATAGAGCTAGGTAGCTCGAAATGCGTCCAAATGTGTTGGAAGAACAACCGCGCTGCCACTTCACCAATAACATTCTTCTTGCACAGCATAAGTATCACCATCTTGGAGAAGCAGTTGATGACCAAAAAGAGGTAGTCATTGCCCCGTTGGGCCTTTAGCAATCCACCTAGGAAATCAATGGAAATACTTTTCCATGGTCGTGTAGGAACCGGTAAGGAGGTAGACAAACCCAACTTCCAATTCGCAAGCTTGGAGATGCTACAAAGGTTGCAACCCCTGACAAAATGGGCCACTTCCTACCGCATGTGCAGCCAGAAGACATGTTGATGAAGATTCTGGAGTGTCTTCGTCACTCCAAAATGTCCAGTGACCTTCGAGGTGTGTGCCTCCCATAGCCACTATACTCAGTGCACTCCAGATGGCACACAAAGAAATGTCCCCTTGTAAAGGAGCCCTCTCGTAAAGCAAACTCGGATGGCCTACCAGTTTCGAGCTTGGCTAGCACTGACCGAAAATCGGGATCCTGCCTGTACCAAGTGGTGTAGTCCTCATGACATGAAGCTTCGACATGCGTAAACACTAACAAGCAAATGGCAGCAACTGGGGGCCGCGATAACATGTTAGCTAGCTTATTATCGACGTCCTTCTTGTACTTGATCAACAAGTTGAATTGCTTCAAATAGGACATCCATTTCATATGATGGGCTTGTTGGAGTTTAGACTGGGTCTACAGATACTGGAGTGGCTGATGGTCAGTGTGAACCACGGTCTCCTTGCCCAAGAGATAACAGCGCCAGTGCTTCACTGATTGATGAAGCGCGCACAACTCCTTGTCGTACATTGGATAGTTCTTCTAGACACTTTGGAACAACTCCGAGTGATAAGCCACTGGTCGTCCATCTTGCATGAGAACAGCACCCATGGCATAGCCCAACACATCCGTCTCAATTCAAGGGCCTCTGCAAACTGGGTACCACGAGGATCAGTGCCTCACTGATTTTGTTTTTCAACAAGAGGAACGTGTCCTCATGTTTTGTAGTCCACTCGAAGTTTTGGTTAGCTTTCATTAATGAATGTAAAGGAGAAGCCAAAATAGAGAAATGACGAATGAACTTACAGAGGTACTGGCATGCACCCATGAAGCTGCGCACCTCCATCACTGATCATGGTCGTGGCCACTCGCGGATGGCCTTCACCTTGTCGGGTTCAAGCTATAGTGTATCATCACCTACCATGAAGCCAAGATATAGTAGAGTTTCCTTCCCAAACTCACACTTCTTACTGTTGAGGCGGAGTTGATGTTGCCTCAGTTGGTCGAACACCTTTTGCACTTGCATTAGGTGCTCCTCCTACGATTGACTATAGATGAGTATGCCATCGAGGTAGACGATCACAAAGTCATCGATTAACGGCCGTAGAACATCATTCATTAGACGCATGAATGTGGCCGGGGAATTGTAAAGCCTGAATGGCATGACAAGCCATTCGAACAGGCCTTGCCGAGTCTTGAAGGCAGTTTTCCAAATGTCATCCTCACGTATATGTACTTGGTGATACCTAGACTTCAAGTCCAACTTGGTGAAGAATGAAGCATTCTTCAACTGGTCCAACAGGTCGTCGATGCCAGGAAGAGGGTACCGGTTCTTGATGGTGATCTTGTTCAGTGCCCGGTAGTCGATGCACATACGCCAAGCACCATCTTTCTTAGGCACGAGCACCAGTGGGGACCCACAAGGAGAATTACTCAGTTGGATAATGCCTTTATCCAGTAATTCACCGATCTGCCTCTTGATCTCCTCATTCTCCAACACTGAGTTGCGGTACATGCTCAGGTTGGGAAGTGGCGCATCGGACACGAGTTGGATGTCGTGTTCGACCCTGAACCTCTTCGAACAGTTTGTTGTATTTCTCAAGCAGGCTCGCAATTTCACTATTACTTTCCCTGCAAGACAGTGTTAGTGCAGAACAACCACCATTATCTTGGCTCACCTGGCGAATCATGATCAACACATTTTTTGGCATGCGTTGACTATCCGCTTCGTCTGATTTGCCATCATCAAGTTTGTGGTGTCAAATTGCGAGCCTACATTGATTGGAAAATTTAAGACTTTAGAATGTTACATTTTTAGGGATAATAATTTATTAATGCTTCCATTGTCTATTGCACCCTATATGTGAAATATTTCAAAATTGCAAGTGTAAGCTTTTAAAACAAGCTTTTTTTGGTCAAAATGTCAAATTTTCATTTAAAATACCAAAAATCAATTTCTATCAAAATGGTCTTCAAAGTGTATTTAAAAGGTTTTTAGAGGCTTTGGATGAAATAAAATTGATTTTAAAATGTTTTTATTAAAATTAGCCCCAAAATAATCCTCGAGTATCTTGTTTTTTAGAGAAATCGGTTTCGAGTGCTAATCAAAATCTATTTGGATTTTACCAAAACTTGCTTTACAAAACTCCTAGATATTATTACTCTGAAGAAGTTTTCAATTGAAAATTTTCTCAAAAGAGTTTTAATTTGAAAGTTATGGGTGTTTGAATTTCATTGAAAAACTTGCTTTGACTCAAAATATCTTATACATACAAAACATGAGTTTAGCTATTTCTATGGTCTTTACTCGTGAGATTCACCTCAAAATGATGTGAATAACTCATTAAACTCTTTTATGTCAAAAATCCCATAAAAATCAAATTTGAACTCAATTTGCAAAAATTACCAAATTTCAACCTTCTTACTTAACATAAAGTTCATTTCATCATAACTCTTGATTGGAAAATTCTTTTTGCAAAATATGTGTCATGCATTGAAAATAATTTCTACAAATTTTTATTTCAATTGATTTTGATTTGAGCAACATTTGATTTTTCACAAATCAAATACGAAATTTGCAAATTCAGACTTCTCGCATTTTTTGGCTGATTTGTCATTTTTATATCTCTCAATTGGTTGGCTATTTGAAGAAAGTTTCTACATGATATTTTATCTTCTATGATTGGTGTTTCTGTTAATTTATTTCAAAATTGTTGGAAGTCATTTGCATGGTTTTTCAGATGCCTTTATATGTGTAAAATAATTTACTCAAAACCTGAAATCTGAAACTTGCAATCTGGTAAAAATTTGTCTTTTTCATATCCTATTGTTGGCTTCAATTTTGGCTTTACTATAAAAGGCAAACTTTCTCCTCATTATCTCATTTATCTCCATAATTTATTTTGGAATTTTTGGAGCTTGTGTGCGCATGTTTCTATGATTATAAAGAAGTATAGTGTTTAAGAAAAATTTCAGTCAAATTGGATGTCAATCTCTCATTCCTTTCAAATAACTAAAATTTGAATATTGGATCTTCGTGGAAAATGTTTGTATTGATGTTATTTATCTCTATGCAACTTTCCATGATTTTTTATGCTTCTTTGGATGGTTTCTCGATCCTTCTTAATTATCTTTAAAATTCAATCGATTGATCCAAATACTATTTTGTGAGAACTTCAAAAATGAACTTAAATGAAATATATGCCAAATAGTATTCTCCTGCTCCTAACATGACATGGCCTTGAATTGAATTCATTTCAAATATTCTTTGTTTTGGGCCATAAAGAGAGGAGTTCATGATCTTTATTTTGTTTTGATTGTTGTTGAACTCTCTTTATTCACCAATAGGCCATTTCTATCTCTTGCACATAATTTATGGACTAACTTGGATGATTATTCCTCTCATAGTCTTTGTTTCATCATATATCCATTTTGGTGGAATTGATGGATTTTGATTTATGCAAAATTTCATGAAATTGGAGCATGTTTGAATGGATTCTCAATTTGAGTACTCTTTGTGGATATTTGAGCTCTTTATTAGGTCATATACTTTTCTCTTATTTTTTGTGACCTAAAATTGTTTTGTCAAATCTCTTTTTGGCATATATTTAATCTATATGTTTTTGGTGATTAGTGCCAAAAGGGGGGGAAAATTTTGTGAGGATTGAAACCGTTATTTCCTATCGCTCATTGCAATTTGAGTTTGGTATGAACTCTTTAGAATTTTCTTATATCGAAAGACTTTAAAATTGGGAAGGTTAACGCACTAGTACAGAAATGCAGTCTACTAACCCCTATCTTCTATCGGTTATTAGCGAAACAGCACAAAACCGATAGAAAATGTGCCTAGCGGTCATAAAATCCCGACGGATGTATTTTCCCTATCGGTTTCTAAGAAACTTACCGATAGAATAAATAGTATGATTTACTCTAGCGGTGATGAACATATTTTCCGTTAGAAGAGATGCATAAGTACTGACGGAAGAATGTTGTGCGCCGATAGGACTGGTCGACTTCAACAACTAGACTTATTCTATCGCTACTGTATGAATATACCGACAGAGTATATTAAAAATTCCTATCAGCAATATGTAGTTCGCCGATAGAATAGTTGACCTTCTACAAATATTTTTATTCTATCGGTAATGGATTCTTTTACCGTTAGAATATATAGAAAATTGCTTAGGACTGTTCGTCTTCTAATAGTTTATTCTATCGGTAATGAATGTTTATACCGGTAGAATATTGCACAAAATATCTTAGAACTGTTGGCCTTCTACAACTAGTTATATTCCTATCGGTAATATTTATTGTGCCGATAGAACCATTCGGCTTCTACAGATGTTTTTATTACTAACGGTATTCGGTTTTCTTACCGATAGAAAATATAAAATTGTATAAATACACGGGTATGTCTCTTTCATTCTCACAGTTCATCTGGGGCTCGTAGTCCTAACCCGTAAGCTCCATGGACGGCCGGCGCACCTCTACAGGGGACCGCTGCACCTCCGCACCTCCATCGACGCCCTCTAGACGTCGGCATCCCAAGGAAGGTACGTAAAATTTCTGCAATATTGTTAGATTATTCTAATCCGATTATGGCAATAATTCTGCTTTTTTTGTATCCTTCATTTTGATGTGTCTTCTTTTCAATATGATTATGATCTGTTCAGGTCCTTGGATGATGCTCGTGAGGGGCAACGTATTTCACGGTTCTTCATCGCAGTACGCTGCCTACGTTGGCTTGTTGGCGAAAGAAATGGTGAAGATCACCGTCGAGAGCTGGAAGGACGTGAAGGGCGAGATCTTGGTTGGCTCGGTCGAGAAGATGCTTAAGCCCGGCGTGTTTCTCAAGTCAGGACCTATAGAAAGCATCTTACATGTTTTTGCATGCACCAGCTTGTGGCCAGATGCTTACCTGCTTGGAGAAGAAGAATTGTTGTTATTTGCACAGCCATTCTACACCATCACTACACAGAACAACATCTTGGAAGGTAGGTTCTTTTTGTTAATATCGTTGAGTTGAGTTGAGTTGAGTTGATCGAGTTTGAGTCCGAGGAAATCACCAATACGTACAAATGTATGTCGACGGCAGTTCCAGCTCCTCGGGCATCTTCGAACTGAACTCCTATGGTTAATTCCAATGTGGTTCAGACATTTGCTGTTTTGGATGAATGGATTTGTGATGTATCAGGTCTAACTTGTAGTCGGTAGTTGCATTGTGGCAACCTGCAAAGGTTCCCTTTTATGTAAAATGCATGTATGGGCCACTGGGTCCTCGTCGTGATCTGTTGTTAATTTCAGACGTGGCTTTTGTAATATACATCGAATGTGTGAATTGTTGTATTTGTATATTGTTGTATATTTGTGTATCATGTATTGCTAATTGGGACATGAACTTTAATGTGCAGGGAGCATTTGTGTATTTAATTGTATTGGTAGGTAGGTGTGTATTTGTACTGCTGTTTCAGACATGCACTTCAATTTGTGAACTGGCATGTGTATGTTTGTACCTGAATTTGTATTGGTGAACTGGCATGTGTATGTTTGTACCTGAATTTGTGAACTGGCATCTGTAATTTCTTTGGCAAGATGAAGTCCCAACTACGTACGAAAAGTATTTTTGTGTCTCCTAGTTAATCCACAAATTAGCATTTCTTGAAATATATTGCTTTATCTTCTAGTTAAGATCCGTTTGATGTAAGATCTGTTTGATGTTATATTGATATGATTCCTTGAATGTGAGAAATGGCATGTGCATGTTTCTCCCAGTTTGGTAACAGTACCTCCTCTAACGGTAAGTACACATATTTACTGATAGGAAAACACATATATTTGTTCAGTCATGCATATTCTAACGGTAAATACACATATTTACCGATAGGAAGCACATAAATTGGTTCAGTCATGCATATTCTAACGGTAAATACACATATTTACCGATAGAAAATACATATATTTGTTCAGTCATGCATATTCTAACGGTAAATACACATATTTACCGATAGGAAGCACATATATTGGTTCAGTCATGCATATTCTAACGGTAAATGCACATATTTACCGATACAAAAACTAATGCTCGAGTGTCATGCATCATCTAACGGTAAGTACACATATATACCGATAGAAAAACTCATGTGCGTGCTGTGTCATGCATGATCTAACGGTAAGTACACATATTTACCGATAGGAAAACACATATATTTGCTCAGTAATGTATATTCTCTAACGGTATGTGTGTGTTTTTACCGATAGAATAAGTGAGCGGCAAATTACCTAAGTTAGTCTGACGGTTATTTCATGTATTTACCGTTAGAAAAATGTCCATTATAAGGAAAACCCCACTCGACCATTGCTGAGCTGCTCTTTAATTTGTTCTGTTGCACTCTGTGTCCCTCTGTTTGTGACGAAAGTTCCAGCTACACTGCTAGGGTGATCAGCGCAGGCTGGAGGGAAGTTGATTGCGCCCCTCTCTTTAAGGTATGCTTAATCGTCGACACTTATCTCTCTCTCCCTCTAGATCTCCCTTCCTCTCTACTTGCAAGCTAGCTGTATTGTGTAGTTCCAAGTTTGTAGCTCTAAGCTTGGGAGCTTGGTAGCTGGAAATGCGTCATGTTTTAGGAGCTAACTAGCTTGTATTGTGTAGTTAGCTAGGTTAATTAGTGTTAATTTCGTCAGGCTAGGGTTCAACACATATATCTGTTGTAAGAGGCTGTACATGTACATATACATAACTTAATCGGGCAGGTTTCATGCATGGCTTACTCGTTAAATTTTGTTAATTGTAGATGGACAGGAAATATTGGATGTATGGAATAAAACGTACTACTCTTGAATATTTGGATGGTGTGAATGAGTTTATTAAATTTGCTGAGCAACAAAAGGAGAGGAAGGGAGAGAAAAATATGCTCTGTCCTTGTACAGATTGTATGAACTTGAAGAGGTTTAGCAACTCTGATCAAATTAAGAGTCATTTGATTCGTCGTGGTTTTAACGCGCGATACACCCGTTGGATATGGCATGGCGAAGATCTTGAGGAAACAAGCACCACTACTACCAATCAGCACGACTCGGATGTGGATTGCAATAATATCGATGATCATCCCAATTTTGGTAATGTTCATTCCGATGTGCACGTAGATGATGATGATGACAATCTAGATGAGATGTTACGTGATGTAGAGGAAGATTACAGCGAAAATGACTTCTGTGAATTTGAGAAACTGATTGCTGACTCTGAGAAGCCTCTGTTCCCTGGATGTGCAACATTTACAAAACTGTCTTCTGTGCTGAGATTATATAACTTGAAGGCAGGAAACGGTTGGAGTGATAAGAGTTTCACGGCACTATTAGATCTTCTAGCGGACATGCTTCCAGAGGGAAATGAGTTGCCAAGATCTACTTACCAAGCCAAAAAACTGTTGTGTCCGTTGGGAATGGAAATCGAAAGAATACACGCATGCCCAAATGATTGTGTGTTGTACCGTAACGAGTACTCCAGTTTGCATGTTTGTCCAAGATGCGGCGCATCGAGGTATACGCGTAGGGACCGGATTGACAGTGAACGTCACGAGGTAAGGAAAGGGCCCCCGGCAAAAACTGTGTGGTACTTGCCTGTGATACCTAGATTGAAGCGGCTGTTTGCAAATCCGAAAGTCGCGAAGCACTTGCGTTGGCATGCTGAAGCCCGGAAACAAGACGGAAAACTGAGACACCCAGCTGATTCTATTCAATGGAGAAACATCAACAGAACATTTGCTGAGTTCGGCGGCGAACTTAGGAATGTAAGGTTCGGGCTGAGTACAGATGGTATGAACCCACATGGTAATATGAGCAGCCGGCACAGCACTTGGCCGGTTCTTTTATGCATCTACAATCTTCCTCCTTGGTTATGCATGAAGCGCAAGTACATCATGATGGCGTTACTAATCTCAGGACCCAGACAACCCGGAAATGATATTGACGTGTTTCTAGCGCCTTTAATCGAGGACTTACAGAAATTGTGGAGCGAGGGTGTGCAGGTGTGGGATGCATACAAGAAAGAGAATTTCATCTTGCGGGCCCTGATATTTTGCACCATAAATGATTTTCCTGCCTATGGCAATTTGTCGGGGTATAGTACGAAAGGAGCCAAGGCTTGCCCTATTTGCCTAGATGAAACTGAGAGCATGTGGCTGCGAAACTGCCTGAAAACAGTGTACATGGGTCACCGCAGGTTTCTTCCGGTGCATCACACGTACCGTAAGAAGAGGAAATCATTTAACGGGAAGCCTGAGAAGGGATCAGCTCCAGTGTTTCTGACCGGTAAGGAGATTTACTCACGCGTGAACGACATCAAAGTTGAGTTCGGTAAGCATTCTAAACCTCGAGAAAAAAATGTTTGGAAGAAGAGATCGATTCTCTGGGATCTACCGTACTGGGAGCACTTACAAGTTCGACATTGCATTGACGTCATGCATGTAGAGAAAAATGTCTGTGACAGTTTGATTGGTTTGTTGTTGAACATTCCGGGAAAGACAAAGGATGGTGTGAAAGCTTGTCGTGACATGGTGGAAATGGGGATAAGGACTGAGCTTGCACCTTTAGAGAATGGAAAGCGTACATACCTCCCCCCGGCCTGCTACACGTTGTCGAAGAGCGAAAAAACAGAACTCTGTCGGTGCCTGCACGGTGTTAAAGTTCCATGTGGGTACTCCGCGAACTTGAAAAAACTTGTGTCTATGAAGGACCTAAGACTGGTTGGCATGAAGTCCCACGACTGTCATGTCTTGATGTCACAGATGCTTCCCATTGCTATCAGAGGCATTCTCCCAGTTAAAGTCAGAGAGACAATCACAAACCTATGTTATTTCTTCAACGCAATATCTTCGAAGGTAAGTACGTGCACTCGTACTATAAGTTCACTACCTCCATTTGTGGAGCTTAATTAGAAGATTTTTCTGATATGAATATTTGGCGCAACTGTGTCCTCGTAGGTAATTGATCCCGATGGACTGGACGCTTTGCAACGCGACGTGGTTGCAACTCTTTGTCAGCTCGAGATGTATTTCCCTCCATCCTTTTTTGATGTTATGGTCCATCTGATTGTTCACCTTATCAGAGAAATTAAGTTTTGTGGACCTGTGTGCCTGCGCTACATGTATCCATTTGAGAGATTTATGGGTGTATTGAAGGGATACGTAAGGACTCGTCGTCGACCCGAGGGGAGTATCATGGAAGGTTATGCCGCCGAGGAGGTGATTGAATTTTGCACAGATTATATGGCCGGGGTTGACCCAATTGGTGTTCCTAGGTCCCGACACGAGGGTAGGCTTGAGGGAATTGGAACGATTGGATTCAAAGCTATCGTCCCCGCTCGTGATGTGTACGCAAAATCACATTTTTGGGTCTTACAACACATGACGGAGGTCGAGCCATACATACACGAGCACAAGGTAATGTTACGGTCACAGAATCCTTCGAAGTCAGACGTTTGGGTAAGCAGAGAACATAACAGGAAATTTGCTGAGTGGATCCAAGAAAGAGTCACGCGAGCTGCCGAGGGCTCCGTAAGTGAAACTGTGACATGGTTGGCTAGAGGCCCAAGATTCACTGTAGGGACTTGGCAGGGGTACGACATCAATGGGTATTCATTTTACACAAGAGCTCAAGACGCCAAGAGTAGCACGCAATGTAGCGGAGTGACACTGTTTGCTATTTCCGAGGATGCCAGGTCAGTAAGGGCGCTGAACTCATATTACGGTGTTATTGACGAAATATGGGAGCTCGATTACGGATTACTTAAGATTCCCCTGTTTCGATGCCAATGGGTCGAAATCTCTCGAGGTGTTCAAGTTGACAGTTACGGGTTTACTCTCGTCGATCTTGGTAGAGCCGGACACCAAGACGATCCATTCATACTTGCAAAGCAAGCCACACAGGTATTCTACATTGTTGACCCGGCCAATCCAAACTTGCATGTTGTCCTCCACAGCAAGAGACGTATTGTTGGGGTCGAAGATGTTGTCGACGAAGAGGAGTATAACCAATTCGATGAAATACCTCCATTTTTAGAGGACATTCAATTTATCCGTACTGAAGATATCGACGAAACAACGTATCTGCGAGATGACCACGAAGAAGGATTATGGGTTGAGAACCATTGATGATTAATTTCTATTTCAGGGATAAATGCCAAGCAAACAGCCCACAAGTTCTGCAGCAAGGTGAGGAACTTATCATTAATACATCAGGCAGTACATTTTTCTTTAGAATTTAATGATAAGCTAGTTCACAGCATTAATACATCTCAATTTTACTCCACAGCATGAGTTCTAACATGTACAGTACCTTTATCCTGTAAATATTTAATTCTTCCCTTCAAATAGCACTTGCAAAAATCTCATCGCAGCCTCTTCAAATTAAGTTCAGCAAAAATCCCTTTTTTCTGACGATATTTTGTTATTTATACCGATAGAGAAGGACATCTTCTCTCAGGCACTTCATAACGTTTTCTATCGGTATTGTTCTATTTTACCGTTAGGATAAATTCGTTTGTCTCACGGTATTTGTTTTCTGACGGTTTTTTCCTGTTTGTACCGATAGAAGAAGACTCTGCCGCTTTGAATTCTCAAACGTGTCGCCATGCGTCGCGGTATTTTGTTGTTTTTCTAATTCTCGAACGGTTCGACTCCTCATCTTCTCTTTCACAATGGCAACCTCCATGGGATCGTCATCCACGGCCTCCCCGGTAAGAACTCTAAATCTCCTCGGTTTACCCCTGTATTGTTAATCCATGTTCAGTTCATTCTTGACCTGTTGATTTGCACAGGGAATGGTAGCCGTCGAAGACACTGCCAAAGTGAAGGCTGACCTGAGGGCCCTCCAGGAGGAGCACAACCTCCTTACAGACAAGCACACTCAGCTACGGCTTGACCTTGACGATCTCTTCCAGCGCATTAAGCGCATGAAGACGGATGGTGACAATGCTAGGGCGAGGACGAGGCGTCTTCGCGAGGAGAAGAAAGCCGCGGATATGACCATCGCTGGCTGCGGTTTGACTATGAAGGATACCATAGCGAAGCTGAGAGAGGTCGCAGGCCTTCTTGACGCGGTAGTAGTTGATCCTAGGGACAACTTGTCGCTAGAGGAGTCCTGCGTCCTGGCTGCAAGTCTAACTGACTCTATTCTACATGCAGCCAGGGCTAAGACCACCCCTTGACCTAGCAATTTGGGTTTTATTTTTTTTTGTAAGTGATAAAACAACAATGAATGAACAATTTCTTTTTGTGTCAATTTTCCAATTTTCCGGCTATCTTCCCTCTTTCTTTAACATTCTGCAGCTTTCAACCACGGTCTGTTTGATGTTAAATTGTTTACCTTTTTATTACTCTGACGGTATTTTGTTGTTTTTACCGATAGAAAAATGGCACACAAATCTCAAGCACTTAATCAAAAAAATTTTCTGGGGAATATTGGGCTCACGGGATTTTTTTGTTTATACCGATAGAAAAGGGCACCTTTTCATTACTCTCACGGTATTTTGTTGTTTTTACCGATAGAAAAATGGCACTCAATCTCAAGCACTTTAAAAAATTTTTTGTGGAAAATTGGTCTCACGGGATTTTATTGTTTATACCGATAGAAAAATGCATGCACTAATTCGAATATTTTTCCGGGAAATTTACTTTTTCTATCGGTATTATTTTGTTGTTTCGATAGAAAATTACATAAGTCTATCGGTATCAATTTTTTATACCGATAGAAAAGTTCATCCGCTACTTTATTACTCGTACACGGCCCTTTAGTTTCCCTCCACTCGAACAGTTCCACCTTAGAGCACTGCGTCTCTTCGAGAGCGAAGAAAACCCCAACCTCCGGCGTGAGCACTCACTTCCTCTCTCCCACACGACGATCGCCGGCTGGACACTGGTTCGTCACTGCCACCGGTTCTTATTTTCGTCCTTCGCCCGCCGCTGCTGCGTTCTACACCGCCTCTCCATCACCAGAACTGATCGTCGCCGTAAATACCCTAATTCGTCGTTCTATTTCCAGCATCTTCTTTATTTGATCCTAGTGTTTTGCACGTACTAATTCTTCGAGTTTTGCAATTACACTAGGGTTCCCTATTGTGTTGGCTTATGTACATTCCGCAGGCAATGTTGATTTTAATTAGGGTTTACATAATATGTTCCAGTGCTGTAATGAACCTGTTTTGAGATTTTAACTTCTCTATACTGCTGTATGTGTGATCAATTGTATCCAACTGCCATGTAATGCAGATTATATGTTGGAGGTGTTCTTACACATATTCTATCGGCAGCTCATGTGTTTACCGATAGAAAATTTTTCTGCACAAGTAGTAAAACTTAATTTGGATCTGGAAGGACATGAGCCATGCAATGTACTAGTTTGGTTGGGAATTTGTACTCACTTCGTATGAATATATGGCAATGTGGATGGGTCTTCGATGTATATGTTTCAAATGCCTATATACATGACTTTTCCCAACCTAATAGCTGTGAAGTCCTGATGACTCACATACAGGCTAGGCTAAAGATTATGCACAGTGGCACTTAGATGCTTGTGTGCATATTTACGTGTGAAATAATAATGCTGGCCCATGAATATTAGTGTAGCAAATCATCGAGAATGTTATGTGATGACAGTGAATGGTGGCTTGTCAACAAAATTTCATATGTAGAGAACATTGTTATGTTCTATTGGTATCTCACGTGTTTGCCGATAGAAAAATTGTCTTGTGTGGAGGTAATTGTTATGGTCTATCGGTAGCTCATGTGTTTACCGATAGAAAATATTTCTGAAGAGTTCAGTAAGTAATTTATGCATGTCTTTCTTTTTGTATTATTTTCCCTTTTGCCGCCCTAGTTAGTCTCCAGTCCTGGGCTGAGTTATGGAACTCCAAGGCGAATTAATTGCCATATATATTTTTTGTTGAAGGTTTTGTAGGGAAAGACATGTCGTCGTCTTCATCGGATGGTACTAGTGGTTCGACTAGGGCCAACCCCATCGTAACTACTGAAGATGGGGCTGTTACATCCCAGCGCAAGAGGGTGGGGCGAGGCGCGACGACGTTGGGGCGTTTGGCCAAACGCACGGATCTTTCTTGTGAGTTCAACCAATTTGGGAGGCCGATTGGAAAGAATGCTGGGAGGTACGCGGCCTACGTTGGGCTGTTGGCGAAAGAAAGGGTGAAGATCACCGTCCAGAGCTGGAAGGACGTGACGGCGGACGAGAGGGATAGGTTGTGGGCGGAAGTGAAGGTTAAATGAACTGAAATCGCTGAACTCTTTCGTAATCACGTTCTCTTGGCTTATACTAAAGTTTAACTAACTCGTGATTAATTGTATGCAATTTTCGAAAACAGGCTAAGTGGAACATCCCCGACGATACACCTAGGACTGCCTGCTTGAAGGACATGAACGGAACATGGAAAACCTTTAAGAGCTGGCTCGTCAGTAATTTCCTAGCTGCGGGGAAATCTCCTTGCGAGAAGTACCCCTTCATATCGGAGGAGGTATGGGAGGAATTCACCAAGCAGAAGGGGACTGAGGAGTTCAAGACCCTTAGCGAGAAGAATAGGGCGATCCAGAAGAGGAACGACCACCCGCATCGGCTCGGATCCCGGGGCTATGCGGGGAAGGAGGAACAGTGGAAGAAGGAAGACAAACAAAATCCTGTGATCGACACCCCTGAGTTGCCGCTCTCCGAGATCCGGGATGAGAGGTGCAAGCGATGGTGGAGGGGGAGGGGGTCCGTGTCGTCCACGGGGTCTGTGCAGTTCGCAACCCCTGGGGACGCCGACGTTGTGAGGCGAATGGTAAGTTGGCTAACCTCGTAAACTGTGTGCGCACAAGTGTATATAAGGCAATTTGTCTCATAAGGTACCTTCAAATGTAACAGATCTCTTTTGAGAAGGAGGCAGCGGAGGGATTGTTTACCCCGCAGAGGGAGAACGACATCCTCACCCGGGCTCTAGGAAATAAGGAGCATCCCGGGCGGACACGGGCCGTGGGAGCCATTGTGTCGTGGAAGGCCGGTTTCGTAGATCCGGCTCCACCGAGGAAGAAGGCCCGCACCTGGAAGGAAAAGGAAGCTGACCTCTCCGATAAGATACGGGCTGAGGTACGGGAGGAGATACGGGCGGAGATGCGGGCTGAGATACGGGCTGAGGTACAGTCTGAGGTGCAGACCGAGGTCGCACAAATGAGGGAAGAGTTTGCACGGTTGAGAGAAACATTGCTGGCCAAGAGTGCAGATGCGGATCCCCAGGACGACGATACCCCGCGGGGTCGGATAAGCAGTTGCGCTTCGAAGGTACTCGCGGATCCAGTGGATCTACTTGAGGTACTGCAAGCCTTCATCTGTGCACTTAAGTTGATGCCACTCCCATTCTGTTAGAGTTGTTTCGCTAACCTATTTTAATTGTTACAAATTTGCAGGGGCCGGAGGGCTGCATCCTACAGAATCACGTAGGCGCCGGGCAGGAAGTGGTTGGACACGGCTTCGTATATCCGTCTGGGCCGGATGTCCGGGTCCACTGTGTACCTCTGCGGTTGGGTTTCGCAAAGGTACAGGTGGACATGGCCATGCCGGCCTACAACGATTCTCCGTTGCCAGTCCCAACAGAGGAACTGCTGACACTTGCTGAGGCAGTGGGCTCCTACGTACAGTGGCCCAAGAAGTGTCTTGTAATACAACCGGTAAATCCTACACATTTTAGATTACATCCTACTCAGTACACTCAACTTGCATAATCTAACATACGTGCTCATTAATTGAAGTGGCCTGCCGCGGGGCTACCAGGGGACTGCGCCCCCAGCTCGGGGCATGAGGGCCGATCTCGTGAGAACCTGGACACATCAAAGACGGCCTCGACCCCACCCAGCGCATCCACGCCTCCACCTCGGAAGAAAGCCGCCATCACCTCGCCCTTGCCTTCGAAGGTACGCGCTCAGTCCCCGGCAAAAGGCAAGGGCGGCAAAGGCAAGGGCAAAGGGCGACAGGGACTGCTGCGGACGTTCACGAACGCGCTCCCACTCCTGTCGGAGGCATCTTTGCGGAAATTGGATCGATCAACCAGAGACCTCCACGACTGGTACCTACATCGAGCTCGGCGCAGCCTGAACTTCTTAGTTCCCTACAGGCCTGGGCAGTTCCACCGTGAGCCCGGGACTATATCCGTGGCACACAAGGATCTGTTCGACCTCTACAACTGGCGGGAGCTCGATATGTCCATCATACAGACTGGAGTCCTGTGAGTTTGCTGATGCTATGTATTGCTGTTTTCTAACTCTGTTTGCTAACTCTGCATTAATGTTGCAGTTCATTTGAATACTGAGTAACTTTCTGTGAAATTAATATTAATCTCGTCCTTCGCATGCAGGTGCATGTACAGGCTAGCATCGGAGGCTGCGTGTGACAAGGTGGGTTTCCTCGACCCAGAGAAAATAAGCCTCACGATGCTAGAGCAGGACGCCGCGCACGCTGAGCAGTACATATCCAGCGCGCTGATGGCGCAGCAGGACAGGGACTTCATTCTGGTGCCGTACCACCAAAGGTTAGTGCATTTCGTACTAATTTAACTCAATCTTGTATGTTACACCTGAGATGTACTTTGAGCTAGCGGTCCTCTTTTACGTACAATGCAGGGGCCACTGGATCCTCATCGTGATCTGTCCGCCGAGGAACGAGGTGTACTACCTCCATTCGATGCGTGACAGATTATCGATGGAATATGTGCTCAAGGGGAATATGGAGGCGTAACTTATATGTTTGATTTATATTTTGACCTCACTAGCTAATGATAATACATTAACTGGCAATACTAACTGAAATGCAGGGCTTTTGATAAATATGTGTCCGCTGGAGGGAGGCATGCCGCACCGCAGGGCTCCGTACTAGCTTGGAAAGAATATGAGGTACTCACGAGACTTTTTGTTTATGCTTAATTAGTTTATGGAAACAATATATAGCTAACATGTCTTCGCATATGCAATTATCTCAGTGCCATCAGCAGCCGCAATCGTGGGAATGCGGGTTTTATGTGCTGCGCTACATGTACGACCTAGTGCGGACAAACTTTTCCCGATTCCCCCAGGTAAGCATCGATAGCTAACTCAAATTTCAAAAATGGGTGTCACGTTCTAAATTAGGATCGAAGTTAGTTAATCAGTATGCACACATGCTTGCAGATCGCCATGTCGAAAGACCAATATGAAAATGCAAAGATTATATATCTTCGACAAATCTGGGCACAATATGTCATGGAGTAAGTAGCGCCCAACCATTCAGCATGACAATTTTCTCCTTTTGGTGTACTCTGCATAGACTGTTCATATACATGTGAATAAATATATATATGTAAATAAATGTCCACATTGGTTTGCAATCTGTATTTGTCCATACATATGTGAATAAATGTGAATAACTGCCTAATGTGTCAATTTGTTCTGTGAATTTACCTTGCATCTGTACTGTATTGTGTATCCAATCTATACTGTATTGCATCTGTACTGTATATGTGAATGTACTGTATTGTGAATGCAAATAAAGTACTGTATACGTGAATGCTCTATCGGTAAATTCATCAACAACCGAGAGACTACTGTACTTTTTTCTATCGGTACAATCAAAATTAACCATTAGAAGAGTGTGACCTTTCCTGCCGGTGAACTCATACATATCCGATAGAGTACTAAGCTTTTTTCTGTCGGTAATATTGTAATTAACCGTTAGAATAGTGGTACTTTTCCAACTGCTGACGACGAGTTTTCTATCGGTACACTCCTAATATGCCGATAGAATATTATGCTTTTTTCTGTCGGTAATCTTGTAGTTAACCGTTAGAATAGTGGTACTTTTCAATCCGCTATTGACGAGTTTTCTATCGGTAAACTTTTAAGATACCGATAGAATAGTATGATATTTCCTATCGGTAAACTTATAATTAGCCGTTAGAATAGTGGTACTTCTCCAACCGCTGACGACGAGTTTTCTATCGGTACACTCCAAATATACTGATAGAATAGTATGATTTTTTCTGTCGGTAATCTTGTAATTAACCGTTAGAATAGTGGTACTTTCCCTGCCGCTGGACGTAAGACTACGACGGGTTTTCTATCGGTAGATTCATAATATGCCGATAGAATAGTGAACTTCTTCTGTCGGTTATTTACCGATAGAAAATGTCCAGTCTTGTTCTATCGTGTCTATCTCTATCGGTACAAAAACCGATAGTAGAAGGGTGTTTTTTACCGATAGAAGACTGCATTTCTGTACTAGTGACGCAATCCTTTTCACAAAAGTAATCGAGAAAGATTTCTTGTGTCAAATATATGTTGATGATATCATTTTCGGTTCTACTAATGAATCTTTTTTCAAGAGTTTGATGAGATGATGTTTAGGGAAGTCAAGATGTCAATGATTGGAAAGCTGAGCTTCTTCCTTGGACTTCAAATCAAGCAATTTAAGAATGGAACGTTTGTGAGTCAAATCAAGTATGTGAAGGACTTACTCAAGATCCTTGGAATCGAAGATGCTAAAACTCCCATGACTACAAATGGACATCTCGATATGGATGACAATGAAAAAACGATTGATTCTAAACTCTACCGATCTATGATTGATAGTTTGCTTTAGCTTACCGCATCTAGGCCCGACATCATATGTAGTGTTTGTTTGTGTTCTAGATTTCAATCATCTTCTAAGGAATGTCATTTGATTGCTATTAAAAGAATCCTTAGGTATTTGACATGCTATCCTAGCATAGGTCTTTGGTATCCAAAAAATACAAACTTTGAATTACTTGTTATTCGGATTCGGATTATATAGGTTGAAAGATAAAAAAAAGTACATCCGGTAGTTGTCAACTTTTGGTTAGATCTCTAGTCTCTTGGTCATCCAAGAAAAAAACTCAGTTGCCCTCTCAACCGCCGAAGTGGAATATGTATAGGCGGGTAGTTGTTGTGCTTAAATTTTATGGATGAAACAAATCTTGTTAGATTATAGAATTGCCTTCAAGAGGGTGCCACTCTTATGTGATAATGAAAGTACCGTAAAGATTGCAAACAATTCAGTTCAACATTCTAAGACAAAGCATATTGATATTTGGCATCACTTTATAAAAGATCTTGTGGCAAATGGAGATATAGAGATCAATCATGTAAAAACGACATGCAACTAGCAGATATTTTCACCAAACCATTAGATGCATTTAGATTTTGCATGATTAGAAGTGAATTAAATGTCGTTGTATCCGTTGTGTGTTGTCTTGTTATCCTTCTATATACCTTGGTTGTATTTTCTTAAAAAAAATGCTTGCAAATTTTCTTGAGATCTTGTTTTTGAATAAAAACAATTTCAAGCAAAAATCAACATTTCATCGAAATTTGTCACAACTCGTTTTAGCAAACTTGTAAAAAAAATTGACTCCGAAGATATTGCTCATTGCAATTTGAGTTCTCACTCCTTTTTTGTGCTTGATGATAAAGGGGGAGAGATATTTGAGATAGTTGATATTTTGAAAGATATTTGAGATAGTTGACATTTTGGAAGGTTTCTAAAGCTTCATGTGTGATTTGAACTTGTGCTTCCACTTCCCACTTCACATGTCTCTTATTTGAATCGTCATACATGTCTCTTGACTTATGTGATTAAATTTTTTGCTCAGCTCCAAAATATTATTGCATATATTAAGGGGGAGCCGAATAACCTATTTTGGGATTTATGGAGGTTGTTGTCATCAATCATAAAAAAGAGGGAGATTGTTGCATCTAGGTTTTGATGATTAATGACAATTTGGATAAATTTTGATTTAGTAGAAGGATTTGAAGTTGATATATCTTCTGTTATGGTTTCATATCGATGTATATGTTGAGGGGGAGCTCATCATATTAGTCATTTGTGTTTGCATCAAACTTGTGCTAATTATTATCATAACATGACTAATATGGATCTTGTGCTTACTTCTTATCATGTATGGATCTATATGACTGTATATTTCATCTCTTACCCTTTTGTGGTTTATCGAAAATAGTTGTCATCAAACACTAAAAAGGGAAATTGTTGAGTCAACTCCTTTGGGAGTAATTATTTTGGTGATTAATGACAACCTAACTATGAGACTAATGTGGTTTAATGAGTATATGTGTTGTAGCCTCAAAATGGATTGCGAGATGAAAGAAAGCAAGGGCATATGGAGAATGATGTTGATATGAGCTACCTTGAGCGAGGTCAAGTTGCACCGAAGATAAGATCAAAGATTAAGGATCATTTTCTAAGGATTTTATCGGTGTCGGTGTTTGGAGATTGACCAAGTTGATATGATTCTTTTTACTAGTTTGACCGTACTATTAAGAGGGGTCGAAAACTAGTAGCTTGAGTCGATCTAGTGTGGAAGTTCAAATGCATTCATATCATATTGCACTAGTGCTCATTCACCTCTTGAATTGCTAGAAAATAAGTATAGATTGTTTAAATTGGAGCTAAGATCTGAAAACTACACCTAGTTGTGGTCACACAGAGTAAACAAACTGGTTGTATCAGAACTAGAGCTGGTCGTCGTCATATCAGTACTAGAGCTAGTTGTGGTTGTATCTGACAAACTAGTCGTATCACTATTTGGAATTGGTTGTGGTTGTAGAAGTTCAAACTTGTCATACCAATACTAAAGTTGGTCGTAGTCATATTTTCACTATTCTGACCGTTCGTATGAGTGCTCAATGCGGACATTCAACCAGTAGATAGCTCAAATGCGGACATTCAATTATATTCATTTGACCACCTGTTTTCTACCAGCAGCTATCGACCACTAGTATTTTGACCAGTTTTCCAAATAAGGCTTCAACTTGATCAATCAAAACTGGTTGTGGTTTATGCTGACTGTCAGCATGCATATCCACGTGGATGCAGACGTTTGTGTTGGACATTTTGGCAGCAGGAAGGTTTTTGAATTTTCTAGAAATATCTAGGCCGATCTTTCCAACAAGCCAAAAAGTATTACAATCGGATCTCTAGATCAAAATTTATGCTTGTTTTACTGTCAGCTGCACAGATCCATGCGGACTGTCAGCATGGTGTTGCATCTAGGCCTTCTTGCCTAACCCTAATTTTGATGATTAATGAAAACAAAGTGTTCTGGACTAATCATGCTTTTGAGATTGATTGATACAGGGATCAGTTGGGAAGAAATACAAGAAGATCAAGATGAACCCAACTTAAAGTGAAGCACAAGATGCAAAAGAGCAAAAGACAAGACGCAAATCATGGAGATGCGAAAGACCTCAGGTATTTCGAGTTTTTTTATTTTACCGATCTTGGCGTTTGGAGATGATCGGTTAGGAAAATTCTTTCTAGCTTTAACCGTACTATATAAAGAGGGGTGGTGAAAGTCCTTTTTTTATCTCCAACGCAAACCGAGAAACCTAGGTCATTGCATTGCATCATTTTTGGTTGGATTTGGTTTTGAGCTTATTTGAAAAATCTGGATTTTCAGTTCAGTTTTTGACAGCAGAAGAGTATTTGCATTTTTCAGAAAGATCTAGGTAGATCTGGTTTTTGCTTCTGTTGACAAAATTGTAGCCCTTAAAATTATATTTCCAACGAGCTATTAAACACCTCTTTTGGATTTCTGGATTTAAAGTTATCTCTGTTTTTGTTCATGTTGACTGTCAGTTTGCTAAACTGACTGTCAGTTTGAATGTCAGTTTGTTTAAACTGATAATTGTCCAGAGAGGTTGTTTTTTGTGCTCAAAATTTTTGTACTAAACTGACTGTCAGTTTTTCCATACTGATTGTCAGTTGGGGTTTCGACCACAGAGATTTTAACTGAGTTTCTATTTGATTTTGGTCGTGACTGTGGTCGAACTGACTGTCAGTTTGTGTAATTGACTGTCAGTTGTGGGTTCCAGCTTTCCTTTTTCGACCACGAACGGCTAGCAAAGTTTTTGTCCGTAATTTTTGTCGGCCGTTGTGCACTAAACTGACTGTCAGTTTGGGTTGCTGATTTTCAGCCCTAGCTCCAACGGTTCATTTGCTTCTTGAGGCTATAAATAGGGGCTTTGGGCATGTGTTTCTCACAACAAGCAACAGCATTTCATATACACTCTTGAGCATTAGTTTCTTATATAAAATCTTGATCTTTTGATCAAGTCGAGTGCTTTCCGATCCACCGAGAGTTTCAGTTCTTTTGCATTTGCATATACTTAGCTTCTCGGTGCGTGTTTGGAGGTCTAGAGAAGACCTCGCTGCCTGTTACTCTTGGTGAGCGCCCTCACCTAGACGGTTCGGAGGCGTGGCCGTTGATCTATCCGTTCGGAGATTGTCGGAGAGGCTCGGCAAGTGTGTACAAGGCATCGGTGCTCGCCTTTCCGGAGTGGACAAGGAGCAACCTTAGTTGATAATACTCTTCGTGAGTATTGAGGCAAAACTCAAGTGACTTGAGTGCTTCAACGAGGATTAGTGGAGACTGGGCGAGTCTCCGATACCTCGGTAAAAACAACTGTGTTCGTTCTCTATTCTTTCTCTTTAAATATATTAAATTGCATTTGGTTCTTCTTGGTATAAAAACTTGTTTTTATTTGAAGTTTTTAAAGCCTCCTATTCACCCCCCCTCTAGTCGGCATCCTTGATCCAACACGTGGTATCAGAGTTTGGTCTCTCGATTCATTAGGCTTTACCGCCTAGAGAGAGGATGTCGTCAAGTGGAGATTTTCTTCTCGGTCATACCGGTCGTGCGCCCATCTTTGATGGAACAAACTATCCTTATTGGAAAGTGCGCATGTCGGTATTCTTAGAAGCTATGGGGCTTGATGTATGGGATATCGTTAAACTCGGCTTTACTCCTCCGGTTGATCCGGCAAGTCAGTCTGAGGACGATAGGAGAAAGTTGCATTTAAATGCCCGTGCAAAAAATGCACTCTTTGCCGGTTTATCTTTGAATGAGTTCAACAATGTGAGCAATCTCACGACTGCTCATAAGGTTTGGACTACCCTCGAAGAAATTTACGAGGGCACTACAAAGGTTAAAGAGGCAAAATTGCTAATGGTGAGGCAAAAATATGAGACATTCACCATGTCATCAACCGAGTCCGTGGATTCCATGTTTACTCGGTTAAATAACATTGTGAATGAACTCAAGGGTCTTGGTGTTGTTTTTACTGACCTTGAGCTTGTGAGAAAGATGCTTAGGGCCTTGCCGGAAAGCTTCGACACCTTGGTCACGGTTCTCACAAACTCCGATCTATCGACCACAACACCAACCGATCTTTATGGGAACCTCATCACCCATGAGATGCACAAGAAGGAGAAGAAGGAAGCAGCCGAACCCGCGGAGACGAAGAAGAAAGCTTTGCCTTCAAAGCTAATGCAAGAAACGATTCAAGCGATGGCTCCTCCGATGAAGACTTCGCACTCATGGTAAAGAACACTCAAAAACTCCTTCGCAGGTTGCATAAGAAAGGTGTCAACATTGACACACGACCAAAGGGGCAAAAGCAAAACAACTTCAAGGACATCATTTGCTATGGATGCCATGAGAAGGGACACATAGCATCAAGATGTCCAAACAAGAACAAGGCGTGGAACAAGAAGAAGAAGTTCTTCAAGAAGAAGAATGAAGAAATCAAAGAAGCCTGTTTTGGAGAGTGGATGTCCGGCGGAGAGAGCTCCGACTCCGACTCCGACAACGAAAGAAGTTGCTCCAAGAAGATGGCCGGACTAGCTCTCGGCAACATCAACACTTCAACTAGCTCATCCATTTGCCTTATGGCTAAAGGCGATGAAAAGGTACACTCTAATGATCCATCTTATGATGATTTAGTTGAAATGATAACCGAATTAAATGAAGTTTTTGGAAAAACTAAAAAGAAGTATAAGGCGTTTAAGGAAGAACATTCTTCCCTACGCGCTCAATACTCCGAGCTTAAAGAATCTTATGAATGCATGCTCATAAAAGATGTTACAAATATCTCATCTAAGGTAGATGCTTCAACTTCATGTAATTTGGATGATTCTCCCTCTAGTAGTCATCACATTCCATGTGTTTGTAATGATAACATCTTAAATGAAAATAATGAACTTAAGGCACAAGTTGAAAAACTTGGAAAAGGCTTAGAAAATTATTATAAAGGTAAAATATCTCTTGATCTAATCCTTAGTAAACAAAAATGTTCTTTTAGAAAAGAAGGATTATGATATTTTCAAAAGAAAGGAAGGAAACAAAATTCTAAAACTATATTTGTTAAAACATGCAACACATTCTGTCATAAATGCCATTAAACCGGTCATTCACATGAAGCATGTCCCTTAATGACTCATAATTATTTTGATACTTGCTATATGCTTCAAAAGTCGAGAAAAGGTTATGCTATAGCAAAGTATGTTGGTGCACCCATGTTAAATAAAAGAAAGAAATCTATTTGGGTGCCCAAAGCTTTGATTGCTAACATTGAAGGACCCAAAAAGGTTTGGGTACCTAAAAGAACTTAATTCTTTTTATGCAGGTGAACTACAAGACCGGTGGGAGGCATTGGGTGCTAGATAGCGGATGCTCCGAACACATGACCGGTAACAAGAAGTTGTTCACCTCAATAGAAGACAACTCAAGCGAGAACCAAAAGATTACCTTTGGCGACAACCGTCAAGGAAATGTGGTCGGCTTGGGTAAAATCGCAATATCAAATGATCTATCTATTTCAAATGTTTTGTTGGTCGAATCTCTGAATTTCAATTTGCTTTCCGTTGCACAAATTTGCGATTTTGGTTTTAGTTGCACATTTTCCCCAAAAGAAGTTTTGGTTGAAAGTTTAAAAGACAAATCTTTGATCTTTAAAGGCTTTCGTTTTGGAAATCTTTATTTGGTTGATTTTCATTCAAAAGATGCATCTCTTTCAACATGTCTTGTCTCTCAAACCTCAAAAGGTTGGCTATGGCATAGACGTCTCGCACATGTTGGAATGCATCAATTGAGAAAACTTTTAAAACGTGATTTGGTTGTTGGCTTAAATGATGTGAATTTTGAAAAGGACAAACCTTGTAGCGCTTGTCAAGCGGGCAAGCAAGTAGCTACTTCACATCCAACTAAGCGCATTCTATCGACTTGCAAACCTTTGGAACTCCTTCACATGGATTTATTTGGACCTTCCGAGTTCCAAAGTATCGGGGGTAGCAATTATGGTTTTGTGATTGTTGATGATTTTACTCGCTACACTTGGGTTTTCTTTATTTCCCAAAAATCTGAAACCCCCGATGTTTTCAAAAGTTTTGCAAAACGTGTTTCTACTGAATTCGAATTATCCATCAAGAAAATCCGTAGTGATCATGGTGGAGAGTTCGTTAATTCAACTTTTTTTGATTTTTGTGACTCTCTTGGAATCAAACACGAATTTTCCACATCCTACACTCCACAGCAAAATGGAGTTGTTGAAAGGAAAAATCGAACACTTATAGAAATGGCAAGGACTATGCTAAGTGAGTACGATACTCCTACTCGCTTCTGGGCTGAAGCCGTGCATACCGCTTGCTATTCTATAAATCGGCTTTATTTGCATCCTCTTCTAAACTTGACTCCTTATGAGCTTCTTGTTGGGTGCAAGCCAAATATTTCTTATTTTCGAGTGTTTGGTTGCAAATGTTATATTCTTAAGAAAAGAAATTTTGGTGGTAAATTTCAAAGAAGAGTAGATGAAGGCTTTCTAGTCGGATACTCCACCACTAGTAAAGCTTATCGTGTTTTTAATAAAAAATACAAGTTGTATTGAAGAATCGGGTGATGTCAAATTTGATGAAACTAATGGCTCACAAAAGGAGCAAGTATCTCATGAAGTTTCAGGTGAAGATCTTCAAGAAGCAATGAAGAACATAACCATTGGAGACATCAAGCCAACAGAGGAAGATCAAGAAGATGATGTCAACATTGAAAATGTTGATCAAGATGCAACATCATCTCATGTTGATCCTCCAGAACAAGGTCAAGATGAAGCAGTACAAGATGAAGAACCAAGGCAACATCAAACCATCACCAAGGATCACCCTCGAGAACAAATATTGGGTGACGTCAGTAAGGGTGTTCAAACTCGATCTCGTATTGCTGCTTTTTGTGAACATCATTCTTTTGTGTCTTCTTTAGAACCCAAACATGTAAATGAAGCTTTAAATGACCCTGATTGGGTTAATGCCATGCTGAAGAACTTAATAACTTTGCTAGAAATGAAGTTTGGACTCTAGTAGAAAGACCCAAAGATCATAATGTTATTGGTACAAAATGAGTTTTCAGAAATAAGCAAGATGAAAATGGTGTTGTAATTAGAAATAAAGCTCGTCTTGTTGCTCAAGGCTTCACTCAAGTCAAAGGATTAGACTTTGGTGAAACTTTTGCACCTGTAGCAAGACTTGAAGCTATTCACATTCATCTTGCTTATGCATCATGTTTTAATATCAAGCTTTTTCAAATGGATGTAAAAAGTGCGTTCTTAAATGGTGAAATTTCTGAACTTGTTTTTGTTGAACAACCTCCTGGTTTTGAAGATTCTAAATTTCCAAACCATGTATTTAAATTGTCGAAAGCTCTCTATGGTCTCAAACAAGCTCCTCGGGCTTGGTATGAGCGTCTTAGAGACTTTCTATTATCAAAAGGTTTTAAAATTGGGAAGGTTGACACAACTCTCTTTACAAAGAAAATTGAAAAAGGATCTGTTCATTTGTCAGATTTATGTTGATGATATTATCTTTGGATCTACTAATGAACATTTCTGTCATGAGTTTGGAGAGATGATGTCTAGGGAGTTCGAGATGTCCATGATTGGTGAGCTGAGCTTCTTCCTCGGTCTACAAATCAAACAACTCAAGAACGGGACGTTCGTGAGTCAAACAAAGTACGTGAAGGACCTGCTCAAGCGCTTTGGGATGGAAGATGCTAAATCAATCAAAACTCCCATGGCGACAAATGGACATCTGGACATGGACAAAAGCAGCAAATCGGTCGATTCTAAACTGTATAGGTCTATGATTGGTAGTCTTTTATATCTTACTGCATCTAGGCCTGATATCATGTTTAGTGTGTGCTTATGTGCTAGATTTCAATCAGATCCTAAGGAATGTCATTTAATTGCACTTAAAAGAATCCTTAGGTATTTAAAATGTTATCCCAGTTTAGGCCTTTGGTATCCGAAAGACGCAAATTTTGAATTAATTGGGTACTCTGATTCTGATTATGCTGGGTGCAAGATTGATCGTAAGAGCACATCTGGTAGCTGTCAGTTGTTGGGGAGATCCTTAGTATCATGGTCATCTAGGAAACAAAATTCTGTAGCTCTCTCCACAGCTGAAGCTGAATATGTGTCTGCAGGCAGTTGCTGTGCTCAATTATTGTGGATGAAGCAGACATTTTTGGATTATGGGATTATTTTTTATAAAGTGCCACTATTGTGTGATAATGAAAGTGCCATTAAAATTGCAAATAATCCTGTTCAACATTCTAGAACTAAGCATATTGAAATAAGGCACCACTTTATTAGAGATCATGTGGCAAAAGGTGATATTGATGTGAATTATGTAAGAACTGATATGCAACTAGCTGATATCTTCACTAAACCCCTAGATGAATCAAGATTTTGCTTTTTAAGGGGTGAACTGAACATTATTGATGTATCAAATGCTAGTTGATGTGCTAAATGTGTTGTTTGTATAAAATATTATTATTTTATTCCCTCTCTAGTCTTAGTTTGCTTCTGGTCGAAATTGACCAAACTGACAGTCAGTTCCTCTAACTGACAGTCAGTTTAGTGCTTAGGAACCTGGTCTTAGTCTCTGGTCGAAGTCATTGTCATAACTGACAGTTAGTTTCACAAACTGACAGTCAGTTACGTGCATTGGTTTTTGGTCGTAGCTCCTGGTCGTGTTCGAGTCCCCAACTGACTGTCAGTATGGTATACTGACTGTCAGTTCCATGTATTTAAGTTTGGAACTGACTGTCAGTTTATCAAATTGACTGTCAGTTGTGGGATCCCGAACCCTAAAAACCCCCGATCCTTTTCTTGTCTTCTCACCTTCTCTCGCCACCGTTGTTTCTTCTTGCGCCCCCTCGCCGTCGCCTTTGCTCCACCGCCTCGCCGTGCCTCGCCGCCGCCTCCTTGCGCCACCTTTCGTCACCGGTGAGCTCCTCACCGCCGGCGCCACCGTCCTCGACCATCTCGATCTCGTCGGCCGTAGCTCCTCTGTTCGCCGTTCTTCTTCTTTGGCTCGGTTTCTCCTTGACGTAGAGCTTCCTTGAGATCCTCCACGTCATCTTGAGCCTCCACTCCTTGGTTGTCTTGGACGTTGCTGCAGTTCTCGGGTCGATGACCTCCGGTTGCTCAGTTCAGCTGTTCAGTTCAGGTCGTTTCTCCTCTCTCCTCTGTTTTTCGGTCGTTTCTTAGAAATGTCTGATCAGCCTGGCCCTTCTCGTCGTGTGGCCCGACAGAAGAACGCGGCTAACAGCCAGCGTTCATCGGGTCAGACGTCCGAGAACCGGCCCTTGCCTCCGCCTGAGCGCATGCCCGTGGATTATTCACGTTGGCACGCGAGCCGCCTTCGCACGCTCCGCTCTGTGAACCCGTATCTGTCGCCGCGTCCCACTGGTCGCGACGCATGCGAGGTTCTCACCTGCTACACCAACCTCCATCTAGACCTGTTTACCAGTGTCTATAGCCGCGCGCCTATCTTTGCCCACCGCTCTCTGTCGTGGGGTACGATCGCCTCTCGCACAGGCATCGCTACCCTCGCAGACCTCTTCGGCACTGTAGGGATCCGCGACCTAGTCGCTGATTCCTCTTTGCATTGGGCTGAGGGGCCCATACGCCAGTTCTATTCCACTGTCTTCATATCCCCTCAGCGCGACTCCATGACCTTCATGACGGGCCTCCAAGTCTACACCGTCACGAAGGAGCAGCTGGAGTCCGCGCTCGGATTGGTGCGCCCTCCTTCTGGCCGCCAGCTCCACACCCTTCCAGATCTTGAGCGTCAGGAGGTGGCCATGCTCTATTCCGGCCCCTTCCATCTCCGTCACATCGCTGGTTTGCGCCGCGATGTTGATCTGGCCCTACGGATCCTCCGGCTCACCTTAGTTCCTATGACCGGAGATAGGGCCAGAGTGACCTATCTAGGGCTCCACGTCCTGATTTCTATCTTCCAGGAGGAGCCCTTCGATGTTGCTGATCTCATCATTAGTGAGATTCAGCACGTCCTTCTTTCCCCGCGCCGTCAGCTGATATACGCTCCGTATATCATGGCGGTGCTTCTTCATATCCGGGCCGTCGACACTGAGCTGCCACGGCCCCATCATCCTCTTCTTTTTTATCCTCCGGGCCAGGCTGATCGCCGGCTCGGTGCTCATCCTGCAGCAGCTACTGGCCCTGATTCTCCCGCATCTGATGATGATGCTGCGGGGGACTCAGAGGATGAGGCTCCAGTTCAGGAGTCTGCCCCAGCACCTGTTTCAGACCCTGGCGCCGGATCTTCTGCGGCGTCACCTACTCTGCTTCAGCAGGTTCTCCAGACCCAGCAGCAGATCCTCAGCACCCAGGCGGAGCATCACCAGATGTTGCTTCGTTTGGTTGCTCAGCAGGAGGAGATACTGCGACGTCTGCCTGCGTCCGACTCTTCGGTCCCTCGCAAGAGGGCCCGCCAGGCTGCGTCTTCTCCGAGCTCAGCTTCAGTTGCTGCTGATCCAGCTCCTGTTGCACCAGCTCCGGCTCCCGTTGCTGCTGATCCAGCTCCTGTTGCAGCTGCGACTCCTCCAGCGTCTCCAGCCGTCGACCCGTCTGCATCTCCAGATGGCTTCGGAGATACAGACATCATAGGATTTTCTTCAGATGATGAGCATTAGGCTCTGATATGTGTTTTTGCCTCCCTTTTTGTGCTTGATGCCAAAGGGGGAGAAGTATTTTGGATGTTAGAGTCTGTTTATGTCTTATGTCTTTTGATGTATTGAACAGATGGTCTTTTCATATATATATGGAGATGTTTTTCTTGATTATCAGATATGTCTGTATGTGATATGTTTATCTGTGTAGCTCTGATATGTGATTGTAGCTCTAATATGATTTGGATGAAGTTCTTGAGCTCTAATACATTGATATATATGATGTTTTGATGTGCATGTATATGATGTTTTGATGTGCATGCTCTGATATGACTTGTGGATATTTGCACATCTGTGACTTGCTTATGTATGAGATGCCCTGATGTGTATGTATTGGTTTATGCTCTGTTATGATGAGATTCATACACTCAGGGGGAGCTATTTCATTTATTTTGGAACACTTGTCATCAATCATCAAAAAGGGGGAGATTGTTGCATCTAGGCCTTCTTGCCTAACCCTAATTTTGATGATTAATGAAAACAAAGTGTTCTGGACTAATCGTGCTTTTGAGATTGATTGATACAGGGATCAGTTGGGAAGAAATACAAGAAGATCAAGATGAACCCAACTTAAAATGAAGCACAAGATGCAGAAGAGCAAAACACAAGACGCAAATCATGGAGATGCGAAAGACAGAGATTTTAACTGAGTTTCTATTTGATTTTGGTCGTGACTGTGGTCGAACTGACTGTCAGTTTGTGTAACTGACTGTCAGTTGTGGGTTCCAGCTTTCCTTTTTCGACCACGAACGGCTAGCAAAGTTTTCGTCCGTAATTTTTGTCGGCCGTTGTGCACTAAACTGACTGTCAGTTAGGCAAACTGACTGTCAGTTTGGGTTGCTGATTTTCAGCTCTAGCTCCAACGGTTCATTTGCTTCTTGAGGCTATAAATAGGGGCTTTGGGCATGTGTTTCTCACAACAAGCAACAGCATTTCATATACACTCTTGAGCATTAGTTTCTTATATAAAATCTTGATCTTTTGATCAAGTCGAGTGCTTTCCGATCCACCGAGAGTTTCAGTTCTTTTGCATTTGCATATACTTAACTTCTCGGTGCGTGTTTGGAGGTCTAGAGAAGACCTCGCTGCCTGTTACTCTTGGTGAGCGCCCTCACCTAGACGGTTCGGAGGCGTGGCCGTTGATCTCTCCGTTCGGAGATTGTCGGAGAGGCTCGGCAAGTGTGTACAAGGCATCGGTGCTCGCCTTTCCGGAGTGGACAAGGAGCAACCTTAGTTGATAATACTCTTCGTGAGTATTGAGGCAAAACTCAAGTGACTTGAGTGCTTCAACGAGGATTAGTGGAGACTGGGCGAGTCTCCGATACCTTGGTAAAAACAACTGTGTTCGTTCTCTATTCTTTCTCTTTAAATACATTAAATTGCATTTGGTTCTTCTTGGTATAAAAACTTGTTTTTATTTGAAGTTTTTAAAGCCTCCTATTCCACCCCTCTCTAGTCGGCATCCTTGATCCAACACATGGGACATTGACAGTCAACATGAATGTCAGCATAGTGACACTGTGATACGGGGTGCCCGATCTTCACGACGTAGGATCGTTGATAACTCGTTGATTCGTGTAACCTGACGAACCGATGGCGCCAACCACTGTCAATACAGCAACCTGCGACAAAAGAATTCGCCCAACCACACGCTTTGATCGTTGTCTACTTGACCACGCAAAAGTAGACGCACTGTTCCTACAATCAACGAAGAAATTACAAGAACAATGGTAAAGAGAGTAACTCTCAATTCTAAGCGGTGGCTTATGAGCACAAACCCTAGAACAAGAGCAAAAGCTTCTCTGAAAATATTTGTGTATTCAATTCGTGGTTCTCAAAACTATGACCATGCATCTCTTTTATAGAGGGTGGTATTTACAAAAGATAGAATGTTTAAAACCAGAATTCTAAACTAATTTGAAACAGAATAGAATCCTAACAAACTATAAAAAGAAAATCCCGAGCTACTTTTCACGGATCCGAACAGGACTCTTCCCCCTCGTGCACTTGTCATTATTTTGGGTCTCCTGGTTGCATACGATGTCGGAATTTGATGATTCTTGATGTGTTGGAAAGATCTTTCGATTAGCTTTCCAACAAGTGCTCACATGACCTACTTGGACATTTGTACTAAAATTGAAGCTTGGTTGAAGTTGCTGAACAATTATGCTTGATCGGTAGACTGGATGGTCCTCAGGTTGCGACCATGTGTCTTCAGGCTTGATCGGCTGCGACCATGAGGGATGCTGTGACCTCGAGCCTTTCTGGTCGAGCATAGAGTTATTCTGATTGAGAGCAAAGTTCTTCTGGTCGATCACTGATGCGAAGGATGTCGTCATCATACTCCCCTTCTTGAAAAGGACTCGTCCTCGAGTCCGACAGTGTAGTGCCAAAGGACGGAGAAAGGTCCGAAACGTTGAATGTGGTGGAAAGGATGTCCTCATCAAGGCTCCAGGGATGAGGTCAATATTTTTTTTGGCTTTTTGGTGTATAAGCTGAAAACGCATCTAAACTAAGGGATAAATAATCCTACCGTGTAAACCAAAGCTCTGATACCAAGATGATACGGGGTGCCCGATTTTCACGACGTAGGATCGTTGATAACTCGTTGATTCGTGTAACCTGACGAACCGATGGCGCCAACCACTGTCAATACAGCAACCTGCGACAAAAGAATTCGCCCAACCACACGCTTTGATCGTTGTCTACTTGACCACGCAAAAGTAGACGCACTGTTCCTGCAATCAACGAAGAAATTACAAGAACAATGGTAAAGAGAGTAACTCTCAATTCTAGGCGGTGGCTTATGAGCACAAACCCTAGAACAAGAGCAAAAGTTTCTCTGAAAATATTTGTGTATTCAATTCGTGGTTCTCAAAACTATGACCATGCCTCTCTTTTATAGAGGGTGGTATTTACAAAAGATAGAATGTTTAGAACCAGAATTCTAAACTAATTTGAAACAGAATAGAATCCTAACAAACTATAAAAAGAAAATCCCGAGCTACTTTTCACGGATCCGAACAGGACTCTTCCCCCTCGTTCACTTGCCATTTTTTTGGGTCTTCTGGTTGCATACGATGTCAGAATTTGATGATTCTTGATGCGTTGGAAAGCTCTTTCGATTACCTTTCCAACAAGTGCTCACACGACCTACTTGGACATTTGTGCTAAAATTGACGCTTGGTTGAAGTCACTGAACAATTATGCTTGATCGGCAGACTGGATGGTCCTCAAGTTGCGACCATGTGTCTTCAGGCTTGATCGGCTGCGACCATGAGGGATGCTGTGACCTCGAGCCTTTCTGGTCGAGCACAGAGTTCTTCTGATTGAGAGCAAAGTTCTTCTGGTCGATCACTGATGCGAAGGATGTCCTCATCACACTGACTGTCAGCATGAATGTCAGCATGAATGCCAGCGTGTGTGTGGACATTTCTCCAGAGACGCATGTTTTTGAGCCAAAATGTTTTTATGTTGACTGTCAGCATCAAAATACTGACTGTCAACACACGTGTTGACAAAAATTTCAACAACTTCTGACCGTGTCATAACTAGCTGTTAGAGGTCGATGCTGACTGTCAGTCTTTGATGCTGACTGTAAGCATGTACTAATTTTTTCCCTGCACGACCATAACGGCTAGTTGAGTGTTGTGGGCTATATATATATATATATATGAGTTATGAGCATGTTTTTGTTGTCTCTCTAAGTTAGAATTTGATACACACTTGAGCCCAAGTATTCTTGTATCCAAGACTTGATCTTTTGATCAAAAAGGGATTTATTGAGTTTGTGAGAGATCCTCCGAGAAGAACCATTTGCACTATTTGCATCATTAAATTTTCTCAGTGATTGTTGGCAGTCAAGAAAAGATCTGTTGAAAGGGATCTAGGATATCGACTAGAGGGGGGTGAATAGGCGATTTTAAATAATTAACAATTAATCAAGAAATTAATAGTAAATGAGAGCAAATAACTAACACAAGAAGAACAGTGAACAATTTTAACACAAGGATATATCCCGTGGTCTCGATGATTTGCCGATCACCCCTAATCCACGTTGAGGCAAATTCAAATCTCTAACCGCTCCTCTATCTAGTCAACCTTCTCTCGAGAAGTGACCTAGATCTCGAGCCAGATTAGTGTGATGAGTTATCCAACCTCGATTTCACTAAAGATGCATTTTACCGCTCCGGCAAGGCGTGCTTGACCCTTCACAAGATGTTTTGAGGCTTCTCCACAATCTTCCTTGAAGAGCTCTCCAAAACCTTTTCTCGAGCCGTCTAGGAGCCGAAAAACTCCAAGAGTAACAAGCCGGTGATGATCACTTAACCTTCTTCTAGTGCCACAAGATTGATTTAGTGATCTAAATGCAATGCACTAGAAGATCTCAAATGCACACTCTCTCAAAATCAAGAATTAGAACTCTAGAGTGTATGAACCTTTCTTATGCTCTCAAGGATGATGACAATGTTCACAAATATGCCAAAAGTTATGAACAAGGCCGTGCATGGGAGTATATATACCCCCCACAATAAATATAGCCGTTACAGGCCGTTAGGAGAAAAATATCACTTGGCGGTCAGATCGCAGGTATAAGCCCGGTCAGACTGCCGCAATTGCAACGGCATAAAACAGGCGCAATAAATGCTCAACTGCCCTTGTCAGGCACACTCACGGTTAGACCGGACCCAATTGCGGTCAGACCGTGAAACTGTCTAGAGACGACATAGTTTCTGGACACGTTATAAGGTCAGGCCGAAAAATATGGACAGACTGGCCATACGGTCAGACCGTAGTTCAAAAACACGGTCAGACCGTCATGACACAATACATCAGAAAGATAGGACATGAAGTACCAGGAGACTGACCTAGGTTTTTACCTATGGACAGACCGACCTTTTAAAGGAGTACACTAGACTTTGACATAACGTCGGTCAGTCCGAAACCCTATTCGGTCAGTCCGTCTATTCGGTCAGACCGGTCTAATAAACTGTCAGACCGACTGAGACAGAGTTTGGTAGAAATGAGTTGAAACAAGCATTTTCAAAGTATATGGCCTTCTAGTATGCAATGTAAGTTGATTTTATGATTTGTGGCACATAGATGAAGTATTTGGTGATACACCACATGCTCCTCTTAATAGTACGGCGACTATCCTAAAATCCGGTTAAAATTCTTCTCTAATCACCTTAGACTGGTAAAATGGAAAAAGATCATATCCCGTACCTTAGCCTCTTTGAACAATGTCCTTTCTTCATCATGAGGCTCTTTCTTTGTCTTTCATTAACCTGTCTTTTGAGTTTGTTCTTGACACAACTTAGCAGGTATCGTTAGTACAACATTTGTAATTGTCATTAATTACTAAAACACTCTTTAGGGGCCTAGAAGCTACATCTGTGACACCTCATTTAATATCCCTAGCAAGATCATTGTGTCTTTAAGCATACAAGTTATATTCATAAAAGATTAGCCTCATTTCTTGACTTATAGCATTTATGAGAGACCACGAGTGCTTAGTGCAGATCACCCATCATTGTGCAAGCTAGTGCTAGAGTGTGGGTATTCATTTGCATCATTTGAGTTTCTAACACTTGATTTATTCAAGTGAAGGTGTACGACTTATTACTCTTGACGATCGCCACGCCTAGACGATTGTTGGAGGAGAGTCATGATCTTTTCGTTGGAGTTTGTCGGAGAGACTGACAAAGACTTGTGAAAGGCATTGATGCTCGCCTATTCGGAGTAGAGAAGGAGCATCCCGAGTGGAAATATCCTTCGTGGATATAGAAGCGAGGCTCACACATGAGCATTTCAACAAGGAGTAGGGGAGACCGGGCGAGTCTCCGAGACCTCGATAAAAATTGTTGTGTCACTTGGTTTCTCCCTTGCACACTTTATATTTGTCTTAACTTATTTGCTTCCGCTTATTCTTGTTGCATACTGTATTTCATCTTCTATCTTGTTGAATGCGACTTGATCTTAGATAGTTTTAGACCCTTTTGTGAAAACTTGGTTTTCTTTCATATCTTGCAAAATTTGTTTTAGTTGAAAAGATTTTGAAGCCTCCTATTCACCCCTTCTAGTCAGTATCCTTGATCCTACATCACGATCATATAAGAAAGGACTCTTAAATATCACTTGACAAATATCAATGGGAGCATCGCATTGAATCTCATCAATATAATGAGAAGAGATTGCAAATCGTAGAGTACACTGTCTCTTGATTTGCTGGCTCACATCGGACATGAACCATCCCAAAGTATATGGTCGAGAAGAGATTGCAAACCGTAGAGTACACTGTCTTCTGCCCCAGGCGTTGCACCAACCCGGTGGAGACCAAATTCTTCTGGCTCTTGGGATCGAAAATAGCCGCTATAATCTCGTGCTTCACTTGTATGTTAATGGTAAATAAATCCTCCATCGGGTTATGGTTTCCGAGCCTGTCTCCTTCGGCATTGCCATCAAAGATAGGGTCGTGTCCACCTTTTTGACCAAATTTAAGTGGACGGTCTTCTCCATCGGTGGAGTCGAGGTCGTCGTGGTTGCTCATTTGCCTGGTACATTCTTCGTGGTACTCTCTGGTCGAAACTCGAGAAGAAGTTTATAACACTTCTCCTTCGTGTGATCTGCAACCTAACAATGCTCGCAAGTAACACTCATACTAGATTTGGGTGTAACTTTTTGGAGGCTTGTCTTCTCCTTTGACATGGTTGAAATCTCCTTCACGGTCTTGTCACCGCGTGACTTATTCCTTTTCTCAATTGCCATAGCTGTTGTACTCAGGTCAAGATGTCGTGGACGCCAAACAGACTCAACTCTGTGCTGATCGTCCTGTGTAGTCCGGACGTGTATTTCCTAAACGTCTGGGGGTTGGAGAGTGATATTCCTATGACAATTGCTTGCGTCCGAAACTCTGTGGTGTAGTCTTGAATAGACTGGTCGCGTCGTGGACACAACCGATGCCAACAGTCCCACCTCTCTTTGAGGTAGCCCATCAGGTAGAACTCTTGTCAGAGGAACTGCTTGAATTGGCCCTAAGTGAGGTAGTTGGCTTCCCCAATGCAACTTGTACCTTCCACCACAATTTGGTGTGGTCCTTCATCTCAAAGGTGCGAACTTTACCTTCTTTGCACCACTGAAACCTCGAAGGTCAAAGTAGGTCTCAACCTGGTCGATCCATGAATCCAGTGTGTCGGCATTGATCCCCCCATCATACATGGGTATGTCAACCTTAGCTTCGACCTTAAAAGGTCCGTCAGCTAGGGAAGATGACTTGGCGTTGTCGTCGGTGTCAAGCTCATCCGCGTCGTCGTCTACCCGTCTACGAGAGCTACCCTCTGATCCCATGTCAGGCGTCATCTTCGCCTTAGAGGCATCAACTTCAAGATGCGAGATCATGGACTACTGCTTTATCCAGGCAAGCACGATGTCCATATTGGAGGAGAGTTTGGCCACCTGATCGGCCAAATTAGCTTGAGCAAAGACTTCTTCAGACATTGTCAGAGACGTTGTTGTTGGTGCCGTCGAAAATTTTGTCGGAAAGAAGTAAGTTCTTGTGGAAACTCGCCAGAATCTTTGTGGCCGGTGCGGGTCTTCACTATCCACAGGATAGGACAGTGCTCTGATACCAACTTTATCTGATTTGGATATGGGAGAGTGGAATGTACTGTGAAGACAAAACACTCAGACACTCACAATTGATCGTAGCTAAGAGTTAGCAGAAATACTTCTCTTATTATGAGAAAGATTCTTCATACAACTTGTACACACCTTGCTAGAAATAAAACTAACTCCAAACTCAGATATTAATATAATTACAATATAGGTATTTAAAGACTATCTACTAAGCCATGACTGGTCCAACTGCAAAGTTCCTGGCAGTGAGCTTGCAAGTTCTCAACTGCAACCTTATGACTCGGTCTAAGTTGCACGTTCCTCGAGAAGTGCGCTCGTCCACTGGCAGTCTTTATGACTCATGCTTCCAACAATCTTGTCTTGACTATCGACCATCGACCAAGTCTGGTCGATTCAATATGACCATCGACTAGTTTTTATTAGTCCGAGATCGTCCCAGATCAAATCTTCACAGTGAGCACATAACCTCTAAATACACTTGATATATTTATTTCGAATGACAAACTTAAGCAAATAACAAAGTAATTAACAATGCCTATTTTTGTTATACTTTGAACCATCTTTCCTAAAAGGAGCAAACATAAACCTTACACCTGACAACCTCATCAGCTGTACAATTAGTGAGATTTCCAATCCTCCACTGTCATTTAGCATAACAAAGGCAAATGAATGAACTTTGGAAGTATGAATATATCTAGAAGAGTACCATGACATTTATTTAGGTTCCACATGCCTGTGCGAAGTGACCTACATTTTTTGGACTTAAGAAAATAGTTCATATTCTGACACTATTATTAACAGAAGTAAGATATGGGGGGAAGACTCTTTCGCACACATCATAACATGTGTTTACCTTCACTGTTGATTGCTTCTTTTAGGAAAATAACATAAGCATTCTTTCTTTATTACTTCGGACACATCACAAATATAAGAGTATATATTACAGAAGACCAAAAAATTATTGTTTACCTTTACTGTTTCCTATAAAAATATTTTCTTATATAGGGTCCAATCTCTATGGAAAAGTGTTATGCCCTTTGTTCTTATAATTGTTGATAAGAAGTAAACGAATATTCAAAACCTGAGCTGATAATCATAATCAAATTAGAATAAGTTTGTCATTGGAAAATTGGCTGGCATTCAAGCTCATCAATAGATCAATGCAGCAATGTCATATGCAAATATGAATTTGGAAGTAGAATGCACTAAGATTGAGGAAACAATAATAATAATAATGCATTTCAATGTTAACAGTAGAGGTTCCCCTAAATTAACCAAAAAAATTGCTTCGCTAGTAATTGGTTATTTTTGTGTTACTGCTGCTGCCAACTAGTAAATGCAAAGTTCTGTTTCTTGCAGATCTTGAGCTAGCTGGTGAACAAGATCAGGAGGAAACAATAAACTAGTCGATTCTGTGCCAGTTCTTCGGTGCCTAACCGTAAGTGTACTTGTAGGCTTTCACATTAATTCTTGCTATAGTTCTTCATAATTGAGGTACATGTTGTGTCATCAATCTCTATCTATGTGTTTTGAAAAAAACATAAGACAATGTTTTGGTTATATATCAGCTTTTTGTTCTAAGTCTCAGTGGAAATATTGTAGTTGATATTTGAAATGTTACCTGTTTGATGCATGTGTAGGTATTTCTTTTTTTGATGTATGTGTTGGTATTTCTGTTGTTTGATGTGTATCACCTTTTTGGTTATATATCAACTTTTTGTTTCATTATCATACTAGTCCAATCCAACGACAGATATTATAAATGCAACTAAATAAATAACCAAAGACCTCTTGAGCACTTCAATTTGCAATCTTTCTAATCTAATGGTAAAAAAAGTGATGGTATATAATGTAGGCCATTTTTGAGTGATTGCCTACAATTGGCTTCATCTAGTTCATTTTCCCCCCATTTTTGGCCAATGATGAAACACATTCAAGTAATAATGCACCGCATTGCTTGTAGGCCCACATCTGCAAAATTGACAATGATTGCATTGTGCTCAACCAAACCTGACCGAAATGCATCCATCGTTAGTTTACAGATGTAGGCTTCTCATATGTGACAGGTGCAAATGACTTCCAAATTAGAATGCATCGCCGAGGTCTATATTTGTGTTAATTGTTCTATACTAACCATGACTACAAATTTCAATAATGCAATTTACCCTTATAGTATAGTGCCATACGTTACATTCTGTTGGTTTTCCATCCAAAAATGGCTTATGATTAATTGCTCATGCTATTCAATGACTTAGCTTTTAAGCTTATTACCTGTTAATACATGTATGATTTTTTCATTTTCTTGAAGAGTGCCAAAATTTTTTCAATGCACTTTAATAGATGGATGCAATGAGTAGATGACGCTTGCTTATTACAAAAGTTGTTGCCCTTATCACTGCGGCATACATTCTTTTCATAGTACGCCTTAGAAGGCGGCGAAATCGTGCACCCGTAGTGACCTATGGATCTCTACTTCAAAGAGACTTAGACTTTATTGCGTAGGATTTACGAAAGTGATGACAAATATTGCATAGAGATGTTACGGCTAAGAAAGGCCCCATTTTTTCATTTATGTACCTTGCTAAGGAAGAGGGAATTGTTGCGAGATAGCTTCTATAGTTCAGTAGAGAAGTAGGTGGTAATGTTTCTTCATGTTGTTGGCCACAACCAAAGATTTAGGATGATGAAGGTTAACTTTTGAAGATCAATTGAAACAGTTAGTCGATACTTTAGGGAGGTGCTTTATGCTATTGGAGAGTTACGACATGAGATGATTATGTTGTTTCTAGGCTCTTAATCTTGATTTTGATGATAAATGACAACAAATATCTTAGACTAATTTATTTGCCTTAAGTATAATCAATAAGATTAGGTGAAAAGAAGAAATGTCAAATGGGAGTCGCAAGGTCGCAGTGTCGCCCGAGGTCGCAGTCCGAGGACGCAAGCCAAAGCCGCAAGTGTAATATCGCCAAGAAGGAAGCTGCAAAGACCTAAGGTAAGTGCTTGTTTATTGTACCGGTCTCGAAGTTTGGAGTTTGACCGGGTTTTATAAGAAATTCTTTCTTAGTTTAACTGTACTATTAAGAGGGTTGCAAAATCTCTTTTAGTTCCGACAAAAACTGAGAAACTTTTAGGTCATTTGTTGCATTTGTATTCATTTATATTCTTGGTCAAAATATGAGAAATATATAGATTTCAAAGGGGGGTTGAAATTGTTTTTTAGTACTGTTCATTTGACTAGATACTATTCATACGACTACGTACTGTTCATTTTGACCAGATACTATTTGTATGACCATAGGTCACTCGAGTACTGTTCATTCGACCAATAACACTGTTCATTCGACCAGTAATACTGTTCACTCGACCAGAGGTTCCAACGGGTATTTACTAGCCATTAGAGGTCGAAGCTGGCTGTTAGCTGGCCTGATTTCTTTCCTTTTCGACCACAATGGCTAGCTAAGATGTTGGGCTATAAATATAGGTGTTTTGAGCAGTATTTACACAGATCTCAAGCTATATTCTCATACACACCTTTGAGCATCTTTTCTATACAGTTTGAGTAGTTTTTAAAATACTTTTGAGCATATTTTTGCTATTGTTTTTGAGCAGTTTTTAAAATAATTTTGAGCAGATTTTTGCTACTGTTTTGAGCAGTTTTTATAAACAGTTTTGAACAGTTTTTGAAAAATAGTTTTGAGCATATTTCTAAATACCATTGGAGCAGATTTTTATACATCTTTTAAGTTGTTTTTCTAAACATTTTCGAACAGTTTTTCAGTAGTTTTTCTAAACATCCTTGAGCAGTTTTTCCTACATATCTCTGAGTATACACTTGAGCCCAAGTGATAAAATCTTGATCTTTTGATCAAGTATCATTTATTGTGATTGAGAGAGATCTTCTGAGAGCATTCATTTGCATCATTAGCATCCTTAGATATTTCTCGGTATTTGTTGGGGGTCAAGAGAAGATCTTGCAACTATTACTCTTGGTGAACACCCCCACCTAGACGGTTTGGAGGTGTGGCCGTTGACCTCTCCATTAACGAATATTGTCGGAGAGGCTCGGCATATTTTGTGAAAGGCATCGGTGCTCGTCTATCCGGAGTGGAGAAGGAGCAACCTTAGTGAAAAATATCCTTCGTGGATATTGAATCAAGGCTCATTTATTTGAGTGCTTCAACGAGGAGTAGGGGAGACTGGGCGAGTCTCCGAGACCTCGGGATAAATCTTCGTGTTTGTCTTTTCTCCCTCTTTCTTTTTAATTGTGCAAAATAATTTTTCAATTATCTTGGTTCTTTCTCTTTGCAAAAGTTGTTTAATTTGAAAAATTTTAAAGCCTCTTATTTACCCCTCCTCTAGTCGGCATTCTCGATCCTATAGATTAAATCCCCATTCAGTGATACACACATCAAGATTACTAATAGCTCGAGATGGTTCCCTTATTTTAAGGTAAACCAAGTACTAAACCATTTAGATTAGCCAAAACTTACATTTACCTCTTACCAACAGTTCTTATAATTATTCTATAGGATTGTATAGGTATGATCGATGGTACACATATCCATGCTAGAGTACCAAAAGAGACTGTGGTTGTATTTAGAGGTAGGAAGCACTACCCGATGCATAATGTCATGGTTGATGTGGATTTTTACTTCAGGTTCACCTATGTATTAGCTGGTTGGGAGGGGTCAGCTCATGACGCCCTGATACTTGCCGATGCTTTGCAGCGGCACGATGGATTAAGGGTTCCACCAGGTAAAGTTTCTCATAAAAAATCATGAAATATTGACTACTAAATGAGTAGTGCGTACTAATGATAAATAACTTATTTTTATATTATATTTCTCATTTATTAGGCAAGTTCATCTAGTTGACGCTGGATATACAGTTCGACCAGGTTTCCTTCCACCATACAGGGTAGTTCAATATCACCTGCAGGAGTATGGTGGAAGGAATTACCCCTGTGATTGCGAGGAGTTATTCAACTCGAGACACTCCTCCTTGTGGGTCACTATCGAGTGGGCTTTTGGGGCCCTGAAGAGCATGTTTCGTATCTTAGACAACAAATCTTTCCACACATACAGGACACAGGTGAAACTAGTGCTAGCTTGTTGCAGTCTCCACAACTGGATCATTTCTCATCGGCCAGATGAGTTCATTCCATCGAAGGAAGGCTGGACTCACACCCTTGATGTGGTAGCAATACAGTTTGAGGTTGTCGTCGACAACACTGCTTGGGCACAAATAAGGGATGACATGGCTAAAGAGATGTGGGAAATAGAGGATCCTCTCGATTGTAGATTACTCATTTTGGTTGTGTCTAGACTTGTTGGTTTTATTTTTCATTTGTAACAATGGTTGTTATTTATATTTCGTATTTGTCACATATTCGGCACTACTGTTTATTTAATTCAATTATGAGGAATATTCTTATCATGATTATTCTTGTCTTCCAATATTATTGTTGAGTATGAATAAATGCCATTTGTCCAATGTGATTGTTTCAACTACAATATGATTTCACTTTCCGTTTATTTGTTATTTTCATGATAATTTGTTTCAGTTGCTTGTCACCGTACCTTATATTGTTCTCAAATGTTTCATACTGCTTGCAAGCATGTTTTTATCACTGTGTACTAACTTATGTTCTTTTCCTAATTTAGGTTATGGATGAGTGTAGTGCCGAGGGTGGTGTGGGGGGGGGGGGTTAGGGGTGGTACCAGTTGGAATAGACCTTCAATGCCTTGGACAAATTCCATGTCAGGGTTTGTCCTACTGTGCATGAGTGAGTTAGTAGTCTCTGATGTTAAGACTGACAAGGGCTTCAAGGAGGTCCATCTAAACCAGGTTGTTAGGTCTTTGTTAGATTTCAGTGGGATTGAGGTGACATCAATACAAGTGTACAACACTTGCATAAGTGGCATCAGAGGTGGGTGATGATATGTAAATTTAGGGAGCTTAGTAGGGCATTGTGGGAGACGCTAACCACAACATAGTGTTAAAAAATGAGTAATACAAAGGTCACGCCAAGGTTTGACCATATCATTTAATAATGCATTCATAGTAAATGTATGTGTAGATAGATTTGATCATTTCCCTCTGATGTTTTGTAGGACCATCCTACAAATGTTGACTTTCTGAATAAGCCAATAGAGAATTACACTGAGATGTTGACTATCTTTGGGAGTGGACATGCTACAGGGAGGTTTGCTATGGGCTCAAATGAGGTCTTAGGCACACCCCTTACCTTTTCCCAAATCTGAGGTAGATGAGACCTCTGGGGATGCTGATCTTGATGCTATGGCGGGGGAGACAGCACGCCATAAACCTGTTGTATCCAAGGGAAAAGATGCTACAAGCTCCTCAGGGAAGAGGAAGAGGCCCTCATTGTCAGATGAGGAGTTAAGCATTGATGGCCAACATGACAGAGGCGGTATGTGATGTTGCACAAGCCATATGCGACAAAATCCTACAAAAAGTCCATCTTGAGTTGTATTCAGCTGTCATGGGCACACCTGGCTTCAGTGAGGAGACTTTGCTTGTAGCCTTCACGAACTTTTTGAACAACAAGGTACAAGGTATAGCATTTGCGGCTATGTTTGAGCAGTACCGTGTGTTTTGGCTTAAGACTTTCCTAGTCAAGCACCACCACATATAAGTTCGTGTTGTTCATCTTATGGTATATTTTGTTAAGTGGTGATATATGGACACCCCCTAACTTGCACATATTTATGTTTTGGGTACTAACTATGGTATGTGTTTGAGAGGTTATGCATGTAGTGACCTCTAAGACAAATTTACTCTGTTTTCTTTATATATATTTGTCTTGACAACATACTTTTAAATGAATATCAATTAAAGGTTCTTAGGCTTGCGATAGAGCTTGTTAGGTTGAACCAACATTTCTTAATGAACCTTCTTTTCCATAATTTGCATATTTAGTTCATAGTTAGCTAAGAGATGAACCATTGCAAGGATTACTTCAAAGTTAGTAGAGCCACACATACTTTAAGATTTGCGATTCTTTTGGGGTTTAGCTTAAATTGAGCTAATCTGTGAGTTTCAATTGTTTATTTGTAAAGATCCTAATATAATTAGCACAACTGTTGGTGATGGAGTGACCTGAGCTTACTGCAGCTCTATGTTACCCTCAGGACTGATTTAAAAGTTTTTGTGGTTTATCTACGGTCAAGTGGCTGTAGTTTCTCTGTTTCTACTTTTCTTTTAAGTGAATTATTTATCTGAGATTGAAATGAAGATATGATTCTTTGTTGATTATGAAGCCTATTGCTTTATGCTAGACTATGTTGTGTCGTGCCATCCTATGAGTTGATTGCTTATATAGTATTATCATTTTTGTTATGCAATCCAACTCAGTGATTTCTTGATTTGTTGTATGAGTGATTATAACCCTGAGTGTTGCATCCTTTTTTGTAGAGCTGAATAGTTATTTGTAAAAATCTCTCTTGTGTTGCTCTAGAGATAACTGTCTAATTTGTGAGCCTACCTGTGAGCTCTGTGAGGGGCTGCTGGTGATCTTTCATCTACTGTTGACCAATTTTGAAAATTCATTTTTTGGATATGGAATCGTACTATAGGTATGCTTGAAATGCATTAACTTGTATTCAACACTATCCAAACCACACTCAATTAGTATCCGAACTATATCAAATTATTATACATCAAACCCAATTACTATCCGAACCACACCAAATTACTATCCACACCAAACTCAATTACTATCTGAACCACACCAAATTACTATCCACACCAAACTCAATTACTATCTACACCACACTAAATTACTATCCAAACTACACTCAATTACTATGTACACCAAACCCAATTACTATATAAATCACACTCAATTACTATCCACACAACACTCAATTACAATTCGAACCACACCTAATTACTATCCATACCAAACCCAATTATTATCCAAACCACACTCAATTACTATCCACACCACAGTCAATTATTACAAAAACCACAAATAATTACTGTCTAAAACACAAACAATTAGTATCCGAACCACAATTAATTACTATATCTTATACGGATCAATCTATGTCTCATACAGAACACACTGTAAATATATATATATTACATAAATTATCCTACAACCCACTATTATAATTTGATCTTAATTCTTATAAATATTTTGTAAGAAAATTTAAATATGCAGTCTCTATTATTACCTCGTTGCGCTACACAGACGAACCAGGTCAACCTAAATGGTTCTCGCCGCCGTGTCGCGGAGCGCGACGTGTTGGCCTCTGCCTCTCTTATCGCCTTCGAACCGCTCAATCTAGCACCATCCCCGGTGGCATCCTCGTAATTACGCCCCCCAATACTTTCACCTCCCTCAAATGCCCCTTGTCTATTTCTGGACACTTACTGGTCACATCTCACAACCCGATAAAAACTCATCAACTACTGCTTGTTGTTCGGAATTTGCATTCGGATTTTTGTCTGCTTGGAGTTTATCGCTGCCCGTTAACGGGGGTGGGTATTATTGTAATTCGTCCCAACAGATACCTTTTACATAACCCACCAGAACATCACCCCTCTCGGAAAAGAAAAAAAAGGAAAAGGGCAAAGCAAACGCACATACAGGCACAGTGATACGAGCACACGTACGAGCCCAATCGCGCACACGCGTACACAAGGCACGTACGCGCGTCCACACGCGCGCCAAGGTGAGCTTCGACCACGTACGTCTGCCGGCGGATATGAGAAGGTGCTCGCACTGCAGCAACAACGGCCACAACGCGCGCACGTGCCCCGGCCGCGCGGGCGGCAGCGGAGCTGGTAGTGGAGGAGGAGGTGGGGTGAGGCTGTTCGGCGTGCGGCTGACATCGGAGCCGGAGGCGGCGTTGAAGAAAAGCGCGAGCATGAGCTGCATCGCGTCGTCGTTGGGGCCTGGTTCCGGGGGCTCGTCGCCGGCGGCGGGGGGAGGAGGAGGTGGAGGAGCAGCAGGCGGGGCGGGGTACGTGTCCGACGACCCCACGCACGCGTCATGCTCGACGAATTGCCGCGCCGAGCGGAAGAAAGGTGGGGTTTTGTTTGTTTATTTATTTTTTGCCATTGTCTTTGTTTGCGTGTGATTTGCTCATGTTGTTGGATGAAATGCTGCGCGGAGCACAAGAAAGGTGGGATTTTTTCCCTCTCTAAATTTGCTTCTTTGTGAATAACGCAAGAAGAAAGGTGGCGCTTTTTTTTCCTTCCCCCCTTTGTTTTTTGGTGTGTCTCCTCACTGGGCACGTGAAGAAAGGTAGGACAAATTTTCTTCTTGTTGTTTTTTTTTCTTCTGCAGTAAGATGAAGAAAGATAGGACTTTTCTGCCATTTCCCCCCTTTTTTAATTCCGATTGCTGTAGATCCTCTGTTTTTTATACAGGGATCGAAGCAGTAAGTACGAATTTTTTTTGTGTGTGTGTGGATTGTATATTTTGTTCTTCTATTTAATGTGTTGGTTTTGTTTTTTTCAGTTCTTTTAGACATTTTACCTGCGGGACCCATCAGTTCTTGTCCCTTTGAGTCTGTTCCTTTCTCTCTCTCCAAAATTCTTTTTTTTTTTTTTTTGAGATCTTCTATTTTCCCAAAGTTGATACTTAGGAAACAAAAAATTTCCTCCCTTAGTCTACATTCCACAAGCACTACGATTTACCGGTGCATGCTTTTATTTCTTTTATATACTGAATCCAGGGCAATCTGATCAAGTGTCTAATATATTTCATTTGTTGCCTCACCAAAATTGAATTAATGCCGCTGTTTCATTCAAGAAACTGAATACAAAAATTATCTTTCGGAAGATATAAAAATGTTGGTTAACCTGCTTTAAAGATCACAATCTTTCATATTAAAACGTGGGATAACCTACTTTAAAAATCACGTTCTTTTTTGCTTTCAAACCACAGGAAACTGAATAAAAAAAACTATCTTCCGGAAGATATTAAAATGTTGGTTAACCTCCTTTAAAAATCACGTTCTTTTATATTAAAATGTTTGTTACCCTGCTTTAAAAATCACGTTCATTTTTGCTTTTAAAAATCCACTGGAAATTGAATAAAAAAAATTATCTTCCCGAAGTTTTTAAAATGTTTGTTGCTCTGCTTTAAAAATCACATTATTTTATAATAAAATGTTGGATAACCTGCTGGAAAAATCATTTTCTTGTTTGCTTTTATTTGGTACACTCGGGCATTGTCACTGTCACTGTTAAGGATGCACTCTTTAGGAGCCGTCCAAAATGGCCGGCACAAATGAACTCTTGATTAATATTTATTCCCACCTGATTAAGTTACATTCACATGTGTATCACAAGACTAGGATGGATCACTTTCTGTGAGAGACAATGACTGGTCACGAGCCCCACAAATCCCCCCCTCAAATCTCTTTGACCTTTAATTTAATCACTTGATCCTAAAAGACTCTAGGCATATAAATTTCTAGCTGCTTTGACCGGTCCCAGACTCCCAGGTGGGCCTTTTTCATTTTATGGGTGATTGGTTGCTAGGATAAGTTCAGTCTGGCTCGGCTCGGTTGGAAAAGCTCGTTTAGTTGAGACAGGATGGAGGATGGAGAGACGTAATTAGGAAGTATTTTGTTGGTTGTATGAGGTGATATATTTTGAGATAAAATACTATTTGATTAGATGTATGAGTAATGCTAGTGATAATATGATGAGATGAAAAATAATATTTAGAATTATTAATGTCTTTATTGTATCTAAACAACCTTTATTAACCTTTATTGTATGTTAATAATATCTAATTCACCTCAATCTATCCTAAAAACATTTAATATGTGCTAATCACTTCTCTAAAGATATCATTGGGTGGGCAACTCAATTAAGAAGTTCAATTTCAGATTTCCAAAAAGCTTTGCCCAACTCTTTTCTTTTGCATCAGTCAGCCTGGCTCACTGGTGCAATCAAAGCAATCAAACACATACTCATTTTAAAGATTCTGTATGTCTGAACTAGGCTAGGATTGATGTAGGCAACCAATCACCCTTTTTATGTATTATTGGTGTGGATATGACGTTTGGTAGAATTGTACGAGAGACACTTCTTTATTGCCATGCTTTAATATTGTATTGTTGGTGTTGAATCAGCTGCACTAACTGTTATGAAACGAGGTAAATTGTCTTGCTGAACACACTGGTAAACCAACACAAAAGGCGAAATTTTTCACCTTGTTTGTAACAACTTGTTAATTAAGATGGAAGCATTAATCTCCTTGCATGGTATTGTGATGCCACGCTGCCCTATAACATAGATGGTCATGACACTGCCAGTTGAGTTACTTATCATGCTTATGTGAAGCTGTTCTATTTTCATGAGCAGTAAATTTGGAGGTCTCAAACCTTGGACGTCCAACGCAAGTGCCCATCTATATTTGCCATATAGTGCCTGTATTTTACTACATGGCACATTTAGAAAGTCATTATTCTGGTTTTTTTTAAAGAAAATTTCTGGTGTTATTAATTGAGACATTCAGGGGCTGCATCCTCTTTTAAAATAAGCAGAGATACAAGATATTCTTGGGAAATGAAAAAGGGGAAATTGCAGTGGAACCTCAAGAGTACAAATTCGGAAAAATCTATCTCATTTTCTGTGTACAATAAGCTGTTCTAATATATGCATTCCACAGATAATAGTTTGTATTAACTGAATATATGCTATTAGCCCAAGATTGAGAAGCATGTATCGCTAAGATGCCTGAAAGCCTAAAGCTTGTGACTTTCGTTAGCTTCACTGATGAAGTCTTCCACAAAATGATTGTAGGCCAGTAAATGTAGTCTTGGTGTTATTTTTATCAGAACCATCCAGTATACACGGTATAATTTCAATTCAAGTACTATTTTTGTGCTTCAGGTACACCTTGGACAGAGGAAGAGCATAGAATGTTTCTTATGGGTCTGCAGAAGCTTGGTAAAGGAGACTGGCGTGGGATATCTCGAAATTATGTTGTGTCCAGGACCCCAACTCAGGTGGCCAGTCATGCTCAAAAGTACTTTATTAGGCAGACAAACTCATCAAGACGGAAGAGGCGGTCGAGCTTGTTTGACATGGTTCCTGAAATGGTACACATTTCTTTCTTGCACTACTCTACATCATAATAAGTGTGGTTCATCATTTCCATGTCTCGAACCCTGCATCCTGATCTTTGTGCTTTCTTCCACAACCTGCAGCCGATGGACCAGTCCACAGTTGTTGAAGAGCATTTTAGGCTCAACAGCACTCATGATGAAGCCACAAATTCAAAAGTGCCAACTCTACATCTTGGGCAACGGAAGCAATCTGACATTGCTAAAGAACTGCCAACTTTGCATCTTGGGCAGAATGAGGGATCTGAATTCCCAGAGCATTCACTAACAAGCCCTGATTTGGAGATGAATTCAAATGTCTCGTTCAATGTCACAACTGTTCCAACACTATCAACATTTTACCCAGCATTTGTCCCTGTTCCACTAACTCTTTGGCCTTCAAATGTTGCTATTGTGGAGGAAGCAGGCACAGCCCATGAAATCCTAAAGCCCATTCCTGTGATTGGAAAGGAGGTGGTTAAGGCAGATGAGGTTGTCAGTATGTCCAAGCTCAGTATTGCTGAGGGTAGCTCCAGCTCGATGGAACCCCCTTCTCTTTCCCTTCAGCTTACTGGGCCCACCAATACAAGGCAATCAGCATTTCATGTGAACCCACCAATGACCAGGCCCAATATGAGCAAGAGCAACAGCAGTCCAATTCATGCAGTTTGAACAAGCAGGCTATAGGTCCATCACTGGGTTAAGTCTTAAGGAATATACTGATGCATCCTTTAATTTTGCGTAAGCTTCTGAGCATGTACTTTTGTAGCAATTTCTATGTTAATTGTATTCCCAGCTTATGTCCTTTGTCATAGATAAAGTAGAGACATACCATCTAATGCTTCTTTTTCCTGTCATTGATCCCGGTATTGGCCTGTTGGGATTTGTGTATGCCTCTTCCTACTTTTGCTGATACATCTTCCATGTTGTGGAGAAAATGATTTGTAGATTTTGGCAAATAAACGTGTGCTATATAGAATTGGACTTATGGCTTATACCTGATGGCAAACTTATTAGTGTTGTAACCAATTGAAAATATTGTAAATCTCCTTGAATCCAAAATAGCATTAGAATGATTCGGGTACAGGGGGCTGGTCTATTAGCTTTCGATGATCAAGAGTGGTGATGTCATGCTGGATCCACATTCAGATAATCTTCGATATTTCAATTGTAGAATTTCTGGATTGTTTTAAGCAACTTCACTTCTTGGTAACTAGGCAAAACAGCCCATATGGTTCCTCCAAAGTTCAGCACTATTCATCAAACAATGGAATTGCTTTCTTCCTGCAATATAACCCCTTGCACTTGTAAGACTGAAGTTATTCAGTAGTTTAGATTACATTTGCCAAATGTGTATGCTTATTCTGCAATAGTTCCCACTTTACATGGATAGCTTTTGTTCAGTGTGTAGATTCTCTTGCGGTGCCTGTCCTTATTTCTTGTGTTTTTGAATGCGATTGATATTCATGCAAATCGGAACATGTAATGCAATTGGTGAGCTTGTAAGTTAGTAGAACAACAGTTCTTGAAACCATCAGAGTAGTGATATAATGGTTTTTCCACCTCATTTAAAGTGATCAGATGTGTACTATGTGGCTGTTGTTTATGAAGTATCCCATGATTACCACGATAAGAACTTTACTTGCACAACTTAAACCAATATATGTTATTGCGATATGCTGTTCCAGGTTAAGATTCTCTTATCACCTATACAATGGTCATACCAAGTCATTATCACTGGCCTAATTATACATTCCATTCCTCTTTCTTTTGGACTTTTCATTCAAGCAGTGGATGGGCCCTGAAATTCAACCATAACTGAAAAAACCATGGGAGATATCTACTAGAAAAGGTTTCTCCACCTTTTTTGTGTATGAAGCAAAATGATGGGAGCATTTCTTGTCCCATTCCATTCATATTTCTTTTCTATCATTCGGCTTTTCATCCAATGTCAGTATGAACACAGCAATGCCATTACTTCATTGCGTCCCTTTTCAGTTTGAATGCCTGCTTTGGCTACCTGATTGTTGTGTCTCACATCCAATCTGTGCTGTTAGCCTTCTCTGCCAATGTTTAGGCATACGTGAGATGCGGTTAAAAGCAGCTGATAGTCGTGCTCTTCTGGTTCATCACATCTGTCAGTTAGCAGTTCAAGATCGTGCAATCCCCCCCTTTAAGCATATGGTCAGACAAGGAGGGACGGACCTGAAGGATATGAAGTTCAGAAATATGTAAAAGCATCTCTTTTTTCTCATAATTAAATTGCCAAATGTTTCTATCGTTTTATGCTTTTCTGATCTAGAGCTAAGAGCCTAAAACCAATAACCACTGCCCTTTCTAGACCAAGAATTCAATATTTTTCTTGCTATAGGGCTCTGATTGCTAATAGAGGGTACTGTTTTGGACCTAGATTTGTTTTTGAGGAAGTAGCTCATGCCAAATTTAGAAACTACTGAATTGGATTTAATACTGGAAGGATAAAGCTAGTTGAACATTGTTGCTAAAAATCCTAGTGATTATGTATTATGAGTACTTAAATTTTGTTCCACATGATAATTTAAGTAATTTTATCCATTCTTCTGCCATGATTCTATGTGATTGTTATGCACCCACTAGCCCTATCTTTCATGGTAGTGAACTTTTACAACAGTCCTTGTCATTCTCAAATCAGAATCTAATTGGCACGCCCTTTTCATTGTTTCAAGTAAAGTATCTCTTTTTGTTCTACAGTTGCCAATCCATCCATATCATTGCACTGTTGAAGCTGCATAGTCATTAATAATGGAAAATTGTTACACCAACGAAATCCAGTCACACTATGGATGAATATCTGTATACTGTATATACCGTAGCCATCATTAAAATGTTGTTTATATAAAAGCAACTTTTTTATTGGCCTCTATATCTGATCCAAGGCTTATTCATTTCCTGCTTCTATGATATGAATATTTGTTAATGAGAACTCTATGTTTACTATATGCTATGAGCTACCCTCCTTGATTTTATTTACATAGAACTTTGATTCATTTCTGCATCATTATAGAAGTACTAATTTCTGCAGTAAGCATTTTCTGAAAGAGGGGTGTTTCCATACTCCACTTGAAAGAAAATTACACAAATTTTAAAGCACATGCAGTTACTAATGGTCAGTGTAGATGACCCACTCAACCCCATATTTGATTTAGAATTTGTGCAGATTTCTCTGTTCGAAGCATTTTCTGAAAGAAAAATGTGGAAGAACTAAGATAATTGCATCTGGTGCTAATGTTTCTTTTTTGGGGTACCGTATCTGGTAGCTCTAATTTGAATTCGTGCTGAGCATCTAAACTGCCATAAATTAGTACTTCAAGCATCTGGAATTTAGCAACTTCAAAGGAAAATATGTTCTTTATGTCTAATGTTCACAGGGAATTTCAACGGTTGATGTCATTTTAAAGGAGCACTAAAATTCACCATGCAAACACACTTCAGTAGTATAAGATATCTTTCGAAGGTAGCATTTATATATTTAGAGAATCTGTCTGCCTTATATTTATCTATCACTAATTGGCATCGGTATTCAGCATTAACGTAATAATCAGATCATCCAGCATTAACGTAATAATCAGATCATCCGATAGTGATTTGCCCATACTATGTGAATTGGAATCATATAACATCTTATTTAAGCATAGCACGATATAATATTGGACAACACTATTGCAGTGAAGTATACATCCACTATCTAAAATTCTAAATGTTTGATCGTGTAATTTCAAAGTTTGCTTGGATAACAGGATCTGGGGACTGCTTTCTGCAAATTTCTGTTGCTCAGCATTTGTCATTTTCTTATATCTGTCTTGCTGTCTGAAGTATAAGCCACAAAAACCATGTGAAGTAGAGAGCAACTGGCAGAATTTGTAATGGGGGTTATTTTTGCAACAGTTTTATGAAAAGAAAGGAAAAGTGCCTTGTCCATTTGCTATGCTTTGTTTACAGGATGACATCATCAGTGTGGAATAAAGACAGGATGTTATACAAAGTTCTCTTCCCTGCTATATATACACCTGTCCTGTCTCACTGCTTTCATCTCAGGGCTCCATAGGGTGTACCATTCTCTGAGATAGCCAAATGGAGTACTCAAATTTGCGACGTCAGATCATCACCATGAAGAAAAATCTCTTTGATCAGGTTTGCTTTTTTTCTTTCATTTATTTCAGATTGTGGATCTAAGTTCTTAACATATTTCCACTGAGGATAAGATGATTGAGGCTGTAAGTTTTGGCAGGATAGCTTGCCATGAGGCATCTGGACAGTAGTAGGATTTTCTTTTCTTTCCATGGTTGCTTTCTAATATAATAGTTGATGGCACCTTTGGACAAGCACAAGCAACACGATCAGCGGGAGTTTCAAAAACATTTGATCAATCACTACCTGACATGCAAAAATTATGCACCATCTTGTCGTTGGTTTTTGAACTCAGTGGATCTCTTCTTGCACTTTAACTTTACTTATTACCCTGATTAATTACTATTTACCTACTATTAGAGTTGTTTAGATAGTTTTGTTAGTGGAACACCACCTGGTTATTGCCTTTTATTTTCATATGAAAGTTGCATAGCTTTTTATCAATGCCACATCTGCATGCTGATCAATTGTGTTAGATAAAAGGCATATATGTAATAGGCCATACAAATATCAAAGCTACTTTCCTTTGAATATACGAAAGGTTGAATTTTTTCAAGCTTTGTAGTCATCTGTGAGTGGGATCATTTTGATGATATACTAGCATCTTGTAGGAAATATTAGTTTGCCTCTAATCATAAGAAAGGCATCAGAACTAAAAGCTTGTTTCTTAGCTAGCTTGCTGTAAAAGCCTAACACTGCTTGCTAAAGCTGATCTCTTTGACTTGGAAGTTATTATGACCAATGCTCTTGATTTTCTCTTGTAAATAAGAATTTTTAGCCATGTTATATGGATTATACACATATACCCAAGGAAAATTTTTGTGCAGCAATCTATGCTTTTGTTTTACTAATAGACACAGCTCTTTCATTTCTTCTTGCAGGGGTACCTTGATGAACAGTTCAAACAGCTAGAAGAATTGCAGGACACATCAAGCCCCAATTTTGTCGAGCAGGTTGTGTCTTTGTTCTTCAAAGATTCATCAAGATTGTTGGCAAACATAGAGAAAGCAGTGTAAGACTACTGGAATGAAAGGATGTATGCATAATTAGAAATGTGTATAACTTAAGCACATGGTTTTTCAAACATAATAGCCACTAAAAAATGTTACTTTAATGCCTGCATTTCTCAACTTCTTTTGATGCAGTGAGAAGTACCCTGAAGATTTCCACCAGCTAGATTGTTTGGTGCACCAGCTCAGGGGTAGTGGATCCAGGTACAAAACCATGAAGATGCCCCCAAAAACTACACTATGGTTACTCTTGTGGGTTGATCCTCTGGGTGACCAATTTAATAGATGCAAATGTTTAGAGTGACTACTGAAATGGATAATATCATCAGGATGCTCTCTACTGATGACTTCTGTTCTTATGCCTGCTCTTTCATGCTCAAATCGCCTAAGATTCTGTTTGGCGCAGCATTGGTGCGTCAAGGATGAAAAATGAGTGCACAGTGTTTAAAGCACACTGCAGTGGCAAGAATCTGGAAGGGTCTCTCTCTTTACTTCCTCTGTACCTCTTATCTTATCCTTATGCAGTGATCTTACTGTTGTACTATTACATGTTTATTCAGATGCCACAGGTCATTCCAGAAGCTGAAGAGGGAGCATGCCACACTGAAACAGAAGTTGCAAGCATATTTTCAGGTAGTACACATACATGCCGCCTCAGCTCTTGCTGTTTACCTATATTCTGGCCCGAAGGACGGCTAAGTTAATTTACTTTCTCCATTGTTGACACTTGATACAGTTGCTGAGGCAAGTCGGTCCTTGTGAATATGCGGTGAACTCGACTAAGTAAGAAGAGGCAATAATACATTTGATGATGTGCCGTCCAAAAAATCTTATATCATAGCTAAGAACAGAATGAGTATGGAATGCAAATCTAGGGCAAATTAAGTTAGATATGTTTTTTATGATTTCTTACTATGAGCATGCATGTATTATCAATACTTGGAACTGTGCAACTCAGATCCTTTTGTCCTGTATTTTACCTCTTGGTTAATGGTAGACCCGAGCAAAATGTGGGCCGGCATGGCCATCAAGAAGCCCAGGACCATTTGACTCTCCCCAAACGCCAACGCTATGGTTACCCAGGTCGGACCTCATGTTGGGTTGGGTTGAGCCCAAGCAGGTATGGTTTTCGCCTTTTCGGGTCTCATTTAAAACTCAAAGCTCAGCTCTATGGGCAGTGGGCTTGGGCCGCCGGGCTTCTGACCCATTTTGCTCTGGGATCCGATGTTTTCTGATGAGTAATTAAATTGTATGAGATCTATGTGTGATTTCAACTACTAACAGGATCCGATGTTTTCTAATGAGTAATTAAACTGCATGAGATCCACAGCTTCAACTTTTTACAAACCACTTGTAGTTTGAACATGACCCGAGTAATACCCGGCGTTTCTGTTGTGTCCCCTTTACTCCTTTAGAACTGGTGGCGGTATTCATGGTAAATTAGTAATTACACTATAGTTTATCAGCTAGTTTATTTAAACTCGATGAATGATTTGATTCATGCACGCCGACTTGCAGCTTTGTATAAAGCATAAACATTTGGCGTCCTTTGAATACCTCTGGTATATAGAATGGCATTGTAAATGACTTATCAAGTCGTATGTCGGTGCTATTAATGGACCAAATCATTATGTAATCAAGAAACACATCACGGTTTCAGAACATGATTATCTGTATACTCAATGTATAACAAAGGTTACCTTTGTTTATTTACTAACAAAATAAAGAAAAATAAAGTCAAAGTATTGGAGATCAACAATAAATAGTCCACCAAATTTATTTTCTCAGACATTTCAATTATTGACAACAAAATAGAATAGCTAGAATTGTTAAAGTATTCCTTGACATGTGCTAGTCAAAAAAGAACGAGAAAAAAAATACAAACTTTTCTTTCTTAATTATTACTTGAATAGTTTGTGGTACCTTAACGATATCCTGGGGTATGGTTTGATTACATAGCTATTTTCTGTTCTCTATTGTACAACAATGATCAAAGTTATCCCTAAGATTTTATTTGGGTATTGGAAAAAATTTCCATCGGGAAGATGATTTCACCTGGATTTTATATTCAATCAAATTAATATTATAAGCTTAAAAAAATCTCTTAACAATGAGTTAAAAACTGTCCTTCTAAATATGCGCTAAATATTTTAGGGTCATTGGTGTTTAACGTAGCAATTTTTAAAAAAAAAAACTTCCAAAATACATTGGAATTCTCTGTATGTAGACAGTAGACCTCCTTTAAAATTTTAATTATGTGGAACTTTTATTAAACAAGCAAGAAGGAAATGAAGTGAGTGAAATGAATGAGCTAGTTTAATAAAAGCATATTATTTTGCTCTGGTACATTCTGATTAAAAAGATTCCTTCGGTTAGTTCCCAGCTAACATCAACTTAAAAGAAGTGGCAGGCAACGGCCGGCAAAATAACAAATGCAATGCACATGATTGTCGATTAGTGCCAAGTGCCAATTGGTTGGGCAGCCAAGTACGAAATTCTTGTTTTACATTTTTCAAATTAGCCATTCTTATGCAGTGGTTAAGAGTATTTGTTATAGGTCTAATTGTGATCTTTTATACAAGAACAAACGGTTTTAATTTGTCATGTGATATTCAGTGTAGTATGTTGTTGACGTGGGGCACTCATGATAGTTTACCATTTAAAAAAAGAGTGATATATCCTCAAACATGGGAGTGTTTGTTTTAAAAAAAATATTAATACCATTTGAAATTATTAGTCTGTACTCTTTACATAAAAGTTTTACGTATAAAAAGATATTCATTTCTAAAAAAATATTCATATAATAGCGAGAATATATTAAAGAATCTATACTTGAAGTTTTGTTAGAACAACATGGATTTATTTGCAAAAGCTAACCAAATAAGTTGTCTAACCAAATTATCTGTATCAGATTTAGAAGGAAGATGCATGCACATGAATAACAAATGTTCACTCCTCAATCATCATAAAGATTCATGAGATCTTGCTAAAACATTGACAAAATATTTTTTTTTTCTTTCTAGGAGAAAATTTTGATCGTATAGTGGTGTTGTCCCTAACCAATTGAAGCCATGTCCAAACATTTCCTAAGTCAAAGCAGAAGCTATAAGTTCAGAAGAAACTAATGTCTTATCTTGCTTTCTAAGTCTAACAAAATATTTTCATCAGCGAGCATGATTTGAAATCTTTCTGAATCCTGATTGTCCTAAAAGATGACAACCAAACTGAGTTATCAACGCAAATCAATATGCAATCAGATTGTTGTAGATCCATAAGAAAGATTCGTGTGTCATACAAGATCATCTACGGATTACTAGCTAGTTACCACCAATTAATTACTCTAGTATTTTTTTTCAAAGAATAAAAATTTGAAGTTAAAATTTTGACTAAATAAAATCTAACAAAACCATTTCTTTTTTCCCACCAATCTGATTGGAGATCAGCGGTAATCGGTCAGTTGCTGACTTATTGGTAGGGGGCAAATATCAGCATGGTCACATATGTTGATGGTTCTTGAGAATTGATGTAGTCTACATGCCACCTTTCTTAATTGGTTGTCCAGCAAGCTACTAATTAGACCGTATCAAAAAGAAATTTCCAAGTCTTGCTCTCAGTTGTCAAAGTAAACCCTAATCTGTTCTTGGCTCCATGGATTGCAAATCTAGGGAGATCTTTGGTTTGGTAAGAGGGAACGAGCGATCAGTGATAACCTCAGCGAATCTCGCCAATGTTGATTAATTTCTCGTCATAAGAACAAATGTCGTCAAATTAAAGCTTATTGATCTTAATTTGGACGTGACATGTATATATATAACCATATATCGCCATGACTAACCAGCAACTTATGAGCAGCCAGTCTACGGTACGTATCCTTAAAGATCTTGGTGCAGATACTGAGAGATCTCTTACAAGATCATTTAGGACAGGTACTTAATTACACTCTATAGAACTTGTCAAAACATGTGTCTAAATATATGCATTGTACCTACAAACAAGAAGTTATGCACGTTTCACGTTGCGTTACGTATTTAATTGCTTCGACTCCCTCTTGGCCTCTCGCAAATGCAACGTCCTAAGCAATGACGGATTAATCGAGTAACGGAAAATATTTTGTTGTGAAGAGAATAATCCTGATGTAATCAACTATGTATGTTTGGGGGAAATTTTTATACGACCTTGTATGGTTTTTTTTTTGTCAATCTATTATATTTGATTCTATATTAAATATAGATCTCTTATTTCTGTGATCTACACAAATATTATGTTCTAATTATCATATATAGAAAGAAGCATACAAATAAACACGAGAAAGAAATAGACAAGTCGTGTGTTCTTCCTATTATACATATATGTTCCATAATTTATATGTATAGATTAAGTACTATTGAATATTGGTGGATTGACTATATAATAATTTAACAGTTAAAAGGTTATTGTTAGGCGATAGGATAGAGCACTTTAGTCCTCCTAGCATGAAGGGAACTGCATAGAGTATCATAGAGCCAGCGGTGAAGAAAATTTGGGCCATGCAGGGGTCTGCCCCCTATGCTATGTACACACGCATTGTATGAACAGATTTTTAGCATGTGAAGTGAAGAATTTTCACTTGCCTCCCGTTATTCATTGCTGCTAGCTACGAAGTTAGCGAAGTCCATGGTTCTTTTGTATGGGGCACGCACGTTAGGCAGAAGCTAAGTACAGATGTGTCACTGTTCCCTAGCTAGGGTTTGCATTCGTGTGAATCCATGAACCATCTCCTGATCTGCCTAACACGCCATTGCTTGGTTTGGTGCGTGTAAGGTATAAACTTCTAAGGCTATGGATACGTACCTGTGCTATATATGTCATGTGGAAACACTCTTCTACTTACTAAAAAAGATCTACACCCAACAATCTTATCCGCATCATCTAATGAGATTCTGTAAGTCTTTTTTACGTGAAGCATTGGCTATATCTCATGATGTGTGTGTGTGCGCGCGCGCGCGTGTCTCCATGAACCATCCATATATCTCATGGTATGGAGGATTGTTTTAAGGTGGTAATGATACGTAGGGATTGATGAGATCCCTCAGACTGGTACGTAATGCATAAGTTAATTAAGCCTATGGTGTGCTACTAGCTCATGTCTTTCAGATTATGTCGTATAGATCTAGTGTATTTTCTTGGATGGATCGCGACATATATATTGGAAGGAATCAAACTGTCCTCAGGTAGGCATCGTCGCATTGATTCCTTCAATTCTTCTACCAATTTCAGTTTTTTTTTCCACAATAGTTGAAGAAACAAATTAATGAATACTTACAACAAAGCCAACACTAATACGCGTACGATCGAGCTATGTTTATACACAGTTGTTAGCACCCACTAATACAGCACTGGCCGGTTTCTTCTTTGCTGGTCCAGGACAGGATCTCTCGTTATGGACAATAGGTGGCCAGTTAGCACCGGAAATCTGAACATATGGTATATGTCAGAGAACGAATAGATTAATTATTTTTTCTCATTAACTTAAATTTTTAGGTGAATGAGTTAATGCATGAAACTCAACATAAAAATCAAAAATCTTGAGTTTGAGACATGATGGTGGTAATTTATGAGAAAAATTAATAGAAAGGTTCAGTAGTGAGACTAAGAGAATCTCAAATGTGGGTTAATTTCAGCTCAAATTAAAATTAAGAATAGATTAATTATTTTTCTTCATCAATTTAAATTTTTAGATGAATTAATTAATGTATGAACTCAACATTACACCACCAGTCTCTTACTATTATATTCTTTTGCTACTTTCTTCTCCAACTTCTCCCATGCAAATATATAGTTTTATGTCCTTCACATAGTTAACTTACAAATACAAAGACTTTTTGTTCTTTTTGGTCACTTCAAAAACTTTGAGCACAAAAATGGCCCATGTAATCAGTACGCACTACATATATCTCCGTATAATTAATCTCTTCGCATTTAGTTAGTTACAAACATACGTAACAACAAGAACCAACAAATATATTCCGATTCTTTCTCCAGTCGAATAATAGAAAACGAAAATAAAATATCTGTTATTTCTTAGGCTTTGTGGCAACATACTCATAGATAAAACACACACACACACACATTTGGTCTCAAAAAAATAAACATGTATTTCTTCTCTCTCTCTCCATATATATATATATAGAGAGAGAGAGAGAGCGAGAGAGAGGAGAGAGTACAAACCACACATCACATCTGCTTCCAAGATTAATTAGTGTTAATACGCACATACACCCTCCTAATGGCTTTGCTTTACCTATTCGTGGTTACATTAGTCGCCTCATGCCATGCAGACAGCACGTATCATCCATGGCCACTGTCTCTCTCCGGCGAGCTCTCCAGGCTCGTGGCGGCGAGAAAGCTTCGCGCGGATCCGAACGCTACTGTGCCGGCTTCCACCGACTTCGGTAACATCACGACGGCTCTGCCGGCCGCCGTGCTCTTCCCGGCGTCCCCCGACGACGTGGCCGCGCTTCTGCACGGCGCGTACTCGTCGCCGCGGCCGCCCACCGTCGCCTTCCGCGGCCGTGGCCACTCCGTCATGGGCCAGGCCTTCGCGCCGGGCGGCGTGGTCGTCCACATGCCGTCCCTGGGCGCGCCCGGCGAGCGCATCAACGTGTCGGAAGACGGCCGGCACGTGGACGCCGGGGGCGAGCAGCTGTGGATCGACGTGCTGCGCGCGACCCTCGCGCAAGGCGTCGCGCCGCGGTCCTGGACGGACTACCTCCACATCACGGTCGGCGGCACGCTTTCCAACGCCGGCGTCAGCGGCCAGGCTTACCGGCACGGCCCCCAAATATCTAACGTGTGTGAGCTGGACGTGATCACCGGTACGTACACACACACGCAGCATCCCATTCAAAACTTTGTAATTAATTTACGTACAAAAGTGACAACTTAAACCTCTTAATACCATTGCATCGCTTGCTTCAATCAGTAATTAACTTGCAACGTTAAGCTGGTCTAATTTGTTAATTAGTTCTAGCACAAGGATTAGTATATTGGTTAGTATTATATCCAGTTGCACTGGCCGGCTACGTTAATTTAGTTTTGCTCGCAATAATGCATGAGTTGACTTTGACTTTTGATACTGTTAATTTGTTGTGTCTTTACGTTGAATTGGTGCAACATGTGTACACACGCACGTACGCAGGGTGCGGGGAGATGGTGACCTGTTCCAAGAACACTAACTCGGACCTGTTTAACGCGATTTTGGGAGGGTTGGGGCAGTTCGGCGTGATAACTCGGGCCCGGATCGCACTCGAGCAGGCGCCGACGCGGACGCGGTGGGTGCGGCTCGTGTACACCGACTTCGCCACGTTCACAGCCGACCAGGAGCGGCTGATCGCCCCCGGCCGGGACGGCGAGTTCGGGCCGATGAGCTACGTCGAAGGGTCGGTCTTTGTGAACCACAGCCTCGCCTCCGGCTTGAAGGGCACCAAGTTCTTCTCCGAAGCTGATGTCGATAGGATTGTCGTGCTCGCCAAGGAGAGTAACGCCACCACCGTGTATAGCATCGAGGCGACCTTAAACTACAACACTACCACGGCTGACTCGGTCGATCAGGTACGTCTCCGAGTTAACCTTTGCTCTGCATGCACACTAGTGACAAACGTTTACCGTGACGCGGCCGATGACGTGCAGGAGGTGAAGTCGGTGCTCGAGCAGCTAAACTTCGAGAAGGGCTTCGCCTTCGCGCGCGATGTCACGTACGTCGATTTCCTCGACCGTGTGCACCAGGAGGAGTTGAACCTAGAGAAGGCCGGGTTATGGCGAGTCCCGCACCCCTGGATCAACCTCCTTGTGCCCCGGTCGCGCATCGCTGATTTCGACCGTGGGGTCTTCAAGGGAATCCTCCAAGGCACCGACATCGCCGGACCTCTCATCGTCTACCCCATGAACAAATCCAAGTATGAACAATTGTACATCATCACATTAGTGTATCACACTCTTGACTCGTTTCCGATTTGGTAACTCGGTCAGGTGGGACGACAGCATGTCGGCCGTGACGCCGAGCGAGGACGTCTTCTACGCCGTATCGTTGCTGTTCTCGGCGGTGGCCGACGATCTGACACGTTTGTTGGCTCAGAATCGGAGGATAGTGCGGTTCTGCGACCTTGCCGGGATCGAGTACAAGGAGTACCTGCCGCATTACACGAGTCGCGGCGATTGGGTGAAGCACTTCGGCGCCAGGTGGAATCGGTTTGTGGAGATGAAGGACAAGTTTGACCCCAAGAAGCTGCTGTCCCCTGGCCAAGACATCTTTAATTAACTTAATATAATTAACATAATATAGCTGGAGATGTAGGCGAGGTTTATAAATAATTAATAATAAGGCATTTGTGATCGAAAAAATAAGGCAAAATCGCACCTCATGTCCTGTACTTACAAATTAGTCACTTCTCGCTTGTAATAGAGGATTTATTTCAATAAAAGTGTAAATGTTTTTTTTTCTTTAATCTGGATGCGCGTGCATGTTTCTTTAAAAATACAGGGTCATTTTTATTTGCAATAATGTAAAGTTCATCCTAAGTAATTAGTTTGACTTTAACAAGGTCATACATTGGGTAATTTCTAAGTAGTTAGGCAGTCATAGTTGACACAAATTTTCATTTATTTTATGAGCATTTACAAATGCACTGGCCAGTTGACTTCTCACATAGAGAATTTATTTGAGCAACAGCGACCAACCGTTTTGACGTATAAAAGGTGGTCATAGATCATTAGCTAAATTTCTATTTCCATCCATTTCATCATTAGTTAGTTTGTCTCCAATCGTCTTGACTCTTATTTGATTTTTAAACAAAATATTCACTGTCACATGTGTGAGGATAATCTCAGAAAACCAAACAACAATAAGTCTCCAATAACTTACTCTTACTTGATTCTTACTGAGCTCTTAATGATTTAACAAATACATATTAAAATTTATTAAAAAATTTTGTAGCACTAACAGGTAGGTTTCAAAAAAAAATTCGTATCACTGATACTCGTGAACAAAACATTATATGTCACTTACAAGTGGGATCAACAGTTACTAGTCCCACACATCAGTGACTCAGGTTTGAAATTGTACGCGTGCGAAAAAAATCTAGACTAGCACACTCACGCGGTTTTCATGTCAAGTGGGGCTCATGTGCCTCACTCACGTGCGACGAAAATAGATGACCCTCTAACTGACATGTGGGGACTCTGATTGTAGGACCCAAATGTCACTGATAGTGGCTAACATGTGGATTAGTGTCACACGCAGTGACAATAGGCACTACACCAGTTATGGGCCCCACGTCTCCAGTTTTGTTTCACGTGCATACCGTAAACACCTCTCATTAACAGTGAAGCCGTTTATTCCATAAACCCACTAATTAGATTTCAAAATTGGCGAGTAAGATTAGCTAATTTATTTCTCGGTGGAGCCTGCAATCACACGTGACAAAGCGTCTTCTTCCTCTCCAACGGCGACGCGTTCGTCGATGCCGCGCGCTCGCCCGTCGCTCGCCTCCGTCCGAATAATGTGCACGTCCTATTACACCGAATAAGTGGCGAGCACACGGTTGCTTCCGTGAACAACACCAGAGATATGCAAGTGCAAGCTAGAGCTTATGATTTGATTACCTGAATTAACACCATCATTAATTTTGACCAGACAAATTAAATAAAGAATTAAACACATCATGATCAAATCATGCATTACATTCTGTAGGAAAACATCAAGATGCACGTCATGGACAATCTTTTACGTCATAAATCCTGTGGGAAAAGCTACATATATGGACATGTTTGTTCCGTCGCGTCAAAAATAAGATCGGAGTTGGGCATTAAACATGATGTGCTTCGACTCTCTCGACTTGTAGAAAGTTGTACGTTTCATGTTTGTTGTAAGTATGCAACTTGTCCATGCAAGCATATTACTATATCGTTCTTGCGTACATACGTATATAGATAGTACTTGTTTGGACATCAAGTTAAGTTTCAGATCTTTTTGGGTGCTCTAAGAAAAAATCAAGTTTCAGATGTTTAATTGACAGCAAGTCACACAACTTAAGAAAATTAGATTCGGTCTAAATTTGTTTGTAGTGTACATCGAAGTTAAGATTGAATTCATGATAGAATAAAATATATATTATTTATGTTATGAGGCGTTTGTATAAGTAGATAAAAATATCAAAATTTAGATATAACCTATATTTTAACATGACTTATTTATTTCTTCTATTATGTCTATATTTGTGTTCTTCTCTCTCTATTGAGGAGTGAGAATAGACAATTAGGTCATATAAATTGTTAGATTATAGATAAAGAAATACCAAGCAAGATTAGACAATCAAAACCACAATAAACCGATTCCAACTTTCAATTTGATATGTGATCAAATACATTTTGGCAAGTTTTCAGTCAATTTCCATTTAGTTGAAGTTGGAGTTCGGGATAAAAACAAGATGTCTCGCATTATTGTTCTTTGCGATTAATTTAGATGCACAAGAATTTCATTACTGAAAGGCCACAAAATTGACCAAAATTTTACATTGCTCCTTACAACCACCATAATTTACATCATTGCAAGAGAAGAAAAATCTTGAGCTATACATCATTGCAAGAGAAGAAAAATCTTGGAGCTCATGAATAAATCAGCCGGTCTTCGTTCGACATCACACGGTTGCTGAAGAAGCATCTGGTGCAGGCTCTTGAGGCGCCCAATCCCACACCTTCAGCTCGCTAGTGCCATCTCCGGTGAAAAATAGACCGCCACCAGCGCTTGACAGGAGTTCGATTGCCTTCACTTCCTTCTCCGAGAAAAGTTTGCCAATCTCATGGAATCTGAAATACCAAGGAAAAAGTTCAACTCTTTTCAGTAAGGTAACATCTCAACACCGGCAAGTGGATGTTCTTTGAAGCGGAGGATTTCTTTTTTATGCACTTACGATGGCCAGTCGAACATACGGACACAGTTGTTGTTGTGAAGGGAACAGAACAAAACTGGCGTCTTTCCAACACGGTGCATGCCGAAGGTTGTGCGAACTCCCTGCAACACAATGAAAGTCCATTTTTTTTAGCAACACAAAAACCGAAACAGAACTATTAAAGGAGGAAGTAAAGCAGCACAAGTAATGGAAGAAATCTTTTGAGATTAGACTGTAATAAATAAATAAACAAAAGTCTCAACTGAACTCATAAGAGCTTAAAGAATATTGGGATCCATTGAACTCGAGAGTTCAATAGATAAAGTAAGACATCAAGACCAAATAGGTTTACAAAACTAAAACAAATGAGAAAACAGGTGGCAAGTAGATACCAGACCATATAAATTTCTGGGATTCATCATATTACATGAGACCAAATAGCATCATACTTTTGAAATTGAAACAAGGTATTATTCCAAGGCAATGTTGCCAGTTCATCCTACAGGCAGTGATTGCATGAAGTATTTCGGTTGCTCATGATGCGCTTCCATGAGTTTTTTTTGTCAATTCAAAGATGCTTCATAACATCATGCCCTACGGCAACATAACCACCATTTCAAAACGAGGAGGGAACTTCTATTGGGTATAGGCGTATAGCCATATAGACCTTCTGATAGTATCACCACAGATAGAAGAATAACAGCATTTAGTAACCAATACATAGTGTATGTTAACCTCATTTAGTTACCATATCAAAAAATATCCAAATGCTATAAGATTAAGGCCTTGACTGCTCTGAAAGTGTTTAATACAAACTGTCTTCCAACCAAACAAAAAGAGAGGACAATTATTAGATTCAACTCAAGATGGATATCAAAGTCAATACTGCTGAGGCTACGCTGTATTTTGTTTCGAAAGAAAACAGGGCCCTGTTATGACCTTCTATCTAAAAAAGTCAATACTGCTAGCATTTATAACAGTGGAATTATTGTGCATTCTACAAGAGAAAGACTTACTTGTTCCTCAGAATGAGTGACACTTCCAGGTTTCCAGACTATGAAACAGCCAAGACCTTTACGGTACTGTCTAGCGAGCAAGACAGTAACTTCTGATCCCAACAAAGCATGGATGTTACAGCAGCTTTATGCTCGGTAAGTGTCTGAACACACTGCAAAGTTGTAAGATCCCAGACCTAAAATACAGCAGAATTCATTAGATACAGATAAAATATCCCCCGGTGAATACAAACAAGAAAAGGTTTTGCAACATTTCTTACTTTGATGGTCTTATCCATTGAGGCAGAGTAAAGCCTCGTCGTCGAGACAGATAGTGAAATCACGGGATGCTGGTGTCCAGTGAGGGTTGCCATCGGCTTGAGGCTGATCTCATCAGCACAAATTTTCCAAGCCATGAAGCGACCATCTCCAGTGGCAACAAACAAAATATCATTCTTGATCATCACGGAACAGACCAGCCCAGAAGGGCCCTGAAGAATAAGCTTCATCCTCGTTTGTGTGTTCCATGCCTACAAACCATTGTGCAGATCATAATCAATACTCAAGACCAAAATCACCATATATGACATAAACGGAAAGCAAATTCGCATTAACATCAAGGGTACCAGATTTTTACCTCCACAGACTTTGGAATCCCAGTAAATATGCACGGGCCGTGAGTAATCATGCAGCCAACCTTGCCTCCCATCTTGATGACTTCAACGCACTATTGATAAAGAAGGAAATAACAATGTGATATATTAAATCAGAGTTGTAATTTTTTTCTCTGCTTGACAGGTTTTTTCTCTTTTTTTTCTTTTTTTTTTGTGATCATCTCTTTTTTTTTTCTTCTTTCTTTATTTTTCTCACTATCATACAAAAATGTGTGCTGATGAAACTATAATTGTAATCAGGAGAGCCCCTTCTTGTTAGCCATGGACTTCAAGTCCTTGAAAACTGATCCCACCAACACATTGATAACTGCAAATATGAGAAGAATATCCCAAATCATCCCACTAACACATTGATCACCATGAAGACGCGAAGAACCTCCCGAATTGATCCCACAGACACATCAATCGCCACAAACAAATGAATAACATCCCCGATTGATCGCCGGACACATCAATCACCACAATAAAACCGAGGAATCCACGCAGATGAGACCCAACGTTGCACTCAAATAGTCCGAAGGAAACGCCGAGCTACCTTGCCAGACTTGCAGTCCCAAACACGAACAGAGCCGTCGATGCTGCCGGAGTAGAGCTTGCCAGACCCCACTGGCAGAGAGATCCCCGTAATAGCCTGCGCCATTCCACGATCGCCATAAGAACCAACCATCACAGTTGGTAGGGAGGCGGTGTAGTTGACATGTATACGGATTTTAAGATTTGAATTTGAGGATGTGAACAACTCAAGTCCAGCTCGGTTTTGATTTAGAACTAAGGAGATAATGAGCCGCGCTAAATCCCATTTTTAATTTGTGTAAATTCACAAGTGGAACCACAGTCAGTTCATTTAAGATCAGCTTGTATAGATTTTTATACATTTAGTAATCAAATATTTCACCCTACTTCCTCAAACACTAGATTCTCCGCATAAACAGCCTCAAAATGGTTTATAAAATTCATTTGTATGTGTAAATTCACTAACTTGTGAATTACTCAAATTCGTCTCACGAGCCTGCCATTAAGCTTGTGACCCTTATTAAGATGAATTGGCCTTGCTCATTAAGAAAATCAAACCAAGTTAAGACCAACTCACTCAAATTTGACTTGTTTCTACTATTAGATGTAAGATATATAAAATATATATGTTTGACAGGTCAGAGTGTTTAAATCTTGGTTGACTCGGCTCCAGTTCCTATTTTCTAAGTTAAGTTGGAATAGTTTGTTCAAATGAGATGACTCCGATTAGTGACTTTCTAGAGTTGAGGTAGAGTTAGAGTCATCTTTACACTAAAAGATTAGAGCAGGATTTGAGATGTTCCAACTGTTTTATATTCATGATTTAAAATAATTACATAACCATACCACTGATTATAATTAATATTATATTCTATTCATAGGACATAAATATCATTTAAAACATAAAGTGGAGAAGTTAGATTCTTTTTATTAGACACTTCCAAAACTCTAATTTCTAATCTATTTGGAGTTGAAGTTAGATAATTCCAATTTATTTGTGGTAAAAACAAGAGTTGAAGATTGATCAAACATAATCTTACATGCCTGCATAAAACTCAGCAATGAAGGTGAGTCTACCGTTCTCGATGTCATTTGGTAACTTATGTGTTATTTTCATTATCATTTATATTTGTGCAAATACATAATAAACTCAACATGTATTTATGCATTCTATTGAAAAAGCAATGCTTCTAGACCCATCAAATGAATTACAAGCTTTGTTTTTAAATCAAAGTACACCCCTGTTTTTCACAACACACTTATTACAAATTCAGAAAAAAAGAAAACACAAAATCAAACCAACTGGTGGACTGGTCTAAGTGGAGCTCGAAGAAACCCTTCCAAATTTCTCAATCGTAAGCTCTGTTTATTTATTGGTGGTTTAGCATATGTCAAAGCACTACACATAAAACGAGCCATAATATGGAATAGAAAATCAAACAGAAAGATACCATTTGCAGGTCATCTAAGTATGTTGCATTAAAACATCAAAAAGGGCATCGCATCAACCTGTCACAACAACGTATCAGCTTTGCTACATGTGTTAATAAAACAATGGCACATGTTAGTACGTGTCACATCCAATCATAGATACAACAAAAAGAGTTTCACGATTTGATGCCTTGCCCTTGCCCATCTCAACATCGAGACTCAAGGCGAAGACAGTAATAATAGAACAGCAACAAAACCACATTTGCCCAGTATTTCTCTTCAATTAGCTTAGGTATCATTTATAATTCTATGGTGTCTAAATCCTACAAAGAATGGATCAAGTACACCTTTATATATACAACAAAACATAAGTCGTGGCTGCACATGATTAATGGGGGACACTGAAGTATCCATCTATAAGCATTGTAATTGCTTCTTCGGCCAGGTTGATAAAGAAAGGCCTTGCTTCACCCCCACTTCCTTTTATCAACTCCCAAAAAATCGAGTTGTAAAAAGCTCCAAAAGTGCCTCAGTTACTCAGTGTCATGATTGCCAAAATATGTTTGGGTCATTACTATACACTGCACGGTCCTGAATCTCTAAATTAGCAACATGCCAATCAACAAGCCTTGCTTGGATGCATTTACACAACACGAGTCCAGTCGGGAATAGCCACCAGCCGCTTTCATCCCTGCAAAGAATTTCAAATGGTGTGAAAAATAATGAAAGAGATAGTGATAGTCTAATCACACTGAGATCTCATGGAATGCTTCAAGACTGGCAAGGAGAAAGATGCTTACGTTCCCAGGTTCCATGGCTGCATGCTTGGATGTCTTTTGGTAGATGACTTATAATGTACAAGCCCACATATGAAAGCCACAACCTACAAGTGATGCACATGCATAAAAAAGAGGGTTCCAGAGACAAAGCATTGATATTAATGCAGTTGTGTGATCACTTAACCATTGTTGCATGCAAAAGTCTATGGTACATCTACATAGCAATGATCATGTATCACACCTATACCACTCTAATAAGAAAACATGCATAATCGTGCCTATACATGCCTCATTCGCTCAGGTTATGCACTAAATAACAATCTCTACTTTTGCCACAATAAATTTTGCAGGGGTGGGTGGGTGAAAGACCGGCATCTTCCTGTGTTTCCTTGCCTGTGCTTGTGCATATGGGGAATGCCAATGTCAGTATGTGTGAGCTCTTTGTTGTGGTTTCATAATTTCACAAGCCAGTGAGGCATGATTGCAGACAGTAGTAATAAAGGGCAATCCTTACTACAGAACTCCTAAGATCTTGAATATAATGTAAACAAAAATAAAAATTTAATAATGAAATATAGAAGAGCAAAGACTACTTACAACATTGACCAGTGATGTAATGTTCCACAAGGCATATACACGGGCAAGGCCTGCTGACCGCCGTGGTCCATGACTAAAAAGAGCATTTATTCCAGCAGGAAATGGTGACAGTATACCAAGAGGAAGAACAAACAAAACTAAGAAAACGTCAACCATAGAATATGAATATTGCTGGAGCAAAGTAAGCAACACCAAGCTGAAATCCGCGAGAAGCAATATTGAGATGACTAAACCAACAAGATCCTGCAGTTAAGAACAACAGATCCCACAATAAATTGAATTGTAACTGTTCTATAAGTTGAAAGATGGCAAGAAAACATTTCAAATGACAAAGTCACCTGATGTCCAACTGGTTTGGTGTTGTGCAAGATAAGAGAAAACGGGTAAAACAGATCTCTCCTGTCTTTAAGCATCCTCAAGCTGTTACTATCGAGAACTCCACCGGTAATCCTTTTGCGCATAAGTGTGTCCTTGTTCCTTGACTGGCCTAATTGAGTATCAGCAAGTATGTTCTGGGTTCTGTACAATATAAACAAGTCATTAGGAATAAATGATGATGAACAGCAGAACAAGAATCATAAGAAATGCTCAAGGCAGACAACAAATGACTCACAGTGAACATTGTTCCATTTTCATTCTAGAATCACCAGCAAGTTCACCAGCCACTGGTTCTTCAACAGCATAAACGACAACACCAAGTTGGCAATACCCTAATGTTGTAGCTTGGAACCAAGCCAGGTCAACACGGACACCATTCACACCTAACGCAGGATTTGCATGAGTTTCAAGCCAGTTGAGGACAGGAAGAAATGTTGCTTTAAGATTTCCACGTCGAACCAAACGCAACTGGGCATTCAACCCAGCTACAACACGGTGCCATATCGAAGAGGGAACAGCCTGTAAAAGATATAACATGAGGTTCTGAGGAAAAACTTCCAAACTTCAACAATACATTTTGAAGGATTTTAGAATCACCTGACTCATAAGACTGGTAACCACATTGTCACTATGAAGTGAAAATGGAGCCATGTAACTTCCATCACCTCCAAAGATCAAGGACATTGGAAACCTTTGATGAAGGCGAGGAGGAAGATCAGGCCTTTTTTCATCTCCCCCAAGGAAGAAATCTAAATAGCCCAACATTAAATCTGGGGTTGCAGTCACCTACATATTTGAAAAACAAACATCACCTTTAGTTCAAGACATAACTGTCAATCATAATCTGTTCCTTTTAGCTCCCAAACATACTATTTTAGTTTCATGGAGGAGAAAATGAGCGATCATTTTACAACAACTCACAAAAAATTGCCTGGAGAGATCACTCATAAAGAACTCATCTACTGGAAAGCTTTTTGTCAGAAGATTGTTTTACCAGTTTCAACTGTAGATACTCTCATTATGAAAGCTGAACAAAAAATTTGAAATCCAATTTAAGACACTTAAGACATGTCTTGATGTTCTAAGAAAACCTGTGCCGATGGATATAATTCCTAGACTTGTGAAGAAATAGACCAAGCATTAACTCATAACAACTTTTGAAACTCAAACAAGCATCTAGTATTTAGAAATACAGACCTTGAGTCCTTCATAAAGCGCACGTGAACGACAAGACCGTAGGCATGAATGATCATATTCAGAGCGAACAAATTCACGAAGTCTTTGTAACTTCTTTCTCCTACGCCATTGTTGCCATGACCATGCCAAGGGGTATGCAAGTATACACAAGATACTGTAAATTGATCCTTCCCACCACTGATAAGCCGCAAGGGTGTTTATCTCGTCTACAAACCTATTAAACGCATCCTCATACCTGATAATATAGAGCACACGGCATAACTAGAATGTCAATTGTTTGATTTTGACCGGACTTCCAAAAAAATTAATAATTAAACAATTCATTTGTGCCCACTCTTTTTGGCACGGGGGTTGTGGTGCGGCAATAAAACAAAATGACCAAGAGGCTGAATCTAGCACAACCAATATCTTGGTCTGCTCAAGGACAAGCATACATACACAATCTCTGTAATCTGTTCAGGTGGGGTGTGCGGTAGATGCCAAGGTTCACCGAAGGTGTTTGGACCCATGAAATACATCCTGTGTACGTGACCATGAGATTCTTCAGCTCTATTATTTTCCAGAACCTGCAGCAATAACAGGCATATCTATCAAAATTCATAATGGTCATAATAGTATTTAAAGTATGAGTTACAAAGCAGAATATATTAAAGTACCTCATTTAGTGATTCTAGGAAAGGAAAGGAATGATCAATTTGAGACCCTTGTTGAGTCGGTGCAGGCCCAGGCAACTCATCAGTACCAACAAATTTCATCCGAGCAACACTTAAAACAAGAGCTAATAGAACAAGAAGGCCTGAAAGAAGTAGGCCAAATAACCAAGGTCCACCAAAAGTATATATCAACTCTTCCAAAGCAGTATAACAGTGAGGCATGCGATATCTATCAGACACACATTTGTATGGGCATGGGGTTTCAGCAACACCACCTATTATCACACATATGCTGCAGTTAGAATATTCAAGCAAACTACCAAAATCCTTTGATAGTAAGCACAACACTACGAAACTATAAAAAATTGGAACAAAATCAAGGCTGATACAAAGAAGAGATGAAATTACTAGTTATAAATAAACTAGAAAAATATATATGCAACTTAGTCTAATACCTAGTTGTTAACATAATTAGAGAAGTCCATTAAAAATGGTGTTTAGTGCTCTTTCAGTAAACATGTGTAAGACAAAACTAATTGCAGAAAGAACTACCTCGAATGCTTATGTATACAGCACGGTGAGGGAGCTCATTTGGAGGGCATGGAGAACACAAAGACTTAGAAGATCCAGTAATGTTCTTGTATGTTCCCAAAGGACATTCCTGCATTTTCCCAAATAACCATTACAACCACATTAAGTGGTAAAGGTACAATTAACTTTGACAACTAAAAAAAACAGATGTGATCATTGAGTGGTCATCTAGACAAGCTAATGCATGGAACGTTTTCACAATACACATCACTTTGTAGGTATTTTCATGTAATCCGATGAGACCAAGCATAGAATCAAGCATACAAAGGAGGATGTCGAAATGGAAGATGACTTCCTCCAAAGAGGGGCAACAAAGAATAGACAGATCCTTCAACTCAATAATCACAAAACAACAAAGCACAAAATTTTGCCCCCTAAGCAGACATGATGTCCTTCAAAACAAAGCAACAAAGCACCATGTCCTTCGAAACATCATAGCAAATCAAAACTCTACAATGAAGAGCCAACTTTTCGTGCCCAACTAGTTTGCACTGGATAATGAGACGTGGGAGGATCACAAACATCTCAACAAGTTACCTTGCAAAATGTACCGTAAAGACCTTTCGGGCAAGCTTTTCCTGTAACTGTTCCATTCCCGCCAGAAAACCCTTCGCCTTTACTGATTCCTCCACTGTATAAGAAATATACATTCAGCATACTAGTGTAGATAAGAACCTTCCGGACATATAATATATCTGTGCCTTTTTTTTTTCTTTTTTCCTTTTTTTTTTTTTGACAATCTTAACTGCTGGTGTTGAAAAAAAAAAAGTACAAATTCAATGGCAGGCTCCCATATCTCAGGCACCAATAAGTTATTTCTAGCATGCCAGACATAGGATTAGAAAGAATTCTTGAAAATAACCACATTTTTCTATGAAAATTATTTCTAACTTAATGTTTGTATAGCAGCAGCTAAGCAAATTGAAATGCCAACCATGTCAGAACCACCCATACCAATATTGATTAAAGGTCCAAGACATCAAATTTAGATATCTAATCTAGCTTCTTCCTGGTCTTTCTCCATATATGCATTAAAAGGAAGGTTTCTTCATTGTATCATTTTCCATATCATCATGATTAAAACTACAATAAACATGTTTACTATTTGAAAAGACCGCACAAAAATCTTCCAACAAATTGCAAGACTACATTTGAATAAAAAAATCTACAAATTCCAAAATTAAAACAGGAGAATCATGAACTAAATCACCGAATATATTACAGATGAAAAGCAATACATATCACAGCCTTGCAAATTCATTCAAAAACTAGCATGTAAGAAAGATAAATATAGAAAGGATCATCAGATCAGACCTTGCAAGTATGGATCCATTAACAGTTGCAACAGGAACATACTCATCGCCGGTGGGAATATCAGACCAATGGAAGTGAACCCTTCCACCTCCACCCCCACCACTACCATGGCCTCCAAGCCCCCCAACACTAGAAAGGACAGAGCCCTCTGCTAGGGATAAAGTGTGCACAAATAGAAGAATTGTGCCCCCAGAACCACCACCAGGTCCAATGGAGGCACCAGTTACAACACCAGTTGAACTGCCACCATTTGTCTCTACTGAACCATAGAGGGAAAGAGTTGACAGAGAATGCTCCCATGAGCCCATCACTGGAAAAGTGAAGATACAGCAACATAAGAAGCAGGTGCTGTAAACAGCTACAGGGACTAAATATATACTATATTATATTATATGGATAGTATATGTTACCTATAATACCACCACCAGCTGTGGAAGTCCCTATACTACTGTCATTACCACTGCCACTGCCAAGCTCACAAGGTAAATCAGCACTACCATAAATAGGTCCGCCCTCAACATGACTTCCATCGTAGAAACCATCCCCACCTTTACCACCATGCCCACCACCACCGCTAAGGCCATTGCTTAGCATGCTTCCATGTCCAATTCCACCTCGGCAACCTAAAATTAGAAGAAATAAAATTTAAATTCTAGAATAAATGGCACAAGGCATGTGAGAAAACAACGGGACAATTAGATCCACATCACTATCAAAGTTAGGAATTTAGCAAATACCACTTAGTATCTCATTGACACATTGACTCAGGTCCTATATGTCATTCACAGCAAGTGGTATTTTCCTCAAATGGCACTTTTGTTGTATTACAGTGCTATTTTTTCTAAAAACTGGAACGAGAACTAGCCCCCATAGTCCATACCATTACTAAAGTTAGGAAATTAGCAAGATATCACTGAGTGTCTCAGTGATGCATGGGTCTTGGCCCCACATGTCACTCTCACAATTCTAAACATAGGCATATACAAGTATTTGAAGGCATATTTAAGCACCAAAAGAAAATAAATAAAATGAGTCATTCCCTTCATGCGCTGCAAACAGACTTATACCAGCTTAACTCACAGTTGAGACCAAAGGATGGCATTGGTAACGTCTGTTGGTTCTATATAGACTAGAAATGAAGGAACTGTAATAATAGCATACAAGATGCAAAAGTCAAAGAAAGAATTATGGAATTAGTGCATTACCAAGTACTATAATTTTTTACTCATCCAGTAGGAATAGTGGACAACATTTATTTGTTGCTGAAAATATACTAGTATGTCACTCCCATAGGGCAGGATAATGTTTGACATGTATATTGAGATATGTTGAAGATAAATGAGTTTTAAGATGCAAGATAATAAATATCTGTGCCGATTTTATTCAGGAGACAGTTCAGAAGTTTGTTAACCTTAGCAAATACTGTAGCCATGAAACAACTGGCAACTTTCCACAGCATTTAGTGTATACATATCAATTCAAGCTGATCTACCAATATAATAGAACTGCAGATAACACTATATTCTTTCAAACAACAGAAGATAGCAAGATACCTAAGCCTGTTGCACTAATGGTTCCGGATGTGTGCACAGTGATGCTTCTAGCCCTGTTGAAATGAACGACAGTTCCTTGTATAAGACCCCAAACATCAATATCTTCAACACGACATATCTGTAAGACAAAGGTGGTCATAAGATGCATCTTAACAAACAAAATAACCTTGGAAACACCACACAGAAAATTAAGAGCACACCTGAAGAGTAAAAGACAATGAAGAGTTCAGATTGCAATCTTCAGGTGGATGAATAATCTCCACAGGACAACTCCCATCTTCACAATTCAGCTTAGGGATCCTGGCATAGGCACAAAAATTTAATTAAGCAGTGAAAACCTTCCCACCATTGGAAATATAGCAAAAAAGACATTTTAATGCAAAAGTTGAAGATGGAAGTATTTACACATCATTACTACTTCCATTTACAAGTGGGCCCCTTAAAATGGATCCAGGTCCAACCTACAAAAGAAATACTTGTCACGATCCCTGCTTTCAATTTTAGAAAGGTAAAAACAAAACCTGATACCACATGCGGGAACATATGCGGCATTCAATTGGAACAGTTAGAGCTAAAGGAAAAACAAAAACCACACCAGCGATGTACCAGAACACAGCACCCAAGGCAAAAGGAGAAATAATTATCTGATTGCAATGTGAATAGTTGGAGAAATATGAAGCATCTTAACTAGAATAGGCACATAATTCATTTCATAGAGAATTATCACCCATAAGGTTCAGCATCTTGAGTTATATGAAGGAAGGAAGACACAGATCACATATGCAAACAGTAAACTGCAACTCAACAGTCGACCTTCTGTATACAGTTATACGACATGCCAAAATTTGACAAAAGTTACATACGGAAGTTACAAAGCATTTGGGCTAACAAATGAACATGCAAAGAAACTGTGGCAAGAAAACATATAACTTCAGACAAGTTGTGGATAGGTAAAACAAATGTACATGCTGTAGGATATCTATCATACTTGTATACTGTAGAACAGTGATAAAATAAGGCGTTGCGCCTCAATTGTGTCCCCTTCTCCTGATAAATTCAGTAGGCCTTGACCATGAACTCCAAGATTAGCATTAGAATGTACCACAGATGATTCCTGACAAACATGTGTTCAAAACTGTTATGCAGAAAGTAAATGCAGCAAAGAAAAAGACTCATTGATGGTGGAACAGCAATACACCTTCAAAACAATCAAATTGCTAGCTTCCAGTAAAGAAGTTGCAACTATTGAATCTCCACCACCGTCAATTAACATTCTGGAGTTCCACATAAGGAGCATCTTTACAGACATCCGCAAAGCACCAAATACCTAAATAACATTCAAATTAGTATACATGAATTGGAACATTGCATAACAGATTCACCAATTAGAAGGTGAAAACTGTAAAGAAGACAATAAATGACAAGAACAAACAGCAAGAAATCACACCTTGATTGTTGAATCACTCATAAGAAGCTCCTCAGCCATCAGTTCAAACTCTGAATATGGATAATGGGTCAGACCAAAAGTTAGAATAGCACCAGATAGAAGGCTAAGTGTTCCCTGAACCTGAAAATTACAAATAATGTGAACCAAAATATTATTAAACAAATTTATAAAGAATGAACAGAGTCAATTAGAGACAAAGAGAGTAAATCCACACATGATTAAATAAAATATACATGTGAGTTCCTATTAACATCAACAATACTTGCATTCTACAGCAAGGTAGCTCATTACCACAGAACTGCAACGCACATTATCTACTTAAAGGAAACCAAGCATAAAATCATAGGGATGCAAAGTACTTTAATAATTGCACAAAAGCACAAACAGACCCCCCATAAAACATCAATACAGTATGTAAATATTTTAATTCTTTTTTCACATGATGTGCACTCACTGCAGCAAGACTCTGTGCACTATGTAATTAATTCCAGTTGACGTTTTCTGCACAGACAAGCTATGAAACAGAAAGATGCCAAAATGATTCAACAGCCAAAAAAGATGGTTCTACACAGTTCAGTTTTCCTAATCACTGTACCAGAAATATTATGGACAGTACCAACTACCAAAATACAAGTCATCACCGCATGGAGACCTTAGTGTTCCTATTGTAAACTTATCATAAGATTTAGTTGTAGCATGTTGGTTTTTACACATAATTTTCTTTCTGCTGTTTTAGAGGGTCCATGCTAGGTAGACAACTTAAGGACAAATTGAAACACAAAATTACACAAGATTATTGCACCCAGTAGATTCATGTCTGTGAAACAAGAAAAACAAGCAAAAAATGCATACTAAAGACACACCATTTTGTAAACCACCTATGAAAATAACTTTTTAAAGCTTCAAACCTGAACACGACTCCAAAGCAAGGGAACAGCAACTTTGGCATGATTCCTGACAAAAACATTTGTCCACAGTGGCTGATTTGGGAACTCTAAAAGAAGCGTATCAGTTTGTGTACTCAAGTTGTTGTTGCTAACAACAAGACTTTTAGGTACTGCTTCATAAAGAGTTCCAGCAGCTCCTGCATTGTCCGGACAACCTGAACTTCTTCCCCCTGAAAAAGGCATCACAATTTACATACAAACAACAAAGCTTAATTAATAATCATGTCTAGATACTAGCTCCTTCCATCTATCAACTAGACAGTTGCTCAAACTAGGAGTTTTGCCTCATCCAAGAGAAAAACTTCCTCAAATATTGCAGCATGATAGTAAGTTTATAAAACGGATAGGAGAATGGTCCAAAGCTAAACAAAGATTCTTGATTTGGAAAAATGGTCCACAACCTTAAAGGCTACTGCAAATGTTTAGTTGCTAAACTAAATTTCAGGGATAAGTATGCACAGACAAGATATCTCTATACCAGAATAAATATGTTACCTAATCTGATTGATCAAATCACACACTTCAACTACTTTACACTCTGTCAGTAAGAAACAAGGAATGATTATTACTAACTTCATTTACCTATGTTCTCTGCATGTACAAAATCACCTTGAACAAAGTAGCATCTGTCAATCATTGACGACAATGTAGGACACAAAAACAACACTTAACCAAGACAACTTAAGAACATAGGAAAGGTAACAATCAATAGGACAATGAAATACAATCATATATTGATAATACAAAGATGGTTTTATGCCCTGAAGAACCAATGGTACAATCATACAAGCTCTCCAGGAACAATAGAAATTTGGGAATAGATCAAAAGATTTGGGTAGAGAACAGGGAGAGATTGAAGAAGGATAAGAGACGAATAATTGGAGAAGACAGAATTTAGATTTGCATTTCCAAACGCTCTTGTTACACACTAGTCTAAGTCCATTTAAACCTCCCATCACACCCTCTTACAACTAGGACCCACTACTACCAGTTCATTTAAACTTCCCATTACCCATACTTCCTCTTCACAGCTGCATAATTGCTTCTCACACTATTCCTGACAGATGACAGTCTACATAAAAAGGCAACTCCATATAGCCCAGCAACTACAATATCACTAATCGAACTGACAAACCAGAAGAAAAACACATGGATGAAAGAGAGTGCACAACATGAACATGGTGAGCAACTTTGTTGCAGCACAATCTCCCCAAGTAGAAGTTAGTAAGGCTATGAATTCAAGGATTTAAGCAAAAGAAAGTGAGTTCATTTAATGTGCATAAGACCAAGGTAATTACCATGAACAAAAATCTGGGTGTCATCATGCCTACTGAAAACTTTAATAGAAACTCGTCCTCCACCTCCCCCAGCCAAACCATTGCCTCCAGAAGCACTTATCTTGCCGCCACCTTGCCTGTTTCCAAGAAAAGCTCAGAAAGGGAAAACCTGCAATGGTTACTGAATGTACTAAAATCTATAGCCTACAAATTTACAAGAAGCAAAATACAATTCCAAATAACTTTACAAGATACTGAAGAAACAGCTAGGCTTTCAACATACATGAATTCAAATGTGAATTGCAAATTTAACCAGGCGAGAGAAATGCATATCCAAGAGAGGTTCCTCATTTCTCAATAGTCTCTAGCAGTTTCCATCAAGCCCAATATGTCGCTCTCCCTATACTCAAGTTAATCAATTGCTCCTGTTTGCTGTACAAGACCTGATTTGAATTGATAGTATATTTAATTTACTATGGAATTTTTGTAAGGGATTTACTTTGCTACCAGATTTGCCCATTCAGTGGCTTGTGCATGATAAACCACCTCAAGTTCCCAATAAGCTTTGAAGGTTAGTATCAATGTGATCAACTCCTCACTAAGCTTATCAATTAACCAATCCTGAACATCATTTAGCTACTGTGCATTAATTGATGAGCATGGACTTAATTTCTTTACTTAACTTTTAATGCAAAAGGAAATCTTTGAATCCACTTCGTCTACCATCTACTTAATGTGAGATTCTAATTTTAATCCTTGGTTCCTAATTACTTGTCCAATCCAAATTAAATTGAAGTTTACTATTATGTCAATATAGTACACCTTCCAATTGAGCCACCAACTATAGTAGTTAATAGTTTCTCATGATTAGTTCCCATCATATAGCTCTTTTAGCAGTCTGAACATTCTTTTATATTCTTTCAGTTCACTAAAATATGATCTACTATGTGTATGATACATTTATCAATAAAAAACTGTGCAAAGAGGGTGACCTTCATTTCTCAATTCTTCAATCCAAACCACCCCAAAAAATCCCAAAGCTATATACTTGACATAGTTTCTAACTTTGTGCATTCCTCCATCCATTTCCATTACCAAATGTCCAACCCTAAACTATTTAAGAACATAATTCACTACCAGCATAATACAAACTGTGTCCTAAATCCAACTGCAGAAAAACCACAGTACCTACCGATTAGCAACCGGTAGTCTAGTTGCCAATTTGGGACCGTTTTCCAAATATTCCAGTTAATTAAGTAGTTAAATGCTCCCATATATCAGCTCAATTAGCAAAATAGGAAGCAAAATGAAAACTAAAACCATTCCAAAAACACTCACATAGTCTCAGCCTTTACATAGACGCTACCCCCAGAGCCACCCCCACCCTTCTCACCACCATCCCCACCATCGGCGAGCACTGTACCATTCATCACAAGCTCCTCCGCAAACAGCCACAAAATGCCGCCGCCTGCACCACCGTAGTCCTTCTCGGCGCTGGTTGACCCCCCTTTGCTCCCGTAGCTGTCTGGAGTTTCGAGTGATGACCATGAGTAGGCATCTCCGCCCCATGAGTCCTCCTGTTTCTGCCCGTCCTTGACATAGCAGCTGGCACCGCGGCCGCCGTGGCCACCGCCATCGCCGTGGGTCCCTGATGGGACGCCACTGGTGCGCTCCGGCGGGTCCCCGGCAAGCGCGGTGGTGTTCACAACGACGGCGTCGGCGAGCGTGATATTGGTGGCCGCGAGGGAAACCATACCGGCGACGACGTGCACTCCGCGGCCGAGGCGGACCTCGCCGGAGAGGTTCACCGAGACGACGCACCCCTGTTTTTCGCAGGTCAAGGCCGCGCCGGCGAGGAGCACGAGGCTGCCGTTGCCGCTGATGTAGACGTCGCCCCCGAGCTCAACGGAGGCGGAGACCTCGCAGCTCGTGTCAAAGTCCCCCTCCCCCTTGAGGTCCCCGGCGCAGGTCGCAGTCGGCGCCGCCGGTGGCGGCGGCGGCGGTGGCGGCGACGGCGGCGAGTAGTCGTGCCACGTCAGGATCGAGTACGGGTCCGGGTCCAAACCCCCCCGATCTGACGCCTCCGCCTCACGGCCCCAGCTCGGGTCAGGGTTTCCGAAGCCGACGACGACGAGTAGTAGTAGGAGGTGGAGGCGGAGGCGGAGGTGGGAGACCATGGTGTGGGACGCATCAGAGACCAGGTCCCTGACGTCCAGAGTTAGGGCTTATGAGCCGGTCACCGCGGTGGTCGCCGCCGGAGATGGCGGCGGCGAGTGACTTGGGTTTGTGTTTGGTGTTGGTTTAGTTTTTTTTTTTCCTTTTTTTTTTCTCTCCTCTTCTTCTCTCTCCTCGGTCTCCTATTCCCCTTCTCTTTGGTTTAATGGATGAGAGGAGAGGAGACGGAGTGCCGTCGGATTTGCTTTGAGATTCGTGCCAGTAGGTGCAGGCTCGGATTGAGGTAGAGACAAGGGGAGAGGAAGAGGCTTTTTTTTTCTTTTCTTGTCTTTTGGGGGGGGGGGGGGGGGGGGGGGGTGGGTTTCTTCAGAGAATTTTTTTTCTTTTTTTGCTAAGTTGTCTTTTTGGTTTTTGTTTGGGTTTGCTTCAGCACTGGGTTTTATTTTCTTGAATTTTAGTCATTAGTATTTTTGCGATTTTATATTTATGTGTTACTCCCTTTAAGATTCTTGTGTATATTGTGTTATTTTTCCATATCTATTTTGATTTGTTTTCATTGTGTTTGATTTTGTCTTTTTTCACAAAATTCGCTGTGATTTTTTGAAGTCGTATATAAGTTCATGCTTCTTGAAAATATTTCTTTTGGGACATTCAGTTTGGTAAATATACGAGGACTCCTACAATGTCTTAATACACTTTTTAATTTATTTGATTTTGTCGCTGTCAAGTACCGACCAATAGCTTATGTTTTGTTTGATTTTTGCTAGTGTCAAGCACAATAATAAAAACTTGGTTACTGATTAATAGGGTGGATTATTTTGGACGAAAGTGTATATATGACCTTTTAAAAAAGCTGGAAGTTATTGGACTTATCTGGAACCTTGCTGAGAAAGACACCAGAAAACTGAGAAAAGGCCACTGGTTTTGCAAATAAGCCCCTCTCTTCAAATGAGATTGCAAGGTGGACCATGTTTGTATTTTAGTAAGGGCATTTTATTGTGTAAACAACACAAAACTGTTCTTTTTTGTTAGGCTCGTCCGAATCAAAAAAATAAGAAATAAAATTGTATGCTAGCATGAAGATTTCGAAAGAAGAGTATTTTCAAACGACAACTTTTTGCAAAGAAAGACCAATTCTTACGGTAATAAAATATATTTACCTATTATACTTTGTAAGCACTTAATAAACTTCAAGGGCCCAATTGGAACACGAAAATGTTAGGAAATAACATCCATTAACTTGCAGCAAACGTTCTTTTTTTTATAAAATTTTACTGAAATCTCTATATGTCGAACAGAGTTTTATCAATAGCATAGTAATACTATATTTTGTGATAATGTACCAATATGTAGAAGGAAACTATTTAGTAGAAAAAGATTTTTTTTTTGAGAAATAGGAGATATAAAGGAAAGAATAACTGAATAAATGATGCCTTTTTCTCTTTTCTTCCTCCGGTGATGCAAGAAAATTGGACTATGGGGGTACTGATGCTGATGGACACTTCATTTTTTCTTGGATTTTTCACAATCGTGTAGGACTGCTTTATTTGACAGTTTCTGTTAACTTTTTGTGGACCGAGATAGAGAATAAAGGCTCTTTCTAGGTCACGGAAAATGTACATTAAACATTGAGTATATTAGATTTAAAATTTCTTGGTTCAGAAATTTGTCGGAAAGACAGTGAAAAGTCACGTTCAACCAACCGAAACTTATTTGGTTATGTAATCAAAAAATTGATTTCTCGTGTAAATAAGTAGTTTTTATTATATAATATTTATGTTTTATACTTTTACTTTGTTTAGGAAATTAGATCCGTTCCCTTATTTAGAAATGGTCTATATCAGTCCATCATCCACTAAAGCCACGAACAAAGAATTGATGAGGCCTATTTCTTTGGATGCAAGAACTCAACGTAGAGAATGACGTTCCATGATTACCCCATAAGAAAACATTCTTGCAACCAAAAATTATAGATCCAATGCCTATTTGGAATACAAGAATTACATAGAAAATTTAGAAGAAACCCCACATTCAATTATAATAGATATTTTTTTTTCTTCAAAATTTTTAAAGAATTCTACCTTTCAAATGGGACCTCAATAAATTTGACATGAACACGTACAACCAAAATTTCTGTGCACAACAAAAACTTTTTGCACCAATTGAGCCATGCAACCTATCGTGCCATTTGGATTATGGATTCATGTTGATAATATTTCTCCAGAGATCTGATTTCAAATCATCAATATTTGTAAGACATAGTGTAAGTGTTTTAGCCAACAATTTTCCCCTCTAAAGAAATGCATTTAACACAAATTGCATGAAAAATGAGCTTATTTGGACTTTTTTTTCCACATATTTTTCGTTGCCTATGTGGTATGGTAGTTGCAATGGACGGTCGCAAACGTCGCAATCTACATCACGAGATCATTCGTTTGCATTAAAAGAAGCAATTAAGGCCGGGCGTAAGCAAAATTAACGAGTTCTGCTTAATATGGCAGGATTATCTTCTATTTTATTTCTTCTGTTTTGTTGACAGAAGTAATCCTCACACGGTCAACCACAATTTGAGATTATATTACACTTTTGCAATCCAACTCATCAACCACAACAAATGTTAACAAAAAAAATAACTAAAATTAGTAAAATATTATTAACTATGAGATTGACATACGAGATCCAAGACATATGTTATTGAGATATTTAATAATAATTTGTTAAACCTCAATTTTTATGGTACTATAGAGCTATATCATAGTTGCATTCTTATGATAACTATATTACTAAGTATTTGACATCATATGTTTACTCAAATATTTATAAGTCATAAATGATCAGACATTATACAATCTTTTTTGAAAGGACTCATGAAATGTTGAATTAAAACATATTTTTTTTGTCCTAAAAGTATGATACATATCTTAGTAAGATTGGAGTCTCTTGTCTTTGATAATATAAGATTAATAACTTCTATCATGTTGTCCAAAGGACGTATTCTTGCTATTAGTGGGCTGACATGAAGATGGTTGACAAATTCTCAACTTCTTATAAAAATTCTAAATATCTTTTTTTCAAAAACAAAATTCTAAGCACCTCATAATCTTATATATGTTCATCTCGAGATCAATTTCCAATTAAACTTCCTCCAAACTTTCTATCTACGTTGAGCAATGCCCCATAAATCCAATGAAGATAACCAAAAGAACCTTGCTAGGACAAGAGTCCGTCTCTTCAAGCACCACTATGATTTCAAAGCCTATGCATCACACATTGTCTCATGTGGGTGCAAAGATGTCCACCGTACTAAAAAAAACATCAATCCAACAGAGAAACCGATAAAAGGTACTTTCTCATGCTAGGAGAATCTCATACATCTTGAATCTGAATTTCTATCTTTCAAATAAAAAAAAGAAATAAGTCATATTTGTAAGTGTCATTATTTAGAAATCAACAGTGTCAATAAAACTGTGTGATATTTTTGAGTTAATTGAAATTTATGACAAAAATATTCAAATTTTTCTTCCAACTTAATATCAATATTCAAATCTTAATCAAACAGTACACACGTTCTAAAAGACATTGAATCTTTTAATTCAAAAGATTAGAGACTTGAAAGATAGCGAACCTTTCAACTCGAAAGATACGAGATTCAAAATCTTTTGAGATTCAATATTTTTCTTAACCTACATCTATTAGAAGAATAACAGCAAAAAGATTATAAGATTTGATAGCATTGAAACGAAAATGAAAAATTTTCTCCTACTTTTCATTTTCTGCATGTCTAATCCATCCATCCATCCATATCTTTCGGGAGGTTTTCTTCGCAAGAAGGCCACATCCTTTCGGCCGGATGACAAAGCGGACGGCTGATCTGTGAAAGAGACCAAAAAGGAGTGGGGAAATAAACGGCAGATACTAGAAAGCTTATCGAGATTGTGATAGATAAATATGATAGGAAATAAATTTTATAAGATATGATCTTATATAAAAAAATATAAGACTTATTTTTTATCTGTTAGATTATATGAATTGATAGTTAAGATATATTTATGATCTATATTAGTTATGATTATGAATTATATCAGATAGTTATATTTAGATCATAACCACAAGTCAGGTGAATTAATAATTAAAAAATAGATTTTATGTAGTTTTATAAGATCGAATCTTAAAAAAAACTCTATAGAATAAGTCATCGAGGATAATATAAGTGAGAGAGCAATTGCCTGCCCTAGATTCTACTCCACAAGTCCCATTCCAAGTCTAATTCCATTTGTTATTATAGTTTGGTTTAGTTTTAAGTTTCACAAAGTGCACATGAGTGGTGCTCATCTGTTGATGTTTATCAAATGAATAGCATGTTTCTGTAGCATGTGGCTGCAGTGAAATAGTGTGTTGAAAGCCTGTGGTGGCATAACTGTGCGTGTCTGTAAGACATTTGGATAAAAAGTTGGTGTTTTAGTAGTTTTTTCTTTTGGTCTGTCCTGTGATCTGAACCACTGATTACTTGGTCAGATTATCCAAAAGAGGAAAAACATATACACGTCTCTGAAAAACTCACAAGCTACAGATTTAGTCTCACAAAATTGATCTCTATAAAAATATCCCTCTAAAATAGTTTCCTTTTGCGAAAGTGCCCTTCCATCTCTCGTCGTTAGTTTACTCTGAGTCCACTAATGTTCGAGGCAAAAAAAGACAAAGATACCCTTGCATACTTATCCTTGCAAACTTGCCTCCAATCAACATGTCTAGACTTGTATATTTGTTTTAAGTTCACACCAATTACAATGAGACATGCAATAATACCCCGACAAAATATGACTTCCTACAATATATATATATATATATATATATATATATATATGTGCTTCCCTCTAGAGTTTTAACACCAACTCCGTGTATTTTTTTTAGGTACTCCCTCCTGAAGTGCGGTATTTTAGATCTTTTCCAACAACGATACCTAAAATTAGATATCTATACCTCCATATACATACTTCCCTAAAAATATTTCATCCTTATATTTCAACTAACTCCAACAACAATCTCCAAATATCTCTCTATTCCTAAAAATTAACTGTCATCCCAACATTCCAATATTTCGCGCGGTGGAGCGGACGCGCGGCCGCGGGGGCAATCGGCGGCGCGGGGCAACTGGTGTCATGGGGGAGCGGCGGCGCGGGCAACCGGCGCCGCCGGGGTTAGCGGCGCGGGCAAACGGCGGTGAGGATTAGCGGCAGCGCGGGGGAGTGGGGGAGCGGCGGCGCGAGGTGGGTGCGTGGTAGGGGAGCAGCGGTACCGCCCTCAAGGCCTCGCCGCGCCATCCTTGCCCTCGCCGCCGCCGCCGTCTTCATCATCACCGCCGCCTTCACCACCCTCGGGAGTCATGGCCTCGCTGCCGCCACAATCACGGCCTCGCCGCCCTCTTCATCCTCGCGGGGGACCGGCGGCGCGGGAGGACTGGCGGCACTGGGTGGCGGCGGCGCGGGAGGACCGGCGGTGCTGGGTGTGACGGCGACGCAGGAAGACCGGCGGCGTGGGGAGAGGATGCAGACGGGAGAGAGGATGTGGAGATTTGGATATTCTCTCTCTTGTATGTATCCGATAAATAATAGTTTGAGGTAGCTGTTGGAGCGGTGTTTGGGAGTGTGTAGCCTAAAAAATAGAGATGCACAATTGTTTGAGGTGACTGTTGGAGAAGATCTTAAACTCTATCCATTCTTTATAGCTAAAATGAAGAGGCCTATGATATTTTTAATAAGCCCATACCCTCATGTGATTGTCCGAATTCTCAAATTTCTTGTTCAGCATATAACATTGAGAAAATAGTTTCATAAGTGACAACATATAATAATATTCCTATAATGCTGAAGCACAATACTTTTAGCAACATTTAAATGAAACCATTATTACATTAGTAGCAATTATAGTTTAAATAGTTTTAACAAAAATTTCCATATTCCCCATTTTGGTTGTAAAAAAAACAGCAGACAATATTTGGTTAGCAAAATTTTGGGGAACCAATTTGTGCCCCACTTGTCAAGGAAAGAAAAAATATTAGAAACCATTTGGGGCTAATCATTTCTTCACCCAACTTTGCAAAAAAAAAAGTTAAAAAACAAACAAAAACTGCTAATTCAAAGCTCATGACCAATTTTTGGTTAACAACTAACAAGGCCGAATTAGTTTGGCATGCCCAAATATTGTGGAGCAAGTTACGTTACAAAGCAAACACACACCTTATACAAACAATTAATCAAATAACTCTCCTAGAAAATATGGCCCACATGTACAGGTGTAAAAGGAAGACATCTCATCTTAATGATCCGATTACCGAATCTGATGATACGTAAGATTAACAGAGACAGATTATTAGAATCATCCAATCATCTAATTTAATAGCATTCTTCTACATTTAGGAATTTTCAAGCTAAGTGTGTGTTTGTCCGAATTTAAACTTTTTCAATAAATTGATTTTTTGGGTTTGTGTCTATAAGACCAATATGACCCTTCCACCGACTTCATCTTATCAGGGTTTTTAGTTAAAGATCTATTAACACAAGAAATAAACTATAAATAAGATGGGTGTTCGACTTGGGTTTTAACCCATAAACCCATAAAATTAAACCGAAACTCGGTCAAATATTACCTAAATAATGTCTTTTCTCTGTTGAAGTGTGTATACACACCCAACAATAAAGTATAATTACACGATGTTTTATTGGGCCTAAACTCCCCCTATAATCTAGTTTCTTAGGTCTCGGCTTCTAAGTCCAATAAGCCTCTTTCTGCTAGGTTAAGTCTGTTGGGGATTTCTATATCTAAAAGGTCTTCAGACTATAAAATAAGCCACAAAATATTATAGGTGCTTAGTCTTTGATTTAGCTCATAAACTTATAAGCTTTAGTCCAAATTAGGTCAAACAAACACTAAATAATATCTTTTTATGTTTAAAGTCTGTATTCGCACACGGCAATGAAATACAAATAGACGTACAACTAATCTTATATACCTATACGGTATTTGGCCGAGACCCAACTTTTCCAATAAGATGAATTCTTGGGGGCTCGGCTTCTAAGCCCAATAAGTCCCGTTTCTACCCAACTTTTCTACCTATACCTATACTGTGAATTTGTAGTTAAAAATAGCTTAAGGTATATAATAAGCCATGAAATAAGTTATAACCTAAGCTTGTTCAAATACCCGCTGAGTAATACTTTTCTCTATTAAAGACTGTATTCACACCCAACAATAAAGATTCTTTGCAAAACGTATCACTTTTTTTTTTTGGCACCACCGAAAGTAGTGGCACAAAACAAAGTACATATAGATATTAAGGGCCAGTTTGGTTTGTTTCTACGTTTTATTTTACAAATTTTGATCACATTTTCAGTATTTGGTTGTCGTCTAGATTATAATCAAAATTTGACTAGTCTTTCCTGTCTTACCAATATGTGCTGATTTTTTCTGTCAATTGAGAGTGAAGTTTTTGGTTGTCAAAATTTGACAAGCCAATTCCAATCCCACCTTTGTGTTTGCACAGTCTCCGTACTATCATGCGGGTCTCTTTTTTTCTAACCCTAGCATCACTGACAAATATTGTTATCAAATTTTAATCATCTTATTTGGCACCCATCCAAATACTAATATTTTATATTTTTATCAAAATTTAACTAACATTGGCTACAAACCAAACACCTTCATTTTTAACGACATTGCCACCTTCAATCAAGACTTTAGCGGCCAAGCCACCTTCTTCCAAATCAAAACCAAAGATTATGGCGACAAGGTCACATTCGAGTCTCTAACTCAACAAGACACTAAGTACTAAGAACAAAACAATCGAACCAAAGTAGACTACAGTAATACAATTAAAGAGAATATACCACTATATTACAATACAACTCTCACTACAAACTAGAAGATAATACATACTCTTGATGTGACTACCTAAACTTTAAACATATACTTCCTATGGCATTGTATGGTTTACCCCACTCCTATTTATAGTCTTACAACAATATTGGATCCTTGTCATGTGGTAAGGTCCTAACCAAAGACTTGGAGCTGGAACCAAATTCGTGGTGGGTTGTCATAGTATCACAGACCATAACTTCTTTATTGGTGACCATAAAGTCAACTATCTTAGTTGTTGATGTAGAGGTACTTGCCCCTTGGGGATAAGGACACATCGAAGATGTTTTCTCAGCTTCCTAGGTAGGGAGAATCAAAGTGGTCTGTTATGCAGAAGTATTCCAAGTGGGTAGGAGACACATTTACTCATCCTCTTCTGATGAAGTACTCAGTGGTACATGAGCTTGTACTACTCCTATGGGCGCGACTTGTCCAGGTTGCATGTGCTCTTTAAGTGGTGGCGGAGCAGGTGGATTTAGCAGTGAAGGTGACTTTTCCTTCTCTTGTTTTGAAGTCATGTCTTCATCTAGTTGGGTGTGGTATCGCCTTGGTGTTAAATAAGCGAGAAGGTATTTGTACCTTCTGTTCTATTCTAAGTGTGGAGAGATTTGGAATATGATCTTATCATCAGTAGAGTGGATCTCGCCATTAGATCGGATGTCGATTTGTACATCCCTTAAGACAAGATCTTCTAATTCTCGATGTAGCGCTTCGCGGTTCTTCCTACGCCTCTCATGCTTGTGTTGACTGGCGGTAGGGAAGCAGAGGGTGCTCGGTAGTTCAGGTGGTGTTGGCAGTAAAGGAGACTCTTTTAATGCCAGCAATCATTAAGAGGTTGAGCTGTAGGATTAAGGATGACGACTAGAGGAGGTGAATAGGAGGTTTTTAAAAACTTTTATGAATAGCAACTTTTTCACAATTAAAGCCTAAATGAACTAAGTGCAAATAAAATTGAATCAAATCAATGATAGATTGCACAAGTGAAAATGAGAGAAAGAGAATCTAACACGATGATGTATCCCGAGGTCTCGAAGACTCGCTCGGTCTCCCCTACTCCTCGTTGAAGCACTCAAGTGAATGAGTCTTGCTCCGATGTCCACTAAGGTTGCTCTTTCTCCTCTTCGGAAAAGTGAGCACCAAACCTCTCACAAACACGTCGAGCCTCTCTGACAAACTTCGTCAATGGAAAGATCAACGGCCATGCCTCCGAACCGTCTAGGTGAAAGTGATCACCAAGAGTAATAAGTTGCGAGATCTCCTTTTGACCTCCAACAATCATTGAGAAACACTAAAGATGAAAATGATGTGAATAAAGGTTCTCAAAGGATCTCTTACAATCATAATGAATGATTTTGATCAAAAGATCAAGACTTTAACACTAGAGGATTTGGGCTCAAGTGCATATCAGAATATGGCTCAAAGAGAAAGTCATTTTGTGCTCACAACACATATATATAGCCCAAACCTCTCAACTAGCTGTTATCGTCGTGCAGAAAAAAAATCAGTGCATGCTGACAGTTAGTCTCAAAGACTGACAGTTAGCATCAATCTCAAACAGCTAGTTATGACACAATCAGTAGCCGTTAAAATTTTTGTCACCACATGTGCTGACAGTCAGCGTTGTCACGCTAACAGTCAGCATAGAACAAATTTGATTTGGCTCAAAAACAAGTGTATCTGGAGAAACATCCGCACGCACGCTAACATTCATGCTAACATCCATGCACACTGTCAGCATCACTATGCTTACTGTCAGCATAGTACAAAAGTTTTTTTATCTCAAAAACATATCTCTCTGGACAAATGTCAGCATTGAAGCTGACATTCAATGCTAATTGTCAGCATCGACCAAGACCAGTTTGTACTATTAAATTTAAACTATATTAAATAACTGTTTAAAATATTATTTGGTCGATTGAACAGTACTTGAAAGGCCTCTGGTCGAATAGCAGTGCTCGAAAGCCCAGTGGTCGAATGGCAATGCTCAAATGACCTCTAGTCAAAAGAAATTGCTCGAATGATTGATGTTCAAAAGACTAGAGTTCAAATACTTGGTGCTCGATTTGCTAAGTGGTCGAATGGTAGTATGAAAGGCTGACTGTCAACCTTGCTGACAATTTTAAAAATACAAATTTAAAGTCCAGTTTCAGTCTTTTTTTGAAATCTTTATTTTTCTCAGACTCGACCAAGATTATGAATGAATGTGAATACAACATATGACCTAAGAATTTCTCAGTTTTTGTCGGAACTAAAAGAGATTTCGTAACCCCTCTTAATAGTATGGTTAAACTAAAAAGAATTTCTGTAAATCCGGTCAATACTCCAAACACCGAGACCAATAAAATCCAAAACATTTACCTTCGGCTTTTGATTTACGACCCCCGTTTGGCGTTTCATATTTTCACCTGATCTTATTGATCATACTCAAAGCAAATATATTAGTCCAAGACACTTGTTGTCATTTATCATCAAAAACAAGATTAAGGGCCTAGATGCAACAGAGGCCTCATACTGGTGTAGTGAATGCAGAGGCGGTAGGTTCACCTCTTGCTTTGATGAAGTCAATGTTGGTGGCGGCGAGAGATCATTCTCCTGTCTAGGTGAAGCCACTACTTGTCAGGGTGGAGCATTATCTTGCTGTCCAGGTGGGGTAGGTATTGGAGGAGTGCTATGTACACGCGCATTGAGGTTGCTATTGTCGTTGAGTAGAGATGTTTGCTCCTGCCGACGCAACCAATGATTCAAGTGAGGTGACAATGGAGCCTGCCTTTGCATGTAGGATGGAGTAGGTGGCAATTGTAGGATCAAGGATGCCGACTAGAGGGGGTGAATAGGAGGCTTTTAAAATTTTCTTTCTCAACTAAGCAACTTTAAAAGATGTTTAGGATAATCTAGGGTTGCAAAGGGTTTAACAACAATCTAATCAACTTGTTGCATTCGACCATATGAAATATTTGACGACACATGCAACAATAGTAAAAATTAAGAAATTGTGTCAAGATCAATATGAATCATACAAAAGAGAGACAATTGACACAATGATTTTTACCAAGGTCTCGGAGACTCGCCCGGTCTCCCCTACTCCTCGTTGAAGCACTCACGCATGAGCCTCGCTTCTATATCCACGAAGGATATTTCACTTGGGTTGCTCCTTCTCCACGCCGGATAGGCGAGCACTAAACCTTTCACACGTCGTTTGTTGGCCTCTCCAACAAACTTCAACCAGAGAGATCGCGACTCTCCTCCGACACCGTCTAGGCGAAGGCGATGGCCAAGAATAACAAGTCGGATGCGCTCACTTGAACGAATCAAGTGCTAGAAGCTCAAAGATGCAAATGAATGCACACACACTAGCACTAGTTTGCAAATGGAGATGAAGTGCACTAAACACTCTTAGCCTCTCACAATTGCTTCTCCTCTAAGTACTCTCAAAGATTTGGCTCAAATCTTGGCTCTAAATGCAATAGATTGATTCCAAAGAGTTTGACTAGCTTATACACAGGAATATCAGGTGTTTGTGCAACCTCAAATGCAGGCAAACACGAGATATATAGCCCTAAAAGAAAACTAGCCATTTGCCATGAACAAGCGAAATTTTGTACAGGCCGGACACTGTCCGGCCAGTACAACAAATTTCAACCATTGCAAAACGTCAGTTACCGTTGGGAGATTTTTTGTAAAGGCCGAACAAAAGCCCCGAACATATATATATATGTCTCTGTTTTATTCTCGATTCAAACAATTTGTATAGGTCAGACAATGTTCAGCCCTACTGGACCAAGTTTGGCCCGTCCGGACAAAAGCCCCCAGATGGATGCAAATGTCTCTGGCCGGACTTTGCAAAAAGCTGAAAAAATTGTACAGGCCCAATGCACATTGACAGAAAAGCAAGCATAACTTTTGAACCAGAGATCCAATTGAGGTGATTTTTGGCTCGTTGAAAAGATAACTCAAAGAGCTACAATTTTGTCAATGGGAGTAAGACCTAGAAAGGCCGAGATATTTCTATAAAATTCAAAAATCTTCTTGTTGCCAAAATGTCCAACACAAAAGTCATTTCTAAATGCAATTTGTCTGTTTTCTCGCGAATATGTTTGCTGATACTTAGCAACGACTACGACCACACAGGTCGAACATTCGGTCGAAAATAGGTGGTCGAGTGGATTTGGTCGAGCATACGCAAGCGAGCCAAAGACTGGTACGACCAACTCGAACTCCTACGACCACGACCAAACTCCGAACAAGGATATAGCCAATTCGGCGAACACGACCACGACCAGCTCTATAATATAAACCAATTGAATTAGCTGGCAACATGAATAAGTGCAATTTTCAAAACATTTTCTTTAATGTGACACAAACTACAGTTAGACTCTCTAGCAATGCAAGAGGCGATAAAACAATAGTGTAAGATGATATGAATACATTTGAGCTTCCGCACTAGATAGATTCAAATTACTAGTTTCCGACCCCTCTTAATAGTACGGTCAAACTAGCAAAAGGAATTATATCAACCCAGTCTATCTCCAAAACATCGAGACCGGTAAAATCCTAAAAAAACAATCCTTAATCTTGGATTTTACCTTTAGTGAAGTTCGACCTCGTGAAGCTCCACCGCTCGACGCTTGTCCTCGCAAAGCTCGACCTTGCTAAGCTTGACCTCGCTCGAGATGACTCATGTTGGCATCATCCTCTTCACGCTCTTGCTTGGTTTCATCTCGCGACCATTCTGAAACTACCACACATACATTCAACGCACAATGTTAATCTCATATATAGGTCGTCATTAATCACCACCAGAGAAATGATGAGGACATCCTTAGCACGAGCAATCGATCAGAAGAAATCTACGCTCGACCAGAAAGGCTCGAGGCCACAGCACCACACAAGGTCGTTGCCCATGGTCGGAAGCACTTGGTCGCAAGCTGAGGGCACAAGGTCGCAGCCCATGATCAGCACATGGTCGCAGTCGACCATACTTGAGGACCCATGGTCGCAACCTGAGAACCATCCAATCTGCCGATCAAGCTTGATTATTCAGCAACTTCAATCAAGCTCCAATTTTAGCATAGATGTCCAAGACAGTTGTTCGAGTACTTGTTGGAAAGATAATCGAAAGAGCTTTCCAACGCATCAACAATCATCAAATTCCGACATCGTATGCAACCAGGAGACCCGAAACAATAGAAAGTATTGGAGGGGGACGAGTCCTGTTCGGATCCGTGAAAGTAGCTCGGGATTTTCTTTTTATAGTTTGTTAGGATTCTATTTTGTTTCAAATTAGTTTAAAATTCTGGTTTTAAACCTTCTATCTTTGTAGATATCATCATCTATAAAAGGGAAGGCATGGTCTTAATTTTAGGTAGACTTCGTTGATATACAGATTGTATGCTCGTGCCTTTGCTGACTTGTACAATTCGGAGTCTCAATGTTCAACTCATAATTCAGATTACTGAGTATTATTCTTCCGCTATTGCTCTTGTTTTTCTTTATTGATTTGTCTGAGTTGTTCTTCGTGAACAGGTTAACCAAGTTTTGCTCGGTTGATAACCAATTGAGGAGTGGTTTAACAATTGTGAGATTTCTGGTCACGTGTTTGATCGTGGTTAGCCGCCACTTCGTCAAGGTCACAACTCACATTTATCCACGGATTTCTCCTACGAAAGAAGATCGGAACCAAACTAGCTACATGCACGCATCTTAAGGTGAGGCGTGTGCATATCAAGAAATTACTCCACACAGGAATTAGCTCAACAGTTTCTCTTTCTGGTGAAATGACAAAACCATATTCAACAATCAATAGATGAGTATGAGATAAAATACAATCATATAGATTCGTATATGATAAAGACATATGCACACGATCTATACTACTCATGTCATAATGGCAATCAACACAGATGACTAATATGATGAGCTCCCCCTTAACATATGCATCGATATCAAATCCACAACAAGGAGTCATCAAACTTCCGGATTCAACACATGACATTTCGATTTACACTTAGCACAAGATTGATATAACTACCGAGCTCCCCCTCTACATATGCATCATTATTAAACCCACAACTAAGGAAGCATCCATTTCAGGGTTTATCAATAATCAATTCAATTTACTTGTGCTAAATCAGGATTTATCTAAGTTGTCATTTAATCATCAAATCTGACATTCTCCAGATTAACTTTAATCATCAGGAATTTATCCAAATCGTCATTAATCATCAAAATCTAGATACTTAGATCGACCTAGATCCAACAGCGACCTGCATTGAGGTGCCTGTTGAATATAGGCCCTATTTAGGGTTTCGGTGATTAACAACAAAGAAAGGAACTAATACATTTATTTTTGAGTGGCAAAAGTTTCAGGTTAAAACATGATAACGTCGTGACAAAAGTGAGAGATGGTGAAGACCCCATGACCGATGGCCAAGATAAAGATGAAAATTAAGGTTCATTTCTTAGGCTTTTATCGGTCGTTGGTGGTGAAGTCAACTAGATTCATTCTTTAGTTTTAGATTTATCGGTCATACTATTAAGAGGGGTGTAGCCCTAGTAGTTTGATCCATCTAATACTTTGAAGCTCAAGTGCATACTCATATAGTTTATAAGCAAAGTAGGACAGAGTGTGAAGTTCAAAGATAAAAATTGTGCACTAGTTCACCAGAGATAAATGAATCTGTCTAGGTACAAATTATATGATATGTCCAGACAGAGTTTGATGTTACCAGATAATGTTCGGCTAGTACACAAATTTGGTCATGACAGTAAAAATCTTGATCACACCAATAAAAGAATTGATCCAATCAATAAAGTCAAAATTGGTTGATATGGCCGAACAAAGTTCGATATTACCAGACAATGTCTGACTAGTACACAAATTTGGTCGTGTAAAAATCTTAACCGCACTAGTAAAAAAACAAATCGCGCCAGTAAATGCAAAACTGGTCGATATATGGTCAGATAAAGTCCAATGTGACCAAAAAATGTCCCGCTAATATACAAAATCTGGTCGTATCAATACAAACTGATCATGGTCGTATAAGTTCAAAACCTGGTAGTATCAGTACAAGACCTGGTCATGGTCGTATTAGTACAAAAACTTAGTTGTATCACAGTACAAAACCTGATCATATCAGTATAATACCTGGTCGTGGTCATATTAGTACAAAACCTGGTCATACCAGCTCCAGCAAAAATGAAACCAAGAGACATATGTATTCATCCGGTCTATTTGTCTGATTTGGCTAGACTTTGTTTGACATGGATGGACAAAGTCCGAGCAATACCTTTGCAGGAAATTTCTTTAAACTGAATGTAACTAGAGACAAATACATTTGTTCAGACCATTTGTCCGGCCAAATATATATCCGTCCGGCCTTCACAAGTTTGTGTTGAACGGTCACTGACAAGTGTATTAATTTTCCAACTATCACTATTCACATGTATTAACTGGACAATGTCTGATGTGATCAGACTTTCCAGCCAGTGCAAAATTCATCTGACACTTGCAAATGGCTAGTTTTTGTTGGAGGGCTATGAATACACTTCATGTGGTATTCACTCAACTATGTTTTTGCACTTAGAATTCATTGCTAATTGATTACAAAGTTTAGAGTATTCAATTATCCATCCAATTCACAAATTCTTACATCGAAAAGCTAAACAAGAGAGTGAATTGCATTGCATATTGAGTTTCTTGTGTAGAAGTAGATCAAGTGAAGGTGTTTCACTTGTTACTCTTGGTGATCGTCATCACCTAGATGATTTGGAGGTGTGCTGATGATCTCTCTATAGACGGAACTTGTCGGAGAGACCTAGTGTGATTGTGAGAGGTTTAGTGCTCACCTTTCCGGAGTGGAGAAGAAGCAACCTGAGTGGAGATATCCTTTGTGGATATAGAAGCGAGGCTCACGCATGAGCATTCAATAAGGAGTAGGAGAGACCCGATGAGTCTCCGAGACCTTGATATAAAAATTGTTGCGTCACTTGGTTTCTCTCTAGCACTTTTTATATTTGTCTTGACTTATTTGTTTTCGCTTACTCTTAGTTGCATATTATTTCATCTTCTATCTTGTTGAATACAACTTGATCTTAAATTGTTTTAGACCCTTTTATAAAAACTTGGTTTTCTTTTATATCTTGCAAAAATTGTTTTAGCCAAATTGTTTTTAAAGCCTCCTATTCGCCCCCCCCCCCCCCCCCCCCCCCCCCAAAAAAAAAATTATTAAGTCATGCCAATAGCGGATGTCTTACTGAATTTCAGTTTGATATATTGGAGGTATATTGATTATAATTTCTGATTCAAAAGGCCAATAAGCCCCAAATTTTTATGGCCGACAAAAGACTTGCGATAAAATGATTCCACCAAATTTCACCTCAATCAGAGGCCGGGAAGATTTCCAGAAGATTGTGGCAAATAGGTTGTCATGCTGAATTCCAACCTAACATGATGATATTGTGAGATCAATAACTTTTGATACAGCAATCCGTTCAACCTTCAATTTTTATGAGCAATAGAAGACCCATTTATAAATAGCTCCACCAAATTTCATGCTGATTAGAGAACAGAAAGGCTCTCATCCAATTGAGTGAAGAGAGTCTAGCTCATTATACCAATGGATTGAACTATGAAATATGTAAGACGCATCACCCCATATTCATTCTAGTCACACCAAAGGATTTAATTTGAAAAAGATGCAAGATGCATCACTTCAAATTTATCCTAAGATTATCAAGACAACCATAAACTATCCTGATGATAAAGCCATCTATGCCCTGTCTTGGGAGCATCTTTTGGAGTCGTCGATAGACATTTCGATGTGCCCTATACTATACAATGTGCATCTTCAAAAATTGATGAAGTTAAGATGCTATTTGTTGGGGGAAAATACTAGCCAACGCCAGAAACGTCACCATGGGAGTCCTGTCTCCGGGGTCGAGGGAAACTTCCCCCGGTGCACCTCCGGGTTAGGGAGAGCCCCCTCTCCCGGAGCCCTCCTTCTCCGGGCCGGGGAAGACGTCTCCCGGAGCCCTCCCCCGGGCTCGGGAGAGACTTCCCCCGGCGCACCTCCTCCGAGTTAGGGAGAGCCCCTCTCCCGGAGCCCCTTCTCCTGGCCGGGGAAGACGTCCCCCGGAGCCCTCCCCCGGGCTCGGGAGAGACTTCCCCCGGCGCACCTTCTCCGGGCTAGGGAGAGCCCCTCTCCCGGAGCCCCTTTCTCCGGGCCGGGGAAGACGTCTCCCGGAGCCCTCCCCCGAGCTCGGGAGAGACTTCCCCCGGCGCACCTTCTCCGGGCTAGGGAGAGCCCCTCTCCCGGAGCCCCTTTTCTGGGCTCGGGAGAGGTTTCCCCCGGCGCTCCTCTGGTGGGCACTGATTTCAAGGGCCGCCACGTGTCAGAAATCGGTGCCCTGGACCTCGTCAAAAGACCGTTTTGCCCCCGATCCTATGGTTGTAGCAGGGATAGTTTAGTAATTCGCTTCTTTTGGGGTCTATATATACCCTTGTAACCCTCTTTCGTAACCTAAGACATTCATTTGTACTCAATCCAAAAAAAAACAAAAAGGCGTGTTCTGGAGCCCTCTCTCCGGGAGAGAGCCCCCTAGCCGACGCTGGTCGGGAGCACGTCGACAGGACTAGGGCCTCCACTGAGGCCCGAACCTGTATAAACCCCTGTGTCAATCTCTGGGATTGTCCAACGCGGGGTGACCCGTCGCACGGTCAGCTCGCGTTGAGGAACACGTGTTGCGCACATCATCAAACCTGCCGAGGTATTTTTTATACCACGACACTATCACAACCCTATTACCATCCATACAATATGCCGTTAGGCACTGACAAAGCGAAGGCGACAATGTTATATGTGAGTAACAAGGCTGGACACTACTAATGCCAGACACCGACGAGACAAAAGCATCTATTTGTTCACGACTGACGAGACTGAACAGTACCCAGGTCGGGCACCGACGAGGCGAAGGCCACACTTTGTGATAGCACCATAGACCAAAGAGACTATGGATTTTGCATAGTTGCATACATAGGCATATGCATTGCATACATAGATGACGTATTTGAAGTTTAAAGATGACGACCATCAGCAATTTAATCAGAGGTCTTCTATGGATTCAATTTGTAGATGTAATTAACCAAGAGTTTTATAAAATACTGGAAATCAAGAATCATGCAATCTTCTGATGCCAAGATGTATTTTATAGACACACGAAGAATAAGTAAACATTTTAAGAGAACTTATAACTTGCAATTCAAGATAAATTAATAATGTTCATATTTCCCTCACGTGTTCTTTTATTTTTTGTTTTATGTGTATACTTATGTATACTAACATACCCGCAACTTAGAAATTTTACTCAAAAGAGTATGAAATTTTCTCGGTGAAACAATTAGCTAATTCTAGAGCCTTGTAGTAAGATGTCCAACCTTTTATGTTCTAGGACTTTGTTTCAAAAATATCTTTCTTTAGTAATTTTACGTCTTTTAGGATATTCTCAAAAAAATATTATTCTTTTTAGTATTTTTTGAAAAAAAGTCATACATTATTTATTTTTATCGGTTACCAAACTAAAGAAACATGCTGAAGTGAAATTGAATGATCTAAATAAAAGGTAGACAAGTGACCAGAATCTTTGATTTTCTTGTTTGTCTTCATAACACAATCTCAGGTGTTAGGTTTCTAATTACACAAATAAAAAAAAGGGAAACCACAGGTACCATTTGATCATGAAGCAAAAAAGTCAATAGGATATTCTCTTATTCAGGACCGTCTAGAATATAGGAAACGAATGTAAGGATAAAAAAAAGGAATTGAATGTTATATTCAATAGAAATCGTAGAAAATTTAAACACAAGAATTATTCAAAATGATGTTTAGATGAATCACAAGAAAAATATAGAAATTTTGAAGAAAAAATAGTATAGTTTGCTTTCAACAAGAAACAAAGAAAAATTTCTATGAAATCGGATCTCATTTTTTATTTCCTTCAAAATTTCTTTAAAAGAAGTAGTTCCAAAGAAAGTTCAGAGAAAATTTATGTGGACATTTCTTTACTCCAAACAACTCACAAAGAAAAAATTTCTTAGTATACAAATTCTCTAAAATTCTTTCATTTTTTCTCAATTCCAAACACCCCCTCATCTTCTTTCTTGGCCAGTCAGTCACATAACACCGAAATGGAAAACAGCGTAAAAATGGAAGCAAATTATAGAAGAAAAAAAAACCCATATTATCTCTCTATTTTGAAAATATCAAAATAACTCCTGTATTTTGAAATCAGATAAATTATACCCTTCATTTTAAATCGGTGCAAATTTCATCCCACATACACGACAATGGATGGTTTTGTCGTATTGATATGATGACTCAGTAGTTGTTGACAGTGGGGCCACATAAAGAAAACCACTCATCAAATTACATGCAAGATGAAATTTGTATTATTTTTTATTTTTTGAAATATATGATGTAATTTGTCAAATTTCAAAGTATGTAGAGTTATTTGAATTTTTTTGAAAATAAAGAGCGATAATATAGACTTTTCCATCATGGATAGGGATTTGAGATCAGTCTCAAACCCCTGGCCAAGCCATCGAAAATTCAGGTCTCATTTGCGTTGAATTTGTTCTACCAAACTCTGTCCTATGACAACCAGGTTGATCTGATATGTTTTACATTGTTTCTGTCAATCGGGCAGAAATATGGCTGGCCCAACTGGTTTATTTTTCATGCTTCAAATTCAAAGTCTGACTTAGCCACATGGGTCGGACCAATTTTGCTAAGATCCATTTGAGATGAGGTATGAAGCAGACCCATTTACTGAAATGCTGACCCAGCGCAGAGATTTTTTTGAAGCACAAAACTGCTCATATAAGTGAAATGGTAGAGGAAGGCACAGGTACGTGGGCTTAAAACTTGCGTACGATTGGGCCTGTGCATGATAGTCCTAGCTAACCATTGGCAAATTTGCCATTTGTTCTTTTTTCCTTTCAACACATTCTTTTGCAAGAATTTTTTTTTTGAGAGTTTTTTCAAGAATTTACAAAAAGATGATAGAACAGAAAGTATACCTTCGACTAGACCCGACTAAGACTTAGGCTGGCCACAACGCGCGGGGACGAACGGGCGCGCGCTGGTCGAAGGCACCATCGACCATGGGCGAGCGGCGCTTCGAACAGTGACGAGGAGCTCATGCACGCGGTCGTGGTCGTGGTGGGCCCCACCGAGCGCGCTTCTCGAACGCGCTCGTTGCAAGCACAAGTGGTCGCGTGGCGCATTTATTGCACGTGGTTTGTGGGGCCCGCCACAGTAACGCGTTTTCAAAATTCGATTTTTCCCGTGATATCGCATACACGCGCACTCACCAAATGACGTGTGGGGTCCCATATTTGTCGGGCCACCTGTAAGTGGCCGTTCTCCAATGCAACGGTCCGATTTTTGTTTTTAGGCGTTATTTAATAATCCAACGGTCGTTTTGTTCCCGGGCCCACCTGTCAGTGGCTGTATTTTCGGCCGTTGGATTTTTAGCCGTCGGAAATTCTCCTGCTATACATTATTTAATTGTTTTTGCATTAAAAAATTACCAAAAATTCCCAGAAATTCCCAAAAAATTCAGAAAAATTCAGAAAAATTGTAAAAAAATTCTCAAAAATTCACAGATGGCTGTCTATAAATAGAGGCTTCATATGCTTGCTTCTCCACACCCATTTCACACATCTTACTTCATTTTACACATACTTTTTACACACTTTGTGCACTGAAATTAGTTTTAATCTTCGATATGTATAGTAATCCTCCTGAGGGTTTTATAAATTGGCTTAGCTCTCCTAGTTCAGCTGGGGAAAATCCAGAAATAGCAAGTAATTCAAATCTTTCACCATATCCACCCGCTAATCTCCATTTACCACACCCATCATCCATCCGGGTATCCTGTCTACCCCCGGCCCACAGTATGCACATGCTCCTCCATATTCTCATCCCGCCGCATATGCACCGCCGCACTCATTTCCACAAGGTCATCCATATACACCGTACGGGCCAAACTATCATTTTGTCGGTGACCCAGCTTCATATGGTCCTCCCTTGCCACCGGCAGTTCTCGGGCAAAATCTCAGATCCCTATCCCCCCCAGACGTGGGTACGCCACAATCTACGCCGGAGCTCAGAGCGGACGACGACGACGACCATGGTCCCTCGGGTCCGGCTGGGCGCAGGCAGTTGCTTTGGCAACCGGCCGACGATGTTCGACTTGTGAGTATTCCGTTTTGACATTAAGATATTGTAGAAGGAATTATTTTGACATTTTGCTCGATTTTATTTGAAAGTTACATAACACCTTTTATAATTTGGTTGCACAGATAAGTGCGTGGTTGAACAACTCGCTAGACCCAGTCTATGGGAACAGCAAAAAGTTTGATACGTACTGGGCGAGTGTGGCTGCGGTGTACAACGCGAGCAGTCCACGATATCGTAGAAGGGAGGTCATGCATTGTAAAGACCACTGGCTCCGGACTAACAGAAAAGTTGTCCAGTTTAATGGTTGTTGGTGCAGACTAAAGGAAGTGTACGCTAGTGGTCGTTCAGACGACCAACTAATGACACAAGCCCGTGAGCTGTACAGGAGCGAGATGGGGCAAGCATTCACTCTGGACCACTGGTGGACGAATGTTCAGGACCAACCTAAATGGAACTGAACATATGTCGACACTGGAAAAAGAGCACGGCTGAGCGAGGATGGTGCGCACACATTGTCCTCGTCCAATCCAGATGAGCTGCTCGTGGAGGAGACGCGCCCAGAAGGTCGCGACACCTCCAAGGAGAAGCGCAAGGGGAAAGGCAAGCAGAAATCTCCCTTGAGCAACACGCCCGCGCAAGAAGACCTACAAGCCTTCATCAAGGCTAATACTGAGCGCGTCGAGGCAACAGACCGTGCAGCCTCCACTCTGAGCAAACACGACCAGCTCAACCAAAAACTGGTCCTTGCAAGGTCTTTCACAAAACTGGTCACCACGGACAAATCTAACTCACTGATGAGGAAATGAAGGATCATGCGGAAGTATTGAAGTTTGTAAAAAATTTGATCCGAGAGGCCAACCTAGACAAGATTGAGTAGTGTAGCATTTTATTTTTGATGTGTCGCTGTACACATATGTATCCTTCTTTTCTGCAATTGAAATATGTTTGAAAAATATCGGTTCGACTCATGTTTGAAAACTAGTCATTTGACTCATGTGTTTGAAAACTAGACGTTGGACTCATATATTTTGAAAGTAGCCGTTCGACTCATGTGTTCAAAAAATAGCCATTGCACTCATCTTTTTGGAAAATAGCCGTTGGAGTTTGAAAAATAGCCGTTGGGATATTCGACCTGGCCTATATAAACCGAATCGACGGTGCACATATTCTCATCGCCACTAATACTCCTCACTGCCAAATCCCTCTCCCTCAAATATGTCGTCCAGCTCTGGTTCAAGCTCATACAGTGAAGATGAAGAGTCCGTAAATACCTTACGGAGTATCCTTGCGGGATTCGTCAACCCAGATCCCGCCATGGTGGAGTTAAAAGAGCGTGTACTTGCCGGTATACAAGCAAGGCTGTAGTCTTCTACCTCGCGCCGTCATCGGCGCGGTGGCAGACGATACATCAACAGGGACCGTGAAACCGGCCATATCCGTCTCATGGCGGACTACTTCTGCGAAGATATCCGATGTACCCCGACCACCTGTTTCGTTGGAGGTTCCGGATGGCAGACCCCTTTTTCTATGTATTGTCGGATCTCTTGGTGAGTGGTCCACCTTTTTCACTGAGAGAGTAGATGCCGTTAACCGCCGAGGGTTGTCTCCATTACAGAAGTGCACAGCAGCCATCCGTTTGTTGACCTACAGCTCTCCTGCTGATGCTGTCGACGAGTACGTACGGATTGGTTAGTCCACAGCAATCGAATGCTTGAAGAAATTCGTCGACGGAATGATCGACAACTTCGGCGAGGAATATCTTCGACGCCCGACCGTCGAAGAAATGCAGCGCCTATTGCAACAAGGAGAGGTGTGCGGGTTTCCGGGAATGCTTGGAAACATAGACTGCATGCACTGGGAATGGAGAATTTGCCCAGTGGCATGGAAAGGGCAATTTACTCGCGGTGATTATGGAGTCCCGACCATTATACTCGAAGCGGTCGCCTCTCAGGACCTTTGGATATGGCATGCCTTCTTCGATGTTGCCGGCTCCAACAATGATATAAATATGTTGAACCAATCCCCCTTGTTCACCGATGTTTTGCAAGGACGAGCTCCTCAAGTGCAGTACTTCGTCAATGGGCACGAGTACAACATGGGATACTATCTAGCAGATGGTATATACCCAGAGTGGGCTGCCTTCGTGAAGACGGTACCCCTGCCGCAGACAGACAAACACAGACTGTTTGCGCAGCATCAAGAAGGAGCAAGGAAGGATGTGGAGCGAGCATTTGGAGTTCTACAATCCCGCTTTGCCATCCTGCATTGCCCCGCCGGCTTTTGGCAACACTCAACTCTCACTAAAATCATCAGGGCATATGTCATACTACACAATATGATTGTTGAGGATGAGCGAGATTTTGGCGGGCCACTCTACGATTTTGAAGACAGTCAAGGGACTTCGAACGTAACAGCGCCTAATATCCAACATGGCGGTACAGTTGCTTTCGCTGATGTGATCCAGAGAAACACTGACATTCGGGCTCATCCGATGTATGCAGCACTCAAAATAGATTTGATTGAACACATTTGGGAGCGTTTTGGAGGTGTCCACGGAAATTAGTCGTTGTATGTCTCTTTTGTAGTATTTTTAATTTGCACGTCGATGTTAAATTTCAAGTTTCAAAACCGATGCATGTATGCAATGTCGTACGTTTAATGTTATGTCCAACTACCGAATTTAATAAAAATATTTATTTTCGTTGTACCAAATTTAATAAAAATATTTATTTTCGTTATGTAGAATTTTTGATCTGCAAATTAAATTTTTAAATGTTAGGAATATTGTCGTATAATTTTTAATTTATTTATATAAATTATGTAATTATTAATATGATGGTAAAACTGAAATTATATATTTAATATGTGGGGTCCACCCAAGAGCCTCTCCAAGAGCTTTTGCATTGGAGAGGGAGGCTTTTGGAGGAGTGGGCTCGTGAAGAGTCTCTCGAAGAGTCTATCCATTGGAGAGGAAGAAATTGTTGGTGGAAACTTTTCGCTGACGTGGTAGAGAATATTCTCTTGGAGAGTCTGTTAGGAAAGAGGTAGGATTGGAGACAGCCTTAACCGACCCGTCCGAACTTATCCTCGTTAGGATGACTCGGCTAGAGGTTTAGGGTTGAGCCTGGTTTGGCCTCCTTTTTAAACATAGTGCCCTCAAACCTACTCAAACTAACTCCGAGGCTAATCAGCAGAACCACATTTATAATACAGTTGGGTCACACCAAACTCTCATTGATTCAGACATTTTTTTCAACCTGATATAAGCCTAAAAATACTCCGATCTATCTTCAACTTCATCTCTTGCGGCATGTTCCGCATAAATTCTTGACTTTTTGTTCTAAGCATATATGATGCATGCATGCATAGAATTGATACTGTCAGGCTGTTGACATTCTTCCCAAGCAGACAAATATATAAACAAAACAAGCATTCATGCACGAATAGCACGAGATTAATCCTATGTTCATGCATCGGAATCTGATAGTATTAATAAATTCTGACGGCTAGGCACTGTTATGTTAATTAATTGCACTTCAAATTAATTTTTGGAGTCAATGTGAAACATAGCATTTAATCTGAAATAGTGGGCAAATAAAATAGTAAATCACAGACAAGACCACTTGCAATGTATTTGCAAAAATTGGAAAGACTCTGTGTGGGGATGTTTATTTATAAAATATGTATGGAATCTCTCTAATCGTTTACCCACTGGTACATGGGTCCTGGAAATATATCTCACCACACAAACTAGCAAGTTGTAACAATAATTTGTGGAGATTTCGAGCAGATCAATTGATATATACTGAAAACCCAGCCATATAACTCCAAATTTGTAGAGAATATCATAAAAAACTTGGATCGGATAAACCCTAGCCGAACACACTGATGCAAGTGCAGAATGCTGCAAAGTTGTTTTTGTTTGGCGGTAACTCTCAGACATGCTTGTTTTTATTCCAGGACGGAGGGATAGGTCTTGCCAAGTTGCCATCCCATGCACATCGATCGCATGGCTCAAGAGTACACTTATAGTCTTATGGAGAGTCGCTTAGGTGCAGAGTTCTTTGAAATTGTATCATGTTCACGCCTGACTACAAAGGAACATGTACAGTATTGGGTCTGCACCTATTAAAAATTTAATAGAAAAAGAAATCCTTTATAGGTTAGATAGGTGGCATATCAAGATTGGGCCTGCATCCGATACATTACAAAGAACTCTGCATATGAGACCTCTCCTTGCTTCATGATTCGTCTGAGCTATTTTTAATTACTTTGTTTGTGGATCATACTTCTTTTACTGTTTAATTTTGTCGCTACAAGAAATCTAATATTTGCCAAGATACAAAGACCCTCGGCCACCAGTTAAAACCCTAGGCAAACAAGGTGGCCAACAGGCCAAGCGTTAACACCAGGCAAAAGTAATAATTCTAGTAGTAACAAGTCCTCCAAATATTGCTCCTCCATAGTGCTCTTCTGTATGAGATTTATTGAACATTGCACCTAGCTAGCAGTAGCTGCATGCCTGCATGCAACAAAATAGTCTTGGTTACAGAAGCAAGAAAGATAAATGTTGACACTTGCTTCTTGAGACTCTGAGAAGGCCATACAAGTGTCTTTGATTGTCAGAGCACCACCAAAAATAAAACTAACATATATTGGAAGCATGAAGCTTGAGCAGTGTTGTAACATTAATCCCTGAGCTGCTATAAAACCTATATTATGATAGAACAACTGATAAAAAAAAACGTCACAGAGAGAATTGCAAAGTGAACAGAAATATACCAGAATATGGACAAAAATGCAGAATCCCATATAAGTATTAAATTAAAAACAAATATGATCACATGTTGATGAAAAAAATGCTAATGAAATCATAAAACAAATTTAAAAATGCCAATGAAGAGTCTTAGTATGTATGAATGCCATGGTAGGTACATGAAATAATGGCAATTGCCAAGACCAAAAGATAAGCCTTTTCACCGCTTCTCAACTACTTTGATTTGATGTATGCATTGCTTCATCTCTTTCATCTCTTCTGGGGTTTCCAATTGATGGTGAAAGTCTATGTATGCATTATTGCATATATCTTTTGAGTCGAATTAAATTTACATCATGAAGGTAGAAGAGTTCTAAAGGTGTACTCCAACTTTTCATATCTTTCATGCTAGCTTTCCTAAGAACCAGTAAGTCACAAAATTTCTTTATAAGACTTTAAAAAAAATCTAATTCTTTAAGCAACTAAATGAGATATGCATTTTTACTTTGAAAAGCAATAATAAGTTAGTTCTTTATAAAAGTGTAAAATAGATTAGACTTGTTCCAAATGATTCTATATTAGAAGGTAGTTATTAGTAGTTTTGGAGAGTACATACCATTTTGGACATAGATTCTGAACATTACGTATTCCAATCATGTTGTTAAAATATATTCGGCGGTTCAACTTATAGTTATTCAATGTACAAGAAGATTATACAACTCGAAGAAATAACCCACAATTCAATTCAAACTCACTGTGCAATATATAGCCTTGTATGTGAGTAGACTATATGTAAAAATTTGCAGACAAAAGTCAAGCTTTCCCTCCCTTAATGTGAGAACCTCTAATTTTCTCTCATCAATGAAGATTTCTTGAGGGCTGGTTTGTCATTTCTTGTATGTATACATTCAAGTGGTTAATTAAACACGGTAGAATCGAACCACTTCTCAATTCATGCGATCCATGCATGCATGATGCATGATTGGTTGTTGCTAACCTATTCATGATACAAGCCATAGGGATACACAAGAGTTTTACTTGCAGGGTATTAACATGATCTTCTTTGAGAGATAACCACTAACTAAATTAATTGATCCAAATCAAATCTTTGTTGTACCTAAATCAAAGATGCAACATGACCTTCATAAAATACATCAGAAAGCAATATCATCCACTGATCTAAATAAAAAAAAAACTACAATCTCAAGGAGTATAATGGACAACCTTGTAGTGTCTGAAACAAAGAACAACCATATACCAGTTGAGAGCCTGCAAAAAGTAAAACAGAAACCATGCGCATCAGATCATTAGATGTGAAGAAGAGATGTACCTTTTCTAGCTAGAAACATTTCAAGAAATCAATCTGAACTTCTGAAGGAATTAATAAAGAGAAGACATGGGCATGATGAGTGGCTGACAGATAGAGAGTGAGCACTCACAGCTCCCAGCATGGCCCATGCATGCAAGGAAAGCACCATGGGTGCTCACTCTCTTCTGTCAAACCTCCAAAACCCACTCTCCCCCTACCTCCTTAGGCCAACTAATTAAACCCTAACAAATTGCATAGATGTATTCATACATATACATACTCATATGTCTCCATGTGATACAGTGATATATGGTATGCAGGAAATGGGGCTTGATCAGTGGCTGACAGACAGAGCAGTGAGCACACATAGCTCCATGCATGTTCCTTCATGCAAAGAAACCACCATGGGTGCTCACTCTCTTCTGTCAACTCCCACTCCAGCACCATCTCTCTCATACAGATATACTTCAGCTGTATGGAACACACACACGCACACAGAAAGGGAGAGAGGGAGGGGGTTGCTGTTCTAATAGCTGACAGAAAGAGAAGTGAGCACACATAGCTTCAAGCATGAACTCTCAACAGCTCTCTGCATGCAAGAAAGGCACCATGTGTGCTCACTCTCTTCTGTCAGCCTAGCTCCACCTTACTGCTCCCTCCACAACCCAAACAACACATGTACACAAACCAAACAACAACAACACAGCAAGGTCTTAGAAGAACTGATCCATCTGTCCTACCATATGTCTCTCTTTCATCTGTCACTATACTAAGTCTATATGTTGAGAAATCTACATGTACATATATATGTGAATGTATATTACTGTTTACTTGGATGGGGAGATGTGAAGGGGATAGTACGGTATTTATAGGAAAGAGAGGGTGCATGAATAGTTAATTTCCTTTCGGTTTGAATGGAATAAATGGGGAGATGCTGCCACCATTGGCCGATGTCACAAGAGAAATAATACTAAAATTTTGTTTTCTTGGCATCTAGTAGTAGGCTAGCTATCTTCGAGTTCAATCTTGATCTCTTCCTATATGTGGGACAAATATAGCATGCACAGGATAAGCTTGCCCTAGAAACAGTCCAAGTCCAACCGGCAACTTTACAAATTGGCTCAATTTTTCTATTCATCTTTGAATGTCTGTACTTATTTGCGATTTACCCCTGGGTTATTAGTATATATACCATTGTTCTCGTACCAAAAGACGAAAATATGTCTGTATTGTCTATAGTAACACAACTAAACAGGAACATTTTACTTTGTGCAATTACTCAGTGTCGTAAAAACAGTGTGGCAAAAGTTTTAAACGTAGACCCAAAATTGAGCTATTTTTAGTGATATAACAACTGTATCTTAACAGATTTGGAATACATTATTTATGGGTTATAAGTGAAAACAGCAGTTCTGTACGTCATTAAGGTTAATTTTGTGTAGTTAAAAGTTTCTAGAACTTGACTGTACAAATTAACCTGACCTGTATGTATTTTAATTTAATCAACTAACATGAACTTTTTTTTGCCACTAGATGTTATCATGCTAGTCTAATAAGTATAACATTTGAGTTGTCTGACAAATATTAGGACTTAATTCCTACCAATTATATATTGTGTGTGTTATTTGTGTCCCTTCTAAGATTTGATTCTATGATCTTTATGGTTTTCTGTCTTTAAATTACTGCACTAACCAACCAGTTATACACTCAAAAAACTATCATGAACTTTTAGAATGTTCTATTACCATGTATATGTTTGTATTTATCTGGGTCAAATTATAATAGTTATATTGATTTTCTAATAAAAATTAATATTTTTCTATACTTTTTAATTTTTAAAATATTTAAACTATTTGATCTGGGCTTAAAGTATTTGATCTGACCGCCCATCTGTATAATCCATTACATGCAGTATTGTTTGTATAATAGCTCTCCTGTTCTAGAGTTGTTGGTTCCATGTTTGTACATGTAGTGTTGTTCTGATAAAAAAAAAAACCAAATAACAGCAGGGGAAGCAGTACTTGTCCCAATGCTTCTTGTACTTCTAAGCCAAAATAACCCACCCAACCTGTCCACCGCCTCTACTAACCAATCACATCCTCTCTTGCCATTCCTCTCTATCTCTCTCTCTCTCTCAAGCAGAATAGGTTTCTCTCTCTAGCATGCAGAAGAGGCTGAAAAACATATTAACATTGACCACCAGAGGAAGCCATTGTACCCAAAAAAAAAAACTAAAAAAGAAAATAGTTGGGTGTCATGTGTGAATTGAGATATGCAAAAGGTTTTTTTTAATCTTATGTGGTGCGGTGGGAGAATCCACTTTACAGTCACTAACTGGTTCTTTTTAATATGCGTCATCAGTAAATTTTACTAAAATAATTATTCGCGCCACTAGTTAGATTCCCGTATTAATATTTTATAGTCTTGACTAACTATTTATAAAAATGTGATCTGACAAGTTATTGATGAATAACTCTATGTTCTGAGCAAATCTCATGTTTTATCGGGACTTTTCAAGTATTATATACCATTTCTAGATGAACAAAAAGCAATATTCCAGTAGTTTTACTGTTGTCGTCCTGTTACAGGGAGAGAGAACATTTTCCAATTTCTTTGCCATTGTTTAAGAACTGAAAGAAAAAGGTTATGTAGCATGGCCTTTTGCAAAAGCTCAAGAATTAGAATTTTTCTTTCCACTTGCTAGGTGCAGTAGATCATTGATGCGCGAGATGATTAGGAGGAGCTGGGAGTGATGAATTGATGCATTTATTCCTTTTGATATGATTCCCGGTGATTATAAAATTGCAACCCTACAATGTGCAGTCAAAGCATGGCCAAATTTGGAGAAGACTCGAATTTCCTTTTTCACCGAATGATTTTTCATCATCCATCATATTAGTGTATCATATAAGATAAAAAAAACAAAAGTACATTTATTTTATGTCTCTAAATTTAAGTATGTGTGTTATTTAGATCTTGAGTCTTAAAATTTAACTCTATGGATCTATAAAATACCAAATTTATATATAATTTTAATACTTACCTGATAAAATGAGACTTGCCTACAAAGAGAGGCATGGACTTGCTACAAAGTACAAACCGTTTGGCATAGTTGGCCCTTGCCGTGCAGCATTGACCGATGAGCGTGTGCCAGTACTTTGAAGTTTTGAATACCTATGTATCCGCGCCGTTCTTGTTCCTATAAATTGATTTGATAAGATAATCACATGTTCAACAATGTCTTCTCTCTACTGCATTTAAGTTGGGTTTGTTTATGAATTTTATTCTATATTTTGATTATATATAATAAAAATTTCTTATTATCTATTGTTTGATTATATCACTCTAAAATTATAATATATGTATTCAAAATAGAGGAAACGACGTATATAATTGCACATTTTTAACTTTGATATTACACAAATGACCCTCTTAATATTGGAATATTAAAAGGGCCTTGTGAACATTTTATGCCTTTAGTGTAATTAACGGAATCCTGATTGTGTTTAAGGTTTAAATATGTTATTTTTTTAGTTGTCTTAGTTTTTTTTAAAACTCTATTACGTTTGCCCATCCATAGTGTTTTGAACGTTTTATACCTAACTAGCAGCGAGTCCATGCATGCATGTAGGCTGCAGCACAGACTTGTGCATGCATGCACGCGAGTCGTCAGCGACGAGTGGATGACTAACTCTAGTTGGCTCGCTGCAATACTGACGCAGCTGCCTAATGTAGTCTGGATTAGTAGTGTTTGTCTCAAAACTCATAAGATATAAGATAGTAATAGTTAAAAAAAACAACAAACCAAGATTGTAATATTGATTTAAAACCTTAAACACAATTTGAATTCCCTTAATTACCACTAAAAGGGTATAAAATGTTTATGTGACATTTCAATGTTAATGAGGGCATTTGTGCAATATGAAGGGCAAGGATTTGCATCCTTGCCATTCCCCCTTTAAAAAATACATCTAATATATATATTTTAAATATATATTATCTGAATATATTTTAAAATCATCTCATCTCATTCTATTAAGCTATTACTCATTTAAATCAAATATATTTTATATTTACTCATTAGTTTGTAAAATTTTGTTTGAGAGTATTTATGTTTTAATTTGAGTTAACTAAAAACTTAAATTTTTTTAAACAAGATCATAGTGCATAGTTATCATGATTTCTCAAAGTAAACTGAAACCCATTTGCATTGAGAGCAGCTTTTGAGAAGCTTCAAGCTACACAAAAACTGTTGAATTCATCTACGCCGAAGTAGTAGTAGAGGCAGCAGCCCAAGGGGGGTGTCGTGGGCGGCCAAGGTCACTGAGCAACTGGTCACCGAACACACGTAGGTACGAGGGCGATGGTAGAGGGACGTCGCACCGCACGAACGACTCCTGGAGCTGCAGGGCGCGCGCGCGGCTGTGAATAGAGGCTAGAGCCACGAGACCACGACCGACTCGGCGCGTCAGGGCGCGCGACGTATTGTCGGCGCGCGAGGCATGTGCACGACGGCCATATCGTCATCGGCATGTGGTGCGCGCGACACAAATGGCACTTTTGAGTGGTACACTGTAGGTGCGACCATATCGGAGGCAGTCGATATCACAAGTCATGGCATACTTAACTATAAATAAATATAACAATTATGGAGATCGATAAGAAGATAAGCACTATGAACATGTTAGCTTTTTTTCAAAAAAATTTGTTTTTACACGTAACAAAATTTATTCTATTAACAACACCAACACAAAGGACTAACAAGACACATACACAAAACTAAAATCTTGTTACATTCTGATGGAAATATATATGGAACAAAAAAAAATTATCATAACAATCCACACTTACAAACTCAACTCTCCTCTCTATTCTTAGATCAGCATATCTTTAAGAGGTAGAATAATGATTCTATACTTTTCAAAAACTAAATTGCATAGATCTTAAAAGTATTAAAGTTAGTAGTGAAGTAGTGGTTAGTCGTAAATCATACTCTTAATTTGATTTAAAAATATGCATTTTACTTTTTTTTGAAAAGTACTAGAACACTTCCTTGAGAGGCAATGATGTGTTTTTTCTATGATATCATCCGTTTAACAAGAGTTTGAATGATCTAAACTAATATGAATAAGAAATTGAGATAATTAATTATCTTACGATAAATTAAAATTTTCTAATTTAGACTATTAATCTTTTACCTAACAACTAAAACATACATAAAAATATGTCTTTTCTTCTTAATGTCGGAGGATACCATTCCTCAATTCCCCCATATGGAACAGTGAGTGCAACCGCATTTAACTTTCCAGGCTCATCATTCTGAGAATATGCATCTTACATCGATCATTATTAGTCTCTTTACAGAGAGAGAATCTGTAGCTAACAAGATTTGCATCTGCATATGCATCCTTGCTGTCCTAAATTAATCTTTGCGTATGTAACTAACTAAGGACTAGCTGCAGTCAATTGATGACGTGTACGTTACGTGCCCTCAATTAAAGGTTCATCGATAAGAGAGAGAAATTGCATGCCAAATGCTAGAATGTTTTCTCTGAAAAACTACTGGTCACCGGCCGTATGGCAACGTAGCGCGCGCGGCGATGTAGAGACGTCGAACCGCACGAACGACGTAGAGCCGAGCACACGAACGATCGGCGATGCAGGACGTACGGCCATGTCGGCGTGCGGTGCGCGCGGCACAAGGCGCACGAGTCTTTTGACTTTGAGTTCCGGAGCAGGTGCGGCCATATCGGAGGGCATTCGGCCATGGCATTAGTGGAGACTGGAGATACTTAGCCTTTAGCCATAATTTTGGAGATTAATTAACAAGATTATTTCAACGTTGAACGTGCCAGGCAGTCAGGCTTTGATGGAAGTTTAGATATAAAACAATGACTGCAACGGCTTGAGTTTTTCAGTTTTGATGGGAATATATACATCTTGCATCGATCATTATGTCTCTCTTTACAGATAGATAATCTATAGCTAACAACAAGCTGCAGTCAATTGTCATGGTTAAGTGTCCCCAATTAAGGGTTCATCGATAAGGTACAGAATTTGCATGTCAAATGCTAGGATGTAACCACTAAGGTAGCAACTTGATAGGTAATTAATTTAGCCCAGTCCATTTATTCTCCAACATAAAAGAAACAAGGAAAAGAGCCCAGCCTATCTCCATCTTCTGGGCTGGAGCCTTGGGCCTGGTCTGGCCCTTTTTTGCTGGGCCGAGACACATTTCAATTGAGTTTGGACTTCATCAAAAGAGTGGACCTGACATGCACAAGCCCAGAATGGCCCAAAATACAGAAAAGTAGGCCCATAAAGCCCAATAAAAATAAATCTTTCCTCCGGCTCTTCTTTTTGTTTCTTGGTAGTATAAGCTAAAAAGATTGGGCTTGTAGATTTCATTGTGACGTCTTTCTTTTAAGGAGTTCATGTTGATCTCTCTCTGTTTTTTTTTTTTTGGTACGTTGGTTAGATGTCTACACTGTTCTTACAAATTGTACAATGGAGTCAGGATGGAGATATACACTAATTTGGTACACAATTTTTATCATATAAAATTTTCATTTGGAACCTCGACCATTTACGTTTACTAGTTGGCCCATTATAGTAATTTTTCGGTTCTACCCTACATAGAGCTATTTAAATGAGTCTACTGAGAGGCTATTTTCTCTACTGACTCGGCAATAGACCCTTAAAAGGGGAACTTTGCCTGGCTCGAAATCTGAAGTGAAATTGACAGTCTTCCAAACAGATTTCAGCCGTGAGTTCTGACAGTGACCTGAATCCTGATAGATGATGGTGAAGTTAAGTGGGTCAACCGGCAAAAATCTGGTCGGTAGATTTCTCAATACCTCAATATATTGCATCCACATGGCTCTACTGTTTGTGTTCCATGTACTGTCATGACTTATGAAAGACTCATGCTTAAAAATGTTACCAACTTGGTTTTATACTACTATTCAAGGCTGCAACATGTTGACCACTGAAAATATCTTGCCAGATTTTACATCTGTGGTTCATGCGGTTAATCTCTATTCTTCCTAATTTGCCAATCATTTCACACACATTGAGATAAGATCACTCATGAATTCCTTCTAGATTTTCTTGCTTATTCAGCTAGTTTTCTTTGTAAACACAGAACAAAGAGATTGCTTTGATTTTGGCCAATTCAAAGAATCCACTTGGTACAATGAAATCAAATAAAAAATCTGATTCCTGAATTGGCAAATGGCAAGCTTCTGTTTAACCACTTGATCTGGGAAAAAAAAGCGCTTTTACATGATTATACAGGTTACAATACCACAAAACATATAAATCCTCCAGGTCTGGGACATATATCTTTTAAGACCCTGATCCAAATCTAAAAACCAATTCAAATCCTATTTAGAATCTATACTTTCTGAACCTATGAGCTTTTCCCTCCTTATTACAAATGAAATTGTTTACTGTTACAAAACTGAAAGAACTACAATTTTATCTCTTCTCTGATCCGACCAAGAAGTACTGCTCCTAGAAGAACGCCGTGCCGCCGAGGCCGCGGTGGAGGAGGTTGTGGGCGATGGAGTCGCGCACCTGCGCGGCGGCGGTCGAGCGGACGGCGTTCTCGGCGACCATGTCGTCGTCGACGAGCTCGTAGTGGAGCTGCGGGTCGAGCCCCTCGCTGCTGCGCTCGCATATGTTGTGCAAGACGCAGCAGGCGCCAAGGACGACGGGGAGGTCCTGCAGCTTCACCTCGGTTCGCTTCTGCAGGCAGCCCCACCGCGCCTTGAGCCGCTCGAAGGCCCCGCGCGCCACGGCGCGCACGCCGGCCACCTTCTCGTTGAAGGCGTGCTGCGTCCACGTCAGGTTTTGGTGCGTGTACGGCACGAGCAGCCAGTCCATGAGCGGGTAGCTGCCGCCGCCGACCACCCACTGGCCCTGGAGCAGCCCGGCCGCGCCGCGCTGCGCGTACATCGCCGACTTCTCGAGCACGTCGCCGTCGGCCATCGAGCCGGGCCACCCGATGCACACGTCGGTGAACGCGCCGTCCGCGTCCACTACGCCCTGCACCGTGATGGAGTAGGACGTCTTCTGGTTCCGCTCCGTGTGGCGCCGGTTGTAGTACGCGGCGACGTTGGCCTTGGGCGCGATGATGGGGATGTGCGTCGTGTACATCGCGCCGACGACGTTGGCGATCCCGGACATAGCCTCGAACTTGGCGGCCTCGCCCGCCGCCGCGGACGGCGCCTCCGGCCACTGCACTGCCTTGGGCATCAGCACGGACCGGATGGCGGCGCACACCTCGAGCACCAGCTTGTGGCAGGTCGAAATCCCCAGTCCGAACCGCTTCGACACCAGCCGCAGCGGCTCGCCGGTGGCAAGCCGCCACACGCAGACGGCCACGCGCTGGCGCACGGGGATCGCGGCGCGCAGCATCGTGTCCTCCTTCGCCACGGCCGCGCCCAGCTCCTCGCACACCGCGTCGAACGTCGCCCGCGACATCCGGAACGCGCGCCGGAACTCCTCCTCCGGGCAGTCCGGGCTGCTCAACCTGTCCCACCACTCCCTCTTCCTCTCTTTCACCCACAGCCTCCTCCCCCCTCCCCTCCCCGCCCCCGCCGCCGCCGCCGCCGCCGCCGACGTCTGCTCACTATTCTCACACCCTCCTTCATTGCTCCCGCTGCTATTCTCCCTCGAACTTGTCGGCGACCTCTGCCTCTTCGCCCCCACCCCCTCCACCTCCTCCAAGAACCCGCGCTTCCTCGGGTTCACCATCACCGGCAAATCAAGAACCTCCCTCGCCACAACCGGCTGCTCCTCTCCAAAATACGCAAAGATCGAAGAGAAATCCTCCCCGGCGACGGCGGGGTTCTCGAACAACGATGGGAACGCCGTGTACGAGGTGCTCATCTACAATCCGATCAGCCGGGTAGTGTATATATATGTGTATGTGAGATGAGGAGATCTCTAGCTAGTTATTGCTTGAGTTGTGTGATGGAGTTGTTTGTGAGTTGTGACTAGTAAGGGGAAAAGAAGGGGAGGAGGTATATATAGGTATGGGGTGGGGGAAGACGCGGTATCGTGGAGGAAGGAAGGGGGGAGGAATTGGGGCTGACCGCGCGGGAACCGCGGCTTACGCGGGCTCGAAGAACGCGCGGATGGAAAGCGAGTAAGTATTAGTAATTTAAGAGCTTTCTAATCTAAACTATTAGTCTTAATCTAGCCTTCCCATTGGTCGGTGTCAGTGGTTAGTAGTAGTAGTTGTGTAGCACACCAGTGGCAGTGGCTACTCGGTTTGGGGGATTCTTTTTTGTGGGGTCCACGTGGCACAAAGATTAAAAAAAAAAAAGACGGCTCGCCAAGCGTGGTTATGGAAAAACAGGCTGGACCGCTGCATTTATCAGAGTTTTGATGAAATCCTTTAAATTTTTATAAATGGGTGGTAAAAATGTACTGATTATGTTTGGTTTGGATTTTTTTTAAAAAAAAATTCTTGTGAATAGATTTGTAGATGTTAGGGCTATCTTGGGATATGGATGTATTTGAATTATAAGTTCATGTTTCCGTGGTTAAAATGGGAGTTACTTGAAGCATCAAATTTGATTGACCAGGTTGTGGCTATGTAGCATGGATAAATATGATATTTATGTTTTAGGCTGGTTTGATTTTTTTATTTGTTTTTCATGTTAGATCAGTTGATCTCATATCAATAGATCACAAAGATTGTTAAAATATTTGGTGATATATTTCTATGACAAAATGGATAATAGTTTTTTTACAATGCGTATGTCGTAAATGTGAGATATATACACTTATAAAGAAAAAAATATTAAAAAAAACGTTATATTCTATTGCAACTAGAGTATAACTCCAATTTTGATCTCCAACTTTAGACACTTATTCATTTTAGAACTTTAATTTTTTAAAGGATTGAAAAAATATCATGTTCAATCGACTATTCTGATGAATTACAATTAGAGTATAACTCCAATGTTAATCTCCAATTTTAGGCTCTCGGAGAACCTAAGTTTTTTTGAAGGGCAAAAGATACCCTCAATTTCCTCGTCACACACTCCAGCAGATAAGTGGCATGCCGTGTCGAGATATCCTCTGGTCCCTTCCAGAGGTAAGCTAACCCCATGTCCAACACTAGTATATACAGGTCGTCGTTTTGGGCTTTAATTAAGTGAAATTAAATTTAATCAGACTGCATGTTGACTCGTGCAACATAACAATTTTATTTATTAATATTAAAAACATTTTGGTTGGGCCGATCGAGACAGATAGCTCAGCTGAACTGATGCTGGCCGCCGTGACATGAGCCTTGACGACGTGAGCCAGCTTATCTTATGTGTTTACATGAGGTCCGCCCGAAACACGCGTGTCTCTTTAGTTTGGACCATCTATTCTTTGTCTTCCCAAATATTTATGACACTATATTTCTTTTTTAAAAAAATTAACTATAAAAATAAGTTGCGAGTAATTAGTTATGAGTCGTTGTATTTTATATTTACATTAAACTAGTTGAAAAGATTATGACAGTCTTTACAATCTATCCCCTCCAATGAATGAAGATTCCTGGTTTAGAATAGACAGTCCAAGTGATATATGAGAATTTCTTTAATATAAGAGATGTTTAAATAGAGAGGGACACATCAATAAATATTTAAGTGAGCACCTCCCTCCCATACAAGTGATATATAATAATTTTGTAATCTGTTTTTTTTATAAAAAAAAAAGTCTCAACAGCAGAAGGGTCTTTGACCCACCATAAAATGCATAAAAGAAAGATAAAGATATATGCTTAACAAGAGCCCATTCATCTTTTATCCCTCTCTTCTCCCTGCTAATTGGCCAGTTTTCTATTTTTTTACTCCTAAGTGTCTGTTCATGTTAGAATATTGGAGAAATCTTAGAGAGTTTTTCTGAGATATTGATGTGGTTGATCTTAATTATCTATTTTTTACAATCAAACAAATAAGACTATCTTTTTATCTACTCACTGTGCAATTCAATTGGTTCACAACCAATTTTTCCCAAAAAAGTTAACAGTCAGAATTTATCAAGCTAAAATTTGACTATTGTTTGCTTTATTACCAAATTTTGATTAGATTTGTCCAACTATGACAAATATTTAAAAGTAGATTTTGGTCCTACCACACTTTTGATCATAACTAACATATTCATAATTGTCACAAGGCACTAAAATCATGAACTATATATCATGCTTTGCTACACAAAATGGATATTAATTGCCCTCCGTGCCTTTTTGCGGCTGTTTACAAAATGTGATCCACTCTTTTTCTCCTGTCAGAAAAAGGGATCCATTTGAACTTGATTTATATGACATTAGCGTGATATATATCCACTGCGGATGGCTCCAAATGAACAGTACATAAATGGTCGGTCCAGCGCAGGACTAAGCAGTAGGAAGCTCTGACCTGAAGTTGGTGTTGTATGTAGTAAGTAATTGAATCCAGCTTGAAACAAAACTCTATTCCAACCAGCCGTCCTGTGGTTCCTGTCAGGTCTAGAAGCTGTCCATGATAGGAAATCATGAACAAACACAAATGCCAATTTGTACAACAAATGGTTAATTCGGACGAGGACAACACATTTCACCGGCCTTAAACTTCTCCGATAAAATGATTTATTAAAATCTCAACTTAAAGATTTCGAAGCCTGCTGCGAAAATAAGAAATAGATCTCAAAATATACCTAAAAATTTGAATACCTCATTATCACAGTATATAGAGATACTTCTTGTTTAGTGTTGATATCTGGTTGATAGTAAAAGAGTGAGTTATGAGGGTTTTGCGGGGTGCAATTAGTAGAGGATCTGAGCTGTTTGCTCGGGTACACATGACAAATTTGGTTTTTATAATTTATTATTTTGGTGTAATTTAAAAGAGGAAGAAGAGATCAAAGATAGAGGAGATAAAAAGATGGGAGTAATGATAAGTGAGTGTTTTGAAATCTTACTTTCAATAGGGAGGAATGATTCCTTGAAAAAGAACATGAAAAATTACAAGAAAATTAGGAATCAATAAAAAAATATGAGATGTCAATATTGGATGGGCTCCTCATTTGTATTTTCATCTCATTTCCATATACTAATATATAGGTATAAGACATCATTAAAAATATAATACTAAAAATTTTGGACCCCTTCAAAATTGGAGGTCTGTCGAGCACCTTACACTTATCTAGAGCCGAGTCAGTCCGATATAACTGGGACACATAATTCAAAAAGTAATTAAACTTATAGAATAAGCTTTAAAGTAAATTGAGTGTTTGATTTTAAATTCAACTTATAAATGTATAAATTTAAACTGAAACTCACCAAAACACACCCTAAGCCAATTGTCCACAAAAGTAAATTTCGCTTTTAGAAAATAGAACTAGTTGATTCATACAGCTGAAACCATAAGATCCACAAATAACGCACATATATAGTTGGTGATTTAATTAGATAACCAAATGGTACATAGGTTAGGCTACTACTAATTGGTTACAATAGTAAATTTGTTATAAATTATTTAAAAAAATTAAAAATTACATAAACAACAAAGTGCGAATTTTGTTAAAAAAAAAAAACAAGTGCGAAAAGGTCGGATGGCATGCAAAATAGCACGAGCCGCACGCTGGATGCGCCACTGCAGAGAAAAACCCAAACTTGGAGAGAGGGACATTTCTGGAACATTGGTAGACAGACCAAGGAAAGCCACCCGGCAGAATGGACCCACTACGCCGTACTGGATCTATTCAGGCTGATTTTTTTTGGAACATTTTGTGTTGTACCAGTAACAACTTCTGATAATTTGTATTTGGAACGAAAAACTTGTTGTAAATGGTAGAATAGCCATGTGGTCCATGAAACACAATCAAACTATATAAACAATCACAAAAGCAGATAAACAAAATAAAAAAAGAACAGTAGATAGGAATTCTTTCTTGATACATCTTCTTTACAGAGTATAAGATTTTATATAGACAAAAGTTAAGTTTGTTCTAGGTGCATTTTCAATAATGTCTACAAACAATTTTCTTTACAACGCTTCTCTTATACATTACCACAATATGTATAATCCTTGTTAAAAAATCTGTCGAAAAACCTACTGGAAAAAAAAGGTTGAAAAAATAGCACATGGTATACGTATTTTTTGTGTTGCATATGTTGTCTCCTTAAAAACCTTCAATTAAGGAAATTCGATGGAAAAAACTTAATTGAAGAAAAAGAGTACAACATTGATCTTCAAGATATAATTATACTACTTCTCGGGATCTTACTAATTCTAAATATGTTGACTAGTAAAATTAGAAGAAAAAAAACCTTCAAGGCCTGATATTCATTAAAACCTTCGGGATCTAAAAACTCACAATGATTTTTTAATATTTGCTCCCTTGAAAATAACAATCTTCCTAACCTAGACATATTTTTCAAAAGAGTTGTAAGTAAAGACTTAGTAAATAAATGTACCAAATTGTCATCACATCTAGTTTTCTGGATACTTATCTCACCACTATTCTGTCGATCGTGATAAAAGAATTTGGTAACAATATGTTTGTTATAATATCTTTAATATATTCACTATTAATTTGTACAACACAAACAACATTGTCTTCGTATAGGACTGTGGAGGTAATTTCAATTATAATTGTTATATGTGCATATGTGTGTGTATAGGCCTATGAAGACCCAAACCCACTAGTGGCTCTTGTATATGACTAAGAGGAGAATTCTCCTAATTAAAATTTTTGAATCTATTATTTCCAATACATCCTCTACCTTCTGTCTTCCTCACATGGTTTCAGAGCTCTGGTTCTGATCGCGACTCCGCCGTCGCCTCTCTGTCGCCATCGATCGCCGACCCCTCGTTGCTGGCCACCATCCTCGGCCCTTCATCGCTGCGCTGCCCCTCGTTGCAGCACTGCTTTGCCACTTCTCGGCTCACCGTTGTTGCCGGCGCCGTCATTCCTTGGGTCACCGTGCCACCACTCCTCCATGCCGCTTCTGGTCATTGGCCGCCGCCTTGCCTCCGACGCAACCCACCACCGAGCGCCGCCGCCATCGCCTCTGATGCGTCGTTGTTGCGCCGTTGCTCCGCCCTGCGCCTCACTAGATTTGTGCCACCTCGCTGCTGTTTGCGGTTGGATAGGGTTTGAGCTGCCCCAGCGGCTCAAGCCGGCTCGGCCCAGGAAGATCCGAGCCGAGCCATGAGCCGCCCTCGGCTCCGGCTCGAGCCGTTGACCCGAGTCGCCTATGCCCGGACTAGTTTTTCGCGCTAATCGCGTTTCTGGGGTTTGTTCTTGGAGGTTGTGCTCCCTTTGTTGAGCCCCTTGAGCCTCCTTTATGGCTCGTGACGCTCTCCCTGTGTTGGACGTCAAGCTGGATGACTCCAATTATCCTCAGTGGTCCACCACCGTCCACATCAATCTAAGGGGTCTTGATTTGCTGTTCCATCTCAAGGAGGCGGCTCCCACGACTCCCTCGGATGTGGTCAACGCGTGGGCCACACTGATGATGACCGTGCTATGCAACTCATCTGCAATAGTGTGGTCATGGACATCTGGATGGAGATTTTCATGCTTCCTTCCGCTCAGGCGATGTGGAAGTATTTGACGAAGATCAACATGTAAGACAGCTTTGATCAGCTATATGCTCTCGAGCAACAGTTTCAGCGTCTCCAACAGGGGGATTTGTCTGTGCAGGTGTTCCACAGTGCTTTCAGTGCTCTCACTCGTTAGATGGATGCACTTGCCCTCCCTCTGAGCACTAGCTGCTCAAGCTGCACTGATGTTCACAATCATCAGGCGAGGTCCCCCATGTTTGCCTTCGTCATGCGGCTTCGCCCGGAGTTCAAGAGCATTCGTGCTCAGCTGTTTGGTCGTGCGACTCTGCCAACCCTGGACGATGCTCTTGTTGCTTTTCTTTCTGTGGAGACCTGTCTGCGCATTCAGTTTCCCGTGGCTCCAGTCTCTCAACAGCAGCTCTCCGTCCTCGCGACCACTTTGGAGCCTGCTGATGCTGTCCGTGCTTCTGTGGTATGTACTCAATGCAAGAAGCGTGGTCATACTTCCGAGCGCTGCTTTCGGCTTCACCCTGAGCTGGCACCGCCTACCTGGCGCCCTCGAGGTGACTCTGCGGCTGATTGGCGTCCGCCTTGACCTCCTCGTGGAGGTGCTGCTTCGTTTGCTGTCTCTATGGATAATGCAAACTCCTCCACCACTCAGCTTCTGGTGTTGACGGCGCAGCTTCGGGAGCTGCGCCTTTAGAACTCCCAACTTCAGGCGTACCTTCCACAGCCCCGCGTCCCAGCTACTCTGACCTTTGACACTACTCCTCCGCCGCCTTTTGGTGGGTTCGTTGGTTTGGCCACTCAGCCACTGATAGGTACGAATTCACACGATCATCACCTGGATTCAGGTGCCAGCTTTCATGTCACACCAGACGATTCCTAGTTGACCTCGTGTCAACCGGTCACCAATGGCCTGCACATCCGGTTAGCCCATCGTACACCTTTTCCTGCTACTTCTCGGGATAGCCTTTCTTCTGCTCAGTTTACCATACCAGATGTTGTTCATGTTCCATAGCTATCTATGAGTCTCATTTCAGTGGGGCAACTTGCTGATCGAGATTGTTTTATTGGGTTTGATAAGCATTTTTGCTATGTGCAGGATTGTCGGATAGGCAGGCTACTTGGTACTGGCCATTGCCATAGAGACTCTTCTTGTTGTCTCTATGTGTTAGATTATCTTCATCCTCCACCTCTACATGGTCCTTCTGTTGTTGCTTCTGCGACCGACTCTTTTCAGTGGCATCATCGACTAGGTCATCTCTGTAACTCGCGTCACTCTACACTCATGCGTCAAGGCGTCTTAGGTCATGTCGAGATCCAGTCGCGTTTGTCTATCCGAGTTGTAAGCTTAGTAAACAGCTACAGCTCCCATATAGCTCTAGTGTTTCTCGTACTAGCCACCCTTTTGCTTTAGTACACTTTGATGTCTGGGGCCCTACTCCTTTTGTGTTCAAGGGTGGGCATAAGTACTATGTCATTTTTGTTGATGATTATAGCAGATATACAGGGATCTACTTTATGTCTCATCGTTCACAGTTTTTATTGATATACTAGGTTTTCACTCGCATAATTCGTACTCAGTTCTCTGCTTGCATTCAGATTAATAGTTCCGACTATGGTGGAAAGTACATCTCACATGCTTTCCGACAGTTTCTTGCGGATCAGGGGACTCTTCCACAGCTCTCTTGTCCTGGTGCTCATCCTTAGAATGGTGTTTCTGAGTGCAAACACCATCATATTCTTGAGACTGCTCGTACTCTTCTCATCTCCTCTCATGTCCCAAATCATTTCTAGATTGAGGTGGTTTCCATGGCTGTTTATCTCATCAATCTTCAGCCGTCCACTCGTCTTCATGGCAAGTGCCCCGCGGAGCTCTTACTTCCTTCTCTACCCACATACGATCATCTCTGTGTATTTGGGTGCACTTGCTACGTCCTACTTGACCCTCGAGAACGCACAAAGTGGATCCCGCAGTCTGTTGAGTGTGTTTTTCTTGGGTATAATCTTGAGCATAAGAGTTATCGGTGCTATGATCCACATGGTCGTCGCTTGCGTTTTTCCCGTGACGTTTCCTTCATTAAGGACCGTCCCTTCTTCCACTCTCCTACCACCCCTCGTGTGTGTCCACCTGAGTCGCTCTCATTCCTCTCGCTTCCCATCACAACATCTTTTGTGCCACCTCCACCAGGAGAAGCACCCTCACCAGTCGTTCCCTCCATTACTCCACTCGAGTGTGTGTCTACCCCTACCACTACAGTGTTGAATCTTGAGCTCTAATTAGGGTTTTGGTGATTAATGACATCCGTGATATTTATGACTAACCTCTGTATGTGAGACTCAGGTAAATCAGAGGAGAAAGCATCAAGTAAGAGCAAAGCAAGGCTATCAAGACTCCATGAAGCGAAAACGACGAAAATCTCGACAAGAGTACAAATACCTAAACCTAGCGCCTTCTTGTTTTGAAAATTTCTAGGTTAGATGGTCGTACTATTAAGAGGGGTCTTAGCACAAGTCTCTTGATCAACCTTGAAGCTATTAGAAGCATATTTGCATTTGCACTTGCCCTAAATCGAAATTGAGTAAAAATTTCAGATTTCTGTTTTCGTTTTGTACTGGCCGGACAGTGTCTGAAGTGACCGGACATTGTCCGGCCAATACAAACAACTTCTGAACATTGCAAAAAGTGCAACAGAGACATATACATTTGTCCGGTGCATCTGTCTGATGAAGGCCGGACATTGTCCGAAGTAACCGGACAATGTCCGGTCAATACAAATGTTAATGGCACGTTAAGTTAAGACAAATGTATTTGTCCGGAGGGTTTTGTCTGAAGTGACCAGACATTGTCCGAAGTGACCGGACAATGTCTGGCCAATACAAATTCTGGGCTATTGAAAGTGCATGTGTTAACTGAGACATATGTATTTGTCCAGACATTTTGTCCGGACAAATCCCATATGTCCGGCCTATACAAATATTTGGAGCGTTTTATTTTGAGTGTCAACAGAGACAAATACATCTGTCCGGACATTTTGTCCGGACAGATCTATTTGTCCGGTGTGTACAAGCCTTTTTGAACAGGGGTGTCAACAGAGACAACTGCATCTGTTCGGACAAATCCATTTGTCCTGCCTTCACATGAATAACGGTCAAGTTTTTTGTACTGACCGGACAATGTTCGAAGTGACCGGACAATGTCCGGCCAGTACAACTTTCGCCCAATTTTCTTGAAAACGACCGTTTTTGCTGAGAGTATAAATAGATCACTGTTGTAGATGTCACACACACACGAAATACATCTCAAAACCCGTGTGCAACAGTGTGCAAACACTCTCTCACTCTTTCTCTAGCAATTGAAGTCAAAACTTGAGAAATATTGAGTGCTAGTTGAGTGAAATTGTTTCCAAACCTTCTTGCATTTGCATTGTGTTCATCAAGCCTTGAGGTTGATCAAGCAAGGTGCTAGGCTTGTTACTCTTGGTGATTGCCGTCACCTAAACGACCCGGGAGGTCCGGCGATCTCTCCATCGACGGTGTGTCGGAGAGGCCCGGCGATTGGTTGTAAAGGCTCAGAGCTCGCCTATCCGGAGAGGAGAAGGGCTACCAATAGTGAAATCGAAGCATAAGCTCTAGCGAAGAGCGTTCAACAAGGATCAGTGGAAATCGGCAAATTTCTGAGACCTCAGGAAAAATTCGATCTCTTCGGTTATTTCTATTACTTGCTTTACTTTCTTCGAGATTGAATTGCTTCTCTTAATCTTTTAGAAGTTGCAACACTCATCTTGAATTGTCATTCATATCTTTAGAAGTTTGTTCTTGCAAGTTTAGATTGTTAAACACTAGTTTAAAAGTAAAATTTTAAAAACCGCCTATTCACCCCCCCTCTAGTCGGCATCCTTCGATCAACATACAGAACCACCTCCACTTCCACCTCCTCCTGTTCTGTCGACCAGTACTGATAGCGTCCCTGCTGATGATCCGCCTGAGCTGGAGCTTGCTGTTGATCGAAGGATGCCGACTAGAGGGGGGGTGAATAGGCGGTTTTAAAATTTTCTTCTAAATTAGGGTTTAACAACCTAAGTTTGCAATAGCAAATATTCTAAGGGTATGGAAAACTAATTCAATTCAGATTTAGCGATTTCTATGATACTACTAGCAACAATTCAATCACAATGGAAATTAAGCAAGTAGTAGAGATAACCGAAGAAATCAAGTTTTTCCCGAGGTCTCGGAAATTTGCCGATTTCCACTAATCCTCGTTGAAGCGCTCTTCACTTGAGCTTAAGCTTCGATTCCACTAGAGGTAGCCCTTCTCCACTCCGGATAGGCGAGCTCCAAGCCTTTACAACCACTCGCCGGGCCTCTCCGACACACCGTCGATGGAGAGATCGCCGGACCTCCCGGGTCGTCTAGGTGACGGCAATCACCAAGAGTAATAAGCCTTAGCACCTTGCTTGATCAACCTCAAAGCTTGATGAACACAATGCAAATGCAACAAGGCTTGGAACCAAATTCACTCAACTAGCACTCAAGAATTCTCAAGTTTTGACTCTAATTGCTAGAGAATGGATGTGTGAGAGCTTGCACACTGTTGCCCAGGGTTTATGAAGTGTATTTCGTGTGTCCTTGACATCTACAACAGTGATCTATTTATACTCTCAGCAAAAACGGTCGAAATCAAGAAGATTGGGCGAAAATTGTACTGGCCGGACATTGTCCGGCCACTTCGGACAATGTCCGGTCAGTACAAAAATTTTGACCGTTATTCACGTGAATTGCGAGTGTCAGTAGCCGTTTGAAACAAAATGTGAAGGCCGGACAGATGTATTTGTCCGGACAAAATGTCCGGACAGATGCATTTGTCTCTGTTAACACCCTTGTTGAAAATGAAGTGTACACGCCGGACAGATACATTTGTCCGGACAAAATGTCCGGACAGATGTATTTGTCTCTGTTAACACTCAACATAATATACTCCAGATTTTTGTATAGGCCGGACATATAGGATTTGTCCGGACAAAATGTCCGGACAAATAGATTTGTCTCTGTTAACATGGCCCTAACACTAGCCAGGATTTTGTATTGGCCGGACATTGTCCGGTCATTTCGGACAATGTCCGGTCACTTCGGACAAATCCTCCGGACAAATGTATTTGTCTCAAATCACTAAACTGCGAACATTTGTACTTGCCGGACATTGTCCGGTCACTTCAGACACTGTCCGGCCAGTACAAACCGAAACCTGACTTCTGAATTTTTTACTCAGCTTTTGATTTGGGGCAAAAGCAAATGCAAATATGCTTCTAAGAACTTCAAGGTTGATCAAGATACTTGTGCTAAGACCCCTCTTAATAGTACGACCATCTAACCTAGAAAAATTCAAAACAAGAAGACGCTAGGTTTAGGTATTTGTACTTTTGTCGAGATTTTCGTCGTTTTCGCTTCACGGAGTCTTGATAACCTTGCTTTGTCTTTTCTTGATGCTTTCTCCTTTGATTTACCTGTGTCTTACATATAGAGATTAGTCGCAAATCTAACGGGTGTCATTAATCACCAAAATCCTAATCGGGGCTCAAGATTCAACAATCTCCCCCTTTTTGGTGATTGATGACAACCGTTATGCATAAAACATATGGATATAACAAATATGAGTATAAGCAAGAGATGCTCCCCCTTAATCTTGCATTCAAGTTCATAAACACATTCATGACAAGGTATAACGAGATGACCATACGTATCAACACATAAACATAACAATATCACATATATATCATCCACTGACATAAACATAAGGCATAACACATATCCAACACATATCAACACACATCCATATGACATAACACATATCCATACATAACTCTCCCCCTTTGGCATCAAGCATCCATAAAAGGAGAGAAGACATAGATACAAACGATCATAGAGACAGGAGACGGATAATCTAGGACTGCGGAGGATGATCGGAAGAAGAATCGTCGCGACGACGACGCTGATACTGGCCTGCGTCGAAACGTCCCCGCAGCTCAGAGATATCCTGACTCATAGAATCGATGCGAGGCTCGATGACGTTGAGGCGATGGTCGATGGAGCTCAATCTGGTGTCGACCTCATCGAAGCGAGTCTCGAATCGCATGGACATCTGATCCAGCCGCTCCATGATCATCATGTATGGAGCTGAGACATCAGGACTCTGGGAGATGGAGTAGGACTGAAGTGGAGAGGGAGCTCCCGCGACTGGAGACATAGGCGCGTCTCCATGAACTGGTGATCCAACTTGATTTTCATAACGAACAAGGATCCCCAGGCTCTTCAACCGATAGTACTCCATAGAGGAAGGACGAGAAGCTCGATGCAGTCCAAAGTAGGTCAGGGTGTGAGCGATGAAAGGTGCGAAGGGCAAAAGCCTCTTCGGGTCCATCTGAACTTCCTGTATCTCATGAAACATGAACTCCACAAAGTCGAAAGGTGTCTCGTCAACTTGGGCTTTTAGAAGTCGTAGCATGGTGGAGGTGACAGCCCCGCGATCTCTGGTTTTTGGCAAGATAGTCATGCGATTCAACTTCTCTAAGATTGCCACCGGAGGGATCAGTTGAGAGACTTTACCAATATTTGGATCGGGATTGTCGAAGAGATGAGCCACGTCTTCAACTCGAACTTCATCAAAGGCGAAAAGACTGTTGTCAACATGCTCGATTTGTAGAGCCTCTTCAAACTGCGCCTTGGTGAGAGTTCTTCTGGAGTTGTTGTTCATGAAAACGACATGGGATCGATCCGAGGCAACATGAAGAGTCGCGAAGAATGAGCGGATAATATCCACGTTCCACTTCCAGTCTTCCCTCATCTCAGTGAAGGAGTGCAATCTGACAGCCATGAACTTGCCCCGGAGAGGATAGTGAACTTTGCTCTCGATCAAGTTCCAGTCAATGGCCTGATGCCCGAACACTTTAGCAGAGGAGAATCTGGTTTGATACTGAGACATCTGGAAGGCATTCCAAAAATTCCTCTCAGTACATGTTCTCGGATACTCATAAGGGTTCTTTCGACGAAGACGTCGAATAGCACTAGCGGTGTAGGTTGGATGGCCTCTGGGTTGCTCATCACCACTACTGCTGCTACTGTCGACCGAGTCAGAATCATCAATGGGAGATCCAACGGGAGATGCTGGAGCTGCATCATCCTCATCAATAGCCAAGGAGTCCCAGTCTATAGGTTGAGCCTGTTGAGAAGATCCAGGCCCATGATGACGGCTAGTTTGCTTCATTCTTCCAGTCATAGTGACTCTGGAGAGAAAAGATAGATAATTTGATCGTGATATGACTCGAAAGAGTTGATAAAGAACTAATTTTCCGAAGGATGTGGATGCATGACCTAGTTCTTCAATGAATCAATTCTTAGTCATACATTTGCTAATAGATGTTAATTTTTACTCCATATCATCCTTTTCTGCTCTTTGATTCAATTTTATTCTACTCAATTTACTTTGATCAAAATCAAGGATCTAGGGCACTCTAAAGAAATCATCTACGATATTGTTCATCTTAGCCACTCATCTTGTGCATTGAAAATAATCTAAACAAATCCGATAGAAATACGTCATTTAACTCTAGATATTTTGATTTTATCATACCATCATCTTTCCATACAAACATATTTGATATTGCTCCAAAATCTAACTCTAAATGGCAGGTTGATCCTCTTATATCATGCATGTCAATGATAAACTGCTATTTTGTACAAATCATCTCAAATATGACTACTCCTAGATGTTAATTTCATGAATCCATATCGAGATCTAACATGCAAACACATTTGAATCAAACCCTAGTATGGCATGAGATGAATGCATGAACCAGAGGAGGAGGAGACACAAAACTGACCTAATCCAGGAAAGAAGAGAAGCCCAAGAGGTCAACTTTGAGGCCGGACGGGAGATGGCCGGACGAAACCTCTTGTCCGGAGGAGATGGGATAAACAGTGGAGAGAGGATGAACTGAGGAGGAAACAAAAGCCTGAAATCGATTTGGGGAAGAAACAGACTTCGGGAGGATTAAATAACTGAACCAACGTGCACAGGCCGGACAATGTCCGATCTTACCGGACAATGTCCGATATGGTCGGACAAAGTCCGATCTGGCCGGACACTGTCCGGTCAGTTCAGATTTTCCTCTGAAACTTCTGAAATTTTTGCAAATTTGTCAGATTTGACTCAAAAGGAGATTTGAATTTTGGATAAGCTCAAGTATCATGTTTGGAATATATTCAGCTAGCTTTGAGGAGAAATTTTAGAGAAATCGACTTTAGAATGAGCCTCCGAATCGCATTTTAGGGTAAAAGGGTAAAACAGAACTGATTTTCACCAATTTGTCAAATTTTCATGAAACTTGAATTTTTCTGAGATGTTTGGCCTTGTATGAATTCTAAATACTATTTCAAGCCAAAACATGGAAGAGATCTTGACTCAAATAGCGAAATTCACAAAATGCACATTTTGGGTATTTTCGTGTCAAAGCTCGTTTTCGGGCGATTTGCAAAATGTGATAACTTTCAAACCATAGGTATTTTGAGAAAAAGTTTAACATGAAATATCTTCGAATGACTTATCTCTAAGTGTTTCATGTAGAAACTTTTTGTCAAAACTCAACCGATTTTGATTTATAGAAATAAGTCATTTTAGGCCAAAACAAGATCCTTAGATGTTCAATTTTGTCAAAATTCAACATTTTAGCTTGAAACCCTTTATTTTCACTTTCAAAATCTTTGAAAACACTCTTGAAAGATATTTTTGAAGAGTTTGTTTTATTTTAACATAATTTGAACATTTTAGCATTTTTAGCCCTTTTGATTTTAAAATTTACCCTTTTTATAAACAACATGCATATTTTTCCTTTTTGTACACAATTTTGGGGTATTCAAGCATTCAATGATCTTGAAATTGCTCCCCCTTAATGTGTTCTCCAAATTTTGTTGAAAAACGACAAAGTGGTGAATTTTGGACTTTTTCTTCAAAATAGGAAGTGATGGGCATAGATGCCTACATTGATATATAAATATATAGCCAAGAGAGTATATGCTAGATACAATCAAACTAACAATCAATTCAAGATAAGCAAGAGATTAAATGATATTTGAAATATCAATAACATTCAATTCATTTCTTAACTTACTAAATCTTGACTCATCCAAGGGTTTAGTGAATAGGTCTGCTAATTGATTTTCGGTTGAAACATGACTAATCACTATGTCCCTTTTTGATACATGATCCCTTAGAAAGTGATGTCTAATGTCAATGTGCTTTGTTCGAGAGTGTTGAACAGGATTGTTGGCAATTTTAACGGCACTCTCATTATCACACAAAAGTGGAACACAATTGACTTTTATGCCATAATCTAACAAGGTTTGCTTCATCCAAAGAAGTTGTGCACAACAACTACCGGCCGAAACATATTCCGCCTCGGCGGTTGAGAGTGCAACTGAATTTTGTTTCTTTGAAGTCCAAGAGACTAATGATCTTCCTAGAAGTTGACAACCACCGGAAGTACTTTTTCTACCAATTTTACAACCGGCATAATCAGAATCCGAATATCCTAGGAGATCAAAACTAGCATTCTTAGGATACCAAAGTCCTATGTTTGGTGTATGTTTTAGATATCTGAAAATTCTTTTTACTGCAGTTAGGTGACACTCTCTAGGAGCAGCTTGAAACCTAGCACACATGCATACACTAAACATAATATCCGGTCTAGAGGCAGTAAGATATAATAAGCTACCAATCATAGAACGATATAATTTGAGTTCTACCGGTTTACCTCCTTCATCCAGGTCCAAATGCCCATTTGTAGCCATGGGAGTCTTGATTGGTTTTGAATCATCCATACCGAATCTTTTGAGCAAATCCTTCACGTATTTGCTTTGACTCACAAATATGCCTTCTTTGATTTGCTTAATTTGAAGTCCAAGGAAAAAGCTCAACTCTCCTATCATAGACATCTCAAATTCCTTGGACATGGTTTCACCAAAAGCTTGGCAAAGAGACTCGTTAGTGGAACCAAAAATTATATCATCGACATAGATTTGGCAAACAAAGAAGTCATCGTCTATGATTTTGGTAAAGAGAGTTGTATCAATTTTTCCAACTTTAAAACCTTGTGAAATTAGGAATTTTCGCAACCTTTCATACCAAGCCCTAGGGGCTTGCTTTAGACCATAAAGAGCTTTTGAGAGTTTATAGACGTGATTTGGATATTTTGGATCTTCAAAACCCGGTGGTTGCTTTACAAATACAAGTTCCGAAATTTCACCATTTAAGAAAGCACTTTTAACATCCATTTGAAATAGTTTGATTTCAAAACATGATGCAAATGCAAGTAAGATGCGAATGGCCTCTAGTCTAGCTACGGGAGCAAAAGTTTCATCAAAATCTAACCCCTCAATTTGAGAATAACCTTGTGCTACCAATCTAGCTTTATTTCTCACAACTATGCCATTTTCATCTTGTTTATTTCTAAAGACCCATTTTGTACCAATTATATTATGATCAAGAGGTTGTTCTACAAGTTCCCAAACGTTATTTCTAGTAAAGTTGTTTAACTCATCATGCATAGCATTTACCCAATCCGGGTCCGCTAAAGCTTCATCAATGTATTTAGGCTCAATACTAGAAATGAAGGATGCATGTTCGCAAAAAGATGCAATTTTAGAGCGAGTTTGGACACCTTTACCGACATCACCTATTATTTGATTGACGGGATGATCTTTAGTGATGGTTTGATGAAGTCTTGGATTTTGCAATGTTTGATCTTCATTTTCCTTTATTTCCGAATCAAGATCAACTTGAGTGGGAGCTTCCGGAATCATAGAAGCTACTTCATTTTCTTGATCGGGGGACTTTGAATCTTCATCTTTGGGCTTGATATCTCCAATCGTCATGTTCTTCATAGCTTCTCTTAATTCTTCATTTCCTACATTCTCAATATCTTCATACTCTTCTTGAGAGCCATTAGATTCATCGAACTCAACATTGCATGTTTCTTCAATGCATTCGGTTATGATGTTAAAAACACGATAAGCCTTACTAATTGACGAGTATCCAACAAGAAAGCCCTCGTCAACACGTCTTTGAAATTTTCCAAGATGCATGCGTTTTTTAAGGATGTAACATTTGCAACCAAAAACTCGAAAATATGAGATGTTTGGTTTTCTTCCAATAATTAGCTCATAAGGAGTTTTGTTTAATAAAGGGTGAGTATAAAGCCGATTTATGGCATAACAAGCCGTATTTACGGCCTCGACCCAAAACCTAGTGGGGGTTTTATATTCATCCAATAAAGTTCGAGCCATTTCAATTAATGTTCGATTTTTCCTTTCCACAACACCGTTTTGTTGAGGAGTATATGGTACGGAAAATTCGTGTTTGATTCCAGATTCATCACAAAGTTCAACAAAATCAGAATTTTGAAACTCTCCACCGTGATCACTTCGAAGTTTCTTGATGGAGAATTCAAATTCATTTTCAACTCGTTTTACAAATCTTTTAAACACACTTGGAGCATCGGATTTATGGTTTAAAAAGAAAATCCAAGTAAATCGAGAGAAATCATCAACAATGACAAAGCAATAGTTACTACCACCAATACTTTGAGTTTCCGATGGACCAAACAAGTCCATATGCAAAAGCTCAAGTGGTCTAGATGTTGATAAAATATTTTTAGCGGGATGAGTGCTAGCTACTTGTTTTCCCGCTTGACATGCACTACAAAGTTTATTCTTTTCGAACTTTACATTTTTCATACCTAGGATTAAATCTCTTTTTAAAAGTTTGTTAAATTGATGCATCCCAACATAAGCCAAACAACGATGCCAAAGCCATCCCAAAGAATTTTTAGCAACCAAACATGTTGAAATGCAAGAGTCTTTTGAACCGAAATCAACCAAATACAAATCTCCATATCGAAAACCTTTGAAAATTAAAGACTTGTCTTCTAGACTTTCAATGATAACACAATTTGGTTCAAAAATGCATCTAAGTCCCAAATCACAAATTTTTGCAACCGAAAGCAAATTGAAGTTCAAAGATTCAACAAGTAATACATTTGAGATGGAAAGGTTGTTTGTGATTGCGACTTTACCTAATCCAATTACCTTTCCTTTGCTATTATCACCAAACGTGATTTTATCAACGTCATTGCAACCATTCTCAAATGAAGAGAACCGACTTCCATCACCGATCATGTGTTGGGTGCATCCACTATCAAGCACCCAATGCCTCCCACCGGTTTTGTAGTTTACCTAAAAGAAGGGTTAGATGCTTTTAGGTACCCAAACTTGTATGGGTCCTTGAAAGTTAGCAACAAGAGTCTTTGGTACCCAAATTTTCTTCTCATGTTTATTTTGATGAGGTAAACCAATTATTTTGCAACTACTCTTCCGTGCTTTGTTTTCTTTAGCATGTAATGGAAGTGATACTTATTTTCTTTAGCTCTAGAAGTTGAGGGACAATTTTCCGGCAAATGATCTACATTATGACATTTGTGACAAAACATATTAGTGGCCTTTACAAAAGTCATTTTAGTACTCAATTTCTTTTTCTTGTTCGGTTCATATCCTAAGCCTTCCTTTCTAAATGAACATCGTTGTTCACTAAGAAGTTTGTCCAAAATTTCTTTTCCTTTAAAGCATTTTGCTAGTCCTAGATTTAGTTTTTCTACTTGTGCTTTGAGTTCTAAATTTTCTAAAATCAAGTTTGAGTTGTTATCAACAATTTCATCACAAACATTTTCATGATTAATTTCTAAAGCATTACAATTGAATGATTTTGAAAAAGAAACATCATGAGTTGATTCGTCTAGAATATCACACGTAATGCCTATTTCATTTGTTTGTTTAGAATCAATAATTTCATTTATTAGAAGTGCCTCATGCGAGTCATTTAGTTCTGCATATAATTCACTAAGTGTTGAATATTCTTTCTTAAGCAGTTTGTTCTCCTTAGTTACTCTACCTAATGCCTCATTTAGTTCCATAACCATATCAACAAGGTCCTCATAGGAAGGTTCAAGATCCGATACCTTAGCATCATCACTTGCCATAAGACATAATGATGACTTGTCTTCAACCGAAGTGGCTTCTCCGATAGCAATTCCCGCCATTTTCTTAGATGATGATGGTGCTTCATCTTCCGATTCGGATTCCTCAGATCCGGAATACCATTCACCAACATAGGCTTGGCCCTTGCTTTTATTGTTGTAGAACTTCTTGAAGAGCTTCTTTTTGCCTTTTGTCCCTTCACCGTCATCTTTCCTCTCATGAAATCTTTGATTATCACCCTTTTTATTTGGACATCTTGAGGCAAAGTGTCCCTTCTCATTGCATTCATAACATATAATGTTCTTGAATCCGGTCTTCTTGTGAGGTCCTTGCCTCTTGTCAAACTCAAATCCTCTTTTGTTGATCTTGTTTAAGAGTTTGCGGGTCTTTCTCACAAGAAGAGCTAGATCACCATCGGAGCTTTCATCCGAACTATCCTCCTTGGTTTCCTCGACTTTTGCCTTAAATGCCAAGTTTTTCTTCTTTGATCCGGATGCTTCCACAATCCCTTTCTTTTCTTCTTTTTGCATTTCATGGGTGATAAGAGTACCCAAGAGTTCGGTAGGAGTTGTGGAAGAGAGATCGCCATTGATGAGCACTGTCACAATTGTATCAAAACTCGATGGTAAAATCATAAGCATTTTACGCACAATGTCAATATCTTCAAATTTTGTACCTAAACCTTTGAGATCATTGATTACTAGATTTAGTCTAGTATACATGTCACTAACATTTTCAGATTCAAGCATGAAAAAGGAGTTGTATTCTCTAGTTAATTTAATTAGCTTAGCTTCTTTGACTTTTGATGTTCCTTCATGAATTACCTCTAAGGTTTTCCACATTTCATAGGATGTATCAAGATTGCTAATGCGATTGAATTCACTTAAGTCTAAGACCATTGAATATGGCATTTTTTGCTTGAGCATTTGCTTGAAGGTTTTTCGATTCTAGAGGTGTGAGATTTTCTAAGTCAATTGGAGTCCTAAAACCATCTCTAGTGACCCTCCAAACATCAAGACTAATGGATTCTAGATAGACCACCATCCTAATTTTCCAATAACAATAATTGTCACCCTTGAAGAAGGGAACCTTTCCATGATAGTTTTCTTTGATCGACGACATCCTCTCCCTAGACGGTTAAGCCTAAAAAGAGAGACCTAGCGCTCTGATACCACGTGTTGATCGAAGGATGCCGACTAGAGGGGGGGTGAATAGGCGGTTTTAAAATTTTCTTCTAAATTAGGGTTTAACAACCTAAGTTTGCAATAGCAAATATTCTAAGGGTATGGAAAACTAATTCAATTCAGATTTAGCGATTTCTATGATACTACTAGCAACAATTCAATCACAATGGAAATTAAGCAAGTAGTAGAGATAACCGAAGAAATCAAGTTTTTCCCGAGGTCTCGGAAATTTGCCGATTTCCACTAATCCTCGTTGAAGCGCTCTTCACTTGAGCTTAAGCTTCGATTCCACTAGAGGTAGCCCTTCTCCACTCCGGATAGGCGAGCTCCAAGCCTTTACAACCACTCGCCGGGCCTCTCCGACACACCGTCGATGGAGAGATCGCCGGACCTCCCGGGTCGTCTAGCTGACGGCAATCACCAAGAGTAATAAGCCTTAGCACCTTGCTTGATCAACCTCAAAGCTTGATGAACACAATGCAAATGCAACAAGGCTTGGAACCAAATTCACTCAACTAGCACTCAAGAATTCTCAAGTTTTGACTCTAATTGCTAGAGAATGGATGTGTGAGAGCTTGCACACTGTTGCCCAGGGTTTATGAAGTGTATTTCGTGTGTCCTTGACATCTACAACAGTGATCTATTTATACTCTCAGCAAAAACGGTCGAAATCAAGAAGATTGGGCGAAAATTGTACTGGCCGGACATTGTCCGGCCACTTCGGACAATGTCCGGTCAGTACAAAAATTTTGACCGTTATTCACGTGAATTGCGAGTGTCAGTAGCCGTTTGAAACAAAATGTGAAGGCCGGACAGATGTATTTGTCCGGACAAAATGTCCGGACAGATGCATTTGTCTCTGTTAACACCCTTGTTGAAAATGAAGTGTACACGCCGGACAGATACATTTGTCCGGACAAAATGTCCGGACAGATGTATTTGTCTCTGTTAACACTCAACATAATATACTCCAGATTTTTGTATAGGCCGGACATATAGGATTTGTCCGGACAAAATGTCCGGACAAATAGATTTGTCTCTGTTAACATGGCCCTAACACTAGCCAGGATTTTGTATTGGCCGGACATTGTCCGGTCATTTCGGACAATGTCCGGTCACTTCGGACAAATCCTCCGGACAAATGTATTTGTCTCAAATCACTAAACTGCGAACATTTGTACTGGCCGGACATTGTCCGGTCACTTCAGACACTGTCCGGCCAGTACAAACCGAAACCTGACTTCTGAATTTTTTACTCAGCTTTTGATTTGGGGCAAAAGCAAATGCAAATATGCTTCTAAGAACTTCAAGGTTGATCAAGATACTTGTGCTAAGACCCCTCTTAATAGTACGACCATCTAACCTAGAAAAATTCAAAACAAGAAGACGCTAGGTTTAGGTATTTGTACTTTTGTCGAGATTTTCGTCGTTTTCGCTTCATGGAGTCTTGATAACCTTGCTTTGTCTTTTCTTGATGCTTTCTCCTTTGATTTACCTGTGTCTTACATACAGAGATTAGTCGCAAATCTAACGGGTGTCATTAATCACCAAAATCCTAATCGGGGCTCAAGATTCAACACTTGCTACCCTGCCACGGTATGACCTTCGTGATCGCACTACTATTGCTCTACCTGCTCTTTATGATTTCTCTGCAGCTGTCACTATTGAGCCCCAGACATACCAGGAGGCCATTACTAGTGTTGAGTGGCGGTTGGCCATGGCAGAGGAGTTGGCTACTCTGGATCGCACATGCACGTGGGAGCTTGTTCCTTTAACTGCCCATACAATTCTGATTACCTACAAGTGGGTGTTCATGGTAAAGACACGATCTGATGGTTCTGTCGAGTGCTACAAAATTCGCCTTGTTGCTCGTGGTTTTTAGCAGGAGTATGGTCAGGACTATGATGAGACTTTTGCCCGTGTTGCTCACATGACTATTGCTTGCATTCTTATGGCTGTGGCTGCTATTCGTTCTTGGACCATCTCTCAGATGGATGTCAAGAATGCGTTTTTTCATGGTGATTTACATGATGAGGTCTACATGCAGCCACCACTAGGTGTTTCAGTTCTAGCCGGTCATGTGCGTCACCTTCGGCGTGCTCTTTATGACCTCAAACAGGCCCCTCGTGCATGGTTTGAGCGCTTCTGCACTGTGATTGTTGCAACTGGTTTTACTGCTAGTGCTCATGATCCTACCTTGTTCACACATATTTCTCCTCATGGTCGGACTCTCTTATTGTTGTATGTGGATGATATGCTAATCACCGGTGATGATATGTAGTATGTTGCTTTTATGAAGCAACGCCTGAGTGAGCAGTTCCTCATGTCAGATTTGGGCCCTTTGCACTATTTTTTGGGACTTGATATCCTTCCTGCTGAGTGGGGTACTACATATCACAGAAGCGTTACACTCATGATCTATTTGCTCGCTCTACTATCACAGATACACGGACAACCAGCACACCCATGGAGTTTTGAGCTCAACTCCATTCCACTGATGGTGTTCCACTTGAAGATCCATCTCGATATACGCACATTGTTAGTCGTATTATCTACTTGGCAGTCACTCGACCTGACATAACTCATGCAGTTCACATTCTCAGTCAGTTTGTCAGTGCACCGACTTTTGTTCACTATAGTCACCTACTTCGTGTGCTGCGCTATCTCTGTGGGATAGTGTCATGAGAACTATTCTACAGTAGATCGAGCCCTCTACGACTTCGTGCCTACTCTGATGCTACTTGGGCGAGCAACCCTGATGATCGACGCTCTGTCACGAGTTTCTGTCTATTTCTTGGAACTTCCTTGCTCACTTGAAAATCTAAGAGACAGACTGCAATCTCCATATCTAGTACTGAGGCTGAGCTTAGGGTCTTGGCTGCTACTACCAGAGAGATCATTTGGCTTTGATGGCTATTGCCTGACTTTGGTGTTGAGTGTCCTACCTTCATCTCATTGTTGTGTGATAACACTAGCGCTATTCAGATGGAAAGGGGCCCTGTGAAGTGTGAGATGAGCAAGCATATTGGTGTTGATGTCTCCTTCACTCAGTCTCATTGTCATCTTGGCACGATTGCTCTTCAGTACATGCTTTCGGAGTTTCAATTTGCTGACTTCTTCACCAAGGCACAAACTCAGAAACATCATAATTTTCTCCTCTCCAAACTCAACATGTATGAGCTTCCAGAACCATCCTGAGTTTGGGGGTGCTAATGTATATGTGCATATGTGTATAGGCCCATAAAGGCACAAGCCCACTAGTGGCTCGTGTATATGACTAAGAGGGGAATTGAATTTATTATTTCCAATACATCCTCTCTCTTCTCTCTTCCTCACAATAATATCATATGATTGTTGGATATGTCCTATCGACCTTCTCAACCATACACATTCATGTGAGTTTTCATATAATGCAATTATTTCTAAGTGATCTGTAGGTGTTTCTACCAATGTTTGTTTAACAAACCCCTAAGAAATTATTGTACCAACATAGAGAAAAATATAACCAGTCTGAGACTTGGCACTGTGGGGATTAGATAAATAACCAACGTCTAAATAGCTCACCAAGATCATCTCTGATTTTTTCGATAATATTAAATAAAATCCTTTGTACCTGAGGCTATGTTTGATGCCATTTCAATGTCTTCTGGTTGAATATGCACTATATTTTGCTAGCAAAATTACCGCGAATACAATATCAATCATAGTGCAAATGTGCAATTCAAGAGATACAATAGTGTTTCTATAGTGATCAAATAAAGAACTTTTGATCCAATGATTTCCTCATTATTTTTCTCTTAGTTTGAATGGGTCTTTATCAACTTCTAGAGATCGTATGACCATTGGCATGCTAAGAGAATAAGATTTATCCATATTGAATTTCTCTAGAACTTTCTTCAAGTAAGTGGATTGGTGAATAAAGATTCCTTCAGAGAGTTACTCGATCTTCAGATCGAGGCAATATTTGGTTTACCCAAATATTTCATTTCAAATTCCATCTTTAGATATAAGTTTGCTTCCTCAATTTCTTTTATGACTCCAATGATATTTATATCATCAACATATAATGAAATAATGTAAAAGTCATTTGATGGCTTATTTATAAATACACAACAACAAATGTCATTATTAACATATCCCTTCTTCAGGCGGAATTCACTTAATCGATTCTACCACATTCTACCCTACTGTTTCAGGTGTATAACAACTTTTACAATTTGATGCTATACGTGTTGCAATTTTCTTTCATGTTAGGGATTTTGAGACCTTAAGAAACTTTCATATAGATGTTAGAATCTAATAACCCATATAGATATGCGGTCACAATATCCATTAACTGCATATTTAAATTCATGACTGCTGCTAGAGATATTAAGTATCGGAACATAATTTCATCCATAACGGGAGAATAAGTTTGCTCAAAATCAATACCGGATTTTTGCATGAACCCTTAAACCACCAATTTCGCTTTATATCTCATCACATCATTTTTCTCATTCGTTTTACTTATAAAACCCCATTTATGTCTTACAAGGATAACATCTTATGGCATTCGAAATATTGGTCCGAAAACTTTTCTATTATTTAGCGAGCGTAACTCACCCTTGTTTTCTTCTATTTTACACAATCTAAGCGCTTTTGGCACTCTGCTATTAATTTTGGTTATGGATCCATATTTTCATTTGAAATTGAGTAAGTAATTGTGAAAGCAAGAAAACTATCAACAACTATAGTATTTCTATTATAAATCTCTCCCGTATCCACATAATTCATGGATATTCATACCGAACAGCTCTTCATGATTTCCCAAAACAGTAGTCTAACTATTATCCAGTCCTAGCATTTGGTTGTGCACGTGCTAAGTTACTACGATTGTCATCTTTGGTGATCCGTTTGAGACCTAGTCTTGGTTTTCGCACTAGGCTCGCCCAGATTCTAATATGCGGAATAACGGGATCTTATACCCGAAACCCAAAGTAATTGCACAACTTTTTATTTCAAAGAGGGCTTACACGTCGAACGTTAGACACACTTGTCTACGTCGAAGGAATTATAAGTGTCTAAAACTCAAATAAGTTCTATGACTCTTCGATTGAATTCGATGATCTAAACTAGACCTATTACAAGGTATTTATAGTCCAATCGTATGAGTACATATCAGACTTAGAGACCTAAACGTATTAGACTCATATAACTAATCCTAAACAGAGAAGCTTAGTTATACACATTCGGATCGGATTACAATTCCGAACAGAGAACAAATTCCTTTTCCTAGTCGCGAACCAATCCATGGTCGCGGACTCATCCAGGTCGCGAATCCTTTCCGAACACGGTTAAGGTTGCGAAGCCGTATGCGATCAGGACTTGGTCGCAAAGCCGCATGCGATCAGGACTTGGAGATCCTCCTGGATCATTTGGGATGCATCTCTTCAAGAGTGATCCATTTGAGACCTAATCTTGGTTTTTGCACTAGACTCGCCCATATTCTAATATGCGGAATAACGGGATCTTATTCGGAAATACCGAAACTGAAAGGTTGATCGAAAATACAGCTCAAAATAATTGCACAACTCTTTATTTCAAAGAAGGCTTTACACGTCGAACGTTAGGTCGCACTCGCCTACGTCGAGAGAACTATGTGTCTAAGACTTCAATCTGGACTCGATTGTATTCGATGATCTAAACTAGTCATATTACAAGGTATTTATAATTCAATCGTATGAGTACGTATCAGACTCAGTAGTCCTAAACGTATTAGACTAATATAAGTAACTAACTAACTAATCCTAAACGGATAACCTTAGTTATATATATTCGGATTGGATTACAATTCTGAACAGGGAACGAATTCCTTTTCATGGTCGCGAACTAATCCATGGTCTCGAAACCTTCCCGAACACGGTTAAGGTCACGAAACTGTATGCAATCAGGACTTGAAGATCCTCCCGGATTATGACTCCCTTGTTGAGAAGAAGCCAACCCCTGTTTCGACCTCTCGATCAAACTAGAGACGCAGAAATTGATCTTGTCCATCTTCTCTGGTGTACCACTTTGCCGCACGTACTCATTGATTTTTCTGATCGATTCGAAAAGTCTCCTTTGTGCCACTGCGGGTGGTAGTTGTTGGATCAAGGATGCCGACTAGAGGGGGGGGGTGAATAGGAGGCTTTAAAAACTTCAAATAAAAACAAGTTTTTATACCAAGAAGAACCAAATGCAATTTAATATATTTAAAAGAAAGAATAGAGAACGAACACAGTTGTTTTTACCGAGGTATCGGAGACTCGCCCAGTCTCCACTAATCCTCGTTGAAGCACTCAAATCTCTTGAGTCTCGCTTCAATATCCACCAAGGATATTATCACTAATGGTTGCTCCTTGTCCACTCCGGAAAGGTGAGCACCGATGCCTTGTACACACTCGCCGAGCCTCTCCGACAATCTCCGAACGAAGAGGTCAACGGCCACGCCTCCGAACCGTCTAGGTGAGGGCGCTCACCAAGAGTAACAGGCAGCGAGGTCTTCTCTAGACCTCCAAACAAGCACCGAGAAGCTAAGTATATGCAAATGCAAAAGAACTGAAACTCTCGGTGGATCGGAAAGCACTCGACTTGATCAAAAGATCAAGATTTTATATAAGAAACTAATGCTCAAGAGTGTGTATGAAATGCTGCTACTGGTTGTAGAAAACTTATGCCCAAAGCCCCTTTTTATAGCCTCAAGAATCAAATGAACCGTTGGAGCTAGGGCTGAAAATCAGCAACCCAAACTGACAATCAGTTATGCAAACTGACAGTCAGTTTAGTGCACAACGGCCGACAAAATTTACGGATAAAAAATAGCTAGCCGTTTGCAGCCAAAACAGGAAAGCTGGAACACGCAACTGACAGTCAGTTACACAAACTGACAGTCAGTTTGTGTACTAGCTCGACCAAAAACAAATAGAAACACAGATAAAAACAGTTGTGGTCGAAACCCAAACTGACAGTCAGCATGGGCATACTGACAGTCAGTTTAGTACAAAAATTTTTGGCCCGAAAAACACACTCTCTGGACAATTGTCAGTTAACACAAACTGACATTCAAACTGACAGTCAGTTCAGCAAACTGACAGTCAATCTGAACAAAAACAGCTATAACTTTAAATCCAGAAATCCAAAAGAGGTGTTTAATAGCTCATTTGAAAGATATTTTAAAGGACTATCGTTTTGTCAACAGAAGAAAAAGCCAGATCTCTCTAGATCTTTCCAGAAAATGCAAAAACTCTTCTGCTGTCAAAAACTAAACTGAAAAACCAAATAACTGACAGTCCGTTAAAAACATCCATAACTTTTGATCCAGAAATCCAAATTGATATTTTAATAGCTCGTTTGAAAGATAATTTCAAGGGTTACATTTTTGTCAACAGAAGCAAAAACCAGATCTACCTAGATCTTTCTGGAAAAATGAAAAACACTTCTGCTGTCAAAAAATCATTTGAAAATCCAAATCTCTCAAACCAAAAACAAATCAAATCCAACCAAAATGATGCAATGCAATGACCTAAGTTTCTCGGTTTGTGTTGGAGATAAAGAGAGGACTTTCGCCACCTCTCTTTATAGTACGGTTAAAACTAAAAAATAATTTCCTAAACCGATCAAACTCCAAACACCGAGATCGGTCAAAATAAAACAAATATTACCTTAGGTCCTTTGCATCTTTAATCCTTGCAACTTTCGTTTTGGTGACCTTGCACTTGCGACCTTGACTTCCAACCTTTAACTGCGACCACAGCCAACATTGCGACCTTGCGCTTGCGACTTTGGACCTGTGACCTGCAGATCTTCCCGGATCACTTGCAGACTTTACAGAAATCGCTCTGCATAGAAATAGCTCAAAGACAAGGTTAGTCCAAAACACTTAATGTCATCAATAATCAAAATCAACATAAAATGGCCTAGATGCAACAGTAGTCACCTTCTTGTCCAGAATCACATCTTCGCGTAGAGGTTCGTCTCGTTGATAGACCAAGTCTTTAAAAAATGGTACTATAGTATCTGGCTCATCATCCAGCATTGAAGGCTCAAAGAGCTTGAGGTGCACAACATTAACAACCGAGTAAATATCCATGTATGGAGGTAACTCAAGTTGACAAGCATTATTACCCACTTTCCGCGAAATCCGAAAAGGACCATAACGAATGGGTTTGAGTTTCTTACATTCACCTTTAAGTCTCTCCTTACTCAAATGTAACAATACCATACCACCTTCTTGAAATTGCGCATCAACTCGGTGTCGATCATGTCGCGTCTTGTACTTGAGTTGAGCTTTCAGCAAGTTCTGTTCAACCTCATGATGGAGTCGTTGAATACCTTCCAAGAACTTTTGTGCTCGATCCTGATCAGATGCTTCCTTGCTGTTCTGTGCTGAGGTAGGGATCACAAACTCCATGTCGAAAGGACTCTGTGGTAGAAATCCTAAACAGACCTCAAACGGTGACTTTCCAGCCGAACCATGCACTGCTCGATTAAAAACAAACTGCAGGTACGGTATGCTTTCATCCCAGGTCTTCAGGTGCTTCGAGTTATATCCCCTCAAGAGATGAACGACTGTGCGATTTACCACCTTGGTTTGACCATCAGTTTGCCGATGAAAAGCAGTACTCCTCTTTAGCTTGGTGTCCATCATCGTCCAGAGCGATCGCCAAAAATGACTAAGGAACCGGGTATCGCGATCAGACACAATAGAAGTCTGCAGTTCGAAGTGTGTCCAAACGTGTTGAAAAAATACCCGGGCTGTTTCTTCTCCTGTGATAGTCTTTCGACAAGGTATAGAAATAATTATTTTGGAGAACTGATCAACGACCACAATAGATAATCGTTGCCACGTCGGGTTTTAGGCAATCCTCCCAAGAAATCCATGGATACGCTCTCCCATGGTTGCGATGGAACTGGCAAAGGAGTGTACAAACCTAATTTTCGGTTTGCCGGTTTTGAGATACTGCAGAGACCACAATCTCGAACAAAACTAGCCACATCTTGCTGCATATGCGGCCAGAACACATGTCGGTGAAGATTTTGCAACATCTTTTTAACCCCAAAGTGACCAGCTACCTTTGATGTGTGCACTTCTCGTTTTTATTGAATTCGAGGTGCTCCACAAAGTATGCAAAGTAAATTGCCCTTGTACAAGAGTCCTTCTCGACGAACGAACTCCTTAGGTTTCCCTGTTTCGAGCTCAGTCAGTGTTGTTTGAAAATCAGGGTATTCACTGTACATAGTGGCATAGTCATCATGACATGAGGGCTCGATCTGCATGAACGCTGATAAACAGAGGGTCATAACTAGTGGTCACAACAACATGTCCGCCAATTTGTTGTGTACGCCCTCCTTGTACTTAATCATCAGATTAAACTGCTACAAATACGACATCCACTTCATGTGCCGAGCTTGCTGTAGCTTGGACTGCGTTCACAAATATTGCAACGGTTGATGGTCGATGTGGACAACAATCTCTTTACCCAAGAGATAACACCGCCAATGTTTCACGGCCTGATGCAGTGCACACAACTCTTTGTCATAAGTCGAGTAGTTCTTCTGAGCTCCCTGGAATAACTCGGAGTGATATGCCACTGGTCGACCTTCTTGCATGAGCATTGCACCCATCGCATAACCTGAGGCATCGGTTTCTAGCTCGAATGGTTTCAGGAGATTTAGCAAAGCTAACACAGGCGTCTCGCTGATCTTCCTTTTCAGCAAGAGAAACGTGTCTTCATGTCTCTTTGTCCACTCGAACTTCTGATCGATCCTAGTTAATGCATACAATGGAGAAGCCACAATCGAGAAGAGTCGGATAAACTTCCGAAGATATTGGCATGCTCCCAAAAAACTATGCACATCCGTAATTGTTCGCGGTCGCGGCCACTCGCGAATCACTTTTACCTTCTCAGGGTCGATTTGCAACGTACTGTTGCCGACCATGAATCTGAGGTAAAGTAGAGTTTATTGGCCGAACTCGCACTTCTTACGGTTGAGGCGAAGTCGATGTTGCCGAAACTGTTCAAACACATTTTCGACATGAATGAGGTGCTCATCCCACGAACGACTGTAAACCAATATGTCGTTGAGGTAAACGATCACAAAGTCGTCGATGAACTGTCTCAATACGTCATTCATAAGATGCTTGAACGTTGCCGGTGCGTTGCAGAGACTAAACGACATGACCAGCCATTCGAACAGACCTTGTCGTGTTTTGAACGCGGTTTTCCACATATCCTCCTCTCCGATACTGACTTAATGATATCCTGACTTCAGATTCAACTTGGAGAAGACAACAGCATGCTTCAATTGGTCTAGCAGGTCATCAATACGAGGAAGGGGGTACCGGTTCTTGATGGTGATCTTGTTTAGTGGTCGGCAGTCGATGCACATACGCCAAGTCTCATCTTTCTTTGGCACTAACACCACAGGAGATCATAAGGTGAACTACTCAGTTAAATGACACCATCATTTAGCAACTCACCAAGTTGTCTCTTGATCTCTTCATTCTCCAATACTGACTTGCGAAACATACTCAGATTGCGCAGTGTCACATCGGACACAAGCTAAATTTTGTGCTCGACTAGACGTTTCGGCGGACGACCCGGAGTAGTCTTGAATAGATCACTGTATTCCTCCAGCAGTCCCGACAAACGACTAGCACCCTCTCGACACGCCAATGATAACGTTGGTCGAGTACCCTCACATTGACCAATGGGTCGAATCATGACAAGCACATACTTGTGACATATATTAACAATTCGTTTGGCCTGATTTGCGATAATCAAGTTCGAAGTGTTGACGTGGATATCTCTACTGATCACGAACTTAACTCCGTCTTTGGTGAGGTCATACTCTTGCACTCGCCGATGGAAGTGAGCGTCTCAATCATACAGATACGTACTCCCAAAGATCACCTGACAGATATCGATAGGGACAACATCGCATTGCACCTCATCGATATATCGTGCAGAGATCAAAAACTTCAACACACACTGACTCATAATCTGTTGGTTCACGTCGGATGTAAACCAACCCAGCGGATATGGTCGCAGGTGTGTGGTTGTCTTCAAACCAAGTCGCCGAACTAGTCCAGCGGAGATCAGATTCTTCTGACTTCCAGGATCGAATAGCGCTGCGACCACTTCGTGCTTCACCTGGATGTTGATGGTGAACAAGTCCTCCGTTGGGTGATGGTCATTCGGTGGATCCGAGCACTTCTCCTTCGGTATTGCCATCTGAGACAAGGTCGTATCCGCCTCATTAACCGAATTCACTCGGACAACTTCTTCGTCCGGTGAAGTCGCAGTAGCCGTGGCTGTTTTTTTCCCTGGTCCATTTTTCTTTGGTCGAAGTTCAGGATGAAACTTGCATCATTTGTCCTTGGTATATCTTGTGACTTGACAATGTTCACAAAAGGCACCCATGCCCAATTTCGAAGTGTTTTTCTTCGGACTCGGTTTTCTTTTTGTGGAGTTCGCACTGTCCTTCGTGCATTTGTCGCTGCGGGATTTGTTCTTCTTCTCGATCACCATAGCAGTTGTGCTTGCGGTCGCAATGTCTTGGACGCCGAACAGACTTAGCTCAGTACTGATCGATTTCTGAAGTCCAGATGTGTATTTCTGAAATACCTGAGGATCGGATAGCGATATGCCGATGACCATTGCCTGTCTCTGGAACTCCGTCGTATAGTCTTGGACGATCTGGTCGCGCCGTTGACACAATCTGTACCAACGTTCCCATCTCTCCTCAAGGTAACCCATCGGATAGAATTCTTGTCGCAGAAATCATTTGAATTAACCCCATACAAGGTCGTCAGCTTCACTACTGGCGATAAGAGCCTTCCACCAAGTCATGGCGTGGTCTTTCATCTTCTAAGGTGCGAACTTCACCTTTTGAGCGCTACTAAACCCTTTTAGGTCAAAGTAGGTCTAAAGCTGGTCGATCCAAGAATCCAGTTTCTCGGCATTGATCACCCCATCATATATGGGTATATCAATCTTAGCGTCGACCTTAAAAGATCCGACAGCTAAGGATGTGTTGGCGAGGTCGTCGGCCTTGTGGTTGCCTTCGTCTTCATCTTCGTCTGCCCTATGCAAGTCTTCACCAGTCTTCACACCCATAACCTTCCCTACTTCAGGAGGTACAATCATGGCCTGCTGCTTAATCCAAGCAAGCACGGTTTCCATGTCGGTGGAGAGATTAGCCACTTGTTCAGCTAGGTTAGCTTGAACGGAGGTATCGTCAGACATTGTCGGAGACGCGGCTGTAGGAACCGTCAATTGATCGCCTGGAGTTTCGCTGGAAGTTTTGTAACCCTGGTGAGTCTTCACCGTCCACATGATAGGAAAGTTGCTCTGATACTAATTTGATCCATTTGAGACCTAGCCTTGGTTTTCGCACAATGCTCGCCCAGATTCTAATATGCGGAATAAAGGGATCTTACTCAGAAATACCAAAACTCAAAGATTGATCGAAAACACAGCTCAAAGTAATTGCACAACTCTTTATTTCAAAGAAAGCTTTACACGTCGAACGTTAGGTCACACTCGCCTACGTCGAGAGAACTATGTGTCTAAGACTTCAATCTAGACTCAATTGTATTCGATGATCTAAACTAGTCCTATTACAAGTTATTTATAGTCCAATTGTATGAGTACGTATCAGACTTAGTAATCCTAAACGTATTAGACTCATATAAGTAACTAACTAACTAATCCTAAATGGATAAGCTTAATTATATATATTCGGATCGGATTACAATTCCGAACAGCGAATGAATTCCTTTTCATGGTCGCGAATTAATCCATGGTCGCGAAACCTTTCCGAATACGGTTAAAGTCGTGAAGCCGTATGCGATCAGGACTTGAAGATCCTCCTGGATCAAAGAGGCTTCTTACATTTGGGGTGACTTTCTTAAAAAAATTTAAAGATAATTGACTATTGTTATTAGACTTTTATCTCCACATATGTCTCCATGAATTAAGACCTTTTGCACCAATAAGTCTCCCTCGCTTCCAGTGTAAGAGAGTATCAGTGGATTTAAATATTTCTCGGGTTATTTTCACTCTTTTAGATGCATTTACTGCATGTATAATTAACTCACTTTTTTGTAATTAGTTAAAGCATCTGACATGTTACTTGCTAAATTTTGTAAATCAATAATTTTTTAAACTTCGAGTTCAACTTGGCTACTACGAGGATCTTGATATTGAAGATCTTTTTCCATCCCATAAAATTTCATGGTAATTTAAAATTTGAGCTTTTATCCCCCATAATACTGGAAATTAATCTTCATCTAATATGTAATCAGCATACCGTGCTATAAAAAGATCTCTTATCATTGGCTCAAGATATTTAATGATTGATGAAGTTTCATATTCAACATATATTCCCAACTTCCGGTAGAGACCCATGGAGGTACATTGGGATGATGATATCAGCATATATACAACACAACAAAAAACTTACATATGAGAAATACTTAGTACTTTCAAATGCACTAGTTGTAAGGAGAATAATCATAATATGCAATAAGTTGGATTTGTATTAATGCAGTAGTATGTAAGACTGCATGTCCACAGCTACTGGTGGGTAACTTTGAATTCTATAATAAAGGCTTAGCAATAAGTTTAATTTTTTAATTAATGATCCTACAAAACCATTTTAAGTGTGGACATATGGGATTAAATGCTCCACTTTTATGTCTAGAATCATACAATAATCATCAAAAGATTTCAATGTCAACTCACCGACATTGTCCATTCAGATGGACTGGATCTAATGATCCGAAAACTAACTCTTAATTCTATAATTTTAGAAATTAGTTTTGCAAAAGCATGATTGTGGGTGGATAATATCTATATATGATTCCATCTAGTAGAGACATCTATCAAGATCATAAAATATCTAAAAGTTCCGATACTAGTTAAATTGGTTCACATATATAACCTTGAATTTTCGTTTAAGAAAACAGGTGATTCTTTTCTTATTTTTGGATAAGAATGTCTCGTAATTAATTTGTCTTTTGCACAGGCATCACAAATAAACTCTTTAAGAGTAGGAAAGTTCCTAATTTTCATATTGTGGTCAAAATAATTATTTATAATCTGGTATGTCATATTTTCCTTGAGATGACTCAAATGATCGTGTCATAATTTGAAGGAATTTATGTCCTTAAATTTTAAACTCATGACAACACATTTTTTATTTGGTCAAATATGAGTATAGTAAAACACAGCGGGAAAAGACGAGAGTTTTTTAACAACTTATTTTTAACATCCAATTGATTTTGTCATGAAAAGATATTCAATATTATTTCTTTGTCAGTCTCAATATGAAAAGCATTTGCACAGATGTCTTTAAAACTCAAAAATGTACGTTTTAATTCAGGAGACAATAAAGTATCATTAATAATTATTTTTACACTGATAGGGAGAATCGATTTAACTTTTTTAGAGCCCATGGTTGATATATTATTATTCAAAATTGTCATTATTCTCTATTTTGTCTTTACTGGAGTATCATTAATAATTATTTTGTATCCTTTATAATAGCATGTGTGGTACAACTATCTACTAGACATAATTTCCGCTCATTCGTCATGGGTTGCATAAGATATTCTAAAAGAATAGCATGGTATATAAATCAATGATAGAACAAATATAACATAACTGTTCAACAGGAACACAAAAACTAATGACAGGATATAAAGTGCAATTCTGACATGGCAACATAAAAATAATTAGGAAAGTAAATATTTCTAAATGAAAATTTTCATGATCTTCATAATTATTCTTGAGCTCTAACCCATCAGATCATCTATCATCATGGGTAGTCATGTTTACTTCAAGCAAACTTGTGTGATGTGATTCACATTTGGTCTTATAATTTTTCTTGTCTGTCATCATTCTTTGATAAATTTCTACATGTTTTGTTGTGTGGCATATGCAAGACCAATGACTATCACATCCGCACATATAGGAAACTTGTTTCTAGTTTTTTCTCTTATACTTAGTTGGGTTGTTGACCTTGAGTTTTTTTTTTTTTTTGTCATTACACTTGCCATGACTTGTTTTTATCATTATTTATATGGCATCTTCCTCCTCCATATCACCTTGTCCTCGATCTCTTTCACGTCCACATTTATTGTTAAACCTCCAAGCAATGGCATGTGCTTCAGACACATGCTGGTAACCCGATGGGCCAGTATTATGATTCTTTATTAGTAATTCATCTTATTTTTCTACTATTAGTAGCGCAGAAATTAGTTCAAAGTGCTTAACATAGTTCTTAGTCTTGTACTGCTGTTGGAGCACAGGATTATTGACGTTGAAAGTAGACAAAATCTTTTTTATCAACTTATTCTTTGTAATTTCTTGCTTACAAAATTTTAATTGAAAGACAATATGGTGGGGGACTGAATTATATACAACTACAAACTTAAAGTCTTGAAAACAGAAGTTCAACTAATTATATTATACTTGGAAGAGAATTATAGTCTTTTACTAGTCAAAATAATCTTTCAAGGATTCTCATAATACCAACAGATTCTTTTCAATGAAATATTATTTTTTAAGTCTTTATTCAAATGACGTCGAGGAAAAGTTAATACATTTTCCAATGCATTTGCCTTTTGGACATGAGTGAACTTAGATTTTTGAATGATTATCTCAATGAGATGAAGGCCATATTTAACACAATATCAAGAATTCATGTTAACTAATTATTTCCATCTGAAGTGAATTCAGCAAATTCTCCTTTTATAATGTAGACATATTTAATTTTTTATAATATTTTATTAGAAAAAAATGAGTAAATGAACAGGATATTAATCTACACAACATAGATTTCTTTTTGACAACACATTGTTTTAAGAAATTCATCCAGAACACCAACAAGAAAAATAATATTGTACCAAAACTTGAATAATTAAGTGATCCGCAAAAAAATATTATGTCCGTAATTCTGTAGATTCTCTTTTCATTAATAGGAAAATACGATGGGCGACAGAATGAGAATAGAAAAGTTACCCATTACAGAAGATAATTGGAATCATAAGATAGATCGGTTCAAAAAAATCGTACGAAATAAGACAGTTCTGTGATTTTGTGACGGCAGTTTAAAACTTGCACTTAGATCACAAAACAATGATTTTAAATGTCATTATGAACAAACCCAAAAAACAAAAAAAATCTCTTTCATGCCATGCAACAATATGCATGAATGGCTCATATGGATTGGGTATGTATTCTTACCCCCAAAAAAACTTTGCATTGTGTCCCGTGATCCGAATACATGAAACCAACAGCAAGAGAAGGGCATATCAGTTAGAATTTTTTTTTAAATCGAAATCCACTGCCATCATTACTGTTAACAAAAAGAATCTAAAAGATGAAACCATGATACAAGTACATAAGACCAATTCATCACCACACATATAAATGTCAGATTCCAGTGAGAAAGAATCTGATCAAAGAAGAAAAATTCACAGAACCCAAGATTAATGCATGCCCGAGCTATAATTCCTGAAGAAATCCAAAACAGAGAACAACAAATTGGCACTTCTACTAATCTGAACCGCTTTGCCAACTACCAACATCTTCTTTTCAACAGATAAGAAAAAAAAGGCAGAACATGAATAAGACTATCTCCAATAGACTTGATTTTTACTTGACTTTTTAACAGAATATTCTCTGTCACGCGTGTGAGAACCATCTTTAACCACTAAGTAAGAACCAAGCACTTCAATGACTTGGCTCTTGCTTGACTTTATATGATTTGAAAAATATATATTCAACAAATTTATATTAATTCATCAATTTTAATATTAGTAATATATTAACATATTACTTACAAAATTAAATTTGACATTTGCGACCAAAAATAAATAATAAAATTTTGGATTTAAAAATTGCACATGACAAACAATTAATAGATATTAAAATTCAAATAGTGGTACATGACATCACTGCATAATACACTAAAATTAAATTTAGAAATAAATGTCTACTACGAAATTCGATAAGATACTACTCGTCGATGTTTCCTCCGAAACGTTGCCAAATGTGCTCGATCAAGTCCCTTTTTAGTTGCATGTGCAGGCTAAGCACGGATGACAGCATTTCTTCGAAGTACGTCTTCGAATAAAAGCGTACCTCCAGTGTGGATCACAGGCGATACTACTGTGGATGTGCCCGGATGATCATTGTCGTTATAGTTCTCGGCATTGTCGCCGCGCTCGTTCTCTATAATCATGTTGTGCAAGATGACGCAAACGCGCATGATCTTCACGAGGGTTGACTGTTGCCAAAATCGTGCTGCACCATGCACGATGGCAAAATGAGACTGTCGAACTGTGAAAGCCCGCTCAACATCTTTTCTCGCTCCTTCTTGGTGTTGCGCAAACAACTGATCTTTCACCGTCTGTGAGAGTGGTATCGTCTTCACAAAGATAGCCCACTCCGGGTATATACCATCGGTGAGATAATACCCCATGTTGTACTGTCGGCCGTTGACAAAGTACTGAACATGAGGAGCCCGCCCTTTCAACACATCGGTGAATAAGGGTGATTGGTTTAGCACATTAATGTCATTGTTGGAGTCTATAACACCAAAAAAAGCATGTCATATCCAGAGATCATACGAAGCTACCGCTTCAAGTATAATCGTCGGGACTCCATAGTCTCCATGAGTGAATTGACCCTTCCATGCTACGGGGCAATTTCTCCATTCCCAGTGCATGCAATCAATACTTCCCAGCATACCCGAAAAACCACAAGACTCTCCTTGTTGCAGTAGGCAGTGGATATCCTCGACGGTGGGGCTGCGAAGATATTGGTCCCCAAATATGTCGATGACACCTTGCACAAAGTTCTCCAAGCATTGAATCGTCGTGGATTCCCCAATCCGCACATACTCATCAACGGCATCGGCAGGACCACCGTACGTGAGCATACGCATTGCTGCGGTACACTTCTGTAAAGGGGAGAGTCAACGGTAATTAGTAGCATCCCTTCTTTCGGTGAAATAGGGGGACCACCCACCTAGAGCTTCGACAATGCGGAGAAAGAGGGGTCTCCCCATCCGAAAACGCTGGCAGAAGATACTGTCAGGGTAGACGGAATATTTGGAGTAGTCCACGACGAGCTGTTGATGCCCCTCTTCGCGGTCTCTCTCAACATATCTCCTATTGCAGCTTCGGCGGCGTCCGCGGGATGACAAAGCGTCGAGTCGAGCGTAAAGACTGGCGATAATACGATCTTCCTCCTCCTCCTCCTCCTCCTCTATGAATTCCACCAAGAAATCCTCAATTTGGTTCATGGCATCCTCCTCGGAGCTATATGTGCTCGAACTAGAACTAGATGACATTTTTGTGAGTGGCTACTGAAACTGAGTTTCTCAAGAGCTGCACCGTTTGAGAAGATAGCTGGATTGTGAGAAGAAACTTTGTGGAGGGGGTGAATATATAGACAAAAATTCCAACGGCTAGTTTGTAACATCTGTATTCCAACGGCTAGTTTGTAACATCTGTATTCCAACGGCTATATTCCGACGACGATTTTCCAACGGCCACTTTGCAACAGCTCTATTCAACGGTAATTTTCCAACGGTTAGTTTTCTATGGTTGGATACCAAAATAAATTTAAATAGAGAATCATATATAGATTAATAACAGAGGATGTATGGTTGGCTACAAGAGATAATTCAAAAACAAAATAACTAATCGTCGACGGCATTAAGTTTCTCAAAATCTTCATCCCGGCATCGTACTCCGCCTTTTGTGCATCGTCGAAAATGGATTTGTTGAGACCCATCATTTTCCAGTACGCCTTATACAAAGCGGACTTTTCCTTCGACTTCATCACGTCGCGCAAGTTATCCGACATACGGATTACGTCCTTCCTCTTGTCGGCCCGGTCAAGTTGATTTTGGATGAAGGCATCGAGATCTGCTCTTATTGCCGCCGTAGAATCCTGCGAGCCATCGACCTTTCCCTTACCCTTGCGCCTCGCCTTAGCAGCGTCTCGTCCTTCCGGCTGTGTCTCCGCTGGTGGCACGGCATTGTTGTTGGAGGATAAAGTGTAGGTGCCCGACTCGGACAATCTACTTCTTTTGTTGGGAGCATCAACATAAGCTGCAGACCACTTAGGTTGATTGCGAACCGCCATCCACCAATGATCCAAGACGAACGGATGACCCATGTCTGTCTTGTACATCTCGCAGGCATGTGCCATGAGTTGATCGTCCGAACGACCGCTGGCATAGACTTCTTTCAGTCGAAACCAAATACCATTGAATTGGACCACCCTTTTGTTACTTCATTGCCAGTGGTCCTTACAGTGTTTGGTCTCCCTTCTCCTGCTTGTCGGCACCGTTTTGTTGTGTGCCGCTGCAACGTTGGCCCAATACATGTCGCACTTCCTATTATTTCCATCAATAGGATCGAGTGAATTGTTGAGCCATGAACTAATCTGCATTTGTCGAAAAAAATTGAATAATGAAGTCGTGTGTAAATACATTGCCCTACTCTTGTATGGAAATCAATTTATTACCAGTTTTATGTCGTCATCAGTGGACCATGGTAAGTGCTTCGTCTTTCGGCCCGCGTCCACAGCATCAGCGGTGTTGTTTTCAGCGATGACGACTCGGGCCGCCATATCGGCTAGAGCAGAATCTGGAGTGCCGTTGTCGGAGACAAACGTAAAGTGTGGTTGAGGTGGAGAACAATGCGGATAGGTCGGCGGCATACCGACAAAATGAAAATTCTGGCTATACTGTGGAGGCAGCGGATTTGCGTGGCCTTGTGGTGCATAGGGACGGTAATTCGATGGATACATATGGTATTGGTGGATATGGATGGTAGATTGGGGGATACTGTGGCTGCGACAAACCGGGTTGCTGTTGGTTGTTTGGGCTTTCAGTGTTTTCACCGAGAGAATAGGATGAACCAAGCCAATTAACGAAACTGCCCGGTGGATTAGAAGCCATATCGGATTTTTCAAAAATTATCAAACAATTTGGAAAGGCCTTTGTTGTAGATGGCTTGAGAATTTTGTGTGAAAATGGCTCAAGAACATGCCCATTATATAGGAGAGGGTTGCCAAATTTTTCTATGATTTCTGGGAATTTATTTGGAATTTTTTCCTATTTTTTATGATTTTTAAGCCCAAATAACATTAAAAAATTCACTAACAGCTATTTGTTAACAGCTATATCCCAATTGCCATTTTTTGTGACACTGACAAGTGGGCCACGGTTAAAAAAACCCCTCAACGGTCATTTTCTAGGGTTTACCGTGGCTTACATGTGGGCCAAATGAAGATGGACCCCACCTGCAATTCTCTGTGGCATTAAACTTCCCGTGCGCAATAAAAATCGTGATTTAAACCAATTCCAACAGCTAGTTTTACCCTTATTTCGTTGACATGTGAGCCCTACAACGCATGGACCCACCGGTCATTGACTGGAGTGCGCCACGTGCGTGTCATCGTACTCAACGAGGCAGCACACTCACGTGTTTTACGAAACAGGTGGGCCCCACTCCGTTCGAACTCAGTGCGACGCCAAATTAATATACATTACAACTGACGCGTGGGGACAAAAATAATTGGGACCCATCTGTCGGCGTCGTGGGTTGAGCTTTGCCCGGTACACGTGCGCACTGACACGAGTACGAGACTCGTTGCTGTGGGGCCCACGCCTTTTATTTCGTTGACACTGGAACCTAGCACACCGTGTATGACTTGTGGGCCTTTTCAATTTTTGGACCCACCTGTCAGTTTTAAGTTTTTGCGGGTACGATTGGCTGGTGTCTTTCTCGGTAGGACCCACAAAACGCGTTCGCTCGCATCTCCTTCTCCTCCAATGCCGGCGTTGCGCTCGCCATTTCCTCGCCGTTCGCTTGCCTCGTCCCGTAGCACGGGCGCGTCTTATCGTGTTGAGCAAGCGGCAAGTATCCCTGTGCCTCCGTTGACGCGAGCCACTGGTACCGTCGCCATTAGAGTTCGCCTAAGACCTTATCTCAACAGTGAACTGAAGTTTACATCTGTAAACCAAATACCAATCTAATACAATAGATCTATTCAATCAATATAAGGATCCTAATCTCGCATATGTTACTCAGCTATCACTTGACAGAAATAAAGAGATCTATATACAAAAGGAAGTATTAGTCATGATTATGAAAGCATATCGGTTTATAGTGATAATAATGTATTATAAATTGTAAAGTCATCGCGTTGTCGATGAGACACAATCAATCTACATTGGAAATCATATAAATAAAGACAATAATAGATAGAATTTTTTCTTGATCCATCTTTCTTTATAAGATAAAAATTTGTAGATAGGCAAAAAATTATATACAGACAGTTTCGATAGTGTGTACAGACAATCCTTTTTACAACAAAACTTGCTTATTTCTCATACATTATTGGAAAATTTAACAATAATTTGTATTTTTCGTTGTTGTTAGTCCATCATTAGTGAAAGGTTAGTCACAGACAGATGGAAATCAAGAGTTTCTTATTTGTCTTCGGAATTATAACGTAAGACTAAAAGTAATGTCTCAGACTCGTCTGGGGCCGGCATGTCATCTTGGTCACTCCTAAGCATCGCAACTGTTACTTTTAATCTTACACAACAATTGTAGTGTCAAATACAAAAATTTAGTGGCAAATAAACTCTACTTCGGTCATATTTTGACTAATGGCAATGACAAATACAAACAATTGTTAATCTTTCTAAAGGTATATAAGAAATAAGAAAGTTTCCAGTAGTAGTAGATGCAAATATCAAAAGTTTTCAATGGCACGAACAAAATTTTCTCAATTAGAAATAATCTCAGTACAATATGTATAACAGCTCTTAATCGGGTACTAATGTTGTTCCAATCTCTATAGTTAATTGAGGTGCCAATAGCCCATACCCAACTCCCAAGTCAACCAAAGACGTCCATATTAAACATCGGGGCCGTGCACGCTCGGCACGTCCAATGCGTACAATTACAATCCGGCGTGGTTGAAACGATGGGGCGCAGCAGCGAAAAGCCAAAGTGAGACGGACTGGTCGCCACGGAGGCTGTAAACCTTAAGGCGGAGGGGAGCCGGCGAGTCGGACTTGCAAAATTAGGAGAGCGGCGTCGCAAGACACTCCTGGCCTGGAGAACGTACGGGGGCAGCTACTATAGTTTAGTGTATAATATCTTTGGTTGGTTGAAAATTTTTCACACCAATTCTTAGTGTGTTTAGTCGAATTTTAGTTTCGATTTATATGTTTATAAACTGAAATTGTGATCTAACACCGATTTATTTGATAAGCACAACTAAAAATACCAAGTAAGCTAAACAAGGTGGGAGAGGGTTTATTGTGTTATCAATTGAAGTCTCCGTAAGTTGATTTATTAGAAAAGGTTAAACTCAGTCAAACACACTATTAGAATTATGGTCCTCATTTTTTCAGTGTTTGAAGTTGGACAAAATTCAACAAAGACATCTACATTATCATCTTTTAGTGGTTGATTAGTAGCTCACATCAATCTAACCTAGTTTTATTCATACACAATTTTTGAAATAAACATATGTTTTATTAGTTGAGTTGCATCTACCAGTGAGCTAGATCGGGTGATGCAAAATGTATGGGTATGACTAAGCTCATAGAAAAGCTCAAATTAACCTTCCCGCTATGCTAGGCTTTCTTAATCACATCATTATGAGGATAATTAACCTATGTCAAGGGTTTTTAGATAGTTCGAGATAGATTTAAAATGATTAAGGTAGTTTGGAAAATATTTAGGTATAATATAAATAAATTAATGATTTTTGATAATATTTTTCATTTTATACATTCTCACTTGCATCACTCATCTAACGAATCCAATAATATTTCATTTCAATTTATATCATTTTATATAAACAACCAAATAATTCTTAGTTACATATTGTTATCCTGTCCCAAAACTTGCTCCATTGAACTTGGTTAAATTTGTACAAACAATCGATCATCCTTATGTAATGGAGCTTCCCTATCTGCAATTGGGTCTTCTCAATGAATAATTTATAAACTCTATAGAGGTGTTTGATCTCAATGCCTAGGTTGGTTGAACGTTGATCTGGCCCATGGGCACTGTTTTCTCGGCTCTTACCTCTGGCGCGATGTCATGTAACTATTTGGTGTCCTCAAGAATTAGTTGGTGCAGATGGCTCCCTTTGGGACATCAAAAGCCCATGTATGTTGCACATTGGGCTAAAAGAATAAGACTCCATTTCAAGCCATATTTTGTAAGATAGTTGGACCGTGTTTATACTACTATCGTTGGGCCAGCCTGATCTTTATATTGCAACGGAAAACTTCAAACTATCCAACTTGCTGTCCAAATATCCATCAATAAAAAAAGAAGACTTGCATCCAAGTTAATTAATGGTAAATAAGTAAATTGCCACCTTCAAACAGGAAGCAAAAAAAAAAAGGAAAAGAAAAGAAATAACATGGTGGAAATGGAATCTAGATGCTTAGTTCCAAGATCTGGCCATACACACATAAAAAACTCCCTCTTTCTTGTGCCTTAGCCTGCCAGCTGAGCTGGGCACCTTCAGATCCAACCTTAATTGCCTGTATGTATTTACATATTCCCGGCCCTGTAAACTACAGCCTGTATGTTAGATTTTTTTTTTTTTTTGACTAGCGAGGCCTCTGTCCCACACAACTCAACACACCATCACCCCATCTCTTACCTCAGCAGATCACACACAATATATTCTTCATTAAACCAAACACTACTTCGGTGGTTCCTACTTGTAATATATTTATTAGACTAGAGTCTTTCTTTTTTTCACCATAGCTTGCCCTTTTTATAATCCCTTTTGTGTTTGCAAATGAAATTCCGCTATTATTTTGTAAAAAAAAACAATAATACATATTTTGTCCAATTTTCTTAGTTATTAATATGATATAACTGGTGTGTCGAGAACAAATCAGTGTGGCAAACCATACCCATATAATCTCGGAAAACATCTCCAATCACATGCGTTTTGGTCGCATCAAGCTAGCTGATATGTTGACTTGTTTTCGAGAGTTATGCAACTTTTGTAAAACATGTTTTTGCATTTGGATGGGTGATTTGCCACCGTTTTCATTAGTGTATGCTTCATGCAACGTCACCTAAACTTACAAAATATAATATATACTGTGAACAGTCTGTCTTTTTTTAAAATAAAAAGACATGATTGGCTAGCATAAAAAAGAGAGATTTATCGTGCAATAGAGGAACTTGTGACTACAAAAACTCGATTAGACTTGATTTTATGCGACAATATTTGGCATTGGTCGTGATCCACGTCAGGCTTACATGGACCATGACCATTTAGCATGCATGGCAACATGCTAGCTACTTGTGTGTTGTATACTTGGATTCTGTCAAACCTGATGGAGACTCCAAGGTTTCATCGAAGAAAACAATACAGTACGTGCGATATGGGGGTCGGATTAATATAAGACAAATACTAATTTGTTTGTATAAAACTTTGGTCACAATTAATCTGCAAATGTGTTTTAATTATAACATTTGACACTGTCTACATCACACCTAGCACCTAGTCATTGCTGGCTTGGTCAGGGCTTGTACCCATTCGGTGAAAACTAAAAGCAAATTATTTAGAAATTTCTTCCCCAATTCGTTGTTATGGGAGGTTGGAAAGGTTCTGGCTCCGAGTTATTTTTTTTTTTTTTGTTTTTTGGAAGCTAATGTCTTGAAGCTCGGGCTACTTGACACTTACAATATGAGTAATTGTAGTTTGATTGGGAAAGCACCCGGGACTGTAGCTATTCCGGCCGAAATTGGAGGTATAGCCGTGTGGGTCCCTTTGAGCCCTTGAGCCCGAGACTGGTCTGAGCCAGACCGTCCGATAGGGGTCAACTCAAAATAACGGGTCAAGCCGTATGGCTAGCTACCCCACCTGATTAGGACCCCGACACGACCACTCGCTCACTGACTTGACATATGGCGCACTCACTAGTCCGTACATGGCACATTTATACGCTTTATCCTGTTAGACGGGATACCAGAAATTAGCCAGTTTTTCTGTGATTTTGATCCATTTTTATTTTTTTAAGTTTTTTTAAGTTTTTATATTTTTTTAATTTTATATATTCACTAATGTATATATTATAGCAACTTATCATCTTAACATCTCCAATAACGGTTGGCTATATGCTTTCTGACCAGAGCCCAAGACGGCCTATTCCCGTAGTTAGTGCTAGTAGGAATACTATTATCTGGTACTTCCGAGGAGAAAAAGGGCAACTGTGTTTTTTATTACAACTGCAATGATTAAAAAGGCCTCAGGAAAGATCTTCTTATACTAATGAACTTCACTTCACGTAATTAAAACCAGTGAAACAAGAGTCCGAAGAGAACGTAATTATTGCTGTAATTAACAATGTCCAGTTTGTTGAGTTCAGAATTGTAGAAGTGTGCCCCTCTTATTATTTATGAACAATGCATCCATCATAAGAGAATCATAAGATCGAAAAAATAGGGTACTACTCATTACTTTACGAAACGTAGTAAGAATATGCCACCATGCTTGTCCAGACGAATTAATTGTGAACTTCTTGTCGATCAATTCAAGCAACAAAAGAAAATCTAAATTTCTTCCTAAAATGTGCCTAGTACCTTTTATTTAAAACAGATAATACAGTCCATGATTAATAATCTCAATTTTTTTTTCAACATAAACCATCCAAATTTTAATTAAAAAATTGGGATGACACGAAACAGAAAGCTCTCCACACATTTACTACATAAACCATATAATATATTTCATTTCAATTAATAATCGTAATTCTCTCTAACGCTAATGTAGATTTTTTGAATTTTTGACTGCAGAGTTGAGATAAGATGGAAGACATGCCCTCATATTTACAATTAAGGGAAATTGGTTATTAGACATTGCAAACACTGTCCATTAAAAAAATAATATTCTAAAATATTTTACGACTGTAGGACATTGTAAAAGACAAAAATTATAGTTGTAGGATACTGCCATCATTTTAGAGACATTAATGTAACGATGGTCAATTTTTTTCTTTTTTCTTTTGGGCGACTGGGCTAGAAAAATGGGTCAATACCTGATTTTTTGGGTCGTATTCATAGTCAATGCTGCCCAATTCACCCTTGCCACCGCTAAATTCATTGTCGTCATTGCCCAATTTATCGTCATCGATGCCAAGTTCATATTAATGCTGCCCAATTCAAGGTCATTGTCACTAGTGCCAAAAGTATTGTCACCGCCGCCCAATTCATCGTCGTCGACGCCCAATTCATTGTCCTCGCTGTGCAATTTATTGTCTCCAATGCCTAATTCATCGTCAACGTCACCCAAGTTGTGGTCACTGTGGTCAAATTTGTAGTTGACATTGCCGAGTTCGTTGTTGCTACTGCCTAGTTCATCGCTGCCAACACTACCCAATTCATCGTCAATGTTACATAAATTTGTGGTTGTTGTTGCCCAATTTATCATTAACACCACCCAATTTTGCAGTCGTCGCTGCCAAATTCATTGTCGCCAATGCCCAATTTGTTGCCTACCATGGTTTGATGTTGTCCATGTTTGTCGTCGCCGCCAAATTTGTTCACTACCGTGGTTTGATGTCGTCCAATTTGTTGCCAAATTTGTTGTCGCCACCTGCCAAAATTCATGGTTGATATCACCCAAATCTATATTAGTTGTCGTTGGGCCTAACCATCACTCCATCTTTACCGTCAGCCGCCACCCGCCACTGGCGCTCATGGCCACACCTCTATTGGATGTGCACGCTTACACCCATGCTCAAAGTGTATTTCCATTGTATGTTTGTTGACAAAGTATGACAATAGTACTTTACAGTTACAATTTCTATCTTTACAGTGTCGTACAACCACTAAATTTTTTTTAAGCTGCTACTTACTTAATTGACATCTTTGCAATGTCCAAAGTCAATTTTCCCTACAACTAACAGAGATAATACAGTCCATAATCGAAATGATCACTAATTCCAAATTTTCTTCTACAGTTTGGATCCTCCTAATTTCTATTGAAAGGCGGAGATGAGACGAAAAACATGCTTGTGCATTTATAGTTAAAAACGGATTATACTTTCATAATTTAAATGATTACTAATAATTAATTTATTTTTAGTATCAATTTAAACCACTAAATTTTGATTGAAAAATCGAAATGACAGGAAGACATGCCCTATATTATATTTAGAGTCAAAGACAGACAATACATTCCATAATTGTGCATGCATTTACCTGGCAATGTAGGACTCAGCCCTATTCTACATCTACACAGCTAAACAACACGACTACACGAAACATGACACATGAGATTACAGAACACAGACAAAATAAAAAAAGGAAAAAGAAAAAAATAAAGAAAAAGAGAATAAAAACAACTCGAGCTGTTCCATGCGCAGCTGTCTCCAGGCTCGTAATTAATCTTCCACCATTAATCCAAACCACCCCTTAATCAACCACGAAAACCAGATTAATTAATCCAAACCCGCACAAAGCACAGCTGTATATATATACCCCGCGCGCACAGCGACAAGCGCCCACATAGAACAATAAGAAGCCCCAAAAACAAGTGAAAAAAACCAAAAAGGCAAAAAGAAAAAACAGCGACCGCGAGAGGTGGGGGAGGGTGGAGATGGAGAGCGAGATGGCCGACGCGCCGCCTCCGGCGAACGGCGGCCGTACGGAGCCGCTCGCCGCCGTGGCGGAGGAAGAGGAGGAGGTGGTGGGGTCCACCCTCACCATGGAGCGAGTCGCCGCTGCGAAGAAGTTCATCGAGAACCACTACCGCTCGCAGATGAAGAACATCAGGGAGCGCAAGGAGAGGTATCGATCCGAATCCGAACTGATTTGGCCTCGAGTAGCTCGGATTAATCTGCTTCTGCGTGAGATTTGGCTAGATCTCGCTTGCTGCGAGCTCGATCGAGGGGTTTGAGCTGGGCTGGGCGTGGTTCGAGCTTGGAGTGGTGTGGTTTGGGATTTGACTTGCTAGATTTGGGGGAAATTTGCGGGGTGGATGCTTGTGGAATGCGGAGAAGTGGGACATTTGTAGTTGGCTGCTTGTGATTGAGAATTTTTAGTGTAATATGGTGTGGGGCGATGTTTAAATTATCGAATTAGTGAAGTATAGTGTGCAATTTGAGGTTGGAATAATATGATTTTGTTGTAATAGATAAGTTGGGGATGAGTAGCATTTGATTTGAGGAGGGATTTGGAATGTTTAGTAGTTGTTGAATGCATCAAGTGAAATGGTTTTGTGTTACTGGTGTTGAGTAGTTTTTGAACCAGGATCTGCTGAGCTGAGCTTGTAATACTAGCTAATTGTTTGCTCATTTGGGAAGGGGATCTGAAATGTTGTTGTTGAGAAGGTTGACTGATGACATGCACATGAATGAGGTGTGGATTTTATGTTTATGTGTACTATTTAAGGTGATAGAGTGGCATTGGTATTTGAAATGCATCACCATAACACTGTTCATCTTCACTATTATGATTACGATTTTTATGTTTAATTGTTCTCAACTTCATACTGGCCAATGACATAGTCTGTAAAATGTAAATGAGCCTTTTGATACCTTGTATACTCATTCCTCTTTCAAACTTCCAAATGAAGTATGCAACTGCCATTTTTATTGTTTTTAAAGGTTTCGTATCAAAGTCACATGAAAATGATAGAATTTTGTGGGTGTGCTATGCTCTGTGTTCTCTGGCTGTATATAAACATCAACTTGAGAAATTTCCAAAACAAAATACAACGATCCTTCATTATTTTACCTTATGTGAAGTCAGACATGAGCAAAATGGGAACTTTTCCAGTCTTAGTGTACTAATTGTTCTCTGACACATACCATTATTGAACAAGATATGTGAAAGTAAGATGAAATAGTAGAGTTTTTTGCTTTATGCAACACGTTAGATTTGATGATCATGGTAATTATATATGGCCATGGGCATAACATTTTTCATTTGTGAATTCATTTGTTAAATCTTTACATAAAAGACACAATTGATGTATAATCCACCATATATGAAGGTTGATTTGATACCCTACTTGCTGATATTGTTCTTATATCCACTAAAAGCTGATGATTGCCTCTGTTCAGCCTCCATTACTGGCAGCCCAAATTCCTATCAAATACACTTTATTATAAAATCAGGTTTTCTCTTTTGTAGTCCTGTGGCTGTGGTATTGTGATTTAATTCTAAGTTTTGTTTCCTTGAGATCATTGTCTTAATTTGGCAAAAAAAATCTTTTATTCCTCACCGTCCCATTTAAGAAAGTTTAATACATTGCAGGCGTTCAATTTTGGAGCAACAACTAGCTTCTTCACAAGTTCCCAGGGAGCAACAGATCAACTTAATGAAAGATTTGGAGAGAAAGGAGACCGAGTACATCCGACTTAAAAGGCACAAAATTTGTGTGGATGATTTTGAGCTGCTCACCATTATTGGGAGAGGCGCTTTTGGGGAGGTTTGCATGCTCAGTTTCTATATATGCACTTCTGCAATTTATTTATTGATGTTCTATATTTGTTAGTGTACAATGTAGCATGCCCGCTGAATAACTTCTTCATGTTTGGCATGGAATAGGGTAGGCATGACTCATGGTACTACTAGTTTTTCTGGTAATGCCATGTGGTTACTTGCAATTAGTTTCCTACACCCATAAACTCTAGGGAATGATAAGTGTAATGCAGTGGAACTGTTGCCTTAGCTTTTAACACTTTTTACGACTGAAATTTTCCCATTTATATGACAGGTTCGGCTGTGTCGGGAGAAGACCTCTGGCAACATTTATGCAATGAAAAAACTTAAGAAGTCTGAGATGGTTATCAGGGGTCAAGTAAGATCAGTTGAAATTCAGGCTATTTTAAGTTTTCTTCTTCACACTTGTTGTGAACATATTCGAACACAATATTTCTGTTTCTGATATGTTTAGCTGGTTACAAGTATCACAAGTGCAAGACATTCTTGCTATCATTTTTTTTTTTTGGTAAAAAAGTCGCATCTGTGAACATGTTTGGTATTTACGTAAGAGCAAATTGTGTGAGAAACACCTATTCTTTCAAGATTTGGCAATGCCATTTTTGTGGTTTTAGTTTTGTCTGAAATATAGATACAGTATAGATTTCTTTCCTATCTCATACTTTTGTCAATTTACTGTCAATTTTGTCCAAGGGCTGATGGAGAGGGTAAAATACTATGATTCTATTGGTATTAGGTTAGTCATCCATAACACCTTTTCCCTCCTTTCCCCACAATCTCCTACCAAGGGTATAATTGTATTTTAACCATCTCTATCAATCTACATTGGTTTCAATTGATAGTAAAGTGAGAAACTGTGGCACCGATGAGAAATTCAAATAATATGTGTGTCTTGAAGCTAGGAGGACGACTTTGCAAACTTGAAGTATAGGTGTGTCTTGCACACTTATTTGTAATGCATAGGAGTTTTTGCATTCAGTTCACATTTCTTCTATTATTGTGATGCAATAGTCATGGATGTCGATTTGAGGGCTTTGGATTTCAACTTGCTAGAGAACACAAATGCTAGCACATTGTTGTCTTATTTTTGTTCTATTCAATAAATTTGTTTGGATGAAGCGCACAAAGCTTTCATTGATCTTTTGTTCTCATGTCTGATTGCTTTGTTATGGGTTGTTCATGTGATAATACCTCAAATAATTTGTTTGTATTTGAAGAAATCACAGCGAATGCAGCGTAATAATTGTCAGGATCATGGTTTGGAAAACCAGATTTGGAGTGGTTTCCGGGCCTTGCCGGTTTTGCCAATTTGCTGGAAACTGGCCGGGAACCGCCTGGTTCCTGGACTTTTCCCGGAAATCCATGAATCAGTGATAAATTGCTGTAAATTGGACTAAATTGGAGTAAATCGGTTATTACTCAGTGTTAAAACTGGCTGGGATTTGGTATTCCGGCCCTCGCCAGTTTGTCCTGTTCCCGCTAATAACTGGCCAGTTTCCAGCGGTTTTCTGAACTGGTCAGGATCTCCTACAAAATGGTTTGTCAGGGCTGCCGATCACCCTGTTCTGCAAAAGAAACACTTAACCTATGTTAAGTTATGGTTGATTCTTTTTCGCGATTTCTTGTTTAATTTTAGAGGCATGATCATGTTTTTATGGCTGAAATTATTTTCCTCATTAAAGGTTTTCCACTTTTTCTAGGGAGTATTTAGTGGTTTTAGTTTATGACAGTAAAAATTCTGTTTTCATCTTTTTTAATTGGAGTTATGAGTGTCATTTTATGTCTCTTAGGTGGAGCATGTTAGGGCTGAAAGAAACTTGCTGGCTGAAGTTGCTAGCCACTGTATTGTGAAGCTATACTATTCTTTCCAAGATGCAGAGTACCTTTACCTCATTATGGAGTACCTCCCTGGAGGTGATATGATGACCCTTCTGATGCGAGAGGATACCTTAACTGAACATGTGGCTCGATTCTACATTGCTGAGACTGTGCTTGCCATTGAATCCATTCATAAACATAACTACATTCACAGGTTACATATATTTTGAGTCTAAAGTCATTCAGTGTGTCCTATCTTTTTACTCATTTATATTTTTGATTTGTTATCCTTTGCAGAGATATTAAGCCTGACAACCTGCTTCTGGATAAGACTGGTCACATGAAGCTGTCAGATTTTGGATTGTGCAAGCCGATTGATTGTTCAAAGCTCTCAACCTTGAATGAAGATGAACCGATGGGTGATGACAGCCTGAGGGAGTCAATGGATGTTGATAGTTCTTTCTCAGATACAACAAATGGTAGAAGGTGGAGAAGCCCACATGAACAGCTTCAGCATTGGCAGATGAACAGGAGAAAACTGGTATATCTGTTTACATATTGGGCATCTAATTAGTTCCTTCACAATTTTGTTTTTGCTCATTCATAATGTCATGCATGAACAACGTGTCTTCATAGCCCTTTCTTATATCCAATGCAAATTGTTCTTCAGGCATTTTCGACTGTTGGGACGCCGGACTATATTGCTCCGGAAGTTCTATTGAAGAAGGGTTACGGAATGGAATGTGACTGGTGTGCTACGGAAATTCATGTTCATACACTTAGTTGTGTCTTGTTTTTAATAACTAAAAATTGATTGTATTGTGCACTTTTTGCTCATCTACAGGTGGTCTTTGGGTGCAATCATGTATGAGATGCTTGTTGGGTACCCACCATTTTATTCCGATGATCCCATAACTACGTGCCGAAAGGTTTGGATACCTCGCACATCTAATTATAATTGATCATGAAAGTATAACTGACTGATTTCAGCTCAGTTTTCTTTATTTTTTATGTCTCGGTAGTTCGTTGAGGGGTTGTTTGGCCTAACTTAAGTTGAGGTTTGTCTTCAAAATAAGTCTTAAGCTAGCTTAATTTGAAGTTTAAGTCCCATGAAGTTGAATCTGATAGACAGCAGCTTATATGGCCTAACTTCTGGAGCTTGTCTCATAAGTTAGCTTCAATTTACTGGCTTAAGAGATAAGCCTAAGCTAGGCAAAATATGCTCTGAGCATTTTGCATGCTATCGCAGTTTTAGGTAACTAATTTTGTAGTAAGCTGAATTTGACTGAAATGCCATTAAGATGATTACTTCAAGTATGTTAAGTTTGCAAGTACATTGAGAATTTTGCATGCATGGAGCATCATAGTAAATAATGGAAATAAATTAGAAAGAACCTACTCAGATGGAACCAGACCAGGGCAATTCCTGACTTCTGTTATGTTTGCTACAGTAATTTCCATCACTGCTCTCTTTTTATCTCGAATGTTTCATGTAGTTCCCTCTTTTTTCAATTTTGGTAATCAACTCCCCCTTTTTATTGTAATTGTTTCAAATAGCTTCTCTCTTTCATCTTCCACAATAAAAAATGTTGAATTGGTATCTTATATAGTGTACCAAGTTTATTTAATGGTGTGGAATATAACAAAGGAAGGAAATCGCCTTCTCTGACTTAGTTTTCAGTAAAATTTTTTCTCTCGACATGTTTACACTAACAACGAAATATTTTTTATTTGTGTACATGGAGACAAATATACATTCCTTTTTTTTTTTTTGTTAATTTAGACATTTCTGATGCATTATGATATGATAATATTCATTCAGATTTAATTACATTCAATAACTTCATTGGAAATGTTGTCACTAGGTGTATATACATACGACTTTTCAAGATATTGTATATTAGATGAAGTATATCTTGTAAAATAATATTTGATCAAGTTAGAAATTCTTACCATAATTTGATATGGTACTTATTTGTTTTTTATCTTCATATTTGGAGAGATGGAATGAGTTTGAGTGTGGGATACAAAGATAAATTGTTTATCTTTTCATATTCCATGAGAGTTATATTAAGTGAGTATGATCCTCTCTGATTCTTTGTTTGGTGCACCATGTGGGATACCAATTAAGTTTTTTTTTATTGTGAGAGATGATAGGGGGGAGCTATTTGAAATGATTACAATAAAAGGAGTTGATTGCTAAAGTTAAAAAAAGAGAGAACTATATGAAACATTTGAGATAAAAGAGGGATTAGTGGTGAAAATTACTCTTTTGCTAATTATTATGAAAATAATTCTTAGGTCGACATGTGAAGATTGAAGAGAGAAGCTGTTTTGATCTTGCAATGCAAATGATTCTTATCAAACAGACAAAATGTGTTCTCCTTGTTCTTTTTTGTAATTCTTTATTATCTTTTGCTCTGCTATAATGTTCTTCTGTAGATTGTTCATCTATGATTTGCACCTAATGATATTAGATTTGCATTTAGTATCCTCCTGTTCAACCCCATGAGGGCCAATATTTTCTTTCATTCTGCCAATATTTCTCTGTTGGGAAGTTCTGCACTGACTTCTGTTTCCCGCTATTCTAGATTGTGCATTGGAGAAACCATTTGAAATTTCCAGAGGATTCAAGGTTGTCTCCTGAAGCAAGGGATCTGATCTGCCGTTTATTATGTGATGTGGACCACAGGATTGGAAGTGGAGGGGCAGACCAAATAAAGGTAAAACCACTGTTCCCCGCCCTCTTGCTTCCAAAAAAGGATCACTTACAACTGTTGTCTTGTTTAGTACAGTTCTATGTTTGTGTCTGCTGTATCATTTTCTTTATCCTTTTCTTAGGCCCATCCTTGGTTCCGAGGAGTTGTATGGGATAAGCTTTATGAAATGGAGGCAGCATTTAAGCCTCAAGTAAATGATGAATTGGACACACAGAATTTCATGAAGTTTGAGGAAGTAAGTGGATCCTTTTGATATTATTGTTTGCTGCCTCCGCTATTCTCAAAACCTTATCAACCTCCAGCCAATTCATTAATATTTTCTATTTGCTTGCCAACATTGGGATGAATAACTTCCTGTTTCCTTCGCTTCTAACCATTGTTAATTTTCTCCTGTGTTACATTCTTGGTCCATAATTTGTATGCAGTCATCTTACCTCTTACCTCTTGACTGTTTACTACAGGCGGATCCTCCCCCAGCAAGAACAGGTTCTGGGCCCTCAAGAAAGGTATTCACATTGAGATTCACAAAGCTAGCATAAAAGCACAAAAGATCATTACATTTCCAATGTTGAAATTAGCCTTTATATCATAATCTGCTATGTGCTGCTGATTTGTTTCCCTGTGTTATACTCTTAAGGATTATCCGTATTTTTATGCCTTTATGCAATATAACATAGTGTTATAAACTATAATTCAGTAGAAATAAAGGAGCATTTGGAGTAACCTGATGAGTAACTGACTGAACTGTAAATTTTTTAAATTAACCAAACTGTTTAGTGCATCTAATTGATGAGCTAGCCACACTCAAAGTTGTGATAGAATGTTTGCATGATGTTTCAGTATGAAGCTAGAGTTATGAGCCTTTTTGTATCTTGATGGTTGCCTAGCACATGAATATTGATTTATGGGTGTTCTTTTGACATTTTGTGGGATTGGAATTGACCTCCCTTAAGGAGAGCTAGCTAAGAGAATTGATCTACTGCTGCTCAGCCCAAACACACTAGCATTTATTGACTTAGAAAATAGTTTGGTTTGAAGCACTAAACCTTCGGATGGCCTATGCTTATCTTTCTGCGCGTTTATTCTAAAGGCTAAGTGCTAAAGTTGCAATGAATGGGAAGAAGCTAAGTAATGATTCATGTTTTCCAAGAATTTCTGCAAATCTCTATTTAGTAATATCCTAATCTCGTGCCCTTATTTGGTAGAGTTGTGTATGTTTTAGGAATACACATAAGTTCAACCATCTTGACCAACTACATGCCTCTGTTTCTCTATTCACCCCCAAATATCATTGTTAATTGTTGTGCAACATCTCTGCAGATGATGCTAAATTCTAAAGATCTTAGCTTTGTGGGATATACATACAAGAACTTCGATGCCGTCAAAGGATTGCATCAATCTACAGGTTTGTGTCTTTTTGTTGACATCATTTTTCTGTCGACTTGTCCATAAGATTATCATGACATGCTGTATATGTAAGTTTGCTATTTTTTTTCTGTCTTTAAATATTTGTTTTAACAATGGCAATTCAGCATCTTTATAAATACAAGAAATCTGAGTTCAAGTACTTGAGTTCTGGACTAGGAAGACCATGATGTATTTCCTAATGTGTATCATGATAAGTGCCCATGGCATTTTTTGATAGTTCAGTAGCAAATCAGAAGAGAAAGAAAAGGAGATGAACCTCTATTTTTTTCTTACATTAGGAAAGTCATGGGAAAAAAAAAAATTGTTTTTCACTATTCGCGGTTCTTGTTTGGAGATCATACACTTTCATCTTGTCAGTTTAGCTCCGTATAGTAGAAATTGTTATTGGCACTGTAGTGCGAGGAACCTTGCAGTGTTAATGTTGCTCTTAGAATGTTAAATGACAAGTTTTCACAGCACAGCTCAATTGTTGGGAAGCTTCATTAGTCCATACAATTTCCACTATCCATAGTCCATGATATATGCTAGACATTTACATGAAAAATTGACACACACCATAATTAATTGGATGCTTTTCTTTGATTTTTATCAAACTACAAATGTGTGCAGATCTGCAAAGAAGCTCATCACTAACAAGGCCCTCCATTGGTAAAATATTTGGTAAAACATTTATTCCTTCCAAGTTTTGTAAACCTCATTATGATCAGTCTTTGTCTGCTGTTACCTTATTTGTATATTTCTAATCTTAGGTCCTACTGGCATGGACTCATCAAGGGAAACAAATGGAAGGGACACACACATGCACACAGTTTCTTCTGGTGATCCAATGATACCATAATCTGCTGTTCTGTTCTCAGGAAATGTCCAAACTAAACTAGCATGCTACGCCTTAATTATGTGGCATCATCTAAACGACCTGCTTGTTTTTAGTCAGGTCTTCTGCCCTGTTAATCTGCGGCGAGCATTTTGTAGAATCCAACGTATCTTTTGAGTTGTAAAATAGTATGACAAGGACTTAACAAGAGCCCATGTAATGGGCTAGTGGTATTTGGTGTAGCTGGTTCGGACAGACTGGAGACGGGCAGGTCTGGGAGTATTTGCACCTTGGGGCTGGCTGCCCAGGTTGGCAGAGCAAATTGTTGCCTTCTCTTGTGGCAGTTCCTGGTCCGCTAACATTTGATCATGGAAATCAATAAGATGGTAATTGCGGCAGGCTAGTTATTGCTATTTTTGTTGTTGTTGTTGTTGCTGTTTCTATATGTATCAGAATTTTTCCGTTTTGAGCCTTGGTTATTGTGGTCTTCTGTTGCAGAAATGCCTGGTTTTGTTTACTGTAATTCGCCCGGTATGTCTCATAATGTATTGAACCTTGACTAATATTTTGAGGGAAATTTCTTTTTGGGATGTAGTTATGTTCACTGTTTCAGATCAAATTCATGATATAATTTCCAATTTACGAAATTGTCTTGGCTGCTGTGTTACTTCTGTGTGCTTTTAGTGAGAGAACCGTGGGGGTGGTGCTGCTGCTGTAGAATGTGAAAACTCATCACAATTTAGTTTACGCACGCACACACGGTCAAACGGGGAATAAGCAGTACACCGTGAAAACTCGTTTGTCTGACCGTTTCTTCTGAGCATGGATTTCCGGTTGTGAATCTAAAATTGTGGAATAAAGTGGATCTTGGGTGTGGGACGGAAACGAAGGTTAGCGGTCGGTGTTGCAGAAAATCCAAGGCGTGTTGGCGAGTGGCGACGACAAGTCAACTGGGAAGAGAGTGCTTTGTGTTGTTCCTGTCTGCCACGTTCTCTCCTCCTCACCTTCACAGCTTAATTAAGGACAAACATGTCAAAACTAAAACATATATATATCTTGCTAACTAACCGTGATACTTCAGGAATTGGTTTTTTAGGGGGATCATCTAATATGTCCTTATATTTTGTTAGAATTCTATAATACTCTCCCGCATTTTTAATTTTGAATTTGAGTTCTTATATTTTTCTTTCTTAAAATTGAAATTAGTCCTCTCTGTGTATTTCCACCATCGAATTTGGCAACATTTTCATATAATTTTTACGTAATTGTAATACATATGAGGTGGGCAAGATTTCTCATCCTTAGCTTAAATGCATAATGTCTGCATAGTAATGCACATATATTAAGACTCTTACACCCAAAAGTGTACTTGCACACAAAAGTTTTGATATGCGGATTTTGTCATGTATATGTAATGGCACTTAAGTTAGAGAGAATAAACTTTACCTATTTATTTTCTTAGGAATTGCTCCTACGATGGTTTAGAGATTAAGACTACTCGTCAATACATATGGATACAAGTTCCATTTGTGGTCTAAATTTAGATATTTTCTCAAGAAAGTGACATTGTTGTGGGATGACACCGGACATGCGAAGCTGGGGATTTTCTCCCGGTGACATGCCATCATCGGACTGGGCGCCCACGTTGTACCGACGACATAACATCACTGGCTTAGCCCCCGGCATCCGCCCGGTGATAGCTCGTCTCCTGCGCGCCCGGCGATGCGAGTGGGCCAAGTATTGGTGACTACCCAGCGGTCATATGTTCTTCGTTCACCTGGTGGCCCTCAACTGGACAACCATACATACCCAGTAACAACTAACAAAGCTTCATCGATAATTGGAAGAGGTCAGTATGGCCTGTTGCGAGGGAATCGGTTGGTTAGTTCGGGACTGAACCATCGTCCTGACACGAATCACTCGAGTAGACGACCTAGGGCCCTGGTGGCACAACATTTGTGGTCGACGCCTGCAGGGAGTAACAGACTGGTCTAAGCCTTCTACCGGGAAGACTACTGATCATCTGCCATTGGGAACCGTGGAACCCACCACGAGCCCACCTTGGCATTTGACAACCATCCATAACACCTTGTTCAAAGGACCATCCCACCCCTAATCTAATAATTTCATGGAGGATATATTTGCCATTCATCATTTTAATTGATTCTATATATCTACTATAATCTCTCATTTGTAACTCTTCACCTATTAAATTAATATGAATCACTTCCTCACCAAGTGTGTATCTTAGAGTTTACACTTTTTGGAGAAACCCTCAAACTAAAATTTGTTAAGGATACACCAATAATATTAAGATCTCTCTCGAGTTTCAAATCTATATAAATCTTTTATGTTTGCTTGTGTCTCTTCATAAAATTTAGAATAATTTATCACATGATCACCTTGAGATTTCAATTACTTATGACATATGAGACCTCACTATTAAGAATTTCATCCTCTAGCTCAAATTTCTAAAAGAAAAATCATTTCCTTCCTTTAAAAGGAAAAAACCAAATGTAAAAGAAAATTACATAATACGTGGTTATTATGTAAGCAAAAAAAAATTTCTCTCCCTTAAAAGAATATAAAAAAAACAATTCTCACTATTTTTCTCGTCTAAAATTGCACTCCTCAAAATCTCACGCTGTCACAGACGGACACGAATCGCCACACGACTCCGGCAGATAATAACTAAGTTTCCAATCATTGCACTCCAGCTACGCGAAAAACAAAAAAACACCAACTCGCGTCACCTCTCCACTAACGGGAGAAAAAAACAACTTCCCCAAGAAAATAAAAATAGAACCAAAAAATCACACCAATAAAAAACTCATATCTTTTTTCAGATATTTAGTATTTATAATCATACAAAGAGATTCGAATCTTAAACTATTTTATATTTTATTTAATTAGAGTGTTTGTATTGGTATAGATGAGATGAGTTAAAATTAGTGTTATAATTAAGTAAGTGGGATAAAATTGTGTTGTCCATATAAATTATACTGGAGCTTGTAATTTTAAGAATATATTTCTATAAAATAATTAAAGGAACCCCAAAAAAATATTACAGCCATTACCCTAGCAGATCTTCTGTGACCTTGCGAGCGATCACAGTACAAATCTGTCCCCTCCGCCCCCGCCTTCGGCTATATCCGGCGGCGATGGCGAGCTCCGGAGACGAAGAACAAGAAGCTGAGCAAGAACGTCGGCTCGCGGCGTCGCTGACGGCGAGGTACTCGGAGTGGGTGGTGGAGGCGCTGGACGAGCTCTCTGGGAGCTTTGTGCTGACGGACCCGGCCATGGCGGGGCACCCCATCGTGTACGCCTCGCGGGGGCTCGTAGCGTTGACCGGGTACGCGTGCGGCGAGGTGCTCGGTCGCAACGCGCGCCTGTTCCAGGGCGCGGCCACCGACCGCGCCGCCGTCGCGCAGGTCCGCGAGGCCGTGCGCGGGCAGCGCGCGTACCAGGTTGCCATCCTGAACTACCGCCGCGACGGGTCCCCGCACTGGGTGTTGCTCCACGTCTCCCCCGTGTTCGACGCCGGCGACGGCCGGGTGCTCCACTTCCTCGCCGTCCAGGTGCCCATCGCTGCGCGCCGGCCACCGTGCCAGGTCAGGCGCTCGGCGGTGCTCGCAGCCTGCCGCGAGGAGGCCAGGGTGGAGGAGGATTTCAGTTGCGCGAGCCATGCCGGGGAGGTGTTTGTTGATATGGATAAGAGAGGTCAGTTCCCCGTTCCTAGGCAATTAAGAAGCAGATAGTATGAGTGATTCTGTAAATTAAGTTCCTTTTTCTTATTTGGCACCGAATTACTCAAGAATTGGTATCGACTAATGAAGCAACCATTGGAAATCAGCTAATTTAGAGTCAAACACTACTGTGGTTCGCTGTGGTTCAGGTATACCTGTTTGTGAAATGTATATCGCAAACTTGGTGTGGATAAGATTGGTCAGTAATATGTCTTTTTTTGATTGGTTTTTGGTTCCTATTATGGTTAGTATATCACAAAATTGGTGTAGACAAAGAAGTAGGTCATAATTTTTTTTTTTGAGTTGATGTCTTTGATGTATTTGGGATGCAACCTTAATTGGTTAAGAACTAATCACATTGGGGGCAAGTCCATTAAAGAAGCTCCAATTTAACCAAACAGGACACCTTAAAGCAAGATTGGTTTTGCTGTTCTTGGTTGTGCTTACTGTTATATTGGTTTAATTAGTTGCAGAATGATGATACTCTGTGCCAATTTTATTGGGATTTAATGCATTAGGTTTGCACTTGAGCTTGCATTGTCACATAATGTTTTAGTTTTACAAATGTATGAGACGACTAATAAAGGAAGCAGAAGTTTGTTTGTTTTGTTTTTTTTTTTTTTGGGTGGGGGGAGGAAAGCAGAAGTTGTGAATGTGTTGTTGCTAGTTTGCTGTTGCAGGTCTGGAGGCCGAGGAGCCGTGTGTAGCTAGTGACAGCGAGAAAGAGAAGGCACTGAATACCGCTAACAGCATATTCTCTGCGCTAAACCGCTACAGCAAGCTAAGTGGTCTAGTGGTCTGTGAGAAGAGATGTGATTCTGTCGGCATCCCTGCACTCAGTTCGTCATTGAATCTCTCACTCGGTAGAATCAAACAGAGCTTTGTATTGTGAGTTATTTGCATAGTCCTGTTTATGTTTTGTTTGTCTTGGCGTATTCATGTTGTGTTCAAAAGATGATTTATGCAATGCATGCCTGTTATATTAACCGAGAGCAGTTTGAAATGATCACAGGACTGATCCCCATATGCCTGACATGCCTATTGTCTATGCAAGCGATGCTTTTCTATCTTTATCAGGTACTTATTCTTCAATCTTTCTGTGCATTCTACTAGCTGATAATTACTTGCAGGTGGCGTACGACAAATCTGAATTAACTTCTTTGAAGTACTTGTGTGTTTGTGATGCAACACAATATCTAATTGTATAATAGTGTGCCGCTTTTGCCACTTGTATTGTTTTACTTGTTGTCATTGTTGTACCTATTGGTTCAAGTGAGTCAAATTGATCATGATCTGTTTAATATATGCATGTTCAAGTCCTTTAGGATTGTATAGGATGCAGATCATATTCAACTCTAGTGATGGGCTTTGTTTGTAATTGGCTTCTAAAATTGAGGTAATGGTGCTACTGGGTTGACAAACTTAGCAGCAGTGGACTGCAATGTATTATCTTCAGACCATGCATAATATTATTATTATGTTTTGGTTGGGGCAGGTTCTGGTCAGGATTGGTTTATCTTGGCATTACTTTGTGGTGGCTGTGTATTGGGATGAATCTCATGGATTGATCCATATATCTGTAGAGTTCTTATGTTGTGCAGTGCCTTTTCTTTCTCCATTTATTATGTTGAAAAGATTGCATACATTGTGATAGGCTTTCAGTCTAAGCTACCATTGATTTACAAGCAAGGTCTTTATGGTTTTAAAAATTTACTGTGTCAGGTTACTTGAGAGAAGAAATATTGGGACGTAACTGCAGATTCTTGAATGGTTCAGGTACTAGTGTGAAGGTTTTAGAGGAGGTGCGGACCAGGGTTTTGTATCTTATCTGACTGCATTTTGTTTTACCTAGTTTACTGCTGCTTTTCTAATTCCTATTTGAAACTGAACATACAGATAAATGAGCATATTTGTTCTGAGCGAGCTTGCACAGTGCATGTAATAAACTACAGGTGCACATTCACATGATGTTTGATTTGTGGTTTACAGATTCAACTAATGCAAATTAAGTTAAAGCCGGTTTTGTTTATGCTTTCATTCAGGAAAGATGGGGGTTCATTCCATAATCTTCTACATGTATCTCCTATCCGAAATGCATTGGGAAAGGTTTAGTTACATCTATCTCAGATCTCTCCTGCCAGTATTTAAGTAATGAAGAGCTAAATAGTTACTGTAACATGAGTTCTGTTTAGTTAACATGTATTATGCATTTCTTGTTGAGATGCTTTATTTTTGAACTTTCAAAATTGACTTATCAATCTTATAGGCTTTTTGCTACATGATATGCTGCTCTCATGATCCAAACAACATGGAATTTTTCTAATTCACTACTCACATATGCAGGTTGCATTTCATGTGTGGGTTCACCTTGATGAGGGCGCAAAGTATGATTTCAACGGGTTGACCCCTGAGGTATGGCAGCTTGGTGCCGTTGGTGCGGTGAGAGTCGCAGTAAGAAGCTTGTCTGCATCAGGTAGCCTGTTGAGACCGTCCCAATAGCGTTTTTCAGTTTCTTGCCTTTCATGACTCGTCAGCTCGCTAATGTACATTTCAGTTACCTCTTGTATGTAAAGGAAGTTATTGCTTAGTGAATAGCTTTCAGTTCATTTTTCAAGGTAAATGTCGGGTAAATACGTGACCATCGTGATTCTGTATGTATGCGAAATGGAGGAAAGGAAATGATAAATTTTAGCATTTCTGCAACCGCCTAGATCTTTTCCACATGTATGAAAGTTAGTTAAGTTGATGGAACTATACGAAAGTTATCACATTTTAATATGTATTTTGATCAGCAGGTGCTGTTTGTTAAATTGGCCATTTTGTTATGTAAATTTGGTGGTAAACGGACAATTTTTCTGCTTGACCAAAATTCAAGCTTGCAAATATCAATTTCCAAAAGGAAAAAATAAGGTAGTAAAGAAACAAATTTGAAAATGACATTGTTCTGCAATTAGAGACTCCAAAAATGACAGCCTAATCTTATCTTGACTCGTGTTAGATTCACTAACACTAGAACTAGCAGCCTTTACCAATCATATGAACATATCAGGAAGAGTTGGCTAGTGAGAGAGATATATTCTATAAGTAATTTTGAAGATGGCTGTATCATATCAAGTTTATGAATTCTTATTGTGTTTGTTGAATAAAATATCATTTTTATCGATCAATAAGTATGTGATTTGATTGTGGAACTCTTTATAATAATATATGAATTGTCTTAATTTACTTATGTTTATCAATGATATTTATTCTAAACATCCATAACTTTCGGTATTATATAAAACGATAATGTAAGATAAATCAGCACGATCATTGATTGATAGTCAAGTTTCACGGACTATAGATATAAAATATCAAGTCAATGTTGTGGACATGATGAAGAACATGTTGGTCGGATTGATCCAACTTAAAATACTGTTGAGATTTTATGTGTCATCAGTTTGTTTCTAATAGTTATTTTTAGTTTATTTTTAGATCTGAGATTATCATTATTTCATACATGTGTAGTAGCATATCTTGGTGTCATCAAGTGCTGTTTTTAACTGAGTAGTTATAAAGGTGACATATAAATATGTTATAAACCATGTGGTTGGAAGTGAATGGTCGAGATGAAATTTGCCCCTCATATCGATATCTCTGAGCTCTTTGATGTAATTAGACTAAGAAAGTGCATGGTCGTGCCAAATATAGTTGAGAGTCAACTATGAATAAAGATTAGTCCATTACAAGATCGAGAAAGAACCAAGCTATTCAAGGATGATATGTTTTTCACCTTGAGTTCGATCTGAGATCGTGAGGTAAAGAGATAATCCATGATAAGTTGTATAGGTTCGTCGGATATGATCTTCGTGTATATGCAGGTAGTTATAATGTTTTGCTAGGGATCAGTTATGACTTGTGATTCGGGAAGTTGTTTTCAATCGCGACCAAATATACACGAACCTACAAAGTCACACACTTAACGGGTTGGAATATTAATTCGGATGGGATCCAAAACAGATCCCCTATTGGTAATGGGTTTACTATTGGGGTTAGAGTTCACATTTGAGTAAGACTTATTTGTAAGGTGTTATAAAAGGAAGCGAGGTGGACATACAAAAGACATATAATATCTGATCTATTCTGGCTGTTACCAACATCCATGAGATAGATATCGTAAACCCTAGCCGTGTGTGCTGGTGCTAGCACACGAACATGCGGTGCTCCTTCCCCGGACGTGTAGACTTCCGTAGAGGTGCAGTTGCTACTGCTACACTGCTAGTCACGATCCGGTTGCGACATCGACTCTTCTTCTGCTGCTGCGTTGTCACATCTGCGCGTCTAGTGGTAAATTTCTTGATCTATATTTTATGCTTGCATGATTCTTAGATTTTTAGGTTAAAATTTTTAAAATTATCGTTAGAATAGCAGTCTGTTTTCCTTCAGTTAGATCATGTACTTGAAATTTATGGACATACCTACATTGCAATCATATGATTCATCGACTTGTAGACTGAAAATATTACGTGATTGACTACTTCATTTTCCATTGATGGTGTTCATCCCAACATTCCTACCTCATTTTCTAGTAATCTTCAAACTAGTTCACACTAGGTATCCTTATTATCTGAACATTTTTGTACATAACATATATCTTGATCTCTCTTTTTCTTTGGTGCTGTTTGATTCAAGGCTTCAGAAAAACTGCATGTCCTCCACTATGTTTCTTGAAAACGACAATAATATTTGGATGACACCCTCATATTTTAACCTCAATTTAAAATTTGCTTCAAAATATGCCTAGCACGAGGCGCAAAAATTTTTGAGCCTCATGCGAGATATGCTTTGCAATACTAACTAAAAAAAATTAGTTAAAGGATGTTTTAAAAAACTTTCAATAAAAAAGAAAATATTTATTACTCAGGATAAATTAAAAAATGAGACAAATGTAAGATAATTTGAGGCTTAAGATCTGTCTCGTAGGAGTGAGGTCACCTATCAAATAACTCATTTCTTTCTCATTGGCAAAGAATATTTATCAAATAACTCATTTCTTTCTGATTGGCAAAGAATATAGTGCATAAACAAGAAATGAAACAAAATATGACATACGAAGGTTATGAAAAATGCAGTTTTTGACGGTGGTGTTGAGATACTCCTATTTATGTTTGTTAAACATGACGTAGTCTGTACTCGAAAATATCTTTTGTTTTTATAGTGATGAAAAATATCTTGCCAATAATCTTTTGACGTGTATAGAAATTAAAATAAATCTGGTTGCAAGAATTTCTCGCCGAGATGGACGCACGATGCTGTAGCATGCACCACAAAATCACATTTCATGGTGACAAGCAACCAAGTGCTAGTCAGTGTATTTATTCGTAGCCTCCAATTCATTTCCCAGTTGCCACCAACATATTTGTTTCACCAAATCTAAATGTTTCGCATCATCTTGCCAGTTGCCATCACTTACAAACATCTTTTTTACAAAACTCATTTTAACGGTGTACAATATGTGGTTCTCTGAATTCCATCCCAGGTCCTGTGCCCAGGGTGGGCGGGATGCTCCTACTTGTCAACCACTAGAAAATTTGTTAGAAACTTTGTACACATGCATAGCAGCTCCCTTGTGAATTTAGGGTATGTTTGCTATCCCCTCTAATCATATAAAAAATTGATTAAAATCAAATATGGAGTATGACTAAAAAATTTCGATTGTAAACCAAATATGATTCACAAAGGAGAACAATTAACAAATCAATTTGGGGTTAAGGTTTTGTTCATCCAATTTTGGCCAAAGTTTTGGCTAAGAGTACCAAAAAAAATTTATTAATTCTTGATTATGACTAAATTTTGGTTTCCAACTAAACAAAAGTTAAATTAATGGGACACAAGTCAAAGTCAAATATTGATAGAATAAGTTAGATACAATTTGTCTTTTTGTGTTTTTTTTATGATTTATAGTCTTATATGATGACGTAATTATCCACACTTTATAAAGAGAGAAAACACCCACAGATGCATAACGAGAAAATATGCAAATCATACATGGATAAATTGGGACTAGCCAACTTAAATTTATCATGCGTGGTCCCCGGAAAGAGTGGGAGAAAACACCCCATCAGATTGTCCTCTTCCTTTAGTCTCTGCCGGAGAAGATACGGCAGACGATCATCCATGCTAATCCGATTGATTTGACGGAAAGAAGGTGCTGACAAATTTTAGAGGGTGCTTTGGTAATTTCTCTGTCAAACTGTCAATTTTAATCAGTAAAAAGGAAAGAGCCGGCTTGCCAAGACTCGCGCTGGTGAGTTGTTGACGTGTGTGTGTGTGTGTGTGTGTGTGTGTGTGTGTGTGGTGAGAATGATGATTAATTGGGTCTAATTTGGAAAATTTGCAAGGAATTAATACGGATGTTGAAGAAAAGGGAAACTGCTTTCATGATGGAGGCGAACAACTTTTTTGTGGGCATTTCAAATAAAGATTCTATTCTAGGGTTGTTTGATGATAATTTTTTTATAATTTGATTTATGATCCGATAACTCTTAAATAGATCTAATATATGAGAAAGAATTATCATAGAAGTTATTTATACCATGGTGACACCTAAACAACTCATATGAGTGTCTTTTGTTTTTTGTTTTTGAAGAAATGAGAATTAAAACCTTTTTACAACATAGGAATTCTAGAAGAATTTAGAAATAAGAGAGACATTTAATTAGAACTAGTAAAAATTTTTCTCCAAAATTTATGCAGACAATAAATGGAAATGGAAATAAAACAAAGGTTTTGCTGGTTTATGGAGGAGGTTTTTTTGTGCTTCCACTTGGTTTTGAAATATATACCTGTCGTGGTATTACGGATACCCCGGCAGGTTCGGACGTGCGCAGCACGAGTACAGCGGCGCGAGTAGACCGAGTTACCGGTCTCCTCCCGCCGGGCAACACAAAAAGTGACACGGAGGTTTATACAGGTTCGGGTCCCAGTGGGGGCCCTAGTCCTGTTGGCTCTCTCCGGACGCGAGTCCGCTGGGGAGGTGAGCTCTCGGGGAGAGGTCTCCAAGAGAGCCGGGAATTGTGTTTATATGAAATGAATTCGAATCCCTGAAAAAGGGTACAAGAGGGGTTTATATAGCCCCTAAGAAATACAAAAGACGAAAATGCCCTCGCTGCAACCGTCGGATGGAAGGGCGAAGACGTCCTTTGGCCTGACGGACGGCCTGGATGCTTGACACGTGGCGCCAAGGGCCTCCTAGAGGCCCCACGGTCAACAACAGTTCTTCATGGGCCTGGGCTCCCCAGAACCCTCCGGGGCTCCGGGGACCTCCGGACCTCACCGGGTGTCACCGGGGTCCCGGGGACCCTCCGGGTGTCACCGGGAGTTACCGGGGTCCCGGAGACCCTCCGGGAGTCACCGGGTGTCATCGGGGGCCGGGGACTCCGGGTCTCACCGGGAGTTACCGGGGGTCCCGGAGACCCTCCGGGTGTCACCGGGGGCCGGGGACGCTCCGGGTCTCACCGGGAGTGACCGGGGTCCCGGAGACCCTCCGGGTGTCACCGGGTGTCACCGGGGTTCCCGGAGACCCTCCGGGTGTCACCGGGGGCCCGGGGACCCTCCGGGTCTCACCGGGAGTTACCGGGTTCCCGGAGACCCTCCGGGTGTCACCGGGGGCCGGGGACGCTCCGGGTCTCACCGGGAGTTACCGGGGTCCCGGAGACCCTCCGGGTGTCACCGGGTGTCACCGGGGTCCCGGAGACCCTCCGGATGTCACCGGGGGCCCGGGGACCCTCCGGGTCTCACCGGGAGTTACCGGGTTCCCGGAGACCCTCCGGGTGTCACCGGGCGTCACCGGGGGCCGGGGACGCTCCGGGTCTCACCGGGAGTTACCGGGGGCCGGGGACGCTCCGGGTCTCACCGGGAGTTACCGGGTTCCCGGAGACCCTCCGGGTGTCACCGGGGGCCGGGGACGCTCCGGGTCTCACCGGGTGTCACCGGGGTCCCGGAGACCCTCCGGGTGTCACCGGGTGTCACCGGGGGCCCGGGGACCCTCCGGGCCTCACCGGGAGTTACCGGGGTCCCGGAGACCTTCCGGGCCCCACCAAGGGCCCGATGCCTTCGGGTCTCACCGGGTTCCACCGTGGCCACCTTGGGACTACGTGGGACCGCTGGGGATTCCCCCAACAGCAGCCCCCCAGCCCCTCGGGGGCACTTGGTGCCTTCGACGGGTATGTGAACCTCCCTTGCAACGCTTCGTATCCCGCGAAGTCCCTCGCGCCCCGTGGCGCTTCGGCTCCCGAACCGTTTCTCCGCGGGACGCGTCTATTCGCGGACCGACGCATCGCCCCGATGCGCCCGCGTTCGCGTCGCTTCGCTCCGCGTGCGACGGTTCGAATCCGCGGCTCTGATGGCTTTGTGGACACGTGTCGGGCATCCGGGCCCCCTCGCTCACCTATAAATAGGTGAGGGGGCCCTCCACTTGAGCACGTTCACAAGCCCTCAAACCCACAAACCATAGTTCTCCCGGTGACTTCCGGTAGTTTCCGGTGACTTTGCCCGGTGGTTTCCGGTAGCCTCCGGTGACTTCGCCCGGTGATTTCCGGTAGTTTCCGGTGGCTTCCGGAGACTTCGCCCGGAGGCACCCGGTAGTTCCCGGTGACATTTCTGTCCGGAGGCGTCCGGTGGGTTCCGGTAGTTCCCGGTAGCCCCCGGTAATTCCCGGTAGGTTCTGGTGATTTCCGGTAATCTCCGGCAGTTTTTGGCGATTTCTGCAATTTGTTCGTGATGGCGCCGAAGAGCCGCGCCAAGGTCTCCGAGTTGCCTGCGGAGGAGTTGACCTCCGACTTCCTTGGGGCCACCGAGTTCTCCTCGGGGGCCCTTGAGGCCTTCTTGGAGTGCGGATACTTCCAGGCGGGGGATATCAGGATCCCCGGCCCGGCGGAGCAGGTGCCGAGCCGCCGGGACGGGGAGGTGGTGGCCTTCGAGGCGTTCGTGGAGGTCGGCCTTCGGCTTCCCGTGCACCCGCTGCTCCGCGACTTCCTGCAGTTGTACGGACTCGCGCTCAACCACCTCACCCCGAACACCCTCGTCCGGATGGGGGTGTTCATATGGTTGTGCGAGACGACCGCAGTGACGCCCAACATGCGGCTTCTGCGGTACTTCTACGAGCCGGCGGCGAGGGGCCCGGTAGTGAGGAGAGGCGGCCCTAGATCGGCCTTCGGCTCCATCATGATCCAGCTGACTCTGGGCCGCGCCGACGAGTACCTGGTGGCGGCCTCCCGGGACCATTGGGGGGACTGGCTCCGGCATTGGTTCTACCTCCGGGTAGGAGACCCGGGGGTGACCTATTCCCGGGAGCCGTCCACGTACTCGAGGTGTAGCGCTCCGGTGGCCCTCGAGTGGACCGAGGCGGAGATGAACCTCCTCACCGTGATGGCGGAGGTTCGATTCCGGCGGTCTATGCGGGACCTCGCGGAGGAGATGGCTCTTCTTCGGGTGGCGCCATTCCAGACCCGCCGAGGGAGGGGGATGTCGCCGGCGCACAGACCACCCCGGATGGCGGTGGCGAACCGTAAGTATTCAGATTCCTTCTCCCCGCTAGGGGGTTCTCCCTAACACTTGCTTCCTTTTTCTTGCTCCTTCAGTCAGGTCCTACGGTCGGGCCAAGGAGGTCGCGGCGAACCTCGTCGGCCGATACTACGAGGACGAGCACGAGAGGGTGCTGCGGGCTATCGGGGAGGGCCCTCCCCGAAACGTCGTCGCGGAGGCGTTCGGGCTGAGGCTCCCAGCCCGGGCCCCTCTGCCTACCCCTGCTTCACGCAAGCGGGGGAAGGAGGCCGCCGGCGGGCCGTCGAAGCGGTCTCGTCCGTCTGGCAGCCCCGCGGGGTCCCGACCCCGGAGGAGTCCGGCGAGGCCCCGGTCTTCTCCACCGCCTTCTCTCGCGAAGGAGGCTGCGGCGGCAGTTGCCGGGCCATCTGCCGCCGCTCTCGACACCTCGGGGGGGCCGGATCCGATGGGCGGCGTCCCGGCCGGGGAGGGTCAGGGCTCGGACTCGGAGATGTACGCCCCGAGCCCTTCGCCTCCTCCGGCCCCCGCGAGGCCCCGGCCGCAGCCCTCGTCCAGCGAGGTCTCCGTCCGGTTCCGGATGCCGGGCGGCCTTCCGATGGCCTCGATTCTGGCCCCGGAGACGGGTTCATCGGCGGTTCGGCCCGCGACGGCGGCGCTCCCTGTACCCGGGAGGGGTAAGGGCCTGTTCGTTCGCCCCGGGGTTCCGGCGCCGACGGATCAGGCCTCCGGCTCTTCCGACGACGGAACTTCGGAGGATGCTCTGCCCGGGGGGGAGGCCTCCCGAGGGAGTGACCCAGGGGGCGACGAGGGCGACGTCGACGCGGTCATCGCCTCCGGGCTTCGGGTAAGTTACTTGAGCCCTGTGCCCTTTTTTTTTTGTTGGTTGCATCCTGATAACGGTTTCTCTGCAGACGGTCGCCTTAGCCCGGGGCTTTAGGGCCCGGCTCACTACGCGCCTCCGTGCTGCCGAGGACATAGCGGCCTTCGAGCGCGCTGGGAAGGAGAAGGCGCTCAGGGAGCTGGCCGCGGTGCAGGCTCGTCTCGCCGCCGCCGAGGATGCGGCTTCCCGGCTACGGGGGGAGTTGCAGGCGGAACGAGAGGCCGCAGCCTCGGGCGTCCAGGCCGTGGTCGCGGGGGGCCGGGCGATCCGCACCACTCTCGAGGGGCTCGGGATCGAGCTTGGTCGTGGGGCCAGCCCTGACCCGGCTCCGACATCAGTCGGGGAGGCCGCGCACTTTCATGGTGCGCAGGTCGCCCTGATCCCAGTTGCCGCGGAGGCGCGGGCGCGCGGGCTCGCCGTCCCGGTGATTGCCTTGGCGGCGGCCCTCGTCGAGCACCGCGGGGAGGGCGCTCGAGTTATCGGGGATCTGGTCCCCCGGAGCTTCCCCGCCTTCTTCGACCCTCGGCGGCCTGGGCTGGAGCAGTCCGCCGAGGTTCTCTTCGACCGCATCACTGGCGCCATGGAGACGGGCGACCGGCGCCCGGGCCAGGGCGCATCGGCCAGCACTGACGTCCCCCCGGGGGGGAACAAGGACGGGCAAGTATGAGCTCCTCCCCCCCCGGTTAGACTAGGCTTCTTTTTTCTTTTAGGCTTTTTGCTCTGGACGGCTTCTTTAGAGAGAGCCCCGGGAACTTGTAAATACCTTTTGACTGAAATAAAGTAGTTCTTTCGTTAAATGTGTTTAATTTGTCAGCAGGTATCTTTGGACGTCGCTTTTCCAGGGCTTTCTTGCCCTGAAGACCATCTTTTGGAGAATGCTCGAGGGTCGCCCGGGGGGTCTAGCCCAGGCGGTGCCCGGGCGGCCTTGATCTTACTAAGTCTGGCAGCCGGGGGAGCATCCTCCGGGCTGGACTCCGAGTTTGCACATGACTTTGCGAAGGAAAGCGCCTCCGGGGAGCCAGCCCTTCTGCGTTGGCTCCCGGAGTGGCACTTAGGAAACTTCGACGATTGTCGCGCTGAGTTGCCTCCTCCGAGGTCGGGGGCTTTGAAAGTCCCCCCGCTCAGGATACTCCCCCCGGCCGGCTACGAATGTTGGCCAGAGGATCTCCTTCGGCGGGCTCTTCGGCGTATGAGGAGTTTGTACAAGGACCTCTCCCGGGAGATCTCAGAGGGTCTCCGGGATTATTAGTTGTAGTTGCTTGTTGGGAATCATTCCCATACTCGCGCGCTCGGGTTTTGCCCGGAGGGTGCTTTAACTGGGGGGGGTTGTTCCCTAGTGTGATGTATCAATTAAGACCATAGATCTGTTTGTTCGTCGTGCCTTTGCTTCTGAAACTTTGAAGCCTTTCGCATAAAGCCGTTGTTTTTCTGTTCGGGTCCAGGGTTTTCCTCCCCCCCCCCCCACAGCGGGGTGCAGCTCAGCTCCGCGCGCTGTGGGTAAGGAGTGAAGGGGCCTGGACTGCATGGGGTGCTTAGTTTGTGTAGTCCCTCGTCGGGTTGGCGGGGGTGTCTACCGGAAACCTTCGCGGTTCCCCGACGGGACTTCCGGGGGTTTACGGATGGTGCGTGACCGAGGAGGGGCTATGCTTTGAGAGCAAACTCCAAAAGCCGAGTTCTCTGTGTGCCGCGGAAGGCAACGTATATTCCCCTAGGAGGGTTTCGCAACCCGGTAGCGGGTGTAGAGTGTTCGAGGGGGGACTAATCTCTCGAAGTGACTCGTTACCGCAGTTTGTGAAAACTGGGTTGCCGCTTACCCCCTCAGTCCACGAGGGGTTACCGTAAGCCGCCCAATGGGAGCTGTGCTCCCGTCATAGGGACTTTAGGCTGCGGTAGCCCACTTCCTCACGAAGAGGGCATCCTCACGGAGAGGGGATTTTTAGAGAGGAGAAAAACTCATGTAAAAGAATTCCAGCGGTGAAGTAGAAAAAAGCCATTCAATTTAATGAAGACGTAAAAATTCCAGAGTTGAGCACAAAATCCACTTGTATTAACATGCGATGAGATACAACGCCTCCCCCCGCGAAGGCGCGGCCGGGGAGGGAATTGAGTACATAAGCCTCCCCCCGCGGAAGCGCGGCGGAGGAGGTTGCGAGCCCGGAGGCTAAACATAGAACTTGCGGAGCAAGGTTATATTCCAGGTGTGCGTGAGCTCTTGGTCTTCAAGTGTAGAGAGCTTGTAGGCTCCCGAGCCTAGGACTGCGGAGACCCTGTATGGGCCCTCCCACTTGGGGGATAGTTTGCCCTGGGCTTGGGGGTCTGTCACGCGCTTGAGGACCAGATCCCCAAGGCGGAAAGCCCTTTCGCGCACGCGCTGGTTGTACGCGCGTGCCATCTCGCGCTCGTAGATGGTGTGGTGGAGAAGCGCTCGGTCGCGTTCTTCTTCGACGAGGTCGACCTCCAACCGTTGATTATCCTCGTTGGTTTGATGCGCCGCGGTCGGAGCTCCGTCGAGGAGCTCGACCCGCAGCGATCGAAAACTAATCTCCGAGGGGAGAACTGCTTCGGCCCCATAGACGAGCGAGAAAGGCGTTCGCCCTGTTGCTCGGCTAGGGGTCGTGCGCATGGAGCAGAGGATGCTTGGAAGCTCTTCTGCCCACGCGCCTCGTCTGGAGGCGGTCTGTTCAAGCCGTCGGCGCAGGCCTTGCAGGATCATGCCGTTGACTCTCTCAACGGCCCCATTGCTTTGGGGATGTGCCACGGAGGCAAAATGGAGGGTAGTGCCTAAGCCTTCGCAGAATTCCCGGAAATATGCCGAGTCGAACTGGGTCCCATTGTCGACGGTGATTTCTTGGGGGACCCCGAAGCGACATACGACATTTTTCCAGAAAAACCGTTGCACCGCGCGGGAAGTGATGCTGGCCAAGGGCTCAGCTTCCACCCACTTGGAGAAGTAATCCACGGCGACCACCGCGTACTTGTAGCCCCCAGGTGCCGGGGGGAAGGGACCAAGGAGATCCATCCCCCAGCGCGCGAAGGGCCAAGTAACAGGGATAGTTTGCAATATCGCGGAGGGGAGCCTGGTGCCCTTTGCCATCTTTTGGCAGGCCTCGCACGCGGAGATTAGATCCCGCGCGTCGCGAACCAACGTGGGCCAGTAAAATCCTTGGCGAAGGGCCTTCGCCGCGACCGCCCGCGGAGCCACGTGGGATCCGCAGCTCCCCGAGTGTATGTCCTCGAGAAGCTGGAGTCCGTCGGCCCGCGGGAGGCAGCGAAGAAGGGCGGAAGCCCCCTGCTTGTAAAGCTTCCCGTCCAGCAGGACGTACGCCCTGGCTTTAGCGCGGAGACGCTTCACCTCAACGTCACTGGAAGGTTCCCCCTCGTCCCTTATGCAGGAGATGAGGGGATCCATCCACGAGGCAGCCCGAGTGACCTCGGAAACCTCGGGGACGCGAACCTCAGGATTCGCGTCCGGGAGGGTTATCGAGGGTCTTGTGATGACTTCCAGAAAGGCGCCCTTGGGAAGAGGTTCCCGGGCGCTGGCCGCTCGGGCCAACGCGTCGGCCCGGTTATTATCCCGTCGGGGGATGTACCGGGCCTCCAAGCCTTCGAAGTGTCTCTCCATCTTCCGCACTTCGCCCAAGTATAGACTCAGGTTCGCATCGTGGCACAAGTAGGACTTGTCCATTTGGTTGACCACCAGCTGGGAGTCTCCTTTCACTAGGAGGCGGCGGATTCCCAGGGAGCGCGCGAGGCGCAATCCCAGGAGGAGGGCCTCGTACTCGGCGACATTGTTTGTAGCCGGGAACTCGAGTCTGGCGGCGTATTCCAGCATCTCCCCTCCGGGACTACGGAGGACCACCCCCGCGCCGGCCCCGGCAAGGCACAAGGAGCCATCGAACATGAGTGTCCAATGGTCCTGGCACCGGGGAGGGGCGAGGGGAGTCCTTTCGTCCGCTTCGGCGGTCGGGGTCCATTCCGCCACGAAGTCAGCGAGGACTTGTGACTTGATGGCGGAGCGGCCCGTGAAGGTGAGGGAGAAGGGAGCGAGCTCGGCTCCCCACTTGCCAATCCGGCCGGTGGCCTCCTTGTTCCGCACCACTTCTCCCAGCGGGAGAGATGACAGGACCGTGATTGAGTGCCCGAGGAAGTAGTGGCGGAGCTTTCGCGACGCCATGAGGAGGGCGTAGCACAGCTTCTCCACCTTAGTGTACCGCATCTTAGCCCCTTGAAGGGCCTCGCTGACGTAGTACACAGGACGTTGTTGTCCATCTTGGTCTTTCACGAGCACCGCGCTCACTGCGACGGGGGTCGCGGCGAGGTATAGTAGCAGGGGTTCTCCCGGGGACGGGCTCACGAGCATCGGAGGGCTCGCGAGGTACTTTTTTAGCGCGTCGAACGCCGTCTGGGCCTCGGGAGTCCACCTGAACCCCTCGAGATCCCGAAGGATTTTGAAGAACTGGAGCCCGCGTTCTCCTGACCGCGAGACGAAACGACCCAACGCGGCCAGGCGGCCTGTAAGCCTCTGCACGTCTTTGACGGAACGTGGGGGAGGCATGTCCAGCAGGGCCCGAATTTTTTCGGGATTCGCCTCAATGCCCCGCTGGGACACCAAGAAGCCAAGCAGCCTCCCGCCGCGTACGCCGAAAGCGCATTTTTCCGGGTTGAGCTTCAACCCGTACTTGCGGAGGCTGCAAAAGGTCTCCGCCAAGTCGTCGATGTGTGCGGCCGTGCGGAGGCTTTTGACGACCGCATCGTCAACGTAGACCTCGACATTGCGGCCGATTTGATCCTTCAGGACCAGCGTCATGAGACGCTGGAAGGTTGCCCCGGCGTTTTTCAACCCGAAAGGCATGTGGAGATAGCAGAAGGTGCCGAGGGGAGTTATAAAACTCGTCTTTTCCTCGTCCTCTGCAGCCATTCGAACCTGATGGTATCCCGAATACGCATCGAGGAAGCTCATCAGTTCGCACCCCGCGGTCGAATCGACCAGTTGGTCTATCCGCGGGAGTGGATAGTTATCCTTTGGGCAAGCGCGGTTGAGATCAGTGAAATCCACGCACATCCTCCACTTGCCACTCGATTTCTTCACGAGGACGGGGTTTGCCAACCATTCGGGGTGGAGGACCTCTCGCACGAACCCCGCCTCTAGAAGCTTGGAGACCTCTACCTTGATGGCGTCTTGGCGCTCGAGAGATAACTTCCTCAACTTCTGCTTGACCGGGGAGCGGCCGGGGATCACAGCGAGCTTATGCTCAATGATGTCCCGGGCGACGCCTTGCATGTCCGAGGGTTCCCATGCGAAAACGTCTGAGTTTTTGCGAAGGAAGGCCGCGAGCCGCTCGGCGTGCTCCTCGGTGAGGTCTGCTCCGATCCTGACGGTTCTCCCTTCACCTCCCGCGGACAGTCGGACTTTCTGAAGGTCTCCCTCGGGGCGTGGCCTCGAAAATGGCCTCCCGAGGGGAACGGCCGGGGCCGCATGAGATTCAGGGGGAGGCGCCCCCCCCGGGGTCTTGATCACGTTGATGTTCCCGACGGCGGCGGTGGCGCGTTCGTAAAGAGCGCGGGCCACGTTCTGATCGCCTCGAACGGTGATTGCGCCGTGAGGCCCAGGGATTTTCACGCAGAGATAGTTCTGGTGAATCGCCGCCCCCAGGTGGTTGATCGTAGTCCTCCCCATAATAGCGTTGTATGAAGAGGGGAGGTCCACCACATCGAATCGGACCATCTCCGTCCGGTAGTTCTCCGGGGTGCCAAAAGTCATTGGTAGATCGACCTTCCCCACCGGGTGGACGGTCTTCCCGGGAACGAAGCCTTGTAACGGCCCGAGTGCGGGCTGCAGTAGCTTCTCATCGACTTGCATTTCCCTGAACGCCTTCAGGTATAATACGTCGGCGGAGCTCCCACCGTCGACGAGGATACGTGCCAGTTGGCAGTTGTAGACTGTAGCTGAGACGATGAGCGCATCGTCGTGCGGGAAGCGAACCCCGCGCGCATCTTCCGCCGTAAAGGTGAGGGGGACGTCCGACCACTTTGGTGGCGGAGACGCATGCAGCACCCCCACTACCTTCACTTCTCGCGCGTACTCCTTGCGCTGGCGCTTGGAGTCCCGTCTCGCGGCAGATCCCCCCGTAATGACGTTTATGCGTCTTTGGGAGGTTTGGAAGGGGAGCTCCTGAGCTGGGCTCCCTTCTTGCGTTTGTCTTTGCTGCTCGCTCGCGGGCGCGGGGAGCGCGGGCAAAGTTGTCGGGGGAGGCAAGGAGGCAGGGCCCCCTCCCCCCTGGCTACGCTGGTCGAGGAAGGCCGCGAAGTGTTGTAGAAGCTGATGGCATTCTCGAGTAGCGTGGGTACTCGACTTGTGGAAGGTGCACCACACGTTGGCTGTGCCCTCCTTGCTCTCCTTGGCGCGGTTTTCGCGCCCGCGGGAGGATTGTCCAGCGTAACCCTTTGACTTAGGAGGGGCGCGACTGCCTTTGGCGCTGTCGCGCGAGCCGCCTCCGCCCTCGAGGACGAAAGCGTCCCGAGGCCGTGGCTCGCGACGATCACTTCTTCGGGGACGTTTGCTGGAGGGGTCCCTTGGCTCCCGGTAGGCGGGGGCAGGAGCCCCCTGGTTCTTTTTCCAAAGATCGTCCTCCTCCGCGCGGGCGTACTTCTCAAGTACGGTGAAGAGTTCGTCGGCGGAGGTGGGGCAGCTCCGAGAGAGCCTCCGGTGGAGCTCCCCGGGGAGTATCCCGCTCTTGCACGCTTCAATGATCGTGGAGTCAGGGACATGCGCCACTTTGCTTTTTACCTGAGCGAAGCGCTTAAAGAAGCTGCGGATAGTCTCCCCTGTCCTCTGCCGGACGGTGTAGAGCTGGGACGAGTCCAAGGGCCGCACATAGTTGCCTTGGAAGTTCGCACAAAATTCGCGCTTCAGCTGCACGAAGGACTTGATGGATCCCGCCTTCAGGTTGTAGAACCATGAGCGTGCGATGCCCGTGAGGTAGAGGGGGAAGACATTGCATTGCACTGTCTCGTCCCCCCCGGCCGCTGAGATGGCCGTCGAGTACACCTGCACAAACTCGTAAGGATCGGCCTCACCATTGTAATGCTCGATGTGCGGCGGGCGGTAAGGCCGCGGCCAGCGTATGCAGCGGAGACGGCTGCACAACGGTTGGTTGGTCCCTTCAACTTCCTTGGGGGATCCATGGTCGCCGTCATTGCTTGTCGGGGACGCGTGCTCATTGTCGGAGTCTGGAAGGGGTGGCAGCGGTCCGCCGGTTTGGCGGTGTCGTCTCTTTTCTTCCGGGTTGGTTGAGCTGACCTCTTGGGCATCAAGGTATCCCTCAGGAGTGGTGGCAGCTTCTTTGAACGGTCTTCTCCCTCGGACGATTTGGGAGCGCGTCTCCGCGCGCCCGTGGGTTCGGGGGAGTCCTGACCGATGACTGGAGGTGGTTTCTCCGGACCTGGCGGTACGCATTCGCTCGACCTCCTCCCTTGTGAAGCGGGTCTGATCCGCTGGGGGCGCCCGCGGGGGCGGCCCCGGAGGGGGAGGGAGCTGATGCGCGTTTGCCACAGTCCCAGTGGACGCTGCCGGCGCGCGGACCGGGCCATGCGCCGGGTCCGCGCTCGGTTCGGCGGCAGGAGTGGTCCCAGCTCGAGTCCCCGGGGCGTCCGCGGGAGCGGGCGGTGCACCGATCACGGGCGTCGGCCCACGGAGGCTGCCGGGCTCAGGCGCCGGGGTTGTGCCCGGCGCGGCGGTAGCCGCTCGCGGGGGTTCTGGGCCCGGGGCCGGGCGACCCCCAGAGGCTGGGGAGGGCTCGGAGACGAGTTGACTCCCCAGCGCGGGAAGTGTCCCCGGGGTCGGATATGGCCCGGGCGCACCCCCGGGAACGGGGAACATCCCCGGCCCGGGAAAGGCGGGGTTCCCCATGAAGAATTGGGGCGGGGCCCCCATGAACGGATACGGAGGCGGATAGACAGGAGCCGGGGGCCGCACCAGGATGCGCAGCAGCTCTTCCAGGGTGTGCTGGGTACGAAGCTGGCCCTGGATCAAAGCCCCCAGCATGGGATCTCCGCAGACCGGAACGGAGAGTTGGGGCGCACTAGGCCCTGGAAGCTCGGTTGCGGCCGCTGGGTCGGAAACGAGGGCCCTTTGGCCGGAGGCCGCGAGTAGAGGAAGCGAGTCCTCCGCCCGCGCACTCCCGGGGGGCAGGGCCGCAGAGGCCTCATCTCGCGGATGCGGAGCCGGGTTACTAGGACCAGCGCTCTCGGGAGATGAGAGGGCTTGAGCTCTGGTGGTTGCGGGAGCCATGGCGATTCGTCGCGGTCCCCACGGTCGGCGCCAACTGTCGTGGTATTACGGATACCCCGGCAGGTTCGGACGTGCGCAGCACGAGTACAGCGGCGCGAGTAGACCGAGTTACCGGTCTCCTCCCGCCGGGCAACACAAAAAGTGACACGGAGGTTTATACAGGTTCGGGTCCCAGTGGGGGCCCTAGTCCTGTTGGCTCTCTCCGGACGCGAGTCCGCTGGGGAGGTGAGCTCTCGGGGAGAGGTCTCCAAGAGAGCCGGGAATTGTGTTTATATGAAATGAATTCGAATCCCTGAAAAAGGGTACAAGAGGGGTTTATATAGCCCCTAAGAAATACAAAAGACGAAAATGCCCTCGCTGCAACCGTCGGATGGAAGGGCGAAGACGTCCTTTGGCCTGACGGACGGCCTGGATGCTTGACACGTGGCGCCAAGGGCCTCCTAGAGGCCCCACGGTCAACAACAGTTCTTCATGGGCCTGGGCTCCCCAGAACCCTCCGGGGCTCCGGGGACCTCCGGACCTCACCGGGTGTCACCGGGGTCCCGGGGACCCTCCGGGTGTCACCGGGAGTTACCGGGGTCCCGGGGACCCTCCGGGTGTCACCGGGTGTCATCGGGGGCCGGGGACTCCGGGTCTCACCGGGAGTTACCGGGGGTCCCGGAGACCCTCCGGGTGTCACCGGGGGCCGGGGACGCTCCGGGTCTCACCGGGAGTGACCGGGGTCCCGGAGACCCTCCGGGTGTCACCGGGTGTCACCGGGGTCCCGGAGACCCTTCGGGTGTCACCGGGGGCCCGGGGACCCTCCGGGTCTCACCGGGAGTTACCGGGTTCCCGGAGACCCTCCGGGTGTCACCGGGGGCCGGGGACGCTCCGGGTCTCACCGGGAGTTACCGGGGTCCCGGAGACCCTCCGGGTGTCACCGGGGTCCCGGAGACCCTCCGGATGTCACCGGGGGCCCGGGGACCCTCCGGGTCTCACCGGGAGTTACCGGGTTCCCGGAGACGCTCCGGGTGTCACCGGGAGTCACCGGGGGCCGGGGACGCTCCGGGTCTCACCGGGAGTTACCGGGGGCCGGGGACGCTCCGGGTCTCACCGGGAGTTACCGGGTTCCCGGAGACCCTCCGGGTGTCACCGGGCGTCACTGGGGGCCGGGGACGCTCCGGGTCTCACGGGTGTCACCGGGGTCCCGGAGACCCTCCGGGTGTCACCGGGTGTCACCGGGGGCCCGGGGACCCTCCGGGCCTCACCGGGAGTTACCGGGGTCCCGGAGACCTTCCGGGCCCCACCAAGGGCCCGATGCCTTCGGGTCTCACCGGGTTCCACCGTGGCCACCTTGGGACTACGTGGGACCGCTGGGGATTCCCCCAACAATACCCTACTTTTTATAATTATTCATATTCTTCTGTATTATATATATAGATTCTGAGAAAGTGCTTCAATATTTTTTTTAAAAATAAACTACACAATTTTCAAAACAAATTGTGGATTTGATTTCATTACTAAATGCATTGTTTTAGAATTTTTTTTATACGACGCAGTTTATAAAAAACATGCAAGCATTATTCCTACATTTTTTACCAGTTATTTATCTATTTCAATTCCTATCGCCTCTTATATCTTCAGTTTTTGGGAGTGAAATACGCAAATGCAAAGTGGTGGCTAACGATGCAGAGTACTGTGGTGTTACCATCATGCAGTGCACGTTTTTTTAACAAAGGAAAGGAATTAAAGGTAGCCGCGAAGCTTCCATTAATATTTAATCCACTCCATGTAAAAGAGTAAGCTCGAAACATGGTATCTGCTACTAGTACACAAACGTCTACTTAATACATCCTCCCAGTTAAAAAAAAAAAAAAAAGCTTCTTAGAAGTCCAAAAGGGTGACATTAAGTAAAGCTTTTTTAAGTGGCTTCTTGCCTACCTAGAAAGATCAAAATTATAAAACACGTGTAAAATAATTATATTAGAAATTAATATTTTAGATCAAAATGAATGATAAATTTAGAATTTCTCACAATATGATCAATCATTTTAATTTCACTTTTAAATAATTTAAATTCTGATTGAATGGTTGAGATTATAAATATGATATATATGTACATGTAATTTATTATTAAAGAGATAGGATTCAATGTAGATATAAAAATGATGAGTTGGATGACACACAGATATTTGATTACAAGCACATAGATCACTATCAACTGATGCCTACCTCAAATAAAAGAACAACCAAAATTATTTAACTAGTCTATGAGAGAGTTGTCGTTGCCATTTTTGCTTTTCCGATATACTAGATACAATGGTACAACGTTAATGTCAATATTGTTTTATCAGCTTCTCCTACGAACCATCACAGGCGTCAGTGCGACGGGTAAGGCTATATTTGGCACTGTGACTGATTCTAAAAAACTCCCTTTACAAGATCATTTCTAGATATTTAACCAATTATTAACTATTTCTAAGAAACGTAAGAAAAATATTTCACTATATAAGACATATGTCCTCAATAATTGTGTTATATGACAATACAGTACCCACTATTGTGTTGTATCAAACTGGAACAAAAATTGACAGGTGACACATCTAAGAAACTTCAGACAAATGTGAAAGATCTATGAACCTTGTTAGACTTGGATTTGGAGGTATAAATTGCAAAGGCTGACACGAATATTTTGAAAAACTAGTCGCCTAGTAGCGTGCAAGAGCAACTTCTCACAGTGCATATATATGGCGGCTTCTTTGGGACTTAGCCATGAAACATACTCCTACCTCTGCTACCCTTCTTCCTTCTTGGTAGATCGTGCACCGAATTTTCCGGCCGCCGTCGCCGACTTCCTGGAGCTCGATGAACGCCCTTTCGAGTGCTCGCCGACGCCAGTTTTCGCCGGCGACCGTGAAAACGAGCTGAATGTGTATGCATGCTTAAGTTTTTTGTTTACTTATGTGCAATGTGTGAGTATATCGTGCAATTCTTGTTGTTTATTGAAATTGTAGGGCTTTAGGAAATGATGCGATGAGAAGGAGAGGGAATGGAAGGATTGGGTTCAGGATGAGATCAGAAGTGGAAGTATTGGACGACGGCTTCAAATGGAGAAAGTATGGGAAGAAGGCCGTCAAGAATAGCCCAAATCCAAGGTATATAACAATATTAAGTTTCATGTATCGATTAGTTTATTAAAAATTTAATTTATTGAGAAAAAATAATTAATCTATTCATACTTAACATACATATGAGTACATGTCATGAAGCAAATCTATCATAACTTTGTAAAAATGGATTGTGGCATAATTACATTTTAGATTTTTCTAATATCACTTTTTCTAGAATTAATCTTTTCCCCTTGAAAATTAGAGCATATAATTTCCCGCTTTATAGATGGGTACAATCAAATCTCTCCATTCAATTACCCATCAATTTCCTTAAGATATTAATTATTGACATTTGAATCTCACATTAAATCTGATAACCTCGACTATATCTTGACCCTATATGTCACTCAATCAACACAATAACAAAGTTAGTAAGAAATTTGATAAACTTGATTGCACTAGTCAGAACAGTGATGAATCCAGAAATCAAACCTCATGAGGTCAAATTATACACAGTAAATCTCAAAATGCTTTCAAATTAGAGCCACGTAGCAACATCCCAAAATTATCGTTGGTTGGAGCCGCGCAGCCCATGTGGCCCAAGCTACCACCGTGAGGAACTGCTATTATACAGTTGCTGGGCAGGCAATAGGATGATGTGCTCAACTTAGCAATCTAGGTTTAGAGAGATGTTTATGTTCTATTCTATTTTTTATTGAGTAAATTGCGTTATAAACCTCTCAATTTATGTAATTGTGTCACTTAAATCTCTAAACTTCAAATTTAACTTGTTAGACTTCTAAATTTGCCCTCCTTAATCCATTTAGTTCTTAAACTTGTCTATATTAGTCAAATTTGTCATTCCATTAGTTAAATATTGGATGAAATACTAATTCTGCATCCTAGTGTCATATATTTTTTGTGCTTCAACTTTATCATACCTTTTGTACTTATTTCTAAGTATTTAAATAAAATAATACCCTATTTTTGTTCTCTAATTCAATGTGTCATGTCATATAAATATTGACATGGAGACACAACATTATGCAAGAGAAGCTGTTGTAGTATGTCATGTCAATTTAGAAGTACTATGTTATGAAATTATATTATTGTTGTTAGTTTAACTGATAGACGAGAATAAATAAAATGATTGGATAAGATTACAGACCTGTCAAGATAAATTTGAAATTTAATGATCTAAGTGATACAACTGCATAATTTAAAGACTCAATGTGCAATTTATTTTTTTTTATTTGTTTTTTATTTGAACCAAAGTAATAGATAACTGGATGTCCCTCAAATCTGCACACAAGTTTGGGTGCGGGCTGCAATTTGATGGGGCCAAAACTTATGTGGACACAAGGAAGAATAGGCCAGAAAGTGGGTTGTAGGGCATCTTTAGTTAATTTAGAGAAAAATTAATTTTTTTTCTAATTTGCAACAGTATTGTTGAGAATTGTGGGGTCAGCTGATTCTACAGTCTTAAAAGTCCATCCACCGCTGAGTTAGAAAAATAGAGAATTTTATATTCTCCAATTTCAAATATAGCATCTAATTTGTAAGATGAGGATGAGAAAAAAAAACCTCATGAAATTTTGCCAATGGATCAATTAATGTTTTGTTAAGTTCTTTGTATAAAAACTTGCCGTGCAATATTAACCAATGAATCAATCGATTTGTGGCGCAGGAACTACTACCGGTGCTCGACGGAGGGCTGCGGCGTGAAGAAGCGAGTGGAAAGGGACCGCGAGGACCCGCGGTACGTGATCACCACGTACGATGGGGTGCACAACCACGCCAGCCCCGGCGCCGCCGTGTTCGCCGGCCAACGCAAAGCATCGCCGGGCTATTCGGACTCGGTGCAGTGGGCCGCTCTGACCGGCCGCCTTGCCGATCCTGAGGCGCCGTGGGGAGTGCCGCCGGCTGCAGCTCACACGTCGTCCGAGTCCTACTAGTTACATTCAGAAATGTTCGGACAGATGTCCAATTTTTTTTTTTTTTTTGGTAAGTTAATTTGCTGATGCTGTTCGATCGGGTTAAGTAATTAAGTTCCAGGTGTGTCTTACAATGTACAAGAATGTACTTGGAGTTGAGCTGCTAATAATTGGCTCGTCCATCCATTGGTCATTTGCTGGGCGATCATATCATGACCCGAGTTTCAGTACTAATTAAGGTTGTGAACTAGAAGTCAAATATTTTTGGTCACGATATAACAATACTGCATAACAAAAAAGGAAAAATAGCTTACATGGCCGCTTTTCAATATTATCTCTTCTCAAACGAGTCGTATTCAGAAGGATAACCATCCATAAATTTTTTACAATCTCCCACATTGACTTGTTAAAATGTGATCGAACATATGACACAATATTACTAAGACACGATTTAGTAAATTCATAAAATGGTAGAATAAATCTTGTATGGTAGAAATAAGGGTCTGTTTCATCGAGAAAATCTTTCTTCTAGAAAATTGGCTCTCTTTTTCATGGTGTGAACGTGTCAGTATACATAAGTATACAAATAAAAATATAGAGAATGCACAATCTTAAAGGAAACAATGCACTTTATTAATTCTTAAAAAAATTACAAGTTACAAATCTCTCTGGGATTTATAATCTCTTATTGTGCCAGAGAAAATTACATCTTGACTTCAGGGGATTGCATAATTTATGGTTCCTCAAATCTTTTAAAAAACTCCTGGTTAATTACATATGCAGAGCGAGTCTACAAAAACCTCTGATTAAGCTGTACTGATTATCGTCGTCTTTAAGTCTTCAAAATGACTTTACCCTTGATGAATTTATGCAATGCGGGTGCCATGCATGCAATTATGCAAATCCATAGCTTCGTCAGTTTATGGTGCTATCACAAAAATGTGTTTTTCGGTTCGTCGGTGCCCGGCCAAGGAGTTGTTTGGCCTCGTCAGTCGTGAACAAATGGATGCTTTCGCCTCATCAATACCTGGAATAAATGAAGTTCAGCTTCATCATTCATGGACAAAAAGCATGTCATCTTCGCCTCATCAGTACCCAGCGACATGAAAATATGGATGATTATAACTTTGTGATAACATCTTCGACTTCCTTAGCTTCAGGAAATGCACATTGCATAATAGGCATCACATCGAAATATTCATTAAAGACTTAGAAATATTTCAACTTGTCTTGACAATTTCAGACATTGGCTTCTCTTGGACTAGTTGGATGGAAGCTCTTCTAGCCTCTGATTGACTTGAAACTTGAAGAAATAGTTTTTGGACAAATCCTCGATTGGTCATAAAAATTTGAGATCAATCAGACCGTCGGATTGAAAGCTATCTTCAATGCATTACTCATACATCAAGTTGGAATTCAGTGAGACAGACCTATTTTCTGGTGCTTTTCTTGCCCTCTAATCATGGTGGGACTTGGTAGATTGTTTCACTATGAGTCTACTGTTCTCCATCAAAATTTGGGGTTGATCGGACTTCTGGATGAGAAGCTACCGTCAATCATCCCCCGCATATCAGGATGGAACTTAGCTCTGATCAAAATGTATTTTGGGGATCTTTGATTGACTTGAACTTAGTGGACATGCTTCACTTCAAATCTTCTATTCATCATAAAAATTTGGGGTCGATCGAGTTTTTGGATGAGAAGTTATCATTGATCTTCTCTTATCGGACAAATTGATCTTCAACTGGACAGAGTCTCTCCTTGGTCGAATTGAAACTTGGAGGCTTTGATCGAATTGGCGCATTGGTCGTGGGCGTATTGGACCCTTGATCGAATTGCTCATTTGATCAAGCCTAGAAGGAATGATCGAAACTGCAAAAACGATCTGGTCGTGGTCAAATTTGACCCCTGATTGAATTGCTCATTTGATCAAGCCCAAAAGGAACGATCAAAACTGTAAAAGCAATCTGGTCGTGGTCGAATTGGACCCCTGATCGAATTGGTCATTTGATCAAACCCAAAAGGAACGATCGAAACTGTAAAAGTGATCTGGTCGTGGTCAAATTGGACCCCTGATCAAATTGCTCATTTGATCAAGCCCAGAAGGAATGATCGAAACTGCACAAGCGATGATCCAGGAGGATCTCCAAGTCCTGATCGCATGCGGCTTCGTGACCAAGTCCTGATCGCATGCGGCTTCTCGACCAAGTCCTGATCACATACGGCTTCGCGACCTTTACCATGTTCGGGAAGGATTCGCGAACATGGATGGGTCCGCGACCATGGATTGGTCCGCGATCAGGAAAATGAATTCGTTCCCTGTTCGGAATTGTAATCCGATCCGAATGTGTATAATTAAGTTTATCTGTTTAGGATTAGTTATATGAGTCTAATACGTTTAGGTTATTGAGTCTGATACGTACTCATACAATTGGACTATAAATACCTTATAATAGGTCTAGTTTAGATCATCGAAGAGTCATAGAACTTATTTGAGTTTTAGACACTTATAGTTCCTTCGACGTAGACAAGTGTGTCTAACGTTCGATGTGTAAACCCTCTTTGAAATAAAGAGTTGTGCGATTACTTTGGGGTTTCGGTATAAGATCCCGTTATTCCGCACATTAGAATCTGGGCGAGCCTAGTGCGAAAACCAAGGCTAGGTCTCAAACGGATCAAGCGATCTAGTTGTGGTCGAATTGGACCCCTGATCGAATTGCTCATTTGATCAAGCCTAGAAAGAATGATCGAAACTACAAAAGCGATCTGGTCGCGGTCGAATTTGACCCCTGATCGAATTGCTCATTTGATCAAGCCCACAAGGAATGATCGAAATTGCAAAAGCGATCTGGTCGTGGTCGAATTTGACCCCTGATCGAATTGCTCATTTGATCAAGCCCACAAGGAATGATCGAAACTGCAAAAACGATCTGGTCTTTGACCTGCAAAAAAAAAATACACTGGGGCTCTCTCTGGATCGGGATTCCCTTTGCTCCATACTTTTCTCCATCTTCATGAACGAGCTGGCACAGGCATCGACAAATGGGCTTTGACCCTCTTAACACAATGCATGATGATGCATGCCTTAAAATTGATCAGCACTCAACCATGGAAATCTTCACGGACTTGAGTGGATTTGCAAATGAAAGAAGAGGGCTCCTTGGCCGAACAGAGAGGCTCTTTGATCTTCATCTTCTTATTTGCCTAGCATCGGTCTTCTATTAGCCTTCGTTCACCTCCGTCCACCTGCAAAAAGATTAGCACCCGTGTCTATTTATAGAGACTCCGAGTTGGTTGCAACCATCCAACAACCAGAGATTTTTTGGGTATTTGAATTTGAAAAGGAGATAAACACTGTTATTTAAATAATTAAAAGATAATTCTAGTGCTTATCCTTATCCTGTTCGAGTTCGGGCTGAATGTCGGTACGACCAGGCCCAATCTGGGTCGAATTCAACCAAACCCGAGCCTGATTCCAACATGGTTCGACCAAACCTAGTCCGAGTCCGAGGTTGATTCAACCAAGCTTAGTTCGAACTCTATTCGGCTAGGCTCAATTAGCCTAATTTGACGGTGCGACCAGACCAGTTTTGTTCAAGCCGACCAGTGATCAATTTTGGGTTTTCACTATTTTCAACAGTGTACATGTTTTTAATTGCCTGGTTATATGGGACTTTTCTGGTGAATTTTATTACAAAAATTCATCAAACAGGGGCCAAAATGATAACATTGTTCACTTGTGTTATGATTTATTTTCAAATTTTTTGAACATGTGATCAAACTTATCAATTTGGGGTAAAAACGTCGCCACATTAAATTTTTGGGGATTTCTGTCTATGCCACTGGCGAAATCAGAAATTTGGAAAATGCCACTAAAAATCAGTTAATTGGTTGTGCCACTGATTTTTGAAAATTTCTTCTGAAAATGTCATTCTGACAGGATGGAGCTCTGACAACGTTAGGTCAACACGTTTGACCAGTAAAAATGACTGTAATGCCCTTTTGAAAAATACTAGTGAAAAAGTGTATGATTTGTGTATATGCCACTCGCATGAAAGTTTTGGCGGTGTTTATGGTGCATTCTGGAGGAAAATTTTGGTGCCATATTTTGGAGCCTCCTTATATATAACGACTGGGGGGAGCAAGATTGAGAGAGCAAACTTAGGAGAGGGAGAGCAAGATTGAGAGAGAGCATGTTTAATAGGGGAGAAATTGTTGATCGAAGGATGCCGGCTAGAGAGGGGTGAATAGGCGGTTTTTAAATTTTTACTTTTAATCTAGTGATTAACAACTTAAATTGCAATAACAATACTCAAATGATATGAATGACAACACAAAGCAAGTTTTGCAATTGCTAAAGAGTTAAGAGCAACAATTCAATCTCTAGAAGTATAAAGTAAGTAATAGAAGTAACCGAAGAGATCGAGTTTTTCCCGAGGTCTCGGAAATTTGCCGATTTCCACTAATCCTCGTTGAAGCGCTCTTCACTAGAGCTTATGCTTCGATTCTACTAAGGGTAGCCCTTCTCCTCTCCGGATAGGCAAGCTCCGAGCCTTTACAACCAATCGCCGGGCCTCTCCGACACACACCGTCGATGGAGAGATCGCCGGACCTCCCGGGTCGTCTAGGTGACGGCAATCACCAAGAGTAATGAGCCTAGCTCCTTGCTTGATCAACCTCAAGGCTTGAAGAACAAATATGCAAATGCAAATGGCTCAATTTCAACTTCTCTCAACTAGCACTCAATGATTTGCTAAGGATTTGAATTCAAATGCAAGAGTATGAGTGTGAGAGGCTTTGCAAGCTGTTACACAAGGGTTGAGAGATGAATTTCGTGTGTGTACAGCTTCTACAAACAGTAAGGTTTATATAGTCTCAGCAAAACGGTCGTTTTCAAGAAGATTGGGCGAAAGTTGTACTGGCCGGACATTGTCCGGTCACTTCGGACAATGTCCAGTCAGTACAAAAAACTTGACCATTGCTCATGAGAGTTTCAAGTGTCAGTAGTCGTTTGAGGATTTTTGTGAAGGCTGGACGGATGGATTTGTCCGGACAAAACGTCCGAAAAAATGTATATGTCTTTGTTAACACTTATGTTTAACACCACATATACACGCCGAACAAATACGATTTGTCCGGACAAAATGTCCGGACAAATACATATGTCTCTGTTGACACCTGGCTTAAACCACACATCACAATGTAAAGGTCGGATGTATGTGATTTGTCATACGTCTCTGTTAACACCTAGGTTTTCAACTTCTCAGAAAGTGTATTGGCCGGACATTGTCCGGTCACTTCGGACAATGTCCGGTGTGTTTCGGACAAAAGCCCCCGGACAAATTCATTTGTCTCAACTTAAACTTGTCATCAAAAAATGTACTGGCCGGACATTGTCCGGCCTAAATCGGACGAAAGCTCCGGACAAGTTTATTTGTCTCTGTTTAACGTTTTGCAATTTTCAGAAGATATTTGTATTGGCCGGTCAATTCAGACACTGTCTGGCCACTTCAGACACTGTTCGGCCAGTTCAAAACGCAAACAGACTTGCTGAATTTTACTCAAATTTGATTAGGGGCTAGATGCATATGCAAATATGTTTCCAAAGACTTCAAGGTTGATCAAAAGACCTGTGCTAAGACCCCTCTTAATAGTACGGCCATCTAACCTAGAAATTTTCAAAAATTAAAAGCGCTAGGTTTAGATACTTGTACTTTTGTCGGAGTTTTCGTCATTTTTGCTTCATGGAGTCTTGATAATCTTGATTTGCACTTTCGTGATGCTTTCTCCTCTGATTTACCTGAGTCTCACACACATAGCTTAGTCGCATATCTCACAGATGTCATTAATCACCAAAACCCTAATTAGGGCTCAAGATTCAACAATCTCCCCCTTTTTGGTGATTGATGACAACCGTTATGCATAAAACACAGGGATATCAAGAATGAACATAAGCATATAATGCTCCCCCTGAATCTTACATCCAAGCTCATAAACATGTCCATAACAAGATATCAACATATATATCCATAACATAGACATATCCAAATAACAATTCCATACATATCCATATCATAACATCCAATCCACATATCCAATTCATAACAATCCATAATAACATGTCTATACACATATCCAAAACAACACGACATAACACAAACACACATATATCCATAACATACACAAACACACATATATCCATAACATAACTCTCCCCCTTTGTCATCAAACATCCATAAAGGGAGAAGGCACATACACAAGTAGCATAGATACATAAGGAGTAAAATAGATCTAGGACTGTGGAGGATGATCAGAGGAAGAGTCGCCGCGACGACGACGCTGATACTGGCCTGCATCAAAGCGCCCTCGCAGCTCAGATATGTCCTGACTCATAGAATCGATGCGAGGCTCGATGACATTGAGCTGATGATCGATGGAGCTCAGTCTAGAGTCAACCTCATCGAAGCGGGTCTCGAATCTCATAGACATATGATCTAGACGCTCCATGATCATCATGTAAGGAGCCAAGACATTAGGGCTAGGAGATATGGAGTAGGACTAGAGTGGAGAAGGAGCTCCCGCGACCGGAGACATGTGCTCATCTTCATGAGCTGGTGATCCTACTTGATTTTCATATTTGATAAGAATCCCCAAGCTCTTCATCCGGTAGTACTCCATTGAAGAGGGACGAGATGCTCGATGCAACCCAAAGTAAGTCAGGGTGTGAGCTATGAAGGGTGCGAAGGACAAAAGGCTCTTCGAGTCCATCTGAACTTCCTGCATCTCGTGGAACAGGAACTCAATGATGTCGAACGGAGTCTTGTCAACTTGGGCCTTAAGCAGACGTAACATCACTAGTACAGAAAAGCTTTCTTCTATCGGTAAAAAAAACCCTTCTACTATCGGTTTTCGTACCGATAGAGATAGACACGATAAAACAAGACAGAACATTTTCTATCGGTAAATAACCGTCAGAAGAAATTAAGAATTCTATCGGCATCTTAGGAGTGTACCGATAGCAAACCCGTCGTAGTCTGACGATAAACAGTGGGAAAAGTACCACTATTCTAACGGTTAATTACATGATTACCGACAGGAAAATATTACTATTCTATCGGCACCTTATGATTGTACCGATAGAAAACCCGAGGTCGTCTGATGTTTAGTGTTGGGAAAAATACCCATATTCTAACGGTTAATTATAAGTTTACCGACAGAAAAAAGTGTAGCACTCTCTCGGTTGGAAATGACATTATCGATAGAAAAAATCACAGTAGTCTCTCGGTTGTGGATGAGTTCACCGGCAGGAAAAGTCACTCTATTCTGACGGTTAATTTCAAGTTTACCGATAGAAAAGTGGGTAGTAGTCTCTCGGTTGTGGATGAGTTTACCGATAGACAAAACCACAGTAGTCTCTCGGTTGTGGATGAGTTCACCGGCAGGAAAAGTCACTCTATTCTGACGGTTAATTTCAAGTTTACCGATAGAAAAATGGGTAGTAGTCTCTCGGTTGTGGATGAGTTTACCGATAGAAAAAACCACAGTAGTCTCTCGGTTGTGGATGAGTTCACCGGCAGGAAAAGTAACACTATTCTGACGGTTAATTTCAAGTTTACTGATAGAAAAATGGGTAGTAGTCTCTCGGTTATGGATGAGTTTACCGATAGAAAATTTGTAGTGGTCTGTCGGCTGTGAATGAATTTGCCGATAGAACATTCACATATACAGTACATTATTTGCATTCACAATACAGTACATTCACATATACAGTACAGATGCAATACATTATAGATTGGATACACAATACAGTACAGATTGACACATTAGATAGTTATTCACATTTATTCACATATAATATCGACAAATACAAATTGCAATCCAATGTGGACATTTATTGACATATATATTTATTCACATGTATATAAACAGTCTATGCACAGAGTACACGAAAAAGAGAAAATTATCATGGCGGATGGTTGGGCGCAACTTCCTCCATGACATATTGAGCCCAGATTTGTCGAAGATCTCTAATCTTTGCATTTTCGTATGAGTCTTTCGACATGGCAATCTGCAAGCATGTATGAATACTTAGTAACTAACTTCCTAATTTAGAACGTGACACCCAATTTTCAAATTTGAGTTAGCTATCGATGCTTACCTGGGGGAATTGGGAAAAGTTTGTCTGCACTAGGTCGTACATGTAGCGCAACACATAAAACCCGCATTCCCACGATTGCGACTGCTGATGGCACTGAGATAATTGCATATGCGAAGACATGTTAGCTATTGTTTCCATAAACTAATTAAGCATAAACAAAAAGTCTCGTGAGTACCTCATATTCTTTCCAAGCTATAGGGAGCCCTGCGGTGCGGCATGCCTCCCTCCAGCGGACGCATATTTATCAAAAACCCTGCATTTCAGTTAGTATTGCCCGTTAATGTATTATCATGAGCTAGTGAGGTGAAAATTTAAATCAAACATATAAGTTACTTACGCCTCCATATTCCCCTTGACCACATATTCCATCGATAATTTGTCACGCATCGAATCGAGGTAGTACACCTCGTTCCTCTGCGGACAGATCACGATGAGGATCCAGTGGCTCCTGCATTGTACGTAAAAGAGGACCGCGTGCTCAAAGTATATCTCAGGTGTAACATACAAGATCGAGTTAAATTAGTACGAAATGCACTAACCTTTGGTGGTACGGCACCAGACTGAACTCCCTGTCCTGCTGCGCCATCAGCGCCTTGGATATGTACTGCTCAGCGTGCGGGGCGTCGTGCTCTAGCATCATGAGGCTTATTTTCTCTGGGTTGAGGAAACCCACCTTGTCACACGCAGCCTCCGATGCTAGCCTGTACATGCACCTGCATGCAAAGGATGACATTAGTATTGCACAGAAAGTTACTACATTTCAAATGAACTACAACAATGCAGAGTTAGCAAACAGAGTTAGAAAACAGCAATACATAGCATCAGCAAACTCACAGGACTCCAGTCCGTATGATGGACATATCGAGCTCCCGCCAGTTGTAGAGGTCGAACAGATCCTCGTGTGCCACGGATATACTCCCGGGCTCACGGTGGAACTGCCCAGGCCTGTAGGGAACTAAGAAGTTCAGATTGCGCCGAGCTCGGTGTAGGTACCACGCGTGGAGGTATCTGGTTGATCGATCCAATTTGCGCAAAGCTGCCTCCGACATGAGTGGGAACCCGTTCGTGAACCTCTCCGGCTGTCCCTATCGCCCTTTTCCCTTGCCTTTGCCCTTGCCTTTTGCCGGGGACTGAGCGCGTACCTTCGAAGGCAAGGGCGAGGTGATGGCAGCTTTCTTCCGAGGTGAAGGCGTGGATGCGCTGGGTGGGGTGGAGGCCGTCTTTGATGTGTCCAGGGTCGCACGAGATCGGGCCTCATGCCCCGAGCTGGGGGCGCAGTCCCCTGGTAGCCCAGCGGCAGGCCACTTCAATTAATGAGCACGTATGTTAGATTATGCAAGTTGAGTGTACTGAGTAGGATGTAATCTAAAATGTGTAGGATTTACCGGTTGTATTACAAGACACTTCTTGGGCCACTGTACGTAGGAGCTCACTGTCTCAGCAAGTGTCTGCAGTTCCTCTGTTGGGACTGGCAACGGAGAATCGTTGTAGCCCGGCATGGCCATGTCCACCTGTACCTTTGCGAAACCCAACCGCAGAGGTACACAGTGGACCTGGACATCCGGCCCAGACGGATATACGAAGCCGTGTCCAACCACTTCCTGCCCGGCGCCTACGTGATTCTGTAGGATGCAGCCCTCCGGCCCCTGCAAATTTGTAACAATTAAAATAGGTTAGCGAAACAACTCTAACAGAATGGGAGTGGCATCAACTTAAGTGCACAGATGAAGGCTTGCAGTACCTCAAGTAGATCCACCGGATCCGCGAGTACCTTCGAAGCGCAACTGCTTATCCGACCCCGCGGGGTACCGTCGTCCTAGGGATCCGCATCTGCACTCTTGGCCAGCAATGCTTCTCTCAACCGTGCAAACTCTTCCCTCATTTGTGCGACCTCGGTCTGCACCTCAGACTGTACCTCAGCCCGTATCTCAGCCCGCATCTCCGCCCGTATCTCATCTCGTACCTCAGCCCGTATCTTATCGGAGAGGTCAACTTCCTTTTCCTTCCAGGTGCGGGCCTTCTTCCTCGGTGGAGCCGGATCTACGAAACCGGCCTTCCACGACACAATGGCTCCCACGGCCCATGTCCGCCCGGGATGCTCCTTATTTCCTAGAGCCCGGGTGAGGATGTCGTTCTCCCTCTGCGGGGTAAACAATCCCTCCGCTGCCTCCTTCTCAAAAGAGATCTGTTACATTTGAAGGTACCTTGTGAGACAAATTGCCTTATATACACTTGTGCGCACACAGTTTACGAGGTTAGCCAACTTACCATTCGCCTCACAACGTCGGCGTCCCCAGGGGTTGCGAACTGCACAGACCCCGTGGACGACACGGACCCCCTCCCCTCCACCATCGTTTGCACCTCTCATCCCGGATCTCGGAGAGCGGCAACTCAGGGGTGTCGATGACAGGATTTTGCTCGTCTTCCTTCTTCCACTGCTCCTCCTTCCCCGCATAGCCCCGGGATCCGAGCCGATGCGGGTGGTCGTTCCTCTTCTGGATCGCCCTATTCTTCTCGCTAAGAACCTTGAACTCCTCAGTCCCCTTCTGCTTGGTGAATTCCTCCCATACCTCCTCCGATATGAAGGGGTACTTCTCGCAAGGAGATTTCCCCACAGCGAGGAAGTTACTGACGAGCCAGCTCTTAAAGGTTTTCCATGTTCCGTTCATGTCCTTCAAGCAGGCAGTCCTAGGTGTATCGTCGGGGATGTTCCACTTAGCCTGTTTCTGAAAAATGCATACAATTAATCACGAGTTAGTTAAACTTTAGTATAAGCCAAAAGAACGTGATTACGAAAGAGTTCAGCGATTTCAGTTCACTTAACCTTCACTTCCGCCCACAACCTATCCCTCTCGTCCGCCGTCACGTCCTTCCAGCTCTGGATGGTGATCTTCACCCTTTCTTTCGCCAACAGCCCAACGTAGGCCGCGTACCTCCCAGCATTCTTTCCAATCGGCCTCCCAAATTGGTTGAACTCACAAGAAAGATCCGTGCGTTTGGCCAAACGCCCCAACGTCGTCGCGCCTCGCCCCACCCTCTTGCGCTGGGATGTAACAGCTGCATCTTCAGTAGTTACGATGGGGTTGGCCCTAGTCGAACCACTAGTACCATCCGATGAAGACGACGACATGTCTTCCCCTACAAAACCTTCAACAAACCATATATATGGCAATTAATTCGCCTTGGAGTTCCATAACTCAGCCCAGGACTGGAGACTAACTAGGGCGGCAAAAGGGAAAATAATACAAAAAGAAAGACATGCATAAATTACTTCCTGAACTGTTCAGAAATATTTTCTATCGGTAAACACATGAGCTGCCGATAGACCATAACAATTACCTCCACAGAAGACAATTTTTCTATCGGCAAACCCGTGAGATACCGATAGAACATAACAATGTTCTGTGCATATGGAATTTTGTTGACAAGCCACCATTCACTGTCATCACATAACATTCTCGATGATTTGCTATACTAATATTCATGGGCCAGCATTATTATTTCACACGTAAATATGCACACAAGAATCTAAGTGCCACTGTGCATAATCTTTAGCCTAGCCTGTATGTGAGTCATCAGGACTTCACATCTATTAGGTTGGGAAAAGTCATGTATAGGCATTTGAAACATATACATCGAAGACCAATCCACATTACCATATATTCATACCAAGTGAGTAAAAATTTCCAACCAAACTAGTACATTGCATGGTTCATGTCCTTCCAGATCCAAATTAAGTTTTACTATTTGTGCAGAAATATGTTCTATCGGTAAACACATGAGCTGCCGATAGAATATGTGTAAGAACACCTCCAACATATAATGTGCATTATATGGCAGTTGGATACAATTGATCACACATACAGCAGTATAGATAAGTTAAAATCTCAAAACAGGTTCATTACAGCACTGGAACATATTATGTAAACCCTAATTTAAATCAACATTGCGTGCGGAATGTACATAATCCAACACAATAGGGAACCCTAGTGTAATTGCAAAACTCGTAGAATTAGTACGTGCAAAACACTAGGATCAAATAAGGAAGATGCTGGAAATAGAACGACGAATTAGGGTATTTACGGCGGCGATCAGTTCTGGTGATGGAGAGGCGGTGTAGAACGCAGCGGCGGCCGGCGAAGGACGAAAATAAGAACCGGTGGCAGTGGCGAACCAGTGTCCAGCCGCGATCGTCGTGTGGGAGAGAGGAAGTGAGTGGTCGCGGCGGAGGTTGTGGTTTTCTTCGCTCTCGAAGAGACGCAGTGCTCTAAGGTGGAATTGTTTGAGTGGAGGGAAACTAAAGGGCCGTGTACGAGTAATAAAGTAGTGGAGGCACTTTTCTATCGGCATAACAAAATGATACCGATAGACTTATGTCTTTTCCTATCGGTACAACAAAATAATACCGATAGAACAAGTAAATTTCCCGGAAAAATATTGAAGTAGTGGATGCCTTTTTCTATCGGTATAAACAATAAAATCCCGTGAGACCAATTTTCCCCAGAAAATTTTTTTAAAGTGCTTGAGATTATAGTATTGGGGTGCCATTTTTCTATCGGTAAAAACAACAAAATACCGTCAGAGTAATGAAAAGGTGACTTTTTCTATCGGTATAAACAATAAAATCCCATGAGACCAATTTTCCCCAGAAAAATTTTCTAAAGTGCTTGAGATTATAGTTTCTATCGGTAAAAACAACAAAATACCGTCAGAGTAATGAAAAGGTGCCTTTTCCTATCGGTATAAACAATAAAATCCCGTGAGACCAATTTTCCCCAGAAAAATTTTCTAAAGTGCTTGAGATTATAGTTTCTATCGGTAAAAACAACAAAATACCGTCAGAGTAATGAAAATGTGCCTTTTCCTATCGGTATAAACAATAAAATCCCGTGAGACCAATTTTCCCCAGAAAAATTTTCTAAAGTGCTTGAGATTATAGTTTCTATCGGTAAAAACAACAAAATACCGTCAGAGTAATGAAAAGGTGCCTTTTCCTATCGGTATAAACAATAAAATCCCGTGAGACCAATTTTCCCCAGAAAAATTTTCTAAAGTGCTTGAGATTATAGTTTCTATCGGTAAAAACAACAAAATACCGTCAGAGTAATGAAAAGGTGCCTTTTTCTATCGGTATAAACAATAAAATCCCGTGAGACCAATTTTCCCCAGAAATTTTTTTTGATTAAGTGCTTGAGATTATAGTATTGTGTGCCCTTTTTCTATCGGTAAAAACAACAAAATACCGTCAGAGTAATGAAAAGGTACACACAATTTAACATCAAACAGACCGTGGTTGAAAGCTGCAGAATGATAAAGAAAGAGGGAAGATAGCCGGAAAATTGGAAAATTGACATAAAAAGAAATTGTTCATTCATTGTTGCTTTATCACTTACAAAAAAAATAAAACCCATAATGCTAGGTCAAGGGGTGGTCTTAGCCCTGGCTGCATGTAGAATAGAGTCAGTTAGACTTGCAGCCAGGACGCAGGACTCCTCTAGCGACAAGTTGTCCCTAGGATCAACTACTACCGCGTCGAGAAGGCCTGCGACCTCCCTCAGCTTTGCTATGGTATCCTTCATAGTCAAACCGCAGCCAGCGATGGTCATATCCGCGGCTTTCTTCTCCTCGCGAAGACGCCTCGTCCTCGCCCTAGCATTGTCACCATCCGTCTTCATGCGCTTAATGCGCTGGAAGAGATCGTCAAGGTCAAGCCGTAGCTGAGTGTGCTTGTCTGTAAGGAGCTTGTGCTCCTCCTGGAGAGCCCTCAGGTCGGCCTTCACTTTGGCAGTGTCTTCCACGGCTACCATTCCCTGTGCAAATCAACAGGTCAAGAATGAACTGAACATGGATTAACAATACATGGGTAAACCGAGGAGATTTAGAGTTCTTACCGGGGAGGGCGTGGCTGACGATCCCATGGAGGTTGCCATTGTAAAAGAGAAGATGAGGAGTCGAACCGTTCGAGAATTAGAAAAACAACAAAATACCGCGACGCATGGCGACACGGTTGAGAATTCAAAACGGCAGAGTATTCTTCTATCGGTAAAAACAGGAAAAAACCGTCAGACAACAAATACCGTGAGACTAACGAATTTATTCTAACGGTAAAATAGAACAATACCGATAGAAAACGTTTTGAAGTGCCTGAGAGAAGATGTCCTTTTCTATCGGTATAAATAACAAAATACCGTCAGAAAAAAGGGATTTTTGCAGAACTTAATTTGAAGAAGCAAGAGGCTGCGATGAGATTTTTGCAAGTGCTATTTGAAGGGAAGAATTAAGTATTTACAGGATAAAGGTACTGTACATGTTAGAACTCATGCTGTGGAGTAAAATTGAGATGTATTAATGCTGTGAACTAGCTTATCATTAAATTCTAAAGAAAAATGTACTGCCTGATGTATTAATGATAAGTTCCTCACCTTGTGCAGAACTTGTGGGCTGTTTGCTTGGCATTTATCTCTGAAATAGAAATTAATCATCAATGGTTCTCAACCCATAATCCTTCTTCGTGGTCATCTCGCAGATACGTTGTTTTGTCGATATCTTCAGTACGGATAGATTGAATATCCTCTAAAAATGGAGGTATTTCATCGAATTGGTTATACTCCTCTTCGTCAACAACATCTTCGACCCTAACAATACGTCTCTTGCTGTGGAGGACAACATGCAAGTTTGGATTGGCCGGGTCAACGATGTAGAATACCTGTGTGGCTTGCTTTGCAAGTATGAATGGATCGTCTTGGTGTCCGACTCTACCAAGATCGATGAGAGTAAACCCGTAACTGTCAACTTGAACACCTCGAGGGATTTCGACCCATTGGCATCGAAACAGGGGAATCTTAAGTAATCCGTAATCGAGCTCCCATATTTCGTCAATAACACCGTAATATGAGTTCAGCGCCCTTACTGACCTGGCATCCTCGGAAATAGCAAACAGTGTCACTCCGCTACATTGCGTGCTACTCTTGGCGTCTTGAGCTCTTGTGTAAAATGAATACCCATTGATGTCGTACCCCTGCAAGTCCCTACAGTGAATCTTGGGCCTCTAGCCAACCATGTCACAGTTTCACTTACGGAGCCCTTGGCAGCTCGCGTGACTCTTTCTTGGATCCACTCAGCAAATTTCCTATTATGTTCTCTGCTGACCCAAACGTCTGACTTCGAAGGATTCTGTGACCGTAACATTACCTTGTGCTCGTGTATGTATGGCTCGCCTCCGTCATGTGTTGTAAGACCCAAAAATGTGATTTTGCGTACACATCACGAGCGGGGACGATAGCTTTGAATCCAATCGTTCCGATTCCCTCAAGCCTACCCTCGTGTCGGGACCTAGGAACACCAATTAGGTCAACCCTGGCCATATAATCTGTGCAAAATTCAATCACCTCTTCGGCGGCATAACCTTCCATGATACTCCCCTCGGGTCGACGACGAGTCCTTACGTATCCCTTCAATACACCCATAAATCTCTCAAATGGATACATGTAGCGCAGGCACACGGGTCCACAAAACTTAATTTCTCTGATAAGGTGAACAATCAGATGGACCATAACATCAAAAAATTATGGAGGGAAATACATCTCGAGCTGACAAAGAGTTGTAACCACGTCGCGTTGCAAAGCGTCCAGTCCATCGGGATCAATTACCTACGAGGACACAGTTGCGCCAAATATTCATATCAGAAAAATCTTCTAATTAAGCTCCACAAATGGAGGTAGTGAACTTATAGTACGAGTGCACGTACTTACCTTGCAAGATATTGCGTTGAAGAAATAACATAGGTTTGTGATTGTCTCTCTGACTTTAACTGGGAGAATGCCTCTGATAGCAATGGGAAGCATCTGTGACATCAAGACATGACAGTCGTGGGACTTCATGCCAACCAGTCTTAGGTCCTTCATAGACACAAGTTTTTTCAAGTTCACGGAGTACCCACATGGAACTTTAACACCGTGCAGGCACCGACAGAGTTCTGTTTTTTCGCTCTTAGACAACGTATAGCAGGCCGGGGGGAGGTATGTACGCTTTCCATTCTCTAAAGGTGCAAGTTCAGTCCTTATCCCCATTTCCACCATGTCACGACGAGCTTTCACACCATCCTTTGTCTTTCCCGGAATGTTCAACAACAAACCAATCAAACTGTCACAGACATTTTTCTCTACATGCATGACGTCAATGCAATGTCGAACTTGTAAGTGCTCCCAGTATGGTAGATCCCAGAGAATCGATCTCTTCTTCCAAACATTTTTTTCTCGAGGTTTAGAATGCTTACCGAACTCAACTTTGATGTCGTTCACGCGCGAGTAAATCTCCTTACCGGTCAGAAACACTGGAGCTGATCCCTTCTCAGGCTTCCCGTTAAATGATTTCCTCTTCTTACGGTACGTGTGATGCACCGGAAGAAACCTGCGGTGACCCATGTACACTGTTTTCCGGCAGTTTCGCAGCCACATGCTCTCAGTTTCATCTAGGCAAATAGGGCAAGCCTTGGCTCCTTTCGTACTATACCCCGACAAATTGCCGTAGGCCGGAAAATCATTTATGGTGCAAAATATCAGGGCCCGCAAGATGAAATTCTCTTTCTTGTATGCATCCCACACCTGCACACCCTCGCTCCACAATTTCTGTAAGTCCTCGATTAAAGGCGCTAGAAACACATCAATATCATTTCCGGGTTGTCTGGGTCCTGAGATTAGTAACGCCATCATGATGTACTTGAGCTTCATGCATAACCAAGGAGGAAGATTGTAGATGCATAAAAGAATCGGCCAAGTGCTGTGCCGGCTGCTCATATTACCATGTGGGTTCATACCATCTGTACTCAGCCCGAACCTTACATTCCTAAGTTCGCCGCCGAACTGAGCAAATGTTCTATTGATGTTTCTCCATTGAATAGAATCAGCTGGGTGTCTCAGTTTTCCGTCTTGTTTCCGGGCTTCAGCATACCAACGCAAGTGCTTCGCGACTTTCGGATTTGCAAACAGCCGCTTCAATCTAGGTATCACAGGCAAGTACCACACAGTTTTTGCCGGGGGCCCTTTCCTTACCTCGTGACGTTCACTGTCAATCCGGTCCCTACGCGTATACCTCGATGCGCCGCATCTTGGACAAACATGCAAACTGGAGTACTCGTTATGGTACAACACAATCATTTGGGCATGCGTATATTCTTTCGATTTCCATTCCCAACGGACACAACAGTTTTTTGGCTTGGTAAGTAGATCTTGGCAACTCATTTCCCTCTGGAAGCATGTCCGCTAGAAGATCTAATAGTGCCGTGAAACTCTTATCACTCCAACCGTTTCCTGCCTTCAAGTTATATAATCTCAGCACAGAAGACAGTTTTGTAAATGTTGCACATCCAGGGAACAGAGGCTTCTCAGAGTCAGCAATCAGTTTCTCAAATTCACAGAAGTCATTTTCGTTGTAATCTTCCTCTACATCACGTAACATCTCATCTAGATTGTCATCATCATCATCTACGTGCACATCGGAATGAACATTACCAAAATTGGGATGATCATCGATATTATTGCAATCCACATCCGAGTCGTGCTGATTGGTAGTAGTGGTGCTTGTTTCCTCAAGATCTTCGCCATGCCATATCCAATGGGTGTATCGCGCGTTAAAACCACGACGAATCAAATGACTCTTAATTTGATCAGAGTTGCTAAACCTCTTCAAGTTCATACAATCTCAGAGTCAGCAATCAGTTTCTCTCCCTTCCTCTCCTTTTGTTGCTCAGCAAATTTAATAAACTCATTCACACCATCCAAATATTCAAGAGTAGTACGTTTTATTCCATACATCCAATATTTCCTGTCCATCTACAATTAACAAAATTTAACGAGTAAGCCATGCATGAAACCTGCCCGATTAAGTTATGTATATGTACATGTACAGCCTCTTACAACAGATACATGTGTTGAACCCTAGCCTGACGAAATTAACACTAATTAACCTAGCTAACTACACAATACAAGCTAGTTAGCTCCTAAAACATGACGCATTTCCAGCTACCAAGCTCCCAAGCTTAGAGCTACAAACTTGGAACTACACAATACAGCTAGCTTGCAAGTAGAGAGGAAGAGAGATCTAGAGGGAGAGAGAGATAAGTGTCGACGATTAAGCGTACCTTAAAGAGAGGGGCGCAATCAACTTCTCTCCAGCCTGCGCTGATCACCCTAGCAGTGTAGCTGGAATTTTCGTCACAAACAGAGGGACACAGAGTGCAACAGAACAAATTAAAGAGCAGCTCAGCAATGGTCGAGTGGGGTTTTCCTTCTAATGGACATTTTTCTAACGGTAAATACATGAAATAACCGTCAGACTAACTTAGGTAATTTGCCGCTCACATATTCTATCGGTAAAAACACACACATACCGTTAGAGAATGTACATTACCGAGCAAGTACAGGACTTCTTCTTTCGGTAAATATGTGTATTGACCGTTAGATCATGCATGACACAACACGCACATGAGTTTTTCTATCGGTATATATGTGTACGAACCGTTAGATGATGCATGACACTCGAGCATGAGTTTTTCTATAGGTAAATATGTGTACTTACCGTTAGAATATGCATGACTGAGCAAATATATGTGTTTTTCTATCGGTAAATATGTGTACTTACCGTTAGAATATGCATGACTGAGCAAATATATGTGTTTTCCTATCGGTAAATATGTGTACTTACCGTTAGAGGAGGTACTGGTACCAAACTGGGACAAACATACACATGTCATTTCTCACATTCAAGGAATCATATCAATATAACATCAAACAGATCTTACATCAAACGGATCTTAACTAGAAGATAAAGCAATATATTTCAAGAAATGCTAATTTGTGGATTAACTAGGAGACACAAAAATACTTTTCGTAGGTACTTGGGACTTCATCTTGCCAAAGAAATTACAGATGCCAGTTCACAAATTCAGGTACAAACATACACGTGCCAGTTCACCAATACAAATTCAGGTACAAACATACACATGCCAGTTCACAAATTGAAGTGCATGTCTGAAATAGCAGTACAAATACACACCTACCTACCAATACAATTAAATACACAAATACTCCCTGCACATTCAAGTTCATGTCCCAATTAGCAATACATGATACACAAATATACAAGAATATACAAATACAACAATTCACACATTCGATGTATATTACAAAAGCCACGTCTGAAATTAACAACAGATCACGACGATGACCCAATGGCCCATACATGCATTTTACATAAAAGGGAACCTTTGCAGGTTGCCACAATGCAACTACTGACTACAAGTTAGACCTGATACATCACAAATCCATTCATCCAAAACAGCAAATGTCTGAACCACATTGGACTTAACCATAGGAGTTCAGTTCGAAGACGCCGGAGGAGCTGGAACTGCCGTCGACGTACATTTGTACGTATTGGTGATTTCCTCGGACTCAAACTCGATCAACTCAACTCAACTCAACTCAACTCCATTAACAAAAAGAACCTACCTTCCAAGATGTTGTTCTGTGTAGTGATGGTATAGAATGACTGTGCAAATAACAACAATTCTTCTTCTCCAAGCAGGTAAGCATCTGGCCACAAGCTGGTGCATGCAAAAAAATGTAAGATGCTTTCTATAGGTCCTGATTTGAGAAACACGCCGGGCTTAAGCATCTTCTCGACCGAGCCAACCAAGATCTCGCCCTTCACGTCCTTCCAGTTCTCGACGGTGATCTTCACCATTTCTTTCGCTAACAAGCCAACGTAGGCAGCGTACTGCGATGAAGAACCGTGAAATACGTTGCCCCTCACGAGCATCATCCAAGGACCTGAACAGATCATAATCATATTGAAAAGAAGACACATCAAAATGAAGGATATAAAAAAAGCAGAATTATTGCCATAATCGGATTAGAATAATCTAACAATATTGCAGAAATTTTACGTACCTTCCTTGGGATGCCGACGTCTAGAGGGCGTCGACGGAGGTGCGGAGGTGCAGCGGTCCCCTGTAGAGGTGCGCCGGCCGTCCATGGAGCTTACGGGTTAGGACTACGAGCCCCAGATGAACTGTGAGAATGAAAGAGACATACCCGTGTATTTATACAAATATATATTTTCTATCGGTACGAAAACAGAATACCGTTAGTAATAAAAACATCTGTAGAAGGCGAACGGTTCTATCGGCACAATAAATATTACCGATAGGAATTTTTGTACATATTCTATCGGTATGTACGTACATTGCCGATAGAATATTACTAGTTGTAGAAGGCCAACAGTTCTAAGATATTTTTAGCAATATTCTACCGGTATAAACATTCATTACCGATAGAATAAAATTATTTGAAGACGAACAGTTCTAAGCAATTTTCTATATATTCTAACGGTAAAAGAATCCATTACCGATAGAATAAAAATATTTGTAGAAGGCCAACTATTCTATCGGCGCACTACATATTGCCGATAGGAATTTTTAATATACTCTGTCGGTATATTCATACAGTACCGATAGAATAAGTCTAGTTGTAGAAGTCGACCAGTCCTATCGGCGCACAACATTCTCCCGTCAGTACTTATGCATCTTTTCTAACGGCAAATATGTTCATCACCGCTAGAGTAAATCATACTATTTATTCTATCGGTAAGTTTCTTACAAACCGATAGGAAAAATACACCCGACGCCCTTTTATGACCGCGAGGCACATTTTCTATCGGTTTTCTGCTGTTTCGCTAAGAACTGATAGAAGATAGGGGTTAGTAGACTGCATTTCTGTACTAGTGACATTTGTCTTAACTTACGTGCCGTGAACATTTGTATTGACCGGACATTGTCCGGTCACTTCGGACAATGTCCGGCCTTCATCGGACAGATGCACCGGACTAATGTATATGTCTTTGTTTCAAATTTTGCAATGTTCAGAAGTTATTTGTATTGGCCGGACATTGTCCGGTCACTTCAGACACTGTCCGGCCAGTACAAAACGAAAACAGAAATCTGAATTTTTACTCAATTTCGATTTGAGGGTAAATGCAAATGCAAATATGCTACTAAAGACTTCAAGGTTGATCAAGAGACTTGTGCTAAGACCCCTCTTAATAGTACGACCATCTAACCTAGAAATTTTCAAGAACAAGAAAGAGCTAGGTTTAGATATTTGTACTCTTGTCGAGATTTTTGTCGTTTTCGCTTCATGGAGTCTTGATAGCCTTGCTTTGCTTTTTCTTGATGCTTTCTCCTCTGATTAACCTACGTCTCACACGCAAAGGTTAGTCGCAAATCTTACGGGTGTCATTAATCACCAAAACTCTAATTAGGGCTCAAGATTCAACAATAAGAGTACCCAAGAGCTCGGTTGGAGTTGTGGATGTGAGATCACCATTGATAAGCACTGTCACAATTGTATCAAAGCTCGATGGTAAAATCATAAGCATTTTACGCACAATATCAATATCTTCAAACTTAGTACCTAAACCTTTGAGATCATTGATTAATAGATTTAGTCGAGTATACATATCACTAACATTCTCATATTCAAGTATGAAGAAGGAGTTGTATTCTCTAGTTAATTTAATTAGCTTAGCTTCTTTAACCTTAGAGGTGCTTTCATGAATTACTTCTAATGTTTTCCACATTTCATAAGATGTATCAAGATTACTAATGCGGTTGAACTCACTTAAGTCTAGACCATTAAATATGGCATTTTTTGCTTGAGCATTTGCTTGGAGGTTTTTTGCTTCTAGAGGTGTGAGATTCTCTAAATCAATGGGAGCTCTAAAACCGTCTCTAGTGACCCTCCAAACGTCAAGACTAATGGATTCTAGGTAAACCGCCATCCTAATTTTTCAATAGCAATAATTATCACCCTTGAAGAAGGGGACCTTTCCATTATAGTTTTCTTTGATCGATGACATCCTCTCTCTAGACGGTTAAGCCTAAAATGAGAGACCTAGTGCTCTGATACCACGTGTTGATCGAAGGATGCCGACTAGAGGGGGTGAATAGGCGGTTTTTAAATTTTTACTTTTAATCTAGTGATTAACAACTTAAATTGCAATAACAATACTCAAATGATATGAATGACAACACAAAGCAAGTTTTGCAATTGCTAAAGAGTTAAGAGCAACAATTCAATCTCTAGAAGTATAAAGCAAGTAATAGAAGTAACCGAAAAGATCGAGTTTTTCCCGTGGTCTCGGAAATTTGCCGATTTCTACTAATCCTCGTTGAAGCGCTCTTCACTAGAGCTTATGCTTCGATTCCACTAGGGGTAGCCCTTCTCCTCTCCTGATAGGCGAGCTCCGAACCTTTACAACCAATCGCCGGACCTCCCGGGTCGTCTAGGTGGCGGCAATCACCAAGAGTAATGAGCCTAGCACCTTACTTGATCAACCTCAAGGCTTGAAGAACAAATATGCAAATGCAAATGGCTCAATTTCAACTTCTCTCAACTAGCACTCAATGATTTGCTAAGGAATACAAGAGTATGAGTGTGAGAGGCTTTGCAAGCTGTTACACAAGGGTTGAGAGATGAATTTCGTGTGTGTACAGCTTCTACAAACAGTAGGGTTTATATAGTCTTAGCAAAACGGTCGTTTTCAAGAAGATTGGGCAAAAGTTGTACTGGCCGAACATTGGCCGGTCACTTCGGACAATGTACAGTCAGTACAAAAACTTGACCGTTGCTCATGAGAGTTTCAAGTGTCAGTAGCCGTTTGAGGATTTTTGTGAAGGCCGGACGGGTGGATTTGTCCGGACAAAACGTCCGAACAAATGTATATGTCTCTGTTAACACTTATGTTTAACACCACATATACACGCCGGACAAATACATATGTCTCTGTTGACACCTGGCTTAAACCACACATCAAAATGTAAAGGCCGGACGTATGTGATTTGTCCGGACAAAATGTCCGGACAAATGCATACGTACGTCTCTGTTAACACCTAGGTTTTCAACTTCCCAGAAAGTGTATTGGCCGGACATTGTCCGGTCACTTGGACAATGTCCGGTGCGTTTCGGACAAAAGCCCCCGAACAAATTCATTTGTCTCAACTTAAACTTGTCATAAAAAAATGTACTGGTCGGACATTGTCCGGTCATTTCGGACAGTGTCCGGCCTAAATCGGACGAAAGCTCCGGACAAGTTTATTTGTCTCTGTTTAACGTTTTGCAATTTTCAGAAGATATTTGTATTGGCCGGACATTGTCCGGTCACTTCAGACACTGTCCGGCCAGTTCAAAACGCAAACAGACTTGCTGAATTTTACTCAAATTTGATTAGGGGCTAGATGCATATGCAAATATGTTTCCGAAGACTTCAAGGTTGATCAAAAGACCTGTGCTAAGACCGCTCTTAATAGTACGACCATCTAACCTAGAAATTTTCAAAAATTAAAAGCGCTAGGTTTAGATACTTGTACTTTTGTCGGGGTTTTCGTCATTTTTGCTTCATGGAGTCTTGATAATCTTGATTTGCACTTTCGTGATGCTTTCTCCTCTGATTTACTTGAGTCTCACACACATAGATTAGTCGCATATCTCACAGATGCCATTAATCACCAAAACCCTAATTAGGGCTCAGGATTCAACAGAAATGAGTAACTCAAACTATTCTATTGGATCTCATAACGCATTAACGATATTAAAACTTTGATGCGGCTGTGGCTTGAGAGCAGCTAGGTACATGTCACATACTAATAAGAATCTTAACCGGGTGTTTTTGAGGTGCCCTAGATGGAAGGTAAATGTGTTTTTATCTTATTTTGCTAATTTGTTGCTTTTTTTGCATCTTAGTTATTGGTTTTGATCTTGTTTTGCAATGTATATACACTACCACAGAAACAAATATCCAGGACGGCACATCACAGACAGTTATGAATAAAACCGTCTGTGATATTCTAATTATCACAGACGGTTCTGAGCTCAAAATCATCTGTGATAATCCAGCACTATCACAGTAGGTTCTGATCTGAGAACCGTCTGTGATAGTAATTATCACAGACGGTTCTAAGATCAAAACCGTCTGTGATAATTCAGCATTATCACAGTAGGTTCTGACCTCAGAACTGAACGACGTTTTTTTAATTCCACGCCGGAATTCGACCACCCTGTAGTAAAACAACCATAACTTTTGCATACGGGCTCTGATCGGGGTGTTCTTTGGCCCGTTGGAAAGCTTAAAAAAAGCTATTTTTGAAAATCCATAAGTCCAAAATCAGTGCTCTTTCGACAGCAAACTCATGGCCATGTACGCGCAACCGAATGACCCCAAAAAACGTCGTCTAGGGCCTCAAAACAGCCTCCGAAGTTTCGGCAACCGTTTTTGTTGATCTTTTGCATCTAGTTTGAGTTTTTCTTGCTTCAAATTTGTGTAATTCTTGTGTCTTGACCTTAAGCTTGTGATTCCTTGGTCGGATCACAAAAAAAAAGAAAAAAAAAGAAAGACAAAAAAACAGAAGTGAAGTGATTACCTCTTTTGAGTCCTTTGCTGAGTTGTGTACTTAATGTTGCTTGAACTGGGTTACAAACAAGTTTAGGCCAGCAACGACATAGACTAGCTTGAGACTACTTTTCAGTCTTGCAATTTTTGAATTGAATTGTTGATAATCCAGCACTATCACAGACAGTTCTGAGCTCAAAACCGTCTATGATAATCCAGCACTATCACAGTAGGTTCTGATCTCAGAATCGTCTGTGATAGTGTTGTCAGAACCTACTGTGATAGTGCTGGATTATCATAGACGGTTTTGAGCTCAAAACCGTCTGTGATAGTTTACAATCTGAACCACTCTCTATAAAATTTAAGGCGGGCTTCGTCCCGCTCATTTCCACACTTTGCGACTTTTCACTTCACTTGCCCTAACTCTCCCTACCTCTGGCGCCTCCTCCTCCGACTACTCCTCCCGACCTCCGGCGCCTCCTCCTGGCCACCTCTGACCTAACCTCTCTACCTCCGACGTCTCAGGTGCCCCTCCTCCCTCTCCCTCTCCTTCTCCTGTATGTTAGCAACTAATACAATTCCATATGCTAGGTTTGTGTACTACAATTCATGTGGTGGACACTTTGAGCAAATTAGGGTTGAAAGTTTCAGGATTTGGGATGCTGATGACTCGGGCGCCAAAATGAACCGGTTGGGGACTCAGAGCAACGTACCTGGCGATGAGATTCATGTCTTGTTTTCTAAGTGCATTTTGCAATATGTTATCTTGTCATAGATTTGTAAATTTCTTCCCAAATTATTGAAATGTATATATATACTGAAATTCTTGAAATGTATATGTGCAAGTGCTGGTTGTGTGTATATATATATATATATCTGAAATGCTGAAATGTATATGTGCAAGTGCTGGTTGTGTGTGTACATATATCTGAAATGCTAATGTACAAAGGAAATGGCTAGCATGATTCCTGAGGCTAGCCAAGAAAATAAAGCAATCATAAAAAAATTATCAACATTACAGACGGTTCTGAGTTTAGAGCCGTCTGTGAAGATAAGTTATCATAGACGGTTTTGAGCTCAAAACCGTCTGTGATAGGCAATATCACAGACGGTTGTAGCTTCTAGGCCCCTAAAGAGTATTTTGGTAATTAATGACAATTACAAATTTTGAACTAACGTTACCTATTAAGTTGTGTCAAGATCAAACTCAAAAGACAGGATAATGAATGGCAAAGAAAGAGCTACATGATGAAGAAAGGACATTGAGCAAAGAGGCAAATGTATGGAATATGGTCTTTTTCCTTTTTACCGGTCTAAGGTGATTATAGAAGAATTTTGACCGGATTATAGGATAGTCATCGTACTATTAAGAGGAGCATGTGGTGTATCACTAAATAATTCATCTATGTGCCACAAGTCATAAAAACAACTTGCATTGCATACTAGAAGGTCATATTCTTTGAAAATGCAGTTTTCCATTCAATTCAGCCAAACTCAGTCACAGTCGGTCTGATCGATTGTTAGCCGGTTTGACCGCATAAACGGTCTGACCGAATGTTGTTTCGGACTAACCGACGCTTATGTCAAAGTGTGTTTTCTTTCTTAAAGAGGTCGGTCTATCCGTAGTTAAAACCTAAGTCAGACTCCTGGAACTTCATGAACTCATTTTTGGAACTTAATGTGTTAAGTCGGTCTGACCGATTGTTGGTCCGGTCTGACCGCTAAAACGGTCTAACCGAGTTTTTGAACTACGGTCTGACCGTGTGGCCGGTCTGTCCAAATATCTCGGCCTGACCGTATATCGTGTCCAGAAACCATGTCGTCTCTGGAAGGTATCACGGTCTGACCGCCATTGGCTCCGGTCTGACCGTGAGAGTGCCTAACAAGGGCAGGTGAGCATTAATTGCACCTGTTTAATGCCGTTGCAATTGCGGCGGTCTGACCACCAAGTGATCTTTTTCTCCCAAAGGCTTGTAACAGCTATATTTATTGTGGGGGGTATTTATACTCCCATGTATTGTCCTGTTCATAACTTTTGGCTTATTTGTGAACATTCCATCATCTTTGAGAGCTAAAACAAGTCTCATACACTCTAGGGTTCTAATTCTTGAATTTGTGAGAGTGTGCATTTGAGATCTTCTAGTGCATTGTATTTATATCACTAAATCAACCTTGTGGCACTAGAAGAGCGCTAAGTGATCATCACCGGCTTGTTACACTTGGAGTTTGCCGGCTCCTAGACGGCTAGGAGGAAGGTTTTGGAGAGCTATTCAAGGAAGATTGTGAAGATGCCTCAAAACATCTTGTGAAAGGGTCGAGCACACCTTGCCGGAGCGGTAAAGTGCATCAATAGTGGAATCGAGGTTTGGATAACTCATCACACTAATCCGGCTCGGGATCTTATACCCGAAACCCCAAAGTAATCGCACAACTCTTTATTTCAAAGAGGGCTTACACATCAAACGTTAGACACACTTGTCTACGTCGAAGGAACTATAAGTGTCTAAGACTCAAATAAGTTCTATGACTCTTCGATTATATTCGATGATCTAAACTAGACCTATTACAAGGTATTTATAGTCCAATCGTATGAGTACGTATCAGACTTAGTAACCTAAATGTATTAGACTCATATAACTAACTAACTAATCCTAAACAGATAAGCTTAGTTATACATATTCGGATCGGATTACAATTCCAAACAGGGAACGAATTCCTTTTCCTGGTCGCGGACCAATCCATGGTCGCGGACCCATCCATGTTCGTGAATCCTTTCCGAACACGGTTAAGGTCGCGAAGCCGCATGCGATTAGGACTTGGAGATCCTCCTGGATCATGACTCCCTTGTTGAGAAGGAGCCAACCCCTGTTGCGACCTCTCGATCAAACTGGAGATGTGGAAATTGGGCTTGTCCATCTTCTTTGGTGTACCACTTTGCCGCACGTGCTCGTTGATCTTTCCGACCGATTCGAAAAGTCTCCTTGGTGCCACTGCGGGTGGCAGTCACCTTCTTTTCCAGAATCACATCTTCACGTAGAGGTTTGTCTCGTTGATAGACCAAGTCTTCAACAGATGGTACTATAGCATCTGACTCATCATCCAGCATTGAAGGCTCAAAGAGTTTGAGGTGTTCAACATTAACAACCGAATAGATATCCATGTATGGAGGTAACTTGAGCTGACAAGCATTATTACCCACTTTCCGCAAAATCCGAAAAGGACCATAATGAATGGGTTTGAGTTTCTTACCTTCACCTTTAAGTCTCTCCTTACTCAGATGTAACCATACCATATCACCTTCTTGAAATTGCGCATCAACTCAGTGCCGATCATGTCGCGCCTTGTATTTGAGTTGGGCTTTCAGCAAGTTCTGTTCAACCTCACGATGGAGTCGTTGAATACCTTTCAGGAACTTTTGTGCTCGATCCTGATCAGATGTTTCCTTGCTGTTCTGTGCTGAGGTGGGGATCACAAACTCCATGTCGAATGGACTCTGTGGTAGAAACCCTAAACAAACCTCAAACGGGGACTTTCCAGTCGAACCATGCACTGCTCGATTAAAAGCAGACTGCAGGTATAGTATGCTTTCATCCCAGGTCTTCGGGTGCTTCGAGTTATATCCTCTCAAGAGATGAACGACTGTGCGATTTACCACCTCGGTTTGACCATCAGTTTGCGGATGAAAAGCAGTACTCCTCTTTAGCTTGGTGTCCATCATCGTCCAGAGCGATCGCCAAAAGTGACTAAGGAACCGGGTATCGCGATCAGACACAATAGAAGTCGGCAGTCCGAAGTGTGTCCAAACGTGTTGAAAGAATACCCGAGCTGCCTCTTCTCCCGTGATAATCTTCCGACAAGGTATAAGAACAATCATTTTAGAGAACCGATCAACGACCACGAATAGATAGTCGTTGCCACGTCGGGTCTTAGGCAATCCTCCCAAGAAATCCATGGATATGCTCTCCCATGGTCGTGATGGAACTGGCAAAGGAGTGTACAAATTCGGTTTGCCGGTTTCGAGATGCTGCAGAGACCGCAGCCTCGAACAAACCTAGCCACATCTTGCTACATACGTGGCCAGAACACATGTCGGTGAAGATTTTGCAACGTCTTTGTAACCCCAAAGTGACCAGCTACCTTCGATGTGTGCGCTTCTCGCATCCATTGAGTTCGAGGTGCTCCGCGAGGTATGCAAAGTAAATTGCCCTTGTACAAGAGTCCTTCTCGACGAACAAACTCTGTAGGGTTCCCTGTTTCGACCTCAGTCAGTGCTGTTTGAAAATCAGGGTCTTCACTGTACATAGTGACATAGTCATCATGACATGAGGGCTCGATCTACATGAACGCTGATAAACAGAGGGTCATAACTGGTGGTCGCGATAACATATCCGCCAATTTGTTGTGTACGCCCTTCTTGTACTTAATCACCAGATTAAACTACTGCAGATACGACATCCACTTCATGTGCCGAACTTACTGTAGCTTGGACTGAGTTTGCAAATATTGCAATGGTTGATGGTCAGTGTGGACAACCGTCTCTTTCCCCAAGAGATAACACCGCCAATGTTTCACGGCCTAATGCAGTGCGCATAACTCCTTATAATAAGTCGGGTAGTTTTTCTGAGCTCTCTGGAATAACTCGGAGTGATATGCCACTGGTCGACCTTCTTTCATGAGCACTGCGCCCATTGCATAACCTGAGGCATCGGTTTCTAGCTCGAACGGTTTCTGGAGATTCGGCAAAGATAACACAAGCGCCTCGCTGATCTTCCTTTTCAGCAAAAGAAATGTGTCCTCATGTTTCCCTGTCCACTCGAACTTCTGATCGATCCTGGTTAAAGCATGCAATGGAGAAGCCACAATCGAGAAGTGTCGGATGAACTTCCGAAGATATTAGCATGCTCCCACAAAACTACGCACATCCGTAACTGTTCGCGGTCGCGGCCATTCGCGAATCACTTTTACCTTATCTGGGTCGATTTGCAACGTACCGTTGCCGACCAAGAATCCAAGGTAAAGTAGAGTTTGCTGGCCGAACTCGCACTTCTTATGGTTGAGGCGAAGTCGATGTTGCCGAAGCTGATCGAACACCTTTTCGACATGAATGAGGTGCTCATCCCACGATCGACTATAAACTAGTATGTCGTCGAGGTAAACGATCACAAAGTTGTCGATGAACTGTCTCAATACGTCATTCATAAGACGCATGAAGGTTGCCGGGGCGTTGTAGAGACCAAACGGCATGACCAGCCATTCGAACAGACCTTGTCGTGTTTTGAATGCGGTCTTCCACGTATCCTCCTCTCGGATGCTGACTTGATGATATCCTGACTTAAGATCCAATTTGGAGAAGACAACAGCATGCTTCAATTGGTCTAATAGGTCGTCAATACGGGGAAGGGGGTACCGGTTCTTGATGGTGATTTTGTTCAGTGCTCGATAGTCGATGCACATACGCCAAGTCCCATCTTTCTTTGGTACTAACACCACAGGAGATCCACAAGGTGAACTACTTGGTTGAATGACACCATCGTTCAGCAACTCACCAAGTTATCTCTTGATCTCTTCATTCTCCAATACTGAGTTGCGATACATACTCAGATTGGGCAGTGTCGCATCGGACACAAGCTGAATTTCGTGCTCGATTGGACGTTTCGGCGAACGACCCTGGGTAGTCTCGAACAGATCACTGTATTTCTCCAGCAGCCCCGAAAAACGACCAGAATTCTCTCGGCACGCGTAACGACAATGCTAATCGAGTACCCCCACTTTGACCAATGGATCGAATCATGACAAGCACATACTTGTGACATGCATTAATAACAATCCGTTTGGCTTGATTTGCGGTAATCAAGTTTGAAGTGTTGACGTGGATGTCTCTACTGATCACGAACTTAACTCCATCTTTGGTGAGGTCATACTCTTGCGCTCGCCGATGGAAATGAGCGTCTCGATCATACAGATATGGACTCCCAAATATCACCTGACAGATATCGATAGGGACAACATCGCATTGCACCTCATCGACATATCGTGCAGAGATCGCAAACTTCAACACACACTGACTCGTAATTGTAGGATCAAGGATGCCGACTAGAGGGGGGGTGAATAGGAGGCTTTAAAAACTTCAAATAAAAACAAGTTTTTATACCAAGAAGAACCAAATGCAATTTAATATATTAAAGAGAGAAGATAGAGAGAACGAACACAACGATTTTTTACCGAGGTCTCGGAGACTCGCCCAGTCTTCCCTAATCCTCGTTGAAGCACTCAAGCGAATGAGTCTTGCTTCAATATCCACGAAGGATATTTCTCACTAATGGTTGCTCCTTGTCCACTCCGGAAAGGCGAGCACCGATGCCTTGTACAAACTTGCCGAGCCTCTCCGACAATCTCCGAACGGAGAGATCAACGGCTACGCCACCAAACCGTCTAGGTGAGGGCGCTCACCAAGAGTAATAGGCAGCAAGGTCTTCTCTAGACCTCCAAACACGCACCTAGAAACTACAAGTATGCAAATACAATGAACTTGAATGCTCGGTGGATCAGAAAACACTCGACTTGATCAAAAGATCAAGATTTTATATAAGAAACTAAAGCTCAAGAATGTGTATGAGAGGAGGCTGCTTATTATATAAAATACGAGCTCAAAACCTCTATTTATAGCCTTAAGAATCAAATGAACCGTTGGAGCTAGAGCTGAAAATCAGCAACTCAAACTGACAGTCAGTTCACCAAACTGACAGTCAGTTACATACACAACGGCCGATAAAATTTACGGATAAAAAATAGCTAGCCGTTTGTGGTCGTTTAAGGAAACTTGAAACCCCCAACTGACAGTCAGTTATGCAAACTGACAGTCAGTTCGACCAAAACATCGACCAGATTAAATAGAAACTCAGATAAAAATAGCTGTGGTCGAAACCCAAACTGACAGTCAGCATGGGCATACTGACAGTCAGTTTAGTACAAAAATTTTTGGCCCGAAAAACACACTCTCTGGACAATTGTCAGTTAACAAAACTGACAATCCAAACTGACAGTCAGTTTAGCAAACTGACAGTCAGCATGGATAAAAACAGCTGTAACATTTAATCCAGAGATCCGATTGAAGTGTTTTATAGCTCATTTGAAAGATATTTTAAAGTACTATCTTTTTTTCAACAGAATAAAAATCCAGATCTCTCTAGATCTTTCTATAAAATACAAAAACTCTTCTGCTGTCAAAAACTAAACTGACAAACCAAATAACTGACAGTCCATTAAAAACATCCATAACTTTTTATCCAGAAATCCAAATTGAGAGTTTAATAGCTCGTTTGAAAGATAATTTAAAGGGCTACATTTTTGTAAACAGAAGAAAAATCCAGATCTGCCTAGATCTTTCTAGAAAAAGCAAAAACTCTTCTACTGTCAAAACACAACTGAAAAACTAAATCTTTCAAACCAAATTCAAATCAAATCCAACAAAAAAGATGCAATGCAATGACCTAGTAATTTCTCGGTTCATATTAGAGATATAGAGAGGACTTGCAACCCCTCTTTATAGTACGGTTAAAACTAAGAAATAATTTTCTAAACCGATCAAACTCCAAACACCAAGATCGGTCAAAATAAAACAAATATTACCTTAGGTCCTTTGCATCTTTAATCCTTGCAACTTTCGTTTTGGTGACCTTGCACTTGCGACCTTGGCTTCCAACCTTTAACTGCGACCATAGCCAACATTGCGACCTTGCGCTTGCGACTTTGGACCTGTGACCTACAGATCTTCCCGGATCACTTGCAGACTTTACAGAAATCGCTCTGCATAGAAATAGCTCAAAGACAAGGTTAGTCCAAAACACTTAATGTCATCAATAATCAAAATCAACCTAAAAGGGCCTAGATGCAACAGTAATCTGTTGATTCACGTCGGATGTAAACCAACCTAGCGGATATGGTCGCGGGTGTGTGGTTGTCTTCAAACCAAGTCGCCGAACCAGTCCAGCGGAGACCAGATTCTTCTGACTTCCTGGATCGAATATTGCTGCGACCACTTCGTGCTTCACCTGGACGTTGATGGTGAACAAGTCCTCTGTTGGGTGATGGTCGTTTGGTGGATCCGAACCCTTCTCCTTCGGCATTGCCATCAGAGACAAGGTCGTATCCGCCTCATTAACCGAGTTCACTCGGACAACTTCTTCGTCGGGTGAAGTCGCAGTAGCCGTGGCTGTTCTTTTCCCTGGTCCGTTTTTCTTTGGTCGAAGTTCAGGATGAAGCTTGTAGCATTTGTCCTTGGTATGTCCCGCGACTTGACAATGTTCGCAAAAGGCACCTGTGCCCGATTTGGAAGCGTTCTCGGTCACAGAACAGCACAGAACAGGGAACAGAACAGCACAGAACTCGATATGGAGTTTGTGATCCCTACCTCAGCACAGAACAGCAAGGAAGCATCTGATCAGGATCGAGCACAAAAGTTCCTGGAAGGTATTCAACGACTCCATCGTGAGGTTGAACAGAACTTGCTGAAAGCTCAACTCAAGTACAAGGCGCGACATGATCGGCACCGAGTTGATGCGCAATTTCAAGAAGGTGATATGGTATGGTTACATTTGAGTAAGGAGAGACTTAAAGGTGAAGGTAAGAAGCTCAAACCCATTCGTTATGGTCCTTTTCGGATTTTGCGGAAAGTGGGTAATAATGCTTGTCAGCTTGAGTTACCTCCATACATGGATATTTACTCGGTTGTCAATGTTGAGCACCTCAAACTCTTCGAGCCTTCAATGTTGGATGATGAGCTAGATACCATAGTACCATCCGTTGAAGACTTGGTCTATCAACGAGGTGAACCTTTACGTGACGATGTGATTCTGGAGAGGAAGGTGACTACCACCCGCAGTGGCACAAATGAGACTTTTCGAATCGGTCGGAAAGATCAACGAGCACGTGCGGCAAAGTGGTACACCAAAGAAGATGGACAAGCCCAATTTCCACATCTCTAGTTTGATCGTGAGGTCGCAACAGGGGTTGGCTCCTTCTCAACAAGGGAGTCATGATCCGGGAGGATCTCCAAGTCCTGATCGCATGTGGCTTCGCGACCAAATCCTGATCGCATACGGCTTCGCGACCTTAACCGTGTTCGGAAAAGGATTCGCGACCATGGATTGGTCCGCGACCAGGAAAAGGAATTTGTTCCCTGTTCGGAATTGTAATCAGATCCGAATGTGTATAACTAAGCTTATCTGTTTAGGATTAGTTATATGAGTCTAATACGTTTAGGTCTCTAATTCTGATACGTACTCATACGATTGAACTATAAATACCTTGTAATAGGTCTAGTTTAGATCATCGAATTCAATCGAAGAATCATAGAACTTATTTGAGTTTTAGACACTTATAGTTCCTTCGACGTAGGCAAGTGTGCCTAACGTTCGACGTGTAAAGTCCTCTTTGAAATAAAGAGTTGTGCAATTATTTTGGGTTTCGGTATTTCCGAGTAAGATCCCGTTATTCCGCATATTAGAATCTGGGCGAGCCTAGTGCGAAAACCAAGACTAGGTCTCAAACGGATCAAACATTATCCTAAAGTAGATATTACCCCTTGAAACCTCAGTGTCAATCTCTACGATACTCCCAAGAATTGTTCTCATCAATTGTCCTTGAAACTGTACAAAGTATTATAACTATCATCCTACTTGCCAAAAATCTTCTCCAGTACCATCTCTTTACCAGCAAACACCCTACCATAATGTACTTTAATATGGTAATGTTCATCTAATTTCTCTTGCAATGCTTTTGGACCAAGATTTGGGTTTGCCTTCAGCCAGTCTAACATCATGTCACAAACCCATCCTGTTGATGCCATCTTATCATAACACCTATTTACAGAAGAACATGTGTGGGAATGCTTATTAACCTTTATCTACAATAATATAAAAAAATCATCAATGTCATAAATAAATACAACAAATTGGAAGTCTTCTTAGTGACATGCAACAAATACTTCGAAAGTTCTCTTTTTCTTACGCAGAGCAACATGTATCCTCCATGGGCATCCTTCTTTCATACATCTAGCTCTAAACCTTGTTTTATCTGCCTTCTCATTATGAAATTAATAATTATGGAGGATAGCAGGATATTTGATGGCTTTCTTGCAAGCATCACCATCTATAAATATTTCACCTTCATTAATGGAAAGCTTCTCTACATCATGAGTATACACTTCTGGCACATCTTCATCACTATCACCATCATCTACTTCCTACTCTTCTTCTTCATCATCTGGCATATAATCACTGCCAATATCATCCATGTCATTATGATAACTCCTATCACTATGCACCTCCTGTGAGTCAGCATCTGAATAAATATCCTTGTCATCTACACCTACATAATCATCACTATCCGCATTAGCATCAGCATCAGCATCAGCATTGTTAGGGACACTGGTGGTGGCTTGTTGTCTAGTGTGGTCTGCATCAGCATTAGCATTGTTAGGGACACTAGTGGTGGCTTGCGTCCAGTGTGATCTGCATCTAAATTGGTGTTCACTTGCTGTTGACTGGGGTTTACATCTCAATTGCTATTGCCTTGCTGTTCAATAGGGTCTGTATCAGTTGTTTGGGTAGGATGGGTTGCATCAACAGTCTCACATGGTGTGTATTGGGGAGGTGTGTCTGGGGGGCCTTCAATAAAGAACCGTCATGTTTCTTTGGGACTTGGAGATTTTGAGGCAGCATGCCTTCTTTTAAAAGGTTTCTTAGGACTAGATGATGATGCTAATGGATCTTCAAAATCTAACATAGATACCCTCAAATGAACTAACTTTTCTTTACTATGTATGTTGAAAACTTACAACAAGTCACTATCATTTACTAGACTCACATACTCTCACTATCTCTTAACTTAAAGCATATCTCTAGCATCTGTTTAGACCCCCAATCAAATTGTTTTGCTAGCTCATCAGTTAAATCCAACATTGATTATCTATTAGTGTCCACAACATATTCTAATAACCTTCCTTTCTCTATACATGAGGTGTTTTATCAGGTTTACTAAAATAAATACTAACCCATATATTCAACCTGCATGCATTATTAGGATCTATCCTACATAGCACAGATTCGTACAAAGAATTGCATTAGAGTTAGCAAAAAATCCCCCAAACTTTTGCATTACAATCACCACAATTACTCTCAAACCAAAACTGTAAACTTTTACATTGGGAGATGACTTATTCTTGAGAGATCCATGAATGATCCATGTTTAGGATCTAGGTGATGGCAATCCACCGCCTTCGCACCTAAGGTGGATGCTTCGCCACCTCTGAATCTAGGACTTCGCTTTCGCACCTAGAATGCTCTACCTCACAATCTGTTGCCTTAGGATCTAGGAATTCACTTGCACACCTCCTGCTTCCCACAGATGCTCCGCCGCCTCAGGATTGATGATCTAGGGTTTCACTAGAGAGTGCTAGGGTTTCACCAAAGCGTGCTCGATGATTTCAGAGGGCTCGATATTGTGGTGATGTTGTGGGTGACGTGTAAGGGTTATGTGTGCTTCAATAAGGTCAGAAGCATAATAGCTATTTTTGAAAAACTTAACATGCCCAGTATTTAAATAATAAGAAAGACTCAAACCTTATTGACAGAGGGTAACGGCAATGACATTTTCAAAAACTATTTTGAATTCCAGTGACATATAACCAACTCATCTTTTTTTTAGTGACATATCTCAAAATATACATTTTCTTAGTGGCATAGAGCAAATTTTCCTAAATTTTTTGTCCTAAAATTGGAATATAGGACCAGTTTTACATCTAACTTCAAAGTTCAGGATTTGATTTAAGCATTCACACAATTAGAGAGTTAAAAACGGATTTGAAATCAAAGTTAGAGAACCAAAAATGAATTTTTTTTTTCTTTTCAAAATTGTTCATTTGAGTTCATGTACTCTCAATTTCTCAATATGATCTTTGTACTTTTGAAATTGCTTATTTGAGGAATTCTTGGAAATTGTTTAGTTAGAACCTGTTCTTACGCACTGTTAATCAAAACTGAGTCGAAACAGTGACCCAAAAAGGCTCACAAAACTTCCAGCTACAAAACTGAGTTCGAACTTGTGTTCTCTCTTGTTGTTTCCAAACATTTACTGAACAAAGGTTAAATCCACGTCCCATTGTTGTCTACTCCATCATATATTGAGATGCAATGGAATTATGGAACCTATCTAAGATCTTTCCATCTATGTGAGGAGGACCAACTCTCAGCTAATAGATCTATATAATTTGCTTCATTCTTACATGAAATTAAGTTTCAATCATCAGATCGATATGATACACTGTACACCAATTTAATGATTAGATATTATGAGATTGTACGCTCACTTGGAGGACTTTCCTAAAAAAAAAAAAAACGTTCCAATGTACTTGTACGTTTTAACTTTACTACGACAAGGTTGTATTTTGCACCAAATTAACAACTTTTAACAATAGAACACCATAGAGATTTTCTAAATCACATGGCTGGAATAGCCAAATCAAAATTAACTTCCCGCACAGTTACATACATTTGATACGTCCAAATCTAAATTAATTTATAATACATGTACTGTATATATAAAGTTATTAACCCCACCTACACAAAAACGTACCATGCGTGCCTAGCATGCAATGCCAATGCCCGTGCATGCACGCTCACTTCTGGGCACCACTGCGCCCCATGTATGACGTGATCGCCGCCGCTAGCACCGACTGGAAGCTCGGGTCCGACGTTATCGCCTTCGCTATTGTGTCCGTCACCGCCGGCGCCACCACGCCGCCGCCCATATTGCTCGCCCTCTGGAGGTACGACTGGTACAGCTGCTCATGTCCAGGCCTTGCCATGCCCCCGGCCGGCGAGCTCTTGGCGTAGTACGGCGAGCTGCCGTACGCCAAGTAGCCGCTGCTCCACGCCGCGGGGAGCGCCTTGGACTCGTAGCCGGTGGAGGAAGCGAAGGACGCCGGGAGGAGGGAGTGAGGGTTAGTGAGGTCCAGAGTGATGGTGGGGCAAGAGGTGGCGGTGGAGATGGTGGTGGGGCCGAGAAGGGTCCCGCCGGCCGGCACGAAAGGGTGGTGGTGGTAGGAAGAGGAGGTGGAGGCGCCGGTGGTGAGCATGGTAGCCGCAGCAGATGTGGTGGACGCCATGGCCGCGGCGGACGGCGGCAGCGGGTGGTTGTGAGTGCCCTCGTAGGTGGTGATCAAGATCGACATGTCATCCGCGCATCTTTGAACCTGACAAAGGAAAAAAATTTAGTTCAAATTACAATACAAACACAAGCACAGGACCTGACACGATATATATAAGAGTGATATGATGATATGGACATGGCAACTGTTACATGGCGTGTTGAGGTGAAGGTATGGATCAGGAGATAAGATTTGGTCATCTATATGTTTTGCGGTGTGTTGTGTTGTGTCCTAAAGTATTGTATCAGAGTCATTTAAAAAATGTGTGGATATGTCTGGTACGGTGCCCGGCACCAGCCTGTATGAAGGCTGGGAGGAGTGTTAGATACAAGGTGATCGATTTGATCATGCATGCCTATATGCGTATATATGTATACAAACTATGCAAAAATGTATATACCTGTTTCCTCACTGGACATGAGGGTGCAACGGTGCAGCGGTAGTACGCGCGGGGGCACGGGTTTCCCTTGGAGATCTTCTGCCCATACTTCCTCCATTGACACCCATCGTTCATCTAAACAACCATGCACATGATCACTTAGTTGTCTTACACATCAAACACAATAACATATATATATGTGTGTGTTTTTTTATGCATCCCGAACAAGTGCAAAAAAATAGTACAAGCTATCTCATATTTCTCGAATGGATTGGCAAGCAAAAAAGATGTGTGTTAAGTAGTGATGATTGTATATCATGGATGGATGTAAGTCATCGGTTTAGAAATAAGCACAATTTTGATACGCGGATTTGGAAACATGCCATTTCTGGTGACGTATTGCTCCAGTATGAATATATACACATACGTACCGTAGGGGTGTCGCATTTCACCCTGACGGAAACCCTAGCCTTCTTCGCCTGCTGCTGCTGCAACACCTCATCATCAGCTCCATCGCCACCGCTGTTACTCAAATTGTTACTCTCCTTGCTAGGCGGACACGGCTCCCCTGCCTCGCCGTCCTCCTTCCCTTCATCAGCACTGCTGTCCGAGCTCAGGTTCAGCACCGGCCGCCGGCTCGCGGCCTTGTCGCCGGTGCACGGCCTGTCGTACTCGCAGCTCAGTCCAAGAGACAGCCCCTCGTGACCGGTCTCGCAGGTGGATGACGACTTGTCGTCCTTCCGGTGGCCGTTGGAGGTCGTGCCGAGGCTTAGCGAGACGAGGTCTGCATCATCGGTGTTGGTGGCGACCGCCGTGAGAGGCGGCGGCAGCGGTGTCGTCTTGGGTTGGTGTTGCAGCTTAACGACATCGAGGAAGTGCATCTGGAGGGACTGGTAGTCTCTGACGATGTGGGACAGCAGCGTCTTGAGCCGCTCGTTCTCCTCCCTCACTTCTCCCATCTCCGCCTTTGTTGCCTCCAGCTTCTCGCTCTATGTATACAAAAGAGAATTATGATATATAGAGAAGAGCAATGCTTCACATACTAACAAATTCTTATAAAACTTTTATAAAATCTAAATAGAGAGCGTAGATCAGAGGTAGGTGGATTCGGATCTATGTATGTGTGCTAGGGGTAATTGAGAACGTGGATCGGTTTTTGTGAAGTCTTTTGGTATATGAACTTCATTTGGAAACTTTTATTGTATGTTACTAATTTTGAGGGCATTCTAATTAACATGTGTGTAGTGATCATATATCACTACTTTGCATTGGAACCATTTTTTGGATGGGTAGATGATCAATTTGCTAGTATTTTACCTGTTTGCAAATGCTTGGATCTCTTAGTGTTGATGGAAAGCTTTCAAGTACAATTGGATGTGGGCTCCCCATCTGTAATCAAATAAGATTCCTCCTTAATATTTGTAAATTAAGAAAGCTACACCACACTAATAGATGTATTCAGATGATTCTTTCTGTTGATCTTGCTTTTTAAATAGTAACCTAAATGACTCTATAAAGTCCTAAACATGCAGTTGAAAGTTAGGTGTGTTTGTGTCATATGAGACATATCTCAAGAACATATGATTGTAATTTGATGTTTGTCAATTAATTGTCACAACCCTAAATTAATCAATCATGTCTGAATAACAAGAACACAACTTGAATCATGAAACTAAAGAAGAAGAAGAAGAAGAAGAAAAAGTAAGAACAAGAAGACATACTGTCGCGATCTCTGCCTTCGCGGTGGCACTCTTCTCCTCTTTCACCAGCGGCCTTTCTACGGCGACCTCCATTGTTGCAATGCAAAGCTCACAAACACAAGACAAAAGAAAGAAGAGGTATCCCTTTATGCAAATAATGCCTTGTCCTTGAAAGAACCAGTAGTACCTTCCCCTCCTTATAAAGACCAAGCCTGCAGTTTCTGACTTGCGTGTGGATTAAAATAAATTAAACTAAACAATGCACACCAAATCCCAGTGGCTTAACATATCACAGTTAGTCCACATGAGCATATCTAAAATGTCAACCATCCTCATGGGCAAGTGAGATAAGCAAGCTTTATATATAACTATCAGTATAATCCATACTGGTCGTCTTCGTCGTCATCGTCGTCGTCTCAACGTGTCCTACATGTCGTCGCCGCCGCGTTATCCTCGCTCGCACGGTGATCGGATCACCATTGGAAGCTGCCCTTCTGACTTTGATCTCATGGCGAGTTTTTCTCCAGGCCGTCTTGACTTTGTTTAATTTGTACGGCCGGTGTGGCCAAATTGGGGAAGTAACTGTAAGAATTGTTCAACATTCGGATATATGAACTTACTGAAACAGACGTTATTGCATTCATATTTAGGGCAAAATTCAACAAGTCAACAGAGAAATTCGGTCGTGCATGTGAAAAGTAAATTATGTGGAAGACTGGAAATATTTGGTATTTACTTTTCCATCTCACGAGATACTCCCTCTTGTCCGAGTCTAAAAAACCTAGATGACATTTGATTGAAAATCATAATTTTAATTGTGATGGATTTTAGAATATATTAGAGTTAGATATGAAACAAGTAAATGCAAAATATGTTTAGATCAAGTGAAAAATGGAATAAGTAAGATAGTTTTAGAATATAATCACGTGAAATGTATTTTAAATACAGATATTATGATTAAAAAGTGATCTAACCAAATAATAATTAACATATTTTTATTATGCATAATCAGAATACAAAATAAATTTCAAAAATCAAACACCATTTTAATGTTTTTGACATTTTACTGTTTCCATAATACAATTTTGACCATAATTTTTCTATGTTAATATGTTTATAAAGTTATAAAAAATTAAAATATTTTTAAAGTATTTTAATGACAAAGTAACTCGTGTCATTTTCATATAACAATCTAAATATTTATAAATATATCGATGATAAAAATTAACAAAATTTAATTACAGAAATCTCACGGTTAGCTTCTATGACCATAGGGGTAGATTTACGTTTCTTAGGACCAAGATTCCAGTTAAAAACCGGGTAGTAGTAAAGACGACGGGGTGTTATCCTGAAGAATAGCTACTAATCATACAGGATTAATGAGAGAGGAAAACTTGAAAAAAAACAAGGAAAAACAAAAATATTAGTGGTCAGAACTCTCAATAAAGCAGCTTCTACCGGCTGGTCCAAAAGCATCATGTTTCCAAGAAACTGAACCCTGCTCAGCAAAATGCCAAAATCAGGTGCGTGTTAAAGAGTACGTAGTACCGTGCTTGTACTGCACAGTAGACGTATGGTCATGTGCCCATATAATTAGAGGAATTAGTTGGAAGACTAAGGAAAAATTAAACAAGTGATGGATGGATGGTGATGCTACATAAGTATACAAAAGTGCATTAATTAGGAATCCGACCACCGGCTTCCGGTGCGCCAACTGGTGCAACGAGTGTGACAGTTGGGTGTTCAGAGCCAATTATAAATTTTAATTTTAGTTTCTAAGGATTCAACGATGTGAAAATTTTTTGAAAAAAAAAATTGCATTTGGTTGGCCTACTTGTTTGAGATTCCAGCGAAGCCCCGTTGAAACCGTTGCACTGCAGACTATTAGTGTGTTTTTAATGAGAACCATGGAGAGCGTAACCTCACACACCGGCCCTTTTAATTGATCGGTCTTACTTACGTACCATAATTAATGCACTAACCTAGCTTACTCGTGTTCCCATAAGTTCCTACTTTGGTGGGCCCCACCGGCACAGGGTTAAAGGGGTTTTTAGTTTACCTGAGAAGACACGCTAGTTTCAACAGGGTTTAAAAGTTAAGGTCGAGGCTTGTAAGTTTCATTGTGTGTGTGTGTGTGTTTTTATGTTTTTTTATATGATTTGTAGTTAATTATAATCTACAGTAAATATTCTAGTCTACATCTCATAAAAAAACACAAACAAATATACAAAAAAAATACATCCAAGTCAAACTTTTATGATAATTTTAAACTTAAATGAATCCCTTTGGACTAAAAAAACAATAAAATTTTTGTACTCTACTATAACAATTCTTTCCTTGTTTGTTTGATTGAAAATCAATCATAAAGGTTAGTATGATGTTTTAAACATCTTATGAAAAGTGCCACGTGGCTCAATTTCTAACCTTCGATCACCTCAACCATCCAGTATTTCAGTTTAATGGCATAGATCTAATTGGGATAGATGAAGGTGTAAGGAATTTTTTTTTCAAATAACCCTTAAAAAAAATTCAAAAACTAACCCCTAACTTTTAAATTTTGCAAAAACAGCTCTCTGTCGTGAATCTCCGCATGCCACTGATCTTCAGTCGCCAGCCCGGCTAGCGACTGAAGACGTGACACGCCACAATGCCCCGCTGGCCCCCGTGCCGTGCCACGCCAGGTTTCACTCGCTAGCCCGGCTAGCGACTGAAACCTGGGACATTTCCAATTCAGTTTCTTTTGCCCCGTGGTCGCGGTTGAAAGACTTTGTGATGATTTCGTTTGAGAATTAGGATTTGTTTGTCAATTTTGAGATTGGGAGGGCTGATTTGAGATCTAATCTCACACACAGGTGTAACTTTATTTCAGGAGCGTATTCAGCAGAAGTTTCAATGAAATTTGGCAAGATTTGATGATTTTGGGATAATTCGAAAACAGGGTACTTTAGGGTAATTAGGGTAATTAGAATTTCGAAAAATGGCGAGACTTGAAATTAAGGCGTCGGATGAGATTTTAAAAATCTTACAGAAGGGAAACTTGGTCAGAATAGTGAATGGGAGATACTCTTTGAATTAGATCGAAGTTTGGAGATGATATGTGGGTTTTAGCCTTTCTAGGTTCCGCGGAAAATCTTAAAAAGGTATAAGCCGCGATAATTCTAGGCTAATTTGCGAAAAGGAGTAAGACGACAAAATTTTGGCATCGGGACCGTACAAGTATATACTAATTTCGCATTTATACCGTGCTTTTGATACCTAGTTTTGTCTCGTTGGTTCGACGCATTTGTACTAAACTAGGCGTCTCGGCGCAAAAGATCGTAGGTGCAAAAGTCGAAAAGACTAATCATACGAAAACGAGCATCAGATGAATAGGTAAAGGCTGAAAAGCAGAAACGCAAAGTCATACAAAAGTAGAACAGTAGAAAACATAAAACCCCAAAAAGTTGGAAACCTAACAAAAATGTACGAAAACTGAACAGTGTGAGAAAAACCTACATCGGACTAGTGCCCCCTCCTGCCCCTCTGTGGGGGGGCTGATACTCTGATGGTGTGTAATGAGAGGGGGGCTGACGATACCTGACACGCTGCCTCCTCACTAGTGGTGTCTGCGCAGCTGGCGTAGACTGGGAAGGCTGTGTCGGCTGCGTAGTCGGCGGAGCATCAGGAAGGAAGCTAGGAAGCAGATGTGTCGGCTGTGTAGGATGTTGCTGTGCCTGGTCGAGAGGCTGGTGCCATGGAGGAATATCGAGCTCTTCATCCGAAGAGCTATCGGCAGGCACAAAACCCGTGTGCAGTGGTGGAGGGCGCGACGACGACGAACAGTCCGCTGGTGGCACATGCGACGAAGGACCTGGCGCCGACGGTGATGGTGGGGGAATCACGGTCAAGTGAGGTGGCAGCAGCACTCTGAAACCGACCAAAATCTGATCAACCTGCCGCTCGACCTCTGAACAATATGCGTACACATCGTCGCTGGGCATGGTGGGTCCGAGGCGGGACCTGACCATCATGTCCCGTGCACCAGTAGAGATGCCGCCGAGGATGTCTAGCTGTGCACACGAATTAATGCAATTATAGAACGACAATCCATGTGAAAATAAGGTTTCAAAGAGCTAAGGAACTCACAGAAGAGTGGATTCGCCCAGTTAGGCGTCGGTCGTAGTGGTCATCGATAGGAAAAATGGATGTCGTGGCTGTACGGCCTGTGCTCCTCGACCGTGCGTGTGTGGGCCCAATCCATCCACTCTTGCACATAAGGCTGCTGTCGACGAACGAAATCGTCCCTCACTCGACCCTTCCTGGATTTCCTGTGGACAAAGCAATTAGTTCGTGATGGAAATTATGTATAAAATAACATGTGAATGTAATGCATATTTGATGTACTCGTGGATATGGTACGGGATCTGTCGAGGAGGCGGCACGGGGACAAGCTGGCGTAGGCCAAACTGGCGCACAACTCGCTCAGGCGAGTAACCCTCAATCATGTGCGAGAAGACGAGCAGAACCTGGGTGCGCCAGTACACAGCATCCTGCGTACAAAGAGAAAAAAGGCCGACTGGAGCGACGGATTGGAGGTTTGCGGTGGTCCACGGATCCCAGATGACGCTGTTGTCGAGAAGCATATCGAAGTCCATGGCGTACAAAGGATAACAAAGGTGCGCCTGATCTGTGGCCCACCTCAAACTCAGCCTAGCCCACCTCCATCCCATCACGGGGCCGTCTCTCCCATCCCCGACTAACGCGTATTGATCCTGCGGAACCAGCGGTCGACCGATGGGGAAATGCTCGTACGACCACATCTGCAAGAGGATGGCACACCCAGCGAAAAGAGAGCTGACCTGGTCTCTGCTTGTGGCGTCGCACAACCCCCTGTAGGTGTGGCAGAGCACGGCGGATCCGAAACTGAACGTCGACACATGGCCCAGGGCCGAGTCGGCAATACTCCTGGCGAGCTGAACGTACTGCCGCTCGCAGATGTCTCCGTGGGTGCCAGGGAAGAGCAACTACCCAAACAAGTACAGCAAGTACACCTCAAGGTGGCGCCTGAAGACCTCCTCTGGAGCGGCCAAGGGGAGCGCACCATCGTGCACTGCGCGAAGGTAACTCTGAGGAACTCCCGCGTCCTGCGCAAACCCCCCTGCTGGCCCTACTCCCTCGAAGCGCTGTAGGAAATCTAGGCGCCATGCAGCTCTCTCGGTGGCCGCTGGGACATATATCTCCCCACGGATAGGTAGGCCAAGCAGCATGCTGACGTCCTGCAGTGTGATAGTGAGCTCGCCAAAACTGAAGTGGAACGTGTGCGTCTCGGGCCTCACCGATCCACAAGCGCAGTAATGAGGGCTCTGTTGAAAGGGAATCGCCTCGCCCGATCCACCATGCGAGGGAAAGGCAACAGTCCGGCCTCGAGCAAATAAGGCGCGAACCGCTCATCTAGAGGCCACATCTCACGCGGTGTCCTCATACGCAGAGCTGGGAGAACGATGCCCTGTAGACGGCATCGAGTACGGTGACGCTCCTGATGGTGCTGTGCAATCAGCTCAGGAAGCTGATGGTCGTCCGCCATACCTACAGTTGTCACATATTGGTTGAGAAGTTGAAACACTGAGTACATAAACAAACATTCAGTAAATAAAAAAACATTCAGTAGTGCTTACAAAAATTCACGAGAAGGCATTAGGGAAATTAAGTACAACTAATATAGGGAAATTCAGTACAAAGCACGACAAAACATTCAGTAGTTGAAATAATACAACATTTAGTTTTGCGACGAAGACGATGCGCCTGTCACCCGCGGGCATCGATCTCTTCTGTGACCAGGGTGCCTGCAAGCGCTGCATCTACGTACGTCATCTTCACGCTCCGCTACATCCATATCGTTATTTATCCTCCTGGATCGACGTCGGCCGACATGGCCTACGAGGAGCCTCTTGTCTGGGATCCACGTGATGGCATCTTCCGGGGATAGTTGTCGATAGCTTTCCCCCGTCGCAAACCCATTCAAGACACCATCCCAGGTCTTCCACAGGTACTGCAAAGTATAATAGGTTGAGATGTACCGCGCCGGATCGATCCCAGGAACAGAGCAAGCAGCGATGACATGCGAGCAAGGAATGTGCAGCAGTTGAGGCTTGTTGCATGTGCATTGGGCATCTGCATTTGAAATTCGACATTCGTTGACCCGACCAGCCCGCAGTGTGCCACGGACATGTCTATGCCTTAGCCGAACCTCGTACTTCCCATGCAAGCTACTCAGTACTGTGACATCATGTGTCAACGATTTTCTTGTCCGAAATTCGAGGTAATCATTGATCTTTTTGGGCTAGTGTGCTAAGGGGTCATGCAAAAGGCTTGATGCCGCCAAACCCCTGCTGTTGTAGTACGCTACTGTGTGATAGAATGTCATTTCAACTATTGCAGTGAGTAATAAACATCGCACACCTTTGAGGACGAAGTTGTACACCTCGGCCAGATTTGTCGTTATGATTCCGTACCGAGCCCCACCTGTGTCGTGAAGCAACGCCACTTCTCCATTGGTTTGGGCTGAATCCACTGACTGAAACTGAGACGACCCCGGCGGCTTCCCGCGCCGGTATCACCGTGATCTTCTGCAACCCCTGCTTCTCGCAATTCCGCCAACGTACTTTCCTCCAGTGACTTCCAGATTTGTGAGAACTTTGACTGTTGGTTCTGTTTGGCAAACCGTTTGAACACGACCATCAGGCGCTTGCTCTTGAAACAACTGTGAAAATTCACGCCAAGATGCCGTGAGCACCAACGACTCTACAAATCATCCCAACTCAGCGATGGATCCTCTCCCGATCACATGTACTCCATCGCACTCAGCATTCCTCCATTTCGATCATGAATCAAGCACACGCGCTCCCGGTCTTTCACAACCTCATTCTTCAAAGTGCCCAAGAACCACAGCCAACTGCTATAGTTCTCCCCCTCGACCACGGCATATGCTATGGGGAGAAGCTGGTCATTGGCATCAACAGCCACGGCAGTCAGCAGAGTTCCCTGGTATTTTCCAGTCAAAAATGTTCCGTCAATGCAAAGCACGAGTCTCATGTACCTGAACGATGCAACGCACTGTTCGAATGCCCAGAAAAATCTCCGTAGTACCATGCACCCAGGAATCACAGCACCCTCGGAGCCGATTGCCGGCGTATCAACAATTGCGGTGACTGTGCCTGGATTTGCTTCGCATATGCGCCGCAACAGCCTCGGTACTAAGTTGTATGCCTCAACATATGTACCAAAAAGCTCCTCCAGCGTCTTCTGTTTAGCCCTCCATGCCTTCGCGTACTTGATATTATAACCGTACTTCTCCGCGACATGTGCAATTATCACTTTCGGTGTTATTGCCGTATTTTCCTTCACTACTGACAGTATCAGACTAGCAACAAAACTGGAAGTGATATTTCTATGATGCTGCACCATGCCCTCAGCCAGACATCCGTGGTCATCAACTCTGGTCACCCGAAAGAACGGGCCATCTTGTGGCCGCCAGACACGTACGTACCATGGACAATTCTGGACTAAGCACCTCACAGTCCACAGGCTCGGATTTGATTTGACCACCCGGAATGGCCTATTTAGTGAGACAGCCCAGGCAGTTATGGCTTTCTTTGCATCCTTTTTATTCCGAAACAACTGTCCAAGCTGGACGGTTGATTCATTATAAGACCATCGCGAACCCAGCTCATCACGAACCACAGCGTTATTCAAGGATGATGGATCAGTCGACTCACTTATAGGATTCTGCTGTTCCGTGGGTTCAACAGGAGATTCATACATTTCTGACGGATCAGTATACTCCTCCTCATTAAAATTCTCCTCCAATTCTGGTAATTCTTCAGCTGCAGCTACTTGATGGCCACCAAATTGAGTTGTATCTCCTACAGTTTGCAAAGGTACACTGCCAGTTGCACTGGCATTGGTACTGCCACCTGCACCAGTATCGGCATCGCCACCGCCATCGTGACCTCCGGTACAGATATTAGTACTTTCTCTTTCAACTGAATGGCTGCCCTCCGAACTATGTACTAACATTTCAACGTACAATATGATGGTTCCAACAGCATAGCCTGGATTTGTCACAAATCGTCCAAACGAATCCCATGATTTGTCACCTTTCAGTCTCTTCAGCACCCATTTGTTTCCATCCGGAACCATGCCTTCGACCCTGAGATTATCCGTCGCAACATTGAGTTGTAACAGGTCGACTAACCACATCTTCAAATCATTGAAAGACATTGACTGTGGTTGTCTCATTTGACTGTAAACATACATACAACCACCAAGATCATCACTGTTTGGTCCATTACGGATTACACCAGCTCCGTAATAAACGTAAACCGTACTGGGTTGCTCCATAGCTGTATCAGAGTGTATAATTAGAGAACCAACATTGCTCATTGTACTAGAAAAAACATGATTTTTCAAACAACAGAAATTTTCCCCTCTCCCTCTAAACCCATGCGGGAAAGACCAACACGGTGAGGGCGACAGCGGTGATGACTACGACAATGAGGCCGCGATTCCTAACCCTAACCCTAACCCTAACTGATTGACAACCCTACCCCTAAACCTAACAAAAAAACCAACCCTTCTCTTCTCTTCTCTTCTCTTCTCCTCTCCTCCTCTTCCTTCTCTTCTCTTCTTTCTCTCTGCTAATTTCTGAATTTTCGGAAAAATGAAATGACCGTATTGTGTGAAAGCGACGCACGGTATTTAAATACCGTTTCAGTCGCTATTGGGGAACACGATTTTTCCCTACAACCCTAAAAAAAATAACCCCTCTCCCTCTAAACCCGTGCGGGAAAGGCCAAGACGGTGAGGGCGACAGCGGTGATGACTAACCCTAACCCTAGCTAAAAGAAGCGACAGCGGTGATGATTAACCCTAACCCTAACCCTAACCCCAACCCCAACTAAAAGAAGCGACAGCGGTGAACCCTAACCCTAATAATAACAATCATTTTAATATACATAATCACAAATGTTTACATCTACATATTAACAAATATTTTAATCTACGTGCATACTAATAAAATTCAAATTTGAAAAACATCGCATTTTTTAGTGGTTCTTCAAATTTTTTAATCTGCGAACATACACTAACCCTAAATTTTTTAATCTGCAAACATACACTAACCCTAATCTATGAACATACACAAACCCTAATCTGCGAACATACACTAACCCTAACCCTAAATTTTTTTCATCACATTCACGCATTTACCATCCGTATAAAAATATATTCTAAATCATATCTAAATACTACGAGTTAACGATCTAATTAATTTAAATATACGAGTTAAAAAAATATACCTCAGCGAACAGATTTGAAGAATCTCCGAAAAAAATTTTCTGCTCCTCTTTCTTCTCTTCCTTCTCTCTCTCTCTAAACAGATTTCAGTAATTTCTGGAAAAATTCGAAAAAATGAGGTGGGTTGTACTGTGAGAGGGACGGCTGGGGGTTAAAAGTCAGGTTTCAGTCGCTAGCCGGGCTAGCGACTGAAACGTTACGGGTTTCAGTCGCTAGCCCCGCTAGCGACTGAAACCTGGCGTGGCACGGCACGGGTGCCAGCGGGGCATTGTGCCGTGCCACGTCTTCAGTCGCTAGCCGGGCTAGCGACTGAAGATCAGTCGCGTGCGGGGATTCGCGACAGAGAGTCGTTTTTGCAAAATTTAAAAGTTAGGGGTTAGTTTTCGATTTTTTTTTTTTAAGGGTTATTTGGAAAAAAAAAATTCAGGTGTAAGAATGGCAAACTGAGTCAATTGAACTAATAGTAGCAAAAAATGTGATTCCAAAAAGAGCAATTTATACTATTTGTTCACTGTTCAAATTTGTGTTTTTAACGTTCGCTGATGCTTACAGTATTAGAACATAAAATATGTCTTTTATTCTCATTATTTTCCCTTCATGGCCATGGACTTGCATTTGAATGGATCCATCAAAATGTGCAAGAAATCCTAAATTGGACAGCTTAGCTATTTTTATTGAAAAATGGGTAGATTTAACGACATTTCTTAAAAATTTAAATTTTTGAGTGAATCAATTAATATATTAAACTCAACAACTTTCTGCATCCCTCATGTAATTTTCACAAATCCCTTGTACACATGGGTCAAGGGATGAGATAAATTGGTGTGTCATGCAAGAGTACAATTTCTAACGATGTGTACCCAAGTGGAGATTAAAATATAAGATTAGAAGAAACGGTGGCGAATAAGATAAGTACATAGCGGTTGGATGATGGACTTGGCTCAAGTACACTGCAAGATTAGTCAACGGATGCATCAAGGAGGCGTCTTTCCTACCTAATTCACAAAAAATATTATTTCATAAATTAATTTTTAAATTAATACAACTAGAATAAAAACAAAAATATATATATTATGAGAAGATGGTGCTTAGTCGACGTGAGACTTCGTTGTTTGATGCATCATGTGAGGCCAAGCTTTTCAACGATTTGGTCAAAACTTCGGACCCTAGAGTGGGGATCACAAATACAGATTTCTCCCACATTTTTCTCAACGAAACTTAAGAGAAAACAAATATTTTTTTAGGTTCTTGTTTTCTTGAGGTGTTTGATGCTTGGAAGGCATTGCTACCTTTTTTAAAAAAAATTTCAGCTAGGGCTTGGTTTCATGGAAACAGGGTGGTTTCTAGCTGTTTCTTTGGTATTTTCGTAAGTTCATGTATTTTCTCGATATTATATTATCACTAGTTCACACATTCTTTAAACAAATTACTCAATCGCCCTTAATACCGGTCATAGAAGTAAGGCCGGATTCGACAAAAAACTAAACCTTAATTTTTCTACTGCGATTTCTTGGTTTTCATGGTAGACCCAATTGTTAATTTAAATTCACATTGTCAACAATTCTTGCAAGTTTTAGTTTCTAAATGTTAACTACTATTGGTGTTATTTGAAAGATTACTGAGTCCTAAAATGAAAAAACCTAAAAGAAATTGCAATTCAGGAGGGAGGTCATTTTGGTTGGTTTTATTGCACATGCACTAGATCGAGAAATTTTCCAAGGGGAATACTAAATAGATGCAATGTAATTTAGCCAGTAAGAACAGAATATTTGGAATTCTTTTTGCAGTCTGTGCATCAAAATACTCTAGGTCAACAATTTTTCAGAAGCCGTGGAATGGTCAGATTGTGATCTGTGCACATTAAGACTTAAAGAGTAAACAAGAGGGGCTCATGATGGACACCGTAGTAAAGAACTCGCTGTCACAGCTCATACACCCCAATAATATGCTTGACAGGTTTGCAAAAGTAAATTGTAGTTTTATTTTTCTAAGAAGACTTACCAATTACTTGACCAATATCAAGGTTTCAGCAACAGCCTTGGAATCTGTGTGAAAAAGGAAAACTTTCAGAAGAACGAATCAAATGTTAGTGCATATTTCACTTCTCGTGTAAGGAATTTGGGACTTTGGCTTCTTTTGTTTCAGAATTCAGACAGCTAAAAGAGATGACTAATTGACTATAACTGCTAGAGTTAATTGCTGTAATCCCCTGAATCACGTGTTTTCAGAATACCTTACGACAACCAAGTGGTAGCATTATTGAATATGGTGTTTGGTTGTCGGTATAAAATTGATCTATAGTTCATCTTACTTTGGACATTGCTGAAAATGATGCATAAGTACAATACTCCATATAGAAACATACATGATAAGATCAAAGTATGAACACAAACTATGCAAAACTAGCTGGTGAGCCCCTCATGTCTGAAAATAAAGTTTCTTTTTTAAGACATAAGATTTTAGCAGAAAATTTTTGGAGTCTAATGACAAGGTGTTATCATTATTCAGAAAACAAGAAGGACCAGCACATATAGTCAAGTTTGGATAACACTGTTTGGTTAACCTAACGACATAAAATCAATCTAAATTAGCAGCTAATGCTAGTTAAATTGGATATGGGTAGTGCGTCGTGGCATATATCATACAGTGAACTGGCCCTAATTAACTCAGTTGTTAGCGAATTAGTTAGGAGATGATGCTGATAGATGCAAAAAAAATTCTGTTCGTAATACAAGTCTGCATGATTACAAACAATTGTTTGAATTAGCTGTCAATGTATCAAAATGGACTAAAAGTAAACCAAAAAAAAAAACTATGTGATCCTCACCATTCTAATTTGAACGGGTTTCAAGCAAGAAAGCAACAATTGTAGATATTAACAGCTCAATGAGAAGACAAAGTGTTAACTTCTACTTTTCTGAAGTCGTGCCAGAATTGTTCTTGAAGAATAATTCAGAATAGTAGAATCAAGTCATTTTGATAAAAAATAACATTTGGCATATGTTGATATGCTAAGTCATAGCAATGACAGCACACATGTAAAATTAGGTAAGCTCAAAGTTTCGAATTACTGAGTTGCAACGCGTTGAATTTTTATCTAAGTTGCAGATTCAGCCCTTCATGCCAATTTTCAGATATGGTTTAGCCAATTCTCTTGTCTTGTGGCATTGACCTCACACCATTTCTTTTTAAAGTGCCATGATCCATCAGTTGTTAATTAGGGCTAGTATAATCATCATTTGTGATAACAGCGGAAATGCGCTAAAAGACAGGGGTACATTGGTCAGTTTCCAGGAAATGGCGCAGTTCAACTGGTCTCTGCAGCAAGGACGATACAAGCAGTACTCTTGTTTACTAACTTGACAGTGACTTCCTAAAAAGGCTGAAATAAAGGGCATATTTGGCATGCTTCATAAAAATATCAGTTAATTTTAGAGTTTTATTGCTTGTAAAAAAAATATAATTATTTTTCTTTTATAACTCTTAACAAATAATTAATAAAAATCATAATAGAAGAACCAATAAGAATCCTAATAGACTACTAACTATTATCCCTAATATCCAACATCCTCCCTCAAATTGGACGATAGATATCAATCATCTCTAATTTGTTACAAGCTAAGGCACATTCTTTGAGACTAATTCTGTTTGTCAAACAATCAGCAAGTTGTTCTCCAGAAAATACATACTCTAATTTCAAACTTTATTCGTCTAAACGCTTTTTAATATAAAGAGCAATCAATTTGCACATGCTTGGTGCGGTCATGTTGCACTGGATTATTAGTAATATTAATTGCTAACTTATTGTCACACCACAGTGTCAAAGCAACACCTCGAAACAATCGTAACTCTAACAACAAATCTCTCAACCAGAGCATTTCACACAAGCTAGAAGGCATAGTCATGTACTCTGCTTCTACTGTAGATCGAGAAACAACATCATGTTTCTTACTTGGCCATAATACCAAGTTGCCTCCCACAAAGACACAATACCCTGATGTTGATCTTCTGTCATCTAAACAATTTGCCCAGTCAGCATCACAATAGCCAACCACATCAAGATTCATATTTTTCCTAAACCAGAGACTTTTTCCTAGACTACCCTTCAGATATCTTAGAATCTTATATACTGCTTCCATGTGCTCCACTCTTGGGTCATGCATATATCTACTTACCACACTCACCGCATAAATAATATCGAGTCTTGTGTGACGAAGGTAAATAAGATGCCCAACAAGTGTCTCATAACTCTCCTTGTTAGTTGGGTCTCCAGCTTGATCACTTAACTTGTTGTTCTCCTCAATGGGAGTAGAGACAACACGACATCCTAACATTTCAGTTTCATTCAGCAAATCTAGAGTATATTTCCTTTGTGAGAGAACTATACCATTTTTAGACCATACAATCTCTATGCCAAGAAAATATTTGAGATGATCCAAATCCTTCACTTCAAATTTTTTACCTAACTTGTTCTTCAGACGGACAATCTCCTCATCATCATCAACTGTGATGACAATATCATCAACATAAACAACAAATATTGTAATGAGTGCTTCAGAGTGCCTGAAAAGACAATGTGATCCTCATTACACTGTTTGTAACCCATACTATATATTGCACGTCTGAACCTATCAAACCAGACCCTCGGAGATTGTTTTAAGCCATACAAGGACTTCTTCAGTTTGCACACCTTTCCACTGTTACCAAAACCTGGTGGACCCTCCATATATACCTCTTCCCGTAAATCACCATGCAAAAAGGCATTCTTCACATCAAGCTGATGTAGGGCTAGTTGAAGTTTACTGTACATGAGATTAAAGTTCTCACAGTGCTCATTTTTGTTACTGGTATAAAAGTCTTATCATAGTCAATCCCATACATTTCACTATATCCCTTTGCCACCAGTCTCGCCTTATATCTCTCAATCTTGCCTTCTACATTTTGCTTTATGGTATACACTCAGTTACACCCAACAGCTTTCTTCCCGACTAGAAAAAAAAAATTAGTTCTCAAGTCTCATTTTTCTTCAATGCCTGAAGTTCCTCTTGCATAACACGAAACCACAAAGGATCTTGCATTGCCACTTTCCAATCTTTTCGTATGGGCACAGATTGTAATAATGCAATGAAAAACTTATATAAAAAAGACAAAGAAGAATATAAGACAGCATAAGAAAGATCACTCTCAAACCCATACTTAGCCAGAGGCTTACCGGCATTGACTCGAGGCTCTCTACGATGAGCAATAGGAAGATCAAGAGATATATTACCACCTATTTCAGAGGGAGACGAGGTCAAAGGTGAGACAACTGAGGAGGGGTCAGGGACAATGACTTGCGTGAATGACTGGTCGCCATTCTCAATCACAGGAGATTGGGGCTGTTGCTGCTCCCTCTGAACTCAAGTGCCACGAAAACACTTCCTCACATAAGTCTTCAAAACTCCAGAATCTCCACCTCCATTGGCACACACCCTCTCATCCGCAACAGGACATAGAATTATACTCACAACAACATCGCCACCTCCACCATGGCCACTACTACTCACTCCATGGTCACTACTCACTTCATCATTCTCCTCCTCTCTACCAACACTAGGCAGATGAGAAGAGATATCACCAAATAAATGTGTCAGCTCAGTTTTCTCATCATAGAAGGGCTCAAACTTCAGGAAAGTGACATCCATACTCACAAACATCCGTTTGGCCTGAGGACTCCAACACATGTAGCCCTTCAATTGAGAAGAATATCCCACAAATATACAATTCAAAATCTGAGGGTCTAGCTTTCTTGCAGAGGGTTGATAATCCCGAACAAAAAACACACAGCCAAACACCTTTGGAGAGACAACAAATGAATTCGTTCCCATAAACAACTCACAAGGAGTTTTCATACATAACACTCTTAAGGGCATGTGGTTAATTAAGTAAGCCGCTGTCACAATGGCTTTACTCCATAGAATTTTTGGCACATTCATCCCATACATGAGTGAGCGGGTAGTCTCCAAAAGATGCCTGTTTTTTCGCTCGGCCACACCATTCTGTGTCGATGTATCCAGACAAGTTGTCTGATGCAAGATCCCCTGAGCTGAAAGAAAAATAGTAAACTCTTTGTTGACATATTCAGTTCCATTGTCAGTTCTAACAATGCGAACATGAGTATTGGATTGTCTTTGCATAAGAGCACAGAAATCTTGAAAGCAACGCAAAACTCATTCTTATTCTTCATCATATAGAGCCAAGTCATACGGGAATAACAGTCAATGAAAGTAACAAACTACTTAAAACCATGAATAGAGTAACCGGAGAGGTCCAAATATCTGAGTGAACAAGTACAAATGGTTCAATACTACGAAGCTCAATACTACCATAAGATGATCGTGCGTGTTTTCCAAACTCACAAGCATCACACATGAGTTTCTTCATGGGCACTCGAGTCATAACACCCGGATACATACTTCTCAGTCGGTCAAATGATAAATAACTCAAATGATAGTGATAAAGCATCACTTCAGCCTCTACTCCACCTACAACAGTAGTTAAAGCAGCACTGACAGCATCCACAGTCCCTCGATCTAAATACCACAGTCCATCACGCCTAGCCCCAGTCCTCAATACCCTCCTTGTTTGCCTCTCCAAATATGACAGACATCTCGATCAATATAAACACCACAATCAATTTGATTCACCAAAGCACTCACAGAAAGAAGATTAATCGGGAAGGATGGAACATGCAAAACAGAGGAAAGTGTAATGGTAGGTGTACACTGAAATGTGTCGATTCCTTTGATGGGTTATGTAGTCCCATCAGCAGTTTGAACAGTTTCGCGATGCATAGAAAAATATGGAGAATATGATGCAAACTCACTAGAAGCACCAGTGACATGTCTAAACGCATTTGAATGGACTATCCAATCTAAAGGAGAAGTATGTGAGGATACAAAAGCATGTAACTCAATATCTGTTCCCACATGGGCATAATTGACAAAAGTACCAAACGTAGTGGTCATAGAGATCTCTTGGGTGGCCATGGGCTTGCTGGTGGAACTCTCAACTCTTGCTTTAAACTGTCGTAGTTCCTCCAACTTAGAAAGCTCCGCTCTGTCATGCGCAACCGATCCCTCATCAGACACGACAAGATTGGTTTTAGGACCTTGGCGCGTACCACCACCACGTCCTCTACCTCGGCCTCTACCATGTTCGCCACCACCCCTGTCACGCCCAAAATCGCGTGATTGTGGGAAATTCCAGTTAATGTGGCCAATCTTCCCGCAAGTAAAACACTCGCGGTTATCTGCAATAGTCAATGCAGATCTAGCAGGAGGTGGTAGGGTACCAGATGTCCTCACCTGTAACCGGGTCTCCTCCATCACCATAGCAGCAAATGCCTCCTCCATGGTGAACAGATTCAACTGGTGACAAACTGTAGCTCTTCTAAGCTCAAACTCAGCATTCAAGCCTTGCAAAAAGTCAAGTACTCTCATGCGATCCACCCACTTTTTGAACATAGTCAAATGTTCAACATGAGAAATGTCCAACGGATCATAATGGTCCAAATCAGTCCACAGTCACTGGAGTTCATTGTAGTATTCGGATACAATCCGCTCCCCCGAGTGATCCCTCGAAACTTCTCATGCACCTCAGCCATCATCATGGCATTGTCAGCTCCAGAATATAGTATAGCCAGTACAGCCCACATCCTGGCTGTGGTTGGAGTGGCTTCCACCATCCTAGTAATAAAAGGATTCATTGAGTTCAGCAACCACGCTTTCACCAGAGAATTAGTGGTTTTCCAGTTCTGCTATTCCAAAGTTTCTTTAAGGGGATTGACATATGTCTCCTGCACACAGTCAGCAAGCCCATTCGTCTCCAAAATCATAATCACCCTCCTAGACCAATTAAGATAGTTTTTGATCTCCTCCAACTTCACATCATTTGGCATGAATTCTATCTTTTTCACCGTCTGTGAGTATGGCACCGCCATCACAGTTTTGTCTGATGATGAGATGTCATTCGTCATCATCTTCGCCATAAAATTTTTCATAGTTGGAACCGTGATTGTCATCGCAACAGATCCAGTAAAAAAACAAAAATATTTAGCTCATGCACTCACAATCTCTCCCTCCCTTTCTTGTCCACCAACTCCACCACATGATCAAAAAAGGCAGCCACAGAAAATCCATGAGCCGCATGTGATCCAGATCTACCACAGAAAATCCTTACTCTTCCTTCTCTAGTGATTTAGAGAAGTATGGAGAAGAAATTTAGGCGGCGACCGCCGGGAGCAAGCGAGGGGTGGGGGGGCGGCGATGGTCGGGCGGCGGCAGCCGGGAGTGACGCGCGGGCGCGCGGCAGCGACGGTCGATGAACTCAGGTAAGTCGCAGGCCGGCTCTGATACCAAGTTAATTTTAGAATTTTATTGCTTGTACAAAAAAGATAACTATTCTTCTTTTATAACTCTTAATAAAAAATTAATAAGAATCCTAATAGAATAACCAATAAGAAATCTAATAGACTACTAATTATTATCCCTAATATCCAACAATATCATACATAAAATTTTTAAAAATAGTATATTTGATGTTGAATTGAAGAGCAGTGCTTGTATACATTTCCAAAAACAAAACGAAATGGATCCTAAAGCACCTAAAAGTATGGTTTTGTCAGAAAAGAAATAAACACTTACTCCGTGTTAATTAGCACTTTTCTGTTAGAAATGAAATAGTAAATACTTAAATCATATCCTACTAGAAATTTTTGCAAGTAGAGCTCTACCTCTCACAAAGTATTATTGGAAACCCGGAAAATTAAAAATTAATCACTGCATTAGATGAATTATTCCCATGCCAACTTGAAAAGCATAGAAAAGGGACTTGTCGGCATTTTAGATGGTACTGGTTAAGCAACTCTGATAAACACAAGATTTTCTTATGTCAATCAACTTCAAGATTATATGTGTATCAAGACAATTGGTGCAATTATCCACTGCCTATCGAGTTGTTAATAGGACTGCAGAAAATAGCACTCCCCAAATGTCAACTGCTTACCCTCGGATCAGTAGTTGCAAGAAAACCAAGGACGATTCGGTCATCTTCATTTTCCGAGAAGATAATCATGAGAGATCCACGTCTTTCTTCGGACTAGTTGAAGAGCTCTCTCCTCGTGGTTTGTAATGTGAACACCTGCATTCGCATCTTGCATGGTGAAATTAATGCATTGTAAGCTACAGAACTTCTCTACTGTCTAAGTTGACATTGTAACTCAATAGAATATGGAGTTAATTGTGATGGATATTTTAGGTCATAATCATACTGATACATGACTTGAAAATAGCACATCTTTAGGGTAAACAACTAAAGCTTGGTCCAGCATCAGCAACATGTTTGATGCTAAGTTTACACACAAAGTACTAGTTATACATGTATATATGTGAACTAAATCCAGCACATTCTCTCATGGCTCTAGCCCAAAACTCCTTAAATAAAGTTGTGCAAAGTTTGCATCCACTACATCAGAGCCTCAAAGGGCAGTAAGCCAACTACATATTGATGTGATCAAACTAGCAATTGGAAGTAGGACACACTGAGATGGTTTAATCTGTATTTGCGAATGCCATGTGGTGGAAATGAGCGCTGCAAAATTTTGTCGCTAAAAGGAGTACAGTAAACAAAACTGGTAATTCATTGGGTAAAATTATTTTGAGCAAAGCAGCTAACTAGAGAATAATTGCAGTGGCTGAATCCATCAAAGTTTTTGGAGATGATGTACCTTTCCTATTGATAATTATAAGAAAGAACTGGTTTACATCTGAAACATTTGTTGTGGATCGGAACGCGCTTCAGCCTGTATTGATGCATCTGCAAGTTGTACGCGATTGCTGCTTCTTGAACTGAGAGAAAGGCCTACAATGGTAATATTAGCAAAAGCAGAGTAAAGAAACAGCAACATATATGCCATTAGAATCTGCAGATGTTTACTCCCTACTAGAATCTTGGAAAAATCACTTTTGTTTGAGTAATTCAAGTTGAATCCACTGTGCTTTCTCCAAGGAATGGACAAGATAACTGCAATTGAAAGAATTCAAATGCTGCACATAAATCAGATTCATCAGGGCAACATCTTGGCACAAAAACAATCACCCAAGAATGAGTACCAGGAGTGAGAAGTAGAAAAAGAAACCAGTTTGAGTTATCTATGCTTATTACTCAATGACTTCAATTGTCCAACTGAGGCAATGCTGAATAGTGATCTCTCTACGCTTCACCGAGTGTCCGCGTGGAGAGTGGAAAGCTCTCCAGTGGTGCAATCACCGGCATTGTGGCCGGAGCCGTCGTGGAGCTCTTTCTCGTGCTCGCGGTGGTGCTCTTGATGTTTCCGAGAACAAGGACGTGGTGAAGCGGTCGCACTCGCTGCCAGCGCCGCAGCAACGGCCAGCGATGGAAGAAGCTGGTGTTCCTGGGGACCGCGCCGGAGACACGTACCACCCGGAGGCCCTGCTGTGGGCGTTATCCAATATGCTCGGGAAAGGCTCCTTCGCCAGGACGTCGGGGAGGCGGTGGCTGCCGGAATTGGGTGGGGGGTGGCCGTAGAAGACAGGACGCCACCGACAAATTTGCAAAAAAGTACCTGCCCTAGTATTTATTTGCCTTGTGGTGAAAGAAAGTACCGATTCATAATAGATCCTACTCGTCCATCCACGAACCAACGGATCACCCCCACCGGGGCAAACGGTACGCTCTGCCTTCAAAAACATAAGAGTCCATTTCCAGAATCTCAATCATCCAATCAAAATTTAAATAATTTTAGATTAATATAAAAAAATACATATAGTTAAACATATTTTCTCGCTTAACATAATCTAGAATGTTAATTTTTTATTTAATAATTCAATCATATGTACCAAAACAATAAGTAAAGGAGAACAAAGACAATATCAGGTAGGATGAAGGAATTGTGTGATGTAGTTTAAGATTGGTAGCTTAGCGCAGACTATGAAGAGAGAGCAAAGCGAACCGCCTGATTCCATCTCAGAGATCCAAAAGCAGTAAGGAAGGCGCAATGTAAGGTTCCTAAGATTGGTCCGGAATCCAGATAATTGCCCGACCCCATCACTGAAAACCGGCCGTCTTCTGATGGTTTTTGGTCAAATTATCTTTTACTTTGAAGTTTTTTCTTTGTATTTTCTCAAATTTGGGTATTTTTTTAATCTTCTATAAACACTAGTTTCCATATCCATTTGAAATAAAAAAACAGTAGAAACCAAAATGTTAATAATTTGACATGGAAAACTGGTAACCGCTGATTTCCAGCCGGTATTCCCAACCCTAGGCACAATATTTGGATATAGGACAGGAACGCCACCAGTATCCCTATCAGCTCATACTGTGCAACTCTTTGACGAGGCTGACCAAGAACATCTGTGAACATTGAAGACAAGTACACAAGTAACACACACAGATTCACTACACATAGTAGTCATTCTCCTCCTCACTAACGTCATCATTGTCCTCCTCATCATCAAATTGCTGAGGTCCCCAAAACCTGGAAACTGACTCCTTGCCGAGCAAAGATGCAGGAGCCGAACAATGCAAGAAGTCTCGGTAGCACAACTCGCTGCCATCTGCGTGACAACCAACAGTAATGATTCTACACCCGTCCACAGCCATAGCCGACGCTATGCTTCTTCCCGTCACTTTAGTAGACTCGCAGCAACTCAATGAATTCACCAAGTGGCCTGTCCGTGTTTCCCAAACATGTACCTTGGCATCCGATGGCCCTCCGGTCACCACCTTGTATGGATCCAAGTGAAGCAATGTCACAGGGCCATCTGAATGCAGTTCTGAAACTGCGTTTGCAGGCTCTTGAGCCTTGCGGATGTCCCAGAGCAGAGCCCTAAATGTAATAAGAAAGGATAAAGAGCTTAAGTGTTGCAGCAACCGAAGTTAGAAACAGAGAGAAAGACATTAAGCATATAAATACTGTAAACTTACTTGTCTTCTATGCCAGTACAGATCAACCATTCAGAAGGCAGCATCTCACAAGAAAGTATTTTATGGTTTCGTAGTTCAGCAATAGAAGCCTTCTTCATTGTCCGCAGGTCAATCACTATCACTTGAGATCCAGCAGTGATGTAACAAAGGGATTCGTAGCATTTCATTGCAATAGGTGGACTGCTTGTACCAAGGTGGGTATTCCCTACACACGATGATGAACCAGCAGAATGAGGCGCCACTGTGTCCCAAACTCTAACCTAAGATGAAGCACAGCAACAGACATGGACTTCAGCATGGTTAATACACCTTCGAAGACAGTGGATACACTAATAAGGGAAAGAATTAATATTAAACGTGAATAAGTTTACCAGAAATTTCAAGTATAAACAGGACTGATAGAAACAATGATCAGTACGAAATTAGCTTTACCCTATATTTATTGTCATTATCTCAGACAAAAATATGATTTTTTTTTGGGGGGTTCAGATATCCCTTTTACCTTTGAATCTTTGGAGCTGCTAACCAAGAGGGAGGGTTTATGCCTGAAGAGGAACAAAGGAAGACAAAAGGGGTTAAAAATGTTAAAGATATGAAGGAAAGAGGAATTATGATAATGGATATAAATTCTGATACTCATTTTTTTCTTGAGGGGAATGAATTCTGATACTGTTACTATGGTGGGGAGAATCTTAAGCAGAAGACTCTACCATGGGAATTATTAGATTCAAAAAGATCAGTCACTATTATTTCCATCAACTAGTTAACAGTTCCACTATTTATGACTTCAACTTCATCAAAGAAAAGCATGTTAACAAGATAAAGGTCAATCAACAACCCTTCAAGTTTATAGAACAATGCTGCTAGTTCAGGGCAACAATGTTAATTTAATTGTCACAGAATAGGAGCCACAGTAATAAACTGTTCGCTAAGATAGTTACATTCTTTTACAGACTGCTCTTGTAAATGGATGGCTAATTAATAGTTGATGAGTTCCATTCAGATAGTTTGTCACAGTACGTACCTAGCAACAGATAAAAATGATAGTGCCTTTTCATGTCCATGATATGTCGATATTAAAGGGTGATTTTTGCCTCTTGAAGTCATAGACCAGAGACGAACGGTGCAGTCTTCCCCTCCACTTGCTAGTGCTTTCAATTCACCATCTCCTAGCAATTTGTCACCTAGAGTAGTGACAGGTCCTGAATGACCCTTAAAACATCGTTGAGAGTGACCCTAGATGACAATATTCAATTGCTCATAACATTATTTTTTTGTATCCAATAAAGAAAAATACACGTAATAGAAAATGCATATATTTCTCAAAAAAAAAAATTCATATAAACAATGCATGCGGATGATACAGGTTATACAAATTTTTACATAACTAACTCCACAAAAAGATCAAGTAGACAAACTTGAAAACCCCAAATAACTAAAGATCATAATAACGAAACCTCATATCAGAGGCTGCGGGTAGAGGGAACCTTATCACAAATAGCCTGGATGAGGTGAGAAAAAGAATGTTAAAGAAAGATCACAAAGTAGTGTCCCCATTGTCTGGAGTAAAAAGGGGTGTGTTCATCTGATTATAAGTAAAATTCGGGTATTACAGATATTTCTCAAAAAGAAAAGGAAATGTGAAATGTATCATTTCAAAATCATGTATTATTGCAAATGTGCTCATTTAGCATAACAAAAGTTAGCCACCATGCTATTTTAAGCAACACCAGTTGCCAATTTGCCATCCCCATCATCGGTGACAACAGAGTGGCACAAGGCATCAGAGGTTGAGAGCAGATCAGTAGGGCATCTAGCCCTGCAGTCTGGCAGACCTCGAAGCGGAGAAAGGTGGTCAGCAAGAGGCTGGTCTTACAATGCTATGGTATAAGAGGAGGTGCAATAGTGTAATGGAGGCTCATGTGGCAGCACATGGGAGGCTTAGTGGCTGACAACACTAATCAAGTGGGCCCAACAACATCACTGAATGCGGTGGCCATCGGTGACTGAGGCTGGTGTAGTGTGGAGGAAAAGGCAACAACCCAAGATGCCCATGGTATCCTTAGACGCCAGAATAACGAATGGTAAAAACAAGGAAAGAGGGAAAAAAATAAAGGAGCTCTTTTTTCCTTTAGTTTGACAAGCAAGTGAGCAACTGATATTAATTTGATGCTAATGATTTTTTGGGAAACTTAACTTGATCCTAATGATAGTTAGCTATATTTTATTATGGCCATTTAATGCCAAGGACACAAATTTTTGCCACTATAATTGGAGATATATTTTTAACTTTTGAAGTATTTCGTTACAATTAGGTAAAGCGGGGATGTTACACTCCCCAGCCATGTAAGAAGTCAGTGAGGATCAAAATAGAGTATACATGCCATGGATAAGAATAAAAGTATCAACAGACTGCTGTAATGTTGAAATGGGATACCTTCCACAAAAGACGGATTGTTCTATCTGTGCTTGAAGTGACTACTGCTTTTTCATTAGTTTGCATATCACTTCGAAACAACGGTGTGTCACTTAATGGGAATAATCTGCACAACCAAAAAGGCATTTTAGACATTTGCACCAATGCAATTCCTAGTAATTAACAGGGCAAAAATAAGTAGCATCAGGTCAAACATCAGCATGCAAACATAGAAAAAGTACAGGCAACAAAACCAAGTAGATTGGGAATCCTCCAAAATAAGAAAAGATGCAACTAAAGATGTGATAATATAATAATAATATTAAGAAAAAAATTAACTTTCCGGTGTTATTTTGACCAAGAGCTTGCCAGCTAGGCAATAAGATGATGAAGTAAAGACAATTTGTTATCATTGGCAAGTGGCAGAGAAACAAATCAACAGTATTCATTTTGGATCATTTTTCATGAAAAAGTAAATTACAGTATCCATTTAAACAAATAACTTTACTTCATCACTGGAACAGTTGATCGTGGAATTCAGGAAGTGTGCCTGACACAATACACCGGGATGGATCCTAGTGTGCATGTAACATTGATAAAACAACAGTACATGATAAACGAAATTTATCTTGGATCATTTTTTGTGGTGGTGATGTAAGCAACTTGTTTATCAACCCTTGATCCTCAACAGGGTAAGCAATTATTAGTACATGGAAATGAGGAAAAACAACTTCAACATGACTCACTGGTCAAGAGAATTTTCTATCAATCGGCAAAAGAAAGAAGCATGGGCTATGTTTTGTATTGTGTACCTCATACAAGTGATCCTTGCTCCATGGGATCTGAATGTTTCTATCAAATTAAGTTTTGACAAGCCAAGTCTCAGTCTTCTGGCTACTGGGCCCTACACAGAAGAAATGGCATGTTATATATTGCTTCCCACAAAGATAAGCTTCTACTACCTCAGGGGTCTGCTCACTTCCATAGTGCTTAAAGTCAAAAGAGCAGGCCTACTCAACAGAAGAAGAAATGAATCTTGGTACATTGCTAATGACCTGTGAAAACCAGATATCATTTTTATCCAGCATTAAATTGCTTGGTGTCAGTTCTGCCGGGTTTGGAGAATAAAAAGCCAACAGGGGATCATCGAATTTCATTTGATGTACTTCAGTGCGCCTGCGAATGTATAATTCTCTAAGCCCTGAAGCCCCAGAAGGTACTTGTTGAAATGGCCACTGCGCCCTGGATGTTTAAATAACCATGACAGAATAATAAGTAGGCTGCCATTTTTTACAGTATTTTGTGGTTTGAGACAGTGAGATCGAATAATGTCTGAGTTCCCAAACAGTAATAGATGCCTGAGATCAACCAGCAGCAAACCAAAAACTCAGTGCTAAAACATCAGGACAAACAAGAAAGCAACATTTGTACAGAGAGTTTATGTAGTAGAAACATACTTGTTCCTTCCTTCTTGTCACTATGAGCTTCATTTATGCAGTTATGTTCATAGAGAGCAGAGTCAATTTCTCTACTCCATGAAAAAAATTACTTCTTCAATTAAAATTACCCAATTTTCACTGCTGTTCCAAACTTAAAAGTTAACACTTTCTAACTTAGGAACATAACAATTAGTTATGATGCTCTCATTCCCAAATTTAATCCTAAAGTGTTGGAAAAGCAAAATTTGCAACTTGCTTATCCAACAAGGACTACAACCATTGATCTTACAAAAGCTGCAGACAAATGAAGCACAAGCTGATCAAATTTGCAACTTACTAATCACAACAATTTACACAAAAAATGAAGTTGCAAAGCTTTGTCCCATTACAATCCTGGATGGGCAAACGGGACTCATGCACAAGTTTGCAATTTTCAAATGTTAACTATTACCACAACAAGTGATATTGCAAACGCAAATGAATTTACCCCAATGTTTGCCCTACGCTTCCAAGTTTGCAACTTTCTGAACCCGGCTACCACTACAACATGTGATCTCGTGGACACAAATCCATCTGGTCCAAAAATTATGCCCTATGGAAAAGCAACATGCAGAAAACACAACTCAAAGTTCATAACTTCCAAATCCCAACAATTACCAGCACAACTAATCTCCATGCAAATCCACTAAGCTCCCTCAATTTTACCCCGCAAAAGCTTCCAAATCCCAACCATAACACAAACCCACTTACTCCTAAATCGCGCCCCCAAAAAATTCGTAAAATTCATCCATGCACATCAACAATGCTCCAAGATCCCACCTCACACAACTCCCAACCATCACTGCACCAGGCAATCTAAACACAGAACCTAATTGCACCCCCAAATTTTTTGCCCTACGAACGAGACCCACACAAGGGAATGACAAATCCCAAAACGCATAGCTCCAACTTCCAATCAGAGGCGATCAGTAGGGTTCGGGGGAGGCGACCTGAAGAGGCGGTCCCAGACGGCGTCGGAGTAAGCGGCGTCGTGGAGGGGCCGGCAGGCCATGGAGAGGCTGGCGACGTCGCGGGCGCTGAGGTGGCGGGCGCAGTTAGCCAGCGCGTCCTCATCGAGGTCAGCGAGCGTCCTCCCCGGCGGCGCCGACATCACCAGCGAGAAGAGATTAGTTCGTGTTTTGCCTTTTGCCTTTTTCCTTTTTCCTGTTAGATTTGTGTCCTCGGCTACAGCCTACAACTTAGCAGTATTTAGGAGAGTTAGGGTGGAAGCGGGTGATGTTTGGGTCGGATAGTATTTAAACTCATATCTACATCTATATTTTTCTTTCGAATACGGATATGAATGCGGATGTAGATACGAATATGAAAGAAACGAATATAGATATGAAGCGGATATTTTACGAATATGAATATGGATACAGAACAGATATTTTGCAGAGACGGACACGAATATTAAACGGATTTGAAGCAGATACGGACACGGATATTTGCAAAATAAATATGATTATGATACAAGAACAAACAAGAATATACAAGCCAAAACAGCAACAACCAACAGCACATCTCCTCATAACGCTTCCCACAGCAGCATGGCCCAGTTCAGCTTCCAAAACATCACAAGCTAGAACTGAGCTTAAAGTTCTAGTTTGAATGCATAAGTTTAGCTTTTTTCATATACATTATAGACAATACTCCACATACATCATCCAACAGAAATCAATTCAAAGGCAAAGAGAACAGAACTCAAAGTTAAGCATTTATATTTCAAACATCAAAGTGCATCAGAACGCAGAATCACAAACCCAAAAGAATTGCACTAAAGATGTGTAGGATTAGAGACTAACTGAAAGTGATCTTCGGTACCTCACTTCATACAAGCAAATGAAAGAAATAAAATTAGAGGTGCATACAATCCAATTTATATCACAATCTCCATAGAATACCACTTCTAAACATGAACTGAATTCAAAGACATATGGAATACAAATTTCAGAATCCACAACATAAAGAGAATCAATATAGAGGAGACGGTGGGCACTAGATATGATAGAGAAGGAGGCCATGGGAGGTGTGAAGTTTAGATCCGACGCAATCTCCTCCCCAACGCATGGTTTCAGATCAGCACCATCTCCTCTCAACGCACAGCTTCAGATCCGGTGAGATCTCACCTCCTGACAACGTACCGCCTCAAATCCGGCGAGCGGAGGCAACAACGGCGGTGAAGGGGGTGAAAGAGCAGAGGCGGTTGCGGCAGTAGAGGAGCGAAGGGGCAGTGAGGGGTGGAGGCGGTTGTGGCGGTAGAGCTGTAGAGGGGCGGAGCCGCAGAGGTAAGGAAACGCGGTGAAAAGGGTGCTGCGGTGGCGGGGTGGAGGGGAGGAGGCAGCGCAAGGGCTAAGGTGGCGTGCCGGCAAAGGGGCGAAGGCGACGAGGCAGCGAATCTAGGGTTGGGTGAGGGTTGAGGAGGTCGCCAATAGTTGGGTGGATGTAGGGTTGGGTTTGGATTTAACCCGTATCCGAGCTATTTAAGTACATATACATATGGATCCGGGTTTAACCCGTATCTGTATCCGTATCCGGGTTATTTAAGTCAAACCCGAACCCGAACCCGAACCCGAATCCGAAACTGAACCCGAACCCGAACCCGAACCCGGACGTTTTAAAAAAACAGATCCACATCCGCATCTAAACCAGAGTCAAATCTGAATTTTGCTATCCTTATCTGGATCCGGATTTGGGTTGAACTCGACCCGACTCGGCTTCGTTTCCACCCCGTTAGGAGAGTTGTACTGGAGTGCTTATGCTATTTTGTTGGAATAGCTATAAAAAAACTTTTTTTAGTTTATTTTCAACTTATTTTTATATCAATCAATAGATTTTTTTGATCCAATGAGCATCAACTGATCTAATAAATTTTAGAATACCGTATTTTTTTAGATTATTATATTTTCTTATATTAAGTTATCTTATTTTTTTGTTGTCACATTTTTGCTTTAGGTTGTCGAAGTTGTTGCATTTTCTTATTTTATATTGTCGTTTTTAAATTTGTCACATTTTCTTATCTTATGTTGTCATATTTTTTTTTTAAATTGTCACGTTTTATTATTTTAATTTGTCATATTTTTTAAGTTACCACATTTTTTTTATTTTAGGTGGTTGCATTATTTTAGAAAAAAAATTATATAAAAATTGTAAGAATTTTAATCATGCCCTTTTTTTGTTTAGGATAAAAAGTTGTGAGTTTACATAAAATCGAGAATGATCTCTTCAAAAAAAATTGAAGATGGAATTGTTTTGATTGGCACTAGTTTTACATGATTTCTGGGAAGAATGCGGATGATCATGCATAAATTACCAAATATAGTAATATAAGGGTGTTTAGTTGGCCGAGTTTATCGGGACTTCAATTTCTTTTAAAAAATTTAAATCTGATTAACATCCATTTTATTTGTCTTATAAGATGACTTCAATTTACTGAACTTTAGTTTATCTGGGTAAATAAATTGAAACCAAGTGATGCTTCTTTGGCTTACGTAGGCACTTATCCCTATTACTTTTTGGGTGTGTTTGGTACACATCTGAGATCTTAAAATTTCTCTTCATCTGATTTCTAACTTGACAATATTTGATGTGTTATACAAGATTACAACAAAGTTCTGTTATAACTTCGAAATATTATTATTTGGATTTCATAAATATTCAAAAGTTCAGATAAGAGGATTTTAAAATTTAATATCAATTTTAACAACAGTAAAATTATAAATGGGACATCTTTACAGGGTGCGAGCACTATTTAGCAACTTCATATACAATTTTTTAAAATTGCTCTCTTTTGTACATATTAAAATTCAAACTTGTCTTCCTCTATCAACATATGATTTTAAAATAAAAGTTCATGCTTTCTCATAAAAACATATGTAAGCTAAATTGATTTTCCTAAGATTTCACTCAAATTATATGAAAACTTACTATCGGTACTAACTTATAACAAATACTTATAAAAAATAGTACAAATTAAATATAAGAGATATGAGCTTAGAACTAAAAACATAGTAATATCTTTATGCATAAAATCTATAGAGTTGTAATTACTATCATAAAAAAATTGTATTTCCTTATTCCAGAAATATACATAGACAAATATAAAATAAAAATGACTAACATGAAAATAAAACTTAAATATAAATTATATAATATTACATAAACTTAAAATAAAAAGAAATTAAATACTATTAAAACAAAGATATGAACTCTACAATTTTACAAGTAAAATATATATAAACTTACACCACAATATTTTATTAATGTATGCACAAAGGATTCTTATGTCATTTTTTGTCCCATCTATGAAAATTTTATATGCGAATGCTTGCTTCAAACTAATAGTTATCTATTGCATAATCAAAGAAAAATGTGCACCAACTTATTATATGGTGAGCATGCACCATATAACAAACCCATTAAATTTCAAATTGGAAATTTTAACAAAATTTGAAATTTGAGTTTCATATTTAAATTCCTAGATTAAAATTTTGATTTTTGGAATTTCAAATATAAAAATGTTACATTTGAATTCCAAAAATTCAAATTTTGATTATTCCAATTCAAATTTTAAAATTCAAATAGTCAAATATTAAATTTGAAAATTACAAATACAAACTTTATAATTTTGATATCAAAATTAAAAATTAGATTTAAAGTTTGAAATTTAAATTTCATAATTTCAAACTTCAAGTTTGAAATTTTAGATTTAAAAATTTTTATCTGTAGATTTGAAAAATATACTTTGAAATTGTTGATTTGAAATTTCAAGATATATCATATAATTATAGGAGCCAACCTTACCGACCTCCGTAATTTGAAATACCTATCTCTCACGGTAGTAATCAGATTACAAAAATTTGTTATAACTAGATTACAATAGTAATATGAAACTACTAGATCTGATTAGCACGTAGATTTATCAAATAATATAATCTTGTAAAATTATAAAAGGACAAGTAATCTTTAAAAGATTTCGCATATCAAATGCACCCTTTACTTTTTTTAAACCTTTTCACACCCCTTAAACTTACAAGAGCAACTCCACTAACATGTTTCAATAAATATTTATGAAGAGAGACAGTGATAACTACAAAAGATAAAAGAAGAGAGAGAGGTATTAGCGTTTTAATAGACATATGTGTTTACACCATATTTTTTTGTTAGTGAGACCTTACAAGAGAGAGGTGGTTATGAGTCCCATTTTAAACACCATGTGAGAAATGTTATTATTAGAGTTAGAAAAGTTTGGAAGGTGTTTGATGATGTGCCACTAATTTTTTAGTGTAAATACTTATATATGAAGTGTAATTATTGGAGATGTTCTAATTTTAAATTTTGCCAAACAACTTTTATTTTTATCAAATAAATCAATTTTTTGGACTGATAAGTCAATAAACCCAAAAAATGACTTATAAAATAAGTTAAGTTTAGCCTACCACTCCATGGTTAAGCTTGTTCTTAGATAATGGAGAAAAAAATGTCATTAAATAAATATCATGTGTACATTTGATGGACAGAATAGCCTGTAACAATTAACATAACAGATTAAAAAAAAATCATGCATAACATGGCTCAGATCTTATAGAGTTGCTTTAACAACCCAAATCAAACTGCATTTGCACCTTCGGAGCACACAGCAGAACCCATCAAAAACAATCAAATGGACAACACATCTTTTATTGTCTCGTATCAAAGATACAAGCATTAGATTGACAGTCGAAGGTGGTATTAACCAACATAAAGAAACAAATAAATACAACAAAAGTTTATTTTTTTTTTTAAAAAAAATTACAATCAAACAGCAGCAGCTTGTTTCATCTCCCTAAATGTTTTCAGTACACAGACACTAGAAATTCAGGGCAGGTCTTGCTTCATCCCACGGACAAACTCCTCGGTGTGATCCTTGGTCACGCAGCTCGCGAGCATCCGCGTGCCGTCCAACGGTAAAGGCGCCTTCAGGATGACAACCGACGCGATGAAGTCGTTGTTCACCAATGGTCCGGCGAACATCGGCGGTCCGAAACCGTAGTCCACCTCAGAGAACCCCAGCTTGCTCCAATCCGAGACGTAAATGGACTCATAGTTGAAGGTCATCTGAAACGGGTCCTGGTCAGTTTCCTCCTTGGCGAACTGGAAGAACTCCACTGCCATTCTTTCCTTTGCTTGTCGGATAATATCGATGACTTCCATAAGCGACGAGCTAAGAACCTTCTTGCTTGGGGTCGACATTTTGACCGGGAAGATTGAGTTGCCATAGTAGCCCTTGTCAAGCTTAAGCAAGTGGCGGACACTGGCAAAGAAACAGAGCTTGACACTGGCGTCTGGCTCCAGGTTCAGTGCCCGAGTGCGGCATTGCCAAAGTTTTGCCGTCAGGACGTCAAACCCGGAGCAGAATTTGCCACTGTGTGCCTTGTACTCTGATTTGAGCTTGTCGATGTACTCAGTTGGGAAGTCGAGAACAATGTAGTCCAATGCCAGGACTGGCAGTTCTGGGAGTGGACCGGGCTTGATCTTCGGATTGGGGAACTTTTCACGGTCCCAGACCGGCATGATCCTTGGCTCTTCAAGTCCCCGTGCCATGTCACCGACAGCATTGATGAATTGAGCAGCGCCCATGCCATCAGCTGAAGCATGGTTGAACCGGAGACCAATCACAAACCCGCCACAAGTGAATTTTGTGACCTGCAATCGTGAAATTTGAAATTTAGCACTGCGTTTGCAACGGAGATTGGCATATTTGTGAGAAAATTTTTGGTGAAGCTGCTCGAAATTGCAAGCATTTGATAGTCCCACCAGATTCCATGCAAATAAATTTGGTAAAATAAACACAGAAGCATTTGAATAGATCTTTTTTAAGGGAAGGAGAAATTAAGTAGTATGATCTGAACCAATTAAAATATGATGTATGTTCTTCTATGCTTATTCCAGATAATGAGTACCAGTCATTAACTGACATTGAGATTTTGTTCAGAATTTGGTCCTGACTTATGCGAAATAAGTATTAGCAGTTGTCTATTCAAAGATGAGTTCTCAATTATGAACATCCAATTAGTCGTAGCGATTTGCAGTTAGAGGGAATTAGCATTTTCTGTCAGATCCTTTCACAGTATTGGTGATGATGATGCAGGAAGAAAATGCCAAAGACAAATAAGAATAAAGGCAAATTGGTCATCATACACTGTCACCCACCGCTAAACACTACTTGAGAAAGCTCTCTCTGCGTGGTCCATATATCCCAACTTCAACTACCTCAGCTACCTGTCGGTGGACGAAAGCAGCTCAAAGTAGGAAAAGGCAGGGCCTTAGCTTAGAAGCAATATCTTCAGATATCTGACAATGACAGCTACATGCACATCTACCTGTGCATAAGGCCATGTCCCGACCACAGGACTTTAATAGAAATTTCAGAGGAAAAAACATCTATTGAGAGTTAATGAAATTTTTCTACCAAAATTCTTCTATTCCAAACAGGCCATAAGTTCAAGCAGCTAAAGGAAAATCTTATGCATCAATAATTACCTTTGTGGATTTTCCTCTAAATGTTTGCACTATCTTGATTGGTTTTGCAAATTACATATTGATGAAAGTATTGTCAAGGTGAGGCTAGAAGATAAAGTCTTATCGTATATGCTGCACTCCTTATTAGACTAAGTAATCAGGCAATCCCTACATCTATCGTAGATGACGACATCAACATTACAATTGAAATGTCACAATCCTCTGAGCTATATATAATTCAACATATCTCAACATGGATCCAAATTTCGCTCCTAACAGTGAGTGGACCAATCCAATAATTACAATTTCATTTATTTATATCATTTCCAGGATATATAATCCTCTACACTGATGTGAGTCTGACAAACTGATGAACACCCCAATGCCATAGAATTTGTATAAACATGAAGTCCAAGAAAATTCATACATCTCAATACACAGGACTGACCAGATGAAAGTTTCAAATCAGTAAGATTTCATTATACGCAACCCACACATTAACTACAGTTCATACATAATCTACTTTGTCCGGCAGCACATCTATAAATATTTGATAGTTGTGTTCTCGAGTTGTCATATATCTATTACTCTTTATAATTCAAATCAAATTAACTTTCAAGTTAACTGATAAATTATAAGCTGCCTTTGAACCACCACCTTTCTAATTTAGAAACTGAGCATGTTTGACTTTTGAGTTTGTGATATGCTATTGCTAACCCCCAACCCCCCAAACCCACACACACACAAACGATTTTTCCTTAATAAAGGTATATTATATGTTAATCGCCATAGTACAAGACAGTGACATTTCATCAGGTTGTTTATTTCCTTAAGAAGAGTTTCACAGGTAAATGCTGTCTTTGGACCCTTCTTTTATACTTCAGAAACTGAGCATGTTTGACTTTTGTTTTTCTAAAAGAAAAGTACATTAGTATAATAGTATGTTTCTTTCGATATTTTCTTTGCAAACAACATAGAAAGAAACCATCCCGGGCTGGAACCCACACAGCTGTGGTTCATAAACCGACACGGTTAACCACTCACATCCAGCCTGCCTAAAATTCACCGCCCAAAGTTCCACACTTCCACCCACGCGATAAGAAATTTGCATACCATTTCACACATTTGAAAAACTGACCCCAACCAAAAGCCTCATACAAATCCCGGATCTATCCAGACCGCACATCCCGACGCATTTCACTACCAAACGCAAACGCTACAACGCACGCCTGCGTCGCCCTCATCGTCATCGTGCATTGGCGCCGCTAATTCCTCGGCGCCTGCGGCCTGCGGATGGGGCCACGCTGACGCTCGTGCAGTGAAGTGTAAACAGCGCTCTCCATCTCAGACAAAAGACTGTTTGGTTGAATGCCACGAGCCCATGACAGAAGCATGGTTGTATAAGTAAAGCGTCGCGTGGCATATTTGCTATATTTCTTATAACAAATATGAGGTTGATATGGCTCTTTAAACAGTTTCAAAATATCTCGTAAGAGGCTTTTTATGCTGTGAGAGTCGTAGCACTTATAATTATCTGATCTATAGCGGATGACTGGCTTGCTACTTGGATGAGGTTAGCCAAGATCCAAATCACCCGTCGCCCGTGACGGGACAGGATCTACCCATCCTAATCACAAAAATAATAAACTGAAAACTTCTTGTATTATGTGATTTTTGTCCTGTTTGATTGTTGCGTGCCGCATCTTCTATGCACCGTGGTCTCTCCCACACAACGCCCAATACTGGCTAACTGTCCTGTCAGAAGGTGGGGCCTGCCACGCTTCGAACTTGGCCGACACGGTCAAGTCAGCCACCACCCCACCTCGGCCTACCTTCATTAACGCGGCAAAAAATAATAATAAAAATAAAAGTTGCGAACAGCAATACAGCATCTCCCACCTTTGGACTTCGATTTCGCCTGTCTCAGTTTCTAGATCTACTAGAACACAAGACACCACACGATTCCTCTCACACTAGCTAGTTGGATCCGACCAAACCCAAAAAGATATCCACAAACACATACCTGCATCATCATGATGGTATTGTGCGGCTCGACGGCCCACCGGTCCTCGCCGGGATACGGCACAAGGTCCTCCTTGGGCAGCAGCAGCGGCCGCTCCAGGAACCTCACGTCCTCCAGGGTGCACTCCGCGACGGCCTCCGCGAAGTAGACCCCGTCGGCGCTGCACCGGATGGCCGGCGCACCGGGCTCCGGCTCCACGATGCGGCCGGCGAGAGGGTAGAAGAACACCAGCGCCTTGGCCAGCGCCTCGCGGATCACGCCCGGCGCCGCGTCGGCGCCCGACCGGAAGATGTGCATCGACTCCACCAGCCCGCGGTGGGTCGGGTACCGGTCCACCCAGGCCAGCGGCAGCGAGTCGGACGGCGTCGGCGCCGCGGGCTTCACCGGGGCCTCCGAGATCTTGGTCACCTTGAAGCTGGCCATGGCCGCGCTTGGAGAAGACCTCTGGATTTGGGCTTGGACTTAACTTGGGGGTTTTAAAATGGAGGTGCTTTGGTTTGCTGCTTATGTGTTTAGTTGTGCTGTTTGAGACTTTGACGTGAGCAATATGACAGGGAGGCGCCTAACTGGTGTGCTGCAACTGACAAAGTGGGCCCACTGAAAAGTGGGGGCATGCGGGATCGTGGGGAGTTCGGTGGTTCCGACGGACGAGATTATCCACGGAATGGAGCATTGACGGACGGATCTTGTTTTTCTGTGCAGGAGGAAAAGTCGAATCGAACCTGCGTCTGTAGGTAGTTTGACTCATGAGTTTATGCTTGATTCTTTTTTTTCAGTTTGTAGTGGATCAAATTGGGTGGAATTTTGGATCAGTTGTACCAGTGAATTAATAACTGTAGCAGCAGAAAGGTTTCGTGTATTTTGGACTATCCAGTTCAAATAAAGGACCGAGCAAACAAAACATACTTGTATCAATTAAGGATAGATCAAACACAAAAAGGGGATGTACCCCATTAGCATGGAGTTAGAACTTAGAACAGCGTAATTTTTAATCATTAAATTAACCAAAAGTTGCATGAACTCCATGCAGAAATAAAAAATAGATTGTATTAATTGAGTGTTTAAATTCTTCTAAGTTTACAAAATTTGTGTCATTCTAGTCTTTTTCTCTAAAGAAAAAAAAACACCCTCTGATTTGCTGGAAACTTCTCTCACACTGCCTACTATGGGAATCTGTCTGACTATACAATCTTTAATAGTCTCACCACAAGGTACCATCGTACAGGCACTTAATTTAATATATTATAATGAGATTACACTAATTGTAATTAGCAAGTGTTGTTCCAGTCAGAGACATGACTGTTAGCGTGTAATATAACCCAACTGCAGAGTTCCTTAAAAAATGATGAAAGAAGAGGAAGGAAAATATGGAAGTGGGTAGCATGTTGGTTGAAAGGAATAAGTCCGTTGCCTGCTTTTGTCAAATTTGAAAGCTATCTTGCGTGTTTAATTGATCGATTATTTTTATCATTGGTCCATGTACAAATAAGTTTCCTTTCAACAGTATTGTTATTAATCTTGAAATGTTAGGTTTCCATAAATATAGTCCAAAGTCCAAATGTGTTGTAGGAGAAACCTTGGTCTGATTATCCAACATAAACTACTAATCAGGTTGATGTGAATTTGGTAGATCCTAACTTGTTTTTTTATGGTCTAATGGTTAGCCGGCTAGAACGGTTTCTTCTATCTGATTTCTCTTCCCATACAAAAGTGTGCTTTAAAAGTTCAACATAGTACAGAACTGTGCTTTAAAAATTCAAGATATTGAATAAATAAATGCTGATTAGTGTATTTCTTCTCTAATATAAATAATCTCAATAAGAGTCGGAGCATTGTTGAGGCCCAAAATTACTCCCCCAACCCCCACCAACTAATATCCTATTTTAGCAACAATACACATATAAATGACCATCAAAATATTATACTATATAATATGCTACCAATAAACAAGTTTGGTACTCTCTAAACCTTCTAGAAGTTTGTTTAACCTCCGTTATTGATCCTAATACGATACACAAGCTCGGGCAAAGAAGCTTCTAAAGCAGTTCCTTCGGCGAGTGGACATCCATCTTCTCTACCACCTTATGACAAAAACGTGCAAGTTGTTATATGATACTTATCTCGTAACCTCTTCGGTCCATTTTGAAAATGACTAAAAGTTTTAGCCACCTTTTAAAAGCCACCCAAAATGCCAATGGCATGTAGCAAATCCATGGAAAAACACATGGGGAGTTTTTTTTTTAAAAAAAAATTCAATCCTCAATTAAAATTAAATAATCTAGATTGATATAAAAAAGAAATTAAAGGTGATTAATTATCTCGACATAAATTAAAATTTTCTCATGATTTGAATTGTTATATTTTTAATTTAACAGTTTAAATAAAAAAGAAAAATACATGTATTTTGTTCTAAAACAAATAATATGAATTCGTGTGTATCATGTACAGCTTTTCTCCCACTGTCCTGCGGTATTGCCAACAACTATGTTTAAGGCCATGCATTGAGTGCGTAGAGTGGTTGCTAATAATTTTTTTTAAAGAATAGTTGTTGAATGAATTTTTTATCAAAAATTTGTGAAGAATAAAATAAATAAATAAAAAATGAGTCCCTCAAATTAAATAGATCCCACAGTGTCATGAGAAAGGACATGTCAATCATCTGTTAAATTTCACCAATCAAATAAACTTACATAATTGAGTTTTGTATTAAAAGACTTCCACTTAGCCTTTTAACAGGAGACAAAGAAAGGAAAAGGACCAGCAACACAAAAACTAAGAGGCAAAATAAGCAGGCTCTAAAACTGAAACTCTTTTTTTCACTAAGTCCTACTGCGATTGCCCTCCTTCTTAATAGTGAGTCATAGATCAATTGATAACATCCTCACCTGGAGAGCGCAATCAGCACCTCATTTATGTACTTTATCAGCAAGATAGAAGACGACAACCATCTATTCAATCTTGAAATGATCGGGAGATGTGTTGCACCTCATCAGAGTCTTCCGTAACATGTGATGATATGTCGCAACCAAGTATGCCAAGTGTACCTAAACATGTTACTCTCCGTGCCAAGATTGCTTATACTTCAACTCAGGAGTGCAATTTGCATCCCGTTTTCGTGATTTATCAGCAAGGCAAAGATGACAACGCTATGTTCGATTCTCAAGGGATTGGAAGATGTGTTGCTTCTAATTAAAACCATTTGTAAATGATTGACGTGACATACGCCTATCCGCTCAGCTAAGTGCGACTAACACGTCACCTCTCTTATCAATCGGCTCATGCCCATTTTCAAGGGAGCACAACTTATTTAACCAGGCACTTATTTTGCCCATCATATGTATTGTGCAAGACATAAAGTCTTGTCACTTTCATACAAGCATTCATCTTCGACCGATGAGGCCAGACAATTAATTAATCATGTATCGCTGAGGCGAGGGTCAATTTTGCTCTATTGAGTAAGAGGCGAATGTTATTTTCACCCTGCACTGCATCAGACTATCTCTATCGACCAAAAACTCGTTGCCGAGTATTGATACGACAAAAGCAACAAGTCCGTCTGCAATCGATGAGGCCGAACAAGCGCAGGACTAGGTGTTGACGAGACTAGTCATGTGACTTTATCTTCATCTATATGCCAACAAGATCAGACAATTCCATGGCCAAATCTGATAAAGCGAAAGCCACCATTACCACAGCCTTTATTGCATCGCATCTTCCATCCATTGTATGAAGAGTAGAAGAAAAACTTAAAGAAAACAACCTAAAGCACAGTTTAATTGGAGATTCTTTACTAAGTTAAAAAGATTTAATAAAGATAATTAACCGAGAGTTTACGAAGTCTCAGAAACCAAAGATTTACACAAAACTCTACAGTCAGATTTCTTCGTAACACGGATTACAAGAATAAAAGTACAAACACTCGTATCTTGTAATTCATTAAAGGATTACTAAAGAGCAAATTCTTCCTGTATTTTTTCTTGTCATATGCATTTTTTTTACATTTTCTATCTAAGATAGAATGACATGCCCGCAAAAAATAAAAAAAGAAGAAAAAATTTTATGTGCCAAACACAAGTCAAACATATGTTTTAAGCATTTGGCCATTTGCTCATGAGATATATTTAGGAGTGAATATTTGGTGAGTTGGGTCGATTTTACAAAAAGTTATAACTAATTTATTAATTTTGGTTTTGTGATATCTAGAACTGAATTATAAAATGATTAATTCGGTTGATTAATTTGATTTTGATTCTTTATAAAAAATAATATTTTTAATGATATTAATCAATAAATATATCATTTAATAATGCATATGTCCAAGAATATAAACGTATGATATAATTAGGGCGCTATATTATTTAAGATTAAAGTTTAATAAAATTTCAATGATTATAAATAATGTTTTTTGACCAACGTGAGTGTGTTATATATATTTAAAATATATTAAATCTAAATAAACAATCCAATATATATATTAATTCGATTATTTTGATTATTCAGTTTTCTAAAATTAAAAATCGAATAAACCGAATTAGTATTTCAGTTATCGGCTCAGTTTGGTTCGATTCGATTATTCTGACTCGTTTTTTTCTCACCCCTAGATATATCTCATACAATAAGCAGTTGCGTGTACACGGCGAGACGGGTAGGATCGTCCATCTTAGGTTAAGTCCAGTGCAGAGGCACTTCGCGAGGCGTTTCAACAGAATATTCTTCAGTATATTCTGTGCCACGTGTGCGAAGCACCACCCCAAACATCCCCCTACTCCAATGCAGAGGCGCTTCGCGAGGCGTCTTCTCAAGCGCCTCCCTCTCCAATGCAAAGGCGCTTCGAGAGGCGCTTCGTGCGGGACCCGCATATATAATATGTATTAAAGATTATAATTACTAAAATGAAATTCGGATAATTCGAACACAACCAAATAAAACATAAAAATTGTAAATAACATTAAAAAAATTCAAAAATTTTTTAAATTTTTTTATTTAATAAATGACACACATAGAAATAAACAAGACACATACTAATTAAAATTCGAATACATTTTAAATAAGACTCCGCACAAACTACTACATTTCGGTATCGTCGCCCCTGAAATGCTGCCAAATGTGCTCAACCAGATCCCATTTCAGTTGCTGATGCGTTGGGCGAGCCCGGATTGCATCGTTTTGAGCTAGCATCTATGCGAATATTGGCGGAGCACTCCCGTGGAGAGTAGGCGGTGTAACGGTAGATGTCTCTTGGTTATCGTACGACCCATCGGTCGGGTCATGAGAATGTCACTCATTCTCGATTATCATGTTGTGTAGGATGACACACGCTTTCATAATATTGGCAAGGGTTGACCGTCGCCAAAATCAACCGGGGCCGCGGACAATAGCAAATCGAGTTTGCAAGACCCCAAAAGGTCGCTCCACATCTTTTCTTGCTCCTTCTTGGTGCTGTGCGAACAATATGTGTTTCTCCGTTTGGGGCAAGGGAATGGTCTTCACGAAGACAGCCCATTCGAGGTAAATATCATCGGCTAAGTAGTACCCCATATTGTACTGTGTCCCATTAACAGAGTACTGAACAGCAGGAGCTCGGCCGCCCAACACATCCGTGAAAAGGGGGGATTGGTTTAGCACATTGATGTCGTTGTTGGATCCGGCGACATCAAAGAAAGCATGCCATATCCACAGATCTTTGGATGCAACCACTTCAAGTATTATTGTAGGGACTTCTTGATCACCGTGGGTGAATTGGCCCCTCCACGCAACTGGGCAATTGCGCCATTCCCAGTGCATGTAATCGATGCTTCCCAACATCCCTGGGAAATCTCGCTCCTCTCCTTGCCGGAGCAGACGCCGGAGGTCGTCGACAGTAGGTTGGCGAAGATATTCCTCCGCGAACCGAGCAATGATTCCTTCGACAAAACGCTCCAGACACTCAATAGCCGTCGACTTTCCAATGCGTACATACTCATCGACGGCATCGGCGGGGGAGCCGTAGCACAACATGCGCAATGCCGCTGTACACTTCTGCAAGGGAGATAACCCCTTTCTAAGGAGGGCATCTCTCCTCTCATTGAAGTACGGGGACCACTCCCTAAGAGCTTCGACGATTCGCAGAAAAAGGGGTTTCCCCATTCGAAACCGTCTGCGAAATAAGTACTCGGGGTAGACCGGAACGTCGGCGAAGTAGTCTGCGACTAGACGGCCATGACCGCCTTCGCGATCTCTATCGATGTACCTTCTGCTACCTCGTCGACGGCGGTGCGAGGTACCATCGTCTATGCTAGCTTCAAGGTCGTCAACAACGCGACGGTACAGGGGTTGGACCGTCAACCCACTCTGCACAAACACCGCCACGAACTCTTCGACTTGGTTGATGGCTTCATCGTCGCCACTACTTGTGCTTGAGCTAGAGGACATTTTTTTTGGACAAGGCAAGATATTTTGGACAAGGCAAGATCTTGTGAAGATGAAGGCTCCAAGGGTTCTAATATATAGGGAGAGAAGCGAATCAATCACATGGGCCTCTTCCAACGGCTAAATACAAAGGCATCCATCACATGTGTTGGTTCCAACGGGTACAATCCAAAAGCATGGAACACATATCGATCACATGCCAAAAGCAACGGCTAAAATTCAAAAATATCGATCACATGCCAAGAGCAACGGCTAAAATTCAAACAGGTAAATCCAAAACGACTTAAATTAATAATGTGAGTACAATTTTACAAAGGAAAAGCACATCGTTCAAGCTACTACTTATTCTTCATTTCCTTAATCATGTCGTTCACGTACTCCAATGCGGCCTCATGCGCCTTCTTACGAGCATCCGAGAAATTAGATGTATCCCCCATAATCAGTTTTGTCAACGACTTCATAAATGTGGCTTTTTCCTTGCTTTTGGCCATCTCTTGTAAATTTTCGGCTGCAGCAACGGCTTTGTCGGCCACCCTATCGAGGTCGGCCACCCTATCGAGGTCGGCATTGGCTTGGCCGATGCGCTGCAGGGTCTCCTCGTACGCCGAGGACGCCAAGGATGTTTCACTCATTTTTGTCTTACCCTTCCGCTTGTTCTTTGCCGCATCCCGCCCTTCCGGTGGTGGAAGCTCCACAGGTTCGTCGTCGTTGTTTGACGACGACGTGTGGGCACCTTCTTCGTTGAGGCGAGCTCTTTTGGAAGAGTCGAGGTAGCTTCGGCACCACTTCGGTTGACCACGCACGGCACTCCACCAGTGCTCCAAGATGAAGGGATGACCCACCTCCTGCTTATACATGTCACATGCTTGAGACATTAATTGGTCGTCCGAACAACCACTGGCGTAGGCATCCCTCAACCTACAATAGATGCCATTGAAGTGAACAATTTTCTTATTGTTCTTCTGCCAATGGTCTTTGCAGTGCCTAACGTCCCGTCTGCGGTCGGGCGGACTGCTCCTGTTGTACGCCTCAGCGACCTTCGACCAATATATGTCGAACTTTTGGTAGTTTCCCTCGACCGGATCAAGAGAGTTATTCAACCATGCACTGATCTGGAGGACGAAAAATTCAAATTTTCAAAAACTAAGATGAAACCTATCGAGAAAAAATGTACGATACAAATATTTAATATTTAGATGAACACTCACAAGTCGCATGTCGTCCGGTTGTGACTAGTTCAATCGTTTACGCCGCTGTGCAGCAGTTCCTTCGCTTTTGCCGGCATTGTCGTCGTCCTCACACTCGACCGGGGCCGTGCTACGCGGACTGCCGGTATCTGATACGGACGTGGAGCGGGAATTCTTTGCCGGTGCTTGCGGAGACGACATTTCCGCGAGAATGGTCGGAGCTCCAACGAAATGAGAATTCTGACCGTAAGGGCCGTAGGGGGGTTGTGCGTACGGATGTGCATATGTATATGGTTGGCCGTATGGAGGGGGTGGGACGTATAGTGGAAGTACATCGGATATGGTGGGGGAGGGGGCTGAAAACTAGGCGGATTTTGGCCGCTTGGTGCTTGGGGGCTCTCCTCATCGAAATTAGGCTCGCCAAACCAGTTCACAGAACCGTGGGGGGGGAGTGTTGGCCATCGGAAAATTTTCTGGGAAAAAATGAGTTGAACTTTGCTGGAAAAGTGTGTGGTTTGAACTTGTGTTGAGTGCAAATGAGCTGAACCTTACTCCTATTTATAGCCAGAGGAGCACACAAATTTTCAGAATTTTTTGGTGATTTTTTGTGATTTTTTGGTATTTTTTATGAATTTCTACGCTTAGAAATGAATTAAATATTTAAACGGCTAGTTTTAACGGCTATAAAACACAACGGCTAATTTTTTATTCGCTGACAGGTGGGACTGGGGAGAAAAATTGCGCAACGGCTACTTTCCTGGGCATATAAACTGCCCCTCTCAATGACAAGTGGATCCCGCAGCTAACCGGGCCCGCAAATCAGCGCCCAAACCGCGTACGCACACGTGCACGAAACACGGCACTTTACTGCCACCACGCGTTTTGTGGGCCCCACCAAAACGCGTGGCACACAAACACACCGCGCACCCCTTCACCGACATGGGAGTAACGCACGCACGCGGGGGACGACGGTGGGGCCCACAAACCGCGTCCCGGGGCGTTGCGTGTGCTCCAACGCGGACGCTACACGTGCGAGGCGCCGGTGGGCCCCACCTGTCAGAGCCGAGATTTTCGACGCCAGGCGTAGCGTTCCCTCTCTCCTCGCACGCGTTTTTTAATATTTTTTTGCGGTGGGACCCGCTTATCAGACCGCCATAGCGCCCCCGTTGGACTTAGCCTTAGACTCTCTCCATCCCTGGTGCTTCCAGGATCTGCCAGCGGATCCCACCAATAAAATATTATTTTTCTGGTGGAGAGAGAAGGCATGCGACGCTTCAGCAGGCGGTGAAGAATTTCGGTCTGCAGGTGGGCCCGTCTCGGATTTTGTGCAATCAAATTATATATATTCTTTATTTCTTAATTTATGATTAATCTAGTTCAAATTAGATATTGATTATATTGAGAAAGTTGTAGATCTTTAAATTATCTTCATATAGAGACCAAATATGGCATATATTTGATTTTTAAATTAAAAGTTATTGATGTTTTACTCGTGGGATATTTTTAATTTACTCGTGGGCCCGTATGAAGCGTCTCGCGAAGCGCCGATGGGTTGGAGAAGGGTGGTGCTTCAGATGGTGCTTCACATACGTGGCACAGAATATGCTGGAGAATATTCTGTTGAAACGCCAAGCGAAGCGCCGGTGAGTTGGAGAGAGCCTTAGCTTCACGGCGCCTACTAAACATTCTCGCAGGTACCTGTCGCCGACCTGGGTGTCTAGTTACAAATCAGTAGGGCCCACTCTACAAACCCAAAATGCCCGTCTTCACTGGCTTGGATGTATTTGGTCTAACTTTCAAAATAAATGGGACTTAAAGATTATTAAATAAGCCCAAACAAGTCTCCTATTTATTAGGCTCCTGAAATTTGATTTTTGCTAAAATTTGTTTGCAGATTTTCTTGAAAATACTATATTTTGAATTTAAGATTCGACAGTCAAATTGAATTAGGTTTAGTTTATCTTAATTATAAATCGATCATATTTTTTTTAGTGTAAAATAAATCGGCTATCTTGATCCTGCCAATCCAAGGTGGTTTGGCTCAATATGAAGCCTGTGTCAATTGCCTATGGGACCTGGCTTAGGTGGAACCCACCTCGAATGGTCTCAGGCTTTTTTTTACTGAACCTGGTGTTTGCATGTTTGTATATGTCTACTATTTTTATCTTGGCTTCTACTTATACGGCGCCGGAGATTGGATGCTATGGTCCAATTGAGCTCGGTCTTGCTATTTTAGGCCTTCTTTCTTATGTGTACATAAGTTGGCCCATTTATGAAATGAAAAAGTTCACATCCATGCAACCCAAACGAGCTCCTCCATTGGCCCAAACTTTGAATTATGCCATAACTGTTTTTTTAAATCTTAAAACAATAGTTACAAATTGGACATTCAATTTTTTTTAATTATTGTGCAATTCAATTTTGTAAAAAGTATTGAAGCGCTTAAAAAAAAAGCCAAAACTGTACGCGTCCAAATGCACGGTTTTTTTTACCAAAACTTGAACTTGCAATACCATGCCAAAACGTACGTGTTCACGTACTGGCGACGACCATTGCTCAATCAAAACGACTTACCCTTGTTTATAAATCAAACAGGAATAACATTTATTGCTCTTGAAGCATGAAGCACCACACTCACTTTGTAAGGTTCGAATATGCTGCAATGCAAGTATTACTAGCACGCATGTGTATATCATGGGGAGTTTTCTTTTCTTTTTTTTGTAATTGAGGTGTTTATTTAAACTGTCGATTTTATGATCTGACAGCCTAAAATATGTACATTTATTTTGTTATTGTAGTAGATATAATTATGATGAATCTTTCTCCCAGTGGATATCACGTATGGCGGGAAGGAAAGCGAATATTTCACGTGTTAATCTCTTGGTACCAAAATCAAAACAGTTTACTTGCTCTAAAAATAATTTTTAGAATTCAAAATAACCTACTTGGATGCAAAGTTGCAAAGCAATGAGCAGCGCATAAAGTATGCAGGCATAGAGCCCTGGAGAAAAAAAAAAAAAAGTTATACCCCAAGGCTGAATTTGCATGTAATTTTATCTACGTTGCGGACGACATTTGTCTATAAAATTAGTGAGGTGCCCCGCACATTGCAGTGGGAGGCAACATGCATTGATAATATTTGATTTAATTAATTAATTAAATTTTCAAACATATGATTGCTTGTATAATTTGAGAAAGAATAAAAATCAGGTAGATGTGTGTTATTGCACCACAATTGCAAAATATCAACAACTAAGTTATGGGAGAATTGTAGATAAATATGGATGACTGTTTCTCTTGTTCCAATTATGTATGGCAACTTAACAAAAAGCTCGAGTACATAAAATCAGAGTTGTTTTTCATTAGATGGTGTGTATGCATGCTAATTCGATGATGCAATATGCGAACTTATATTAAAAAAACAAATTTAAGGATATGATTTGAATAGTGGAATGATGCAAATTAAATCAGTTAATTCAAAAAAGTGAGTTTCTTCGCCACTAAAGCAAAGCTAAAACAATTTATTGAAAGACAACGAACATACCAAGTTATATGTAACTTAGCAATAAAGACATATCCAGCAAAGTGAAACCAACGCAAATTGTTTTTCTATATTTACATGGTCCATACCTGCACATGCGTGTGATTTGTATGTTTTATGACTTAAATTAATAGAAAAGTGACGAGGATTGTAATCTGAATTAGTCACTTTTGTCGTTCTATAGTAGCAAGAGCTATTTCTATGGTCTTAAGAACCCAAGAGGGAGACAATAGAATAGACCAAGATATTCTGGACATAACCTATTCTATGGTCTCGCTCTGTAATGTTGTCGGCTTTGTGGTCTCTAGATATCCACAATACCTAAGTCGCAGAAATCATAGTCTCACATACCCACGAATATTGTACACATGGAGATATTTTCCCGTGATCGCCCATGTCGTGGAGGACATAAAGATAGCCATATATTGTCGTAGTTAATACGCGACTTTGGCTTACTAAAGAATTAAAACATCCAACGGTTATATGGTTAATTTCATTCAATCATATATATTAGTTGAACCTATTTTACCACTACCGCCGCCTGGATGTTCAGCTCTTTAAATTCTTTATAACCGACAAGAAGGTGAAAGTGCAATCATAAACGGGCATAATTGCACATTATGACCGGAGCACATCTGCCTCTTAGCGACCCTTTAATCCCGTAACTGACGACTGGCAGCAAGTTATAAAAGGAGGATCGCCAAGGGAGATCGGGAGACGGACCAAACAAGAGATTCAAGACACGATACTTTAGAACTAGACACAGTAGATCAATATACACTGTAAGCTAAAGAGTACAAGATTGTTCTTAGTCTATCTAAGAATCTTGGTTCTCTTCTTGTAGTCCTTAATTTACATAGTGAAATCCCAACAGAAAACATATTATTACTCACCATTAAGTTTCTTTTTTCTTTTGACATAGATACTGTAATTTACTTGAGTTTTACCTTAGATTGGCTTCACATTTTCCTTTAATATTTTAGGTAAGTTTGACTAAGGACAAGAGTCCCAATTGTCCACAAAAAGTAGTAAAACCATACCATTTTTGAAAGTACCACCTCATTTAGCACCTAGTAGAAAGAGCAAAGCATGTGATGCATATCTTGACACAATTTTGTTATTTTTTATTTGTGATATCATGCAGAAATAAATTGTTTTCACTTGTGATCGATTCGGATACACATTGTAAATAGATAATATATCTTTTCCCAACTTTTTAACTATGTACGGACAAACTAGAACAAAGACAAAGCAGGGAACAGGAATGCCATCCATGATATATTCTCAAACAGTTCAATAGTTCTTGCATCTATTAGGGTAACACTTTAGTTGAACTACTTAGTAATGCTTTGCACCACATCGTAGTAATTATTTAAAACTATTTAAAGGAAGCAGGTTATACATGAACCAGATGCTCGTATCTCAATCTAGAGGCAAGCAGCAGGTGGAGACACAGGCAATCTGTTTAGGTGTTGATGTAGCTCATTAGGGCCTGAGTAATGGGAAAATAAGCATTGTTTACCGATCGATGATCATTGAGAGAGAAATTTACTATAATAATACAAGAACATAGCAAGATACAGACCAAAACCTAACAGAAATAATAAGCTGTGCTAATAACACTATTCTAGAAAAAGAAACAGATATATATATATATGGGAAATAAACAAATGAAATATGTAATTCGTAGAAATACAGTGTATTTAATCATCAGCAATTTTTTGTCAAACTTGGCAATTTGATTTGTTCTGATCATGAAATATTCATATTAGCATACATTCCAATCTTCTTGTCTGGACAATGGAAATTACCAGCTCTAATGATAAGGCATGCACATTATTTAGCATAAACAGTGGACCAATGGATCTTAAGCAAGCCAAAATAGAGGATTTCTCACCCTTGTGATAGATAGCTTTACATATTATACACATTACACCAACTATTTTCTTCCTATTTTTCATTGCAAAAGAAAAGCAACAAGAGATATTGGAATAGCTTGCTTATGCCAGCATTTTTGCATGTAAGACTTCTTGTATGGGGTAAAAGAAATTCTTGATCTATGCATGCTACCATAAAAAGATGATTTCATATTACTGAAACTAAATCCTTGAAATTGTTCCAATATATAATGACCACAACATGGGCAAAGAAAAATAAAGCATATCCATGGTAATGAACATGATATGATAGCTTAGGGGTAAAAGGTCAAATCATGCCATTTCCACTGGAGGTGAGAGTATGTGCAGGAGTAGCGTTAAACATCTGAAATGACTGGCCTCAGTAATTATTACACTAAAATTCTTCTAACAAAAAAGATCCTACAACAAAATTAAAAGCGTTAATCTGCAAAAGGACAGGCATGAACGAAAACAATCTCAGAATAAACTTTAAAAAAGCTACACTTAGACAGCCTCAATCAATGTAGGAGTGCAAATTATATGAAGCTATACGTCAAGCTGCATGTCTTCGAGGCAACGCTGAAGCTCTTTGGTGCTCATAGAGGTTCGTAACCATAGCTAGCCAATGGCCGTTGAGGTGGTACCAACAACAATGCTGGAGCACATGGCCCTACCACTCAAGAGTTTTGTCAGCACCGCTATTTGTATAGAATAGTTGAGATATCATAAAGTTATTAATCACAAATCTACCACAAACTTTAGCACGATTATGATAAGATCTATAGTGCGATGCTAGGTGAGATTAACCTACGAACTAACTATAGAAGGATTTAAAGACTAAAAATATAAATACTTTGATACCCAACTAATTTTCTGATAAGGCAAACAAAAAGCAAGCAAATGCATGCCTTAAGTTCTCCCAAACATGAAAAATTGATCTCTCAAATATTATAAGGCAAAAGAGAAAGTGTGGTAGCAAAATTAATGCAGAAACAGGGTAGAAACTCTACTGACTTGGGAGAGCTCAAGGCAACAGCAACTTTTCCCAATAGCCCACATTAGTGAAGAAATGCAACAAAAATGGTATTAACTACCTTTTTTTTACCTAAACAACAACTGCCCTTGATGAGAGAGGATTTTCTACACCTCCTGGCACACCTAAAAATCAAGATAAAGTGAAATGTTTAAAATGATAGCTGCAATACAAAGCCTGAAAGAGGAATTAATAAAAAGCGGGGCTCAGATCACTTACACATAGATACCATGCTAGAACTAAAAATTTTAAACTCTGTCACTGTGTCACACAGGTAAAATGGTCTTGATATAGGAAAGGGGAAACAGTGAAACAATACATGCCCAACTATAATGTAGTAGAATTGCTTGTGGTGTGCATAATGCATATCCAAAAATAATGATTACAATCGTATGTGTTTTTTATCTTAGCAAGATAAAAAGATAATTGTAATTAAAATTATAAGAAGTCTCTAACACATATGTGCTTACTCAACAAGCAAAAAGACAAAAATAGTTACTTTTATCTGCAGAATCAAGAATTGATGGAAACCTTTCAACTCTGGAAAAAGTTTTTTTTTGGCTTGTTGGATGTAAGCTATAGGATAAAAAAAACTATATCTAGAAATAAAAGCACAACAGTACCATATATATTAAGATAAATCCAAAGAGGACCCACTTGAATGAACAATTACTATAGTCAGTTAAAGGAAGAGGAACAAATAAATCATAATTTCAAGCTAGTGGCACCACCCAAAATTCACCTGCAAGATTGCAAAGTTGAGCTTCTATAAGCATCTTGCTCCATATTTCAGCGAAGCAACATCCTGTAATGAATACAATGCACAAAAAAAAGATGAAACCAAAGCAACAGAGAAACAAAAATTAGTATGAACAAAGAAAGAAGATAAAAACACACAACTAAGAAACCAAAGCACCATGGTAAAACTTGACATGTAACAGACAAATATTACTATGATGGCTCCAAGAAAATCCAATATTAAGTAGTAATATAGCTACAAACCTCACTATGGCATCCAAAAAGAGAGAACCTCAACCATGTATTTATACTGTCATTATGAATTAGATAAAATTAGGCTAGAAAAGCTACATTTCGATTACCTCAATATATGCAACAGAATGCCCACACATCATCATGCAAATCCCCAGCTTGCAATTTTTGAGCTGGTGGCTGCAAAGAAGCTTCAAAAGAATAATCGGGGTAGAACTTGCATGATTTGAGTGATTAGCCAGCAAGTAGAATGATAACATATAATTATACCAAATACAATAGCACAAGACCAATCAATGTGCTAATCAGCAATCATGTGCTGACTAAGCATGGAACGATAGCTTCAATTGGGAGTTCTACCCAAAAGATGAAATCAAAATTTTCATTTAACACATCCCAAAATGTGTGAGGCATGGGCAGGAAGAAACTTAATTAGTAATTAGTAGAATAAAATTGATAATGGCAGTATAAAAACAAAGATATCAAACAATCATAGGAAAGAAATATGACATTCCTTTCCATTCTTTTATGATAGGAAGATAGAAATCACCTCGTTTTGTACATTTTTTCAAAATCCATGTGATGAAGAATCCCCTAGTTAATCTTTGTGTGGATCAGGTAGAAATCACCCCATTTTGTTCATGTTTCTATGTTCCAAGCAGAAATCACCTCATTTTGTTCCCGATTCTATGTCTCACTGTGAAGAAAATGAAGAGAATAGAAATGTGTTCAATGTCAGAAGGGAAATCATGAAATTAGAGAAGATGCAAATAGAATGAAATGAAGTAATACTAGAGATAAAATAGATAACATAGGGTTGGGGGAAACAGCCAAACAATGGAGGCGATCCAAGCAGCGACTCTGCCAGATGAGCTGCGGAGGGGTGGCAGGAGGTGGGAGACCGGAAGCTGGAGGGGGCTTAGCGAGGTGAGCCAGAGTCCAGACGAGTATTGAGCCAAGCGGTGGCCAGCGATCGCCGCCGATCAGAGGCAGAAAATAGTGCGGCGATGCGACGAGGAACAGGGACAATGCGAGAAGAAGGGGGGTGACTCACAAGTGTATAAGCGGGGCACCTAATCGGGGAGGACAACGATGACGTGGAGGAAATGAAGAGGCCACGCTTCATGGGACCATTGGATCAGGAATTGACGGTGCAACGCAGGGACGACGTCAAGGACACGGCGAGGCACGCGTCGCGGCGCTGTCGAAGAACAACAGCGTTAGTGACTGGCGACACTAGGCGACGGGTGCCACACATGTCGGCACAAGATTGGAGAGGCCACGAAGAAGCGAGAGGAAACACAACGCTGAAAACGAAGGGGCTTATAGTGCAAGGCAGCGGTGACGCTGAGAGGACGGAAGAGGGCATGTGTCACGCCACCTTTAGGCAAGCTCTTGGTAGCCGCGGGGGGACGGCTCCTCTTGCGTCGCAAATCTGCTGGAGGGAAGTCCGACACCGTCACCAAACAAGACCAAGGGTCGAGGAAAAAAGAGAAAACGAAGAAGAGCGACAAAGAACAAACGCCACACCCAATCAATAGCCTAGAGCCCGACGATGTCGATAGAATGGATAGGCACAGCTCACAGCAACGGCGGAGCGCAACGCATGCGGGGCGGCGGGACCTGGGAAACCCTCGTCCACGAGAAGGCAGCGAGAAAACACGAGCGAGCGATTCAGATGACGGAGAAGCGCGATTGAACGAGTGGGAAAAGAAGCAGTGCTGGCCGGTAGTCCAGATCAAACGAATACGCCCATCCAACGTCCATAATCGAAAAGATGACGTGGCTCAACAGGAAGACAATTTTCAAACAGTAGATCTCAAAAACTATATCTGTGTATATGATATCACCGTATGACTCTCGGATTCTCGGGCCATGCTCTTACAAACAATTTTTTTAAGTCAATTTGTGGGCTCCAACTTACAAACTACCCCTTCTTTTTTTTAGAATAACAAACTGATACCTTTATAAAGGAAAACATAAGCATTAGTATATGATATGAGCCTCCTCAAAAACAAAACAAAAAAAAAAAAGTATATGATATGAGCCAACAAAATACTATATTTTTTTTCCAGCGATGTCACACCAACAATAAGATACAAATTATGTCAACACTCTATCCATCATTTTCTAGGGTTGAAACTTTAAAACAAAAGATATATTCCGTATTCATTCACCATCAAATCCAGTCCATAGTTTTCGTGGCAGCAAGTCCTCGAAGTGGTGCACTCCTCTTCAAGAGTCAAATAACTTAAAAGAAAAATACAAGGTTCAGATTACACACACAAAAATATGCACAAAGCTCGCAACCGTTGGATATAAAAAATTATATTTTCTGTGGATATCACTCAACTCATTAATAGGTTATTTACTCAAACATAACCATATCCATATATTCGGGATCATTTTAATTCACATGCTCAATTTTAGAGGGGGCTCAATATTGGGTCCACACCCACTTCTTACACAATACTATATTTTGACTCTGTTTTGATTATATAGTATTAAACACCATAGTATTAAAAAATTATAATTTTTCAAGTATGAAATTTAAAATAATATTGTTTCTCACAATGCAGTTTTTTCCTTAATTTTGAGAAATACCATGAATGCGTTTGGATTTGCGAGGCTTCTTGGCCAAATAAAATGATATTAAATTATATTCAAATAGAGTGGAACACAATAATTATGAAGAGAAATTATTTAGTATCATCTATGCTAAGTACTACATAGAACAATTTTATGAGCTACCAAGTCGTAAAAAATGCATGAAAAAATTATAGAAAATAGGAGGAGATGTACATGGAATGCTGTAAAATACCATGACCTAACAAGATTATACTTAAGAGAAAGAAAAAAGCAATCAGGGAATGCATGTTGAATATTGTATTTAGACCTCTAAAAAATGAAACCTATGGTGCATTATGAGACATTTATGCAAGTCGAGTAATTTGCTAAGGTGATCTCCAAAGACAGTGATGAGGACATCTCTAGTGTGGATACGACCGGTGCTATCTTCCCTGTTTCATCTTCGTCGCAAGGAGGACTTAATCCTCAAGCCCGGCCTTTCAAGCCTTCTCCAAAGATGCAACGCCACAAGTCCAAATTTCGAGGAGCCTCGACGAACTAAGGACGACCCACATGGAGGCCCAAGACACCAACGACTCCACCCCTGCCATCCAGCAGCAGGCCAACTTCAAACGGGTATAACTTGGGCCCCCGAACTCTGTTTACGATGTCTGACCACTCGTTGGAAAGCTTAGGAGATATGCTTTCCAATGGACCCAGTCCCACTGCCAAATTGGGCCAGGAGCAACAGGAAACTGCAGAAGAAGTGCACGGGCCAGAAACCTCGGGTGCTGCGTCACCTTATTTTTGGGCCTATGGCCCATGTATTTTTAGGGTTTGGTGGTGGTTGACCCTAGCTTGGGTGCCCCTCCCCTGGCCGCCACTATACTTATGGCCGCCGCCCTCGTACTTTGTCTCTTAGGTTTTGTTGCGTGTGGTAGACGCCTTGTGCGTCCCTCCTCGTGTTGCGTGTGTCGACTAGACCATCCAATATGAGAAACAGAACCTCACCCCTGGTTTGAGTGATTGCTTTGTTTCAATTTGCTATCTATCTTGTTCTTGCTTGTTCTCGATTGCTTGCAAGGATAAGGATCGACCGTGTCTTGGCTTGGTTGATCGGATTTGGTGTGGTGGCTTTGCGATTGCCGGTTCCTCTCCTCGCTGGTTGGTAGTCGAATTTCACGGAATCATCATCCCACAAATCGACGCATCGTTCTCATCAGAAGATCGGGCACCCCCGTATGCGCATCAAGTGGTATCAGAGCAACGGTTGCCTGGTGAGAACACATCTACCTTAGTTTAGTTTTATTTTGTTCATCCTAGAGTCCAAAAAAAAAAAAAAAAAAAAAGAAGCCAAAAAAAATTTGTGACCATAGTCTTCCTCTGTCTAAACCCCTTTGAGCCTTTTGTAATTTTCGTTTTCAGTTTTGCATTGTTGAATTTGTGTCCCTGATCATCGTCGTGTTGCTGGTCAATTCGTGTTCTTGGTCTAGGTTGAGTATCAAATCCTAATCCTAAACCAAAACCAAATTTGAGTCACAATTTGTTCGGATTTCCCTTTTGCGTTCCTGTGTTTATAAAGACAATATCTTTGTCTTCTGAACACCAATTTGGGCGATTAAATAGTATAAATTGTATCTCTCGAATAGATCTACAACTTTGTTCATTGCACCAAATTCCAGAAACGCCTATTCGTGGCGAAAATCGTGTTGGAAGTTAATTTGTTTCATCTCGGAGTAATCTGTATAGCCTGTATTTCGGGGGGACATATCTCCTATATCCAAACTCCAAATTGGGTGTTCCATATATTCAAATTGACGAGAAAGAAAAGGGCTACAACTTCCTAGTTATAAGTTTTTGTGTTTGAGATCTCTAAGAGCCCCAAATTATTATTGAAAGTTTCTACAGAGTATCTTTGCTAAACTGCCGAGAGTATTGTGATAGGTTTTGTGTGTAATCCTTAAATCTTGAGTTGTAATCCATCCTTTGCAGCACTCTTGTGAAAAAAAAAGGCAAGTGCATAAAAAAAAAGAGCCGCACAAAAAAAAAGAAGAAGGAATAGAAAAAAAAAATCAGAAGTGCTTATATCCTTTCATGTCCATCGTCTGTACCGATCATTTTGTTTGCTTGAACTAGTTTTAGGAACGCGTTTAGGCCAACAACTATGACAAGTACTTTGGACATTTATTCAGCTGTGTTATCTGATTTCGGTTATTGCTATCCTTTGCTTATATAAAATTGCCTGTCCAAACTCTACCTTTCTACTAACCATAAGGAAAAGGGACTTGCAGTTGCTTTGCCACCTTCAAAGTGCATCACCTTGCCACCGGTTGTATTCCTCTATTGCAGGTCGAGAATTTGTAAGATCTTGGTGGAAGCTTGGGAGTGTGTGAATTGCCACTTTTACCCATTCTCGTAGTCAATAGGGATTATATAATATTGTGAGGTTTTTCCTTGTTGCTACTAACCATGGCAGGTGAGCTAAGCAATCATGGGAGCAATGGCGGTAGTGGGAGAGAGCATGAAGATCCCCTTACTCCAAAACAACGGAGATGGGTAGTGATACGGGGTGCCCGATTTTCACGACGTAGGATCGTTGATAACTCATTGATTCGTGTAACCTGACGAACCGATGGCGCCAACCACTGTCTATACAGCAACCTGCGACAAAAGAATTCGCCCAAGCACACGCTTTGATCGTTGTCTACTTGGCCACGCAAAAGTAGATGCATTGTTCCTGTAATCAACGAAGAAATTACAAGAACAATGGTAAAGAGAATAACTCTCAATTCTAGGCGGTGGCTTATGAGCATAAACCCTAGAACAAGAGCAAAAGCTTCTCTGAAAATATTTGTGTATTCAATTCGTGGTTCTCAAAACTATGACCATACCTCTCTTTTATAGAGGGTGGTATTTACAAAAGATAGAAGATTTAAACTAGACTTTCAATCTGAATCTAATTCAAAAACGGAATAAAAATTCTAACATACTATAAAGATAAAAGAAGTCCAGAATTAATCTTTTCGGATTCGGATTCGGATTCGAACAGGACTCTTTCCTCTCGTGCACTTGACATTCTTTCGGGGCTCCTGGTTGCATACGACGTCCGATTTTGATGATTCTTGATGCGTTGGAAAGTTCTTTCGAATACCTTTCCAGAAAGTACTCATATGACTGATTCGGACGACTGTGCTGAAATTAGCACTTGGTCGAATTCTCTGAACAAACATCCGATCGTCACTTGGTCGGTAGGTTGTATGGTCCTTAGGTTGCGACCATGTGCTTCTGATCCTGGGCTGCGACCTTGAGGGATGCTGTGACCTCGAGCCTTTCTGGTCGAGCACAGAGTTCTTCTGATCGAGAGCAAAGTTCTTCTGGTCGATCACTGATGCAAAGGATGTCCTCATCAGATAGACCACTTCCAAGGAATGTACAATCGGCATGAGCTCAACACTCGCGCCGCTTTGGATGAAATTCGTGCGCAGTTAGCGCAAGTGACGGAGTTTCTTCGTGCTGCCCCAAACAATGAAGCCCTGGAGCAAAATGTCAACCCACGTCGAGCTCCACCAGCTCCACTTGTTGACCAAGAAAATAACAATTACGTAGCTGATTCGGAGTTCGAAGAAGGAAATAATGTTCATAACGTCGCCAGCACCGTTGACTCCGCCACAATAGGCAAGGAATGGTAAGAAATCCACATGCCACCCGAGAGGTACGTGATGATTCCATTGCCAAAATGAAATTTACTATGCCTTCTTTCGTTGGTAAATACGATCCTGATGCTTACCTTGATTGGGAGTTGGCGGTAGAACAAAAATTTGCGTGCTATGACTTCTTTGAGGATAGGAGAGTACGTGCTGCCACTAGTGAATTCACTGATTTTGCTTCTGTTTGGTGGCAAGAGATTCGTAGAGCCCTACGTAATGTGCCTACAACATGGGATGGGTTAAAACGATTAATGCGTGCTAGATTTGTTCCTACATACTATGAACGTGAATTACTCAACAAGTTGCAACACTTTAATCAGGGTGATAAATCTGTTGAAGATTATTATCAGGAATTGTAAATTGGCATGTTGCGTTGTTAGTTAGATGAGGATGAAAATGCGAAAATGGCTAGATTTTTGGGTGGTCTTAATCGTGAAATCCAGGACATACTTGACTATAAAGAATACAATTCTATCACTCATTTGTTTCATCTTGCTTTGAAAGCAGAAAGGGAAGTATAGGGACGCCGATCCACGACGCGAGGAAATTTTGGAGGATCCACCACATCCCGGCCTATCTAGATCCAAACCAAGACGTCGTCTTCCACTCCGGGACATGCTCCTTCACCTGCTGCCCCTGCTTCCTCTACACCGCTACACACCCCGGAGTCAAGCAAATCAGCTGCAAAACAAACTCTGGCAAAGAGTGCTTCCTCTGTCGCCTCCACAGGTCGTACGAGAGAAGTACAATGCTTTTGATGCAAGGGACACGGCCACGTGATGCGAGACTGCCCAAATCAACGTGCTCTAATAATCCGAGAAGATGGTGAGTACTCTAGTGCTAGTGACATTGATGAAAATGAATATGCTCTTGTCGCCACTAACACTGTAGAACAAGAAGGAGAGATTTGCACTGCTTCAACATCAGAGAAATATCCAGCTCTTGTTGTCACATGTGTGCTTCATGCACAACCAACACGTGATGAACCAAATCAGTGCCGTACCATCTTTCAAACGAAGTTTGTTGTCAACGAGCGAGCGATGCACGTCATTGTTGATGGAGGAAGCTGCAACACCCTCGCGAGTGTGGGCATGGTCGAGAAGCTTGACTTGACCACGACCCCACTTCAGCAACCTTACGAGATTGAATGGTTAAATCCATGCGGTAAGGTATAGGTAACAAAAACCGTTCGAGTCTCTATATCTATTGGTTCTTATCACGATCATGTCGACTGCGATGTTGTACCTATGGATACTTGCTCACTCCTATTAGGTAGACCATGGTTGTATGACATAGAAGCTATGCATAATGGTAGAACCAATCAGTATACCTTCATGTTTAAGGGCAAGAAAATGGTTTTAGAACCAATGACTTCTACTCAGCTAGCTAAACTTAATGCAAACAAGACTAAAGATAAGGAACAGGAGGATGATAAAATTGTTAGCACCTCAAAAAAATCTGACAAAAAATTAAAGGGAGTAGTGCTTTTAGCTAAGACTGTGTCCTCACATGTTAGTGTCTTGCAAACATCTCCTTCTTTGCCCCCTGTTGTCACTAACCTTTTGTACAGGCATGACAAGGAGTCAAGGACGACTCCAATTCAAGAAAGGGGGGATGATGAGGACATCTCTAGCGTGGATACAACCGATGCTATCTCCCTGCTTCATCTTCGTCGCAAGGAGGACTTAATCCTCAAGCCCGGCCTTTCAAGCCTTCTCCAAAGATGCAACGCCACAAGTCCAAGTCCCGAGGAGCCTCGACGAACCAAGGACGACCCACATGGAGGCCCAAGACACCAACAACTCCACCCCGGCCATCCAGCAGCAGGCCAACTTCAAACGAGCATAACTTGGGCTCCCGAACTCCGTTTTCGATGTGTGACCACTCGTTGGAAAGCTTAGGAGATATGCTTTCCAATGGACCCAGTCCCACTGCCATATTGGGCCAGGAGCAACAGGAAACCGCAGAAGAAGTGCACAGGCCAGAAACCTCGGGTGCTACGTCAACTTATTTTTGGGCCTATGGCCCATGTATTTTTAGGGTTTGATGGTGGCTGACCCTAGCTTAGGTGCCCCTCTGTAGCTTCTAGGCCCCTAAAGAGTGTTTTAATAATTAATGACAACTACAAATACTACACTAACGTTACCTGCCTAGTTGTGTCAAGAAGAAACTTAAAAGACAGGTTAATGAAAAGGCGAGGAAAGAGCCTCATGATGAAGAAAGGGCATTGATCAAAAGAGCAAAGGTACGAAATAGGGTCTTTTCCTTTTTTACCGGTTTTAGGTGATTAGAGAAGAATTTTGACCGGATTTTAGGATAGTTGACATACTATTAAGAGGAGCATGTGGTGTATCACAAAATACTTCATCTATGTGCCACAAGTCATAAAATCAACTTGCATTGCATACTAGAAGATCACATACTTTGAAAAATGCTTGTTTCAGCTCAATACTGCTCAGCACTGTCTCAGTCGGTCTGACCGTATGTTGACCCGGTCTGACCGAATTCACGGACTGACCGAATAGGATCTCGGACTAACCGACATTATGTATTAGCATAGTATGTACCTTTATAAGGTCGGTCTGTCCGTAGTTAAAATCTAGGTCAGTCTCCTGGAACTTCATGACCTATCCTTCTGTTGTTTTTGAGCTTTGACGGTCTGACCGTTTTATTAGACCGGTCTGACCGTGAAATCAGTCTAACCGTGTTTTTGTACTACGGTCTGACCGTATGGCCGGTCTGTCCGTATTTTTCGGCCTGACCGTATAAGGTGTCCAGAAACTATGTCGTCTCTGGACAGTTTCACGGTCTGACCGAAATAGGCTCCGGTCTGACCGTGTATGTGCCTGACAAGGGCAGTTGAGCATTTATTGCGCCTGTTTAATGCCGTTGCAATTGCGGCGGTCTGACCGAGCTTATACCTGCGGTCTGACCGCCAGGTGATTTTTTTCTCCCAACGGCCTGTAACGGCTATATTTATTGTGAGGGGTATATATACTCCCATGCACGGCCCTGTTCACAACTCTTGGCATAATTTGAGCATTGTCATCATCCTTAAGAGTTTTAGCACATTTCATACACTCTAGGGTTCAAATTCTCGAATTTGTGAAAGTGTGCATTTGAGATCTTCTAGTGCATTGCATCTAGATAATTAAACCAACCTCGTGGCACTAGAAGAAGGCTAAGTGATCATCACCGGCTTGTTACTCTTGGAGTTTGCCGGCTCCTAGACGGCTAGGAGAAAGGTTTTGGAGAGCTCTTCAAAGAAGATTGTGAAGAAGCCTCAAAACGTCTTATGAAAGGGTTGAGCACGCCTTGCCAGAGCGGTAAAGTGCATCTTTAGTGAAATCGAGATTTGGACAACTCATCACACTAATCCGGCTCAAGATCTAGGTCACTTCTCGAGAGAAGGTTGACTAGATAGAGGAGCGGTTAGAGATTTGAGTTTGCCTCAACGTGGATTAGGGGTGATCAGCAAATCACCGAGACCACGGGATATATCCTTGTGTTGAAATTGTGCTTTGTTCATATTGTGTTATTTATTTGCTCTTATTATCTATAAACTGTTTGTTTAATTGCTAATTTGTTAAAATCGCTTATTCACCCCCTCTAGTCGATATCCTAGATCCCTTTCACCCTCCCCTGGCCGCCACAATACTTATGGCTGCCGCCCTCATACTTTGTCTCTTAGGTTTTGTTGCGTGTGGTAGACCCCTTGGGCGTCCCTCCTCGTGTTGCATGTGCCAACTAGACCATCCAATACGAGAAACAGAACCTCACCCCTGGTTTGAGTGATTGCTTTGTTTCAATTTGCTATCTATCTTGTTCTTGCTTATTCTCGATTGCTTGCAAGGATAAGGATTGACCGTGTCTTGGCTTGGTTGATCGGATTTGGTGTGGTGGCTTTGCGATTGTCGGTTCCTTTCCTCGCTAGTTGGTAGCCAAAATTCACGAAATCATCATCCCACAAATCGACGCATCGTTCTCATCAGAAAATCAGGCACCCCCGTGTGCGCATCAGACAGCTTCTTCGCCATCGCGCGTCGACGGTCCATGGCCATTAGTAAAAAAGAACCATCGTTTTTCATTTTTAAAAGAGGGGAGATGGGGGAGAAAGAGCCGTGCGGCTTGTGGTTTTGAAAACTCAAAAAATTTTAAATTATAGTTTTTGTTAGATCTAAATAGCTAATAGTATTTAGGTTTTACTTAAAAGAGTTTAAGTTATTAGCATTAATAATTTTTTAAAGTTTCTTAAATAGACTTAAATTTTTTTAGTGTTTCTCAGTCCAGACTTAAATTTCTTTAAAATAATTTCTCTTTCATACTCAAATAGAAATATTTAATTCCGGACAGTTTTAAGGTGAGACTCTTCTGAACTTTTTAAAAGCCATAGCATCTCGTAGAAACTCCAAAGATACTCCGCCTCCTCTCGCCGGAACCCCACAAAGGCCTAAACCCTAGCCCGTCACCTCAGCTACATCTCCAGACCTCTCGCCGGAGTTGGAGAGGAAGGCGGCGGAGATGGGCAACGGCGATAAGGCGGCGCCAGCTCTGGCGCCGGAGGCGCTGCTGGCCATCGGGCTCGACCAGCGCACGGCGGAGAACGCCCTCGTCAACCAGAAGGTCACTGCCAACCTCGCCGCCGTCCTCTCGGAGGTACTTAACTATCTTATTCTCCCAATTCGATGAGGGTTTGCATCAGTTCGAGTGTTTGTGTGGAGGAGCACCTTTTGTTTTTCGGGCGTCGTGGCGTTTTCAGGATTTACTTTAGGTTTGGCTTGTTCACAGCGTGAGGTTTAGTTGATCAGGTGTTTAAATTTTAGTTGGGAGATGTCGAACTGTTAATATATTTAAATTTCGTACCAATTTGATGAGTGCTTCGCATCCATTTTCTGTGCCATTTAGGTCTAGCTCGTGTTTCTATCAGTTTTTTGTGTGGAATGACCGAGTGGAATCTAGCAGTGTTTTTTTTGTTGGTATCCTGGTCGGGGGGCACCTAGTTTCTCAACTGAAATCTGTAAGCTATTTACTTGACTTGCTTGTTCCCACTTAATTGCGACATGTGGTGGGTAATTTTGATCCGAAGGTGTCCAGAACTGCTACATACTTTCAGATTGTGCATTGATTCCATCATTTAGTACAATCAGTATCATTTCTGTGATCTTGACGCACAGTGTAAATTTTGGTTTGGCTTGCCTCATGCAGTGAGATTAGCTGTTTTTTTCACCTAGAAATTTGTCAATTATCAAATGAGATTTTTCTCTCAAGCAAGCTCAGTTCAGTGTTGACTGTTCAGTATCTCAGGGCATGTCTCAGGATCTAGCAAGTCTAGACGCAAATAGTTTGGTTCTGGCATTGCTTCCAGTTATCCAGTTAACTCAAGCTGAATTTCAGTGCTATCCTATTATTTTGTCTCTGGAGCTCTTTGATACAGGTTTTGGGTTGGCTTATCGTATTCAAGCCATTGCCATCTTTCTGTTGAAATGTTGTTTGCTCTTTTAGTTAATGCTTTTGCCTATGAACAGGCTGGTATTACTGGATGTGACAAGTCTGTCGGGAATCTTCTTTACATTGTAAGTATCTACTATTTGTAAGTAACCAAAAGAACTGCAATGCTTCATAAGTGACTTACATGGATGGAAATTGCTTGTGGATGAAGGTTGCGACCAAATACCCAACAAATGCACTTGTCCATCGTCCTGTTCTCATTAAAAATATTGTGTCAACGAAGGTATGCCTTCGCAGCTGCTCACTAATTCATTGTATACCCTTCATCTTCTATGTTCTGCCCAGCACTCCCATCACCTTCATTCAGTTGGAATTACTATACTTCTCCTGTTGGGACTTGGGGCTGGGCATTGACAAAGAACCCCTATTTTTTCATTGTACTTTGTCTTGAAGTTGTGAACCTGGCAGTATTTTCTAACCATTGCTCTTTTTCAGATCAAGAACCCTGTGCAACTAGATGCTGCTTTGTCATTTCTTACTAATCTTGGTCCTGATTCTTTAGAAATGAAGAAGTTTGAAGAAGCTTGTGGTGTAGGTATATTTCCTCTAATAGAATATTCCATCTGTATGCTTCTGCAAATATGAAACGATGTAATGCCATAGTCACTGGCAGCATTTAGAAATTTTCAAGTATGATTCTTGGCTAATGTGGTTGTTTGAGTTCTAAGTGTCAGCAATAACCTAGTTTACAAGTTTGATAATTGGGTATGAAAATGGGCTGCTTCTTAAATGGCTGAACTGTTATTAGCTTTTCGTAAGTGGATTCTTCTCAGTCCTCCATTTCAGTTCACCACCTTTTCATGTGACCGTTGTATTTTGCCTGTAGGAGTGGTTGTCTCTATTGAAGAGATTCAATCAACTGTCACTGAAGTTCTAAAGGAAAATATGGAAGCCATATTGGAGCAGCGATATCATATAAATGGTTTCGGTTCCAATTCACTTTACCTTATTTGAATGTGGAAGTGAATCCTCTGCAGGCAGAACAAACTGCATGCTCATGTTGTCCATCCGATAAAAAAACAAACAGCTGATATTGGGGTAAATGAGAAGTTAGAAACTTCTCATGATAAATTGAACCCCAATTGAGGCCTGATCTTGACTATTGAACTTTTGATCAGACTGACTTGATGACCATGCTCTTTGTTCGCAATTGCAAAGTGTTCCTTTCATCTCTGACCTTTGAGAGCTGATCCTTATTTCTGCTCTCCTTTTTTTTTTTGTCAGTTGGCAACTTATGTGGACAGGTTAGAAGGAGGCACCCGTGGGGTGATGCTAAGGCAATAAAGGTGCAGAATGATCTTGCTCTTGAAACTCTTGAATTGTGTTGGTTGTATTGCCTTTGTTTGGAACTTCATCATATTCTACTCTTACAGGAGGAAATTGACAAGAGACTTGCAGATATACTAGGTCCAAAGACAGAAGCCGACAATGTAAAACCATTGAAAAAGAAGAAGGAAAAGCCTGCAAAAGTTGAGGTTGGGGAGATGAAAATTACCCTTCAAGTTTGAATAAAATTATTTAGTTTTTGCATTATTAGCTATGGTTTTTGATGAATTGTAGGAGAAAAAGGTTGCAGTAACCGCTGCTGCTTCACCCTCTGAGGAGGAATTGAATCCATACTCTATATTTCCTCAGCCGGAGGAAAACTTCAAGGTACTATCAACTATATGGGTGCATCTGATTAAATGCCTGTTTCTGTTATGATCGATATCTAATTTTGCACACCACTGCTATCTAGTTTTTGTAAGTAATGGTTTTATATTCTTGTAACTATCCTGTTTAATTTTTCTTTTTTGTTTACCACCCAAAAGACAAAGAACTTTAAGTAGTCTGGATGTCTTTTTTGATGAGCTAGGTTCATACAGAGATATTCTTCAGTGATGGAAACATATGGAGAGCGCACAACACAAAGGAGATTTTAGAGAAACATCTCAAGGCAACTGGAGGAAAAGTGATGACCCGCTTCCCCCCCGAACCTAATGGGTATCTTCATATTGGTCATGCCAAGGTCTTGATAATCTTCTGCACTAGTCATTAATTCCACATACTTTCTCGAATTTCAGAGAGTATGCTTACATGCTTCGTCTTATACAGGCTATGTTTATTGATTTTGGACTGGCTAAAGAGCGAAATGGTCATTGTTACCTTAGGTAATAAGGATTTTATTTGGAAGTTTCCTCCTATTAACCAGCCTTTTTATAATATGGCTTTCTGGCTCATCAATGCTAGTTTTGGGCAATTTTTGAGTTAATTCTGGACTGGAAATGTTCCCTTTCATCTGATTGGTGCTCTCTACTTATTTTTGTGTAGACCTTGGATTATGCTGTAGATATCTAGGGTGTTTGAGATTTATGCTTGTTGTAGTGAGTTATTTTTACCTCATCACCTCACTTCTAAGTTTCTTTTTATTTGGACTTCAAACTAGTTTTACTAAATCTAGAAGTGATTAAAGAAAGAGCTTGTTCCAATTGTTTTCTCCCTTTTGCTTTAGTTCTTTTGCGTTCTCATGCATAACATAATGGACCAACATCTACCATTCTCTGAACAACAGGTTTGATGATACAAATCCTGAAGCTGAAAAGAAGGAATATATAGATCACATTCAAGAAATTGTCCACTGGATGGGTTGGCAGCCCTACAAAGTTACCTATACGAGTGATTATTTCCAAGATTTATATGAGCTTGCTGTTGAGTTGATACGGAAAGGGCTAGCTTATGTGGATCACCAGGTTTGTTCCTCTGGACTTTTTTTTGGGACCAATTGTAAATTAAGTTGTGTATAGACCTGTGCTAAAACAACATTAGAAAAAAAGAACATTCTTATTGAACCCTTAAGAAATAAAATTTGCATGAGTGCTGACTGGTATATGCTTGCCAGACTGCAGAAGAAATTAAGGAATATAGGGAAAAGAAGATGAATAGTCCATGGAGGGATAGGTCCATTGAAGAGTCATTGAAGTTGTTTGAAGATATGCGACGGGGATTGATTGCTGAGGGAGTGGCAACTCTCCGAATGAAACAGGACATGCAAAATGAGAATAAAAACATGTCTGACTTAATAGCGTACAGAATAAAAGTAAGTGACAACTCAATTGAATGACCATTTCTCATAAATGTGGGACTTAATTTTTTTTATGTCCATACAGTTTACTCCTCATCCACATGCTGGTGACAAGTGGTGTATCTACCCAAGCTATGATTATGCACATTGTTTGGTGGATTCTCTTGAGAACATTACACACTCGGTAATTTTCTTCCCCGAAATAGATTTCAGTTTGATGAGTCATAACATGGCATGAACTAAGTTCGCTATTGAAAAATATTAGTTGTGCACGCTTGAGTTTGACATACGCCGCCCTTCATACTACTGGCTACTTGTAGCCTTGGGCCTGTACCAGCCATATGTGTGGGAGTATTCGAGGCTAAACTTGTCAAATACTGTGATGTCCAAAAGAAAGGTATGTTACTGAACTTAATCAAGACAGCCACTGTTATATTGTTTGATCTATAGTTAATGATATCTGTTGCCCATGTTGTTCGTAGCTGAATCGACTTGTGACAGAGAAGTGGGTAGATGGGTGGGATGATCCTCGTTTGATGACTCTGGCAGGGCTACGGCGGAGAGGAGTATCATCAACAGCAATTAACTCTTTCATCCGTGGAATTGGGATAACAAGAAGGTAAAAATGCATTAATTGAGGCTGAGGAATGGTTTGCGTAAAGTCATCCTTGCTCCATTCATATTCACTAAATCATTCTTGGCATTAATCATTTTGTTACTGAAAGCACTCATTGTTTCTTTCTGTGCAGTGACAATAGCTTAATACGTGTTGATCGTCTTGAATATCATATTAGAGAAGAGCTTAACAAAACAGCCCCTCGAGCCATGGTTGTTTTGCATCCTTTAAAGGTATGCTATTCAATTCCCTTTTCAAATCTGTATCTTTTTCTTTATTGGTAGACGCACTGATTGTGCTTCTCTTTGTTAAATTTAGGTTGTAATAAGTAACTTAGATGAAGGAACAGTAATAGATCTTGATGCAAAAATGTGGCCTGATGCTCCTGCAGATGATGCTTCGTCCTACTACAAGGTGCTTCTCATTTTCATACATGATATTTTCTCAATAAACTGTCTCGTTACATAATTCCATTGACCTGCTAAGTCTATTCCAAGTTTGCGACAAGAATATAGTAGATAAAACCTGTTTACCATTCCTCTGATTCTGTATGCCCTAGTACGTTTGATTCATAATGAATTCACCTGTCTTTTTCTGCAGGTTCCTTTCTCAAAAATTGTCTACATTGAACAATCCGATTTTCGCCTAAAGGACTCAAAAGATTACTATGGACTAGCTCCTGGTAAATCAGTCCTACTAAGGTAATTGATTTGCAAGTACTTGACTAGCAAAGCCAACAGTACACCTGCTACATATTTCTTATAGCAATGGTTTGGAAGTGCTTGACTAGCAAGTCAATCGTACACCTGCTGCATATTTATAGCCACATGATGCATATTTGTCCTTTGAATTGGTAGATATGCATTCCCAATAAAATGCACGGAGGTTATTTATGGTGATAAACCGGACAATATTCTTGAAATTCGTGCTGAATATGACCCTTCAAAGACCTCTAAACCAAAGGTAAGAGTTAACTGAAATTCTTTGTAATCTGAGATGTGTGTGACTCTGTTCTCTGGACATCCTCTCAAGGAAGATATATTTATATGTATGGCTGAGCTGGTTTGCAATTTGTATAGGGTGTTTTGCACTGGGTTTCTCAGCCATCTCCGGGAGTTGACCCTCTCAAGGTGGAAGTAAGATTGTTCGAGAAATTGTTCCTTTCGGAGGTATTATATTGCTTGCTATTCTTGCGGTTGTTGCAAATCCATGTTATACTGGAAATTCTCTTTACCAATTTCCTGCTCTCCATTAGAATCCTGCTGAGCTCGAGGATTGGTTGGGTGATCTTAACCCGCACTCGAAAGAGCTGATAAAGGAAGCTTATGCTGTACCATCACTTGGCAGTGCAGTTCGGGGTGACAAATTCCAGTTTGAACGGCTTGGTAAGCTCAGAATTTATGTATTTGGTTGCCACTCTTTAGGTCAAGTAAAGCCTTTTGTTATTTCTTTAACAACTGAACTCACCATGCTGCTTTGATGTAAATCCAGGATACTTTGCAGTGGATATGGACTCAACGGCTGAGAATCTTGTATTCAACAGAACTGTTACCCTACGTGATTCTTATGGGAAAGCTGGACCCAAGTGATTTACTAATTTAGCTTTGCTTGGGTTTAGGGTTTCTGCACAGCAGGGGCAAAGCCAAGCATGATATACCAATGTGGTTTCCGCGCATGGTCAATCCTCTTCAATTCAGTTTTCTTTCAGTGCCTTTCTCCTTTTTATCAATACATGTGTAGCTTTCGGTTTACATTTGCACCTGATATGTGCGCTAGGCCCCGCACAGGAGCTAAACTAGAGAGAGAAAAAAAAAGATGATGTAATACATACTGTTAATAATATTGGATTGGCTTAAACTAAATTTGTTTACTTGACAGTAGCACTACACTGTACCTGAGTTTGATGGCAGCCAGGTTTGATAAATACTGAATTGAGATTATACAGACTTATATTTAGTTCGGTTTTTTCCATTCGCAGGCTAGTAGTCCAATTTGCATGTACTTCTGAATACAGCATGTTCGCTCCCGCGTCTTGGCATGGATTACACTGTCCTGTATGTGTTCTCGCTTTCTTTTTATTTCTGCAAATGAGAGACCAATAGATCCACTTTACTCATCTATAATGTTTTATCTGCTGTGATTATTTGCGAAATGGTTCAAAATTCCCATGCTATTTAGTAGCGCTACAGCAATCAAAATGCATTCCCCTGCATTCTTTTATAAAGTATACAAAATCGGGGAGTACATCAATTCGTTCCTCAACAGTTTAACCAGCAGCTCTTTCTGGAATCAGATAATTTTGACAAACTGAAACTTGCGTTCGATTACAAGGAGCACGGTTACAAAACTATATGAGTAACTTTGTCTCCCATACGAACACAGTGACTAAAAGGTAGCTTACTTGGAGATACGAACCGCGTTTCTGTTCTAGGAAATTTGTTTCTAAGTTCTATAAGCTTCAATTCTTTTCAAAAAGACATGATAAGCTTCAGAAAAAAAAAAAGCCCAGTGATAATTCATGATAGACATTTTTTTGAATTTTTCCTCAATTATCAGAGGGCATTTTGAATGCCTCTTAACTTCCGGGACGAAAGTCTAGCGTGGCTCGTCTATTATGCTAGTTAAGAACACAACTCAAACAATTTCCGATGAAGTGTCAACCAAGCAAGAGAGCATTCAAACCAAGCAGCCTCTAATAACCTCATGAAACCCTTGGCCACAGCCTCATGCGAGCGAAGGTGGTGACCGTGCTGACGAGAATCCACGGAGAGAAAAGCACGTTCACCATGCTTGACGACCGCAAAGAGACCGGTACCCCCTCACCACTAGGGTTGTAACTTTTGTTCAAAACTTGTGAGTTAGTCGGACTCGACTCAATTGTTGACTCGATTCACTAACAAACAAGTCGAATTCGAATTATCTCACAACTCATTTAAAAAATTAGTCGAATCCGAGCTAAGACCCTGACTAGCTCGAGCTCGAGCTCGAGTTCGGCTCAGTACATATATGTGTACATGCCCGGTGTAACTTTAGCACTTCAACCACACAATAAAAACACACAACTTCAAACTTCTAGATCTAGGATTAGGCTAGCTCCTCCGTCGCCCAAGCCTCCCCGCGCCGTCGCCCCCAACTCCGCCGCTCGCCTCCCTCGCGCCACCGCCCTCGGCCTCCTCCTCCATCTCGCCGCACCCGCCGCCTCTGCCGCCGGCCTCCTCCGCACCCCCACGCTGCCGCCCTTGTCTCCCCCACGGCGTCCTCGCCTTCGCGGCCCCCGCCTGCATCCTCCACCGGACTCCTCTGCCGCCCTCGCCTCCTGTCGCCGCCACCCCCAACTCCGCCGCCTCGCCTTCCCCGCTCCACCGCCCCGGCCGCCTCCACCCCTGCGTCGCCGCCCCCACCTTTCCTGTGCCGTCGCCCGCTTCCTCCGCCGTGGCTCCCCCACGTCCATAAGATGGATCGAGCTAAAACAGCTCGCGAACTGAACCGAGTTAACTCGCAAACTGGGTCGAGCTGAGTTCGAGCTGGCTGGTCAACTCGATAACCTAACCGAGCCGAGCCGGCTTGACTCGCCAGCTGAAGGATCTCGAGGTGAGCCAAGCCCAGCTCATTTCCACCCCTACTCACCACCACAGCTATGATCGTAACTGGCTTCGTCCAAGATCCCTAAACAATCCGTAGTATCTAAATAGTGTAAGGTGCAAACCGCAAAAAATGCAAAACAAGAAGGATCCTACTACCTTGGGCTCGCCGTCGAGGGCGATGACGGTGCCGTCGCGGAAGGGGACGGATGAGTAGCCGCCGGCCGGGACGGGTCGGATGTGGAGGCCCCTCTGGGAGCCCTTGGGCTTGAAGGCAAAGAGGTCCTGGACGTCGAGGCGGTGCGGCGCGGCCCTACCGGGTTCGATCGGAAGATGGCCAGCGGTCGTAAAGCCGCATCTCCACCGACGGATGCGGAGGGCTTGAGCTTGAGTTTGGTTGGAGCAACATCGTGCTTTGGTCTTCTTGCTCCTCTGCCATGACCATCTCGCCGGCCATCCGCGTTCCAGTTCTTTAAAGATTGTAAATTGTGTAAATTTCGGTTTGGTGTTTAAATTGTGTGGGTGTATTATTTAGATCTTTAAATTTTTTTAAAAATTAGTTTAATATTTTCTTAAACTTATTTGATTATTCATTTAAATCCATCAATCATTTAATCTAATAAATTTAATATAATTTCACGACATAACACTTCTAAACTGATATAGTATTGCACAACAACTTTTCTAATATTGTATCATGTAGTATGTTATGATAATTTTTTGACAACATGATATGAAGAAATGGAGATTGAAAATATAATATTATTTTAATTAAAGATGTAAATAAGTACAAAAGATAAAATAAAAGATCAAGAATAAAAAAAATGACACTAGAATACAAAATTTGCAATTAATTCTAACATTCAACTGATAGAATGATCATGTGTAGGATTAAATAGATTAAGAAAGACAAATTTAAAGATTTGTCAAACTAAATTTAAAATTTATGAAACTAAATGACATAATTACATAAATTTAAGGATTCAGAACTTAATTTACTTGTAAATTAAACTGGCTTGGCTCTTTTTGCCCCCAAAAAAGACATTTGGACTTGAGGGAGGTATGGCCGAGCATGAACTCTCGCTTGTTGATTGAAGCCTTACTTGGGCAAACATAACAGTTTCAAGTCCCCACTTCAAAGAAGCTTGAGAGATTACATCCCAATTCAATATAAAACTCCAGCCTCTTTAGTTACTCTAGAGCTAGAGATTAATTAATTAATTAATCCAAAATTGTATAGAATTACCGCACATTGCCAACCATATACAATACACAATATACACCCCTCGATTCAAGAGGTAAAAATGACAATCACAATTTTCCATCAAAAAATTGGTGCCCATTCAAACACTTTTGAGATCCAGGACTTGATCTAGTTTACCGTTTGGAGCTAGCGCTAGATCTAGAGATGTATAACTAATTTTTCCATGATAGAAACCCCGATTTGTCTCCCTCTATGTAGATTAGAGCATTGGTACAAATCACCAAAATCCATATATCGTAAAAAATGAATATAAAAGAACACACAGAAAAATCAATTCTTATCCTGCCTACCTGTTCCTTTTATGTTTCCATCTTTCTTCTCTCTGTTGTGCGAACCTTTTTTCCCTAGCATTTTACTTTCTATTTCTACTCCACGTGTTCCTTTCTAATTAACCTACATTTAACATCACCTCAAATTCAACTAGAGGAAGATCCAAGATTGTGTGCTCTATACACTTACCCTCCACGACAAAAACTCAATCTACCAAATACAGTGGCAAGAACTACTGTTATACAACAAATTTGACTGGTGTTCGATATGGATCAAAACCCAAGTCCATATAAAAAGTTTGCAGTTCAAATTGGCCAAATAATGTTCCACTCCGGATGAAGATACACAACAAGCTAGCATAGGTCAACTACAGTAACATCGGGGTTTAAATACTTTAATTACAGAACTAAGACCACAAAGAGCACTTCCATGAGCATTTTAGATGCAATGCAAAGTATCAGTCCGCAGTCCAGCTCTGCTCAACAATCTCCCGGACTTTCCGGTTGTATTCGCGTTTATTCTCACTGAACAGCCGCGCAGCTTCAGAGTTAGCAGGCGAATTGGGGTTCGGATCACATAGCAACGACTGCAAATATTACATGCCAGGTTAAATGCACAATATTACTGTCAAGATAATGGATTTAAGACAACATCGTAGAATAAACACGAAGCAAATGGTTGTTTGCTTTATCTCTACTACAAATATAATGCAGAGTTTTTGAACTGTGGACCTAGCCAAAATTTTGTTTCTAACAGGAACGGCTCCTCTAAAATGGAGGAGTTACTTTACGTGTATTGCATGAATTTTTATTAATTAGATCAAATAACTATATTCATGATTAATTATTATATAATAAATTAATTTTTTTTGTGCTTTCCAATTTTTTCTACACTTGATTTGGTCCGTCCAATGAACAATTGGATGATAAAAATGCATGCATATTTCCCTGTATATAGTAACTTCTTTATTTTAAAGGAACAAATTCCTTCCTTAACAAAGCCTCAGACTATTTCTCATTGGAAGCCATTCATGGCTGTTGGTTGATATTCCCAAATTATATATGGAGACTAAGGGTGGCAATTCGGCCATGCCGGCCTGGGACAACGGGCCATTGGCTTGGATTGTGTCATGCTAGCCTAACACAGCTTGTGTACCAGTGCTGTACCAGACCAGTTGGCCAGGGAGCCCTGGCCAACCCCAAAAAAATTATAAATTATAAATTTTCAAAATAAGTCTCTTAATTGAGTGTGCTTACTGCAAAATCTAGCCGTTGCCAAGCTTCACTTATCAATTTTTCGATCTAACCTAAGCCTCCCATCACCATTGACAAAAAGCTACACAACTTTGAAGCAAAAGACAATGTGAGACCTGACAAGGATCCTTTTATGCAAATTTCGTCATGTGCCATTCTTCAAAAAAAAATTTGTCATGTACTTATAACGTACGCCCCCACTCAGTCAAAAGACTAAAATATTTTCTTGTAAAGACCTAGAGGAGCAAATAAATATATACTTATACTCTATTCTTTAATATGAACACGACAATGTATAATTTGTCCCATAAAAATATACTTCATCCATAACAATCCCTTACCCTCATTTGGTGTGTCAGCCTGACCGAAACTCAGGGCATTGACTTAATCATGTTAAAGAGTCATTCCAATTGTTGGGTGTGGCTAATCATGACTTTAACATGCCCTTACGAATCAAATCAAGTTGTGAGAAATTTAAATATAATCAAGTGATGGTCTGCCAGCCCTACCACAAAGACCTATTCGTAAAAAAGCCTTAACTTTTTCATCTCTCTTTGGAATAAGTTGTTATATATCATTTAAAAACCTTATAACATGACAAAGATACTTAATACAAGGTTGAAGCATGAAGAACACAAAAAGTCAGAAAGTCTACTTAGATCAAACTGATACAGAGACCTAATTGTAAATCAGACATAACTTGAAAACGGAACTAGTGTTGAAAGTTCTTTAACAGAACTAGTGGTTCGATGATTTTTTGGAATTATCTAAAGATGATGAACCTAAATAATGTGTTATTATCGCTTAAATAGTACATTTGAAGGTTTACAATCTGCTTGAACGTCTTCGAGGGGTTGAAATATAAATGCGATCATAACTTTTACCCTATGGTCCAAATTAAGTAAATAAATATTTTATTATGTTCTCGCTAAGACAAATGCGACCATATATAATTAGCCCATATAATTCTATGCGAAAAAATTGATAACTTTTCTCAACTCAAATAACATATCGAGTCAGCCAGTGCCCAGTTTAACAACACCTTTTTATGTACAATCAGGTAGAGTACGGAAATATGGAATAAGTCGACCTAATATATTCAAGAAATTCGTCCAAAAATAAAAAAATAAAGAAAGAGACAAATACTAGCTTACCTCTTAAAAACAGTCATTCTCTCTCTTCGAAATATTCTCTTCAAAAAATTTAAATCCCTATATTTTTTCCTCAATATTAGAAAATTTGAATCCTCCCAATCCTTTATAATTTGAGCTCTAAGTATAAAAAAGGTTCTGCAATTCTGCTTCCTATGCATAAGAATACTTGGTGAAGAAACATCTCTAAGAGCTCTCCTTTTTCCTGTTTCATCCACAACACCTGAGGTTATGGAGGCTATGGAGTCAACCATTAACGATGTGTTCTTCTTATTGGCATAGTATACATCATGCATCACATAAAAGATCTATGCAAAAATGGCTCACACGAGATTGCAGGAAAAGCTTGACATTCATGTCATCATAAAGGTCTCATCTAACCAAGTAAAGGGGACCTAATACATTGTGCCTAAGAATCGGATCTGACGAATGCACAAACACAACGTATCCCTCCAGATCCATATTAAAATCAGTCCTACCATCCCATCATACAATAGAGCATCAATTCATTATCCAACATGCCATCACATCCACCATCCTAAAGAAGAGCACGATAAAATTCATGGAGCATGAGGTGGAACCGTGCCAAACATATGGCAGCGCAACCTTGAACCACCCCCATCTTTTTTCATCTTGCCATATGCAATTCATGTCAGCATAAAGGCTCTCATCCAACCATAAAGGAGAGCCTGATCCATTGTGCCTAGAGATTGGAATGCGTGAGCACAATGCTGAAATTACCAAGGCAATCCATCACAGGAGCGTCATCTCGTTATTTAAGCATTAATGTATTTGAATAAAATAGATTGATATATGTGATCTTGAAGGTCGATTGAGCCCAAATTTGGCTGACATGTTGGTAACTTGTTCACAAACACTTCCACTAAGTTTCACATCAATCCAAGTTTGCAAAGGTGCTCTAACAATCAAGCCAAATAGCCGAGTGTTTTGCTGAATTTGAGTCTTACATGTTTGTGATATATTGATTATTTCTTATTCGAAAGTCCGAACGACCTCAACTTTTTATGATGAACAATAGATTCATGTAGAAATATCTTCACCAAGTTTTACCTAATCACAACCAGAAAATTGTGGAAGTTTGCCAACGTTTTGCAAATTTCAGCCTAGCATATTTGTAAAAATTGATCGATAATTTTTTATCCAAAGGCCCAATCTATCTCAAATTTTTATTAGTAGTAAACTTCTCAAAAAAGATCTCCACAAAGTTTCACCTTGATCAGAGGTCAGAATCATACTCAAGAAATTGTGATCAGTTTTGAGATAGACACAAGACGCGTTGCTCCAAATTTATCCCAAGATTATCAAGGTGAGAGCCCAATCCATCAAGGATCAGATATGAGAAGGCATAAGATGTGTCACTCTTGATCCATCCTAACGTTATTATGGTGATCCATCAAGTCCTCTAATGTTGGGTCATCTAACCCCGTCTCGGAAGCGTCATGCAGAGCCATCGATGGACATCCGATGTGCCTCCATGTCATATACATCTCTAAAGCCGATGAAGTCAAGGCACCATCACAACTTCATCAATTCACCCACAGGGGCACTGACAAAGCAAAGGTGATAATCCTGTACGTGGCCGATGAGGCCAAACATCCTAGCCGGACACTGACGAGGCGAAGGCCATATTTTGTAATAGCACTATAGACCGATGAGACTATGGATTTTCATACATATATGAACATATGCATTACATACATGGAGGATAGATTAGAGGCTCAAAGCCAACGACTATTGGCGGCTTAATCAAAGGTTTTCTGAAGACCCAAAATCTGCAGATGTAATTAACTAAGAGCTTTACAAAGATGTGGGAACTAAGAATTGCAGAATCTCTGATGGTGCAATGAGAAATATGTAAACATCCTAAGAAAACTTGTAATTTATAATTCAAGATGAATTAATAAAGTTCATGTTTCCCTTATGTTTATGTGTTTTTTTAATTTTTTATGTGTATATACTTATGTATACTGGCACGCTCGCAACTTAGAATTACACTGAGAGGAAATTTTTTGGTGAAACAGCTTCAAAAGGCATCACGGAGGAGAACAAACCATAGGTATATGTGTATGTTACTCTTGTTGCTGAACAAGGCATCATGTACCGCCCACGGGCCGAAGCCCTATTGGGCCAACCGGGCATGGCCCGTGTGCCAGACTTCAGCCATGCTGTGCCAAGCCACCCATCGGGCTAGAAATCTCATCTTGGTACAGCCTACTAGCTAGCATGGGCCAGGCTAGTATGGCCCGCCAATCCCCGTTCCAAGCCAGATGGCCGTGCTTCGGGCCGGGCTGTTTAATTGAGACTCCTGACTCACAAACGAGGGTGTGAAGAAGTTTACTCTCCAACAATAAATAAAAGCATGGTGCTTACCTTTTTAAATTGCATAACGTGCAAGCATGTGCCTATTTACTTGCTAAGTCTAAGATATGCATTTCCAATTGTTACAAGAAATAGATGTAAATCATAATCATATATACGTTTTAGCAATGGTGAGTGTATGTGAGCAGTCCTACGAAAAAATTTAAACAAGAACAAAGGCAACATTAGATCTTTTAGATGGCCAAAAAGCACATCCCAAGCTTTAGTTGAATAAGCTAGCAGTACTTATACAGTAGCAGAGACAATGTATTTAAAGATTTGGCCCACAAAAGCTTTGCTTCCGACAATACTATTGTCCCATTTGGCCCCAATGCCACACATCCAGCAGATATCTTATGCAAAGCCCAAGAGCTAAAAGCAGCAACCGGTACTACATGGATGAATTCAACTTCCAATGAATGGTTCCGAATAATATACCACTATTAGTATTAGTTTGCTCACATATTTCCACCACCACCACCTAATGTCAATAACCTTACAACTTTACCCTATCCTCCTTTCATCCTTATCATACAGGTCAGTTCAATTTACCAGTCAAAGAAGAAATTTAAAGTGGTTGAGATTTGAGATCCAGCAACTCTTGAGGGCACAGCCTACCATGCAACGAGTCAAAACTTGGAAGCATAGAGTGAAAACATATCAAACTAAATGCTGTTCTAACAAACCAGCATTAGAAAATATTGGTGACAGGAGAAGTCGAAGTACAGAGGAAGGGAAGGGATTCTTATACCTGTATGGAAGTAAGTATAGCAGCAACATCATATATTGGGCTCCACTGGTTCTGTAGGATATCCAAGCATATGCTTCCATCAGCATAAACTGTTCACCACACAGGAAATACATTAGAATAAAAAGAAAATGGAGATTGTAAAAGACAGTGTCATCCTACAGTTAAAGATAGAAGCTAGATATCAGCACGAAAAAAAAAAAAAGAAGAAACTATGATTCCTTCCAAATTTTGAGCAGTGTTTAAGCACAAAAATATGCAGTAAATGCTGCAATATTTTCCTGATTCACGCATAGCTAACACCAAAAGTTAGGACATCAGGGTGTAAGGTAAAAGTAAATTTATAAGTAGGCAACAGCAAACACAGTGCATTTTGTTAATGGATTCAAGCTGCTATAGTCATGATTATGCAGCTCAGAGAACCAGAGGAACACATTGAACAATATAGGTATGCACCTTAATTCTTAAGCAACAAGTTATGGAACTATCAAACATCAAATAAAACAACATAAGCTAATGGAGCTTATGCTTTTAACAACTAGTAACCAGACAATCAAGTTTATTTCCTTATACCATTGAGTATTAAAAAATGAGATGAAACTCACTGTTAGGATGAAACATTCGAGAAACAAATCGCACAGTCGGCGGCTTATTAGGATAATCTTCAGTAAACTGAAGTGTCAGCTTGAACGTACCTAACAAAATCAACAGAAGAAGTCATGTTCCAGTGAAGGCAATGAAATAAGAAATACTAAGAAGCAATGGTCCAGCTAAACAAAAAGAGGCACATAGAAGAAGAAAGATATCACTGTTATGATTATTCTTCCATTTGTAAAAAATAAAAATAAAAAGGGGTCCTCAAAGTGCTTTACCTCCATCCCAAGGGGTGTCATCAGGGCTGCCAAGGAAGATACAAGAAGATGTGAACTATGTGCAATTCAAGCAAAAGAAAGAAAAAGAAACATAAAATCATGAATTATAGCATCATACCCAAAAATGACAGCATTCCACAACATTATGTTGTTGTCCTGAGGGGCACCACTTATGCCTGCAGGGGGATCCTGCATCAATCGCTTGAAATCCCTCATCAACCTCTTCCTTGCAGGAGTTGACATCCTTAGTTTCTGAGAACTCATGATAACAGATGAGCCAAAAAAAAATTTATCAGTTCACTGTTGCAACAGACTAAATTTACAAGCTTGCAGCCTTATTTGGCACCGCAGCTAATATTAAGTACCTTGCAAATCAACAACTACTAAATAAAGAGTAGCATTACTAATGTAGACTAAGATCATCACCTAAATAAGTTTAATGAAATCTGTAACTAAAATTGCGCAGTCTGACATGCACATGAGCTCCATCAGAGACAGATGCTTATTAGAAACCAACAGATCAGGGGTGATATATTGATTGAAAGGGAGATCCTCCCAAGTTACAACAGAAACCAAAATCTTGTTCAGTACAAGCATTTGAACCATACTACAGCATAACAGTGAGGACAGCTGAAATAGGCTGCCTCCACCTTTCTTAACGACAAAAGTTGCCGTTGAGAAGACCACGAGGCGTTTCACCCTTTGGATTAAATTAAGAGAACGGCAACTTTTGTCTTCTCTTCACTAAGGCAGAAGATATACACCCTGTTTGTCAGATCCAAATAACAATCGTCTGGATACAATCGTGTACCCATGCAAACCTAGCCCATCCATGCATGAAACGCCTAGAAGCTAAAATAATGCGCAAAAACTCTTCCACTCAAAAAGCATATCCAAACACTACACCAAATAAATTCACAAACTACTGGAACCATTCATACACCAGCAACCACAGAATAATTATCCGAGCAGTAAGCTCAACCTAAAATCTAATAGCTTACCGCCAAGAACCACCTAAAGCATCTCTTGTTATTCACCTATAGCAAGAAACATAATAATTTCACATAAATTCGCCGGAAAATATCAATTCAACTCTACCTTCTCCATACATGTCCAACCTAGCATCATATGACAAACGTTCTCACATCTCAAACACGCATCATAGGTGGATCAAATTTACGCAAAGAAAAAAAAAACCAAGAAAATAGCCGAATTGGAGGCCATAGCTACGGATCAGACGATCTGAGACAGAGAGAGATCAGAAGACAGTTTTTACCTCCGATCTAGCCGCCGGTTTCCGAGGACTCGGATCGCTAGAGCATGGAGGCGATCGAATTGGATAGGATAGGGGGGATTGGAAGGCTGCAGAAGCAAAGCACCAAAAATAAGGGATGCGAGGGCGAATTGACCCCCTTTCTCACACTTCACACACGGAGAGGGTCTCGAGTCTCTTTCATTTGTTGTTAACCTTTAACCTTTTTTATTTTTTCTATTTCAAGCTGGCTGAGTGGGAAAAACACTACGGTGACTATCCTTATCACTGGACATTTAAGTCATCACACGTTATTTGATCAATATCTAATCCCATAATTATTAACTAGGTTAAATATACAAGTGGGATTCTTACGTAGGTTGTTTCTAGTATCGTGAATATAAAAGTGGTCTGCATTTATGTTATATTGATTTTTTTACCACAATTGTTTTGTGCTTGAATTTTGGATCGATATAAGAAAACTAATAATCAGCAAAGAATTCATATGACTATACGAGTACTTGAGTACGTCATGAAATCCTTACTGTGCAAATTTGAACGTTGATTAAAAAAACTTGATATCAAACATTTCTTTTCGAAAACCCGGTGTCTTGATTAAGTCATGATAAAACTTTGATTTAAATATTTCAGTTACTAGTTGTGTGCCCCTTGTCTCTCGGCTTATAAATATAACACGATATGATTTTGTAAACTATTATTTTATATTGCATGATTTTTATATATGATAACCTTATATAACATGCTTTGCATAGTTTTAGACTTTTAGTTGAGTGGTTTGGGGTGGGGTTCAACTAAGATGGCTGCAGCAAAGATTCTCTCTAAATTGAGGATATATTTGGTTTATAGTCTCAATTTGCCCTATCTTATCATATAAAAAATCAGTCATGTTAATTAAATTTTGTTATTATTTGGTTTATTGTTAAAATTTTGCCATGTCAATGAAAGTTGCCTCAAGTTTAATTCTTTTTCTTGTCAAAATTTGCTAAAGTTACGGTTAAGAGATTGATAACCAATTTTAGGGGTAGCTGAAATTTGACAAGACAAAATATGGTACAAATCAAATACTTTTGAGAGTATAAGATGAAATAGACAGACTTTTTTAAAGGAAGACTATGGGTTATACTACCAGAGAAAATAAAAATTCAAAAAATATCATCAGCTTTTTGTATTACTGATCTTGTGTCATTGGAATCCACAAAATTTTCTACTCTGATACAGTCAAACCAGCTGACCTGAGTCAAAAGATTCCAAAAGACTCAATTTTTTTTAAGCACAAGACACATGTCTCATGTTATGCAACATCTTATGAACACAGTGCGGTTCAGAGGCCAAAGCGGGCACGGTGGGGATATGGCGGCGGGTGCTGGCACGACACGGACACGCAGATGCGGCATGGGCACAGTGCGAACGCGGCTGTGGCGGGTGTGGGCACGACAGCGGCGCGGTGCTGGCCTGTGAGCCACGCGCGGCCTCGAGTTTTTTCATTAGTACAGATTACGTACACTTCTCATGTAAAAACAAAATCTTATCAGCTTATTCATTCATTAACAAAAGGGAATACAAACCAAACAGAATGCAAAGACAAAAACATACATGCACGCAGCATTCAAATCACACAAAAGAAGGAGCAAAGATTACGGAGAAGAACAGCCAAACAAAAGCAATGAATTAAGACTGAGCAGCCACACCGTATAGGCGTGCATACGTATATACACAGCTCCTAGTGCCAGATATACGCATCGTACTCCAAGACGAGCAAGTTCCTTGGGTCATGGAATTTACCATCTTGCTGATAATGTATCCGCGCGCCATCCGAAACGCGTCCGTGCCGCTGAAGATGAGCTGCTCCATCACCGTCCCGACCAATGCGGGGCCGAACACCGCCGGCGTGCTGCCGTTGTACGGCCCATCGGTGAACACGAAGTTGATCAGCGTCAGGAGCACCCCGTTGGTGATCGATGCATGGGGCGGGAGTGCGGGACCCTCTCGGAGCATGTCATTGAGGACGCTGATGAATTCAAAGCCGTAAGAAAGGCCACTGGCACCAGTACCGTGCCCAGGGACCATCTCAGCTGTCGTGCCGTTCAGACCACCGGAGAAGACCTCGTGGAAGTAGAAGTGCAGGTGCGGACACGATACGCAAGCATAGCACGGCAAGAATGACGTGCGGGCGCCGGGCGGTTGCTCAAGGCAGTACTGCAGCGGCGAGCGTGCGATCTAGGCACGACGCGGCGGATATGACGCGCCCGTAGGCGGGCATGGAGCAGCGGAGGGCACGAGCGTGGGCACAGTTCAACACGACGCGTTCTTTATGTTGGACAATATGCTTAATGTATAACCAGGGCCAGGGAGAATGAAAGGGACAAGGTATTTTTGTCAATTTTTTTTGAAAAATTAAGTCCATAATAATATATATGAAATGATATCACTTAACCAATTAACCATTTTTTATGATATTTTTAGAAATTTAATATTCTTTACTGACATAAAACCAAATGTTTTTTAATGACCTTTGTAAATGATATGTGTCATATCCATATAATATATGATTCTCTCATGTGTTAGATTAATTATTTTTTAAAAGTTGCTGAAAGCTCTTATGCTCCACCACACTAAGGCTATCTCCAACGCCGGCGCAACGACGCTCTGCACGTGGGCCCCATGAATAAAAAAATGTTTTTTCGGCGGAGAGAGGAGAGAGACGACGCCCGGTGATGCGTCGCGGACGAAGCTCCGACAGGTGGGCCCGGCGACGCCTCGGAAGACGAAGCGGCCGCGTTGGAGTGGTTGGCGCAGCCTCGCAACGCGTTTTGCGGGCCCCACACGTGGACGAACGGACGCGCGGACGAACGGAGCTCGGCGGCGGCGGCGGAGGCCTGGATCGGCGGAGGCGCGGCGGAGAGGCTCGGCGACGAGGCGGAGGCGAGGTGGCTAGGCCGCGAGGTGGAGGCTCGGTGAGGAGGAGGCTCGGCGGCGGAGTCGAGGTGGCAGCGGCGACTTCGCGTTTAGGTTTAGATTAAAAAAAAAACTCCTCTCACAGAGGCCGGCGGCGAGGTTAAAAAACGAAATGGCATAATTTCAGAAAAGCCCTCAGAATTTTCTAAATCTCAAAAAGACCCTTTCCAAGTCAGGGTTTAGATTTATGAGTCTTGGCTATTTTGCAAATAGGTACTCGGATTTCAGAGATTTTACAGTTGAGTTTTAAGTCATTAGGTTTTCATGTTCTAGCCCCCGGAAACTCTGATTTCAGCACGGTCAGTTCCTACGCGTCCGTAGAAATATGTGCTTTTATTTTAATTTGTTGTCTTCGAATTATCTGAATTTTATTTTATCAATTTGTTAATGTGTCATAAATAATGTATGTGCGGGCCCCACGCGAAGCGCCAAGCGAAGCGCCGGTGGGTTGGAGAAGGATGGTGCTTGAGAAGGTGCCTCGCGAAGCGCCAAACGAAGCGTCGGTGGGTTGGAGAAGGGTGGTGCTTCAGATGGTGCTTCGCATACGTGGCATGGAATATACTGGAGAATATTCTGTTGAAGCGCCAAGCGAAGCGCCGGTGGGTTGGAGATAGCCTAAGTCTACAGCTGGTGCCTCAAGAGCCATTTCACCGCACGTCGATCTTATGGGAGCGAGCGAATTATATGGTGCCACGTGGACAAGCTCCAACCACTTAAAGCTCTGACATATGGGTCCCATGGATGCCCGCATACACGTAGCGCCAACGTTGAAGTGAAAAAATCATCTAATGACGTGTTTTGTGAGTCTTACAATTTCACAATCCACACATGACTCGGTTGAAATTTCAACTGATAAGTATAGGCTTGATTATTCCCAGACTCGCTTATCAGTGCAAGAGTTTTGAGTAAACACTTGAAAACACCATGGGTGCGTGATGGGGTCATGGTCACTAACAAATGGGCCCATATAGATTTTGGTCCACCTGTCACTTTTGGAATAGTTTTTTTGGTTTCAATATGATTTGAATTGAATTTTTTTTTACTTTTACAAAGTAACCAACCTTCGGTTGACAGTGGGGCATCGTATACCTAGTCCCGCATGTCAATAGGTGTTACAGTTGTGTAGTTTAAAATTAGCCATTGGGAGTAATTAGTGGGTAGGACCCACATGTTAGTTACTTAAAAAATTACCATTAGAATATAATAGTTAAAAATAGTCATTTCACTTATTTTAATACTTTTGGGGGCAAAAAAATTCAAGAAAAATCTAAAAAAAAGTTCCAAAAAAATTTTATTCTCCTCTACCTATAAATATAAGTATAATTGAGCTCATTTTCACTCACAAACCTCATACCATTCATTATCTAAGTCTTTTTAAATTTCTGAAAAAATTTTCTATGAATAATAATCCCCAGTAGTTTTATAAATTGATTTAGTGAATCTAATTTAGATGGAGAAATTGCTGAAGAGGCCAGTAGTCAAAATCCACCAAAATTTCCTCCTCCCTCTTAATATCCTATGTGTTATCCATCATACGTACTGCCCCTTCATATACACAGCCTCCTTCATTTGCACATCCCCTTTGTACCCACATCCCCTTATGACTCATATAGCCAAAATTTTCACCTTATCGATATGCAATTTGTATAGTTAATGTTATTTTTTATCTGCGAATTTCATAAGAAAATTTATATTTATGTTAAATTTCTTAATTGCAAGTCTCTAAATTTTTTTGTTGTATTTAAATATACATAATTAATTTCTGAATTATTTTTTAAAACCATTGCTAATCATATATTGTAATAAATTAAAATATCAATATTTTATACACGGAACCACACGAAGCGTCACCTAAGAGCCGATGCATTGGAGCACTTGGGACTTGAGAATGCGTTTCACACGTGAACCTAAACAAGATGTCTCTCTAAAAACCATTGCATTGGAGTGCTTGACATTGCAGGTAGCGTTTCAGGTGATGTTTCACATATGTAACATAAAATATTTCTTTGAGAAACCTTTTGAAGAATCCATATATTAGACTCAACCTAACATACATAAAATGTTATTACAGGGGTTGAACTTACACAAATCACATTGACTACTGACATATGTGATTCCTAGTGTGATATTTCACTTTGTTTATAATTTACTCGCGTATAATTAAAATCTGCTATCAAGGTGTCTTGAGACCACACAAAAAGTCAATCGCTCAAAAACTACAACATCTTAATATAAGAAACAACCTAAAGCCTGCTAGAAATGGCGACCCGGGAGTGCGCCACGTCGCCTTCTTCTTCGCGGTCCGTCTGATCTTGCGTTCACGGCTTTCGGTCGTCGGCTTTGTGGATTGTTTGATTCCGTCAGTTCGACCAGGGAGCAGCCCGAAATGAGGGTGCGTCTGTGCACCACCTGTCGCCAACGGCAGCTTTTTCCCACTCCGCTTTGTCCTTCCAGAGACGGTTGTGTGCGTGTTTTTCTCTACCTCCTCGTCTCGTTTGTTCTGCTTGCTCGTCGCTGGTCAATGTGGGCCGCCTATTGCGTCTGTGCATCGGGGCCCTTACTTCGGCGTCCTCGTCTCGCTCCACAGCGCGTCTTGCTGCTTTTCGTCAACTTGTATTCGTTGTTGCTCCCTCCTTCCCGAGACGATAGTGCATGCATGTCCACAACCCGATACGTCTCGCGACGTGTTCCCATCTTTTGACCCTATGGTTTCTTTTTCCTTCTTCTTGGCTTTCTCCTTCCTTTTGTCCTTGTTTCTGCCTGCGAGTTTGCCGTTTAGTGGCTGTCCGTGCGTGGTGCTCTCTGCTTCTTCTCGCGCGCTCTGCACGAAACCGAAATAGTCTTCTTTTCGTTGTTATTTGATTCTTTGTTGTCCGTTTGAAACTTAGCCTTGGTTTTCGCACTAGGCTCACCCATATTCTAATATGTGGAATAACGGGATCTTACTCAGAAATACTAAAACCCAAACATTGATCGAAAACACAACTCAAAGTAATTGATTAACTCTTTATTTCAAAGAAGACTTTACACATCGAATGTTAGGACGCACTCGCCTACGTCGTGGAACTATGTGTCTAAGACTTCAATCTAGACTCGATGATCTAAACTAGAACTATTACAAAGTATTTATAGTCCAATCGTATGAATACGTATCAGAGTCAATAACCTAAACGTATTAGACTTGAAAACTAACTAAACCTAATAGATAAGACTTAGTTATATATATTTGGATCGGACTATAATTCCGACTAGAGATCGAATCCTTCCCAAGATCGCAAATCTTTCCAAAGTCGCAAACCTTTTCATGGTCGCGAATCCGTTTCGAACTCGATCTGAGATCCTCCTGGATCACTTCGTTTGTTTCGTTTTGGTTTTTGCCTGTCCGTTTGCTGTTCCTGATCGTCGTCCTCGAGCCCTGGGCTATAATTTTTAGTTGTTGCAGCTATGAAAGTTGTAGATCTTTGAAAGCTCTTCAAGAAAAGGTAAATTTTGTTGAAATACGATAATTTTTTTGTTAATCACATTTCTAATTATGTCAATAGTGGTTAAGTACAATATGTGTGTAGTGGATAGTGTTGTATGCTACATTTTGATGGATATTTGTGTAGGGTACGTTTTGCAGTGGACAACTAGATGATGCATATATATTTTTTGAACATAGTCTGTTTTTCCATTATCAAATTCTGAATCCTGTTCGTGATGCTTATTGGTTATGGTTGACATCAGTTATTTGTGAAATTTGGTTTGCTGTTTCTTGGATTTGTTGAATCTTGAGCCCTGATTAGGGTTTCGGTGATTAATGACATCCATGATATATGCTACTAATCTATGTGTTTGAGATTTAGGTTAATCAGAGGAGAAAGCATCACAAAAGTGCAAATCAGGATCATCAAGACTCCATGAAGCAAGAATGACGGAAAACTCCGACAAAAGTACAAGTATCTAAACCTAGCGTTTTTATTTTTGAAAATTTCTAGGTTAGATGGTCGTACTATTAAGAGGGGTTCTAGCACAAGTCATTTGATAAACCTTAAAGTCTTCGGAACATATTTGCATATGCATCTAGTCCCTAATTGAAATTGGGTAAAATTCAGCAATTCTGTTTTCGTTTTGAACTGGCCGGACAGTGTCTGAAATGGCCGGACAATGTCCGGCCAATACAAACTTCTGATGAAAATTCCAAAACGATAAACAGAGACAAATAAACTTATCCGGTGCATCTGTCTGATTTAGGCCGGACACTGTCCGAAATGGCCGGACAATGTCCGGCCAGTACAATTCATATGGCAAGTTTAATTGAGACAAATGAATTTGTCCGGGGCATTTGTCCGGGAAGCACCGAACATTGTCCGAAGTAGCCGGACAATGTCCGGCCTATACAATTTCTGAGAAGATGAAAATATAAGTGTTAACAGAGACGTATGCATTTGTCCGGACAAATCACATACGTCCGGCCTATATAATTTTTGTGAAGTACAAATAAGAGTGTTAACAGAGACATCTGCATTTGTCCGGATTTTTTGTCCGGACAAATCACATCCGTCCGGACTGTACATGAACTGTTAAACATGGATGTTAACAGAGACATATACAATTGTCCGGACTATTTGTCCAGACAAATCCATCTGTCCGGCCTTCACAAATAACTTCAAACAGCTACTGACACTTGAAAATCTCGTGAGCAACGGTCACATTATTTGTACTGACCGGACATTGTCCGAAATGCCCGGTCCAGTATAACTTTCGCCCAATTTTCTTGAAAACGACCGTTTTGCTGAAACTATATAAACCCTACTGTTTGGAGAAGCTATATACACACGAATTTCATCTCCTAAACATTGTGAAACAGCTTGCAAAGCTCCTCATACTCATTCTCTTGCATTTGAAGCCAAATCTTTTGCAAAGTATTGAGAGCTAGTTGAGAAACCTTGAAATTGAGATGTTTGCATTTGCATATTTGTTCTTCAAGCTTTGAGGTTGATCAAGCAAGGTACTAGACTCATTACTCTTGGTGATTGCCGTCACCTAGACGACCCGGGAGGTCCGGCGATCTCTCCATCGATGGTGTGTGTCGGAGAGACCCGGCGGTTGGTTGTAAAGGCTCGGAGCTCGCCTATCCGGAGAGGAGAAGGGCTACCCCTAGTGGAATCGAAGCAAAAGCTCTAGTGAAGAGCGCTTCAACGAGGATTAGTGGAAATCGGCAAATTTCCGAAACCTCGAGAAAAATTCGATCTTTTCGGTTACTTCTATTACTTGCTTTATACTTTTAGAGATTGAATTGTTGCTCTTGACTCTTTAGTAATTGCAAAACTTACTTTGTGTTGTCATTCATATCATTTGAGTATTGATATTGCAATTTAGGTTGTTAACCACTATATTAAAAGTAAAATTTGAAAAATCGCCTATTCACCCCCCGCTAGTCGACATCCTTCGATCAACACGTGGTATCAGAGCACTAGGTCTCTCATTTTAGGCTTAACCATCTAGAGTGAGGATGTCGTCGATCAAAGAAAACTATAATGGAAAGGTCCCTTTCTTCAAAGATGACAATTATTGCTATTGGAAAATTAAGATGGCGGTTTACCTTGAATCCATTAGTCTTGATGTTTGGAAGGTCACTAGAGACGGTTTTAGAGCTCCCATTGATTTAGAGAATCTTACACCTCTAGAAGTAAAAAACCTCCAAGCAAATGCTCAAGCAAAAAATGCCATATTTAATGGACTAGACTTAAGTGAGTTCAACCGCATTAGTAATCTTGACACATCTTATGAAATGTGGAAAATCTTAGAAGTAATTCATGAAGGTATCTCTAAGGTCAAAGAAGCTAAGCTAATTAAATTAACTAGAGAATACAACTCTTTCTTCATGCTTGAATCTGAAAATGTTAGTGATATGTACACTCGACTCAATCTTTTAATCAATGATCTTAAAGGTTTAGGTACAAAGTTTGAAGATATTGATATTGTGCGTAAAATGCTTATAATTTTACCATCAAGCTTTGATACAATTGTGACAGTGCTTATCAATGGTGATCTCACATCCACTACTCCAACCGAGCTCATGGGTATTCTTATTACCCATGAAATGCAAAAAGAGGAGAAGAAAGGAATTGCGGAAGCCTCCGGATCAAAGACGAAAAATTTGGCTTTTAAAGCAAATGTCGAGGAGGCCAAGGAGGATAGCTCGGATGAGAGTTTCGATGGTGATCTAGCTCTCCATGTGAGAAAGACCCAAAAGCTCCTAAACAAAATCAACAAGAAAGGGTTTGATTTTGATAAAAGGCGTGGACCGCACAAGAAAACCGGATTCAAGAACATTACATGTTATGAGTATAATGAGAAGGGACATTTTGCCTCAAAATGTCCAAACAAAAAGAGTGATCATCAAAGATCACATGTGAGGAAAGATGACTGTGAAGGCTCAAAAGGTAAAAAGAAGCTCTTTAAGAAGTTCTACAACAATAAAAGCAAGGGCCAAGCTTATATTGGTAAATGGTACTCCGGATCGAAGGAATCCGACTCAGATGATGAAGTCCCATCAACTTCCAAGAAGATGGCGGGAATTGCTATTGGAGAGGCATCTTCGCTCAAAAATGAGTCATCATTGTGTCTTATGGCGAGTGATGATGCAAAGGTATCGGATCTCGAACCTTCTTATGAGGAACTTGTTGATATGGTTATGGAATTAAATGAGGCACTAGGTAGGTTAACCAAGGAGAATAAAATGCTTAAAAAGGAATATTCAACACTTAGCGATTTATATGCCGAACTAAATGACTCGCATGTGGCACTTCTAGTTAAGGAAATTATTGATTCTAAACAAACTAGTGATATAGGAATTACTTGTGATATTCTCGATGAATCATCTCATATTGTCTCTCATTCAAAATCAGTCACTTGTAATGATTTAGAAATTAATCATGAAAATACTTGTGATGAAACTGTTGATAATGACTCAAACTTAATTTTAGAAAATTTAAAACTCAAGGCACAAGTGGAAAAGTTAAATCTAGGATTAGCAAAATGTTTTAAAGGAAAAGAAATCTTAGACAAACTTCTTAGTGAGCAACGATGTTCATTTAGGAAGGAAGGTTTAGGATATGAACCAAACAAAAGAAAGAAATTAAGTACTAAAGTGACTTTTGTTAAAACTACTAATATGTCTTGTCACAAATGCCATGATGTAGATCATTTATCAAATAATTGTCCCTCAACTTCTAGAGCTAAAGAAAATGAGTCTCACTCCCATTACATGCTTAAGAAAAACAAGTATGAAAAAGTAATTGCTAAATTTATTGGTTTACCTTACCTAAATAAACATAAAAAGAGGATTTGGGTTCCAAAAACCCTTGTTGCTAACTTCCAAGGACCCAAACAAGTTTAGGTATCTAAAAGCATCTAACCTTTCTTTTAGGTAAACTACAAAACTGGTAGGAGGCATTGGGTGCTTGATAGCGGGTGCACTCAACACATGACCGGTGATGGAAGTCGTTTCTCCTCATTTGAGAATGGTTGCAATGACATTGACAAAATCATGTTTGGTGATAATAGCAAAGGAAAGGTAATTGGGTTAGGTAAAGTTGCAATCACAAACAACCTTTCCATCTCAAATGTATTACTTGTTGAATCCTTGAACTTCAATTTGCTTTCAGTTGCAAAAATTTGTGATTTGGGTTTTCGATGCATTTTTGAACCAAATGGAATTATCATTGAAAGCTTAGAAGACAAATCTCTAATATTCAAAGGTTTTCGATATGAAGATTTGTATTTGGTGGATTTCGGTTCAAAAGATTCTTGCATTTCAACTTGCTCAGTTGCTAAAAATTCTTTGGGATGGCTTTGGCATCGTCGTTTGACTCATATTGGGATGCATCAATTGAACAAGCTTTTAAAAAGAGATTTGGTCTTGGGTATGAAAAATGTAAAGTTTGAAAAGAATAAACTTTGTAGTGCTTGTCAAGCGGGAAAACAAGTTGCTAGTACTCATCCCTCTAAAAACGTTTTATCAACATCTAGACCACTTGAGCTTTTGCATATAGATTTGTTTGGTCCATCGGAAACTCAAAGTATTGATGGTAGTAATTATTGCTTTGTCATTGTTGATGATTTCTCCCGATTTACTTGGATTTTCTTCTTAAATCATAAGTCCGATGCTCCAAGTGCATTTAAAAGATTTGCAAAACATGTTGAAAATGAATTTGAATTCTCCATCAAGAAACTTCGAAGTGATCATGGTGGAGAGTTTCAAAATTCGGAATTTATTGAGCTTTGTGATGAATCTGAAATTAAACACGAATTTTTCGTGCCATATACTCCTCAATAAAACGGTGTTGTGGAAAGGAAAAATCAAACATTAATCGAAATGGCTCGAACTTTGTTGGATGAATATAAAACCCCCACTAGGTTTTGGGCCGAGGCAGTCAATACTGCTTGTTATGCTATAAACCGGCTTTACACTTATCCATTGTTAAACAAAACTCCTTACAAGCTAATTGTTGGAAGAAAACCAAATATTTCATACTTTCGAGTTTTTGGTTGCAAATGTTACATTCTTAAAAAACGCATGCATCTTGAAAAATTTCAAAGACGTGTTGATGAGGGTTTTCTTGTTGGATATTCATCAACTAGCAAAGCTTATCGTGTTTTTAACACTATAACCGAATGCATTGAGGAAACTTGCAATGTTGAGTTTGATGAATCTAATGGCTCTCAAGAAGAGTATGAAGATCTTGAGAATGTAGGAAATGAGGAACTACGAGAAGCTATGAAGAACATGACTATTGGGGACATCAAGCCTAAAGATGAAGATTCTAAGTCACCCGATCAAGAAAATGAAGTAGCTTCTATGGTTCCGGAAACTACTACCCAAGATGATCTTAATCCGGAGATGAAGGAAAATAAAGATCAAGCATTGCAAAATCTAAGACTTCACCAAACCATCACTAAGGATCACCCCGTCAACCAAATAATAGGTGATGTTGGTAAAGGTGTTCAAACTCGTTCTAGAATCGCATCTTTTTGTGAGCATGTATCTTTCATTTCTAGTCTTGAGACCAAATGCATTGATGAAGCACTAGTGGACCTGGATTGGATAAATGCCATGCATGAGGAATTGAACAACTTTACTAAAAACAATGTTTGAAAACTTGTAGAAAAACCTCTTGATCACAATATAATTGGTATAAAATGTGTTTTTCGAAATAAGCAAAATGAAAATGGCATAGTTGTAAGAAATAAAGTTAGATTGGTAGCACAAGGTTATTCTCAAATTGAAGGATTAGATTTTGATGAAACTTTTGCTCCCGTAGCTAGACTAGAAGCCATTCGTATCTTACTTGCATTTGCATCAAGTTTTGAAATCAAATTATTTCAAATGGATGTTAAAAGTGCCTTCTTAAATGGTGCAATTTCGGAACTTGTATTTGTAAAGCAACCACCGGGCTTTGAAAATCCAAAATATCCAAATCATGTCTATAAACTCTCAAAAGCCCTCTATGGTCTTAAGCAAGTCCCTAGGGTTTGGTATGAACGATTGCGAAATTTTCTAATTTCACAAGGTTTTAAGGTTGGAAAAATTGATACAACTCTCTTTACCAAATCATAAATGATGACTTCTTTGTTTGCCAAATCTATGTCGTTGATATAAATTTTGGTTCCACTAATAAATCTCTTTGTCAAGCTTTTGGTGAAACCATGTCAAAGGAATTTGAGATGTCTATGATAGGAAAATTGAGCTTTTTTCTCGAACTTCAAATTAAGCAAATCAAAGAAGGAATATTCGTGAGTCAAAGCAAATACGTGAAGGATTTTCTCAAGAGATTCGGCATGGATCGATGATGCAAAGCCAATCAAGACTCCCATGGCTACAAATGGTCATTTGGGCTTGGACGAGGGAGGTAAACCGGTAGAACTTAAATTATATCGTTCTATGATTGGTAGCTTATTGTATCTTACTGCTTCTAGATCGGACATTATGTTTAGTGTATGCATGTGTGCTAGGTTTCAAGCTGCTCCTAAACAATGTCACTTGACTGCAGTAAAAAGAATTTTTAGATACTTAAAATATACACCAAACATAGGCCTTTGGTACCCTAAGAATGCTAGCTTTGATCTTCTAGGATATTTGAATTCTGATTATGCCGGTTGTAAAATTGATAGAAAAAGTACTTCCGGTGGATGTCAACTTCTAGGAAGATCATTAGTCTCATGGACTTCAAAGAAACAAAATTCGGTTGCACTCTCAACCGCCGAGGAAGAATATGTTTCGGCCGGTAGTTGTTGTGTACAACTATTATGGATGAAGCAAACTTTGCTAGATTATGGCATAAAAGTCAATTGTGTTCCACTTTTATGTGATAATGAGAGTGCCGTTAAAATTGCTAACAATCCCGTTCAACACTCTCGAACTAAGCACATTGACATTAGACATCACTTCCTAAGGGATCATGTATCAAAGAGGGATATAGTGATTAGTTATGTTTTAACTGACAATCAATTAGCGAACTTATTCACTAAACCCTTGGATGAGTAAAGATTTAGCAAGTTAAGAAATGAATTGAATGTTATTGACATTTCAAATGTTATTTGATTGCTTGCTTGTTTTGGAATGGTCCTTAGTATGATCTTTTCTAGCATATATACTATTACTTATACATATGTATATATATATATATATATATATATATATATATATATATATATTCAATCAATGAAGGCATCTATGCCAATAACTTCCTATTTTGAAGAAAAAACCAAAAGTTCACCTCTTTATCTCGTCTCAAAAAAACTTGGATGACACATTAAGGGGGAGTAACTTCAAGCTCATTGAATACTTGTATACCCCTAAAATTATGTACAAAAATGAAAATTATGCATGTCTTTTATTAAAAGGGTCATTTTCAAATCAAAAGGGTGAAAAAGTGCTCAAATTTTCAAAATATGTAAAAATAACACAAAACCTTCAAAAATACCTTTCAAATATGTTCTCAAAGGTTTTGAAAGTGAAAAGAAAGGATTTCGAGCTAAAATGTAGAATTTTGATAAAATTGAAGATCTAGGGATCTTGTTTTGGCCTAAAATGACTTATTTTCATAAATTAAGATCGGTTGAGTTTTGACAAAAACTTTCTACATGAAACACTTAGAGCTCAATCATTCGAAGATAGTTCATGTTGAACTTTTTCTCAAAAGACCTATGGTTTTCAAGTTATCACATTTTCCAAGTCTCCCGAAAATGACCCTTGACACGAAAAATAGCCAAAACATGCATTTCGTGAATTTCGCTGTTTGAGCCAAAATCTCTTCCATGTTTTGGCTTGAAATAGTATTTTAAATTCATACAAGTCCAAACATTTCAGAAAAATCCAAGTTTCATTGAGATTTGAAGATTTGGTGAAAATCCGTTTAATTTTACCCGTTTTACCCGAAAATATCTTTTGGAGGTTCATATCAAGATCTTCTTGTCTTATATCCAACTCAATGCTATATATCTCTATTCCCAACATGGTATTTGAGTTCATTCTGGAATTAAACTTCTTTTTGAAACAAACTTGCGAAAAACTCAAAATTTCAGAACTTTCAGGAACTTCTCTGAACCGACCGGACATTGTCCGCTCATTTCGGACTCTGTCCGCCCATATCGGACATTGTCTGGCCAGATCGGACATTGTCCGGCGTGTGCATATCTGTTCAGTTATTAAACATCCCAAAGTCCTTTTCTTCCCCAAATCGACAGATTTCATTCTTTTGCTCCACTATTCCTCTCTCTCACCCCATTGCTCACCTTCTCACCGGGCACAAGGATCCGTCCGATCTCATCCCGTCCGGCTTCAGATTTGGGCTCCTGTGCCTCTCCTCCTTTCCTTGCTTGGTTAGTTTTCTTCTCCTCCCCTCTGATTCATGCATTGCATCCCATTTCATTCTAGGGTTTTGAAATTATACTTCTATTTTTGCATGATTAAATTGATAAGAAATTCATGAAATTGGCTTCTAGGATTGGTCTAATCTCAATTGGTTTTTGCAAAATCAGATCTTTTCATAGACATGCATGATATGAGTATCAAAATGCTTTCTAGGGTTAGAATATGTGACAAAATCTAGTATAACCCTTATGCAAATGTAACAAACTTGTTATGTTAACTGTTGAAACATAGATTCTCATCAAATTTCTGCAAATTTCATTCTAGTTCTATGACATGAAAAATATGAAAGTTGATTATATTGACTTGCATTAGATGCTTAACAATGAACCAAGCTAAATGACTAGGGCTAAAATTGAATCAAATCACAACTAAGCTGCAGAAAGTGATAATATGAAATCTAAACGAGCCTCTGTTAGTGAATGCTAAATGTAAAATAGTTCAAGTCGAGTCAAATGAGTTTTCATATACACATGAGGACTAGTTCATGCATTTCATGGCATTCTCACAATATCTCATCGAATCATATCTTTATCAAATTCTATATCTATCTCTCTTTCTCTACCAGAGTCAGCATGTCAGGACGAGTAAAACAAACTAGCCGTCGCCATGGCCTTGGATCTTTCCAACAGGCGCAACCCATTGATTGGGATTCCTTGGCAGTAGATGAGGACGATGCCGCTCCAGCATCTCCCATAGGCTCTCCCATTGCAGACTCAGACTCAGATGAAAGTAGCAGCAGTAGCGGTGATCAGCAACCCAGGGGTCATCAGACATTCACTGCTAGTGCGATTCGGCGGCTTTGTCGAAAGAATCCCTATGAGCATCCGAGGACTTGCACTGAAAGGAACTTCTGGAATGCCTTTCAAATGTCACAATACTACAGATTCACCTCAGCCAAAGTCTTCGAGCATCAAGCCATCGACTGGAATTTGATTGAGAGCAAGGTGAATTATCCACTGAGGGGCAAATTCCTGGCGATCAATATGTACTCTTTCACCGAGATGAAGGAAGACTGGAAATGGAATGTGGATATTATCAGATCCTTCTTTGCATCTCTTCATGTAGCCTCAGATCGATCTCACATAGTCTTCATGATCAACAACTCGAAGAGAACACTCACGAAGGCACAGTTCGAAGAAGCTCTACAGATTGAGCATGTTGACAACAGCTTGTTTGCCTTCGATGAAGTTCGAGTCGAAGACGTCGTCCATCTCTTTGACAATCCAGATCCTAACATCGGTAAAGTCTCTCAGCTGATCCCTCCGGTTGCAATTCTTGAAAAGCTCAACCGTATAACTATTTTGCCCAAAACCGGAGATCGCGGGGCCGTCACATCCACCATGTTGCGTCTGCTGAAGGCCCAAGTTGACGAGACCCCATTTGATATCGTCGAGTTCCTGTTCCACGAGATGCAGGAAGTTCAGATGGACTCAAAGAGGCTTTTGCTCTTTGCACCCTTCATAGCTCACACCTTGACCTACTTTGGGCTGCATCGAGCATCTCGTCCCTCTTCGATGGAGTACTACCGGATGAAGAGTTTGGGGATCCTTATTCGCTATGAAAATCAAGTAAGATCACCAACAAATGAAGATGAGCACATGTCTCCGGTAGCAGGAGCTCCTTCTCCACTCCAGTCCTATTCTATATCTCCTAGCCCTGATGTTTCGGCTCCCTACATGATGATCATGGAGCGTCTCGATCAGATGTCTATGCGATTCGAGACCCGCTTCGATGAGGTCGACTCTAGACTGAGCTCCATTGATCATCAGCTCAATGTCATCGAGCCTCGTATCGATTCTATGAGTTAAGACATATCTGAGCTGCGGGGGCGTTTTGATGCAGGCCAGTATCAGCGTCGTCGTCGCGGCAATTCTTCCTCCGATCATCCTCCGCAGTCCTACATCTATTTGCTACTTATGTATCTATGCTACTTGTGTGTGTGTTTTCTCCCTTTATGGATGTTTGATGACAAAGGGGGAGAGTTATGTCGTGTTATGGATATATGTTGTTATGTTTGGATATGTGTATGTTATGTCGTGTTGTGGATATATGTGTTTGAGTTATGTATGGATATGTTATGTTGGATATGTGTATGAATTATGTGTATTGGATGTTATGTTATGGATATATGTTGTTATGTTGTGGATATATGTTGTTATAGATATGCAGTTATGTTTGGATATGTGTATGGACATGTTATGGATATGTGTATGGATATGTTGATAAGGTCTCATATATCTTGTTTACTGCATGTACACGTACGATTCAGGGGGAGCACTATATGCTTATGTCTATTTTTTATATCCCTGTGTTTTATGCATAACGGTTGACATCAATCACCAAAAAGGGGGAGATTGTTGAATCTTGAGCCCTGATTAGGGTTTCGGTGATTAATGACATCCGTGATATATGCTACTAACCTATGTGTTTGAGACTTAGGTTAATCAGAGGAGAAAGCATCACAAAAGTGCAAATCAAAATTATCAAGACTCCATGAAGCAAGAATGACAGAAAACTCCGACAAAAGTAAAAATATCTAAACCTAGTGTTTTTATTTTTGAAAATTTCTAGGTTAGATGGTTGTACTATTAAGAGGGATTCTAGCACAAGTCATTTGATCAACTTTGAAGTCTTTGGAAACATATTTGCATATGCATCTAGTCCCTAATTGAAATTGGGTAAAATTCAGCAATTCAGTTTTCGTTTTGAACTGGCCGGACAGTGTCTGAAATGGCCGAACAATGTCTGGCCAATACAAACTTCTGATGAAAATTGCAAAACGATAAACAGAGACAAATAAACTTGTCCGATGCATCTGTCCGATTTAGGCCGGACACTGTCCGAAATGGCCGGACAATATCCGGCCAGTACAATTCATATGGCAAGTTTAATTGAGACAAATGAATTTGTCCGGGGCATTTGTCAGGGAAGCACCGGACATTGTCCGAAGTGGCCGGACAATGTCCGGCCTATACAATTTCTGAAAAGATGAAAATATAAGTGTTAACAGAGACGTATGCATTTGTCTGGACATTTTGTCCGGACAAATCACATACGTCCGACCTATATAATTTTTGTGAAGTACAAATAAGAGTGTTAATAGAGACATGCATTTGTCCGGATTTTTTGTCCGGACAAATCACATCCGTTCGAACTGTACATGAACTGTTAAACATGGATGTTAACAGAGACATATACATTTGTCTGGACTATTTGTCCAAACAAATCCATCCGTCCGGCCTTCACAAATAACTTCAAACGGCTACTGACACTCGAAAATCTCGTGAGCAACGGTCACATTATTTGTACTGACTGGACATTGTCCGAAATGACCGGACAATGTCCGGCCATTACAACTTTCGCCCAATTTTCTTGAAAACGACCGTTTTACTGAAACTACATAAACCCTATTGTTTGGAGAAGCTATATACACACAAATTTCATCTCCTAAACATTGTGAAACAGCTTGCAAAGCTCCTCATACTCATTCTCTTGCATTTGAAGCCAAATCTTTTGCAAAGTATTGAGAGCTAGTTGAGAAACCTTGAAATTGAGCCGTTTGCATTTGCATATTTGTTCTTCAAGCTTTGAGGTTCATCAAGCAAGGTGCTAGGCTCATTACTCTTGGTGATTGCCGTCATCTAGACGACCCGGGAGTTCCGGCGATCTCTCCATCGACAGTGTGTGTCGGAGAGGCCCGGCGGTTGGTTGTAAAGGCTCGGAGCTCGCCTATCCGGAGAGGAGAAAGGCTACCCCTAGTGGAATTGAAGCAAAAGCTCTAGTGAAGAGCGCTTCAACGAGAATTAGTGGAAATCGGCAAATTTCTGAGACCTCAGGAAAAATTCGATCTCTTCGGTTACTTCTATTACTTGTTTTATACTTTTAGAGATTGAATTGTTGCTCTTGACTCTTTAGTAATTGCAAAACTTACTTTGTATTGTCATTCATATCATTTGAGTATTGATATTGCGATTTAGGTTGTTAACCATTATATTAAAAGTAAAATTTGAAAAACCGTCTATTCACCCCCCTATAGTCGGCATTCTTCGATCAACAGGATCCTGGATCAATTCCCCAAGTGGTACCCCATAAAAGAGAAACATACTTGGATCGTTTATCATTAAGGTAATTTTGTACCTACACTTTATGTTAGGACCAGGATGCTATGACAATATTTCTAATTTGCAAAATTATCTGCATGTTAACTTTTACATAGGTATGAGAAGGAAAGGAAACAATCTGAGCTTGATGCCATTGATATATTTGTTAGTACTGTTGATCCAATAAAAGAACCTCCTTTGATCACTACAAATACAATATTGTCTATCTTGGATGTGGATTATCCTGTTGAGAAAGTCACTTGCTATGTGTCTGATGATGGTGTTGCAGTGCTTATTTTTGAGGCACTTATAGAAATTGGTGTATTTGCAAGGAAGTGGGTTCCATTCTGTAAGAAGTAAAACATTGAGCCTAGAGCTCCTGAATGGTATTTTGTTCAGAAGATTGACTATCTCAAAGATAAAATTCATCATGAGTTTGTTCGAGAACGTCGCGCAAGGTTCATGTTGAAAAGCTTTTCAACCGAATAGTCATTTCGTTGCATAAAATCTGTGTTTTGTTCTCATCTGTGCCTGTAGGCTTTTTTAGAACATGAATCATTTTAATCTCTTTACTTTAAAATGAACCAAATCTATCCTTTACTTTTACAGCTGGATTAATTTGATCGGTCGATTCTGTTTTGGATGCGGTGATAATTGAGTGCAGAGGATTTTTATGGTACTGATCGTACTTGGTTTTGTTTCTCTGAGGCCTATGGGATTCTTAATCATGGTGATCCTAAAGTAAATTGCTTCATGTTAGGTCGGTTTTTTTGGTCGCATTCTTTGTTTCTTGGTCGAATCAGTCAATTTGCTTTTTCGTTGATCATGTTTCATTTTGATCGAATCAGTACATTTGTTTGTGTTCTTAGCATTTGTTTTTGGTCGAGTCAAGACATTTGCTTTCGTATTGGTCGTGCTTGCTTTTGTTAGAAACAACATACTGCTTTTATATCAGCAATATTTCCCCTTTTGTGTTGGCAAAAATTTTTTGTTTGCTCGAGTCAGAGCTTTGGGTTTTTATATTGGTCATTGGCTTTTGGTCGAATAGGCAGCCTCCTTACACTTGTCGTTATAGCCTCCGATCGAATTAGGGGTTTCGTTTTTATGCTGGTCGAATCTGAGCTTTTGGTTCTTATGTTGGTCATTAGCTTTTGGTCGAATAGGCAGCCTCCTTCCAGTGGTCATTTTAGCCTCTGATCAAACCAGTGGTTCCGTTTTTACACTGGTTGAATCTGTGCGTTTGTTTTTTCATGTTCGTCGCATTGTCTATTTTTACTCGAATCAGTGTATCTGGCTTTGCATTCATCGTTTTACCTCTGGCCAAATCAATGTTTTTTTAATATTGGTGGCATGGTGCTTTTGGTCGAATGAACAGGTTTGCCTTTGTATTAGTCGTATAATTGACTGTTTTTTGTCACTGGTTGATTCAATGCTTTTGTTTTTTCGGCTTTTGGTCGAATCAGTACACTTGGTTTTGTGTGGGATGCATTTTGTCGCTGGTCGAACCAGAGGTTTCACTTTTATGTTCCTCGCAGTCTTTCTGATCAAATCATCAGATTTTGGTACTAGTGTTAAAACTTGTTTTTGTTGAAACAATAAATTGCTTCTGGCGGGGCAGTAATTTTCTCTGGTCAAATTAGCAGTTTTGTCTTTTGTATTGGGCGTGCTTAGTTTTGGTCGAACCAATAGGTTTGTTTTTGTATTGGTCCATTGGTTGAATCAGTGCCTTTATTTTTTATGTTAGTAGCATTCTGTTGTTTTGATCGAATCAATAGCGCATTCTATTGTTTTGGTCGTGCTTGGTTTCGGTCAAATCATTAAGTTTGTTATTGTTGTTAGAGCTTGTTTTTTTTGATCGAAATGGTAAATTGCTTCTCTCTTGGCAGTAGTTTTTCATAGTCGAATCAATAGTTTTTCCTTTAGTGTTGGTCATACTTGAATTTGGTTGAATGACCACATTTTTAGACTAAGACCAAGCTTTTGATTGGTCGATGGTCCATTGGTTGTTTTTGTCTGATTGAACCATTACTTTAGTTTTCATGTGCATCACATTATGTATTTTTTTTTGAACCGCTGTATTTGCCTTTTGTATTAGTCGTGCTGTATTCTGGTCGGCAGTCCACTGATAGTTTTTGCGTCTAGTCAAATCTCTTAGTTTGTTTCTAATGTGAGCCACATTATGTGTTTTTGGTTAAACCGATACGTTTGCTTTTATATTGATTGTTCTTGATTTTGGTTGTAATTCGTTTATGGCCGAATCAATATTTTTTATTTTTTTATTAGTCGTATTCTATATCATATAAATTTAATAATTATGTTATTTTTCTTATCGCATATTTTGCGTACCACTGACCCAACAAAGCGCGCCTTTTGCCCAAGTTGACTTTTAACTTCAATTATCGAACTCAAAACTAGAAAATTTGCTATAGCAAACTTGTATTGTTGTCTACGGTATAAGTACTAGAAAAAGTGCCCCGTATATTGCAACGACTACGTCGAGACTGCAGACTTCACACCTCACCCTCCTCTCTTATCCCAAAAGCTCTCCCTTCAATTCCTCCAAAACCTTCCCACCCCTAAACCCTCGCCACCTCCATGGCGATAACCGGCGCCGCGGCCGCCGGGCGGTGCCTCCTCTTCTCTCGCCCCTCCCCTCTCCGCCTCCGCCTCCTCCGAGCCGCGATCTCCACCGCCGCCTCCCCCTCTCCTTCACTCGCCGCCTCGCCTCCCCCGCCACCTCCCCGCCACGAGCTGCTCCTCGAGCGCCTCCGCCTCCGCCACCTCAAGGAATCCTCCTCTCCGGCTAGGCCGAAGGCGAGGGGCGGGGAGCAGAGGCAGCAGCAGCAGCAGAAGAAGAGAGCTAAGGTGGAGAGCTTCGAGGAGCTGGGGCTCGGGGAGGAGGCGATGGCGGCGCTGCGGGAGATGGGCATCTCGAAGCCAACCGAGATCCAGTGCGTCGGTGTGCCCGCCGTGCTGGCTGGCACCAGCGTCGTGCTCGGCTCGCACACTGGCTCCGGCAAGACGCTCGCCTACTTGCTTCCTCTTGTTCAGGTACTTTTTCCGAGGCATATACGAAGTGTATGTGTGCACATGTTTGTGCTGATCTGGTCTACTCTAATGTTGCAAAGAACTGCAGAAGTAAGTGCAAAATTGCACTGTGTGGTGTGCCAGGTAATGTTACTATTTTTTAGTTAGGAAGCGAAAAAATAGCATTTCATGCATCGCATGGAGGGCACACGGAGAGCTCATGATTTAGGCTAGGCAAATTTGCATAATGTATTTCACCTAGGTGCGTTTCTAGAGGTAGCAAAGGCTGTTCGATTCATTTTCTTTAAATTTGCATAATTTGTTTTGCATAGTCATATTTTATTTTTTGGTAGATTTTAGTTTTTATGTTGGATTCATCAATCAAATGGATACGTCATGCTTAGAATGGTTTTTGGTTTGCATATCTACTTGGTCAGCTGCATCTTGTAAAAAGCATGATGTAAACGGTAAGGTTTGCGTTAGAGCATTTGCTGGTGGGGCTACCTTATAATGATTAAGAGATGAAACCCACGGAGCGGTAATTATAAAAAAATACAGTAAGAACAAATGAACAATAGGTATAGTTCATTTTCCGTAAGCCTGTTTGACATTTATTTTCCAGCTTTTAAGATCTTTGAGAAAGTTGCCAAAGGTGGAGCTTGTCTTTATCCTAGCACAACAGACTGTATTTCCCATGTGGTCTAGTAGAGTCTGAAGCATTTTCTTTTACCAAATTAGAAATTGAGAAGCTGTTGGACTAATTAGATGTCTATCAATTAGAATATTCTGACTACAAAGATTAGTAACCATGGCATCTATTTGAATTCTGTAGCTACTACGACGTGATGAAGCAATGTCAGGTATGTCCATGAAACCGAGGCGGCCAAGAGCAGTAGTACTCTGCCCCACAAGGGAGCTGACCGAGCAGGTTAGCATGCTTCTCGAAGTACTTTCGGAAGAATGAGGTTATCCAAGTCATTAGTTGTTCATGTGCTATCAAATTGCAGGTCTATCGTGTTGCGAAGTCTATAAGCCATCATGCACGTTTTCGGTCAACGATGGTAAGTGGAGGCAGCCGTCTGAGACCCCAAGAAGATTCTTTAAACACACCTGTCGACATGGTTGTCGGGACTCCTGGAAGGATTCTTGATCATATTAAGGATGGTAACATGGTTTACGGTGATATTAAATATCTGGTGTGTTCTTCTTAAGCCAGTTTCAAAAAGTTAACATCCTATAACATTTTTGGTATTTCTTAATTTTTGAAATGAGTTGGTTGATATGCATTGCAGGTTCTGGATGAGGCAGATACGATGTTTGATCAAGGCTTTGGACCTGATATACGGAAGTTTCTTGCTCCTTTGAAGAATCGTGCAGAAAAGCCTGGTGATCAAGGGTTCCAAACTGTTTTGGTTACTGCTACCATGACCAAGGTTTTATGCTAACCAGCCATCCAGTCAAACCCATCCGTTTTAATACACATGATGTGCTTGCATTAAAATATACTGATATTGTGTCTTTATCGATATACCTTTATAAGATCTTGCATTGATTTTTTACAGACAAAGATTTTCAAATTTTTCTTAAGAATAATATTTTTGACCTCATTTCAGATTGCCTATAGGTGCTCTTGATTGGGTATTGTGATTAATTTTGTTTCTCTGCAGCTTCTAATATCCTATTCTTGGCCATTGATTTACTGTAGGCAGTACAGAAGTTGGTTGATGAGGAATTTAATGGTATTGTTCACTTGCGAACATCAACATTTCAGAAGAGAGTTGCAACGGCACGGCATGATTTCATCAAACTTGCTGGTTCTGAAAATAAACTCGAGGCCCTTCTGCAGGTTTATTGAAACTCTCTCCCTCCCATTGTGTGTGTGTGTGGGTGTGCACAAACATCTACAAATACAGCTAGCTTGACCTATCTACACTTGGTTGTGGCATATTGAAAAGATATAGGCAATTACAACTAGTTTGTTTATTTGTATTTTCTATTTGCTGTTATATCTTGTTGGTGGTACAGTTTTATTGGGATTAATTAACTATAAACCAATTGATATCTATACATGTAAAGTATGAATTGAGTAGTAAATATACTATTGTATGTGGAGTTCAATGTATCAACTATCAAGTGATCCTACTGTCCGGCACTAGTCAGTGGGCAGTAGGCACTCTGTCATGCTTCAAGCATATGAAGCACATTGTGCTATGACCCATGTGGCATTGAAATATTACCCCAATTTAAAATTAGAGAAAATGGACTTGTAATAAGCTTCTTTTAAACTTATGTGCAGTTCTTCGGTCTTATAATTTGCTCAGTTATTGAAAGTATTGCCCCGATTTCAATCCGCAGTGTATACTGGATGGCAGTTCAATGCTTTCTATTATACCAAATCCATGACAATCTGAGGAATTTTATTTATGCAGGTTCTTGAGCCTAGTTTGTCAAAGGGAAACAAAGTTATGGTGTTCTGTAATACTTTGAATTCAAGTCGTGCAGTGGACCATTTTCTGACCGAAAACCAGATATCTACTGTGAACTACCATGGCGAAGTTCCTGCTGAAGAGAGGTTTGCTGATTGCTAGTGCGCTTCTCAAGTTCACTAGGAACTTATCTATTTTTGTTAATTGAAATATAAGGAAAAATTTGCTACATGCCCCTTGATATAATTATGAACAAAAAGGAGAAGTGAGCTACCAAGGAGTTACTGGGTCAGGCAACTGATTTTACAACATGAACATGATATTGGGAGAATACGCATCTTAGAATGTGGAGTTAATAATCATGTCACAACGATGAACTTGCATTGATTTCCTTTAATACTGTACTACAGATTCTTGTGCTTTTACACCATAAATGTGTACGCAGTGGAGATGAACCTCTTATTGGTAACGTTGGAAACCCTTGTTACCATTGGCCTAAAGTGCCTAGTTTTAACTATGTCGCTGTGCTCTTACTTTTCTAAACAGTAATGCAGTACCATGTGCATCATAGATGTGTGGGGTTGGATTGAAGTATTGAACATTGGACATTGTCAGGCTACTTTCAGTGTGATAAGCTCACTGAGAGTTGTGGATCATGTGGTACATACATCTGCTTTCTGGTCACTGAGACAATAAAAGCTGTTTGTAGGCTACATATTGAGTTTCTGGTAACACCAATTGTTTAGGTATACCAGGTGGTATACTGGGCATCATTCCATTCTACTAATAATTATCATGTAGGCAGACATGAAGAAGCTGTTCTTACTTGACATAAACTATTTTTAGGCTACTAAGAATTATATATCGAGTTCTCTACACAGAAAATGACTTGATAGTTTACTTAATTTTTCTGAGAAGCTTTAACCAACTGTGTAGAGTTCAGAACCTGAACAAGTTCCGGAATGAAGAGGGGGATTGCCCAACATTAGTCTGCACCGATCTGGCAGCTAGAGGCCTAGATCTGGATGTCGACCATGTCATCATGTTTGACTTCCCATCAAACTCTGTATGTTTTATATTTTCCTTGCTCTCTGTTTGTCTGCATTTACACCCAGCTCATGATTCTTATGTGCAGTTTATCTTGTAAAATGTTGTCTTTTCTAGATTGATTATCTCCACAGAACTGGAAGGACTGCACGTATGGGAGCCAAAGGTATAATCGTTTGTCAGCCATAATTGAAAATTTTACTCAATTTGTTATTACTACATGTCTTCTCATACTACATTGCCTACATTATGATTCTATAGAATGATATGCAGTGCAAGGTTCCATCTAATTTCTGACAATGCATCAAACATGTTCTATTATCAATTTGTGTTGTTTGTCTCCTTCACTGCAGATAATTCAATGTTTATTGCCATTGGACATGCTGTAATACAAAATAACAGTAACCTGAATAAACGGAATAGGGTTACAAACTATCTAACAAATAGCAAGAAATGGAACTGAAATGTATTTTGTAGAATAGAAGCTTCAAATTTGCTAAAATGGTTATAAAGAAAATCCATTGTTATCTTTGTTGAGAAATGAGATTGTGAAAGATAAACACGACTCGCATTTCCAGCAGTAATTTTACCGTTCTGAGCGAGTTGCAAATAATGGTATGTAACTGGTGCATTTTACTCAATTCTCATAATATCCCAAATGTAGGGAAAGTTACTAGTCTTGTTGCAAAGAAAGATGTGCCTTTAGCAACTCGAATTGAAGAGGCCATCAAGAAAAATGAGAGCTTAGAAGCTCTCACGTCTAGCAATGTCAGGAAGGTGAATGGCAGCCCACTTCATGCGAGTACCAAAGGACGTACTTCAAGGTTGGTTAAGAGCTCAAACATTCTCAAAGATGCTAATCAGAAAGGCAAAAAGGGTGTCGTGCTATCAAGCAGGTCATCTAGGGTTGCCAAGAAGGCCACATCACCATCCCGAAAGCAATCGTCAACAAAGGGTCTGTCGAAGTCAACATCCACAATTGCCAGGAAAGCCAAGCCGGCCAAATCAGCGAAGAGTAGTGTAAAAGTTGCAAAGAGGAGAACAAAACCAGAGAGCCGAAAAGGGGATGCTCTGAATAAGGTGGGAACTAAGCTCAGTGTAGTTGGATTCAGAGGCCGCAGTTTAGGAAAATCTGCGCAGGCTTCATAACAGGGTCTCGAATTTTGGTTGGTGCAACTTGTAAATAACTGAGACTCGTTTGTTTTGTTTTTTGGGTACCCTTGTGGCCTTGGCTACAATTTTAGATCATACCACAGAACGTCTACAAAACTGTTGGCATGTGACAAGTGACAACCTATTGGAAGGCATTATCCTTGAATAGTCTGGAGAAGTGTGTGTGTGGTGTTTTTCTCTCAAATTATATTATTGATGTCTTAGAGAAAATCATATAAATGTATTTATCTTTATTGTATTTATGAATATTTGAATAATATGTTATTTTGTTTTTGAATAAATTATCATTTTAATTCAATCAATAAGTGTGTGACTTGTTTGTGAAACTCTAAATTGATTTAATAATATTATTCTATAAAGTCTTTGATTTATTATCTTTAAATAGGATATTATTCATTAATATTAACATATATATTTATTGATAGTCATATTTCATGGATCATGAATATAAAATATCAAATTATTAATGTAAACATATGTTGAAGAATATTATGTTGGATAAACTCATTTTGACCGTTTGGATTTGTCATATAAGTGTCATTAGTTAATCTTAAATAATGTTTATAATTGATCTTTAAATTTCAGACCGTTATAGTTTCTTGTATATGCAGTACTATATTTTGATATTATCAAACACTATTTTTAATTGAGTGATAATAAAAATAATATTTGAGTATGTTATGAGACATGCGGGAGAATATGAATGATTAAGATAAAATTTGCATCTCTCATATAATGAGGGATATTTCTGGACCTCTCGATATAGATGAACTAAAAAATGCATGACCATATCATTTGTGGTTAAGTGTCAATTACAAGAAGCTTAGTTCACTGTAAGATCGAGAAAGGATTAAGCAGTGCAAGAGTAGCACGTTTTTTGTCTTGGGTTTAATCTGATATCGTATAACAAGAGCATCAATATGAGTACATTATATATGTTAGTTGGTTATGATTTTCGTGTATTTTTGGATAATTGTTATGTCGTACTAGGGATCACTACTGACTTACAATTCGGATAAATATTCTCGGATTGTGACTAGATATATATAAACCTATATGATTACATATTTAACGGGTTGAAACAAATCAATTCGGATAAGATCCGTTACAGGAGTTTTCGTATCAAACTAGGAAACCTAATATTAGATTTCTCCTGCAATTCGGATAAAATTCGTTATGTCGTATCATATCACATTAGAAAATCTAATCTGTTAGGATTTCTTCCGCAGAACTCTAAAGACAAATAAAACCCTAACTGTCATCTCCTCTAAAACAACAGCTCATACACTTTTGTCGTGCGTGTTGATATTAGCACACAATCATATGAGATTCCATCCCAGAACATATGGATACCGATTGAGACGCTGCTGCAATTATTGTGCTGATAAAAATGATCCGCGAGCGGTTGTTGTACACATTCGATCACTTCACTAAATCTCATTCTACCATTAGTAACAATCTAATTTATATTCTATTACTTGCAATGTTCAATTAAAATATTTTGAAATTGTACTAATGTTTACTCGATTTCCTACAAATTATTCTCACCAAACATTACTGTTATCTTCAAAGTGCAGCTTGTTCATCGTTTTTGCTGCAGTTATTAGGAATACTTATCCAAAGAATATTTTTGGGAGGTAAAAAATCTATTGTGTTCTTGAGCTTATTTTAGTTTCTTTATCAAAACGGGTAAAATTGCTCATTTTATTTTTAAAACTAAAACTGAATACTTTTTTTAATTCCAGGCCTATCCAGATGTCTCTGGAACGTGGAGGCTGAAATGAAGTTTTGGAAGTGAGGAAAAGCAAAATTGCAAAGCAGCGAGGGAGCAATAAACATCTCCGGTCCCACCATCAAACGGGACACTTGGAACAAAGACAAGTCATGCAGAGTCCTTAATCCCTATGACATGTGGGACCACTTCCAACCAAAGCTCAGTCTAGATGCTTCTCCAGTTCACACCAAGCACATTCCAGCACCTCTTAGAACCTTCCATCACCTTCCAGATTGAACCTTCAAAGCTTCTATAAAATCTCCGCCCTCCCCCCCCTCACCATATCATCCAATCCAAGAGACATTTATCGAAGCATTCCACAACCCAAGAAATCAAAGAGCCAAAGCAACTCAGAGGGGCAACAAGAAGATGGATAGTAGCAGGCTGTTCGGCGTCGAAGTGCCGCTGATGTCGGCGATCCAGCACCTCCTAGACATCCCCGAGGAGGCAGAGAAGGCAGCGAGCGGGCCGACGCGCACCTACGTGCGCGACGCTCGAGCCATGGCGGCGACGCCCGCCGACGTGAAGGAGCTGCCCAACGCGTACGCGTTCGTGGTGGACATGCCGGGGGTCGGGACCGGCGACATCAAGGTGCAGGTGGAGGACGAGCGGGTCCTGGTGGTGAGCGGCGAGCGGCGGCGGGAGGAGAAGGAGGCGGCCAAGTACCTGCGGATGGAGCGGCGGATGGGCAAGTTCATGCGCAGGTTCTTGCTCCCGGACAACGCTGACGTGGAGAAGGTCTCGGCCGTCTGCAAGGACGGCGTGCTGGCGGTCACCGTCGACAAGCTGCCGCCGCCGGAGCCCAAGAAGCCCAAGACCATCGACGTCAAGGTCGCCTGAGATGGCGGTTGCCTTGTGTTAGTTAAGTGAGATCGGAACTGAGCGGCAGTGTGGTCTGGTGTGTTGTGTGCTGGCTTGATGTTCTGTGATGGAAATGCAGATGCTATCCGAATAAATTTCGACCTTGTCACGTCGATATTTTTCAACAAAATTGTCATACAACTTAAATATGCAATTTGGGTAACCTTCTGAATCTCTTTTTGAAGAACCATCAGCAAAGAAGCAGCACCTGAAGCATTAAAAATAAAATTTAAAAATACGTAGTACTGGAAAACATTCGAGGACAAAATTTCTAAAAATCGAGAATATAAATAAATTTCATACCTTTCAGCCGTGCGTAAGAGTTGGATTCGCCAAATCTAGTAATAAACCAACCAGTCAGCTATCAAACCATCACCCAAAAAAATCCAACACCAAACCGACCTCCCTCCCCACCCCAACCCAAAACCCATCCTGCAAATTGGCTCGTCAACAACATTAAACGAGGGGCATCCTGGTGGCGAGAACTCTGGCTGCCCCACGTGTCCAAATACCCCACTCTACTGTACCACCAAAGCAATGCGCCAACCCTAATTAACGAACTAGTGGGTGATTAGCGCCTTAGCGGGGTGATCATGGTTTGATCTTGGGGGTTCTGTTAACTGGGGAGGAGCGAGTTGAGGAGGCGGCGAGAGAAGGTGGACTTGCCGCTGTTCTTCGGGCTGCACACGTCGGTGACCCAGGTGTGGGGTGGGAGGAGACAAAGACCGTGGCAGTGGCCCAGTCCGGCGGGATGACAGGCTCGCGGCGAGGCGACGGCAATGTCACACGGGCTCCGCCCATTGCTTTCTGTCAGTGGCGGATCTAGAAAATAACAGTCCGGTAGCGAAGTGAGACACAGATATCAATCGCCTCGACATAACGAATAAAAAGCACCACAATTTTACAAAAGATTGCTTTCATATTGGAAAACATTCGACAACAAAAACAAAGAAAGTTGCAAACCTGAATATTCTTACAAGAAAACACGACAACATTACAAAATACTACAATTTACAAATTAGGAGCTCATCTGCTCATTCCAAAATCAAATCTTCCACAATGCAAGAAAACAAGGCAACACATAAACAACTCAAAGCTCTGGAGTATTCAACTTTTGAGGCACGCAAGGCTGAACTGAAGCACGGCACACTTGCACAAGCAGTAGTTGCTCGGGCTGCGCCAGCGGCAGGTGCCTGGTGGCCCGCCGCTGCTTGCTGCTACCGCTGGGCGCTACGGTCGGAGAGGTGGATACAGTGGCCGGCTAGATGCAGTTGCTAGCGGGTGGCAGTGGCGGAACTCCGACGATGTACGACGCCGCGACGGCAACTCAGGCGTCGTGGACGGTGACGAACGATTTAGGGTTTAGGGAAAGTTCAAAGTTTGGGTGAGATGCCAACCTGCAAATGGCCCAACGCCAAATGGAACAAGGGACTAAGGCCCATATTGGACGCACAAACTCGGCAACAATTTTTTTAGAACTGCGTGTGTCAGCATTCACACACTTTGATTCACTTCTCATATCTTTTTTTTTAACAGTTGACACATGCTAACGCCATGGATATTTGGTCGAGTTTATTTGAAAATTTAACTTATTTATAAAGTTTAAGTTGGTCAAACACCTGGTATTTTTGGACTTATAAGACATCAAATAAAACAATATTTTAGGTTTATAAGTCAATAAGCGTCTGGTTTATTAAAGAAATTAAGTTCAACCAAAGTGATTGTCGAGTTTAACTTATCTAATAAATAAAAATTTTGAATTTATTGACTTTTAAGTTATAAATCAAAGGGTCAGTTTGTTTCATAAGTTCAAAAGATATTTAAAATTTTTTTAGATTTATAAGTTGAACAATTTGGGAAATATGTTTCGATTTTTACAAAACATAAAATAAAAATACATCAAAGAAATAAATAACAACTTCTCAAAAGATTCTTACATTCTTTTTCTAGATTCTTTATATTCTTTTTGAATGCCAGGAGCCAGGTATTCTAATGCTATATTTGCCATCTTGTAGATAACTCCCCATCTTTCACTACTACATTATTTGCCATTATCACATGTTCTTATAGATAAGAGAAAATTATGAATATACTATTGCAAAACACTCAAATAATAAATATGATATAACAAAATTCTAAAATATAAATATCTAAAATTATTTCTTAGAGATTTCTAAGAATTGAGATGACTTCTAATGTGCATTGTCTTCTCTTGTCTCCTGAGGGAGAAGTTGCACATATTTTAGCATCTAAAAGTCGATAACTGCTGTGACATGTTTCGATGTTAATTTGGTTGGGATCGAATGATGATGTTTAGCCATTTTGAAGTTGAGTTAGACTGTTTTCAATACATCGGTGTTTCGCGAGACGTTTCAACAGAATATTCTCTAATATATTCTGTGTCACGTGTACAAAAGACCACCCAAAATATCTCTTACTTCAACAAAAAGCTGTTTCGCGAGGCGCTTCGCACGAATCTATGAGTGGTACATCTAGGTGATTTTTGTAAAATAGTAATAACTTTAAACTCAAAAATCGAATATATGAAATGTTTGGTCTCTATATAAAGATAATTAAAATATCTACAAATTTCTCAATATAATCAACATCTAATTTGAATTAGATTAATGCATAAATCAAAAACTAAAATTGTATATAATTCAATTATACAAAAATCGAGACAATTAAATTAAAAATCACAGAATCGTCCCGCTGCCTACTGAAGCGTTGCCTCTCTTCAATTGAGTTTTTTAATAATATTTTGGCATAAAGCCCGCCTGTCAGAACTAGGGGCATCGGCATCAGAGACAACCTTAGTTGATATATATGCCTGTAACGGGTGCCTCACAGAGGTGGAATTAAAAAAAATGAAGTCAAAGAAGCAAATATACAACTCGTCACAATCATCAGGTGGTGTAAGGCTGTGTCCAACACGCCCACCCGCCCGTTGTCTGCTTTAAAAAAAGAATTTTTTTTGGAAAGTAAGTGAGTCACGGGAGCAGGCGCCCGAAATAAAAACAATTCTTTCTCAATTTCTGTGCAATTAAATTATATATAATTTTTTTCTTAATTTATATATTAATTTAATTCAAATTAGATCTTAATTATATTTAGGAAGTTATAACTCTTTGAATTATTTCATATAAAGACTAAACATCACCTATATTCGATTTTGAAATTAAAAATTATTTATATTTTACTAAAATCATCTAAATTCTAATAAATATCTAATTTATTCATGTGCATATACGATGAGTTTCCCTCAGGAATATTTGTATTGGAGTGGTGGGTATTTTGGATGGCGTTTCGTATACGTTGTACAGAATATACTCAAAATATTCTTGTGGAGAGTCTACTCAGGTGCTAATTAATTGGACTCAACCTAAACACACAAAAATCCCAATATTGTCTCAAGTTGAAGCTTTTTTTTAAGAAATATTGTAAGTTTGATTGTTGGCAGATTTATATGGGATATATTAGATGAGAATTCATCTAAAAATAACGGTATGCAAACTCATAATCTCGATCACTCAATCAATATGTAGAGAATTATCATCAGTTTGATCTTTGAAATCTGACTAGATTTATGTTATATGATCCGTATTTAACGAACGTAATTTATTTTGATGTTAATTAGACAATCTAAATTACGGTTTTGCATATTACTATCTTAAGAAGAATTTTTTACTGCATAAATCCCTCAAGACTATATCCCCAGAAAATACGGCACATCTTACACGGCCTTTTTTACTATAAAAGTACGGTAGGTCTTATAATCTCACCTGCCTTGTGAGACTAGTTATATATACTCAGAAATCGGAAACAACATAGACACATAGGAAATAAAAAGAACGGGATTACAAAGTTCGAGACAGTTTTATGATTCTGGACCTTCTCGTCTTGAACAGTATTATTACACTGTAATTAACTTGGACATCAAGTACTTAAACTTTCTCTTCGAGAGACAGCTCGCGCCAAGTCTCCAAGTCACGGTGGTCGCCGCCGAGATCGCAAACGAACAGAGCACAGAAGCCTCCGGCCGCCACGAAAGACGTTAGCCCCCAGATCACCAGGCTCAACGGCGGTGGCATCAGCGGCGAGATGCGCCAGTCGAACATGAAGCTCAGGGCCGTCGACAGCGCCCAGACGGGGAGCTTGAACCGTTCCCGCGCTACGGCGACGGACACCGGCGCCGCAGGCTTGTCGAGCTCCCTGAGACAGAGGATGAGCAGAGCAAGGACGGCGTACGCGACCAGGACGAAGGCCAGGTCGCCCGGGCTGTGCCGCGCCCGGTACGTAGTCTGCGCGAAGTGCACGGCGACAAGGAAGCCGGCGAGGAAGGGGACCACGGAGCACAGCTGGTGCAGCACGTCGCGTTGCTCTTGTGCCGGAGGCGGTGGTGCTGCTGTTTCTTGCTGCTTGTGTTGGGAGATGGCGTCAGCGGTGAACCCTCTGCTCGGACCATCCATCAGTGACCCTCTGTTTGTTTAATTATATATGGTACAGACTTGAATGAGATTGCATTACATGTTGGGAGAAATATATATATACTAGGTGCACAAGAAAACTGCCAAGAAATTTTTCATATAATGAACCATAATGCTAAGTCCAACGTCAGCATGTGGGCCCCACGCAAAAAAGAATTTTAAAAAAATCGGATGAGGAGAGAGAGAACGCGAGGTGAGGTGTCAGGATGCCTCGATTTTTTGTCTCGGTTTACGTGCGATCAAATTACATATAATTTTTATTTCATTCTTTATGATTAATCTAGTTCAAATTAGATGTTGATTATATTGAAAAAGTTGAAAATCTTTAAATTATCTTCATATTGAAACCAAACATCGCATATATTCAATTTTTAAATTAAAAATTATTAATATTTTACTAAAATCACCTAAATTTAATTTACTCATGACCCGAAACGTCTCGTGAAACGCCTTGCGTTAAAGTAGAGAGGTGTTTCAGGTGATGTTTTTCATACGTGACACAAAATATACTGAAAAATATTTCGTTGAAATATCTCACAAAATACTGATACATTGGACTCAACTTAATAATCTAGGACCTCAATCTTGTTTGGACACAAAAATTTTAGAGATGCTAAAAGATGGTACAGTACAGAAGTTTTTTTTCTTCTTTCAATTAATATGAAAATATATAGATATTAAAGTGGACATATGTTTCTAATTTCACTTATTCTATGGTATAATAGGTAGATGGATTACGGGTGTAACTTTTTTTTTTTTTTTTTCAGAAAGTGGAGAGTTGGATAGATCATTTCACTTAACTGAAGACCTTGAACCGTATCAGATCCTTCTGTTATCTTAAATTTAAAATAAATTCTAGAAAATTATTCCATGCAATCAATTATGCGACCTACCCCTTTAAATCCTACATGTGCGAAAACCCGGTCGGGTCACATACTTCTACATCCTCATTGGTCCAATGTTTAGTTAAAAAACGAATTTTTTAGATAACCAAAAAATAAAAAAATTAATTTGAAAAATAACCCACAACAAAATAAAATTATAATTTTGATCTACCATGCCAGCCTGTCACGGTTTGAAGCCGCAACAAACCGCCTCTTGTTACTCACTAAGCCAGTCGCGGCTCCGAGCCGCAACAGATGGCTTGTTACGGTTCCAAGTCGCGACAATAATTTTTTACATACTCTGCACACCTATCACATTTCACATGCACAACAAGCCTCACACACGACTCAACTCGACACACACGACTCAATTCGGAAGTTTGTTGTGACAGGACTTAGTCGACACATCCAACCGAGTCATCGATACTTGTCACGATTCCAAGCTGCGACAGGCTGACGTGGCCACAATTATTTGCATTAGAGATGATGGCTGAGTGACTGAGTACAAGCCGCCTATCACGGCTTGAAGTCGCAACTGGCCTATTGAGCCGCGAGAGTAGGGTTGGAACTTTAGCTCGCGGCTCGTGAGCAACTCGGGCTCAGCTTGTTAACAAACGAGCCGAGTTCGAGCTGTCTTCATAGCTCGGTTTGAAAACGAGCCGAGCTCGAGTTAAACCCCAACTCACTCGGACTCAGCTCAGTATATATACATGATACAAGTATACATTATACAGCAGTAACACACAATCACAATCTCCAGATCAAGTATTTTCTTTCGTCTCCGTTGCTGCCGCCCACAAACCCACTGGCCGCCATTGGATCCGCCGCCACACGCCAATCTCCCTCCATCGCCGGATCCGCGTGCTGCGCCGCCTCTCACGCCGCGTGGCCGATCCGCCGCCGCTCTCCAGCGCCGGCGCCGCATCCGATCTCCAGCGCCGTGCCCGATCCAGGCCTCGCCGCCACTCACCGACATCGCCCACGCCACCTCGCGTCGCCGCCGGATCTGGCCGCCACGGGATCCACCGTCCCTCACTGATCTGTCTCTACCACGGCGCCGCCGCCGCCAGATCCGCCCGCGCCGTCGTCAACTACGTCGCCAGATCCGCCCTCCGTGCATCTCTAGCGCCACGTGGCGCGGCGCCACCTCAGCTCCGCTTCACGCCACCGAGCTCGCGCCGAATCTGCCACCACAGACACCACATCAAGCCGCCACCAATCCCGCCACTCCGTCCATCGCCAATCCACGTCACGCTGCCGGGTCCTCAGTACCTCGACGTCGCCGCGCGGGTCCCGAGTGCCTCCACGTCGTCGCCACGCGCCATCGACCACAACTCCGGCGCTGCAACAACCATCCTCTTCCACCTCGTCTTGGAAACGAGCCGAGTTCAAGTCCAAAACAACCAAGTTGGTCTAGCTCGCGAGCTGGCCGAGCCAAGTTTGAGCTGGCTTTTCAACTCGATGAGTTAACCGAGCCGAGTCGAGCCAGCTCGTTACCCGACCGAGTTCGAGCTAAGTCAAGGTCAGCTCGCTCAAACTCGACTCGTTTCCATCCCTACGTGAGAGGTGGCGGATCAAAATTACAATTTTATTCTACTATGAGTTAGTTGTGAATTAATTTTTTATTCTGGATTATTTAAAAAAAATCGTTAAAACACGTTGGAGCCCACCTGGCGGGACCAGGTCAAGTCTTAAAAGCAAAATGAAAGCGTGTTCTCATGTCAACGTTGACCACCAAAGCCTATCCGCCTTATACGCTGGGTCGAATAAAATACTCTCCTCCATTAAAAAAAAATATGTGTACATTTTATTTTTTTTAACAGTCTCTAAGATAAAATTGATAATCTGATACTTGGTGATATAGTTTATTCTTTAAAATTTATATTATAGTGGATCAATTTTTAAAAATCTTTGATAAAAATCTATGGGTCAATGACCACCGGAGTTATGAAAAATCATGTTAATACTAAAAAAGGATGAAAAAGTATAATATTATAAAAGCATTTTCATTGATCAAAGTTGAAGGTATCTGACTAGTCATATACCATATAGATATTGTAACTTGTAAGGCAAGGCTTAGGAGGATGCTTTGGAGAGTGCAGCAGTCATGAACTCATGATGCAATTTCTATGTACCGCTGCCGACACGGAAACTGTGTGTTCCCCATCCTAATGCCTCGTCTGTAATTCAACCCACACGGTAACGACCAAATCATGCAGCATGCAGCATGCAGCAAATTTCCCCGGAATAACTCAAATAACAATTAGTGTTCATATTTTGTAAAAATAGCATCATATCACTAAGATGATTGGAGACACAGGTAATTGCCATAGTAAATCACCAATATGTATGACGACAGAGCAATGTCGCCATAATAATTGATGATAGGCTCGCATATTCTGTTTAAAATTATAAAATATTTTGTAAGAACATTTAATTTAATATAATATACTTTAGAAAGTGACAATTAACGATTATTTAGAAAATTACGATTATGATTAACGAGAATTTTTTTAGTTAAATTATTTAAAAAATCAAATCTCTAAAATAACCAAGGAAAAAATATCAAAAATTGACATAGTTGCTCGGGCCCAAATATGGGAAGAATGGGAGCCGAAATGACCGAAGTGATGTAAACAAACTATGGGTTTGTCACACCCAAGAAGGGGACAGGTAATCGGTCACGTATAGGGCTGGACAAAAAAATCGAAACTCGCGAGTTATTTATGATCGGATCGAAAGTCGGCTCGAGCACTTAACGAGTCGAGCTCGAACCTAAGGTGAAGTTTGAGAGAGAATTCGAGCCGAGTCCGAGCCTTCCCGAGCTCGCTTGAACTCGGCTTGTTAAAATTGGAATTACATGGCACACCAACACCGTCATCCATCGACCATCACATGCCGCACCCACACCAACACTGTCGCCCCCATTTGGCCATTCCCCAACCATAGCTCTCAAATCCTCAAAGCGGCCGCATGCCCGCACCACCAGATCTATCACGGTAAAGGCATAGGGAGCGGCGGTGTGGGTTCTTGGCGGCGTGGCCGAAACCGTGTAAGGCGGCGGGGAAGGGGGAGGAGGCGGCGGTGGCGCGCGTGGAGGAGGGGAAGGAGAAGGAGACAGTGGTGGAGGAAGCCGTGTTCTACAGGCTAGTCGTCGGGCTGGCCTTGGGCTCCATCTTCTACGACCTCGACGAGGACAAGCTCGCCGAGAGCGTCGGCCTTTTCGCCTTCCTCCTTACCTTCCTCCTCTCCTCCACCACCGAGGCGCTCCCCATCTTCCTCCAAGAGCGCGAGATCCTCGCCAAGGAGACGTCCTCCGGCACATCTATTTTGCAGAGGCATCTATTTGACAAGCCAAACTCGAGCTCTATCGAGCTTGGTTTGAATTGAGCATGAGTTTGGTTCTAAACTCGTTAATATTTCGAGCTAAGCCCGAGTCGAGCCCGTTTGGGCTCGCTCGAACTCGGCACGTTTCCAGCCCTAGTCGCATATTTTTTAAGAGAGTCATGTTTTTTTTAGGAAATGATCATCTTAGAATAGTACAATAGAGATGTAATAGGTCTACATCACACATAATTGTTTTTATTAAAAATCTACCGATGCTCCCAACATGGATAACCGCAATTGATGTCACTCCCATTCTGAGAATTAGAGTGAACATTCACATCTTTTAACTCTGCAAAGGTGTACTATTTTACCCATAGAAACTCCCAACTAACCTTTCAACTAGTCAAAATTGCACTTCTTTAAATGTGTGGCTTGGTTAAGAACAAAACATTTCGCCTATCTCATACGCTTAACTTCCACCCATCATGATTACCATGCTGTCGTAGCAAGCCTCAGCTCGCTACTCCACCTAATACACTTGCAAACCGCTCCCAGCTCACTTTGTTAATTCATCACAATTTGCAGTGTGTCATTCATTCACTCAAAGATTCATAATCATTCATATCATACTCTCCCAACTCACAATATGCAATGAACTCATGTGGAGGTAAGTTTTTGGACAGATTAATTGACTCAACCTGTCCCATACTAGATCTATGGTAATACATAAAGATGATGCAAGATGCCAACACTAGTTAGTGAAGCCTTGCAGTGTTAACTCTATGTAGAGAAGCTCGATCATTTACATTTTGAAGCTCTCCTACCCAATTGATAAGCCGAATCCACAGTTGCTCTATCAACCAGCAATTCAGCCTAACTAAACTTATATATATAATTTCTTTAGAACATAAGTTTTTCTATTGAATTATCAACATAATATAGATTGCACATATGACATAAAAATAACAGACACGATTGTCACAACATACTCATTACAAATCGACTTGCCTTGATTTGCAAGATAACTGGATTTATTATCGTCTGATTGCCCCGCGTTCTCCTCTGCTCCTAAACAATCTAGAAATTCAAATTAGTAATTGTACACAAATTAATTAAAAATCTAAATGATGCAAGGTAATATTAAGGAAATGGGATACCCTAATTGTAGTGTGATTATGCCGATCCTAGTTCTTCGAAATAAAATGCAGATAACCCAATTTGATTTTATTCTGCCCTAAAATTCATGAGATTTTTAGATTTCCAAATATTTTCAAAGCTTTTCTTAATCCTTTTCTCTTCTTATTTTTCTTTTCCTTCTCTTTTCTTTTCTCCTTTCTTTCTCTCGGCGGCCCTAGGCCTTCCTCTCACCCCTCATTCTCCCCTCCCCTCTTCGTCTCCTCCCTTCACTTCTCGACCTCGGGTCCTGTACCGCTCACCTACCCAGCACGCATGGCGGTGCTAGCGAGCCCCCAATCGCGTGCCGCCGGCCCTCTTCCACCCCCTCCCCCCCCCCCCCACCCCAACCCCACCCCCTTCTCTTCCTTCTTTTTTGATCTTTCTCTCTTTCCTACACAGATCTAGGTGCGGGTCTAGATCGATCTCGCGCGCGCACAGGGCGACGGTTCAAATCTAGACGTCGTCGTCGAGTCGCCAGTCATTGGCCACCAGATCGAGTCTTCAGGTACGTCCTCCTCCCCGTCTCTATCCCTCTCTATTCTTCTCTGCCTCCCTCGCTCGCTTAGCTCGGTGACGTCGCCACCGACCCCTTTTGCTGCCGCTGGGCTCACCATCACCCTTAGCACCGCCAACTACCACCAATTCCGTTTCCCAATGTCACTGCCGCAGCCTCCCATGCCCTAGCACCACATCGCTCTCGTGCCCTGGCCGTTGGTGTCGCGCTACCATAGTGCTGCCACCTCTACGCCGGCCGACCACTACCACCTCGTTTCGTCGTGGCATTGCCGCCTCTGCTGCAGCCTTGCCACCTGCACGCCATGTACCTACTGCACGCTCACCGTGCGCGCCTATCGTGCGCTCACCACGTGCTCGCCGCGGCACTGGCGCCTATGCAATGCACCACACTCCTGCCGCGGCCTTGGCACACACCAGCCGCGGCCATTGTTGTGCCCTTGCCCTTGCTGCAGCCTTTACCATCACTTGCCATGGTTGTTGTCATGCCCTGACCACCGCCTCTACATCAGCGACCACCCCCAAGTACTACCAGTACTTTACTGCTACTACTATGTGCATGTGTGTGTATGACAAGTCCTAATGTATGTGTGTCTGTATGTATGTTTGCCGCGTGTGTGTTTGTGCTGGCCGACAATTATGAACAGAGCTCTCCCCTAGTGTTGTTGTTGCTGCTGCGGGAAGAACAGGGGTGGTGTGTGTTCACTACTACAGAAATAGACATCCAGGACGGTATATCACAGTCGATTTTGACGTCACAGTCAATTTTGAGTTTAGAACCGTCTGTGATAACTTAACATATAATTATCACAGACGGTTTTAAGCTCAAAATTGACTGTGATAGTTTACAATCTGAACCACACTCTATAAAATTTAAGGCGGGTTTCGTCCCGCTCATTTCCACATTTTATGACTTTTCACTTCACTTGCCCTAACTCTCCCCACCTTCGGTGCTTCCTCCTCCGACTACTCCTCCCGACCTCCGACGCTTCTTCCCTCCGGCGCCTCCTCCTGGCCACCTCTGACCCTACCTCTCTACCTCCAACGTCTTAGATGCCCCTCCTCCCTCTTCTCCTCCTCCTGTATGTTAGTAACTAATACAATTTCGTATGCTAGGTTTGTGTACTACAATGCATGTGGTGAAGACTTTGAGCAAATTAGGGTTGAAAGTTTCAAGATTTGAGATGCTGATGACTCGGACGACAAAATGAACTGGTCGGGGACTCAGAACGACGTATCTGGCGATGAGACTCATGTCTTGTTTTCTAAGTGCATCTTGCAATATGTTATCTTGTCATAGATTTGTAAATTTCTTCTTAAATTATTGAAATGTATATATATATATATATATATATATATTGAAATTCTTGAAATATATATGTGCAAGTGCTGGTTGTGTGTGTGTGTATATCTGAAATGCTAATGTATAAAGGGCATGGCTAGTATGATTCCTAAGGCTAGCCAAGAAAATAAAGCAATCATAAAAAAAAATATCAACATCACAAACGGTTCTAAGCTTAGAACCGCTTGTGAAGATAAATTCTGACATACGATTTTGAGCTCAAAATCGTCTGTGATAGGCAATATCACAGACGGTTCAAAACCGTCAGTGACTCGAATATCACTGACGGTTCAAAATCGTATGTGATGACTATTTTGAACCGACTGTGATATTATATTTTGTAGTAGTAGTTATTTGTGTGTTGTGTAGGTGCTGAGGAAGAACACCACAAAAGGAAGGCTTATGTATGTGAAGTGTGTGTATTGTGTGTTTTTTTGCATGCATGCAGAGCTGAAGTCGGTTTTGCAGGACTCAGTCTTTTAGGTTCATCTTCTAATTGAGTTTCTATTCTGCCTAAGGCGGTTCGATCTCGATTTCAGCGATCCAATCAATTCTCCACTAATCTAATTATGTGAAAATGATCCCTGGCCAATGCCTAACGTAACCCAATCTTTTTAAAAATAATTTGTATTATTTAAATTTATTAGTAATATTTTTAATAGTACCACTATTATTATTATTATTATTATTATTATTATTATTATTATTATTATCCTTAATTAAATTACTTTTAAAATGTCCTTTCATATGATGTTTGTGGCACGATCATGTTATTAATAATAAGTTAAAGTATTATAGTTGAAAATACGATGTGATTAGTATTATAATTGTTTCTATTTTAAGTGTTTCAATCAGGCCCTCTACGGTCCAGTCGTAAAAACTCTAGCGTTCACTGGACTCAATTGCAAGGTGAACAAAACAGTGATAGTGGGGGGTCTACGCTTTACAATAGTAATCATAAGACTCTCCAATGCAAGTTTATCTTCGAGAGACTCTCCAGAAAAATATTTTCTGCTACGTCAACGAAAAGTCTTCCGAAAAATGTCTCCGATATTAAAACTCTTAAAAAACTCTTCATTGGGGCCATGTATGAATAGCCTCTTCAAGAGTCTCCCTCTACAAGACTCTTCCAGAGATTCTTTGGTGGATCCATTATCCAGAAATAATTTAAAAATGTTTTTAAATTACTCAGCCAAAAAACACAGAATTCAAACTTAGGAAAAAAAAATTTAAAACACACAGGCTGACAGGTATGACACAACATCCATGAGAACCACTATCACGCATGCGCAATAAATGCAAGAAATATAATGTTGTAGTGTGGACCCCACTAACCTCGCCCCAATACCGGTCAAAACACCACACCACCAACTGATAAATGGGACTGCTAATATGGCCCCACAAGTCAGAGAGTGAGGGCGGAGTGAACCGCGTCAATACGAGACGTGAGGCTAACCTGCAATGCGTGGGTGGTGGGCCCCATCATCTTCACCTTATTCTCCGCTGTTCACCACAATTGTCTCTGACGTGTAAGTCCTACTATTGTTTGTCTCAACTGTCAGTGAGTGGGTGTTATGTGAAAATTTATACGTGAGAAACGAAACATTCTGGCGCGTTTGAATCATGGGTCCACTATGTTTACCTCGTGAATCATCAACATTATTTTGCCCATTCAATAACATGAGTCCCGAGATATTTTGTCCCCACTTGTCAGTCAATGGTTAGGTTGTGAAGTGTCACAGTCATCGAAAGTTTGTAGACCTCACAAAACGTGTACATGCACCTTTGACCAGCTCCAATAGAGCCGCTTCACGCGACGCGCTCGGTAGAGCCCGCAATTCAGTGGTCGCGTTGCGACCGCCTGATCGAGCGTCACATGAGGTGCTCGACTAGCTGCTTCGCACAGCGCACGCTGATTGAGCAGCCCATGCCGGAGACAGCTTAAGTAGTTGTTAATCTTGTGGAATATTTCTTGATGAGATGATTAGGAGAATATCGAGACATGTTACTGTAGCACCATATTTTTTTTCCCAAGACCAGGATCCCACTTCCTCATGTTTTGTTCTATATGTATTAATAAAGAAATATATATACTACGAACGGTTTTCCTATGCACAACATGGATCCAAATTTGTTTTCGTGTTTAGTGGAGCGATTTCTAATCATGAAAACATGGCAGCTTAGTGACTAATCCAGAAACTCATGGAAGGACAAAGGGCCAGAGGCTGCAACTAAGTTGCCGCGGGCAGCACTGTATACCCTCCCGCCAATTGCTACAACATCACAAGCTGATCTCGACACTGATTTTCTGTGAGTAGTGTTACCTACAAGAATTCAAATTTTTTTAGGGTTTGCAGTGTTTGGTTGAATTTATATTTCTCTAATAACTAATAAGTTGATTTATTGTGGTTTAACGTATAAACTAGATTCATCGACTTCATCTATTGAGAACTTTTAACTCAAAAAAGTCTTAACCTTTTTGAATAAACCCTAAAATAAACTGAGTGTTCAGCGTAACACTACTATATAACATGGCAGATATGATTAATCTATATCAATATTTAGACTCATTGTCTCGAATTACACAAGAATATTCCAATCTATTGTGTATATGTGACGTAATGTCATGGATTTAGTTTATATTGATAGTTCAAATAATTTTTAGATGACCAAACCATACTGATTAGATTATCATTTTATAGCTTACCTTGTAGTGTTATATCCTCTCCATTATTTTCTCTACCATGTACTAGCCTCTAAGTGATATATTGATCCAAGAGGATCTCAAGTCGAGTTCGAAACTGATTCGCGACCACGAAAATATTTACGACTTTGTAAAGGTTTGTGATCTTGGGAAGGAATCGATCTCTGGTCAGAATTGTAATCCGATCCAAATATATATATATAAACTTTATCTTTTAGGTTTAATTAGTTTCTAAGTCTAATACATTTAAGTTATTGAGTCCGATACGTATTCATACGATTGGACTATAAATATTTTGTAATAGATCTAGTTTAAATCATCAAAGAGTCATAGAACTTATTTGGGTTTTAGATACTTATAGTTCATTAATGACGTAGGCGAGTGCACCCTAACGTTCGACGTGTAAAGCTCTCTTTCAAATAAAGAGTTGTGCAATTACTTTGAGCTGTGTTTTCGATCAATCTTTGAGTTTCGGTATTTCCGAATAAGATCCCGTTATCCGAATATTAGAATCTGGGCGAGTCTAGTGCGAAAACCAAAACTAGATCTAAAACAGATCAAGTTGGTATCGTAGCAACTTTCCTATCTTGTGAATGGTGAAGATTCGCCAGAATTACAAAACCTTTGACAAAACTCCAGTTGATCAATTTACGATTCCTACAGCCGTGTCTCCGACAATGTCTGACAATATCTCCGTTCAAGCTAACCTAGCCAAACAAGTGGCTAAACTCTCTACCGACATAAAATTGTGCTTGCTTGGATTAAGCAACAGACCATGTTTGTACCTCCTGAAGAAGGAAAGGTTATGAGTGTGAAGACTAGTGAAGACTGACGCAAAGCAGACGAATATGAAGACGAAGGCGATCATAAGACCGACGAGCTCGCCAACACCTCCTTAGTTGTCGGATCTTTTGTGAGGACCACGAAGTTGGTCAGCTAGTTGGAGGCCACATTGCTGGCTAGCAAAGAAGTCACGATGCTGATAGGGCTAAAACCTAAATCTACGCGCCGGATTTTTTGTTTTGGAACGTTTGCTCTTAGATTGTGCAGTATCTGTCAGGGGTTTCTTGCAGCCACCTCTCAGCCTGAGCGAGTGCCACTGCTCAGCCCTGTATTTGCTTGTCATCATTCAACATTTAAGAATCGAATCCATTTTCGAGTCACTCGTTTTCATTTCGAGACAGTTTCGAGTTTTAGGAGGCATAAAACAAAATAAAAGAAAAAGATTTTCTTTTAGAAACCCAGCCCATAACCAGGCGTTGGGCCCAACGGCCCAATTAGCCTCAATTTTGCATTCCAGTCCCTGAAACTTTCCTATTTTCAGCTACATTGTAAAATTTTGCAGAAAACCCTCTCATGTTCACTGATTTTGCAAATCAGTCCATTTTACAGCCAGCTTGCCCTGGTAACTGCCACCTATTCACTGGAACAGTGATCCCAGCCACCTCAGCTCAGGTAAGACGGTTGCAAGTTTAGTGCATCAAATAAATCAACCCTGCAACACACAATTGCACATACACAGCAGCACAATTCACACACAGACAATAGAAGTTAAGGATCAACCACCAGAGCAACACAGGGGCGAGCAATAGGAGAGTAAGAGGGAAGCAACCAAACACCACATCAAGGTAAATACAGCCCTAATTCCCAGTTTCAGCATTTCAATTAGTGCTCTGTTAAGAGATTGTGTAGAAGTCAGTGAAAACCATGCATACCATTCCCAAATTTCCACCAGGAACCTTAGATCAGTGCTTCCACACGAGATGTTTGCATCATCATCACATTCCACCATCTCACAGACATCACAGTACACAAATATCACAAGATCACACATCCACACAGCCATGAACCCAAGCATCACAGGACCAAGACAAGAACAGAGCAAATCCACCCAAATCAGAACCCTAGTCGAGGTCGAAACCTGGCGCCACAGCCACAATCGAGATTAGAGAACTTACCTGAGGCGCAGGCGACGAGGACCAGGCAGCCAGCGAGTCGGCCGGCCGCCGCGCGGCCTACCAGCGCAGCCAGGCCGCTAAGGCGCGGCCAAGCCGGCCGCAAGCCGCGAGAGAGAGGCGGTGACGTCGCGGCACGGGTTGCAGCGGGTCGTCGACGAGCGCGCCGTAGGAGGTGACGTCCAGGAGGCGGCAACGCCGAATCGGGCAAAACGAGGGTTAACGGCGGCCGGGTTTTGGAGGAGCTAGGTTTAGGGTTTCGGCTACGAGATTCTAATGAGCTCGTGTAAGGAATGAGGCGGCGCACGAGCTGGGAGCGGAAAGGTTCGCCGGAGGAGCCACGGCGGCGCGAGAGCGAGAGGAGGCTGTGTGCGAGTGCGTGTGTGGTCGTGTGTGGTCGTGTGCGCGTGTGTGTTTTGAGCGGTCGAGTGCGCGCGTGCGTGTGCACGGGTGGGCCGAGCCGAGCGCGTGTGCACACGAGTTGGGCCGATTTTGGGCCCAACCGAGAGTTTTCGCTTTTTCTTATTTATTTCCTTTCTTTTCTTTTCCTTTTTTTTTTTCCAATTCCAATTCTATTTTAAATTCCTAATTAAAACTTAAATAGCTACTGTTTAATTAATTGATAAACAAATTATTTTAACCTTAATGATCTCTTAATTTATGCTTAGCTTAATAGGAATTTAACCACAATATACACAAATATATGCTTATTCCTTTAATAAACCAATTTGAATTGTTTTCATTATTTTCGTATAATCTCTTATTCTGGAAAAATAATTGTGAAATTTTAACTTATTTTTATTTCAATAATTTATAAGCAAACACAAATAGTATTATTTGTTTTGAGAGCTATCTAACCCGAAATTTTTATGCAATTCCATTATGCAATTCCATTATGCAGTTCAATTAAACTCATATAATTATTTCTTGTAACTAAAATTTCTCTCCCTTTAGAGTGTCGGTTGGTCGTGTACGACCATAGGTCCGAGGAACGAAAGCATAGACGCATATATCCTTACATTTTATATTTCGTATTATACAAATATTCTAAATATATGTATATATTTACAATTATGTTTCTCAGGAATTGACGGTAGCAAGGAACATCGGGGTAAATTGCCGAACTCCGATTTCAATCCGTCTACGTAGGTAAGTTCCTTCTTGATCATGTTGATATTGCTTTAACTAATTTCTTATAATATAGTTTCATATCTAGTAAAGATGTATCACTTGCATGAAAAGAGTTTTTTTCAAAGATTGACTAGAAGGCTTATGGAGATCATATGTATATGATATAACATAAATGGGATGTTGAGTATGATAGAGGAAGTCTCTGAATTTGAGATCGCGACAGAAGGACTTCCTTATCTATACTATAGATGGAAATTAATAAGGACTGTAACCAGCTTACTCTTTCATCCAGTGCCGTAAACACCCGTATCGACCAGACCTGGTATGGGACGGGCCTGGTCTAGTATCTTATCTAGAAGCTAAGGTCATCTCCACGGGAACGTATTATTATATGTATAAGTGCCATGGGTCGCTCAGAATAACTTAGGAGGCGTCACGGATCGCTCAAAATAATCCAGATGGGTTCCGCGGGTCACCCATGAAGTATCTAAGACGCTATATGCTCAACTGGTAGAATGGAGATGTTTAGTAGATAGATTTAAGAAAAACTTTGTACGCTTGATCTGGTCACGCATTAAAGGGAATGAGGAGTGATGCTGACGAGCTCCGACATGTAAATCAAGAGTTTCTGTGGGTAAAGCGATACACCTCTGCAGAATAAAAACGTGAATGTTCACTCCTTGTTCTCAGGTCGAGAATTGCGTCGCGGCAGGAAAGGAGGCCTACAGGTGGCCTCAGTCCTGTAGTGTAAAGTGCTTAGTAGAACTTTTCTAATCAATCATACAACAAATGTTTTAAAAGTAAAACTTATACTCCTTGATTTGTTATATGCTTAAACATATTATCCTTGAATTTAGTTAATTTAGATCATCCTACATTATATCTTTATCCTTGCTGTCTACTTTTGTACTCACCTTTGCTATGTAAATCCTTTGTAGACTTAAAATTTTCGACCGAAGGAGAAATTGCTGAAGAAGATATCGGATGAGCGGAACTGACTCAAGACCTCGAGGATCCGGAGATGCACATCTACAATTACGATCGTACTTACTTTGTATCTGAAGACGAAGACTTCTGAAAACTACCGTAGAACTGGCTCATTTTGCTAGTAAGAAGTATGGTTTTTGTAAAAATTGATGTTTTGTAACAAGAGTTGTTTCTAATAACAAACCCCTTTATGTTATAATCCGTTTAACCTGAAATCCATGCTTCTGTTTCGCTACTCCGAATTAGACATTGTTCGGGAAAACATGCTTTTGTCGGGCAATGTTCACAGATCAGGCATGCTACCACGTGGGTGGGATGCCGGGACGCGTCATCTTTCAAGGTCGACGCTAAGATTGAAATACCCATATATGATGGGGTGATCGATGCCGAGAAACTGGATTCTTGGATTGACTAGCTTGAAACCTATTTTGACCTGAAAGGGTTCAGTAACGCTCAAAAGGTCAAATTTGCACCTTTGAAGATGAAGAACCACGCCAAGACTTGATGGAAGGCCCTTGTCACCAGTGGTGAAGCTGACGACCTTGCGTGGGATCAATTCAAGCGACTCCTAAGACAAGAATTCTACCCGATGGATTATCTTGAGGAGAGATGGGATCGTTGGCACCGATTGTACCAACGGCATGACCAATCTGTCCAGGACTACACGACGGAGTTCCGGAGACAAGTAATGGTCCTTGGCATCTCACTTTCTGACACCCATATGTTCAGAAAATACACGTCTGGACTTCAGAAGATAATCAGTGCTGATCTAAGCCTATTCAGAGTTCAAAACATCTCGATCATAAGCACAACTGCTTTGGCGATTGAGAAGAAGAATAAGACCCGCCACGACAAGAACATGAGGGACATTTCAACCACGACGAGCTCCGGAGAAGGTACCCACGATACAGGTAACACTTGTTAGCATTTTCATGTTGCTGGGCACACAAAAGAGAAGTGTTATAAACTTCATTCTGAACTGCGACCAGAAAGAACAAGGAGGGATAAACCAAGCACACGAACAGCTATGGTTACTTCTATTCCCCTCGCATAGGAAATCGTCCAGTTGGATTCAGTTGAAAAGGTGGACATAAACTTATCTCTAATGGCAATGCCGAATGATAAAGGTTCAGGTTCATCAATTGACCACAACCCGACAGAGGAATTGTTCACTGTTAACATACAGGTGAAGCAAGAGGTGGTCGCAGCCATCTTCGACCCCGGAAGCCAAAAGAATTTGGTCTCCGTCGGGCTGGTTCAACGACTTGGTTTGCAGACGACTCATCATCTTTGACCATATCCTCTGGGATGGTTCACTTCCAATGTGAATTAGCAAATCCAGAGTCAGTGTACTCTAAAGTTTGCAATATCTTCTCGTTACATCAACGAGATTCCATGCGATGTCATCTCCATCGATATTTGCCAAGTGATTTTTGGAAGTCCATTCTTGTACAATCATGATGCCCATTACCACCGAAGAGCTCAGGAGTACGACCTCACAAAGGATGGGACGAAGTTCATCATCAGCAAAAACAACCACGTCGACACTGTAGCTTCTAGGCCCCTAAAGAGTGTTTTCGTAATTAATGACAACTACTAACGATACCTGCTAAGTTGTGTCAAAAAGAAAGTTAAAAGACAGGTTAATGAAAGGCAAAGGAAGAGCCTCATAATGAAGAAAGGGCATTGATCAAAAAGGCAAAGGTACGAAATAGGGTCTTTTCCATTTTTACCGGTCTAAGGTGATTAGAGAAGAATTTTGACCGGATCTTAGGATAGTTGCCGTACTATTAATAGGAACATGTGGTGTATCACAAAATACTTCATCTATGTGCCACAAATCATAAAATCAACTTGCATTGCATACTAGAAGGTCATATGCTTTGAAAATGCTTGTTTCAGCTCTTTTCTGCTCAACTCTGTCTCAGTCGGTCTGACCGTTTGTTGGACCGGTCTGACCGAATATACGGACTGACCGAATAGGGTTTCGGACTGACCGACGCTATGTCAAAGTATAGTGTATACTTTTAAAAGGTCGGTCTGTCCGTAGGTATAAACCTAGGTCAGTCTCCTGGTACTTCATGTCCTATCTTTCTGTTGTTTTGAGCTATGACGGTCTGACCGTTTGTTAGACCGGTCTGACCGAGAAATCGGTCTGACCGTGCTTTTGAACTACGGTCTGACCGTATGGCCGGTTTGTCCGTATTTATCGGCCTGACCGTATAACGTGTCCAGAAACTGTGTCGTCTCTGGACAGTTTCACGGTCTGACCGAAATTGGCTCCGGTCTGACCGTTTGTGTGCCTGACAAGGGCAGTTGAGCATTTATTGCGCCTGTTTTATGCCGTTGCAATTGCGGCGGTCTGACCGGGCATATACCTGCGGTCTGACCGCTAAGTGATCTTTTTCTCCCAACAGCCTGTAACGGCTATATTTATTGTGGGGATATATATACTCTCATGCACGGCCCTGTTCATAACTTTTGGCATAATTTTGAGCATTGTCATCATCCTTGAGAACTTAAGCAAGTTTCATACACTCTAGGGTTCAAATTCTCAAATTTGTGAGAGTGTGCATTTGAGATCTTCTAGTGCATTGCATTTAGATCATTTAAATCAATCTTGTGGCACTAGAAGAAGGCTAAGTGATCATCACCGGCTTGTTACTCTTGGAGTTTGCCGGCTCCTAGACGGCTAGGAGAAAGGTTTTGGTAAGCTCTTCAAGGAAGATTGTGAAGAAACCTCGAAACATCTTGTGAAAGGGTTCAACACGCCTTGCCGGAGCGGTAAAATGCATCCTTAGTGAAATCGAGGTTTGGATAACTCATCACACTAATCCGGCTCAAGATCTAGGTCACTTCTCGAGAGAAGGTTGACTAGATAGAGGAGCGGTTAGAGATTTGGGTTTGCCTCAAGGTGGATTAGGGGTGATCGGCAAATCACCGAGACCACGGGATATATCCTTGTGTTGAAATTGTTCATTGTTTATCTTGTGTTCTTTATTTGCTCTCATTTACTATTAATTGTTTGTTTTATTGATAATTTGTTAAAATCGCCTATTCACCCCCCCTCTAGTCGATATCCTAGATCCCTTTCAGACACCAAACACTTGTTGACAGCAAATCAGGCGAAATGGATTGTCAATTCACGCTCAAAGTGTGTGCTGAGCTTGATACGTCCAGTTAAACAAGAGAATTATGATGCATCGGGTATGAAAAGTGGTGGTTGTTTGGCGAGCTTGACTGAAGAAAACAACGCGCTGTTTGCAGAGGTACATAGTCGATCACCACAACGACTAGTCGAAAACGACATGCAACTTGTCTCTACGGCGCCACTGTTCAAACTTCGCAATCCTAACTTTGGGATAGGTGATGGTATCGACCTCGACAAGGGGAAGGCTATCCGCGAGTGGCCAAGGCCACAATCCATGATGGAGGTGCCAAGCTCCATGAGAGCCTATCCGTACATTCGATCAAACAATTGTAGTATTTCTCATCGTGTGTTCGTTCCAAGGCTCCTAGTCATTCTATATATCTTCACAGTTGGTCACTCAACAAGGGAGTCATGATTTGAGATGATCTCAGGTCGAGTTCGAAACGGATTCGCGACCACGAAAATGTTTGCGACTTTGGAAAGGTTTGCGACCTTGGGAAGGATTCAATCTCTGGTCGGAATTGTAATCCGATCCAAATATATATATATATATATATATATATATATATATATATAACTAAGTCTTATCTATTAGGTTTAGTTAGTTTCCAAGTCTAATACATTTAGGTTATTGAGTCTGATACGTATTCGTACGATTCAATTATAAATACTTTGTAATAGGCTAGTTTAGATCATCGAAGAGTCATATAACTTATTTGAGTTTTAGACACTTATAGTTCATTGATTGATGTAGGCGAGTGCGCCTTAACGTTCGACGTGTAAAGCCATCTTTGAAATAAAGAGTTGTGCAATTACTTTGAGCTGTGTTTTCGATCAAGTTTTTGGTTTCAGTATTTCCGAATAAGATCTTGTTATTTCGCATATTAGAATCTAGGTGAGCTTAGTGCGAAAACCAAGACTAGATCTCAAACGGATCATATATTCAGTATAAATAAAAAAAGTTTAGGTAAATGCTTCTACACTCTAATGAAGAGTAAACTTCATAATTCTAAAGTTAATCCATTGCCCACTCTTAATGTTGAATTAACTTTAGAATTTGTGTGATGCCTTCAAAAATTAGGAAAGAACAAATTTAGAATGTGATCTAAATTTGGAAGAAATAAAGGGATTATAGAAGAAATGAAAGTAATCATGTTTATATGGAAACTAAGAATTGGAATGTGATCCCAAAAAGTTGGTCCCATGAGGCTATAAATAAGAGAGATTTCAACCATTGAGAACACAAGAAATTCGGGACGAACCTGGTGAGAGAAAGAGAAGCCATCATCTGCCACATCTTCTCCTTCTTGAAGGTGTGTGAGTTGTGTTTTGCTCTCTTGAGGAAAATGAGGATTATTTTACTTGAAATTTAGTCTTTGTAGTGATTTCTTATTAGTTTCTAGGTTTTAGATCTGTAGATTGAGGTATAGATCTGAACCGTAGATTCCTAGTAAACTTTGAAACTTTAAATTGAAGCCTTGCGTAAATTTTTTTATTTAATTATTTAGTAGTTATTTATTTGTTTTTCGTCTAAAATCGTCAGATCCGTCGCCGGACACTGGAGCAGCTTTTGAGAAACAATTTCCATATTCAATAACCAATCAAGACAAGCTTTGTACACCACTCTAGATGCATATTTTACCTATTATGTATTATTTATTTTGATTATAATCTATTGTTATTTTATACATTGAAATTGCATATTTTTTATGAAAAATAATTGAAAGCATGTATAGGTTGATTTAATGGCATTTAGATGAGTAGTGGTTTGGATCTGTGGTTGAGATATGTTGTTGCAAGTTAATTTATGGTCGTTGCTGTTGTAAATGGTTATAAAACTGTTCAAGTTAATAAAACTTGGTGAGTGTCCAATGTTTGTTCCGTGACTGCCATAGTTCTGGGATGGCGCGGACTGAGTTCAGTAACCCTATAGGAAATATAACCCGCATAGTTCTCTAGTAGTGGTGGTGGAAGTTGAAGTAGTGGGGCTTCGGCTCACTATAACGACTTGTGCGTAGTCAGTGTGTGCGCACATGTCCGGGCGGACTCTATATTCCCCTATATGGCTAAAGATTTTGTTTCCTTAGTGTCAGTCATGCGTTAAAAGAAACGTAGAAGGGCGCGTATGGCGTCGACTGTTATGCCTAAGGGATGCTGTGGTATGGAACACCTCTACAGAGTAAATTAAGTGTAAATATTCGCCAACAAGTACGATAGTCTCACCAATATAATTCAAATGTTAAAAGTTGGTTTTTATATTACTTTACTATTTTACAAAATTCGTGTGCATCTAATTCAGTAGTGGAAACCTGATCCTTTGTTGCATTGATTGTTCTTGAGTTGTTCTGTGTGCATAATTATAAGTAAGTAAATATACATTGTCTTGCTGAGTCTCAAAGACTCACAGCTATAGTTGCACGGTGGTGTATGCAGACACATTAGAACTATAACAAATGGTAGGACCAAGTGATGACAATTTTGAAGACCACGAAAGAGAGGATTTATTCTCGGAGGATGTTTAGTTGAAGAGTCTCGACGTTTAGTTTGAGAATTTTATTTATTAAATTTTATTTCAAAAATTTTTGTAAGATGATTTTAAGTTTTAAATAAAGAGTTTCTTTATCCATTGTGTCAATGGATCTGTATTTTCACCCTATATCATAATGTGCACGAGTATGACTCAAACGAAATTGTTTTTATAAATAACCCACATTAAAAATCAATTACAAAAATAACCCACAGTTACAAAATTTTGCACAAATGAGCCGCCACATCAGCCTATCGAGCACTGGGCATTTAACAAGCGAGTTGTCGCGTGGCACCAGCTTGTCGAGTGCTCAGTGCTCGACAAGAGTGCCCACGACCACGGCTAGGGACTTATCGCGTGCTGGGCACTCGACAAGCTCCCAATCGCTCAGAGCCAATGACCAAGAGCTTGTCGAGTGCCCAACACTCGACAAGTGAATGTACATTAAGTTGGCTAGCGACTTTAAAGCAGCAAAAGGCTCTAGCTCAGCTGGTTACCATGCGCACGCTCCTACCTTGTTGGCCCGATTTCGAATCCCCACTCTCACAATTAAAACCCTTTTTTGCGAACAGTGCTTGGTCGTCAGTTGTAGTCGATTGGGAGCTTGTCGAGTGCCCAACACTCGACAAGCTCCCTGGTCGCGATCGTTGGGGCTCTTGTCGAGCACTGGGCACTCGACAAACTGGTGCCACGTGACAACTAGCTTGTCGAGTGCTCAGTCCTCGACAGGCTGATGTGGCAACTCATTTGTGCAAAATTTTGTAACTGTAGGTTATTTTTGTAATTGATTTTTTAATGTGGGTTATTTATAAAAAATTCTCGACTCAAACGTGTTCAGAAGATATTAAAATCTCCTAGACCCCTGGTTCGCGCGTTACAATTTGGTGTTTTTATTGATGGAGCATTTTGAGTTCTCATAAATCTCCTTTTCGATGGAGCATAGAAGGAGTACCATGTTGACCTCGCGGTTTAATTCTTAAAGAAAAATTCGGTGTTCTTATTCATAGCATTGACTCTTAACTTCATAAAGTACAAAAAAAAAACAAACTTGGTGCAAACGAAATGCTGTATTTGATAAATATATAGACAGTGATTGGGCTATAGACTCAGTGTAACTGGTGCTGATCGCTTTCATCAACTCTGCGTTTGCTTTAGAATTTATACGGTTTTTTTTTATGACGAAGCATAGAATCATTTCACAGGAGGTTATGGTGGTCGAAGGCGCAAGGAAGCCTTCGCCGCGCCTTCTTCTTGGCAATGCTGTTTTTTGCAGCACTCGCCGCCTCCAGAAAGAACAAGAAAGCCTTCGCCGCCTCCATGGGCAGCTCGAGTCTTTGAACAATTAATTCGGCGAGCCGGTGCAGTTCTGAGGGTGGAGGGTGTGGCAAAACTTCGAGTTATATAGCAAATGAGACAGAAATGTGCCTCGAAGCTGCACACAAAGAGCCATCGGCAATTCCCGCGTCTTGGTTAGTTGGTTTCTGTGTAAAAAGAAAATGTTATGATTTGAAACCAAAACTCTCTTTTAAGGAATCTGGATGACTTACTAATTGAGTTCTAATTGATTATCTATTGAAGCAAATTATTATATTATACTTCTTTGGTTATACATCTACTATTAAAATTGATGGTGAAAATATCTTAACTACTATGATTTTCGATGGATCCTAAATATGCAAGAACGAGAACACTCACATGCATATCCAGACATTTAAAACACATATTCACATAGAGGGAGGTTATGTGTTTGAGTTTTCAATTTCTTCTTTTTTCATATGTGTTCGATTGGAATCTTAATTGTGTTAGTGTGTGTTTGTGATGTATGTGTGTGGTGGATTAGGTGTGTTGCCAGTAAAATCTATATTGTTACTTATAAAATATTCTCTTAGAAAAAAAATATAAAAAAAAGACATCAGGACCTAGTAAAAGGTGAACTCAGCATCCATTGAATAGTTCATACGAAGATCTTGTAAACTTCACATGAACTGATGGGCTGACAAGGTGCCATTCCATGTTTACCTTATCTATAGCCGAGTAGCATCCCCATCAAGTCCTTCATGGGACCTACGTGAGACCCCAGTGTGTAGGCATTTTCCAGGTGTATTGTCGGAGCCAAATCCTTTGAAGGATTATGGGGCAATCTTAACGATGGGTTTAATTCCGTATCGATAGTTAAGATAATATTCGGTTAATATATGGTCAAACTATTTCAATTAGGTTAAGTTTTTTTATGTCAAATAGGGTGATGTAACTAAGTATGCTCTGTACTCTAATGAAGAGTAAACAACATAGATTTTTGAAGTTTATGAGTCGAGAGAATCTACACCAATTTTTAAGTAACCATGACATTTTATGATGAATTGAGAAATTTTCTTTGAGCAATTTATGCATACTAAAACTTTCTTGCAAAATCCAAATGGAGAGTGCAAATAAAGGATTTGTGGGTGCAAATCAAGAATAGGATGAGATGTGAGGAGTTATTTAGGGTTTGATTTAGTTGTTTTGAAATTTTTTATAAGACAATTTTAAATACATGAAGTATTTTCTATTTTCTATTTTGTTTTGGTGGAGTATGGAAGTGGTCCTTTAAAATATAGGGGTACTTACAAAATAAAATAAAATAAAAGCAAAAGAGAAGATAGCAGTCACCATAATCCGATTCTTTAGAAAAATTTAGCAGATGTTCCCATTCATGTTAGCACTAATTCTTAATTTTGACACCGTATACGTACCATTTAATTTTGATATACTTTCTCCATCCAAAAAATGTATTAATATACTATAGATATGATTTAATTTTGGCAACTAACATATTTATCAGAACTACAAAGAAACTGTTTTTTTAGTTTATTTGATTCCATTTTGATATAGTCAATAAATCTTAATCCAACCGTCATCGTTGATTAAATAGATTTTAAAGTGTTACAGTTTTTTAGATCATCATATTTTCTTACTTTAAATTGCTGTTTTTTTTTTGTTTGTCGCATTTCCTATTTTAATTTATCATTTTTTAGGTTGTTATTTTTTTAAGTTGTCATATTTTTTATTTTAAATCTTCACATTTTTTAAAGTTATCACATTTTTTTAGAAAATTTTCTTATCAATACCTTAATAATATGAATAGACTCATCATAAAATATTTTCATAATTTTTTATTATTTTATTATTATAGAAAGAAACAGTCAAATTTGTTCCTTCAAAACTGAAAAAAAAAAAGTGAAAAACGACATGTTTTTACAGACAAAAGAAACAAAGTTGTGTAAAAAGGAAACGCTGGACGTAATACATTATATGCAGACTGTGATTAGTTTCAGTCGGCACGGACGGATAGACAGACCGGCGGCTGCTGCGAATAAGAAGTTAAGAACTAGACCTTCTCCTCCGGCGAAGTCTCATCGAAAGCTTTCGCACCGCCGCCGTCTTTGCAGTTCTCCAGTTTACGAAGAACAATGAAATAGAAAACGGCAAGATTAACCACCGAAGCCAACCCCCATACCACCAAGCCTAGCGCCAATGGCATCAGCTGCCCAAGGCGCCACGCGAACGAGAAGCTGAGCACCACCGAGAGCGACCACACGGCGAGCCTGATCCGCCGCCGTTCCACCTCGGCGGCGGCCCCCGGGCCGAGCTGCTCGAATTTCTTGAGGCAGCAGAGGAGCAGAGCAAGGGCATAGCACGCGGACAGTATGAACGCCAGGTCGCCGGGCTGGTGGCGGGCCTGGTACGCCGTGCGCGCGAAGATGAAGGCGATGAAGAGGAAGAGGATTAGACGGAGCACGGTGGCCGCTCCGGCTCTGCCGCATCGTTCATGCGTCTGCGGCGATGGTGCTTGGGCTTCTGGGTGAGGAGTGGCGGCGTTCGCCAGTGGTTTCGCCTCCTCCATGGACGGCTCTAGTCTTTGAGCAATGCGGCGAGCCGGCAAGCCGGTGCAGTTCTGACTTCTGAGAGCGGAGGGAATGCTCCAATCCAAGTGAAGCGGCACGGGTATTCGGCAGCAAAACCACCCAGTTATTAGTTATATAGTATTAGTTATATAGTAGCACAAGAGGTGGAGATGTTGCCTGGAAGGTGCACTGAAACTCTGAAAGAACGACCAGCTTGGGGCTGACCCTTTATAAGCAATTCACGCGGTTTGGATGGTTTCTGTGTGCCAAGAAAAGGTCATGATTAATAATATACTCCTAGTATGTATTAATAGCGATGCTATGTATGTATCACTGATAAACCTCTAGTCTACAGGTGTTAGACTGTTTCAATTGGGATTTGTGTTGCCAGAACAGACACACAGAGAGAGAGGCATCAGGTGCGAGACCGAGTGTAAGATTGAAACGTGAACGCACCATACATTGAAATAGTTGGTAGGAATTTCCTGTAACTTTACATGAACTGTTGGGCTGGCAAGTTGCCATTCCATGAGTAGCTTATCTGCCAGCCTAGAGATCCTTCAGAAAGCTAATTAATTTAATAATCCAACATAGAAAATGCTTGATTTTTATGCAAAAACAGCCGTCGAAAATCCAATATCAGGGCAGCTTCCCGTAACACCATCTGTTACGGGAAGCATGCTCCAATGTTCATACATGACATGTAAAAACTACTAGTAGAGTTCATCAAGCAGTTCATTCAGAATTTCAGGCATTTCAAATACCACAAACATAATCAGAGATGCATCCGTACATATACTCCATGAATTTACAGCTGAAGAAACTTACTAGTTACTATTGCATATCCGGTTAACGGCTACCCAATTATTTCAACTATTTCAGTGAAGGGATGAGCCACAAGTATGTCTCTTGCTGACGACGGTATCGTTCTTGCTGACGATGACTATTTCCAAGGGTTTCTACGAGCTCCTTGGTATTGTCCTCAAGATTGAATGCACACAGGTTGTTGTAGGAGTCAATAAAGTAGATGCAATTTGCTTTTAGGTTGGGATGGCCCCTCACTGGAAAACAGACCGAATTGAAGTGGCTGACAAACACTGCAATGTCCCCAATCTTATCTAAAGTAGACCAGGTGAAGGTCACCTTGTCCAAGATCCAAACAGTGAAATTGTTCTGTGATTGGCGCTTCTTAATCCGCATCAGATCACCAGCAGGGGTTTCTACCAGACAGTTAAAGTGCTGCTGATGGTTGTGGTGAACAAGATGATGAGGAAGATGATGGTGAGGCATCTGTGGAATCTCCTCATCTGGCCAAGCACGCGGTGGCTCTGCCCACACCTCGACTGTGCCATACATATCAATGGTGTACAGCTGTCCTCTGTGCTTGAAGATATCTACCAATCTGTGCTTTGAGTCCACAATCGACCAGCCATTGCGTCCTGTACGTGTCACTGCATATCCCTTCCGATTGACATAGATGACAGCAACAGTTAAGCTCCTCTCATTCACATCAATCAATGCGGCCTTGGAGAAGGCTTCACGACATCCAATGAAAGGGAGTTGGATGTTCGCACCACTGATTGGGTTCACCAGCTGCATCATTCCATGAGATGAACTGTAGTAGATAAGCCAACCATGAGAAGAACCAATTGGAGCCCAGATGGGGTCAAAGAGTGTCGCGGTGCTTGGTAGATGGATTTTCTGATATTTTCTTTCGGGTAGAGAGAAGAATTTGGCGCCATCAACAGGATTTGAGGGGACCATCAGCCATGGATCTATCCTTGGATGTTGACTAACATCTCTGCAGAAACGGTTCCATGCAGTGCAGACAGCACGGAAACGGATGTAGTCAGGAATGGAAAGCTTCTTTATGATTAAACCAAGAGTGTCTGTCTGAATATTAGCCCAGTCTGCCATCAATTTGGAATTAACTTCCAGGGGTCTGGAAAAATACAAAACACGTGTGTAAGTGTGCATCATGCATAAATTAAACCAAAAAGCAATGGCACTAACTTCTAAAAGCTTGAATATGAAATGGGCATTAGCAGTATTATTGTGTTGAGAGAAGGTTAGCACTAACCAAAGCATTCGGACCAATATCACAAATTTCTTCCATATGGACTAGCTAGACATGGTGGATAAGCCATTTAAGTACAAATAATAGGTAAGAGCTCATTTAGTTAGTCCTGGATTGTGATTTTGAGAAACAGAAAGATGACCAATTTCAGCAAATGGAAAGCTTTAATCCATACTAGTCGAACTGGTCTGACCAGTTAAATTATGGCCTAAAACATAACATCTCTCCAGTAGACACGAAAACAAATATATCAACTCTTTGAGATGTTCTGTCACAGTGTTGCCTCCCAACTCATCTTGGTAACTTCCATATATAATTTGACAAAAGCAACTGCCCAGCTGTATTTATTCTCATATAAAATAACAAACCCCTAGTTTTCTAAACTTGACAATAGATAACAGAGTAGCAACAGGAACCACAACAATGAAACAGTGTTTATACCAGATCATCACTTGATGTAGGAATATAATGGTTCAATATGTTATCTGCGCTTAAAGATCTTCTAAATACATGTAAACCTTATGTATTTGACAAGCCAACTTTATATGATCTGATTTGATTTGAAGTGGTTGTTCAGATGAATTAAAGGCAAACTGTCCTACAGAGAATTTGACAAGCCAAATTTTATATGATCTCACTGACACACTTGGGCATATGTATGCTTTAGATGGCAGTCAATTGAACATTGAATGAAAGTATCAGTATCCCATAATCATGTTGGACGTCTAAAAGGCTTCATAAGCAATTCAACCAAGTAACATATGTATCAATGGTGTAGAAGCTTACTGGTAAATGGTAATAGTACCTTAGCACCTTCGCAGTCATGCCACTTATTACCAATTCAGCAGCTGGAAAACTCTGACAACTTGACAACAGGGACACATTATGTTTTGAAACTTCAGCAGATTGAAGAGGGGAAAAACATCTCCTGTATAAAGCCAATTGCATTGTAGTATAAGTGAAGACATTGAAATGAACAAACAGAAAAGAACAAAAGAATAAAAGCTTTCCAGTAATTCATCACTCAAAAACAAAAGATTCAAAGTTATGAGAACCTTCCGTCCAAGCATCGCTACTCTGATGGAAATTTAGGCTGTCTTCCATTATCAGTCAAAGGTATCAGTTTGCCAAACACTGTTTCATGCCAGACACGCCTGCTTCTGTTAGCAATCACTGGTGTTGCATGTAGGAATCATATTTTCCAAAACTCAGATCACCAAACCTAAGTGATAATTTTCATCCACAGTGAAAGCAAATGCAAACATGCAAGTACTGAACAGTCCCAAGCCACTCCATCTACCTCATGTCCCGTACTTTATATTGTAGCCTATACCACAACAAAGTGAAAGCACATGCACAAAAACATATCGGACAATCACGGACGAGAGGTATCACTTAACAGTTACTTCGATGAAGCCAGTACCATAAAGGAGGACCAAGTTGCTAAACAGGAAATGATTACTACAACTATGATTATGCCTACTGTTTTTCTATTCAGAATGAATTGTTCCATCCAAGAATCATCTGACCATAGAGATTTGCGTTTGGTTAGCAGAATGGAACACTCCAATCCTAGAGATTTGTATTTAGCCCAGATTCATCACCAATTACCACAGAATATGGCATACTCTGATCGAGTAGCTTATATTCATCAACAGAATCCAAAAAAACAGATTTGATGTTTTTCTATTAATATTGCAACAAGTATCATAAATATGTACATCATGAACTATTAAACTTGGAAAAACCACACGATCAGAACCAGATCAAGAACGCCAAAATCCCCATCTGCCCAAACCCCACCAAAACCCCGATCAAACTCTCACATACCAAGCCCCCACCACCAAAATCGCCGATCGTCACCATATGGCCTTAGGTCGAACCATGGAGCATCAAGAAATCCGAAACCCATATCCCATAAAACAAATCAAGAAACCCACCAAAAAAAACTCAAAATTGAGCGATCAAACCATGAAATTGGCACGTGAGAAAGGAATTGAAGGGGGAATTTTTCACCTTTTGCTGTCGTGACAGATCGGATCGGGAATTCTGATGAGATTTGGCGGAGAAGGAGAGGAGGAGATGAGCGAATCACAGAGAGAGCTCGCGATTGGTCACTTTAGAAGCGACCGAGGAAGAGCTCGGGATTTGTCCTTTTGTGTGGGTCTTGGGTGTATTTATTAGCAGTGTACTATGTTATGAATTTTTATCTCTTTTTGGGGGAAGACTATGGATTATTAGTCAATAGGCATTTTTATTTCAAAACTAAAAAGTTTAGATAGGTAAACGATTACGATATTTAAGTTATATTTGATTTGGTGTGTATTAGTAAAATCTTTTTGTTATATATGGATATTTGGAGTATCTTTTAGACATAACAAATATCTCGTATAATTATTATATTCTACTTAACCCCAACTTGCTTCACTGCAATTTGCAAATAGAACCTTGTATCAATTTAATTCACTGCCAACTTAATATTGGAAAATCTAGATGACAACATATACATCACCTATGGTGGGAAAAGGGAAAATATTCAACGCATCTCATTCTTCCAGTGTTTTTTATATCTTTTTTCAAAATTTTATATAAATAGTTATAAAAAATTTCTCAAAAATTTGAGATTGTAGATATAAAATCAATCTATCATATTATAAAATTTCAAATCTAAATTAAATTCACACAAGAAAAAAACAAATTCAACGAAAAAATTCAAAAATAAAAAGATAAAAATTACTACTCACTAAAATTTGTTATTTTTGTTTCTCTTAATATACATTTATTTTAGAGTTGAAATTTGTAGGTTATGTAGCCAATCCAATATACATATTTTCTAATTTTTATAAAATTTTCATGATCATTTATATATTTTTTGAGGTAGGATATACATAAACACCAAAAAAAAAATGATGTGATAGATACTTACACAGTAAGGTAATTGAGTGCTGTTTGCTTGTGTGGTATAAATATTTCATCGGTGGTTAAGAAACTTACGATGAAATACTAACAAACTTGAATAGTGTGACGCTGTTTGATATAACAGCATGGTGAAGTATGATAATAAAAGAAAATAATTAATGAATAGTTATATCTAAAGATATTGTGGCAAATAGAGTTTTTTATAGCACGTTACAGATGTCAAATGTAGCCTCGGATCATAATTAGTTGCATCAACTTTTGGTTTTTAAAAAAGAAAATAGTAGGGAAATATTAGAATAACTTAAAGTTCGATTTTGCATTCACTGCTTTGGATTATCAAACCGTTCGATTCCATGATTCTTTCCGAGAACGGCCCAAAATGAGTGTGTATCTGTGCACCATCTGTCACCAAAAATAGCTTTTTTGCCCACTCGGCTTGTAAAAATAAGATTGGATATGTTTTGAGACTTTTTGCGGCCGTTCGTGTTACGTTCTAAGTGGCCAGCATAATCATGAATCATGATGTAAGCAAGCGTTAATCTTTTAATGCGTGCGAGATGAGTTAGCAACCTTTAACAAAGTTGTCCATATTAGTTTAAAAAAAGACAATTAGCTATATTCTACTATCAAAATTATGAATTTAATAAAATATTATTAAGAGTCTAATAGACGTATAGAATCATATTTCATATATTATATTCACAATCAATAATATTTTATTAATTCAATATTTTTATAAATAGTATAAAATTAATCATTCCTAAAAATAAGGAAAAATTTAGCTATATATCACTAGAAAGCTAAGTATTTTTTTTTTTGTTAAATATCATTTTGATGAGATTGGTAAATGGAACAGACCCCATTTGAATAAAATATGTGTGGTTTTTAGCAAAATTATTTAATATTTACTGTGACACAGACCAAATTGCCAATTCGATATCATTATCACACTTTATATGGGTCAGCCCTGGATTTACTGATTTAACATATGACCATCGACAACTCTTGGGTCCCCTTTCGTTTAGGATTGAAAAAACTATATTAATTTATTCTAAATTTAGATTGGTTAATTTAATCTATATTTTTTATTTGGCAACAAAATCAATTAGTCTAAAATATTGTTTAGTTTAATTAATTAGGTTAAATAGATTTGTATGAAATTTACAAATTTGCTCATAATATCATAAAAGTGCAAGCGATCCAATTGGATTATTTTGTTTCTAGTAGATTAGCTTATTCTATATTATTATGGTAGTCTAACCGAAAGTTTGGATAGTTAAATATTTTGGTCAGATCAAACTAATTTTGTGTAACCCCTAAGAAAGTTTGGTGTGTTAAACCTCTGATCTATCTTCTCAACCATGAATCAAACATATGATTGAAATAATCCCCAAGTCTAGATTCGACCCCATTGTATGCTATTGCTTGCTATTCTGGGCCTAGTTAGATTATGCATCTTCCTTTTTCGGATTGGACTAGAAAGAAGACTAGTTATATCATGATAGTTAAAATTTAATGAGATTTAACTCAATATATATGTAGAATCGATCAAATTCAAACTTAAATTTAGAAGAGTGAATTCAAATAGATTATATTCTAATGTTTGGGCGGGCAATCTAAAATCTGCTCAAGTGTAATCGCAAACCGACCCAGCTGAAAACACCCGCGCCACCATTTCCAAAGTCCAAACGAAAAAAAAAAAAAATATTCCCGCAAACCGGAAACACTTCCCGGCCAAAAACCTCGCCCAATTCAAAATTTCAAACACAAACACCATTAACTTCAATTGCCCACCAAACCAAGAAATCTCCAAACCTCCTCCCCGCCTTCCACCGATCCAAAAAATTTTCGCAAGAGATCTTTAAACCCTTCCCTCCACCTCCCAGATCACACCCAAATCTCAATAGTTTCCAATCCCTTTCACCAAATCTTGCATCCATACACGTCCATGGAGCTCACCAAGGACACCACCGTCCATGGCTTGCCACCTTCCAAACGGCTCAAGCAGCAGCTCCACTTCCACCCCGCCGCCTCCACTCCCTGCCTGCCGGCCAAGAAGCGCGTTTACCCGCCACCACCGCCGGCGACCGACTCCGTCTGTCTCCCGGCGAAGAAGCGCGCCTATGCGCCGCCGCAGGAAGTCCCTGTTCCTATGTGTCTTCCGGCCAAGAAGCGTGCGTACGTGCCGCCGCCGGACGACACTGTTGCGGTTTGCCTTCCAGCCAAGAAGCGCATGTATGCGCCACCACCGCCGGAGACAGGTACTTCTCCGTGCCTCCCAGCCAAGAAGCGCGTCCACGCGCCGCCGCCGCCACCAGAGGCTGCTGCCTCGGTCTCCGTATGCCTCCCAACAAATAAGCGCGTCTCTCCGCCATTTATCCCGCCTTCACCACCTCCTTCCATGGAGTCAGATGCAGCTTCTGTCGCCGCTGTCAGAGAAGCCAAAGCCCAAGAATCCAAAAAGGTTTGTGGCGCCGTCAATCCTAAAGCAGCAAGAGATGGCAAAGGTGAATCACTCAAGAAGGTGGATACGCGCATCGATCCTAAACCAGGTAAGGATCAAGATCTCATGAAATCTCGCAGAGCCAGCACTTGTAAAGATGCAAGAGATGAAAAATGCAAGAAAGCTATTAAGTCTGTCAATTCCAAGCAACATAAAGTTCAAGTTGAAGGACTCAAAAAATACGATGAAGCGATGATTGATCCTAAAGAAGCTAAGCATCAAGAGTCTGAGCAACGAACTGAAGAAGTGGCGCAAGAAGTTGCCGAGGAAGAAGACGACGACGACGGCGTGCTCTGCGCCGTGTGTGGGAGCACCGATGGCGACCCGTCGGACCCCATCGTGTTCTGCGACGGGTGCGACCTCATGGTGCACGCCTCGTGCTACGGCAACCCGCTCGCCCAATCCATCCCGGACGGCGACTGGTTCTGCTCGCTCTGCTCCATAAAGGCAAAGGCTGCCATTAGAAACAAGAGCAAGCTAGCCCGTCCAAACTGCTGCCTCTGCCCGGCGGCAGGCGGCGCCATGAAGGGCACGACGGACGGGCGGTGGGCGCACATCGCGTGCGCGCTGCTCGTCCCGGAGGTGTTCTTCCGGGACCCCGACGGCCGCGACGGCATTGACTGCTCCCGCGTGCCCGGCCACCGGTTCACCATAGAGTGCTACATTTGCAACAGCCGTATAGGGTGTGCATTGGAGTGCTCCCAGCCAAAATGCAGCCTCGGGTTCCATGTCTCCTGCGGCCTCGACGCTGGGCTGTGCATTGAGTACCAGGAGGCAAAAGGCCTCGCCATTGTCGCCGGGTTCTGCTTGGAGCACACCAAGCTCTGGGAGAAGGTATAGCTCTGGCCTTGTGATCCTGTAAGAGTGTAAATTTGCTCGTTATGTAGTACTAATTAGCAATATGTTGTGAAATTCTTTGTTATGTTTGTGTCTGCTGTTGCAGCAACAAATGACTGGCAAGTACAAGATTGTGGCAAGAGGGGAGGAGATGGAAGGCAAGAATTAGGCAAAATATTGCTCTGGAGAAGTGAAGATTTGTGTCTTGTTCTTAGGATTTGGCATCTTTGGTTTAGATCAATTTTATTTATTTAAGGTACATTATTAGAAATTGTTGAATGAAGCTCTCATTTGTAACATTTCTTTATTAGGGTTTTCTTCTATTTGAATTCATATAACAGTTTTATCTTGATTCCGTGGGAGATAGAAAAACACACCACAAATTTCTTTGCAGTGATTGCATGTTGTTGAGGAATCACATTTCCCTTTAAAAAAAGAAATAATCGAACATACCAAAAATCAAGATGTCTGATTAAAAAAAAACTCTTATTTTTATGGGCTTTTGGTTATGCAAGTATTACAGCCCATTTCATACATGAATGGGCCCAGCACAGCGTCCCACCCCAACAACTGTAAAAAAAAAAAAAACAATTCAAATGCTCGGCAACCTACAAAATGGATCTGAATTATGAAGTGCCACTTAACATATCTCATGGCATGTGCTAATAATGTTGTCAAGCATAAACTTGTAATATTACTTTATCCAATAATATTGTCAATTTCAACAGGCAACATGGGCGACCAATATAACGTGCTCGTTCTGCCCACCACGTTACTAAAATATGTCCTTTTTTAAAAATGGATTTCTTTTCCTTAAACAAGTCTATTATTTTTTTTTACAATCTTACAAACATTTTCTCATTGTTTGTTCAAAGCCCCCCTGTTTAATTCAATTTTTCTAGAGTTTAAATAATCTTGTTTTTAACATCATCGGTGACAATACTCGCTTGGTAGTGGGATAACAATAGTAGGTGATGGCAGCTGACAGGATAGACAAGAGATGATAGTTGGCCGTAGGGTGATGATAGTGATGTGACGAGGAGTTGATGTTGGTGGTTGCGATGAGAGTGGTAAACGTCTTGTGTGAGGGTAGTGTGGTAGTAGGGATTGGACTGTGACTGTAGGAGATCGGAAGGAAAAGATAGAGATGAAAAAGATATAGATTAAATTTTAATTTTGCGTGAGTCTTTATTTAGAATGTAGGAATTTTGGAAGAAAAAAAATGTGTTTTTATTGGATATGAGAATTTTTAAAAAAATTTTGTCAAATTCTTGTGTTTCAAACATGTCCTAAATGGTATAGATAGTATTCTGATCCTGCTCAGTCCAAAGAAAAAATTCTCCTTTTGGACTTGCGGAATCAGAGTCTTATCTGGACGACAAACACAAATGGACGAACAAGATCACCCAAACTAAAACGAAGCAACAAAATATAAAAATAAAAGAGAAAAAAAAAAATCAAAACCTCGCCTGGAAGGGAAGCAACCAAAAAAATTTTAGGTGGAGCGAAGCAGACCATCCGCTAAACTCTAAACTGCTTTAATGATCTCATCTCCCATCCAAGCCAAGGAAGCGACAAAAAGCCTCCACTCTTTCTCCAGTTTCTTCTATTCAAACCAAGAAAGGAACCCATCCAGACATCCAAGAAACACCCACCAATCCGATCCTTAATCGAGTGCATATGCTCCTTCTTAGTTGCGTAAGTTCATTCCTTCTGCTCGCAATTTTGTTTTGTGTTTCTCATGTGGTGTGTTTTTTGTTGGATCTTGACTGAGTTAGGAAATGTCCTTGGATCGTTCTTGTTCTTGATTTCTTGTGTGAACCTGATTGGGTTGGGAATTTGGTCTCAGGTAGTTACTTTAGTGTGGTTGACCAAATCTGTAGGGCTTCTTTTTTGTGGGTGATTAGGATTTGAGGCCCCCAGAATGAGTGCGACGTGTTCGATGAAATTATTGACCCAAGTTCTATGAGAAAGTACGGCAAATATTAGAAATTGAAGGCTTATATGGTGTTGCATTAAGTTTTCTGCTGTGTGTTCTTTCCATTTTTTTCTTGGGTTGGGGGACTAGCTTGAGAGGAAGCTTAAAAGTGCAGATTAGGTTGTTTTGAGTTTGGTGTCTTTGCAATGTGAGGACTGAGCGGTGGTTTGCTGGTTTTCTACATGTAAAGTGGAGACACAGGCGAGTTTAGAAGACATTGTTTTTGTTAAGCATCCATGCTTGGATCTGGATATTGAAGCTCTGAGGCCAAATTGGATGTGTATCGCGCAGAACATGTTGAATTGTTGATTCTGTAGTTTTACTCTTATACAGCTGGAATGTCTTCTCTCCTAACTTGCCAATACAGTAGCAAGGCACATATTTTTATGAGGTCCATTGCACACCATGTTTTGTACTTTGTCTACTGATTTTCTACTTTGATGATGGCTGTACATATTGTTTACTGCATGGTTCAATTTCTCAGTTCCCAAAAATATCTTGCTTCCCGCCGCTAGCTAGGAACCGTTCGGTTTGTTATGGTTTTCCAGCCAACTTTTTCCCCCTTCTTTGTTTTTTCTCAAGTTTTTGTGTTTCCTCGACCATGTGTAGTTAATAGTTTCTACATTCTTTTAAAATAGCAGAAAATCACCCCAAAACTGGTGGCCATTGTAGGTAGATTTGGTGGTTGTAGATTTTGAACTCTGATTTACTCGCAACAGTGCTGTAGATTTGGTGGTTGTATCCGATTAAGCTTTTGTAAGCTGATGTTTGGAGCTGTTGAAATTGCATATATGAATGCCAGATTATGAAGGAACATGTGTTAGTTGCTTACAGCATTTGTTCCTATCATGAACTCATGTTGGATCATGATTTTAGAGGTATATTGCCTGGAATATCTTTGTCTGCATTGAAGTTCTACATAACTTTGCTTTCCAGCACAGCAGCAACATACAGCTTGTATAACCATTTAGTCTAATTTGTCATGATTGATGTGCCCAGCTTCTTGCCATAGTGACTAATTCTTGGTATCAAACTTGTCATTGTAGTCATTACTGCAAGGAGAGATCTGCAGATAATCAATAGCATCAAGGCTCTTGGTTCTTTCTTTGCTGAGCAGCTCTAACAGCTCTAGAATAAATGGGTGAAGGTAACCTATCTCCCCAACTTATATTTTCTTATGTGAGCTAAAACATCACTTTTCCTTTGCATCTCTTTTCTTATTGGTTTATTCGGTGTATGTTTTGTACTACTCATACCATCATCTCTTGAAAAAGCCAATAGAGTTTGTATTGATGTAGTAGTAGAACTATGCTGAAGCAACCCCATCTTAGAAGTGCCTTAAAATGTTGATATTGTTATGTGGTTTGGTATCCCAGGATCCATCTATAGAAGTTCATTTAAACATCTGGGACACCAGCAGAATATCCTTAAGACTAGGTGCAAATTATTTTTTAGTCCATTTTGTTTTGCATAATATGGTGTATCAGTAGCTTTCTAGGATAAGATGTGAGTATGCTAGTATGATAAATATACCAACATGGTGTAAACTAATCATAGTTTGAAGTTTATAATTTGAATCATAATTGCTAGAGCTTAGCACTGGCATGGTGTACAGTTTGTTTGTTCTCTTAAAATGATCACTTCTGTTAGCATAATCTCTAACTTTATACCTTTGGATTTACAGCAAGCTCAGATCAGTTTTGCCATTGCCAAGGGTGTCTTGGCAAGTACACGCTGATCAGGGATGAAGAAAACCCACGACTGGCAATATTTGAGAGACGGCTTCCCTGCTGTGGTTGTGGAATAGGATGGTCTAGGTGAGCATGCTTTGCTGTCTACAATCTCCAACTTTGGTTCAAACATCTTCCATCTTGCAATATCAAACATCTTCCATCTTTCTATTGCAGTTTTCTTTTAGGTTTCTTGTGTCCATTAATTTGGTACTGCGCAGCGATTCTTTACTGCTGCAAGTACTACAATAGGGATCCCCGAGAGCGGCCTGGTCTTGCTGCCTCGGCTGTTGCGGTTAGTCTTTCCTTCTGCCATAACCGCAGAACATGTGACTATAAGATTGCTTCATTATGCAAATAATTAAACATGTGCTACATGGGACAAACGGCCCATGTCTAGACAAGGGGGGAAGCGTTGGTTTTTTCCTCCTATTTTAACTGAAGAGAAGGTATTTGCAATAAGAGCCTCATATGTTGCTTTTGTGTTTGCTTATTCATTAGGATGACGTTATGAAACTTCAAAGCTAGATTATTATGCAATGAACTTGCCCCTCTGCAGCTGCGCCTATGTAGTTCTTTGGGGTCTATTTTGTTATATTTACTCTCGACAACTTGGCTCATAGTGTGTTTTCTTTCTTATATTCCAATGGTTTTACGTTCTTGCAGGCAATCATCTTTACAGTTGCGACTATTGTTACCCTTTCTGTTATGCTGATAATCTGTGCATACAAGTGATTCTTGAGTGGTTCCTGAGCACGCGAAAGCAGAGCAACAGGATCCTTGGTTGGTGAAGCATTCTGGAGGAACTTATATCAGTGATGACAGATCTTTTTAGTCTATGTCTATCATGTATCACAGTACAGGTTCTTGACAAAAATGTTTATTGCTTCATCTATCACTGCTTCAGTTTTGGTTATCCTACTGTTCATCTGTGAGGAAATTTAGAAACAGCCATTATTGTAGCTATTTAATTAACTGGTGAGCTGTTGGTAAATTGTCTGGAAGGAACATACATATGCACAATAAGCATGACATGTTAACACAAGCCTCGGCATATTTCATGGCTTATAAGCTTATACCAACAGTTTATCTTTTATCCGCTCGCGAAACAATTTTTTCCCCTTTGTACGACGAACAAATAAAACTAAATTTGTTCTGCGTCCTATATCATATCTTGAGTAAAAGGTATTAATTTTTTTAATATATAAAAAAGCATTGCTCAACTGAAATTACACACCCACAGGCCACAGGTAATACTTCATTCAATTTGTAGGGACAACATCTACTATAGCCTTTCTAAACATATTTCGACACTCCAAATAGACTTCAATGAGAAAATGTCTCTTTTTAAGGTAGGTTGGGGGATGTAGTGGCGATTACAGTGGATTACAGTCCCATTTAGGACATGATAACCGTGAACCCTTCAAGAATTGCATCCATAAGAATAACAGTGACATTGCCTCTTAAGATATTCGAACCCTTCTGTGTTGCAATTTTCACATGTCATCATCATGGTATCCCTCGGAGGAAAAAGACTTCTTTAGGAGGATTCTCTTAAATAAGATGGTAGTGAGGAACCGTCTGGTTCTTATATGTCTGTTGTGAAGATCTCAATTTGACAGTTCACGATTAAATCTTATATATAAGAGGGATTTTACAAAAATTATTTTTTTTTCATCTGTACAATATATTCAAATCACATACATATCACGTAACTTTCAACTACGGTTTCAAGTGAAAGCTGTGAGGGGTCTGTTTGACTGTTTCCTACTCTATAGGTGGGCTCAACTCGCCACATCGCCATGCATCACATTCAAGCATGCTCCACGCTTTTTTTTTAAAAAAAGAAAATAAAATAAAAGATAAAAAATAACGGGTGGTTGGTGCCCGGTTTCTTTTCGTGTGTGAAAAACTTAGAATAGAAACGTTTATTACTAGGATTCTTGCCTTGCAGTTTGCACCACTTGGCCTATGGAAAGTTATATGTCTTACTGACTCTGCTCAATAAAACAATAGTTTGTCACTTTATCTGGCCTGCTAACACTCGAATTATTCAAACATTTACCTTGCTAAAACTCAAACCAACCCATCAATGGCCAAACTTTTCTTTCTTCGTAGCCTCACGTAATCATCTTTTCTCAAATCATGTCTCCTTGACATATATTAGTTTGGAATACAAAGCTTGTGCAATGTACACATGGGAAAACATTTGCATGCATGCATGTACATTACATAATTATGCTTATATGCTTGGATCAAAGCAAGCACATTTACTGAAGGAAAAAATGAAGCCACTAAAACTGCATATGTTACACTAGAAATGACGAATAAAAAGCTATCAAATTACAGTCTAGTCTCAAGTCTCAGTAAAATTAAATCAAATAAATGCCTTATATATGAACACTATAAAATGAAATTATTCCTTACAAGTTACAACAATGACACACATACAAACCAATTAATCTTAACCAACTTATTGTTTCCTCTTTAACTTTGATCTTAATTAACCTGCATCAGTGCATGCATGACATTAATTATAACCTAATTAGTCTTCCTCTCTCTTGTGAATGCTCACCTTAAGCCCATCCTTCATATGGAGTATGATGGACAGTTTCGGCCGCGCAATGAAGCCACCGGCGACCTCCATCCGGAACTGCGGCACGACGGCGGCCACGACGGCCTTCATCTGCGCGAACGCCAGGTCCTTGCCGAGGCACGTTCGAGGCCCGACGTTGAACGCGACAAACTTGTACGACGGCTCGTGCCGCAGCCGCCCCTCGGCGGTCAGCCACCGCTCCGGCCGGAACTCCAGGCAGTCGTCGCCCCACACCGCCTCCATCCGACCCATCGAGTAGAGAGACACGATCACCCGTCGCGTCGGCCCAACGCGCGCGCCGCTCGGGAGAGTGTCGGGCCGCGCCGCGGACTTGTGTTCGAACGGCACCGGTGGGAACAGCCGGAGCGACTCGGACAGCGCCGCGTGGATGTAGGTGAGCTGCTTCAGCTCGGTGGTGGTGTGGTAGCCGGTGTCGGACGCCGCCGGGTGATCCTTGAGCTCGGCGAGGATCTTGGCCTCGACGTCGGGGTGACTGGAGAGCAGCCAGAAGAACCATGTCAAGGCCGAGCTGGTCGTGTCACGGCCCGCGACCATGAGGTTAAGCGTCGTGTCTCGCAAGAACCGGTCGAACTCGGCACCTTCGTTGCCTACCTCAGCTTGGCATGATAGGTAAGATGAGAGCAAGTCGGTCTTGGCTTCGCCGGTGGCGGCACCATCGGCCGCGCGCTCTCGCCGGAGAGCGATGAACTCGGCAATGGACTTGTCGAGCACTTGGCGTGCCTTGGCCATCTTCTTGTAGTGGCCGATCTTTAGGTATGTCTGGAGCCTTAGCCACGGCACGGGCGCTATGTGCCGGTAGAACAGCACCTCCTCGACATCGTCCATTGCCGCGGCGAAGGGGACAGACGGGAAGTCCGCGGCGAGGCAGCCCGGGTCGACGCCGAACACGAACATCGCTGTGAGGTCGAACGTGAGGCGCATGAACAAGTCCTGCATGTCCACGGCCGTGCCCGACGCGGCGAGACAGTCGAGCAGCGGCATGAACCCCTCGCCCAGCTTGTGCGCGGTGCGCGTGGCCACCGCTGAGCGGAACCGCGCGTCCGACAGCAACGCATGCGCCTTGCGCCTCTGGAACGCCCACGACTCGCCGTCGGCGTTGAAGATGCCGTCGCCGAGCACGTCGAACAGCACGGCGAACTCGTCGCCTTTCGGGTAGTTCCCGAAGTTGGACGTGAAGACATGCGCAACGTTCGCCGGGTCCGCCGTGATGACCACGTCCACCGGCGAGCCCCACGGGCCCTTGACGACGTAGGACAGCCCGGCCGCCCGGAGGAAGTCCGTCACCCACTCATGGACGCGCCCGGAGTTCGCTGTGATCGCCGGAAGCGCGCCGATCACCGGCCAGTTCGTCGGAAGGCCATTGCGCCGGTTAAGCCGGTAGAAGAGCAAGAGGAAGCAAGCAAGAGACACTAGGGTTTCAGGGTACTTGTGGACAAAGTCTAGAGGCCATGACACCTCCATTTTTTGCTTTGTTTATGGTGAAGTGTCCTGTGAGTTCTTTGGTAAAGTTATTTTTGTAGCAAACCAACACGCCCGGTGCAACGAACAAGAGACGACATGACTTAACAGTGAGGCATTGTTAAAACAGTAACTAGAGATAGTGAGTCTCAATTACTATATATATTTATATGATTACGTTTTAGCTTAGATAGTTGTCAGGGGTAGGTGTGGAAGGGAAGTATTGGAGACGGGTCATATGGTACACGCCAAGCTAGCCACCTCATATGTCAAGATAGTAATCTTTTCTTCCACCCCAGATACCATATTGGTTTCACCATCTACAACTTTTGCATAAGAATTTATTGGATCTTGAGTTTCAATTTTAATTAATTATTTAGATAAATTCAGATTCTAACCGAACACGTTGTTTTTTCATGTAGATTCAGTTTATTTGGTCTCCTAAACTGCACTTGTTTGAGGAAAACTTCTCCGCCTCCTCTTCCTCGTATTTGCTCAATAAACCTAATAAATTGTCTAATTGTCAAATATTTTCGAAATTTTTGGACTTAGAAGATAATAAGTCAATCTTTTGAGTTTATAAAACAATAAACCCATAAACTGACTTATCTAAGAAACTCTAATTCAATCAAACACACCCTAAGTTGTTGCAATAGATATTTACTACCATAAGTTTTGCGTGTATAATTGATAAAAATCCGTTGTTATAGGACAAAAGTTATAAGATATTATCCCAGATGAAATCATAAATCTATTAAAATAATTAATATTGTAGTTAAAAAATGAATTTGAAAAGCCGAAAAAATGTCACAAGTTTATATGGCTAAACATCGACTATCACAAAAAAGTTCGGATTTCTTAAAAGCGATTATTCCAAACTCCAGTGCTACCTGGAAGAAATATATATATATATATATATATATATGCAGTTTATCTTACTCATTCGGTGTTTTTGTACATCTCTCTTCAAAATTTGATGTAAATAGTCATAAAAAATTTTACAAAAAATTTAGATTGTAGATATAAAATCAATCTATCATCTCATAAAATTTTAAATCCAAATTCAATCTACATAAGGAGAAACAAAAAAAGATAAATTCAACTGAAAAAATCCAAAAATACATCACCTAGATTCACTGAAACTTGTATTTTTGTTTTTCCTAATATATATTGACTTTAGATTGAAATTTTGTAGACTATTGAAACAACATAATATACACCTTATCTAATTTTTATAGAACTTTTCATAATTATTGACATAATTTTTTGATATAAAATACACAGAAACAATGAAAAGATAGATGCATTAGAAATTTACCATATATGTGACATAATTTTAATACTATAGCAAGTAACTATCTGCAACAATCACAATCGTCCATCATTTTTGTAGATTCCAATGTGGTTGATGAGGTCAAATTAAGTAAAATTGTGTAAGGATTCTCTTGTTCCAAAATGGCTAAAAGCCATTCACTCTTCCGCATTAGTATAGTTCTTTTTTTCCTAGTAAGGTTGAGTCCAACCTCAGCGCCACCGGACTCTGACAGGTGGAACCCACGTCGAAAAAATAATAAAAAACCCGCGCAAGGAGAGAGGGAACGCTACATGAAGCGTTGCGCTAACGGGCTCCGACAGGTGGGGCCACCGACGCCTCGCGCAAGTATCGCCCTCGTTGGAGCACGCGCAATGCCTCAGGACGCGGTTTGTGGGCCCGCCTTTCTCTCCTGCGTGCGTCTGGTACCCCGCGTCACCCGCACTGACAAGTGGGCGCAATTACGCATCACGGCCCACATGTCAGTGGCGGTGTATGCGGTGGAGTTGTGAGCCACGCGTTTTGGTGGGGCCCACAAAACGCGTGGTGACGCGTGCGTCCCGTGCTTCGTGCACCCGCCACTGTACGTCATTTGGGCCACTGATCGGTGGGTTCGGTTGGTTTTGGGGTCCACTTGTCAGCCAGAGGGGGTTTTCAAGGCCCAGAAACTAGTCGTTGCGCCTTTTTTTGCTGGTCTCACCTGTCAGCGAGAAGGAAAAATAACCGTTGATTTAATAGCTGTTAAAACTAGCCATTTCATTTTTTTATTCATTTCTGAGCCTAAGAATTCATAAAAAATACCAAAAAAAGCACAAAAAATAGTAGAAAAATTGTATGTTTCTCTGCCTATAAATATGAGCAAATTTCAGCTCATTTGCACTCAACACAACCCCAAACCACACACTTTTCGTTGTCTCCTTGCGCAATTTTTTTCTAGAAAATTTCCCGATGGCCAACACTCCCCCCAGCGGTTATGTGAATTGGTTTGGCGAGGCCAGTTTAGATGAGGAGAGCTCCCAAGCACCAAGCAGTCAAAATTCGCCCAGTTTTCAGCCCCCTCCCCCACTATACCCGATGCGCTATCCACAATATGCCCCACCCCCTCCATACAGCCAACCATATCCATATGCACATCGGTATGCTCAACCCCACTACGGCCCTTACGGTCAGAATCCTCATTTGGTCAGAGTTCCGACCATCCCCGCTGAAATGTCGCCTTCGCAAGCACCGGCAAAGAATTCCCGCTCCACGTCCGTATCAGATACCGGCAGTCCGCATAGCACGGCCCCGGTCATGTTCGAGGACGATAACGATGCTGGCAAAAGCGAAGGAACAGCTGCACGGCGGCGTAAACGATCGAACTGGTCACAACAGGATGACATGCGACTTGTGAGTGTTCATGTAAATATTAAATATTTGTATCGTAGATTTTTTCTCGCCAGGTTTTATCTTAGTTTTTCAAAATTTGAATTTTTCGTCCTCTAGGCCAGTGTATGGTTGAATAACTCTCTTGACCCGGTCGAGGGGAACACCAAAAATTCAACATGTATTGGTCGAAGGTCGCTAAGTCGTACAACGCGAGCAGTCCGTCCGATCGTAGACGAGACGTTAGGCACTGCAAAGACCATTGGTAAAAGAGCAATAAAAAAATTGTTCACTTCAATGGCATCTATTGTAGGTTGAGGGATGCCTACGCCAGTGGTCGTTCGGACGACCAATTAATGTCTCAAGCATGGGACATGTATAGGCAGGAGGTGGGTCATCTCTTCATCTTGGAGCACTGGTGGAGTGTCGTGTGAGGTCAACTGAAGTGGTGCCAAAGCTAATTCGACTCTTCCAAAAGAGCTCGCCTTAACAAAGAAGGTACCCACGCGTCGTCGTCAAACAACAACGATGCCCCTATCGAGCTTCCACGACCGGAAGGACGGAACGCAGCAAAGCAGAGGCGGAAGGGTAAAACCAAAATGAGTGAAACATCCTCGGTGTACGAGGAAACCCTACAGCGCATCGACAAAGCTAATGCCGACCTCGATAGGGTGGCCGATAAAGCCGTTGCTGCAGCCGAAAATTTGCAAGAGATGGCCAAAAGCAAAGAAAAAGCCACTTTTATGAAGTCGTTGACGAAACTGATTGTGGGGGATACATCTCATTTCTCGGATGCCCGTAAGGCGGCGAATGCGACCGCATTAGAGTACGTCAATGACATAATTAAAGAAATGAAGAATAAATAGTAGCTCGAACGATGTACTTTTCCTTTGTAAAATTGTACTCGCACTATTAATTTAAGTCGTTTTGGATTTACCTGTTTGAATTGTGTGGCATTTGATCGATACTTTTGAATTTTAGCCGTTGCTTTTGGCATGTAGTCGTACAACTGACACATCTGCTCGATGCTTTTGGATTGTAGCTGTTGGAACCGACGCATTTGATGGATGCCTTTGCATTTAGCCGTTGGAAGAGGCCCATGTGATTGATTCGCTTCTCCCTATATCTCAGAACCCCTCGAGGCTTTATCTTCACAACTCAGTAATCTCATCTTCACAACATCTTGCCTTATCCAAAAGATCTTGCCTTGTCCAAAAAAATGCCCTCTAGCTCAAGTACAAGTAGTGCCGAGGACGAAGCCATCAACCAAGTCGAAGAGTTCGTGGCGGGGTTTGTCCAGAGTGGGTTGACGGTCCAACCCCTCTACCATCGCGTTCTTGACGACCTTGAAGCCAGCATAGACGATGGTATCTCGCACTGCCGCCGAGGAGGTAGCAGAAGATACATCGATAGAGATCGTGAAGGCGGTCATGACCGTCTAGTCATGGACTACTTCGCCGACATTCCGATCTACTCCGGGTACTTGTTTCGCAGACGGTTTCGAATGGGGAGACCCCACTTTCTGCGAATCATCGAAACTCTTAGGGAGTGGTCCCCGTACTTCAATGAGAAGAGAGATGCTTGACGAGGATTATCACCTGAGCTAGTTCAAAATAATACACGTCTGGTTTAAGACAGAATCAGATTAGACGTGTGTCTATAAGTCCGTCGCTATGGTCTCAGACGACCAGAAGGGCGCGGACACAGAGATAATTCATTATCACAGCCCTTGCGCGGTCAGAAGACCGCAGATAGTGCGCGGTCAGAGGGTCGCTGACTATGTGTGACCAGAATAATCCAGGAAGGCCTGACCTTCTGACAGGCATATCCCGAGAATCAAAGGGATCTTTCCATGTATGAAGACAACTGCCAAGGGGTTAATATGTGCAGTTATCCCTTGATTGCGCGTGTTAAGCCTGCGTGGAAGTTAAGAGTAGTTAACGAAACTACATCTTAACAACTGTCCAAGACCGTTTTGCATTGGCGCCCTTTTGTCCAGTATAAAAAGGTAGTCAATGAACGTTCTAAAAAAAAGGTTATTGAGTGAAGCATACAAGTACTTATAGGCGTTCAACAAACCTGAAGACTTAGATATAATTAGATAGACACTAACATTGAAGAGATCTTCGCCTGTGATCATCTCTTCTTCCCTCTTGTAAACATCTTATTTCATATAGTGAAATCACAACAGTACGTAAGGTTATTACTCCTACCATCAAGGGCCCGAACCTGTATAAAATCCTTTGTGCCAGTATAGACATTACTCATCCTACCTTCCCGGAGGAGCATCCTAAAAGGTCCCGCAGCTCACAAATTTGTATATGATCGACTAAGAATCTCGAGTCCAAATCGTCGACAATGCCCTCCTTCGAAAGGGGCTATCTCCCTTGCAGAAGTGTACGGCGGCATTACGCATGTTGTGGTACGGCTCCCCCGCCGATGCCGTCGATGAGTATGTACGCATTGGAAAGTCAACGGCTATTGAGTGCCTGGAGCGTTTCGTCAAAGGAATCATTGATCGGTTCACGGAGGAATATCTTCGTCAACCTACTGTCGACGACCTCCGGCGTCTGCTCCGGCAAGGAGAGGAGCGGGGTTTCTCAGGAATGCTGGGAAGCATCGATTGCATGCACTGGGAATGGCGCAATTGCCCAGTTGCGTGGAGGGGCCAATTCACCCGCGGTGATCAAGGAGTCCCTACAATAATACTTGAAGCGGTTGCATCCAAAGATCTGTGGATATGGCATGCTTTCTTTGGTGTTGCCGGATCCAACAACGACATGAACGTGCTGAACCAATCCCCCCTTTTCACGGATGTGTTGCACGGCCGAGCTCCTACTGTTCAGTACTCTGTTAATGGGACACAGTACAATATGGGGTACTACTTAGCCGATGGTATTTACCCCAAATGGGCTGTCTTCGTGAAGACCATTCCCTTGCTCCAAACAGAGAAACACATGTTGTTCGCACAGCACCATGAAGGAGCAAGAAAAGATGTGGACCGAGCTTTTGGGGTCTTGCAAACTCGATTTGCTATTGTCCACGGCCCCGGTCGATTTTGGCGACGATCAACCCTTGCCAATATTATGAAAGCGTGTGTCATCCTATAAAACATGATAATCGAGGATGAGCGACACTCTCATGACCCGACCGATGGGTTGTACGATAGCCAAGGGACATCTACTGTAACACCTATTCTCCACAGGAGTGCTCCGCCAATATTCGCACAGATGCTAGCTCAAAACGATGCAATCCGGACTCGCCCAACGCATCAGCAACTGAAACGGGATCTGGTTGACCACATTTGGCAGCATTTCAGGGATGACGGTACTGAAATATAGTAATTTGTGAGGAGTCTTGTTTAAAATGTATTCGAATTTTAATTAGTATGTGTCTTGTTTATTTTCATGTGTGCCATTTATTAAAAAAAAATTTAAATATTTTTTTAAATATTTTTAATGTTATTTACAATTTTTATCTTTTATTTGGTTGTGTTCGAATTATCCAAATTTCATTTTAACGGTTTTATAATCTTTAATACATATTATATACGTGGGACCCTCCATGAAACATCTCTCGAAGCGCCTTTGCATTGGAGAGGAAGGCGCTTGACAAGACACCTCGCGAAACACCTTTGTATTGGAGTAGGGGGTGCTTGGGATGGTACTCCGTACACATGACACAGAATATACTGTAGAATATTCTGTTGAAACACCTCACGAAGTGCCTTTACACTGGACTCAGCCTAAAGGAATGCAACTCAGTCTATCACCTAGAACTTCTCAATTCTGATATGATTATGTAGTGTAATATTGACAGTAGAAAGAATATGTCCTTCTTGCTAAAAGTGGCCGCACTAATATTTTTGTCCAAAAATTTGTATACAATACAACAAAATAAATAATTAATCCTTTGTTGAGTAGCAGGAGTGAGAAAATTAGTCCCATTTGAAATTTGAAGTTACCAACACAAGTGGATAAAAAAAAATCTTGTTATGTCAAGATAATGTAAAAGAATAGATAAAATTAGCTATATTTAATCATATTTGACGTAACAATTTCTTATTACGGGGTTTGTCTTTTTTTAAGTCAAATTTGATATCTTTGAAGTAGTTGATTAATATTATAAAAAATATCACTCGTGCAACATCTAATATTAATTAATAATTTCTTATTGCAATTTTTTGATTTCATCTTTTTCTACATTATATTTAATATTTTTGAAACAGTCTACATAATAACACAAAAGTTATCACTTGTGTAATGGATAATATCAATTAATAATTCCTTATTGCAAGTTTTGTTTCTCTTTAAATCACGTTCAGTACTTTTGAAACAGTCAAAATAATATCACAAAAAATATTACTCATGTAATGGATTATGTTAATTAATAATTCTTTATTATGAGCTTCATCTCTTTTTAAATGAAATTTAGTATCTTCGAAATAATTAAGATAATATTATAAAAGATACCACTCATGCAATAGTTAGAGTATTATACAAGAAGTACCACTAGATAATTTTAAGCAACATTTTCTCATTACAAGTTTTACTCTAATTTAATTTTTGTACTTGAAGTTGTGCACATCCGCGGTATGACCGCAAGAAACAACAATTTTATCTACTAATTTGTCCTCAAGCATATTAGTATTAAATTTCATTTATAGAATAATTTGTCTATAGGCATATATGAGATTTATAGATGCACACAATTTAACATATATTACTATTTGAAGGTTACAAACCAAGATAAGGTACATGATCAATACTAGCAACAGAAGAAGATCAAAGTGAGAAGAGCATACAAAAACTCCCAAAACAACAAAACCAAAATTCACTAAAGATAAAGTTTTCCAAAATAAATCAATCCATCGGAGCAAGTTTTGCCATGACCAAAAACTAAGTATGGACATTTTAAACCTCAAAAGACATATACACAAGACTAGGATTCACCTTAAGTTCACTTGAATCCATCAAAACCAGTAGATTTTGTGTTGGGGAATGCCGACCACCGTGTGAATCTAATAAATAAAGATGAAAAAGAGATCCGAAGTAACAAAAAATTTGTTTGAAAAAAAAATCAATTGTGATAGATCTAAACTGATCTTAGATACATTCTCATAATAATATAAGGATAAATATAAAAAAAAGACCACCATACTAGTCTCCAATGCAACCTCAACGCGAGTATGTCAGAACTAGGCCACGCCGTCCACCAAATGCATTAGGCTAACTCTAATGCATCGGTGTTTTACAAGGTGTTTCAACAGAATATTCTCTAGTATATTATGTGTCACGTCTGCGAAGTACTACCTGAAACACCCCCTATTCCAATGCATCGGCCCTTCGTAAAGCGTTTCGCTAAGCGCTTCGCAAGACACCTTTTCAAGCGCCAACCACTCTGATGCAAAGGCGCTTCGTGTGGGTCCCGTGTATATAATATTTATTAAAGATTAACAAATCAGTAAAATGAATTTCGGATAATTCGAATACAACAAAATAAAAAATAAAAATTGTAAATAATATAGAAAAATAATTTTTTTAATTTTTTCCTTTAAATGGCACATAAAAAAAACATGACAAGTGCTTTTGATTGAGTGAAACATGATCATATTTATAGGTAGAGGATCACACAAATTTTCTGCAATTTTTTGTAATTATTTTTGAATTTTTAATCTTTTTACGAATTTTTAAGCTCAGAAATGAATAAAATAATTCAAACGGCTACATTTCAACAGTTAATTTTTGGAGTCACTGACATGTGGGACCAACTGCAAAAATATCCATCGACTATTTTTCCTAAGCACTCACACGCATAGGCCACTAACATGTGGCTCCTGTCCACATTGGGCCCCACTTGGCAGTGATCGTGAACGACCACGTGCTGGGTGCACGCGACACGAGCGCACTCATGTGTTTTGTGGGCCCCACTAATTCGCAAAGCGCACTTCAACACTGCAAACGCTCTGACTGATAAGTGGATCGAAATTTCTTTTGGGATCACCCGTCAGTTTAATTTCTCGAGCGGGTATGAAGGCACGGGCTGTTGCAACGTGGGCCCCACAAAACACGTCGCAAGACATCCGCGACCGCTCCAACGCTGCAGCTTTGACCAGTGAGGCATCGGTAGGGCGCACATGTCAAGGCGTCATGATCAAAGTCTCGCAAGGCGTCCTCTTTCTCCCATGATCGAAAAAATCATTTTTTTATTATAGGCCCCGCTTGTCAGTGCATCGAGAGAATGGAGTTGGGAGTCAACCTTATGTGGCCATAATGCCCACAATGCTCACTATTACTACTTTAATCTTTATTGGTGTAGTAAGCTGCAACTTGCCTCCACAACATCCACCATGCCCAAGGAAAGGACACCACTCACTATCAAGATTTAGATAGAGAAGAAGAAGCTTTTTTTGTTCTTGCGTTTGGGTCAGAGATGCTTTGGGGAGTTGAGAAATTTGAATAGTTTTTTATTGTGCTGTGCAATGCCATGAGAGAGTGAAAGATTGATTTCTTGTGAGACCCGCTATGGTGGTGAAACTAATTTTTCAAAGAGATGTCAAGATATATAAACTAAATAATTAAATATAATAACCATGCATAGTAACTATTACATGTTGTAATAGAATATATATATATATATATTGGATGTTTGGATTTGATAAGTTTTGTTGGTGTACCAAAAGCTTCTCAATTATGCAAGAAAGCTTGCCTAACAGACTCAAAGATATCACTTCCTTACTTTAGTAGCATGTGTTGTCCAGGTCTATCTAAGCATAAAGCCTTCGGTAAAAATCAAATGCACAAGCCTTTTGGACAAGTTCTGAAACTTCATCAAGTTGTGGCACAACCTTTTGCTTATGGACCAAGAAAATATAAGTGGGGAATTGTTCCTATTAAAGTGAAGAAATCATAAGATTTGATGGATTAACACCTCTAACATCGAGGACTAAGTCAAGAACAAAAGAGATGTGGAAAGGATTGGGTATTTTAACCCTGGATGAAAATTGAGAAGACCTCATAATTATATACAACTTGATTTTTTCATATAGAACTTCAGGGCTTGTTACACATGCTTCTTCACATCTTCCCCAAGATGGGTAACAAAACATTAATCATGTCGTATCAATTGCTTCCATAAGCTACAGATAGAACTATGAACATTTACCCTTAAAAAAGAGAAAAAAACCAGAATTATGCATCCTGACAGTGATAGATAGCTACATATAAGATGCATATATTCTTCCGTAACACGCTCCTTGATTCACTTATAAGGCTTCTTTGCATGATGCATATACATAACACAATAAAGCAAGAACATGAGAACGTGTGTGTGTGTAATAAATTATAACCTGACCAATGAAAGCATCAAGCAGGTTGCCTTCTCTTGACTCTAACCATCATGCCATTCTTCATGTGAAGTATGACAGAGCTCTGTGGCATCACAACATGGCCTTCAACCAGCTCAACCTGAAAGTTGTGTATGATTGCTGCAGCTGCAATCTTGAGGTTGCTGAGCCCCAGGTCCTTCCCAAGGCAACTTCTTGGCCCAGTGTTAAAGGCCAAGAACTTGTAGGAAGGTTCATGTCTTAGCCTCCCGCTCTTTGACACCCACCTCTCTGGTCTGAACTCCTTGCAGTCCTTGCCCCAGACACCTTCTACCCTCCCCATGGCGTAGAGGGAGAAGATTATCCTTGTGCCTCTCGTGACCTTCGTGCTGCTCGGGAGGACGTCATCGGTGAGCGTCTCCTTCTCCTCGAACGGCGTCGCCGGAAAGAGCCTGGAGCACCGGCAAGCATGTCTTGGTTAGTTTGGATGGTTAAGATTTGGGAGGAGGGCACTGGAAGATTTTTCACCTGAGTGTCTCAAGGAGCGCGGCTTGGAGGTAGATGGCGGACCGGAGTGTGTCGCACTCGAAGACGGAGAGCTTCCCCGGCCAGATGGTGCTCTCAAGGGCCTTAAGCTCGTCGAGGATCCTGGCCTCGACGTGCGGGTGCTGGCACATCATGTAGAAGAACCACGCCAGCGTGACCGCAACGAGGTCCTTCCCGGCGAACATGAACCCGACGGAAGTGTCGCGGAGGAACTGGTCCTTCTGCTGTTCGTTCATGCCGGGATCCATGGGCCAGTTCATGTACAAGGACAGAAGGTCTCCTTGGCTTCCATTGCTCGGCCGCGCTTTCCGCTTGGCGATCTCTCGGTATATGAATTGGTCGATCACCACCCTCGCCTCGGCCAGCTTCTTCTCGGTCCCGACATTGAGCCATCTGAAGAGCTTCCACCAGCTCGGCGGCACAACGTGCCTGAACAGCACTGCCTCCTCTGCATCCTTCGTGGCTCGGCCGAACACTGGGAGCGGAGAAGAGACCGACAAGCAGTCGAGGTCAGCTGCAAACACAATGGAGTATGACACGTCTAGGGAGAACCTCATGAACACGCCCTCGAGCTCGACCTCCAGGCCGTGCGTGGCCATATAGTCAAGATAGGGTAGCAAGCCCTTCCCCGCCTGCCTTGCGATGGTGGATATTGCAAAGGATCGAAATAGGCGGCTGGCAAAGATGGTCATCGCCACCCGGCGCTGGTACTCCCACGAGTCAGAGTCCGCCACGAGGAGCCCATCACCGAGGATGTCAAACATCTCGGTGAAGCCATGGCCTTTAGGGTAGTTTGCGAAGTTGGTGTTGAAGCAATGGTTGACAGTAGCCGGGTCACAGGTGACCAAGAAGTTCATGTTAAGCAACCACGGGCCGTGGAACATGAACGTGCAGCCCACCTCGCGGAGCGCATCGGCCACGCTGTCGTGGAGGTGGTGGAGATTTCTTACGATAAAGGGCAGCATCCCAACGACGGGCCAGTTCACTGGAATAAAGCTTGACCGGCGATGCCGGAAAATGCCGAAGAGGGTGAAGGATAGGAAGCATAGGATGGCTAGGAAAACTTCAGGGTAGTACACGATGAAGCTCTTGAAGGAGCTCATGGTTTTGAGCTAGAAAAGGAACAAGTGCAGCAATAGACATAGGCTCCACCTTTGGCTTCCCAATTTCAAATGCATACTGTATTCATTTCCTTGTGGGATTGGTGTTCTTAAGGACTCACAACATTCATGTGTGCTAATTTTCCTGCTAAAAATCTGGACACTAAATTATTAATCTTTTGTTCCTAGTAGCTTTCTGTTGGTGTGTTCTGAATGTTACTGTGAGTGTAGAGGCACGTCTTAATTGATGACTCCCATTGGCACCTCCATTTATGTAACCATTCTAATATGCTGTTTCTGATCACTAATTGTGATTAGACAAGCAAATTACTCGGAGCTGTACATTTATGTAACCTTAAATGCTTAAGACGCTTCTTACTTATTATGTAAGCTGCTGATGCAGAATGATTCATGCAAAGTTTGTGATGCTAGTATGTCATGTGGCAAAGGGTATTCTGCTTGCTTGGATGACACCGGCACGGCTCAGCTTCCTAACCGAAGACTCATTAGAAAAGCAAATCTTGGCACAATGGTTTCTTATGACAGCGTGCATGAACAGATAACTGATAAACTATCACGGCCATGGTGGACTAACACAGCAGCACTTATTCACCGAACGGCCTATGTTAATAACAAAGGATGCATCTTTGCACAAGCACCCGAAGAGGTGTATAAGAATATTTCTGCTCCTCAATCACCAATTTGCAATGTTAGCATCCTAAGTGTGAAATTATGTTCTGAATCGTTACATTTCCTTAATACACTAACAAGACAATACTGCAATTTAAAAGCGACAAAAAACCTCAAAAAAATAGAGTTAAAACAATTAATGCAAATAAAAAAGAGTGACTCAAATTCATATGTTAATTTGTTAAAGTGCATCTTGGAGCGTGAAATCAATAAATGAAGTTCAGCAATTCACATACAAAGGCATCTAGACATGACAGCAACCTATATTAACATATAAGCACAAATCAAGACACCAAAATGAGCAACATGTTAGATCCAACAGAAAAAATGCAAAAGAAAATTCCATGCTTTAAATCATAATTTCGTCAGATAGGCATAACCAGTTCATATCAAAACATTAGAACGCCACTTTATAAACACACATGCACAGCGAAACACATCAAGTAACCTTCTGGAAGAAGGCGTCGATGCGGCGGGTACCACGCGGCAGCGGCTTGGCTTCTCCGTCCTCGCCGCCGCCAGCACCACTAGAACTAGCGGCGGAGCGAGCAGGCGGCGCCTCCTCGTCCACGGGGAGGCAGTCGAGGAGGAAGTCGGCGGTGGGGCGGTGCGCGCGGGCGGCGGCGCGGAGGTGCGCGGCTCGCAGCGCCCGCTTGCCTCGCCGCGCAGCGGCGGCGTGGGCGCCTGCGGTGAGCGAGCCGACGAAGAGCTCGGCGGCCGCCGCGATGAGCAGCGCCGCCTCCCCCGTCACCTTCTTGATCTCCCTGTCCACCCGGATGATCCGCCTCACCCTCCCCAACGGAAACGACGATCTCAGCGCCTCCTCCGCCTCCGCCCCCGTGCCCTCCTGCTCCTCGTCGACTTGCTCCATTGGTTCAGTAGCTTCGGCGTCGTCGGTGGAGGCGGCGGCCATGGCTAGGGTTCGGGTTCTTGGTTGGGACACTTAGGGGAAGTTTGGAGGTTTTTGGGGGGGTGCGATCTGCTGTTGGATTTTGGCGAGGGAGTGAATGGAACGACGAGATTGGTAAAGATGCGTGCAGATTGGCGCGGAATATTGGGACTCTGCTTCGAACATAGCGGGAAATTTGGGGCTTTTTGGCGCGCCTAGAGACAAAGTAGGAGCCGAGGAGGCCAGTTTCTGGAATAGGAACTGTTTTGCGTGGGAAAATTGTTTGGAAATTTTTTTTTAGAGATTTATTAATGGTAGATATCTTTTTTTTTATCTTATATATATTTTTCTTCATTTTTGAATTAAATCTCTCTTTTTAGATCTAATTCATATAGAATCCATCTAGCACTCTTTAATTTTTTCATTTATTGCGAGTGGAGACGAAGTGGTGAGACAACAATAATACTGTCATGTTTGGGTGAAAGTGGTAGGAGATGACAACTATAGGAGAGATAGGCAATGAGAAGAGGCGGTGGTTGTAGTCGTCGGATGCGAGCGGTGGTGGGTAGTGGGGAAAAAATGATGGAGCAATAGTGGTGGTGGGTTGAGAGAAGGATGAGGAGGAGAAGTATGAGAAAAAATACGGCAGAGATTAAATTAGATATAAATATGTGGTATAAATATTGTAAATTTTTTTTATAAAAAACAGACATATATATTCTAGATAATCCTATTTTTTTACCACGACAAAAATTTTGAAATTGTGGTTAGGATTAAATCTACATGCGATAGTGAAATATTTAATAATAAATACAAAATATTAAATTTTTATAATGACCTAGAAATTTGTCTCAAATTCTTTTACAAAGCTCTTATAGAGATATCTATAAAATGTTGTTGGATGATGCAAATTTGAGATAGACGACTGTAAATTAGTAAAAGATTTGGTTGTGAGAAGTTATTGCTATTTGGTGGTGTCGATCAAGTGTCAACTACATCTTGTAGCATAATTTTATGTCCGAACACTCTTTGTAGATGAATTTTGCAGAGAAAACTATAGATTTTCCGGGTATTACATATTTTTGTAAAAAAACATGTCCGAAGAAAAATTATTTGGAATTCAGAAATTTCAATGTAATAGAAAAGACTCATTAGATTGAGTTCCATCTCGAGCATTCAATCAAAAAGTGGAGAATTCTATAAATATAAAAAGAAAATTAGAATTTCAAACCCGATTTACAAAAATACCCTAAAATGAGTCAAAAAATGTACTTTCAAACATAGATGAAATTAGAGGATGTGGTTTACCTCTCTAATTTAGTTTTATCCATTGTTCCTTGCTTGCTACTGCGATGGGTCCTTGACTCTTTATACTAAAAAAAAAAAAATCAAAACCCCGCACATAAACGTTTGTGATAACACTATTCAAATTTAGTGAGCGTTTGGCCAGTGACATACGCGAGGACAGTTGGTTAATGATGGGTCTTGTTTTGTAGCAAATGTGTGCAAGAGAAGCGGAATCAAGAAGACCATAAATCAGATAAGTTGGTCGCTGTAAATTTTCGAGTCAAATAAGTGGAAATTCAGGATTAAGTCGTTTAGAGAAGTAGGATAAGTCAAATTATCGTTTATCAAACACTTCTTTCAAAATATAGATGTTTAATGTTAACAATCAAAACTTGATAAAAACGGATGAGAAGGAGTAATGATGTTGCGATGATTTCACCCAATCTCCTCATGTTCGACTCTTCTATACTTTTCAAAATATGTTGTATATGAAATATTTCATGTCGATATCTAATGACGACCATCGATCATTGGTTAATAAATGTTAATAAAATTTGTACCGGCTAATCGGGTGCTAGCAATTAGCAAATCATTTTTCGCGGACAACATGTTTCACGATGTGGCTATCTAATGGCGAGACCATTGGCCATTGCTGAAAGAACAAATGTTTAATCAGGTGATAAGGATTTTTCTTACTGGAAAGGTGAGACACATTTGATTAGTTTAATAGATGTGCAGGTTTAATACTTCGTTTTGACACGGACCCTTTATTTCTTATGGACATACACAGTTCTAAAGCTGACTCTTCTTGGATAACTCGTCTTGTCCTTTACACAGTCGATTACGAGTTAACCGCGATGCAAACACATGTGGCAAATTTGACAAACAAATGATTCGACAAAAAACCGTAGCTTTTATTCGTTATCCTTTTCCTTCTCGGGGGAATCCATTTGGAGCTTTCTTCAGATTCTTACGAGCATAATTTTGAGGGATTCGCAAGTATCACCATATGTACATTAGAGCAAAATCAGTCCTTGATTTTTGTCCGAATTAAGTGTCTATATAAGATTAAATTAAACTGAATTTTAAATTTAAGATCCAAAGAATGAATTAGACTCAACCTAGTTATCTTAAAGTACAAAATTCATTGGGTCGAACCATATGTTTCTTGTAGGATTGAGTTCAAATAGAATCAATCTAATCTGAATGGATTTGAGTTTTTTGAAGGTTAAACCTGTATTTTACATAAGTGATCAATATGTAAAGGTGTTGGGTTAATATCACTATTGAATTGATTGATCTCCATGGAAAAATGGCTGAGGGCATAATATTGTTTTTTGTTTTATATTGATTTCAGGATTCCAACCGATTTTACAATCTAACAATTCAAAACACATGTAAATACCTAACTTCAATAATAACAACAACGACAGATCTTCCTGCAATTGTGTCTCTATATATATGGACTTCACAACAAAATTACTACAAATTAGACTCCAAAAATGCTAAAAAGTAGGATATGTGAAGTCTTACAACGACAATTGAGAAGGGAAGCAGGTGCTTGTCATGCAATCGTGCACCAATGTATACTGTAGCTCGCTGTCCGTTCTGTTGCAAAACGAATTCCTGTGTCTGCGTCCACGAGTACACATTGACATCGTCATCGAATCTCTGCAAGACTTTTTTGTTCACTATTTGTGCTGTCTCTACATGGCATGCACTGCCACTTTGGCACTATTCTGGCCATGTTGGAACTTGAAAGTTTTGGGACCATACCAGTGACGGCCGCTCAAAAGAATCCCATGATCTCGTGAACCTTCGGCCAATTACTACATAGTATCTTGACATCTTTCCTCCAAAATAGTTATCGTTCTACTCAAGAAGTTTTAGTTCGTAAATATATGTTATTGTATACTTTTTAGATATCATTTTTCTTAAATATGTTTGTTAAATATTGGTGGGGTATAGATGTCTTTTCTTATAGTGCACTTATATATTTATTATTTTTATATCAATTTTATATTTCTCTTCCTACAATCAATCGGAACATTTAGATATAGATCATAGGATACACGAGTCACATAGAATGGAATTAAGAAAAAAATTGAAAAAAAAAAGAAACATGTTAAATATCGGCGTAGTTATTGTGCTCTTACCCCCTCTAGAATGATACGGTGGTATTTGGAGATTTTTTTTTAAAGAAAAAAACAGCATTTTTGCTTCATCAATTCGGTTGCTTTCTTTTATACGCTAGCAATTACTCCATCTAAGAGCTGTTTAGTTTAGTTAAAAGTTTTGTAAATGATGGGCTCCATTTTTAGTGGACACGATGCCGTATAACGATTGACCGTAGAAGTAGAACAGCCTAAGGACGGTGTCAAATAAACGTACGTAGGGACGGTGAAAGGTTGCAAAAAAGAATAGAGTTTGGTCTAATCTTAATTAGCTCAACAATATTATAATTAATCTGCCACCTTTTGGCGTACGCAAGCCTCTATTTAATTGCTGTTTCATAGCAAACGATTAGACGATTGTTACGCGTTTATATTTTAGGCCCGGTTCGGGTCCGGTTTGGAGTTTAATTCTCCACATATATGTATATATCAGATTGGTTAGCCAAACAAGTTAAATTTTTTAACTAGAGTTATTTTATTCTGATAAAAAGATGGAATAATTTAATCCATTTAAACTAACTTTATCTTTGTCATAAATATCCATAAAAAAATAACATATTAGGCAAACAAAAATTCTACACGAGAAAAAAAATGCAAAAATACTATTATAATGCAAAAGGCAACCATATATATTTTACATCAAATACATCTAACTCAATTAATCAAACTAAATAATATTTTAGATTAACTACATTTGTTGCCAAATAAAAAAATATGAATTAAACTAACCTACTTGAATTAGATTAAACTAACATAGCTATTGTAATCCTAAATTAAAGGAGGTCTTAGGCTAACTCCATCGGCGCTGCTTCTACGGTCTGCAGGTGGGCCCATGAAATAAAAAATTAATATTCGTAGTTGGAGAAGGGAGAGAAGACGCCACAGCAAGCGGTGGCAAAATTGCTCTGCATGTGGGCCCGTGCACTGTTTTTCTTCGGTTTGCGTGCTATCAAATTACATTTAATCTTTGTTTCTTAATTTATGATTAATTTAGTTCAAATTAGATGTTGATTATATTGAGAAAGTTGTAGATATTTAAATTATCTTCATATAGAGACCAAACATCGCATATATTCTATTTTTAAATTAAAAGTTATTGATGTTTTATTAAACTACCTAAATTTAGTTTACTCGTGGGCCCGTACGAAGCGCCTCGCGAAGCGCCGATGGGTTGGAGTAGGGGGTGCTTCAGATGGTGCTTCGCATACGTGGCACAGAATATACTGGAGAATATTCTGTTGAAGCGCCAAGCGAAGCGTCGGTGGGTTGAAAATAGCCTTAGAGTTTTTTAACAAGTTCAATGAATAGATACGTGACACATTACAAGATCAAATCCCACTATCACAGACTTAATCACAAAAATAATTACAATAATCTAAGTTCAACACCACTACAGAACATGAAATTTAAACCTATAATCTATCATCTAAGTAATGCTATAGCCGGTCATGTTTGGCATTATCTGAGTAATGTTATTGATTGTGGCATTATCAAACTGCTATTATGACAAACTCATCTCTCTTACATGGTAATTTGAGGTTTGATAACAACATTGCCCATGATGTTACAACCTAAAAATCTAACACTTCAACTCATGGCATTAGACTATGCGCCCAAGTTGGGTTCATTTTGTGAAAATAAACATTTTATTGCTCATTTTTTAAAATACTACCTCCAACCACAAAAAATGATGTTTTGAATATTAGCATGGTCTTCAAAATCCAACTTTAACCATCAATTTGCGCTATAATATATTTATAAAATCTAATAAAACTATAATATCATAAAAATACTTTTCGAGATAAATCTATTCATATTATTTATATACAACCAATCTAAATATACAATCAATCTAAATATTCACAAGATGTTATTGATCAAAATTAAAATAATTGAATGCACGTATTCTTAGATGTCAATTTTTTTTTACAGGAAAGGAAAGAGTGGTAATAAAAAATAATTATTTGATAAAAAAATTCATTGACCAACATTGGTTGGTGGAGAGATGTAAAAACGAAAACTGTGCCATTTTTTTGACCAGGCAATACAGGTAACAGGAGTGTCTTATCCATTCTTACTGTAAGATAAGTTCGAAATTGGAACCTAGTGTTGCTACAACCTTAAAAAAAAAACCTCCTGCTACTAATAACAATATAACAGAGACAGACACCTCTCCTAACGTGGTTATCTTGTTGGTTTGCTATAAAACATACTACGGCATCTTCTAGGCTCCCAGCAGTTCCCAACGTATTTTTTTGTGCAAGAAAAAGTACATTCAATAGATAAGCTTGATCAAACAATGTTTGTTGGTGATGAGTGATTGCTCATGAGGTTGCGATCCACAATTTTTCAAATCAAAATATATATATAAAAGTTTGATAGAGTCATCAGATAACAAATTAACTGTTCGAATAAAAGTGAGTAAGGTTTTAGGATATTTACATAAGAGACTGATTAGTTTATGCATGTATCAAAAGGTAAGAGATAAATAGTTGAGGTGCTACATGGTAAAAAAGTTATATAGGGGAAAGAGAGAAGGGGATGCAGTCTCGCTTTTCTGTGTGATTAAAATGTGGAAGTTGTTTCGTTGTTGTTACTAGAGCTCCATAAGCTACGCACGTGCCCGTGGCCGGCAAAGAGATGTCATCATCTCATGCGGTCCTTACGGCAGGAAAAGCATGTGCGATCGAGATACTCCGTTTGCTGGCGAATGGTCCGAGAAATTTGCGGCTTTTTAACCGAGTAGAGTAGCGTGAGGCGTAGTATTTTGACTTGCGTCATGAATGTTCCATGGGAAACGTGGCACGATGAACAGTAGAACTGAGCACAAGCATACTGCGAAATCCCACCAACCTCTAGTACTACTTTTTTGTTCGAGATTTGATGCGAAAGGATCGGAAAATACTTACTGAGCTATGCTTTGTGTACTACTGACAAACTTTCATACACACACGACCCGGAAAAAAATTTTAATTCGAAAGGATAGGAAAATCAATCCGACTGCTAAATCGAGATAGACAACATTAATATAACATTTGAAGATACTCTGTAGTCATATATGTATGGATTTAATGTATCTAGACCGATCATAATTTGATGGTTGTAATCATCTCTTGCATACCTCTAAACACACATCTTGAGAATATTCTCATGTGCATCCAAATATTGGAGTATACATTCAAACAAAGAAAAGTCATGAGTTTTACGCTTGAGCACTCTATTTTCATATGTGTGTTTAATTATAATATTGTGTTAGTATATGTTGAGTAAATGAATGAATAGTGAGTAAGATAAAATATATGTTGTTAATAAAATAGATAATATCTAGGACTGCCATATAAAAAACACACACACACATCTTGAGAGAAAGACAGTGTGTGTGTTCTTCAGGCCCCCACTTGATTCTCTCCATCCAATTACGGGATGTACTAAGGTTGCCGTTGGCAACAACCAAAATTGTTCTTCAATCTACAATACACAAAGTCAAGCAATCAGGGCAAAGAAAACTGAAAAAAAAAAATCTTCAGCACAAGTGTCAAATACACAGCTTCCCTCAAAAGAAAGTGTCAAATACAAAGGCTTAAAAACAAAAGAGACAGTACATGATCATTAATCATTAATAGAGACCAATCAATACAAGCATTTCACACTATCTTGCAAATAACACACCATACGAATCCCTATCACAACAATAGGAAGGCCACGTGTCATAATTAAAATTAAATAATTAATTAGTCAGTCCCATCAAGAAATGCATATTGTCAACATATGACATAGCTATCATCATAATCAAATCACATCTTTAATCCGTTTGTATTTTTTTTCTGCACAAAAATTAATACTATAATTAGGTACACGTCGATGTAACATCACGGTAAAACCACTTGCTTTCTCGTGAAAATAATAAATAGGAGAAAGTTCTATTTGAGTCTCGAACTTTGATAAAAATCCAATTTGGGCCCTCTATTTTTCAAGGGTTAAAAAAGACTGTCAACTTTAGATTCATGTCTAATAGAAGCCTTCCATTTAAAAAATTATAAAATTTTTTGTCATTGATATATAGGATATGAACTTGTATTATAATATTCAGACCTAATTCAGTTTTAAAGATTTAGTAGTGCATAAGTTTAGTTCTATATGTAAAGTGTAATTTTGAGAAAAAATTGTATAAATCTAAATGAACTAGTCATATCAAATTTTTTTTATACCGAAAACGAAAATCTAAATCTAAGTGTTGATATGATGGACATACTTAAGGTATTAATTATTATATGCATGTCAGTTAAACAAATCCCTTGCTCTTTGTTTTGGAGCAGGGTCCAATTTGAAGTCTTAAAATGGATCAAAATTCAAATTTAAAACATCAAAATAGGACTTGTCTCAAATAATCTATGTGGCCTACAAAATTTCATGGAAGAAAACTTAATGTGTCCTCTTCTTATTTAATTTATTCATTTAATTATTTTTTGACGGCCACTTTCTCATTTAATAGCTGATTGGCGCCATCAAAGGCCTATAAGTTTAGTATTTAAACAACCATGTGCCCTTGTCCTGTCTAAGTTGATTACACGCATCTGTACAAGCCTAAGTCATCAAACAGCACACAAAAAACCAAAAAAAATAGCATAAAATAAGCGAGAACAACACTCTCCTATTCATTCAGAAAAATTTGCAGGTTGGGAGAAGCAAAAAAGATGGTGATGCAGAAGCAAAGGAAGCCAGGAGAGGTAAAAAGATGTTAATTTGCTAATTATTCATCACATTTTGTTGCAGTTGAAGTGTAATTAGAAGTGTGCTGTTCTTGGATCTTGTTGCTAGGATTCGTTCATTGATTTGATACATGTGTGTAGGTGTTTTGGCCAAAGGTTGTGCTCAAGAAATGGCTCAACATTACGAGCAAGGACTCTGAATTTAGCGCCGACGAGGACGACAACGACGACAATGAGAATGAGATGGAAGAACAAGGTTCTTGAAAAAATTCTGCCTCAAATTGAGTGTTTTTGGTTAATTTGAAGCCGATGAGTAGTTCATTCATAATGGGTAGCTTTGGCCTTTGGTGCTCAACGAAGTTTCTTTTTTTGTTTTTGCAATTTCATTTAGAGAATTGCGGTTGCGAAGGTGGCGAGGCGCGGCGGAGGGTCGACGGCGGCGAGATTACCGGTGAGGTTTGCGTGACAAATTAAATGATGCAACGTTTCCAATTTGGTGTTCTCTTCTGTTTGTTTGTTCTTATACGTTTCAGAGGCAAATACTGCAGGTTTGTGCTTTTTTTACTTTTAGGCTTTTAGGGAAGGAAACAATGTTTTAGTGCGTTCGATACGTTGCACACCACTCACAAAAATGGCCTCCCTGCTATTGCTTTTGGATCACTCAGATTTACACTTTTGTAGTTCAGCTCGTGAGCCATCTGCTCGTTCTGATTTAGGTGTAGAATTTGATCCTCACATCTAACACAACATCTAATATGTGTTGGGAAATAAGTGGGTTTACTGAGTTCTATGCACTAATCCACATAAAAACCTAACTGTTAGAGAAATTAGTCAATTTATGCTCATGTTTAAGTTTCATAAAACTTATAATATGAATTAGACTTGGGTTATAGTTTGATCCACTCTTAGATCATTTTAGTCTTATCACTAGATGATCCAAGACACGAATTTAAAATCTTTATCTATGATATTATATTGAATTTCATACATTGATAAATTCATTTGAAAGTTTAATATAAGACAAAAAATGAACAATCTAATTCTACTTCAACAAATTTAATGCAATTCCTCGTTTATTTAAAAAAAAAAACATATTCAGATTTACATATATCTATAGGCCCTGGGCATCATTGCGTTCCTGAATAGGTGTTAAGAGTATTGTCCTGCTTTATGTGAGTTTAATCAGAATGTTCCGAATTCCGATGGATCAGAAGAAAGCTTGGAGAGTGCAACGTACAAGTTGCGCAGGAGAAACTCCGAGACCCTTCGCGCGCAATACATCAACACCAAAGAACTAAGGTATCTTCATATAATATACAAGCCACATTTATTATTTGTGTTGAGTGTAAAATTGATTCAGTTCCGACCGATTTTTGCAGGATCTGCGTTGGCACTTGGAACGCCGGCGGCAGGATTCCGCCGGACGACCTCGACGTCTCGGAGTGGCTCGGTACCGACGACGACGACGACCCTGCTGACATCTACGTCCTCGGGTAACTAATTGACTGACCCAGCGTTGTGGTTGTTTTGGTAAAACCACACTCAAGCGGACCTGGATTAGCTAGAATGCAGTACAAACTGCATGCTCGTGTAGGCCATCCAATAAAAATGGATGCTCCAGGTTAAACATAGTAGAAAAATATGTGTGTTGGGAAGAGTTTGGATTTTTTTATTTTGGATTAATCTAGTCCGTGTAATATATGGTTGAACGGTCCAAATTTGCTGTAATTGCAGTAGCAAACTGGCAACCGCAAACTGGTAATCCTGGTGCCAAGTCTGTCACCAACCATTCTATGGCCAGTTTGGTTATAGACCAGCCACCTCAGTGACAAAATTGGTTGGAAAGCAACAAGAATTGATGCAATGCTCGCACTGACATGTGAATCTCACGTTGCAGATTCCAAGAAATTGTTCCCCTGAACGCCGGGAACGTGTTCGGCGCCGAGGACAGCCGGCCGGCCACGGTATGGGAGGACCTGATACGCCAAACACTGAAGCGAACACAACCTGCAAAACCCAGATACAAGTATCACAGCCACCCTCCGTCGCCATCACGGTTCGTTCCGCCAGAGAATTCCATAGCCAACGTCGACGAGCTCCTCCCGGCAACCGACACCGACATCGACAGTGACGATGACAGCCCCTTCAGCTTCCCCATGCAGACTGAAGAACTCGTTGTTGCCACCCCAAAGAAGCTGACTAGACTCAACCATTTCACTGTCATGGCTGAAGAAGAGCAGGATGAGCCAGAGCAACCATATGTTCAGCAAAAGGATCTTCTGAAGACATTGAGCAGGTCAGACAGGATTGGGCTAGTGTGGCCTGAACAGCCACTGGACTTGCTGGCCAAGCACACCCTGAACACAGCAGCATCATTCAGGCAATCAAGATCCTTCAGAGCCTACCAGTCCTTCAGAGGGTCCCGAGTTGGGGACGAGCCGCGTGACGATCTGGTGATGATCCCTGATCTTCGTTTGGATGTCGCCATGCGTCGAAGGAGCAAGTCGCCGTTTGTCAGGATTGTGAGCAAGCAGATGGTGGGAATCTTTCTGACGATATGGGTACGCCGGAGCCTGAGGAAGTGCATACAGAACCTGAAGGTCTCGACCGTCGGCGTCGGCGCCATGGGCTACATTGGAAACAAGGTTGGTCACACTATTGAAGATTTTTGCCGTTTCAAGGAGAGTACTCAAGTATTTTACCCTTCTGTGCAATGTTTGGACATGGTACAGGGATCAGTCTCAGTCAGCATGTCTATACATCAGACAACGTTTTGCTTTGTGTGTAGCCACCTGTCGTCTGGTGAAAAAGCTGGCGACGTGCATAAGAGGAACGCGGATGTGCAGGAGATCCACCGTCGAACGCATTTTGCCACGGCGGGTGCTATTGGATTGCCCAAAGATATCTATGACCATGAGTAAGCCTACATCTTATCTTCGCTGAGTTGTAAGAGTACATTGTATCAGATCTGAGATCCATCAGTAATTTGACATTTGCACAATTGTTTATGTGATTTCTGCAGGAGAATATTCTGGCTGGGTGATCTGAATTACCGTATTGATGTATCTTATGAGAAAGCACATGATCTGATCTCAACAATGAATTGGTCTCAGTTAGCAGAGAAGGATCAGGTAAGTCAAGAACCAGCATGTAATTTACCACATGATACTGGTTTGCTACATGTGTGTCAGTGTTGTTCATCTGATCCATTTATTTTGGCTACCATGTTGAAGTTAAAGCGCGAGTTGAAGAAGGGACGCGCGTTCGACGGATGGACTGAAGGCGTCTTGGAGTTCCCGCCAACGTACAAGTACGAGCTTAACTCAGAGAAGTACATCGGAGACGATCAGAAGGGCGGGAGAAGAACTCCGGCTTGGTATGTACTATTCAAAAAATGAGTAGTGTGCGAAGAAATACGAGTAGATTATTTATTTTTTATGATAGTTTGATATAATACTTTGAGTTTTTGGATGAATTGATGTGTGTATGAAACTCACAATACAAGTCCACGTTCTCTAAAAGTCAGAATTTTTGTTTTCCAGGTGCGACCGGATTCTTTCCTTTGGAAAGGGTGTGAGGCTTCTGAGCTACAGAAGAGCTGAGATGATGCTCTCAGACCACCGGCCCGTCACCGCGACATTCGTGGCAGATGTGGAGGTGTTCTGCAGCAGGAAGCTCCAGAAGGCGTTAACACTGACCGATGCGGAGGTAGAAGGCGGGCAAGTCGTGCCGGCCCTTGATTTTTGAGGTGGTTTTAGAGGGCGGCCAAGGCGTTAGTTAATGCCGGCCATCTAAATTTTACAGGACACAGAGATTTTTGAGGTGGTTTCCTCAGCTAAATTGTACGCGGTAATGCTGTCGTTGTTCATAGATGTACGTGTGTATGTATGTTTGTTTCCTCCTAGATGGCACATTGGCACAGCACAAACAAAACGTATTAAGAAAAATACAGGGAAAACAGATTGCACCAGCCGGGAATCGAACCCGGGTCTGTACCGTGGCAGGGTACTATTCTACCACTAGACCACTGGTGCTTTCGATGTTAGATTTAACACAGAATTAATAATATATAAATCAAGAAAAGCCCAAACTAAACATACATCTATGGTCAAGATATCAAAACAGAATGCTATGGCATGTCCATTGTTTCACACCTGGAAAACTTGTGTGCTATCAGGATAACGTACTGTGTCACGCCGTTTATGTTGGTACGATTGCTTTGACTTAAATTTACTAGTTCAAACCAAATATCCATTAGAGTTATAAATTATAAAATATGAATCCTATTATAATTATAAAAGAGTAAAATAATTCATGACTCTGATTAATGATTCACTTATGTTAATCTGATTATTTTAATCTTATAAATATGTTGATTTAAATGAATCGATCATTAATTGGAGTTATAGATCATTAAATCATTAAATGAAGATTGTCAATTTAATTTCATTTGCAAGCAAAAAAAAAAAAAAAAGAAAAATCACGACTCCAAGACATGCTGTTGTTGTGGGTCCCACCTGCAACATATCACCTATGATATGCTAAGCTGATATATCATTTTGCAAAAAACAGAGTTAATTAGTATTGCAATTATCTTTTTAAAGTGCATTTGCAGAAAATATTAAGCAACATGCCAACAGGAGAGAGAGTCACAGCAGTGAAGCATCATGCCATTTGTATCCAGCTTGACATGCAACCATGCAATCGTCCCGGGTAACATAACAATTATCGCACAACAATCTTCTCTCAGTTATCAAATTGGCATGTCTGTCACATGATAATGTTCAGAACCTTATGTGTAAGAACAAATTGGAAACGACAAAAAAATCTTCCCTTTCCCATGGAGCGGTGCAAATTCATATGAGCCAAATATCATGAGACAAAAGGAGGTCGTATAAAAATGACCATTTTCTAGGCAAAGTACACATCACAATCAAGAATATGCTAATTATGAACAGAAATATTTGTAGTCAAAACTGGCAGCTCCTTGCTGCTACCGAAAAACATGGTAAAGATGGTAAAGATGTTGTTGTCTACATATTGGAGAAAAACATGGTAAAGATGGAAACAAATCCTGGATCACTTGATCAGTTGGGTCCCAAAATTCTAGGCTTTGTTTGCCAGTACTGATCGAAGCGTTGCCTTGCATACTCCATGTACTCGAAGTCGATATTTTTGTTCACATGCTCCTGAAGACATGGGAGATTAACAAAATTCCATCGCTCAGTTAGATTACGAAATTGATAAACGTGCAATCCAAATACATGACCACAGTATTAAATATCTTACCGAGATCATTCCCCAAAGACCCCAAAAGAGATGACTTGCAAGACTATACTTCGCAATTAAGCATAGTAAATTTTCAACTTCAGTATCTGATGGTTTTTCACCTCATTGACACAGAAAAATTGAGAATAGCAAACTCTCACAAACATATGAAAATAATGTGTAATCTGAATCTTAAATGTTAGACTGGAGCACCAGTGCAACCGTCAAAGCTTGACAATTACCTGAAGAACTAAGGTATGTCTGAACAAATCTGCGCTGTTCATCAGTGCCTGGAAATCACAGAGGAATCAACCAAGCAGTAACCCCAACAAAAACCACAATTTTGGATATATGTTCATAATTTAGCGACATTCAGCTACCAGTGGGCCATTTTGGATATATGTTCATAATAACTCACCAGGGTATTTTGTGAAGTATAACACATGTGGTGTAGCTGAATGGTAATCAGCAGCCATCTCACAGAAGTGATTAGCAATGTCAAATGCAATAGGGTTATAGCTGGCATACTCATAGTCCTGGAAAAGAAAGAGATCAAGAAAGCACTCAGATACAGAAAAATAATAAACCAAGAATGGTCCACTAAGTCATCCCAGTTCCTACAATTACTTAAGTGACATGCGATGATTCATACCACTTTGGCTTTTGTAGTGCACAAGATGCCAAGGTGTGAGCCCATGTTTAATTGAAAATTTAGCTGGCTATACACTTCTATACTTGTATGGATACAACCAAGGGTGGCTAAGAACTCACAATTAACGTCACTTGTCTGCTCTCTTCATAGATCATAATATTACCATACTGGAGATCATTATGGCAGAATCCTACTCTCTGATCACCGGTCGACAACAAGCCCTCCAGCATTGCAATCTCATCCTCTAGCTTCTCCAAGTAAAACTCCCTAGCCTCCTCAGGCAAACACCTGCCGCGAGCTTCCCCAAGCCAGTGCCTAAAAAAAATAAAAGAAAAACACAACACAATTACAATTACAATTTCAATTAGCCTCTCAGCGGCCATTAGACAAATTCTTGCCACAACCCAAGAACCAACGAGGTCACCTCAGCCTCTGCCACAGCAACACGCTCCTAGGGCCAGGCATGTCGAGACCATGGAATTCCCGTAGCTTCTTGGCTATCAGCGCCGATATCTCCGGGTCACGCAGATCCGCCGCCGAGAGCGTCTAAAGAAGAGACGCACCAACATGGTCTCAAATTTCGCAACTTAACAAAAGGCAAACACAAGATCACGCGTCGGGCACCTTTCGTGCACACGCGCGCGCGCACAGAGAGAGAGAGAGAGAGAGAGAGACCCTGGCATTGATGAACTCCTCGACGCGGCCGTTGGAGAAGCGGCCGAGGAGGCGGGGACCCTGGCCGTGGCGAGACATGCACTCGAACGTGCGGACCTCGTCGGCTCGGTCGAAGAAGACCTCCACGCCCTGGCCGTAGATGCGGACGAGCACCTTGCGCTGCTCGCGGCGGCCGGCGCCCCCATCGGGCCAGGTGATCTGGAAGACCTCGTTGGTCATCGCGCCCTTGATCTGGTCCACCGCGAGGGCCGCGGGGTCCACCTCGCCACCCCAGAGCTCGCCGGCGAGGCGGTGCAGGATGCACCGCGCCTCATCGGGGATCCGGTCGATGCTGCTGCCGCTCCGTCTCAGCACGGCGGCCGACGATGGTGAGTCCACGCCGACCATGGAGGCGATGTGAGGAAGATTCTTTGATCGGGAATGGGATTGGATTTGCCGCGGAATCGGATCGGAATCTGAAATGTTGGTGGGAAAAATGAGAGCCCCCGAATGAATGAAGAAGGAAGTTTCTAGGAAAATAGAACGTCCGCCACGTCAGGTGCTAGCGGTGTATCCGGTATGTACACGTGGAAGGGAGAGGGAAATATACACAATTTGTATTTTTTTAATGGGTTTGCTTATTTCCAGTATCTATTTTTGTCATTAATTTGCATGCCTTTAGTTAGAGATTCCTTTCCTTACATCTAATTCTCTAAAGTCACCTAGTTCTCTCTTTAATTTCTTATATGGTGGATGAAAGTGGGAATGAACTACCAATGGTACCATTGGTTGCGGGGGACGGCGGTAGGTTGTAGCAGTTGATAGGGGAGTTGGGTAATATAAGAGATAGGGTCATGGCGGTGGTGTTGCGAGCAGCGAAGATGTTACTAGCAGTAGGCAACAGTGCCCAATGAGGAGGAGAAGATGTGAGAAGAGGAGGTGACGACAAAAGGGCATTAGGAGGTGAGGAGGAGGGAGAAGAATAAGAGAGAGAGTATGAAGGATAGTGATTAAATCTAATTTTATATGTATGGTATAAATAGTGTAAATTTTTTTAAAAAAAAATAGGTACATGTATCTTAGACAATTTTTTTTAAAGGGAGTTTCTATTAGTTAATGTAAATTTATTTTTGCTAATTTCAAGTTTGATATATGAGTAATTTGCATTGTAAGTCCTACATCTCTGTTCATGTTCTTATATGTATCTCCAGACTTTTAATTTTTTCAATCAAATTCCGCATCTTTCTAACATGTTTCAATTGAATCCCAATCACCAACTAATTACTAATTTATATTCATATGGCACACAAAATATCATCATATGCTAATGTGATTGTCACATGACATGATAAAATATAAAAAACTCAAGGAAAAAATACTAAAAGTCAGTAAATAATCTCAAATTTTGAAACCAAATAAAAATGTCTCAAAATATGAAAAATATGATTACACTATTAATTGTATTGAATTTTTTTTTGATCATGAGAGCTCCAAAATTTTGTCCTATTTTAGCTAGTATATTCAACTTTTGGATATTCTCTCAAACGATTTGAACTGAAAATATGCTCCTAGAATCACTAATGCAACAAGCGAGCCATTTTTATTGAAAAATTGGTTATCATGCCACAAAAATCAACAAAATAAACAAATCTAATCTTTTTATTTCTAAATATTTTTAAATTTTCACATTGAACAAAAATGACTAACATACTAGGTTGGCGTATGATATCTAACATGTCACATGGACATAAATTAATAGTTAGTGATAACTCAAACTCAATCGAAACTATTTGAAAATATGTGAGATTTGATTAAAAAAAATAAAAATTTGCTGATACAGATGAAATGAGAACGTGAACGAAAATATTGAACTTATAGTGTAAATTACTCTTAATATATGCAGCCATAGGTGTAGAGCCAATTCCAGTGCTGCTTTGCCATTCGGTGTAATCATATTTAGGGCTTGTTTGAATGGCCCCGGTTGGGCCGGATCCGGCCCAACCGGCGGCAATAAAATCCCACTCGAAAATAAATTCAGCCCAGTTAAAAATCGCGTTTGGGTCGGGCTCGGAACGAGAAGTCCGGCCCAAACCCACTGGATCGGCCGGGAAAAAAAAATGGCCTGTGGAGGCAATTTTTTTTTTTCCCACTCCCTCTCGCGCGGCTGCTCCCTCTCGCGACGACGCCTCCCCACGCTCTCTCTCGCGATCTCTCTCGCCGCCGCCTACTCCTACCCTCGCAACGCCTCGACTCCGTCGCCTACCCCTCCCCGCACGACGCTGTCACCCCCTCTCCGGTGAGATCATCCCCTCCCCATCTAGGGTTTCGCAGATCTAGGGTTTCTCAGATCTAGGCAATTTTTTGATTTGTATGCACTGAACGTGCAGATCTAGCCGACACCAGGGAGGAGGACCGCCTGAGAGTAGTGTCGCGCCGGTGCCGCCTGAGATCTGTGACAGGGGGTGTTAGTCTCTCTCAAATCGGAGCAGATCAGAGCAAGAACACAAGCGCTTGGAAATCTTTGATCCAGGTACATAGCAATCTCCAATTCTTCTCCCCATCTCTTCTTTTCAATAGATCTATCTGCTTGTGTTATTTTCTTCTGTTCAGATCTTCACATATCTTCAGTGCGAGTGTTATTCATGCTTGTGTTATTCAGATCTTCACATATCTTCTTTTCAATAGATCTATCTGCTTGTGTTTCAATAGATCTATCTGCATGGTAATTTCTTCTGCTCAAATCCATGGGTAGAAGTATGTATGTGCTTCAGTGCGAGTGTTTCAGGATGCCTCTACATTTTTTTCTTCTGTGCTAGTGCAAGTTCTATCTTTGCTGTTCTAAATTTGTGGGTTAAAGATCGAACTGTTTTTTTTTGGAGGAAAGGATTTGAAGCAATAGTTCTAATTTTGATTAGGGATTCATTTGAAGAATTCATTTGTTTTTCCTAATGTCATGTTATATCTTTGCTGTTCCCAAAGGAAATACTGTCATTTTGCCGTTGCTGCCTCATCTGGTTCACTTTTCTGGCCATGATCTTAACTTAATCACTTGGTTTTGAGGCACTAATTGTGAGTAATCCTGTACATTGGTTGTGGTCACTGATCTGAAGCAGTGGATCAGCTGTGTACTGCACTGAGCTGCAGTTTCAATTCCAGTTTTCTGTAGCTATGTATTGCTTTTCCAGCAATAGAACGCCTCATCTAGATGTGTTGCCAAAGAAAATAAGAAATTTAGCAAATTAGCTATTGCATTACCAGACTATTACATTCTAGCCGTTGCAATGTGTATGGACACAAATAATATAAACAGCTGAGCAGCTGTTTCTTTATTTCTTTCTTTGCTTCAATTTGCTTCAAGAAGAGAGAGAAGTGAATTTGGCTACCAATCTTGGGACTTTTTCTGATTTGCAGATATGTAGTTGTGTATGCAAGTTTTAAATAATGTGATCTGATTTCAGTTAGATAGTTCTTATAATGTGTAAGAGACTCGTATGGATTTGAAAATGGGATTTGTATTGACTAGTGAAAATGGGATATGTGACAGGGCACTAGTCTCTCTCAAATTGGAGCAAATCAGAGCAAGAACACAAGCACTTGGATACAGGTACGTAGAAATCTCTCATATGCAGTGTAATCGCTTCACCTTGTAGTTTTTTCATTACTTGTAGATATCTCATATGCAGTGTAATCAAGTAGATCATTGGCTTTGCTTTACTTGTAGTTTTAGTTCACAAGTTGTGTGAATCGGTAGCAACAACTTGACTAATCTCTTCACCTTGACAAGTTATGAAATCATGCTTCAAGTTTCTATTTTGCTAAGCTGTTTCCCTTAATGTCAGTATACATCAAGTTTGATAAATTTTGCTCTGTGATTAGTAGCAATAGAACTTGATCAATATTTCTTTTTCAGCAATAGAACTTGATGAATGCAGTTATGTTTCTATGATGTTTCTATGCCTTCTATGATTTTTTTTCATTTTGTTGTTCTCTGATACAAGTATTAGATAGTTGTATATGATATATAGCTAATAGATGTGTTTATGTATATGTATACAAGTATCTGGTTTCTCTACCAGTATCAGATTAGTTCTTCTCTTTCTCATCTGGCTACCAATCTAGGGACTTTAATGCTTGTTAGCAGTTATTTGGCTCGCCTCAATGCTCGCTAGGAGCAATTGATGCAAAATATTTTTAAAAATAAGCACCATCTCTTTTCTCTAATCCTATAGTCATCTGTGAGTGTGCTCATAATAACCGTACTTCAAACTTTCCCCTTGTTTATAAGATTATTCTTTGTTAAGAGTAACTAATATTTGGGCTAATTAGTGTTGTATTTGTATTGAGTAGTGTAAATGGGTTCCAGAAGAGAACTACTGTTCAAGATTTGTATGATCTTGAACACACACAACACTTCTGCACAACAATATCGTATGATCAACTGTTCAATATTGGAGAACCAACAAAATATATTGTAAAGATTGCACCTCTGCGGCTTTACCTCACTGGCATTTCAACCAACCACTGTTGAGCATCCTAAGAAGAAATCTTTGACGTAACTTAATCTTAGAATAATCTACGCCTACTCTTATGTACATACTAATCCTATCGAAGATGTTTACAAGAACCAAACCAAACATTCAACCACAATTGCTCAAACTGCCTAATTTTCCCCTCTAATTGTTGGTTTGTTTGCAGACAAGAACACCTATATCTTGCACTAGTCAAAGGATGGAGGGAAGAGATTGGATGGGGAGAGGTCAGGATTGATGAGATTTGAGAGAAAATTGAAAGGAAAATGGCAGTACCTGGTTTTGTTGGATGAATGTCACCTGGTTTTCTTGGAGGAGGGGAAAGAGCATACTGGAAAGCCCAGAAGGTTCCAGATGGTCTCGGCCCGGTCATCAAAGGTCAAAATATACTGGGCCAGTGGGCCATCTGGAACCTTTTGGGCTTTCCAGTATGCTCTTTCCCCTCCTCCAAGAAAACCAAGAAAACCAGTTACTGCCATTTTCCTTTCAATTTTCTCTCACATCTCATCAATCCTGACCTCTTCCCATCCAATCTCTGCAGTTTTCCAAGGTAAGGATTGCTTAGCCTTGTATCTTTCCCTCCATCCTTTGACTACTGCTGCAGCAAGATATAGGTGTTCTTGTCTGCAAACAAACCAACAAATAGAGGGGAAAATTAGGCAGTTTGAGCAATTGTGGGTTGAATGTTGGTTTGGTTCTTGTAAACATCTTCGATAGGATTAGTATGCACAGAAGAGTAGGCGTAGATTATTCTAAGATTAAGTTGCGTCAAAGATTTCTTCTTAGGATGCTTAGCAGTTGTTGGTTGAAATGACAGTGAGGTAAAGACGCAGAGGTGCAATCTTTACAATATATTTTGTTGGTTGTCCAATCTTGAACAGTTGATCATACGATATTGTTGTGCAGAAGTGTTGATGATATCCGGTTCTATTAAGCCTGTGATGTTTCTGTCCATGGTGGGTGAAAAAAAATTGCATGTGAGAGTAATTAGTCTTTCCCTTAAAACATCCTTTCCCCATGTAAATTGCTGCCACATTGTTATTCCATTGTTGGCCCTTATCAGCGGAACATTTCCATTGCTTGTTTTATGTACCTTTCACCAATATGTTCTCTTGATGGCCTGAAAAGCTTGCAGAAGTTGGCTATGTAATCCTTTGGTAGTCTATATTCTGGAAGAGTTCTGAACTATTGCATTGATTCTTCCCCCTTCCCCCTAATTCCAATGTCAAGATGGAGTCCAGCAAGACCCAATCTGAAGCTTTGCACCAATCTGCTGCTGTAAATCCTGCCATGGCTTCATGCCGGAAGAAGAAATCTGATGACGCCACATTCCTCCAAGATCTGAAAGATCACATTGATGAGTTCATTCACGCCTCCATGGATGAGCACAAGACTTGCTTTAAGAAGACCGTTCAGAAGGTCAGCTGCCCAAGAGATACAAATTTGTTGTTCCTTTTGTCATTCTGCATTTGCCACAGGAAATATGCTCTTCTTCTCTACTGCAGATGTTCGGCATGTCGAAGATTGTTGCGGAGCGATCTGCAGAAACAAAGGAAGCTGAAGTCGAAAGTGTTTTGCCACTTCAGACCACAGTGTCGCGGTAGAACATAATGGTAGCATCTTCTTGCTCTTCCGTGTCGGCAAGGTTTAACTATCACTAATTAGAATAATCATTAGATCAGCAGTGTAGTATTTTCATCTCCTTGTTTGCTTGTATGAGTGTTGTATTGTGTACCAATTTGCGATTCATATATCTTGAATGATAGGAGTGCGAATTGGAATTGGAAATTTGGAGCTTGCTGCGAAAGCCGAAGAATCCTAAGAAGCTGATGCAACTATGTGGCAACATGTTGTTTGTTAAATTATGCGAAAGCCTAAGAACAGTGTGATGTTCTTCCCACAAGTATATTTACAGAATGGAGCTTGTCAGAATTGATCGAGTTTTGACAGTGTTACTGTGTTACTGTTCAGCAACTAGTGTTGCTTGTTTAAATGCCTCTGCATTTTTCCCCTTCAAAAACTGATTGCATTGGCTTAGGTATTTTGACCTCCAATGGAGGTGAATTCTTGCTGCTGTTAGCCTTTTGCCTTCTAGGCTGGATGATTGTAGATATTTTATCGAATGATTGCCTTCTGTTGATATAAGATCATTTTGTTCTAATTTTTTTGGACAATACGTTCTCCATACTTGTCTTGTTAAATTTTGGTTATGTTTATTAATTTGGTCTTTGTTTGATTTGTTGTAAAAAATTGGTTATGATACTAATACTGGATATGCGATCACTTCAGCATTCATTGTCCCTTATTGTGGAGTTCTGTACCATTTCAATGATTTTGGACGCCGTACGTCTCGATCAAGAGAATATAAAGATTACAAAGAATTATTTAACTGTTGTGATGCACTATTACAAAATCACATAGAAAGAGTGATCGGTGTTTTAAAGAAGCGTTTTCTAATTTTGAAAGTGGGCACATTTCACCTCAGATTCTCAAGTCAAGATTCCAGTGGTAGCTGTTGTGTTTCACAATATCATTAGGAAGCAAATAGGCCAAGAAGAGTGGTTAGATCGCTAGTTTGATCTTATCTTGTCATCCCAGTTTGTTAATCTTCTTGAAGAAGACGACAACTATCATAACGATGTAGAGTCTTTGAATATTCAAGGAAATGATGGAAATATATTTAGGGATCAAATTGTATGGCAAATGTGGAATGACTTTGTTTGTAGCAGAACAGGACTAACAAACCAAGTTTGATATTTTTACTTCAGTATACAATTTGTTGTTTTTAGTGTTTGGAATTGTTTACTACTTGTTCTTTACTTGTTTATTAATTGTTTTCACTGTTTGAATTTCAATTTAGTTTACCTGAATATGTGATATTCCAGCATTTTTTTAAACTGTGATATTCCAGTATTTCAGTTTGTGATGATTGTGTTGTTACACAACTTGTTCAGAAATAACACCTTACAAAACTGAATGTAAACAATTTCTGTCAGCGTATAAAGTATAGATCTAGTTCAAAATAACTAGACAGGTGGTGTTCAAATAGAAAAGGTTTCCTGGGACCTTTTGACAGCTATGCTTTGTACTAACCAAGTAGAGTCCAGTTGTATTTACATTTTCATTGTATTCTATGTTATATTGAGAAGTGTTTCATTTGTATCCTTGCTGAACTAAATAGTGGCAGACTAGCTTATAGAGAGGTAGATTCTTGTTCGGTGTAAATTCTTATAGATGTAGTTTCTTTCAAGTAACAAATACAGGTTTAGCACTTGTCAATTGCATCAAAGTCATGACAAAGGGGGAGAGTTCTAGAGTTTGTTGGAACCCTGGGTATGAAAGATGACTTGTTGATTTGCTCCATGAGTACAATATCCCGAGATTTAGGGGACAAAATGGGTGGTTAATAGAAGCATGGAATAAAATCGTAAAGGAGTTCAATGAAAAGTTTTCGGAAGCCCAATTCTCAAAAGTGCAGATTCAAGAACATAAGAGTGAGCTGAAGAGTAGTTATAAGGTAGTAAAAGAGGCAAGAAAACAAAGTGGTGCTAGATGAGACAGCATCAGTTGCATGATCTTAGTTGACCCACCCATTTGGAGTAACATTATTCAGGTAGCACTACTTGAGTACAAATCATAAGTTTCATTCATACATCTCAGTAAGATTACTAACATTAACTTTTCTGTTATTCAATAGTCACATCCTAAGGTCAAAAAGTTTCATTCCAAAACTTCCATTTGTTTGATTCACTAGGAGCTCTATATGTGGGTAAGTCTTACTAATATTAATCATTAGTTGCATTTTTGTTTTGTTTGTTTCACTAATATTAATTTAAGTTGTTTACATTGCTTACGTTGATTTGTTTGTCAAATAGGGAGCATCGCTGAGGGTAGTATGAATTTCACATCAATTGAGCATATCAAAATTTCATCTGATCAAGTCAGCACTGATAACAATACTACCTCAAAAGTCAATGTAAACACCCTCTTTGAAGATCAAGATGCCAACGTGGAGTATGCTGCAAATCGTTGTGACCTTGTATTTGCAACATCTTCTGGAAACAAGGCTGAGATTTCTTCTGGAAACAGAGAGAAAAGAGGGAAAAAACGGAAGTAAAGTGGTGATTGTAGTGTTTTGTTTGAGAACTACTTGGAGTTTAGGAAGGAACAAGTTAAAGAGATGATGAAGGACGTAAATGAGGGTGAATTCTCAATCAAGAGGTGCATTGCTCTTTTGGATTCAATCGAGATGTCGGATGAAGAAAAAGCAAAATTTTATTATCTCTTCAAAAATTCGCTGAATAGAGAGATTTTTCTCAGTGCACTACCATCTATGCGTCTCATTTGGTTGAGATTACCCCACAAATATAATGATTAGCAGGTACGCTGATAGTTTTATTTATTTGTTTTGCTACTCTATCAAACTACAACATTTATTTGGTTTCTTTATTTTTTTTTGCTACTCTGGTAACATGGAGTAATGTGAACGTATGCTTGTAATAAATGTTGATATTCTGCATATTTGGTGGCTAACAGGTCAATCATTTGCTTATTGATAGCTGTAACTATGTCATTACTGGGAGCTAATATGACAGGATCACATAGATAAAAAGTGAAGTGTATAGGAGAATAAGTGATAAAAAGTGTATAGGAGAAGTAGTATAGGAGACTGTAACAAAAGTATACTGTCTTTCAGCTATTTTCTTGTGTACAGTAGCAAAAGTATATAGGTCAATCATTGCAATTTTTGAATTCAGATATTTTCTTGTGGATCCTTACAAAAGTATATGTGGCTTTCAGCTATGTAGATTTACAATTGGGAAATTGAACCTTGATTTGGATTATTTCTGTACTTCATCGACTTATCTGCTCTTTAGACAATTTGAACACTTCAAACAGCTAAAACGAAGAATTGAAAGATCGGGAGACCTTTCAGACTGCAACGTTGTATGTGTAAAACTTGAAAGTGGAGAAATTGGTAGATTGAGATCATTCACTCAGAATGAAGATTGTGACGTCAAATGACGTCAAATGCTGTTCCAGAAAATACCATTCACATTGCAGCACTTGTTGCTGGTCCAATATAGAATGGACCTCCTTACCTTATGTTTTTTTGTTCTCTTTCAAGCATATCTTCGCTCTTTGCTTTTAGTCCTCTTTGCTAATGTTGTTCTCAAAATAATGTTCACAGCGAACTCAAAGTAATGTTAACATGCTTTTTGGATGCTAAGTACCAACTAATTTGGTTTTGCTAATGTTCCGAGGGATCTCAAAGTAATATTCTTCCCATTCTGTTTTGCTAATTTGGTTTTGATTTTCATATGCTTCTTCAATGTGCTAACAATAGAACAAATTTCAGATCTTTTGGAGTCATCAACTTGTGCCAGGCTTGTTTTGGAATCAATAGAAGTTGCATTACTTCAATTTTGTACTTAATTGGGACAATTCTTGATTATGTACTGGAATATTATATACTGGAAGTATTATTTATTGGATGTAATTGATTACCTCAATTTTAGATTATGTACTAAAGTATTATGTGCTTGATTATTAATGGGTAGTATTACCTCAATTATGTATTGGATTACGTATTGATATATTACCTCAATTCTTGGGACCAATTTTTTTAATAACTTTTATTAATGGATAGGATTTTTCTCCCGGTCACCCAAACAGTCGGTGGGAAATATTCCCACCAAGAATTTTATCCCACCTGGAATTTTTGACATCCAATGAGATTACAAAAATCCCGGCCGGAATTTTTTTTGACATGGAAAAAAAATCCCCGTCACCCAAACAAACCCTTAAATGGATTGACAAATTTAAAAAAAAGAAACAGTTATGGAATGAATCTTAAAAACAGAGCCATTTGTTTACAAGCATTTTAAGTTAAAAAAATGGTTAAATTTTTTGTATAATTAGATATCTCCTACTATGAGTCTAATTGGGTCTCTTTATTTTCCATTGGTCAAATGGATAAAGTGACCTGATTACATATAACATCAGAGAGTTTATTAGAACACACAAATTAAGGGGTTGGATTATACAAACTTCAAATAGATTGGTTTAATTGAATCAAAATGAATTATAAAATTGATTTCATAGAGATTACAATAGTTAATTAGTACAGTTATCTAAAGACGGAGACAAGAAGTTATTAGATCAAATTTTGAAAAATTCAAGCACCACACACATAATAGAAATTGAACCCAGATAACCAGATGTCATACCAATTAGACTATCACCACTTAACAAACTATAAAAATGTTTGATTAGACAAAATTCTAATGCAGAAACTCAATCGAAAAAAAGTGAATAGTATAAGGCCTCTGGTATAATTTTAATTTTATCTTCTAGAAAATAAAGAACCCATTGGAAACAAGTGCAGGGAGGTTACTTAAACGGACAGTTGAAGGCCATGGTGTCGCGGCAGATCCGTCAGAACATCCGGAGGAGAGGGTCGCTCGGAATATCCAGAGAGGGTATTTACAGATCAGTGTGGCCATGGTCTAATTCGTGATCAGCTTGCCGCCTTCGGTCGACCACACAATTCCGAAGGATTTTGTGGGGACCTAAGAAGTCTTCCAAATTGAGATTCAACATATTCTATAATGACCTTCATGGAAGGGCAAAGATTCATCTTCTTTGAGAGAATAGAAAGAGATGTCAACAATGACATCAAAAAGCTTTCTTTGGCATAGGTTTGATAGATCTTAATCATATATTTCTCACAATCAAATGACTAGGACAGCATTCCCCAAGAATATCAAGCTTTCTTTTAAGTTGTATCCTTCTTCAAAACCTCCAACAAACAGAAGCTAGCTACTTTTGAATGCCTGGTAAGGCTTTAATTAGTAGGGTCTAGCTCTTGGATGGGCTAACACCGTTAGCAGGGTCCCCATCGGTGTGCATGACCAGCCGCCCTCTCAGCCAGCCCTTAGTTAACCACCAGAAAAGTACCAATGTTAGGGCAACGATTTCCCGAATGAATCATAGAAGTGGCAACTAGTGTCTTCAACGGTTGCAATGTACATACAAGCTCTAGAACCCTTGCTTGAGAAAGGGATAAATGACAAACCAAACCAGTTTCACAAAATCTGATCATTAGTTATACAATGCACTACAAATAATGCAAACATCAGTCATCCATGGGTAACAACCATGGAAACCCTATGCCGAATGACGCTGTAAAATTCACTTCAATCGGCTGTGCCCAACTTACCCACTCAAAATGCTGCATTTACAGATTGGAAGCCGCCCATATGTATCCATCCAGGTTGTAAAAGGAAATACAAGACCACTCATCTGTCAAAAAGCTGAATGAAGAACATCAAAGAAAAAGGATTTACATGAGAGGAAGGTATGCACCACCATGGCCCCTCCTCAGGATCAGAGGGCCGGCATTCTCCGGAACCTTGTCCAAAACTCTATTGCATGCATCAAGGACGTCACCAAACCCTGTCGCAAGCGTTGCCAACTGCACCCTCAGCCTTATGTCCCTTGTTCTCCGCAGCAGGCTCCTGAATGATCTGCCAAGATGTTTCACCCACTCTGCAGGCAAGCCTCCCGGTGAAAGCCAAACAGAGAAGTGTGACTGGTCCCCCCTGGCAGCAACCTCTGACCGGTAAAATCTTGCAAGCTCAAGGAGCATTGGTGGCTGCAGAGGCAGCACTAATACAAATTCGGCCACGAATTGCTCAATTAAGTCTGGTTTGAGCATCTGGTTCCAAAAGACTGGAGCCCATTCTGTTGGTTGATTTATATTGTATGCTTCCGCGACAATAAGGGCCTCTTGGAATCTAGATTGCTCTACCAAAACTCGTCGAGCATTAGTTTCTGAAAGACCAATCCATAGAAGATCAGGTATACGGATCTGAAGGGATAAGAGAGAAGCACGAGCACAAGCACGATGTGTCCTTTGGCCAGCGTCAATAGTTGAAAGAACTTCAGCCGTCTCGACAAGGTGGCGCATGGCCTCAAGTAGCTCATCATTCTGCCGTTCCTTGTCACGCCTTGACAGCCACAGATTCATGTATTGGGCTGCCAGGGACTCAAGGAGAGAAGCAGCCTCATGCTTCATGTCAAATTGCTTGTATACCTGTATTGGACTAATGTTGTAGAAACATAAAAGGAAACAACTAGAAAATATTTCATGATCATAATAGCCAAGCTGCAAAATTGTTTAGAGGGACCTGAAAACTATAACGGAATAGGAATTTCCTAATCTTGGTGTCATTATTTTTACTTTATGTACTAGCTAAGATGCTTTCAGGATGGCAACAAGCCAATATCTATTAGCAAGAACTATGATTTGTTCAGTACATTTCAAGTCCATACTATTGCAGAACTGGCATGTGCTCAACCAACACAATTTTGATTTCACCAAAGCAATAGATCCTGAAACTATTAAGAGTAGAATCATTTTTATAAAGCAACAAAAAAATGGCACCAAAAGGTCGTATCCAGAAATTATCAGGAAACGAACCAAAAAAAGCTTTCAGTATCTCAGAATCAAAGAAGAGAGGAAGACAAACCATAGCAAAAGCATCATCATCATTGGGGTTAAAGTGGTTCAGTGATGTTAGAACAGCCATCCTAAACCCTCGAACTGATGCAGGTACCCCCGTGGCTGTGTCATTGGCAGAATACTTGTGAAGTAGCAACTCCAATTGGCCATTCTCTATCAGAATGGAAAGAATGAAGCTTAAGGAATGAAAATTGCTCACTCCAGTGATCAAGCGAGCTAAACAAGTAAAGTCCCCCTCTATGACATATGATTCCACTCTATTAGCTGCAAATGTGACAAGAACATCCACTCCATCAAGGCAAGCTGAAGACATGTAAAAGTGGTGCGCCAGTATTAGAAGTTCAACCTGCAACAACATTTCAAAAGTAACTAGAAACAGTAAAGAAACAGCAGGAATCAGTAAATCTTAAACCAAATTAAACTTGACGTAATAGTAGCTTGTCTTTGTTAAAGATTCTATCAGATAAAAGAGTAAGATGCCAGTGCACGTGTTGGACAGTGTACATATCACTGCTCTGCAGAATAGAACCTTCAAGCTATCCACAATCACAACAGCAACTTGTAGTTAGCTTATAATGAAAGGTTCAGAAAGAGTGATGGCTTCTGATTGACACAGGGAGCCAGTCATTTGAATAAGAAACTTTGTTCTTTATTTTGCTTCTATATAAACTGAATCAGGATTCCTAGAAGTAGTATCGGACTGGTTACATCTGGTACCAGCTGAGACTCTGTTGCAAAGAATGTGGCATCTGTCAACTTGACAGGGAACCAGCCGGAAACTAGCCAGATTCCAGCAAAACATGGTAGACTCGGCTAGTTTTGAATCTTCTTCCCTATTCTTCAAAGAATATGACTCCCTCCATTCTTTTTTACTTGTTTTAGAATTTGCACGGTCTCTAAAATACAAGTTTGAGACCATTGATTTCTCAAAATATATACGGTAAAAATTATATAACAACCATCATATGAAAGTAAATTTCCTAATAAATCTACAAATATTATTTTCATATAATGAATTTTGATTCTTTTTTGTACACTCATGGTCAAAGTTTAAGAAAGTTGACTTGTGCGTACAACTAACGGCAAATAAACAAGAACGGAGTATGAAATAATGCATCTATGTGCAAGAGACTAGGTTGTATAGGTGGAATCAAGTCTTCTAGGCGAAAGTGGTAACTCATGAGGCTTTCTTGTCAATAAACATTTCCAATATCTTGGTGCAATGATAAAAAATGATATCAGTGTTTCAAGTTGAATCAAATGGTCCAGGAAAGGTTTTAGCACCACAAGCTGGTTCCTTCTAGAAGCCTCTATGCCAGCCATATATTTTGTTCAGCAGATTGTAGAAACACTTGCCAATTCTAGAGATTTAATGAATTGAAATGAAAAAGGTAGACCAGCAAACATGAAATACCTCGCAAGCATGTGGTACTTCGTGCCCAGTCATTACCAATCGCATTAAAGCATGGCCAACTTCTGGCTCAGATGGGCATAGTTTTGCCCACTTCAAGAAGTCACCTGATCTCCACAGCAGTGGTGCTGGACCTTCTTCCTTTTGGGAATCTAGATAACCTCCACGGTGTGCGGCTAAAAGGCCCTGCCAGGAATAAAAAGACGTCAGCCAAGCTGTTTAGCCAAGGTTCAGATTACTGGTTCTGGCAAAAAAAAAAAAAAAAAATCCCAGACACAGGCCAGTACCAGTTCCTGCCAGAAACAAGAAAAGGTCAGGTGGTTTGTCAATTCAAGTTCAAATGCAAATACTGAACTGAAAACCAGCAGGAACCACAAAGGCACTAGCCAGAAACCGTCTGATGATGCACAGTTATTGTTTTGCAGTTAGCCATCATAAAAAAGCATTGCATTTCAAGCATAAACAAGTATGAACAAGTTAAGAGTTTTATAAAATAAATTTCATATTCAAAAATACAAATTTTGAATTCAAAATTTTCTTAGAGAGAAAGATTTGAATTCAAATTAAATCATTCATTTTTCCCTCCTAGCAAAGGCTGGGAAAGCCGGTTCCTGTCCGGAAAGTGAACTTTGCATGTAACATAAAACTGTCCCTAATAAATGCAAAGCATAGAGGATGATGCAGCGAACAGACCTTTAGAAAGCAGTCAGTCAGAATTCTTGCAATGCTGGATGCAGGCATGATGTGTGTCTCCACCAGAAATTTGGCTTCCTCAAAAGAATCTTGCGCTTTAAGAGAAAGCAACTGCAGAAGTTCAATTGGCTGTTTCTCAAATGCTTCAGAAAATGAGAGTCCCAATACTTTTGCAGTTTGCACAACTGCTATTATTCTCCTACAAAGTGCTCGTCCACGGCCCTCACCACACTTCATAGCTAGTTTCTCCATAGCCTGAGATAAAATAACATCTTGATTTCTGGACTGACACTAGTCAACATTTACTATCAAATATTATTACACAAAACATAGTGAAAAAGACCATGAGACAGAGTAGTGATACGTGTCATCAATAAAATCAAAGCAGTATTGGTCAACAAGATGTAAATAAAGCAGCACCTTATACATAATATAAACATTCAAGAACAATATGTTTTACATCTATGATGACCATGAACCCAGTGGTAACTGTTTCCCATTTTTGAAATCCAGGCCAGTTTAGGGAATTCATATTGAGGACTTTTTAGCCCAAATTATCATGAATGACTTTTCAATGATCCTGGCTGAGTGTCACATGCTTTTGTTTTTAGCATAATATCTCATAAAATTAAAGGAACAGGAAAAGAATGTAACTCGCTCACTTACTGAGTGCATGCTGCTGCCCATTCAATACCAAACTGGTTACCACTAGAAACCGCCACCAGCTACCTATCAATAACTGGACTTGTACCAGTTTAAAACCCCGATGAAAACTATTTTGCTGTACCAAGTGTCCTTGTCCATAACAACATAGACAAATTAAGATTAATTGCTAGGTTGCATCAACATTTCGGCAGTGTGCTAGAGTACAACATGTACTGGACAAGATATAGCCCCAACATTGCTGCCACACATTGGAGAAGTGTTGATCTTTTCTTAGTATAAAAAAAAGAAATTTTTATCCAACTTGATGCCGGCATGCCACCAACAATTTGGCGTATTATTGTTGACATAACTAAGTTTAACCTAAGTCAACAGCTTACAAGAAAGGATGATGCTAGAGTTGAATAAAAACCTTCTATACCTCATGTATTCGCTATTGTAAATCAAACATTGTAACTCAAATAAACTTAAGAATATATATTACTATTTTACATACTTGTAGTTGTGTTGGTGTTTATAGAGATGCCATATTGCCATGCTTGTATTGTGTTTTAATAGGGGTTCATGCAGTCTGAATTAATAGTGGAGCTGTCAAAATTTAACACGGTTTATGCTCGTTTGGTTTAGTGTTTACCATAAATAGGTTTGGGTCATAAACAGGCCAACATGATCAACTCATTTAATACGATTTACAAATCATGCCATTTTGATCCAAACAATTTATGATATAAAGCAATCACAACTAGTAAAATTTAACACAAAATTAGTTAGTGCACACATGTTGAATCGAACAAACTATGCCTAGTAAAACCAGCAGAGCTAGCAAAATTTCACACAACACAATTAGACCAAATGAATTTTTTTCGAGTTTGGAATTGCTATAAATTGGCTACAAATGGGTCAAGATGATAACACATTTAATAAATAGGTCGACTTTGGATTTATCTGCTTGACGCTTCAACACGGCATAATACAACACAAATCAATTGACACAACATGTTGACAGCGCTAACTAATTGTCATGCGACATGCCAGAGATACACCGAAACTTCACCCTATAACCTCACAATATATCTATTAGTGTGAGAAACATCTGTTGTGCACAAGGTTCAAAAAACCGGTGGGAAGCGGCCAGTTAGTGGTCAAACCAGCAGGATGCACAACACCGAATTATGGACAGTTTTTACTCTGAGTTATAACTGGGTTAGTCCAATTCATACGAATTAATTGCCAATTCTGACTTAGACCGGTTCTGGCTGATTTATGGGTTGCCAGAAAAAATTCAGGAACAACCCGGTTCCCAGACGGTTTTGGGCAAACCAATGGGGCTGAGAACCACTCCAAGTACATTTTTTTGAACCATGGTCATGCTTTCTCCAGAGAGGAAAATTGTATCACTTGGCATTGACTATTTTCTAATAGAAAATTAGCACAAAGATGAACACAAATGAACCATACCTGTGATGGATCAATCATATTGTTGCTACTTGCAATTCCAAGTGATTGAATGATTGAAAGAGCTTCTGTGTCAAAGCAAGATAAATTTATCTCTCCATTGCTGCTGCTATTGGCAATTTCTAAAGCTACATCAACAAGGACAAGTTCTTTAGGCACATGTGATGGGGACAGCTTCTGTTGGAGTTGTTTAGCAGCTGTTATTTGTCCAAATTCCAATAAGGAGAGCACTGCCTTCTCCATATCTACAGGCCTGACATTTTGCTCCCAGCCAGATAAAGATGCTTCCATCTTTGCAAACTCCTCTTCCGATAACAAATTTCTCACTTGCTCACCAATCCTTGAATTATGAAGAGAATTTGAATAATCATCAGAATCATTGATACTACTCTCAGAATGATCAGTGGCACCTCGTCTAAGCGGTACATGTGCTTTTGCCCTTCTCTTTGTTCTTGTGTTATTTGTTGTTGTTGCCTGCCTGTTAGATTCGAAGAGTTGCAAATGTCGCTGATATGATAGATTATTGTCCCTCGTACCATTTCTCTCTGCAACCTTCATGCGTGAAGCACTTATATGATTGTCCATGTTTGTGATGACACTACCTGTCTGTTCTATAATGCTGGCACTGTTTCCAATAGGTAGATTCTGAATAACAGTAGAAGGTGCAAATTCACCATCAGTCTTGGACTGACTCTCTGACTCAACAGCCAGGAGCCAAACCCTAGTCTCAATTTCCCGGAGAAGATGAAGAGGACAAACCCTGCAAACAAAAAATGGTATCAGCAAGAAGATGATGACACACCAACATTAATACATACTACAAAGGGAGCTTACGGAGGAGATTGAGTAATGGCTCCACTTAGCCATTGTAAAGATAGCAGGAGCACTTCATGAAGTTCTCTTGCCGGTATTTCTTTTTCTATTGCTTCAGCATGCTTCAGGAAAAATGGTCCAGCCTGCATGTATTATAATTAAATAGGTTTGACAGTGAAAGAGATCCTATAAGCAATATCTCCATACATTTTACTAATAGAAGACAGTACCTGTGAAGGAGGGAAAGAATATCTCATAAATAGTGCTTGACAGTAGCCCCACAGAGCTGCACGCTCTTGTGGGATATCCCATAGAAACTCCTTCCATTCAGCAACCATGGCTTCTGCCTGCAGGCATTTGACAGTTAGATGTCAGCATAATATCACAAGATCATATTTGAGAATGTGGAAAGAACCAATCATAAGAAAATATAATCAACAAAATAAATATACCTGTGATTCTGTCACATGATGAACAGCAGATTTCCAAGCAATATCACTTGACTCCAGTAGTTTTGCCCAAGTACGAGCTTGCTCCCACCTGCCATTCTTCTCCAATGCTGCCAAAAGAGAAGCGTCATCCATGGAATCATTCCATTGGTAGATATCACCATCTTTGCATATAGAAGGTTCAGCCAAATTAATTTTCCAATATCTCCGGCGAAAGTAAGATGAGGAAGAGCCACCATCAGCAAAATCAACTCCTGCGAGAAGCTGTAACAAACACTTCTTCTCATAAATCGATGGACAGGTTGAGAGCACTGTGTCTGCAGCTTTTACAGCTGTAGCAGTCAACCATGCTGTTATAACTGATGCTTCTTTTGGAGAGTTTAGTTGAGTATGAGAGGCTTCATCTTTTATTCTCGCTGAAAATGATGCTAGATGCGCAGAAGCCTCAGACAGACGCATTTGAGAAAATGCCTTTTCAATTATAACATAACAAAAGAAACTCATATTAGTCGAATGTCAAATATACTATTCATAAACTAAATGACCGCTTTCAACTAACCTGAAGAGAACGGATAAAGGGGAGAAGGGAGCAAGATGGCAGAAACATTTCAAAAGCTCTAAGCAATGGGAGGAACAGCTGTTGTTGACAAAGCACTGCTACCATACTTGATAAAGATGCAAGCCTTTCATCAACATCAACTGAAAGATTTGTTTCTCCTGATATGAGCTTTCCTCTTTCCTCCTCGACAGTGATAACTGGAGGAACAGATGCCACAGTGGAGTTTTGTCCAAATGTAATGTCCACTGAGAAACCTAATGTGAAGTTCTCTGGTGAGGCTTCCAAGAACCGTCTGCGCTTTGGGTTCTTCCTGTTGTAACGAAATTCAACATTCCTGCTCATGCTTGGCAATCTATTGGTGGCTTCAATAGCAGATCCAACATTCTTTGCTATTTTTGAGGAAATATCATCCACCTTGACCAAAGACATCTCCCTGAAGACAGATGGTACAAATCAATGCAACAATATCACACAAGAAAGACAACAATCACAACAGTGCAGCTTGCAAAATGCCATAATGTTAGGGACCACAAATACAAGAAAGGACATCAAAAAGCACTATAGAATGATCAAACTGTTACCTTTCTGCTGTAATCTCAAGCCAAACACTTAAGCACGAGAGAGATGTCACATCTGGAAAGCACGAAGCAACCATGGCCAGTAAAGACCACTGCATTTGTTTGGCTTTATTGAGGAGTGCCTCCCCAGGGTTCTTTTGCTTTTCACACATGGCAAGTATGCAGAAAAGTTCCATAGGGTTGTTGCCATCAACATCAAGAAAAGATGGGTCATTACTTCCTGTAGATGGTGTGTTACTAGATGATTTTCTTCTAGATGACATCATATTTTTTAGAACTGTTAATATATGAGTCCTCAGTCTTGAATCCCTTATCTCTTTGGCTGCCTGAAGAAGAAATCAAGGAAAATAAATGTGCTTACCGTATTTCACAACTTCAGCTTAATGATTTATTATTTAACATATGAGAATTACCACTTCAATGACAACTTCAATTGGAAAACCAGCCAGCTGAGCTTCTGTTAGAAAACCAACCTACCAAAAGCATTTCCATATCAGTGCTAGGGCCTATATAAACAATATAACCATCAAGAGAAAAAATGTGAATTACCCAATCATTGTCATTGGCCAATAAAGCAAGGTATTTTGTACTTAATGGGAGATGATGCATCTGACAGAATTCTGTAACCAAATTCCAATGCTGACTGGCTTCATTTTGCTGCGCTCGGTAGAGAGATGCATCACCAACACCACTCAAAAGCCAAAATCCACAGGTTCTACCTTCATCTAATGATGGTAAACTTGCTTTTTCCAGGTGGTGCAGAATAGCAATGAGCGGCTGTGATGATTGTATCCTCTTGAGATCCCTAGAGGTTTGTTTCTGCTCCAAAGTGTGAAGATGATCAGACTGGACATAATCTTCTGCCAATGCTCGAGCAAGAGCAGGAGCAACATCAGCTCCATGGGAGAGTGCATGCAGCGCAGGGCTCCTTGGTGAATGTAGCTCACATTGTTTACTTTGCTGAGTTGACTTATAGTAGGAAGACACACGCTGAAGTACAGCAATATCTAGACGAAGCATATTGGCACAAAGACCACAAAGTTCCAACAAGAAAATGCAGGAAGCAACTAGAGTAGAGTCCTCGAAGTTTGTAATAGCTAGTGGAGCTACCTGATATTGAAAAGGAATATAAAAGCGATAAGATAGCTGATGCACGTCCAGTGAACTAAAACACTAGAACTGAAGTGAGAAATCTATTTCCTAACTCAACAAAAAACATATGAAAATTGTTTTGGAATGTATGTTGACCATTCTGTGAGAAAATACATTTCCTAAATCAACAAAAAGCGTATGAAAATTGTTTTGGAAGTGTATGTTGACCACTCTATTTGTCCTGTGCCTCTACATACTGGTACCAGAAATGGCACCCAAAAATTGGCATATCCAAGCAAAAAATTTGGAATATTGCCACCTCATCAGTAGCAAATGGATATCATTTGTATAGAGAAGTCCATGTGACCACCCTATTTGTACTATAGAAGTCCAGATTCTTTGTTCATCTGATAAAGGGAATCATAGTATAAGTTAAACTTAGATGAGCATAATTTGAAATTTTGAACAACAACCCAGTAAATTGGAATGAGTGAGTTGATCATCTCTATTGCAATACCAAAAAAAAAAAATGATGGATACTGGCAGAACAGGTAGCTATTAGAGAAATAATAATTGAAGTCAGGAACCTGGACATACCGATAGAAGAATTGATCGTTCAGTTTGACTTAAAGGAGCTAGAATCAGCTGTGAATCTGCTTGAATGTTAGGCTGTGCAGATGCTGCATGACGTGGACTGGCTGATTTTAACTGCGAAGCTCTTTTACCGAGAAGATGCCTGAATGCAGCTAGGGCTCGACCACGGTGCAAATGATGCTCCACCCTAAAATCTTTCTCCTGAAGAATGTAATAATGAAACTGCTAGTTTGGAGACAAGCTATAGCACTATGAACACACTCAAGACTAATCAGGGCAAAGAACCCTAAGTTCAAGAAAATGTTCATAGGATTCATGTATTATTAATTATTAATTAAATAAAACGGTTACAGCACATATAGCACTTTTGACATAAACATCCATTTATATCCATACCACATGATCACCAACCATCTCCCTTGTGATAACAAATGCATGTATCTTCATTCTGAAAGACAAGTCTAGGGCCTGTTTGGAGGAGCTTAGCTTCTCCCAGAAGCCTCCTAAACCAAACCTCTTGGATAAACTAGGGGAGAGGAGGTTAAGTTTGTTAGTTATAGGTCGGGATATGCTATTTAGATGAGCTGCAAGAAGCAGACCCATCTGGAGGGGCATAAGCTTGTGGAGGCTTAAAGTTCAAGATCAATGTGGAGGCCCTGACTCTGCTCCAATACACACTCATCATTTTCTTGATCAATGTCCCAATACAAACTAGGCCTGTGCAAAATTGGCCATGGCCCGATTTCAGCCCGAACCCAACACCCATATGGTCAGGCTGAGCTTTGACTTTGGGGCCCAAAGACAAACCAGGCTGGGCCCGGCCCAATTTTGGCTTGAAGGCCTTTTGTAGTTCAAAATACACTGACCCAGCCCAGCCCGACTGTAGGCCCAGCACGGGTGCCCATAGGACCAGACTTGCGTAGAGCCCACCTATCCCGAATTGACACCGGATTTTTTTTTTAGCCTGGCACACTTTGCACAAGTCTAATACAAATACTAGCATAAACCAGAAGGGCTATAGGATAAAGTATGCAAACTTTTGAGTAGAGAATAATTACCTGGCACACTGGCGATGCAATGTAAGAAGAAAAAAGGAACACTTTATGGGAGTACAACTAAGTATATTAATTGCAAGGAAGAACATACCTCAAGGGAAGAGTATAGTTCTTCCTCGATACATTTTTGGATAGATGCTTCCAAGGACAGTGCATTGGCTTCAGTATACCCAGTGGTATTTTGTATATAATCAGTAACATTGTGAGCAAATAACTCCCCAGATGATGGAACGTTTGACACTAGTTGCATTCCGAAAGGGCCCTTATCAGAGATTGCAGCCAATTAAAAGAAAAAGAATGTCCAGGTTAGGAATATAATTAGAAGATCAAAATGTACATGCAAACAGCTTAAACAAAAATCATAAATTTGATTGAACTTAACATCACAACTCAAACGCTTTACTGGTCTCCTTCATAGTTGGCTACTATTTGACAGCTGGGCTGAATTGACACTGGAAATGTACCAGTGTTTGACATATGCTAGACACCCAATATGGCTCCAAGCCTCCAACTGCCCAACAAGGCCAAGAAGGTGCTGGCCAATATATTTTCTCTGGCTTAGAGCAAGACACAATGCTGACATGGTAATTCTTAAAGTGTCAACAAAAAATTTCACATGACTTAAATAATCTCACTTGATATATAAAAATGCTTTCACCTTTTTGACAAAGCTGATTTTACTTTTTGACATACTACTTAGGGCATATAGCGGATTTGGTCAATCCCCTTAGGAAACATAGCCAATTAATTGAACCCAAAACACACTTAATTATTGCTTGAGAAGAGTATGATTGCCTTATTAGTTCTCACTTAACATAGATAACTTTTTTTATTCTGGCATCACAGGAATGAATCTAGTAAGACCTACTTTTAAAATAGGAGAATGAGAGCAATGATTGAAGCCGCTGTATCAGATTTGAATAGTGCAGATCAAGATGGTAGATCATGCCACTAGAATATGGAAGGGTTGGGGAGTAAAGGTGGAATATTTTAGGGGGGTCTTTTGAAAAATTTCGGTGGCTTTTAGTGGATGATAAGAACCACCTAAATCTGATCCAACAGTCAAAATTGCTAATTCAACAATCAAAACCACTTTCTCAAAAAAAAAAAAAAAAAAAAAAGTCACAACTACTGATAAGTTTCAAGAATTTGCTGATCTTAAAGACTTGTTCTTCAAAATAAATCCTCATTACACTTTCTAGATTAATCTAGTAAGAAGCTAAACTCAATTTAATGGCATATGTACAGTTCAAACTGATTTATATAGAGTGGAAACACAGAGAAGTACAGGGATCAAATTCTAAAGCTTTAACTTGCAAGCTATCCAAAAAGAGAGCAAAACCTGTTCAAAAAGCTGAATTAATCTCCTAACAGACTTGGGGAACCAACATGGAAGCATTTGCAACAATGAAGTGTCGCCTCCAGCAGAGGAAAAAAGGTTATAGCGCCAGCACAAATAGTCTGAAATTGATGACTTCCCGAACACTGAAAAAGAGAGAATTTATATTTTTGCTTAGTAAGTGAAATAATGAATGGGCATGTTTAGTACGTAAAAAGAGAACTACAAATCCAAGAACAGGAACAAAGCGTTGTTGATTACCAGTAGGTGGAAAATAGTTTAAACAGCCATACCCATCCTGCCCAAAGCAAGAAGAAAGAAGGGCCTTCCATAGTGTAGGAAATTGCTGGAGACATGGGCTTAGATTCTCTAATGTGCACTGAGAAGACAAGCCGCGATTTCTGTTCACACTTCCAGTACATAGGGACTTCTGAATTGGTGTTGCAGCATACATTAAAGTAGCCAGTGCAGCCATTTCCCCGATGCGTTCGGCCATATCATCAACAGTATACAATATTTCATCTATCTCCATAGCACTAAGATTACTATGATGAACCATTTTCTGTGACAAATTCCAACAAGCATTAGAGAATGACGCCTCATACTCGTAACCTTTGACCCTGGAGAAGAGTAACCATTGTGCCCACTTGCAATCACCCTGAAAAACGTCCAACATTATGATCAAATCAGCCTAATTTCTATTACCTGCAAAAGCAGGCAAATAAAGCAAAGTACCATGTTGAGCAATTCTAAGTTCACAGCTGCAATACAAGGCAACACACCAAGCATTTCTTGTACCACAAGGTCCACAACTGACCATAAAAGTAGATACACCAGTAAGTTCCGTAGTACTGACCAGCAAGGTAAGCTGGTAGCCCAGTAATGGGTTGTGTATGAGTAATCCACTATAGCTCATGAAAATAGTAAGTATGAAAGCATTACGGAGCAGGGTTTGAAAAACCAATTTCCATCTTCTCGTTAGATGGGTAGAACCAGCATCTAGCAGTAATTGGTCTACCATTGAACAGGACAGTTGGCAAAGAGCATGAGTAGAGAGCAACTTGACCGTGAACCAACAAAAAGCAGAGGCTTGACAAAGTTTGGTTTTTTTGCCATATTTCCATAGAACATCGTAAAATTTTACGTGCAAGAACTATACAAAATTTGCCCAAAATCAGTGTAAGCTGTCCATGGCCTATCATAAAGCTCAACTCCAAATAAAACCCAAATACTAGCCAATTTACCAAATACCAATCCTAGGGAGAAACCTAGTTCCATCGACAACCAGCTGGTTATTGCTGGTTTCCTGAACCTTTAAAGGTCCCAGAATTGGGATGTTTAAATGAGGTCGTTTCAAATCAAAGCTGAAAACATATAAAGGCATAGCATGAAGACAATAATAAACGAAAACTGCCCAAAAACTTACAGCAGCTTCTATGAGCAAAGGATCCAAATTATGATGATCCAGATAGAGGTCGAGTAGATAGGGTGAGTTATATTGCATGCAGAACTGTATAACCAATTCACGCAAAGCTCCTTCAAAGTCCTGGTGATGTCTATCATCTGGCATCTCTGAATCACAAGAAGCCCTGGAACATTCTTCCTGGAGACCAAGCTCAGATGTATTAACAACTATGCCGGCACGGGCAAGAACAGGCATTATCTCCGCGGTACTTTGCCAGTACTCTTTCATAAAGATATACTTCTTGGCCAATTCCTGCTCCATAAGCATTCTAATCCATGATGTTGGTTCATAATTAGACAAGGACTTGAACACTTTAACACGTGGTATGTCCACACAGAGAGGTTCTGACTCTTCAGCATCACATATGTACATTTTATAATCAGGGACTGTTACATTGGATATGGTGCCATTAGTAGCTTGTGAATTGTCCATATTCACTCTAAGAATCCCTTCTAAAAGTACAGTGGCAGGGATTATTTCCAGGAGTTTGCGGACTTCTCCCACATCATTATGAGCAACATAATATTCAAACTGTGAATCCCATGGGACATGAGTGCACACATGATAGGGTTGGTCCAGTATTATCTGCAGAACAAATGTACAATAAGAATCATAACTAAGAATACAAGTAATCTAAGCACTAATTCAGAATGTAGTGTGCTACAATTAAATAAGTTGCCCAAGGCATTATATTGAAAGTTGTGACTATAGATGGTTCTTAAGTACACCTGCAATGAATTGCAAATCTGAAACAATCAGTAATGCAGCAGACTTTCCTCATTTTGCCACGTGATTTGATATCCTATAGTAAGAACTAACAACTAATAAGACTAGAAAAGTTTCCATGCAATTTTCGAGATGACCAAAAATATGCAATAAAATCTCATGGTTTTTACCATAAGAAGATACAATTCTCAATATAAATTAACTAGTCAAAAGACATGTTGATGACTTACACGGTTCATAGTTTGTTGATCCCAAGCATCAGACCATACAGCAGCACAGACCCAATAGCCATCAAAAGTGTTGCTTCCAGAGAACTCATTTAAATCAGTGTTATTACTAACACTTGCCCAGGAACCAAGGACAACACCATTAACATCACCACATTCAATAGGAGGGTAGTTATGAATATGAAGAGCTAATACCGGTTTATCTTCTCCTGGCAATGTAACAATTTTTGCAGCATCTTGAATGATATTCTCTCTGCCAAGATATGTCTCCCAGAAGCTGCTGCTTGGATAGAACCGCTTTTCCAGAGAGAAAAAACTAGGTTGATTATTATGAAAACAAACAGCATTTTGTTCAAATCAAATCATACGATAAGAATAAGATATCTGCAAGATAATAAGTTTGTTGATTAGCCAAAAAGCAGGTGTAGAAGCAAACCTCAATTAATGTTATGGTTTCCAGCATCTTCCACTCATTTGATCTCAAGTACCCACGCTGCTTCATCTCATCAGCAATTTGGAGCCTGAGTGATCTCCTGACAGTGCCAAGCATAAGTTGTCTGAGGTCAGACTCTATGTCATCTCCAAGTCTTTCCAGTGTTGCTACAGCTAATCCAGTTTCACCCTGTAAATTCCATGTGTTAGACAACAGGACATGGTGGATAAATCCTTTTTCAAAGCTAGAGTACTAAATGACCTTCATGAACAGATCATAAACGATGGATCGTCCTATTTCGTGGACTTCAGAGAAAGCATCTTGGGAATCCTCATTGGAGACTAACTCCCTCTGACGCAAAAGTTGCAGCTGAAGAACTGCCAAAGGGAGTCGGCCAGATTGTAGTGCTTCTCTAACTACAGTTTTCAAATCAAAATTATTCATTTCCCATCGAGACATCATATCCTTAATATTTCCTTGAGCATGCGATCTTCCAACTTGAGTGCTCCCTTGATTAGCATCAATATCATGATATCCAGCAGCACTAAGAGAGGATTCAAGTGGCGTCAAAGCTAACTGCCCATTGTTATCAGGCGCCAACTCAAACACAGCAGATGTTGACTCATGCCCGTTACAAGTATCTAAGCCACCCAACTGCCCTGATGAAACACCATCCACTACAACAATTGGGAGTGAAGAATCATTTTGTAATACTTCTGTACCTATTTTGCTTGAATCTTTACCATCTGCCTGTTATGAAGTAAGAACAGCATAACCAAAAAAGAAAATATCATTCAAGGTTTCAACCAGTAGAAAAAACCACTCGAAATTAATATTTTACCATCCGAACAGAATTCTTGCTCTTCGCAGAAACTCGGCCCTGGATACTTCTAATCACCTCCAAAAGGAAAGCCATTTCATGAAGCTTTGCTGAGTAATCTGGCACATCTGAAAAATAAAAAAAATAAATAAATCTAGCATATAATGAAAATTTGGCAAAAGAAAAAAAAATACCTTTCTTTTGCTTCAATAGCCCATAGCATTTTATCATTCTTGTTGCAAAGCAGACAGCTAAAGCCATTAACCTGTTTTCACACTGTAAGCTTACAAATTACATGAAGCTAAAAAAGACAGAATCCCTTATGATAATTCTTCAAAATTCAGTGGTGCTAGTTTGCCAAATTTGTTTGCAATTACTAAATAGCACGCATAGTCTTCATTAGATATTAATATATTACATGAATAATGCAATACTTCGTTAATTAATTCAGTGAAACAAGCAATCCCCATGTTATCCAAGGATCATGGTTTCTAATACTGTCAATTTTGGCTAACAAGTGCCAAGTGAACAGCACCATAATACCAACCATTGTAGCAGTTGCTTTTATGGCTAGAATAGCCTACTGCACCAGTACTGGTAAAAAAACTAAAATGACCAGGAGCAAAAATGTGGATCATGCATGTCAAGTTTCAGGATATAACGCGGTAACATGCAAGTGCAGTGAACTTTCATTCCTGCTGCAGCGCCACAAATAATTATATCCACAATATGCATTGGCTGACTATATCACTTATTAGGCTTTATTACCTTAAGAAGTCCAACTTGGACAAAGAGCGGAAGCCACATCTCCTCACTAGCATATTCCTAAATAAACTGTACTGCAGTTTCTAAGATCTTAGATCTCACATTGTGCATGTGTCGCACGGCATGTCCCTGACAACACTGGTTTCTATCAATTTGCATTGGATCAACCAATGATGTTCCACATGCAAATATTGCAGAAAAGGCAGCAAGCATCATGGCATGTCTGATGTTATACATCTGTAAAGTTCCTCAATGAACCATCCTAAACAGTGTTCAATTCATCCAGTTCCTTTTTCCTTTGGGGACGCACTAGGCCAAAAAAAACGCTGGTATTCAATTCCATAAAAAACTAGTGAAGCTTAAGGTTAGATCTTTGTATGAGGCATGTGTGTGGCGGCGTGCAGTAATCATGGTAACATAGCCTTCTGTTTTTCGCTAACTTATTTATTGCGGTATAGATCAAGTTTGTTTTTAAGTTTTTGTGCCATGCAAATTCCTTGATAGAAAAAGACCCACATACTGCCAAGAATGAATTGTTTCTACAGAAGCAGCCTAATTTAAGTAAGTAGACTTGTATTCCATCATACAAATGGTATCAAGAGAATATACTTGGACGACAATGCAGCTTCATTATCACTTCCAGTTCTACATAATATCTGATAGGCCGATGCCAATAGCAGTTGCAAAACACCTTCTTCTGCAAGATTGACCTCCGCAAGCATATGCAATGATCTAAAAATCCATTAGCAGATAGCCATGTACAGAAAAATCATATCAATGTATATATAAATATTCATTTTTTTTCTGAAAAAGGATAGTATGGGAGAAACCAACTGAAAATTGTGATAGAATTAAAATGTAGTTGCATATTTGCAGAAAAAATTATCATATAGGCCAAAAAGAGAAGAAAGAACATCCAGCAAGCTGCACTGGGAGTTGCAACAATGAGATCCTGGATGATATGCAATCATTGATTTCCACAATGGATCTTACAGATAAATCTAACAAATGCTTATTAAGTAAACTGTTCTTAAAAAAAATTGAACCTCATACTCAAGATACCACCTCATTTATCAATCTGGAAATTGATCAGTAACAAAGAACAATCAGTTCATGTACAAAATCCACCAAAATATACTAATTCTCCACCAAAATTTTCAAGCAGCATCACAATGAGAAAAGGTGCAACTCTGTTTCCTCACTGCTGGAATCACACATATACCAACTTTGTCTTGAATATTTGTGCTCTCTATCAGCTAAACCTTGAGACAAACCCACCAAAAGATTTGGTGCATGATCATATAATCGGTATTCCAAATTGTACGACAATTAGGAACAAGATTTCTGTTGGAGATATAAAGTTTGACCAAAAGCAATAACAATGAGCAAGACAACAGGGCAAAAGAAAATACAAGGATCTTACTGCTCTAGATCATCAATCTTCACGTAATGCAAGGCCAATTGCATCCGACGTAACCTAGAGACTTTCAGGTCCCATCCTGCAACATCATTAAATAACATTAAAATGTATGAGGCGTTCCTGGAAAGGCAGCATGGGTCTGGATTACAGGTATTGGAACATTGTAGTGTCCAGAGAAATCGAATTATCCACATGCATGACTCTGTGTGTGTGTGTGAGCACGTGCACACACATGGGCATGTGTATTGGAGAACATCCATTTGGGCAAATCACAGATGATTATGAGAAATCTAAAATATGAGTTATGGTCAAGGTTTCATAGAAAAAGGGAAAGAGCTTTCTGCTCTGCTCTTTAACAGATGCTGAAAAGGATGATAAGTTTATAATGCATAAGATATTTTTCAACAAAATAAGCATGCATGAGAACATCCATATGGCCAAATGATGATTATGAGAAATCTAAAAGATGAGTTATGGTGAAGATTTCATAGAAAAGAGGAAGAAGCTTTCTGCTCTTTGACAGATGCCGAAAAGGATAATAAGCTCATAATGCATATGACATTTTTAAAAAAAAATAAGCATGTATGTTCAGGAATTAGACATGCTATTGAAGCTTTGGCTATTGTAACTAACACTTGAAACGTTGCATGATTCGAGCAAATGCTGGTTGGTTAGTTATCCTAGAAATGACATCAAACAGATGCAACATCCTTGTAGACTCTGTTCGTGGCTATAACAATTTGGTGGAAGTTTTGCCAGATGCAAACTAAAATGCAATCCTTGGTACACTGTTGATCTCACAGGCATTACATTTTAAGCTTCAATAATAACAGCAAATTTTAAGTTATTTTTACTACAGCTAATGCAATCATGCATGCAAAATGCAAAATTCCAAACAAATGTTTGAGGTTAAATAATTTACACAAATACAAAGCAAGGTTCCTTTGTGAATTGACTTAATCAGAAGTTACTTCTATAGTGACAAAAATCTGGTAAACATAAACTGTAACAAAAAAAATGAGTCCACAAGTAAAAAAAATCAACAAACAGTAAAGGCAGGATAGGATAGGCAGCTGAAATAGTAAAATAGACTGGGATGTTGCAGCTCAAACAGTGATCAATTAGCAGAAGGACAGAATGTAGAAAAACTAGAGATATACCCAGCTGAATTAAAACATACCATTCTCCCAACAAAGCCGATCAGCTATTACAGGTCCTTCAGACAACAATGCTCTATCTAAAACTTCTATTTGCCACGCATTCCACCTTGTTTCAGATTCATTTACTGATAACAAATTCAGAGCACTGCATGCGCTACGACCAGCCAAAGTTGGTCGCCAATGTTTGATGGCTGCTCCATGAGACACAACAGATGAGACCGAAACTGGTGGAAGGACTACAGAAAGGCCATCTTGGGTAATCAAATACAAGTATCCCTGGAAGGAACAAGCAACTAATTCTCCAACAAAAGCAAAATCCTTCCAAAATGGGAGTCTTTCATTCAGAAAGCCAGTTCCAATCTCTCTCTCATCAAGGAAATATGACGACATATGCAAGTTTGTGTGAAAAATTTTGGCGTTCTTGTTTCCATTTACATTGTGATCTTTCAATATTCTCGTTAGTCCAAATGGTGACAGGCTAATAATGTCCTCCTCATGTAGTCTGCAGGGAGGAAGGATTACTCTGCGCAAGGGACCAAAAGCTGTCACTATGTCACGATGAGAAGTTCCCCCATCTTTCATCTGTGCTGTAGTACAAAAACCACTTGGCCAAGAACCTGCTTGATTTTCAGTACACCTACAATGCTTTCTTCGTTTCCTAGGTCTGACAACCCCAACACCATCTCTCTGTGAAAATTCATAAACAGATCTGGCTGGATTAAGTAATCCTTGTTGGATGGACTGATGGCTACAAAAGGTTAGACTCCCGATCTCATGACCAGCAGCTTCCCAGGCAGCAAAATTATCACCACAATGATGCATACAAGGCAGATCAGAGCTTTCAGGTATAGCAACTTTGAAATTTGCTATGTCATCAGCACAGAACATGTAGACCACCCCAACATCATCTACAACAGCTAGAAGAAGAGAGTACGAAGCCAAAACTAACCTCTTAAAAGTTCTGCCAACAAGATCCCGACAACAGGTGTTTTCTCCGTCTATATTTGTGACAATAGGCACAGTACTACCCACAGACATTGCTAGATCTGCTTTGCACCATTGAGGAACATTAAACGAGGTGACAAGGCAACCAGTTTTTGCATTCCAAATGGCAACTAAACCTGCAGTGCTAAGGCAGGTAAGGAACATATCTGATAATTGGAAATCAACCCACTCTGGACTAGGACCTCCACCAGGATATACACTCTGAAGATTGGCCACAAACCTCCACTGTATACCCCACAGGTATAGCTCAAGAACAACCACCAAAACACCCTTTAAGCTGCTCTGATGAACCACACAAGTTACTGATTCATTGCAAGGAGTTAAAACTAACCCAATCAGATGACCTGATGAGCTAGACAAAACTTTCAAACATTCCCATTGACAGTTGCATGATGTTTCAGTTACAGGTACATGACTCAAAGAACCTTGGAGAGATTCACTGTCACTTTCCATCTTACCATTCAGAGGATAATTGCTGGACCAGAACTTCAAAAAGGACAGAGTAATGCTATATATGCCAAATGATACAACCTCTACTGAACTAGGCAATGAAGATTTCAGGGGAAACTTGACTTGATATTTTCCATTAGAAACAGATGCATTAACTTCTATCAGAAAAGAATGAAGCCATTTCTCTGTACCTGACTCACCATCTTCCAACACTGAATGCTGAATAGGACACCACTCTTTCCACTCCCCATGCAACTCTCCAACATTAGGTGTGGAATTAACCGTTAGCGTGCTTTTGTAAGAATGACAGAAGGCATGAACAGTAATATCACTGTCACTATGTACAACAAGAAGTTCATTAAAAGCTGAATCCCCGAGTTGACTAGAAGCATCACAACATTGTCCCCATGCTAAAGACTTCACACCAGGAATAGAAGAACAGCACACAAAGACCGGCAGAATACAGTTGTCTGAGAAAGCACCAAGTGATTCAACTTCTGATGGCTTGACATCAGCAGTTGACAAGACAAGATCTCCTAGAGTGTAGAAACGTAATCAGTAACAAAAGAAGAATGAAGATAAGTAAAACAAGACAGGGCTCCACAATGCTGTAACATACGAGCAACAATGTAAAGCAACACAGCCTCACCATGGTCAGAAAGCAGTCCAAATAGACGCCTGGTTGGGGATATAAAAGCTTCTCGAAATTTTGATAGTTCAAGATGAGGTTGCAACCTTTGCCATCTGCATAATTGTAGTACAGCAGGACCATCTTCTACCGCACAAGAGATGGGCATTTTCACTATGGTCCACCACCTCACCTGCTAACGATGACAGCAAGCAGCATTGCTGGAAACAAGGAAAGAAGACAACTTAATCAACAGTGAATTGCACGTTGTACAGCAAACCATATAGATCACTATCAGATGTTGCAACTAAACAAATAATATGAAAACCATTAAACTACTAAAAGCCTCAGCAAGACAACCTCGTCTGAGCTTGTAGACAAATATCACAACAATTTGGACGTACACAATATCATAAGCAAATTAACCATGCCATCTTAGAAGCATACTCCGGATTCAACCCAACAAACCACAAATTTGCATCAGAAGCAGAACAACCATGCTATATTGCAAACAAACCCATTTTTCAAACCCAACTAGCCAAATATTAGCACCCTGAACAAATCAGGCATGCCACAATATGAACACACTCCTCGGTTCGAACCCAATTACCCAGAAAGTTGCATCCCGACATGAAGCCAAGCAAGCTGTGCTGCAAACCCAGTCCACTCAACTCGAACCGCATTGGCCGCACAAATTTACATCGTGAACGGATAGAACGGACAAAACCACCACAACAAATGCATTCCAAACCACAGAAAACTGCAAAAACACAAATACTCGGATCAAACCCAACCAAAAAGTCATCAGAAATGGACCAAGCGTGAACTATTATAAACAAACTCCGTGACTCAAAACCCAGCTCGCCACAAATTAGCACCCGGAACGAAGCAGCCATGCCATACTACGAACACACTCCTCGATTCCGACATAATTATGCACAAATTCGCATCCGACATGAAACTAAGCGTGCCGACTTGAACCCAATTCGCCGCACAAATTTACATCGCGAACGACCAGAACGCTTAAAAACACCACACCAGGCGTCCCAATCCACAGAAAATTGCAAAAGCACAAATACTCGGATCGAACCCAAGCAAAATCCCATCAAACCAAGCGAAAACCCGCAAGTGCTAGCAAATAGCAATCACGTGATCGCATCAGGGAGCGGTTGTGAGAAATCAACTCGGAATCCAGTATTGTCAGACTTACCGGCGATGACGGCCACGGAGGAGTTGGAGGAGGAGGAGGAGGAGGTCGCCGCGAGGCCAATCTCTCACTGTCTATACGTCTGCGGCTCCGTGCGGCAGTTGTCCTTTACTCTGTGCTCGTCGTGGCACATCGGATGCGCTCGCTCGCACGTGCCGCCACGTGCGGTGTAGAGTTGGCGAGTGGTCTACGAAGTAATGGGCTGGTATTTGGACTTCGTGACGGCCCATTATATAAAGCCAGAATTCCGAGTGGATCCACAGGCATGTGATGACATGGCTTCGTCGCCCCGCGAGGTTTGCTCGGCTGGGAAATTTGGGCGTCGCTAGGTTACTATCCCATTTATGTAAACTTTCCTCGTGGACCACAGGCACGTGGTGACGTGGGGATGCAAGGCTTCTTGCGTGGCAAGTAATGGGCTGGGATTTGGGCTGGACTGGGATACCGTTAGGCCTGATGGCCCATTTATGTAAGGCTAGAAAACCTTCCAACGTGGTGACGTGGTGATCATAGATAAATATTGTTTCTTATCCTGATATATCGTCTGGCTAAAGAGGATCAACCGATACGAATTGATACACATACTATTCAATATCTTGGTCGTAAAATTTGACATTTATAAATATAATTTTGAAAAATTCATATTAAAATTGTTTTGTTTGAAATTTATAATATTCAAACAAAAACGTGTAACATAAATATCATATATTAAATATATCTTCATATTTTTCCAAAACAAAATTATCAATTTGTACTATTTTGGATTGTTATAGTGATAATACATTTAAGTAAAACAATAATTTGTAAAAAATATTATAATTTAACTGTAGACAGGGGTGGACCTAGCACCGGCACTGCTAAGACCTTGTCCAACAGAATACTTAAAAGGATTGATAGCCTAAAATTTAGGTATCAGTAATACCATTCTTACTCCAACAGAATACCTATCTCGATTCCTATTTTAGATATTACTGCAGAGAATTAGTAAATTTAGATATTCTCTCTCCTCTATCTATATGTTTTTGGGTTTAGAGATTCTGTTGGAGAGAGTAGAAATATAGGTATGGAATCTTTTTAGGGAGATATGTATATGAGGATATAGAGATCCAATTCTGTTGGAGAAGGTCTAAGGGCGGCGCCCCGGCTGCGGCGGCGACAACCCCGGGATCCCCCCTCTCCTCTCGTCTTCTCGCCCCCGCTTCCGAAGGTTCTCTAGCCCCCGCTTCGCTCCGTGCCTCCGTCGCTTGCCTGCGAGCCGCAGCCACCGACGATAGAGGAAGCCGTGCCGCGAGGTGCGCGCCCGCGGGGCCACCGCCGGTAGGCCGTGATGGAGGAAGAAGCACCGCCGCGCCGACGTGCGCCCATGCCCTCATCAATTGTTTAATAACCCTCGCTGGTCGCCGTGAGTTGGGTCGCGAAAATTAGAGCCCATCAAGTCTGGCCCAACTAAAAAACAAAGCCTCAAAAGTGCTTGTGACTGTAAGTTGTGCTGTCGTGTGCAGTGTGCTCGTGTTGTGTTGCGCGCAGCCTGCGGCGGCAGATCTGAGTCGCAGAAGGCGGCAGGCTGGTGGCGAAGGCTATAAGGCAGAGCTGCAGCCGCAGCGGCGAAGCGGGCGTGCGGCGGAGGCTGGAGGGCGGAGCCCTAGCAGAGCAGAGGCGAATGCAGCGGCGGTTCACCGGAGCAGGCGTGCGGCGGTGCGGCAAAAGGAGAAGGCCGCGACCGCGACTCTGCGAGCAGTGAGCCCGCTGCCTGGCGGCTGGTGCGGCAAAGGACCAAGGAAAGAGCCCGTGAGGCGGCGACGCCGGTGAGGGTGATCGGATCTCATTTCGCTGCCTAGCGCAGGCGTGCAGTGCGACAAAGGCACAGCACCTGGGCGAGTGACTGTTGGCGGTGGCACAGCAGTGCAGAGGTGAATTGTGATTTGTGATTTGTGAATCTGTGATTGTATTTGTACAGTACATTTGTGAATTGTGATTCAGTGATTTGACTGATTGTATAATGTGATTTGCCAATTGTCAATTTGTCATTCTCTTTGTCTCTGATTGTGAATTTGTGATCAGTGCACCACAAGTAGGAGCTGTCTACAATTGAAATGCACTAGAAATTCAACATACATTCATCACTTAATGTTAGTTCATTTAAAGAAAACATTTCTTGTTTTCATCTTACTTTTCCCATGAAAAATAATTAAAATGCACTTTGGCACAGGAGACATTCTGTACACTCTTTTGCAATTAACCAAGTGCCAAGTCACTGCATGGCAATTTCAGGACTTGCAGATACTCGGACAAGCTCTTTGGCCTCAATTGTAACCTGTAGTCTGTAGATGTTATTATGTTTGGTGCTTTAAATTTTTATTTTGTTCTAATGATACGGGGTGCCCGATTTTCACGACGTAGAATTGTTGATAACTCGTTGATTCGTGTAACCTGACGAACCGATGGCGCCAACCACTATCAATACAGCAACCTGAGACAAAATAATTCGCCCAACCACACGCTTTGATCGTTGTCTACTTGACCACGCAAAAGTAGACATACTGTTCCTGCAATCAACGAAGAAATTACAAGAACAATGGTAAAGAGAATAACTCTCAATTCTAGGCGGTGGCTTATGAGCACAAACCCTAAAACAAGAGCAAAAGCTTCTCTGAAAATATTTGTGTATTCAATTCGTGGTTCTCAAAACTATGATCATGCCTCTCTTTTATAGAGGGTGGTATTTACAAAAGATAGAATGTTTAAAACCAGAATTCTAAACTAATTTGAAACATAATTGATCCGTTTGAGACCTAGCCTTGGTTTTCGCACTAGGCTCGCCCAGATTCTAATATGCGGAATAGCGGGATCTTACTCGGAAATACCGAAACCCAAAGTAATTACACAACTCTTTATTTCAAATAGGGCTTTACACGTCGAACATTAGGCACACTTGCCTACGTCGAGGGAACTATAAGTGTCTAAAACTCAAATAAGTTCTATGACTCTTCGATTGAATTCGATGATCTAAACTAGACCTATTACAAGGTATTTATAGTCCAATCGTATGAGTACGTATCAGACTTAGAGACCTAAACATATTAGACTCATATAACTAATCCTAAACAGATAATCTTAGTTATACACATTCGGATCTGATTACAATTCCGAACAGAGAACAAATTCCTTTTCCTGGTCGCGGACCAATCCATGGTCGCGAATCCTTTCCGAACACGGTTAAGGTCGCGAAGCCGTATGCGATCAGAATTTGGTCGCGAAGCCGCATGCGATCAGAACTTGGTCGCGAAGCCACATGCGATCAGGACTTGGAGATCCTCCCGGATCATGACTCCCTTGTTGAGAAGGAGCCAACCCCTGTTGCGACCTCACGATCAAACTGGAGATGTGGAAATTGGGCTTGTCCATCTTCTTGGGTGTACCACTTTGCCGCACGTGCTCGTTGATCTTTCCGACCAATTCGAAAAGTCTCCTTGGTGCCACTGCGGGTGGTAGTCACCTTCTTTTCCAGAATCACATCTTCACGTAGAGGTTTGTCTCGTTGATAGACCAAGTCTTCAACAGATGGTACTATAGTATCTGGCTCATCATCCAGCATTGAAGGCTCGAAGACTTTGAATCCTTCCCAAGGTCGCAAACCTTTCCAATGTCGCAAACCTTTTCATGGTCGCAAATCCGTTGCGAACGCGACCTGAGATCCTCCCGGATCATGACTCCCCTGTTGAGAAGGAGCCAACACCCGTTGGTGACCAACCGTGATGACGTAGAGAACGACTGGGAGTTTTGGAACGAACACACGATGAGCAATGCTACAATCGTCGGATCGAATGTATGGATAGGCGCTCATGGAGCTTAGCACCTCCGTCATGGATTGTGGCCTTGGCCACTCGCGGATAGCCTTCCCCTTGTCGAGGTTAATACTATCACCGATCTCAAAGCTAGGATTGCGAATTTTGAATAGTGGCGCCGTAAAGACAAGTTGCATGTCGTTTTCAACTAGTCGTTGTGGTGATCGACGATATACCTCTGCGAACAGCACGTTGTTTTCTGCAGGCAAGCTCGCCAAGCAATCATCATTTTCCATACTCGATGTATCACAATCCCCTTGGCTAACTGGACGCATCACGCTCAGCACACACTTTGAGCATGCATTGACAATCCGTTTTGCCTGATTTGCTGTCAACAAGTCCTTGGTGTCGACGTGGTCGTTTTTGCTGATGATAAATTTCGTTTCATCCTTTGTGAGGTCGTAGTCTTGAGTTCTTCGGTGGTAATGGGCGTCACGATCGTACAAGAACGGACTTCCAAAAATCACTTGGCAAATATCAATGGGGATGACATCGCATTGAACCTCGTCGATGTAACGAGCAGATATTGCAAACTTTAGAGTACATTGACTCTTGATCTGCTGATTCACGTCAGAAGTGAACCATCCCAGAGGATACGGTCGAGGATGTTGAGTCGTCTGCAAACCAAGTCGTCGAACCAGCCCGGAGGAGACCAAATTCTTTTGGCTTCCGGGGTCGAAGATGGCTGCGACCACCTCGTGCTTCACCTGTATGTTAACAGTGAACAATTCCTCTGTCGGGTTGTGGTTAATTGATGAACCCGAACCTTTCTCCTTCGGCATTGCCATTAGAGACAAGGTCGTGTCCGCCTTTTCAACCGAATCCAACTGGATAATTTCCTCTGCGAGCAGAATAGAAGTAACCATAGCTGTTCGTGTGCTTGGTTCATCCCTCCTTTTTCTTTCTGGTCGCAGTTCAGGATGAAGTTTATAACACTTCTCTTTTGTGTGCCCAGCAACATGACAATGCTCACAAGTGTTACCCGTATCGTGGGTACCCTCTCCGGAGCTTGTCGTGGTTGAAATCTCCCTCAAGTTCTTATCGTTGCGGGTCTTATTCTTCTTCTCAATCGCCAAAGCAGTCGTACTCGGGGTCGAGATGTCTTGAACTCTGAACAGACTTAGCTCAGTACTGATCGATTTCTGAAGTCCAGATGTGTACTTCCGAAATACCTGAGGATCGGACAGTGAGATGCCGATGACCATTGCTTGTCGCCGAAACTCCGTCGTATAGTCTTGGACAGTCTGGTCGCGCCGTTGATACAATCTGTGCCAACGTTCCCATCTCTCCTCAAGGTAACCCATTGGATAAAATTCTTGTCACATAAGTCGTTTGAATTGACCCTACGCAAGATCGTCAGCTTCACCACTGGTGACAAGGGCCTTCCACCATATCTTGGCGTGGTCTTTCATCTTCAAAGGTGCAAATTTGACTTTTTGAGCGCTACTGAACCCTTTCAGGTCAAAGTAGGTCTCAAGCTGGTCGATCCAAGAATCCAGCTTCTCGGCATCGATCACCCCATCATATATGGATATATCAATCTTAGCGTCGACTTTAAAAGATCCGACAGCTAAGGAGGTGTTGGCGAGGTCGTTGGTCTTGTGGTCGCCTTCGTCTTCATCTTCGTCTGTCCTGCGCAAGTCTTCACCAGTCTTCTCACCCATAACCTTCCCTACTTCAGGAGGTACAATCATGGCCTGCTGCTTAATCCAAGCAAGCACGGTTTCCATGTCGGTGGAGAGCTTAGCCACTTGTTCGGCTAGGTTAGCTTGAATGGAGGTATCGTCAGACATTGTCGGAGACGCGGCTATAGGAACCGTCAATTGATCGCCTGGAGTTTTGCCGGAGGTTTTGTAACCCTGGCGAGTCTTCACCATCCATAGGATAGGAAAGTTGCTCTGATACCAACTTGATCCGTTTGAGACCTAGCCTTGGTTTTCGCACTAGGCTCGTCCAGATTCTAATATGCCGAATAGCGGGATCTTACTCGGAAATACCGAAACCCAAAGTAATTGCACAACTCTTTATTTCAAATAGGGCTTTACACGTCGAACGTTAGGCACACTTGCCTACGTCGAGGGAACTATAAGTGTCTAAAACTCAAATAAGTTCTATGACTCTTCGATTGAATTCGATAATCTAAACTAGACCTATTACAAGGTATTTATAGTCTAATCGTATGGGTACGTATCAGACTTAGAGACATAAACGTATTAGACTCATATAACTAATCCTAAACAGATAAGCTTAGTTATACACATTCGGATCTGATTACAATTCCGAACAGGGAACAAATTTCTTTTCCTGGTCGCGGACCAATCCATGGTCGCGAATCCTTTCCGAACACGGTTAAGGTCGCGAAGCCGTATGCGATCAGGATTTGGTAGCGAAGCCGCATGCGATCAGGACTTGGTCGCGAAGCCACATGCGATCAGGACTTGGAGATCCTCCCGGATCAATAATAGAATCCTAACAAACTATAAAAAGAAAATCCCGAGTTACTTTTCACGGATCTGAACAGGACTCTTCCCCTCGTGCACTTGCCATTGTTTCGGGTCTCCTGATTGTATACAATGTTGGAATTCGATGATTCTTGATGCGTTAGAAAGCTCTTTCGATTACCTTTCCAACAAGTGCACACACCACCTACTTGGGCATCTGTGTTGAAATTGGCGCTTGGTTGAAGTCGCTGAACAATTATGCTTGATCGGCAGACTGGATGGTCCTCAGGTTGCGACCATGTGTCTTCAGGCTTGATCGGCTGCGACCATGAGCAGTGTTGCGACCTTGAGCAATGCTGATTATGCACAGAGTTCTTTTGATCGAGAGCACAGTTCTTCTGATCGATCGTTGATGCGAAGGATGTCCTCATACCATATCGCACCAATCCGAAGGAGACAAAAGAAATCCAGCGTCAAGTGCAAGAGCTACTGGATAAAGGATATGTACGCGAAAGCCTGAGCACTTGTGTTGTTCCTGTTATTCTCGTGCCTAAGAAAGATGGTACATGGAGAATGTGTGTTGATTGTAGAGCCATTAACAACATAACTGTTAGATATCGTCATCCTATTTCTAGGCTAGATGACATGCTTGATGAATTGAGTGGTTCTGTTATATTCTCTAAAATTGATTTAAGAAGTGGATACCATCAGATTAGAATGAAACTTGGTGATGAATGGAAAACTGCTTTTAAAACTAAACTTGGATTGTATGAGTGGTTAGTGATGCCTTTTGGTTTAACTAATGCACCTAATACTTTCATGCGTTTGATGAATCATGTTTTAAGAGCATTCATTGGAAAATTTGTGGTGGTATATTTTGATGACATTCTGATCTATAGCAAAACCATGGAAGAACATATTGATCACCTTAAGCAAGTGCTCGAAGTGCTTAGAAAACAGAAGTTATATGCTAATATAGAAAAGTGCACTTTTTGTACCGACAAGGTTGTGTTTCTTGGCTATGTAGTTTCTGGACAAGGAATTGAGGTCGATGAATCTAAAAGTGAGGCAGTAAAAAATTGGCCTACCCCTGTGAATGTTAGTCAAATCTGAAGTTTTCATGGTTTAACTGGTTTCTACCGTAGATTTGTGAAAGATTTCATACTATAGCTGCCCCATTGAATGAATTAACTAAAAAGGGTGTTGTGTTTGCATGGGGTGAATCACAAGAGAATGTTTTTCAAGAATTAAAGAAACGCTTAACTGAAGCACCATTGCTTGTTTTACCTGATTTCACTAAAACTTTTGAGATTGAATGTGATGCTAGTGGAATGGGTATTGGTGGTGTTTTGATGCAAGATGGCAAACCCATAGCTTACTTTAGTGAGAAACTCGGAGGTGCTCAATTGAACTATTCTGTTTATGACAAAGAGTTGTATGCTTTGGTACGTGTGCTTGAAACTTGGCAGCATTACCTTTGACCTAAAGAATTTGTTATTCATTCTGATCATGAAGCTTTGAAGTACTTAAAAGGCCAAGCTAAATTGAACCGTAGACATGCTAAGTGGGTTGAATTCATTGGAACTTTTCCATATGTTTTGAAGTACACAAAGAGAAAGGAGAATGTGGTTGCTGATGCTTTATCTCGAAAAAGCATTTTGTTGACTAAGTTAGAAGTGACAGTACCTGGTTTAGAGAGTTTGAAAGAATTGTACCCTTCTGATCATGACTTTTCTACACCAAATTCTAAATGCTATGATGGAAAATGATGGGACAAGTTCCATGTACATGATGGGTTCTTATTTCGTGCTAACAAACTCTGTGTTCCAGCATCGTTCGTGTGTTTGTTATTGTTGCAATAATCTCATGCAGGTGGATTGATGGGACATTTTGGGAAAGAAAAGACTTTCATGATGTTGAACGCTTACTTTTATTGGCCTAAGATGAGACGTGACGTCGAAAGGTTTGTTCAGCGATATGTGACATGTCACAAAGCTAAATCTAAATTGAACCCTCATGGATTATACACTCCACTTCCTGTTCCTAATGCACCTTGGGAGGATATTAGCATGGACTTTGTGTTAGGATTACCGACAACTAAGAGAGGAAGGGATTCAGTTTTTGTAGTTGTGGATAGGTTCTTTAAAATGGCACATTTTATACCTTGTCACAAAAGCGACGATGCGTCGCTTGTCGCTGACCTGTTTTTCAGGGAGATCGTGAGATTGCATGGAATGCCAAAAACCATTGTTTCAGATTGCGACGTCAAGTTCATGAGCTACTTTTGGAAGACCTTGTGGGCCAAACTTGGGATGAAGTTGTTATTCTCGAAAACTTGTCATCCACAAACTGATGGACAAACGGAGACGGTGAATCGTACACTTTCAATGCTGCTGCGAGCAATGATCAAGAAGAACCTGAAGGAGTGGGAAGATTGTCTACCACATGTGGAGTTTGCTTATAATAGGGCGGTACACTCTACTACTCAAATGTGCCCGTTCGAGGTGGTGTATGTTTTAAACCCATCACACCACTTGATTTGTTGCCACTTCCATTACAAGAGCGTGCCAATATGGAAGCATCCAAGCGTACTGAATATGTGAAGAAAATTCATGTCAAAACTATAGAAGAGATTGAGAAGAAGGCTCGCTATTATGCTGAGAAGGCAAACAAGACAAGAAAGAAGATGCTCTTTGAACCGGGTGACTTGGTTTGGGTGCATCTACGAAAAGATCGCTTTCCAAAGAAAAGAAAGTCTAAGTTGATGCCTCATGGTGACGGTCCATTCAGAGTGCTTCAAAAGATTAATGATAATGCATACAAGATAGCACTTCCAGGTGATGACTATGCGGTAAGTACTACATTCAATATTGCTGATTTGTCGCCTTTCTTTGGACCAGAAGACACAGAGTCGAGGTCGACTCCTTTTCAAGAGGGGAGGATGATGAGGACATCCCTAGTACTAATAGCACTAGTGCTCGACTAAAGGAACATACAGGACCAATCACTCGAGCGAGAGCCAAACAACTACATCAACAGGTGACTTTGTTCTTTAAAGAATTAAATTATGATGAGAATATGCTGCTACCTAATAGCTCTTGTTTAATATTGATTAGATATAAAGAGAGAGCATAACAGGAAGGACATAGCCACGTATGGGCCAAAGAACTTCATCAAATATGGTCGTACACCTACTGAGTGGAAAGAGAATTTCCTAAGCTTTCCAACAAGCCCAAGATCACTCCATTCCGTCAAGGATTGCAACTACTACAACCAAAAGAATTCTGCTCGGCCTGCAGTCTGCCGACCCGCGTTCGACCAGGCACTTTGACCAAGAACCATTCTCAGAACAGATGTCCAATTGGATTGCATGAGTACTTGTTGGAAAAGTATTGAAAAGAGCTTTCCAACAAATCAAGAATCATTAAATTCCGACATCGTATGCAACCAGGAGACCCAAAAGAGTAACAACTGCACAGAAGGAAAAAGTCCAGTCCGAATCCGAATCCGAGAAGATTAATTCCGGACTTCTTTTATCTTTATAGTATGTTAGGATTTTTATTCCGTTTTGAATTAGATTCAGATTGAAAGTTTAGTTTAAACCTTCTATCTTTTGTAAATACCACCCTCTACAAAAGAGAGGCATAGTCATAGTTTTGAGACAACCACGAATTGAATACACAAATATTTTCAGAGAAGTTTTTTCTCTTGTTCTAGGGTTTGTGCTCATAAGCCACCGCCTAGAATTGGGAGTTATTCTCTTTACCATTGTTCTTGTAATTTCTTCGTTGATTGCAGGAACAGTGCGTCTACTTTTGCGTGGTCAAGTAGACAACGATCAAAACTTGTGGTTGGGCGAATTCTTTTGTCGCAGGTTGCTGTATTGACAGTGGTTGGCGCCATCGGTTCGTCAGGTTACACAAATCAACGAGTTATCAACGATCCTACGTCGTGAAGATCAGGCACCCCGTATCATCTAGTTTATGACCTTTGTACAATTATACATAACTTTTTTTTGTTGTTTGTTAATCCAAGACTTTATATGTGCATATAAAATTTAATTATTTGTGAATTTGTGAACCATCAAAGAAGCTGTCAGCTATAGCAATTAGCAATTACATGTCATTATATATTTCATTTTGTCGATTTCATTTTTTTTAACATGCTGTTCCATCTAAATTGGTCTTGTTTGTAGGGATATTTGAAAAAAAAAAATAGAGTAACAAACATTTACATTGTATAGATATTTTTCACGCAATTCAAGTACTGCTGAAAGTGATGCAAGCACAAATTAACAAAAGAAACCTCGTGTTATCAAAGATTTCAATCCTGATGATGTAGTTGTCAATCCGGGATTTCGTTTACCATTTGATGAGTATGACTCAAAAATTAGAGAACATATTTGTTGAATGGTCCGACTCAACCAATTGGTCATAATTTTTCTCGCAAACAGCAAGGTAGTAATTCAAGGCGCTTTCAAGAATCATGGTTCAAGAAATTTGATTGGTTGGAATATAGTGTGTAAAAGATGTCGCTTTTTGTTTCCATTGTTTTCTTTTTGAGAAACCCAGAAATTTGATAAATTTGGGAGTGATGTCTTTACAAGAATATAGTTTAACAATTGGAAAAAAGTGTTGCAAGTGTTTAATGAACATGTTGGTGGAACTAATAGTAACCACAATGTTCCAAGGCGAGATTGTGACGATTTTAACAATCAAAGGCAAAACGTGTCACACGCGTACTCTTCTTACGGTCGAGAGTCAAAATTGCATACAAAATTCGTTTAACTGTTTTTTTAGATTGTACAGGATATCTCGTAATGCAAGGTGAAACTTTTCGTGGACATGACAAATATTTTACTTTCATCAACAAGGGAAATTTTCTAGAATTGATAAAGTGGTACAAAGATAAGAAGAAAGTAAGGAAAGTGTTTGACGAAGGTCCTAAAAATTGCATTATGACTTCTTCATGGATTCAAAAAGACCTTGCAAAAGTTTGTGCACAAGAAGTCACAGAGGTGATTATGGGCGAGATTGGAGATGGTAATTTTTCTACACTTATAGATGAGTTTCACAATGTATCAATAAAGGAGCAAATGATCGTGATTGTGAGATTAGTAGTTGGTTAGATGTTTTCTACTTGTACCGATTATCCATTGTTGTACTCGTAATTTAACATAATTTATGGCATATAGGTTTGTGAACAAGCAAGTGAAGGTCATGGAAAGATTTGTTTGTCTTGCACATGTCTCAGAGACTATATCTGCTGCACTGAAGGAAGTGTTGGTTGGGTTGCTTGCTCGTCGTGGTTTATCTGTTTCTAAATTAAGAGGGCAGGAATATGATGGAGTTTCAAATATGAAAGGAGAATTTAATGGATTGTAGAGACAGATCCGAGATGAAAATCCTTATGCTTTCTATGTCCATTGCTTAGCTTATCAGTTGAAATTGATGATTGTTACTATCTCAAGTTCCAGTAGTGTTATTAGTGATTTCTTCAATTATGTTTCATTGATTGTGAACACTACGAGTGGATCTTGCAAGTGAAAAGATGCATCGACTGAAAAGTATCACCAAACTGTATTGGAAAAGTTGGAAAATTGTGAGATTTTTTCTGGAAGAGACTTCATCAAGAAACTAGCCTGACTAGACCTGGAGATACTAGATGGGGCTCACATCTTACAACCTTAGTCGTATCTACACATTGTGGGACTCAATCCTATAGGTGCTACAGATTGTGAGTGCAGAAGATCATCAACCGTCACAAGTGGGCTCAGCTTCAGGTTTGATAAAGTAATGGAGAGTTTCGAATTTATTGTTTGCTTTGCAAAAGAAGGATCAAAACATTGTTAATGCAATGGGTTTACTTGTGGATGTGAAAGAGCGTTTGCATGGCATGAGAGACAATGGTTGGGAGTCATTATTCAATGAAGTTAAAAGTTTTTGTACTACAAACAGTATTATTGTGCCAAAAATGGAATAATACATACCAATTAGGGGTCATTCGAGGCATGAGGGGCATACAGTTACTAAACTTCATCATTATCGTACTGAGATTTTCTTAGCTGCCATTGATGCCACTAAGTCAGAGATGAATCATCGCTTCAATGAAGTTTCTGCAGAATTATTGGTATGCATGTTTTGGATTGATCCAACGAACTCTTTCTCCAAGTTTGATGTGAGCAAATGGATTCAACATGCTGAGATTTATGGTAATGATTGTTGATCGAAGGATGCCGACTAGAGGGGGTGAATAGACGGTTTTTCAAATTTTAATCTTACTTGAATAACTTATATCCTAGATTGCAATATCAACTCACAAATAATCTAGATGATGACATAAATTAAATTTTGTAATTCTAAGGTGACAAATCACAATATCATAATTTCTAGAAGTATAAAGCAAGTAATAGAATTAACTGAATGAGATCGAATTTTTCCCGAGGTGTCAGAAATTTGCTGATTTCCACTAATTTTCGTTGAAGCACTCTACACAAGAGCTTTAGCTTCAATTCCACTAGGGGTAGCTCTTCTTCTTTTCGGATAGGCGAGCTCCGAGCCTTTACACCCAATCGCTAGGCCTCTCCGACACACACCGTCGATAGAGAGACTGCCGGACCTTTCGAGCCATTTAGGTGACGACAATCACCAAGAGTAATAAGCTTAACACTTCACTTGATCAAACACAAAGCTTGAAAAACAAGGATGCAAGTACAAATGGCTCAAATGCTATTTTTCTCAAATTGCTCTCAACAATTTTGCTCAAAGATTTGCTCTAAATGCAAGAGAGTGGTGTGAGAGGTTTGGCTAGCTTTTGCACAGAGTTTTTGAGATGATGTACTTGCAAAAAGCTGCCAAAGTTGAAGTGTATATATAGCCCACTCAAAGAAACTAGCCGTTTGTAAGAAACTGAGCCAATTTTGTACAGGCCGATATGACCGTTGCAAACATGTCAGTTACCATTTAACAACTTTTGTGAAGGCCAGATAAATAATCTTTTGTCCGGACAAAAAGCCCGGACAGATGCATATGTCTCTGTTTCACTCTTTCATTTAGCCTTAAAACAACTTTGTACTGGGCGGATATTGTCTACTCACACCGGACAAAGTCCACTCAGTCCTGGACAGATGTGCCCGGACAAATCTATATGTCTCTAGTTCACTTTTATTTGAGGCTCATAAGCTGTGTACAGGCTGGACATTGTCCGGCCATCACGAACAATGTCTGATCTATACAGGACAAATGCTCCGGACAGATCTATCTGTCTCTGATTTCATTTTGCAATTGATAAAAGAGTTTTTTACTGGCCGAACATTGTCCGACCATCACAAACAATGTTCGCCCTGTGTAAAACGAAAACAGGACTTTATCATTTTACTTAAAATTGATTTGTGGCTATATGTAAATGCAATTTTGTTTCCAAAGCACTGTGTTTGATCAAAATACTTGTGTTAAGATCTCTCTTAATAGTATGACCATCTAAAATAGAAATTATCAAAAGAAACCTGCGTACTACTCAGTATTTTGCACTTATGCCGAGTTTCGTTGCCGTCCACGTTTCGAGAGGTCTTGACGATCTTGATTTTGCGCTTTTGTGTCGCTTCCACCACTCCTTAACCTGTCTCAAATACAAAGGTTAGTTGTGTGTATTCCGATGTCATTAATCACCAAAATCCTAATTATGGCCCAAGATTCAACAATGATTTCACCATGGGTGATTGTATACTGTTACAAAAATCAATTTGAAACCTATATTCTTCATTTGAGAAGAAATGTTGAATTTAGCAATTGTCATAATCTTATAAGTCTCGCTCAAAAAATGGTTGACACTGGACCGCCACATCGAGTTGACATTGATCCTATTAGTTGCAATGACATCGATTGAAAAAGTCTTTTCAGTAATGAATATTATCAAGATAGATTTGCACAATAAGATAGCAGATGATTGGTTTAATGATTTGATGGTGTGCTACATTGAGCGAGATATATTTAAAGAACTTGATGATGAAAAAATCATGCAACGCTCTCAAAAGATGAAAACTCGAAGAATGCAATTGTCTCATAGTTCTATTTAGTGGTACGTTTGTTGTTTTCAATGTTCAAATTCTTTCACGATTTATGATTGTAGTACTAATATTGTTAATTTTGATTTACAGATTGTTATTTGAGTGTATAATTGAGTTTTTGATGCACACTACTACATAGATTTCATTAACGAAGTATTATTTCAATATCTTTCATATCTTGATTTTGTTTCTCAAGTTCTCATTTACATATATCAGTATATAAATTGCGTGTATTGATTTCTTTAAATTTATTTCTATCATGATTGGCGTATATATATTGAGTTGACTCGCCTAGTTGCGTCTAATTAGTCATGTCTCATGGTCCTCGATTTATTTAAAATCTTGCATCCGTCACTAACTATAGATGTGAAAATAATTTAGATTTTCGAAAGCATGAATAGGAAAATATCGTATGATAAATCACTCGATATCCACTTTTTAGAACCATGGTATCTATGTAAGGTTTTCTGAATTGACAAGTACTGGGCTGGACTTTGGGCTTTGAGTGGGCTACCAAAAGGCCTTCCGGCCCATTTATGTGAGGCTAGAAACCTTCCCAGTGGGCCCCAGGCACGTGGTGACGCGGTCAGCGGCCCATCCCATGTTCGCAAATGGAAGTATTGGGCCAAAATAGTCCATAGGTGAATCCAACGCGCCTGATCAATTGTTGTGTTTTTTCTCAACACAAAAAATCAAATTGTTGTGTTGGCTAATAAAAATTTAAAAACAAATTGTTGTGGATTAGTGGATACAGATGACTCGGACGTCAATGCAGTCCTTGTTTTGATGTTGTTGCACGCATGATTAAAGATTTATTTAATGGTGACGTAGGCGGTATGTGTAGCGGCAACAAAGGAGACATTTCTGGAAGTTTAAAATAATAAAAGTATGTATTGGTCATACATGCTCAGATTGGTTTCTTGGTTGCTGTATCGATTTGATTTTCTAACTGTCTTGGGGTAGAATCACAGGTGATTATCAATGAGGCTTTGTTCCATATTTTTTTCATATATATAGATGTATGGGCTTTGTTCGATGTCTGATGCTGCGAAAGAGCAGGTCAATTATATGCTTCGTAGAAAACATGTCATGCTCTCACCAGGATGACATGCACGGGCGAGCATATGATATATCGTAGAATCATATGAACATGACCGATCAAGAAAAGAAAAGAAAAGAAAATGACCTAACAAAACTGAGAGAAGAAAAGAAAAGAGAGGAAAAAAAAAAAGAAGACAGGAGGGGAGGAGGCGTCACGTATGTCACATGCGAGTACCGTGCGGGCCCATGATAGCCTTCCTGCGTCGGCGTCAATCACCAGCTCAGGCCGCTATACCGCCGCATCAGGTCAGATATATACGACGCCACCATCTTTGCCTTAGGAAAGATACTAATTAAGTTCCTTAATCTCTCACTATAACGTACATTTAGTTTGTCTATCCATATACTATGATTAAAAAATTATTTAAAATATGTGATTTGAGGAGTTCATAAAGTGATATTAGATTCACATACCAATTAGATATCCTATACATTTTTTAAAGTTTCCTGTGATATAAAATAATTTTAATAAATCTTTGACATGATGGGATGATTGAGGAAATCTGGGGATGCATCATTTACTCACGTGCTGCATGCATAGCAAAAGATCATAACAGTAGCACCAGCACGAGCTGATGGATTCATATTAATGACTTGGGGTAGTCAGGCTAGCTGGAATAATATTGTTGTGTTGATTACAGTACGTTGTGTTGTTTGATTGGTGCATCATGGCATCGCCATCAGCCATGCAACAAGCCCGAGCCCTGCTTCGCTTGCTCGCGATATGGATGCTGAGAGTTTGAACCAACCAGACAAAACATAAAGACGAAGCAGCAAAGGACCTCTCTCAACGAAAACTACAATTTCATCACCTACTACCTCCGTTCACAAATATATATTACTTTTTTCAAATTATAATTATCAAGTCAATCATATTTTTAATAATATATATAAAAATACCCCTAATATATACATACATAAATTAATTTTAATTACACACACATATAAAACACGTAAGTTTCAACTATCCAATTTAATAAAGGTAGAAATATTTGTTTAGAATTCATAAAATGACACATATTTGTGGGAAAATAATTTAAAAAAATAAAACATTTAAACATAGAGATTGAACCAACTACTGACAACTTCTTCACTAGGTTGCAATATGCATGCTAACGTACAGATCGAACCAACTAGATTTATTGAAGTTACAATCACTGGTGGACTGTGGAAGAACATACTGACTAATCTTGTGAGATCACAGACCTGTAGGTTATAGATGATATTTTGAGTAAAAACAAGTTAAATTTTTGGATTTGTATGAATTTTAAAAAGTCAACATGCTACTCCCCTTGAATTGAGCCATTAAGGCATTATTCCTTGTACATATCATGATGACCAGGGTGGCAAAGGCAGAGATGCACGCCATCATGCCTCCATCTTGCAAGCACTGTAAAAAGGTGCTCTTGTGAAGAGGAGATTGAGCGTTTGATGGATATAGGGTGCCCATGCACATGCTACCCTCTGGTGCATTATTGAGTACTCATCTACACCACCTAGCTAAAAGAAATTGGACCTTATTTAGTTGAGATTCGGCCCTGGTTTCTCTATGCAGCTTATAGTTAAACATTTGAAACCAACATATGTTTAGTAGCAAGTTTTAGTTTTTCAATTGAAAAATCATGATCGCCAAATTGACATTTTAATTATGTAAATGAAGCTAGTATCAAGGTCAAAATCCTGCAATTTGTTGCAACTTTTGTGAGTGTTTTTGTCAATTTTTAAAATTAGAGTCATTAGAGCAATCTAAATCCAGCTTCAACTTTTTTATGGGAATCTAGCTCCAATGTTTTTGAGTTCATTGGAGCTAAAATTTTGAAGTTCATATATTTAGCAAAATAATTTTGACTCCGTGTCAGAAATTAAGAGAGTCAGACCAAACAACACTTTAATCTCTCAATCCATCCGCAAAATTATAGACACGTGTGTAATTTGGGCTAGATTAGTAAGGAAAAGTTTTTGAAAAGAGAAGCCTTTGATTTTATCAATTCCTTGGGTTGTATCGTGCGTATAAGATCCGTAACGTTTTCTTTTGATATTCGAAGTACCATCCGAACGGGAAAATATGAGGCTTACTTGTGGAACAAAATTAGGGTGACAAGTTTTAGTTTCAATTTATAAATTGAAAATGTAGGTTAAATATTTAATTTATTTTAAAATTTATTCTGTGAATATAAATTTCTTAAGTTAAAAGTCTCCAAATAAGTTGAAATTGAAGAACTCCGTCAAACACACTTTTGTCTCCTGGCAAACGCATGTTGAAAGCTTAAGTAAACTTTTAATTGCATCAATGTATTATTATTTCCACATGCAATAAATAAAATTATGTGAAACTTCTCTAGTAATTCACTATATTCCAAAAGTTTTGTTAAGTATGGGTACCTATTTTTTCTTATCTTACATACACCATTTTTCGCTGTTGGATCAAAATTTTCTTTTAGATTTGGTCTATCTAAAATTCACCTAACCCCCTTTTAGTATCTCTAGTAGTGGCGGTCTGGTGGTGGGCGACAATGGGGTGGCGAAGGCTCCACCACTTGCGACTTGCAACGGTGGGTGGTGGTGTCCGGTAAGGAAGACAGGTGATGAAGAAGGCAATGATTGGGGTAGCAAAGCAACAAAAACGCTGCCAATTGTGAGCAACAGAGACTGATGGAGGGAAGAAGAGATGGACAAGGAAGCGAGAGGTGCCAGCTGGAGGAGAAGGGGATGAAGTCGTTGGCTACGCAAGTGGTGAGTGGTGCTAGCAAGTTTACCGGTAGCTAGTTGCCAAAGTGGAGGCATGTAGGGGTAAGGTAAGATTAGAGTAGTGGCAAATGAGAACGAGAAAGAGGAGAAAAATGAAGAAGTGTGAATGAGAATAGATTAAAAATTAGATTTAAATTTTAAATATATCATATGGATGATATAAATTTTTTTAAAAAATAACTTTTGCTCCCTAGACAACTCCATGTTCCACTATGATTTTGATTTACGTGGACCAACCATGGCCCCCTCTTTATTCTGAAGATACTAGATAACTTACGGCCATATCAACCGTAGTTTAAAAAGGGTATCATATGTGTCAAAAAAACAGAATAATGTTGGCTTTAGAAAAGAGCATATGTATGTATGTGTATGTATGTGTGTATCTTTATGATCAGGTCAGCCTTTGCTATCAAATGCCCAAATCCAAGCAGCAGGAGACACACTTCAAGAGTTCAAGGGACGAAAGAATAATCTCAAATCACCAAAATTAAACCAGATTTTTGGGTTCAAATGTTGCAATCAATCTTGGGCCCATGTACGTTGAACAGATTTGACCTGCCTAGCATGGTAGGTTACTAGTGTCCCTGGGTTGTCTTCAATTCATAGTCGAACTTTACAAGGTCGGAAACTGTTAGTTTTAAATATATTTCGAGATTGTTTCGTTTGTGGTTAGATTTTAGTTAATTATATAGTCAGAGTAGTGTGGGATTTTAATTAGTCGTCATAAATTTGGCTAGATATAAGATAGAAAATATTCAGTTATTTCTATATATAAGTGTCCAAAACAAAACTTAGTAGTAGATTGCATATTATACCAAAATTTAATATTATAAAACAAAATTTTCCAAAAATTTATTATTGTCTTGCCGCATATATCACGAGGCTAATCAAAGTAACTATTTAATACTGAAGTAATTATAATATTGTAACAATTTGAAATATATCTCGTGGCAGAACCAAATCTACTATTACTCTAGTTAAAAAGTACGTAAAATATATTTAAGAGAGTCATTCAATTGCAATTCGAAAGCTTAAAAAAATGAGTGAAATTTTGATGCGCTTAAAATTTCTTTTGTAACACTCAAATTTCTTAATTTCCTATTTTAATCTTAACCTTCCAAATTTTGAGTGAATAATTCATGTACTATAGAATATCCACTGTATCTTTTTAACCCGAAAGAAGGGAACTCAAAATGGCTTCTTGGTGGTGACCACTACACCAACCACCGAACAAGGCGCCATTTATTCATCCAGCCATATCACTCTTCAGTTATAGGAGTATTGCACTGCACAGTTACATACAAAACGCCTTTCATCAAATTCCTTTGTCCCTATATCACACGCTCCAGGCATCAAAACAAAAGAGAGAGAAAAAGGAAACAGAAACCAAGAAGAGAGAGACGCCCAGAAATGTTCCCATCACCAGGAAGGGCAGTGGTGCTCAGCCACGGCCAAGCTGCCTGCAGCACAACCGCCGCCGCCGCCGTCGCCGCCGCCATGGCGTCCTCCTCCTCCTCCCCCTCTCCCTCCACCATAACCTTCACCTTCCAACCTTCTCCTAATCCTTCCCTCCCTCACCATGGTCTCCTAGGTTACAACTCCCTAGTTCTTGATCACCCAGCCACTACCTCCTCTCCCACCCTCCACCACCTCCATGCACCACCCCTTCCCCCTCCTCCAAGATCACCTCCCCATCCATGGTAACAACTAACTAATCTCTCCACAGTTGATTTCGATACGATGTTACATACTTACAAGTTCTTGAATCCTAGGTCATGTGATGAAGGTGATCAAGGCAAGATAAGGGGGAAGAGGACGGTAGGGAACAATAACGCTAGCAGTAGCGGCGGCGGGGCGGCGGCGGCTGGGCTGGGGGTGGGGCCGACGAGGATGAAGAAGGGCGGGGGGAAGGCGCGGCGGAAGGTGCGGGAGCCAAGGTTCTGCTTCAAGACGATGAGCGACGTGGACGTGCTGGACGACGGCTACAAGTGGCGCAAGTACGGCCAGAAGGTCGTCAAGAACACCCAGCACCCAAGGTATATATATACACCCGTGTTAATTTGCATATACTTGTATACATGTATATATGTCATTATATGCATGCACAATTGCGCATGATGACATGAATCTTGGTTCCATGCCCATGGTTATTGGTTAAGCATACATAAGTATATCAATTTGTGCCATATATCACATTTGGACAGCAAAAATAACGGAATTACAAACATTTTTACAAAAAAGTGAATGTAAGAGTTGTGAGTATCTTAGTCATACCTAAATTTTGTGTATATAAGAGTTGTGAGTATTAGTCACACCCAATTTTTTTTTATAAAAGTTGTGAATCCCTTAGACACGCCCAAAAAATTATTAAAGGTTAATTATGTTTGGGGGAGCAAATTAAGGATGCTTTTCTTATAACAGGAGATTCAGGATTCAGGAGGGAAGTTGATTGGAAATTGCAGATTGATTGATTGGTTGCCTGGGGTTCTTGCTAACTGGTTGTTGTATCTGTTTGATCTTGAGTTAATTTAGAGTTTTTTTTTGCTCAAAATTCCAAGTTTGGTTGATTTATTTGAGTTAAATATTTTAAGAGAGTATATTCCAGTTGAGAAAGAATTTTCAAACAATCACGGCAGAATCCGCAGCGGTTCCATTGTCTTTTATTTTGATTTAGGCAAGGCTGTTTGTGATATTTGTACTAGTTTTACTTAGATTGGCATGGAAGAATGCCCATGAGAGTGCATTTTCTCTTTGTCAGAAATTGTAGCTTTGTTATGTTAGAAAGTACACTACATGATACCATAAGCATATACAGAAAATGAAATGGAAAAAAGCTATATATAAACACCACTTTTCTTTCTCTTGCTACTAGGGAGACAAGTAGCAAGCTAGGGTTAGCAAAAGGAATATATATGAACTGGCTTTTGCATCAAGGATTATGTTGTAATAATCTTTTCCTATACTTCGTTAGTAACATAACTAACATTACTAGAGTACTTTTGAAAGACTACTGCATGGATAAATCAGTTAGTGATCCTATCAAAAGAGTCATTAAGTTTCCCAATGTAAGACTTACTATCAGTTAGAAAATTAATTTTAAGAAGTAGGAAAACAAAGCTAAGTAGTAAAGTGAATATCTCCACTGATTACTTGTATCCAGTTAGATTAAGTTTTGCAGAGAAATTAATCACATTAATGTAGGAACTGAAAACCCTAGGTTAAAAATGATCACTGAAGCAACCTCACATACTTTTTTTTTTCAGTTTCTGTTTGCATTGTTTGAACTCTAAAGAAAGCATCATAAGATGATAATTTTCACCATCTTTTTACCAATATTTGGGCTTAATCACAAGAACAAAAATGTAAATATATTACAGGATGGAGCATTAGTTTTTAAAATTGAGAAAAGAATATTTCCTTGAGTTGATATGAAAAGGATTCCTTCATCTACTTCAACACAAATTGTCAGAGATCAGCTCAGAAGCTATATGTTCCTTTCTGTCTTTTCCCTTACGCATCAGCAAGCATATCCAAACTTGTACGTACAGTTCATAGTGACAAAATGTGATGCCTAATTTAAGCTCAATTATGCGATATAAATAGTTATTTTCTTGTGTATATATTTTTTGCTATTTTAATGATTTTTTTAGAATTAGTGAAAATGTGCAGTTGCTGGATACAAATTTGTTTTCTTGTGTTTTTTTTTTTTTGCTTTTTTGATGAAAATTTTGATAGTTATGCGGTAGTGCAACTGTTTGATACAAAGTTGTTTGGTTGTTGCGTGTATCTGCACGCGCGCATGCGTGGTCTCTGCCTTTGTTTCAACAACTAATATGCCCAAGAAGTTGCCTGTTAGATTAATTAGTTTGATCATATGCGTCGTAATTGTGGCAAAACGCTTCTTTTGTTGTAGTTAAGCAATGAGAAGTGTCTCTATATATACTCTCACAGGGAAAAAAAATTACACAGGTCTTAAGCATGGTTATGTTCTTTGTTGTTAAATTGTCTAATTAAGACCTGGTTGTTTGTTTAACTACAAAATATATTTTCTGCAAAATAATGTGAGAAGCAACATAATTTAATTTTCACTGTAAAAGGATGAGATTCATCAGAAGTGTTCGTTTTAGCCCCTCGAAAAATTGTCTGTCTTAATAAAACATTAAATTAATGGGCATGGTAAGATAATTATAATTTTTACATAAAAAAAGTTTCTAAGAAAAAATACGACATCCTAAAAATAATGATTTAAAATAAGAAAATACAATAACCTAAAATAAGAAAATATGATAATAAAAAATACGGCAACTTAAAATAAGAAAATGCGACAAAACTAAAAAAATTACAAGAACCTAAAATAAAAAATGTAACAATCTAAAAAAAATACGATAACATAAAAAAAATATAACAACTTAAAAAACACAACACAAATTGGATCAAAGACCATTGAATCATTATTTATTGGTTAAAATTAAAAGTGGAAGTAAAATTGATAAAAAATATATTTTTCTAGCCATTCCGTAAATTAATATTTTCTTATGACAGAAATTTCTGAACACAGAATCTCTGAGAAAAGTAAAGATATTAAACGTTTGTCCTTAATTCTTGAAAAGAAAAGGCCGTTTTCATTACTTAATATTTTACTAACTATTACAACTTTGTCATGATGTACTGGGCATATATATCCTGAAATGCATTTAAGAGCTAACTTCTTACAAGTATGACTAGAAATTGACCAATGCAGGAGAATTTAACTACTAATTATGATGTGAATTCTTATACTGGGTTGAGGGATTTATCGCCGCAAAAAAAAAAAAAAAAAATCGAAGTCTCCTCTACAGAAACCCACTCGATATATATTCCATTAGATTCAGTGCAGTCAACTTTTGCAAGTAGGGAAACCAGAGAGAATTCTCACCACCTTTCTACACTTGAACAGTAGACCCACCTTTTCTTAAAGTGGTAGTCATTGGATCTCAAAGGAAAAAAGTGTTTGCAAAGCTGGTCCTAATTAAGATGGCCTTGTTTCGTATGGTCCCCTTCATGTCTATATACCTCCTTGATTCAATCCTAATGTATAGTATAAGCTTATTAGAATCTACACAAGACATTTAAGTATATAGTAACTAATTAGTATATAGTAGAGGATAAGTTAGTGCCTTGGATATGCAAGTACATATTTGTTCCTATTCCATCGTTTTCTCCTTGGTTCTTGTGATTCTATGTTTGTTTCTTTGTGATTCCATCGTCACTTGATTTTCTCCCCACTAGCAAAATATTGGATGGACAAAATTTTGATAGAGATTAAACTTTCTATCGTGGGAAGATAGAAATGTCAATAGGTCAGAAATGGGGTCCCATTGATGTAGCATATTTTGTTTTGTGGATGGATTTAAATGATTTGGACCGTTTGTTGTCCATAATCGGAGAGTTGTAGCTACTTTTCTACAGTCCTTTCACGCTGGAAGTTTTTTGTTTAAGTTTTTGTCTGAATATTGGGTTTCCATTGACCTTAAAATGACATTATACAAGTTGTATGTTGCTTCCACTAGTGACTAGATTGGACGTAAACCTTAATTATTCTTCCAAAGAACCGATCAGTCCAATTCGTGTAGTCGTGTAGGACCTATTGAGCTCCGAGTAGAGAATGACGTACATCCTAACTAGTAGGTCGAAATGCTCATTGCACCATCTAATAGTTCCACTAACGTCCACTCAAACGAAAAATTTTTCTTGGGGACTTGAGACCCCATCAAATCAAATATTCATTTGATCTGATCGCGATATGTATCATATTTTTGTAGTTTTTATTTATGTCTTAGGCTTGAGGTGAGATTCCCACAAAATAAGTTTTGGACTCAAACTTCAACAACCAACGCATATATAAAATCTTTATTTTCTTAAAAAAAATTACAATGCTCATCGATAAGCGGGCAAAATTAAATTATGTAGAAAAGATTCCTATGTCAGAATATTTCAAGGTCCCCAAACTATTGGATTCAAGTAATGAATAGTGATATCCTCCAAAGATCTAAGCTATTCATTTCAGATAAAAAGCTATAGTGATATTTTTATATGGTTTCTTTTCTTTTGTCCCTGACAAGCAAGCTTCATAAGTAAAGATAAAATTTTTAAAAGAAATTTTTAGAGATTGACACGTAATTATGTAGGTACTGTAAATAACAGGAAGTGATCTATATCTCATCCATGGCCAAGATGAAGCCATGTATACGAGTGTGTGTGAATGTGTGAGGGTGATGATGACAGAGAGGGCCGGGCATTGACCCACCTTGCAGACATGGGCCCAGCATCCAGTCCAGTCTGATTAGCCACTTGCAATGATGCCACTCAGAAAACCTCACTCCCTCCCTCCCTCTCTCTGCTCTCTGCCTCACACCACTATAACATTATTCATCACTTTTCCAATCAATGGCAAATCTTGGCGATCATACCTTTTTCCAACTCTATATTTTCCTCTCCTACCAATTGTTTACCAACAAGTTAAAAAAATTCAGTAAATTGTATATGAGGTTCTCCGACTTTTTTTTGTCTTTGTCGTTTTGTTACTAAACTTGTGTTTTCATCCAATACTTTTTTCTAACTTATTTAATTATTCTTTTAGGTGTATTTATATTAGTTAATGACATGACATTGATGTGGCACGGTGACTTAAATGGATATAATTGAGCAAACTTATGAATATAAATGGCAAAATTATAAATTTAGGTGTCTTGTTGTGGTTGTCACATCATTTTTCATTATTTAACTAATGTGTGGAGTTAGTGATACAATCAAACAAGATCTCAGTTTAGAGTAAAATTCAGGTTTAAATGGTTAATTAGCACACTGGATAAATTTGAGGCCCTATGATTTATTGTAAATATTTTTTAAAAATGGTTCTTTTATATATGCTTTGATTTGGGTGGCTTTGAGAGGGAGAATCTTTACTGTTCGGTAAAGGGCCAAGAGATGATGATGAAAAGTTGGATTTGAGCTTTGGAAAGGGCCCAAGTTTTTTGTACTCTGCAATTATTACCACATCTTTTCTCAATCTATGCCCCTTGGGTTCCGAGGAATGATGCTATCTTGGTAGCTTGGAATATTTTTTTATTTATTTTCTACATTTTCTTTATCGATGTGTCAGACCATGATTGAGATTTATCAAGACCGCTGTACTTTACCAACCTACTTAATATACTACTGTTACCTAGTATATTATTACCTCCGGCGCAAAATATTTTTCGCAAAATATTAAAAATATTCGGACTATACACACAAATTAAGATATAGATGCAACAGAACTTTGAACAGAAATTACTAAATAAGTCTCATTCATTAATGTCTTTAAAATAAGAGTCACAAATAATAAAAAATATAATAATAAATTGATATATATGTCTTATATTTTACAATTAGATTGAAAAATTTATGTCTTATTGGTGCAACACAGGAAATGGTATGCCTTAGATGCAATAAAGATGCGGACTTAGCAACAGTGTGTTATGCACTATATATAACATGTTCATGGATTTAAGTTATTTTTTTTGTTTTTTCTGCATATGATCATAATGTCTTATATATATATATATATATATATATAGACACACACACACTTTACTTCATGTTCTTTAATTTTCAAAATTTTTGAGAACGTACAAATATAAATAAATTTATTATATGTAGTGCTTTAATGTCAAATACTTTACCTAACAATAAAATAATGGAGTGGGATAAGAAATACGAAGAGTTAAAAAGAGTACATAAATTAACCCAACATTCGGTTTTATAGGCATATTTATGAATAAATGAGACAGAATTATGTATAATAAAAATAGTTTTGCTTTATGGCTCAAATCCAAATCCTGAAATTATTTAAATACACACACCAAATACACACACACCCGAACGCGATTATGTTTCTATATCAGGAGAGGTGTTACTTATGATCAGTACAGAGGTTTGGAATCAGTATATATAATGTTAAATAAAATAATGTGCTTAAACACACTGATGTTTCCATTTTGGTTTTTGTCTACCGATTTTTTATTTTTGTTGACGCAACATGATTGGTGTGGATGCGATTAGAATCTCTTTTTATAGTGTATGCATGAAAATATTTTGGTGGAAATCACAGAAATCTATTAAACATAAAGAAAGGAGAACATGAATAGAAAAAAAACGCACAAGACCATTTGTACTGCATGGAAGCATGGAGGTGTACTAACCTAGGAATGCACCGGCTTCTCTTATGATGTGCGTAGGAGTTACTACCGGTGCACGCAGGACAACTGCCGGGTGAAGAAGCGCGTGGAGCGGCTGGCCGAGGACCCCCGCATGGTCATCACCACGTACGAGGGCCGCCATGTCCACTCCCCGTCCCGCGACGACGACGACGCGGCGCGCGCAAACTCCGAGATGAACTTCATCTGGTAGCCACGTGGAGAATACACACATTCATGCTGAAAAATTCTTCGGTGGGAACTCTCCTCATGCACGTGAGACCCTTGTCAGTACGTGTCCGATCATAATCCATATAATAATCTGATGGTTTTTACTAGGATATCATGAGAGAAGGGTGTGCATGGAAGGAATCTTCTTGCCTGATGCATGATCATCAACACCAGCTATAGCCCAGCTTGTGTCATGAAAACTCAATGTCTTGTGTTACCATCATATGTATTGTGAATTGTGAACTTGCATGCATGCATGCATGTGTGCATTCCTAAAGTTATAGGCTGATTGCAATAAGACCTGGTGGTGGGGCCTGTACGTAGTGAAGTGTTATGGCAAGGCAACTTGGGATCTGGTGAAACAGTGAAAAGTTGCATGCACGGGGAGCATAACTTGCAGTGTTGTGATATTCCACTGTATTCCTTTTTCTTGCGTGTATGTACTAAAGTTTTTATTATTATCATGCTAGGGAGAAATTAATCGTTTCGACTTCTACGGTGAAAGATATGGATGGGTTGTCTTGTGGAACATGAGAACCAGCTTGCATTCAGATCTTCTAAACATCATGTTTGTGCGCACTATTTTACACATAAAAGAATTTATGGGTTTTCTCAATTCTGAAAAATCTAAAAAAATATAGGACATAAAAGGAGCAATATTATAAACTCTACAAAATTTCTTAACCAAACTTGGTTTTCTATACTGGATAAACCAAAAAGTAATAACCAATTGGTGAATATATATTTACTCTTTGATGTTTTCTTTCTTATATATTATTGAGTTTAGTCATGAAATTTTATATAGTTTGGCTTGACCCATGAACTCCTACGTGTATTGCCCACAGATATTAGTATTGAATCCACTTCCAACTATCAATGGCAAATAAACCACTTGGATAGAGGAGCACAAAATTTCTCATAACATGCTGGAAAACCTGTAGCCAGCCTTGATCTCAACCGTTCAAGATCTAATTGTACGCCTCGCACACTTCGTTCGCGAGGCTTCTTGCCATTTCTTAAAAGGCATGGTACAAATTCAAATGCAGATAACATTATTTGTTAAGATCAAGCTCCAAATATCTATATCCGAAAATAAAATAAATGTTCACCTAATTTTTGGTGCATTGTTCAAGTGAGGCATGTGAATTAAAAAAAATAAACTCTTGGGTTCCTCCTTTCCCTATGGTCGAGTGGTTCGGTTGGCCTGTTTTGAAGAAGAACTTGGATGATGACAATGGAGCTAGTCACGGAGCTTAGTCATAGGTGACACTCTGATCCCGATGCCTGCAAGCACATAAATATCAAAAGAAATTCTTAAATGTACGTCGTACTGGCAGTAGCAACCAAATTTTCACTTTTAGGCCCAATTTCTTAAACGTATTGCCTCTTTTATATATGGGCCTTTAAGATTTTGATGGGCCAACCATCTCGTGCTCTTATTTTCCCTTTCGTATTCGAAGAATACTGTTTTTTTTAAACAAGTCGTAAACATCATCTTTATAAAGATATTTTTTAAAATATATTTATATTGACAACGCAGCAATATATGCCCAACCCCATCAGATCGACCCCTAACTTCTCACACATATTAACATAAATATCTCAACTAAATATACACATAAAAAATAGAGAAGATTAATATTTGAACTCATGAGACCTCTTTTACATAATACATACTATAACTATTTGACTGCACATATGAGCTGTTTACAAGAATTTATTTGTGCAGCCGCTGTTTTCCTTGTGTGTGTATGAGTTGTGTTTGCTAGTTTCGTGCTATTTTTTTGTCTGACACTGTAGCCTCTAAGTGCGGCAAATCATGCTTCAAATTGAACGCGACATGTTAATTCCTGTTCAACTTTGTTGATTATGACAGCCAACATCTCGTATATATGGACATATCTATACCTACAAGAGAGTAGTGTCCTACTGCCCTCTGCTGTACAGTTTAAAAGACATGGGGTCTTAAATCATCCTTTCTAAAGGAAAAAAAATAAACTTAGACGATAAATCTAAATTTTTCTCATGAGATAGCAGTACACCTTATTTCTCTATCCAACTTCATCTCAAGCATCTGTGTTTTGATCAGATATGCTAGAAACTCCGCAATATTTGTATCGGCGGTTATGGATCCGAATACCTCATGTAGTTTGCATATTGGTCCCTAGAAAAAATAAGAATTTTATTAATGGGTAGAAACTTGTTTTTTTTTTTAATTTACATACACATTTCTTCCCCCTTGAAACAAAGTCTTCTTCTTAGATCTAACTCTTTTGAATTCATCTAATCTCTTCTTTAGTTTCTTTGGTGGCGGTAGAGGTGAGATGGCGATGGTGCCATCATTCGTAAGTGAAGGTGGTGGAAATTGATAACTGTGGAGGAGAAGGGTAACAAAAAGATAGTGGTTGAGCGACGGTGTGGTGAAGTGGCGGTTACCAGTCAAGGAGAAGAGGTGGGGGTGGCAACTGCAGAATCCAGAGGAGGAGGGGGAGAACAAAAGGTTTGGAAAAAAAAAAGTAAAGATTAAATCTAAATTTGGATAGGTGATATATATGATATAATTTTTTTTTAAAAAAATAAATACATGTCCAATGGACAGCCCAAAAAAATAATGGCATTGATCAAAGTTAATCTGATGAGTTAATCAGCACATGCTAAACGAATTCACCTGTACCCCTGTGTGAAAACCAAGCACTGGTTTTACTTTATATTTGGGTTCCACTTGAGATAGTTACGGCCACTTATGAGATCGTGCGTTGTTAGTTCCACACATTATTATTAGTATGCGAATATTATTACTTGGTGATCCTAGTGGCAAGTACTTTTTTCTCGAGGAAAGGCTGGGTTATACAAAGAGATATTATTCTACATTCATACTTAGAATAATTATTCAATGCCCATTTTTTATATATCATTGGATTATACATCGAGATTAGAATTTTATTAACAGTAGTAACTAACATAAACTGTTTTATTATCCCCAAAAAATAGGAACCTACATTACGATTTACTACAACCGCACATTATCCCTAAAAAATAGGAATCGACTAAAAAATAGAAATCGAAATCATATTAGTCAGTAAATTTACTGGTCGCATAATATAAATTTATTGGTCGTATACTACAGATTTATTAGACGGACCAGTAAATGTATAATAAATGACCAGTAAATTTACTGGTCACATACTATAGATTATATTATAGATTTTTGTCAATAAATTTATTGGTCGCATAATATAAATTTATTGGTCGTATACTATAGATTTACTAGACGGACCAGTAAATATATACTATATGACCAGTACATTTACTGATCACATACTATAGATTATACTATAATTTTTTGTGAGTAAATTTACTGGTCGTGTAGTATAAATTTACTGGTCGTATACTATAAATTTATTGGTCATATACTATAGATATATACTATATATTTTTGTCAGTAAATTTACTAGTCATATAATATAAATTTACTAAATGTGAACAAGACGTGGGAGCGCAGCAAAGAAGATGAAGAGATGGTTGCTGCGGATATCGATCAGTAACAATAAAATATTTCTAATATTTACTGCCGTTATGGAATAAAACAACGTTAAATTCTTTTAAACAAAGGATAACCGTTATCTCTATCCAACGGTTCTACTTTATTCCAGTAAATTAGATTGGACGGTTTTTAGACTAGATATAGAATAACTATTCTAGGGGTAGGTGTAGAATAGTGTATATATATATATATATATATATATATATCCTTATTTGTCTTATATATTATTTATTGAAAAATATATTTTATAATTTTACAATAATATAAGATATGTCATTGTTAATATTTCTTTACTTATAGATATATTTATTTAGTTTAGTTGTGTAGTATGATATTTATGAAAAATTTAACTTACAACTTAGAAAATATATACCATACTTTAATAAAAATGTTATACATATATCTTGGTAACCAAAATAATATTTAGACTATAAGCAAGAAGTATATATATTATAACTAAGGGGAGATGTCTAGTGAGAACTCTTCTCTTGAGGTTTTCAAAAATTCTCAAAAAATTTACGATGATAAGGAAGAAAATGATAGAAAATATTGCAAAATTTCACGGTCACGGTCTAACTTGATTTAGGTTGAGAGAAAAAAAAAAAAGACAAATCGTAATGAATAGTATTTTTACTGTACATATCATTATTCATTAACCATTTGTCTTTTTTGTTTCTTCCAACATAGATCGAGTTAGACCATGAAATTTTGCAGGGTTGCCTATCATTCCCTTCTCTATCACCATAAATTTTTTGAGGATTTTTGAAAATCTCGAGAGAGAAGTTTTCACGAGTTCTCACCAAGACAGAAGTTCTCATTCGAAACATTCTCTTATAACTAGTTTATATCTAAATATAAAACTCCTAGTATATACTCATCACATCAATCATCCATATGCCTCAAGATTTGTACCCCATCACACCAATTATTTAAAAAAATTAACATTATTACTTCTTCTCCGTTAGTAACTACCCACTATATTTTCTTATAGTTTTAGTAATCACCTACATTTTGCTCCACCAGAACTCTCTCTTCTTCTGATCTCATCTCGTTTCTCCGTGGCAAACAAATATTCCTTCTCTATGGGATCACTTTCATCCACTACTCCAATGCCATCATAAGCCACTGTAATTTCCACACCGTCGGATGATGCTTCCTCTTCATGCCATCATAAGCCATCGTCATTTCCACACCATCGGATGATGCTTCCTCTTCTCTTCCTGATGCTACTACATGTCGTATTCTCTTATTTCTTCATATCAAGTACATCTGACGTGAGGTGTGGAGTAAGACAGTGGTGGTAGTCTTTGTGTTAGATTTGCAAATTTTTTATTTTACGTATTTTTGTATTTTCATCATAATTCTAACTCCACCTATAAGAATATGTTGTATGCTATGTAGCAACTTTGTACTTAAGTTGTAGTAAATTTGAAATTCTGGTTGTTACAAGATATTTATCTGGTATGATGTGTTTTTACTTAAGTTGAGCAAAGTGGGAGTTTGAGAAACCCAATAAAAATATATTTTGTGTTAAATCTAACGTTTATTTATATAGATTTGTTTCATGTGTATGGAGTCTTACCAGGTTCTGACTCTATTAATAGCAATTGATTATATAATGTGTAGAATATATATATTTAATAAGTCAAAATTATATGTTCATAATAAATGTACATTAAATTTGCAGCAACAAAGGATGTGGCATACGATGAAGTATCCATATACTGATCTTTCTATTTCCAACATCAACGAGGCGCATGTTAGAGTGGAGCAAGATAATGATAGTATATCTTGTGATAGATATAAACTTTTTTTTTTTATAAAAATAAGTTTGTGTTAGATATTATTCCAATAACAAATTAGAATATGCACCTCTTTTTTTCAAGGTGTAACAATTTCATTATTTATGCGTTGGATAATCTTTTTTAAAAAAAAGAAAGGATTATATAGTAACTTTGTTTTCAATATGTAGTAAATAGCAATTAGATTGTTTAGTTGTGATAAAAATTTTTATACTAATATTTCTACAAACAGAGATTACCTAATACACTACATAATTGCCATGCAGCAATTGTATGAGAAATTGTAGCAATTTTATAAAAAAAGAACAAAAAATATTGATATACTCCATTAATGAGTTTTAAAATTAACAAAAAATAAAGTATAGCAACTTCAAGACAAAATAATAACTTTATAATAAAAAAAATATACTAATGAAATATTTAAAACATTTGATTGGTTTATAATTGTGTTCATATTTGTCAACTATATGTTTAAACTGTTGCAAATAATGTAAAAAATATAGCAAATTTTTTTGAGACGAGTACAAAGAGAGAATTGAGTCAATGTTAGGCTAAGGACCACTGGAAGAGGTGGGATGATGTCAGCATGATATGAGATTGGGTTTACTAGAGTTTTTTGATGTTATTTTGGTGATAATTGGTTATTGAGTGATTGTTATTTGATTAAGTTTGGGACAAATACATTCAACGATGAGATGATAAATACTAATTAATTTATACACCTATAACTAGTCCTCTCTATATATATATCATCCCATCCCTACCCCTAACCTTAATATATTAATACAGAAGAAAAATCTGAGCCACATCATCCCCTCATCCTGTATCACCACCTCTTTGATGGTGCCAGACCTTCCCCATCCTCACCTCTCACCCTTCCTGGCTACTGGCTCTACACGATGAATATGTCATCATGATTTGCTCGTACTTATAATAGCTCATTTTATATATCTAAAATAATGTGTATAAGTTCATATTATATATATATATATATATATTAAAATTTAAACTCTGCACCCACCAAAAACACAAGATACGTTACCAATTTGTCCATTAAAACTACAGTTGGTTGACAGCAAGGATCTTCTTCTAAGGTTGTCTCCAACAGTGGAGGCTCTTGATTGACTCTTAAACAGAATATTCTCTGCCACATCAGCGAACATCATCCTAAAGCACTAAGCAAGCACCAAGCCTCCAACAGCTTAGCTTTTGCTTGGCTCTTAGCGTGGCCCCATACTCCTCACCACCAAACAAACACCAAGCAAGAGCCAAGCACTCCAATGATTAGGCTCTTGCTTGGCTCTATATGATTTGACAATTATATATCCAACGAATTTGTATTAATTCATAATTTCAATATTAACAATATATTAACTTATTACTTACGAAATTAAATTCGACATTTGCGACAAAAAAATAAATTCGACATTCTGGATTTAAAAATTGCAATTGACAAACAAATAATAGATATTAAAATTCAAATAGTGGTACATGACATAATTGTGAAATACACTGAAATTAAATTTGCAAACAAATGCCTACTTCGAAATTCGGTAAGATATTACTCGTCAGCGTTTCCTCCGAAACGTTGCCAAATGTGCTCAATCAAGTCTCTTTTGAGTTGCGTGTGCGTAGGTTGAGCACGGATGGCAGCATTTCTTCGAAGTACATCTTCGAATAAAGGCGTGCCCCCAGTGTGGATCACAGGTGGTACTACCATGGATGTGACAGGATGATCGTTGTAGTCATAGTTCTCGGCATTGTCGTCATGTTCGTCCTCTATGATCATGTTGTGCAAGATGACGCAAGTCCGCGTGATCTTCGCGAGGGCTGACTGTTGCCAAAATCGTGCCGCACCGTGCACGATGGCAAACCGAGATTGTAGAACTCTGAAAGCCCGCTCAACATCTTTTCTCGCTCCTTCTTGGTGTTGCGCAAACAACCGATCTTTCACCGTCTGTGGGAGCGGTATCGTCTTCACAAAGACAGCCCACTCTGGGTATATACCATCGGCGAGATAATACCCCATGTTGTACTGTCGGCCGTTGACAGAGTATTGAACATGAGGAGCCTGCCCTTTCAACACATCGGTGAATAAGGGCGATTGGTTTAGCATATTGATATCGTTGTTCAAGCCAGCAACACCAAAAAAAGCATGCCATATCCAGAGATCGTACGAAGCTACCGCTTCAAGTATAATCGTCGAGACTCCACAATCTCCACGGGTGAATTGACCTTTCCATGCTACGGAGCAATTTCTCCATTCCCAGTGCATGCAATCAATGTTTCCCAGCATACCTGGAAAGCCACAGGACTCTCCTTGTTGCAGTAGGCGGTGGATATCCTCGACGGTGGGGTGCAAAGATATTGGTCGCCAAATATGTCGATGAAACCTTGTACGAAGTGCTCCAAGCATTGAATCGCCGTGGACTCCCCAATCCGCACGAACTCATCGACGGCATCGGCGGGGCCATCATATGTGAGCATACGCATTGCTACGGTGCACTTCTGTAAAGGGGAGAGTCCACGGCGATTAGTGGCATCCCTTCTTTCGGTGAAGTAGGGGGACCACCCACCTAGAGCTTCAACAATGCGGAGAAAGATGGGTCTCGCCATTCGAAAATGCCGGCGGAAGATACTGCCGAGGTAGACGGAATATTCGGAGTAGCCCACGACGAGCCGTTGATGCCCCTCGTCGCGGTCTCTCTCAACATATCTCCTATTGCTGCTTCGGCGGCGTCCGCGCGATGATGAAGCAATGAGTCGGGCGTAATGACCGGCGATGATACGATCTTCCTCCTCCTCCTCCTCTATGAATTCCACTAAGAAATTCTCAATTTGGTTCATGGCATCCTCTTCGGAGCTATGTGTGCTTGAACTAGAGCTAGAAGACATTTGGTGAGTGGCTATTGAAACTGAGTTTCTCAAGAGCTGCGCCGTTTGAGAAGATAGTTGGATTGTGAAGAGAAACTTTGTGGAGGGGGTGAATATATAGATAAAGAGTCCAACGGTTAATATGCAACGGCTATATTCAACGGCAATTTTCCAACGGCTACTTTGCAACGGCTATATTCCAACGGCTAGTTTCCATGGTTTGATACCAAAGTAAATTTAAATAGAGAATCATATATAGATTAATAACGGAGGATACATAGTTGGCTACAAGAGATAATTCAAAAACAAAATAACTAATTGTCGGTGCCATGAAGTTTGTCTCTCAGAATCTTCATCCCGGCATCGTACTCCGCCTTTTGTGCATCGTCAAAGATGGATTTGTCGAGATCCATCATTTTCGAGTACGCCTTATACAAGGCGGACTTTTCCTTCGCCGTCGCCACGTCGCGCAAGTTATCCCACATACGGACTACATCCTTCCTCTTGTCAGCCCGGTCAGGTTGATTTTGGATGAAGGCATCGAGATATGCTCTCATTGCCGCCGTAGAATTATGCGAGCCATCGACCTTTCCCTTACCCTTGCGCCTCGCCTTAGCAGCGTCTCGTCCTTCCGGCCGTGTATCCGCTGGTGGCACATCATCGATGTTGGACGATGAAGTGTAGGTGCCCGCCTCGGACAATCTACTTCTTTTGTTCGAAGCATCAACATAAGCAGCATACCACTTAGGTTGACCGCGAACCGCCGTCCACCAATGATCCAAGACGAACGGATGACCCATCTCCGTCTGGTACATCTCGTGGGCCTGCGCCATGAGTTGATCATCGGAACGACCGCTGGCATAGACTTCATTAACTCGGAGCCAAACACCGTTGAATTGGACCACCTTTTTGTTGGTTCGTTGCCAATGGTCCTTACAGTGTTTGGTTTCTCTTCTCCTACTTGCCGGCACCGTTTTGTTGTATGCCGCTGCTACGTTGGCCCAGTACATGTCGCACTTCCTATTGTTTCCATCAATAGGATCGAGCGAATTGTTGAGCCAAGAGAATCTGCATGTAGTAAAAAAAATTTGAATATCAAAGTCGAGCGTAAATATATTTCTTTCATAGTACTCATGTATGAAAAATCAAATTATTACCAGTTTTACGTCGTCATCGGTGGACCACGGTAAGCGCTTCGTCTTTCGGCCATCGTCCACAACAGCATTGGTGTTGGTGTCATCGATGACAACTCGGGCCACCAGATCGGCTGGAGCAGAGTCTGGAGTGCCGTTGTCGGAGACAGATGCAGAGTGCGATTGAGGTGGGGAAAACTGCAGACATGTCGGTGGCATGCTGACAAAATGAAAATTTTGGCCATACTATGGGGGTGGTGGAATTGTGTGGCCGTGTGGTGGATAGGGACGATAATTTTGGCTGTACTGTGGATACGGCTGTTACGTCGGTGGATACGGCTGTTAATTCGGTAGATACGGCTAGTAAGTCGGTGGTTGCGAAAAACCAGCTTGCTGTTGTGTGTTTGGGTTTTCGGTGTTTTCGCGGGAGATTGGAAAGAGCCAAGCCAGTTAACGAAACCGCCAGGAGGATTAGAATCCATGTCGAATTTTTGAAAATTTTTGCAGCAATTTTGGAGTTGTTTTGAGTGTTGATGGATGAGAAAATGTGAGTGAAAATAGTGAAACATCATGTCTTTATATAGGGGAGAGTTGGAAAATAAATCAGTGATTTTTTGTGAATTTTTTGAAATTTTTTGGAATTTTGTATGATTTTTTAGGACCAAAATGAATAAAAAATTAATCCAACGGCTATTTTAAAACGGGTGAATTCAAACAGTCAATTTTTCAGAGGCTGACAGGTGGGACCCGCATTTTCCCCCCCCCCAACGACTACTTTTGGAGTCCCCCTCGCTTACAGGTGGGCCGAGAAGTTGACCCCCACTTGTCATCCTCTAGGGCCAATATTAAATATGTACATATTAAAAACATAAAATTTTGTGCGTTTACTAATTCCTACGGTGATTTAATATACCTCATTCAATGACTGGTGGGCCTTCATTTTCCCTAAGCCCACGGCTAAGTGGCTGGCGCGCATATGTCAGCGCGTCGCCGACGTCAGCAAAACGCGTGCACTCCCGGTGGCGGGCCCCACTCGGCTTTAAACGCATGCGACGCGGTTATTTACTACACCGCCTATTACGTGTGGGGACACAACGAAAGGGGCCCATAGGTCAGTCACTGTTTCCAACGTACGCTCGATGCACGCGGCTGCTGACAAGGGCACGATAAACGTAGGCGTGGGGCCCACGTGGTAATTGCCCGCGATGTTCGAACCATGCACCAGTGAATGACATGTGGGCCATTTTATTCTCTGGTCCCACATGTCAGAGTTTTTTTTACGCGGGTATGGTTCGTATTTCGTTGCCTCGGTGGGGCCCGCAAAACGGCGACTTCGTCTTCTCCAACGGCGACACCTCCCTCGCCGCGACCTCGCCTCGCCCTTGCCTCGTCCTGTAGCGCGCGGACGTCCCATCGCGTCGAGCAAACGTCGAGCAGCTATCCGCCACCGTCGACGCGAGCAGCCGCTGGAGACCGCTGTAGCTTCTCGGCCCCTATAGAATGTTTTAATAATTAATGACAACTTCAAATGTTATACTAACGTTACCTGCCTAGTTGTGTCAAGAAGATACTTAAAAGACAGGTTAATGAAAGGCGAAGAAAGAGCCTCATGATGAAGAAAGAGCATTGATCAAAAGGGCAAAGGTATGAAATATGGTCTTTTCCATTTTTACCGGTCTAAGGTGATTAGAGAAGAATTTTGACCGGATTTTAGGATAGTTGCTGTACTATTAAGAGGAGCATGTGGTGTATCACAAAATACTTCATCTATGTGCCACAAATCATAAAATCAACTTGCATTGCATACTAGAAGGTCATATACTTTGAATATGCTTGTTTCAGCTCATTTCTGCTCAGCAATGTCTCAGTCAGTCTGACCGTATGTTGGACCGGTCTGACCGAATTCACGGACTGACTGATTAGAATTCTCGGACTGACCGACGTTATGTCTTAGTATAGTATATACCTTTATAAGGTCGGTCTGTCCGTAGTTAAAAGCTAAGTCAGTCTCCTGGAACGTCATGAACTATCTTTCTGTTGTTTTGAGCTATTACGGTCTGACCGTTTTATTAGACCGGTCTGACCGTGAAATCGGTCTGACCGTGTCTTTATACTATGGTCTGACCGTATGGCCGGTCTGTCCGTTTTTATCGGCCTGACCGTATAAGGTGTCCAGAAACTAGGTCGTCTCTGGACAGCTTCACGGTCTGACCGAAATAAGCTCCGGTCTGACCGTGTGTGTGCCTGACAAGGGCAGTTGAGCATTTATTGCGCCTTTTTAATGCCGTTGCAATTGCGGCGGTCTGACCGAGACTATTCCTGCGGTCTGACCGCCAAGTGAGCTTTTTCACCCAACGGCCTGTAACGGCTATATTTATTGTGAGGGGTATATATACTCCCATGCACGGCCCTATTCACGACTCTTGGCATAATTTGAGCATTGTCATCATCCTTGAGAGCTTTAGTATATTTCATACACTCTAGGGTTCAAATTCTCGAATTTGTGAGAGTGTGCATTTGAGATCTTCTAGTGCATTGCATCTAGATCATTAAATCATCCTCGTGGCACTAGAAGAAGGCTAAGTGATCATCACCGGCTTGTTACTCTTGGAGTTTGCCGGTTCCCAGACAGCTAGGAGAAGAGTTTTGGAGAGCTCTTCAAGGAAGATTGTGAAGAAGCCTCAAAACGTCTTGTGAAAGGGTTGAGCACACATTGCCGGAGCGGTAATGTGCATCCTTAGTGAAATCGAGGTTTGGATAACTCATCACACTAATCCGGCTCAAGATCTAGGTCACTTCTCGAGAGAAGGTTGACTAGATAGAGGAGCGGTTAGAGATTTGAGTTTGCCTCAACGTGAATTAGGGATGATCGGCAAATCACCGAGACCACGGGATATATCCTTATGTTGGAATTGTGCTTTGTTCATATTGTGTTATTTATTTTCTCTCATTATCTATAAATTGTTTGATTAATTGTTAAATTGTTAAAATCGCATATTCACCCCCCTCTAGTCGATATCCTAGATCCCTTTCAACTGCCTAACTTACTCCAATTATGATGGGACTTTAGGCCCAAGTCCCGACCACCTCCTCTTCTACCACACGTTACATTTCGAATTGTTTGTTCGCCGACGTCATGTTCTTTTGACTCTAGGCGTGGACCTTGTTAGAAGAACTAGGTAGCGTGTTGCCTCTAAATATATTTATAGATGATAAAATATCTATTTAAAATTGGATGATTATATTTAGATTATGTACTGATCTTATCAATTTTGAAGTACAAGATCATGACTAAGATTTTGGTATGATTGGATCAGTTTTCCACTAAATGAGCATAAACACGATTTGTATTTTTTGAATTAGACGAACGCGACTAGGGTTTGGGCTGATGCGACCCATTTTGAAATGGACGACCACGACCAGACTTGTTATGATACGACCATTTTTTAACTAATTGACCACGACCAGAATTTGTACTTACACGACCAGATTTGAGCTGAATAATTATGACCATATCTTATACCAATCCTCGTTATGATTTAAAATGTTGGTCGTGACTATAAAAAAACTGATCAAATAACTGAAACAGATAGTTGGACGTGACAGTAAAAAAAACTTGATCACGCCAGTACAAGGGTTAACACTAATTTACCTTTTTTGTTTTGGCAGTAATTTTTTGGCATCACTTTTGAGGTCCATTGGTCGTTTTTTGTGCCTAGTCGAATCAAAAGATTTCACTTTGTGTTGGACGTTCTTGTTGTTGGTCGATGGTTGTATTTTTGTGTCTGGTTGCCTAGCAGATTTGTTTGTGGTCGTGTTTGGTTGTGGTCAAATAAGCGGTTTGTGTTGGTGGTATTTTGTGTCTGATTGATACACTTGTTTTGTGCTTGATCAAATCATCGTTTTATTTTTTTGTGATGGTCGCATTGTTTATGTTTCTGGTCAAATCATTTATGTTTTTGGATGTAACAGTAAAAAAACTTGGTTGAATCCACCTGGTCGAATCAGCGGTTTTGTTTTTTTCTTATGGTCGCATTCTGGTTCTATTGGTTGAATCGGTTGTGTTTTTGGTAGATTCAGCGGGCTTAATTTTGGGTAAATGTGAGAAACAATGTGTGAATGGTTGAATTTGAGTTGTTGGTCGAATCAGTAGACTTGATTTTGGTCGAATATGGGAAACAGCACAGCTGAGCAGTGTGAAATAGTGTGTCTGGTCGAATTAGTCAATTTGGTTTTGGTCGAATGTGGGAAACAGCTAGCCAGTGGGGGCCATGTTCGACTATCCGAAAGAAGCGAACGCGCTGATCGAACAACCACGAATGAAGAGACGACGTGGCTTAACGTGGATGCCGCGTTCAAATGGTAGCTCACAAGCCGGGTCGTGGGTTCCACACAACCGGTCCAGATGAAGCGAAAAGACCAATCGGACGGCCAAACATACGACGACAACATGGGGAAAGCAACGGGTTCCATGCGGATGACACGGATGAAGAGAAGACGTCGATCGAACAGTGAGAAACGGGGTATCGACGTGGCCGGACGTGGTGCGAAGTTTGTGTCCGGATTGTATATCAACATATGATATTGCCTTCTGCATACAGATTTGTATGGAAACTCCAATGAAAAAAAAATCTTTTGCATCTACCCTTTGATTTATCCTTTGTTGAAGTATGTCAAAGTTATTAGTACTTCAGATCCTCACCATTACTGCTTTTGGTATAAAAAAAATAAGTTCTTATGCTTTTCGAGCTAGCAAGATCGACGGAAAAAAGAAAACAGGTGTTCCAACTGAAACGAGCATAAATTCTAAAGAAGATTCGATCATATTAGATGATGGATTGAAATTAAATTAATTTTAGTTGATCCTTGTTTCAACCTGACTTTAACAAATTTTAAACAAGATGGTTACTATACACATATTTCTTAATTACGCAACTTGCGTTGGATGAGCAAAAGGTGAAGAGAGATTAAAAAGAATTGCTCAAAAAATAGCCTTGATTTACATGTTTCCTCTTTATTTATCTTTGGATGTTCATTTTTCTATTACACATATATTTGTGTTATTTGCATTAGATATTCTGACACACATAAGAGGAACCGACAAATCGAGTCACTTAATAGGTCTAGGCTAAAATTATTATGTTTAGAGGAGCATAATGAGAAGGTTATTTTTTAAAATCCTCTCATGCTGGTTTGGGATCCAATATCTAAGTCAGAATCATCAAATTATGATACAAATCAATAATTGGTATTAGTGAAAGAATTTTTCATATATATATATATATATATATATATATATATATATATATATTCGAGTTCTTTACGTGACATTTTCCACTGAAACTTAAACAAATAGGGCCTAAAGTTAAAAAAAAAATAGAATGATAATACCGCAGGGGCAAAAGTGAGAAATCCAAATCCGCGGGCCCTTCCACCGACCAGCCTCATGGATCCTAAATTTGTCATGCACTCATGCCATGCAAGAGATGCTCCCGTAATGGACTGACAGGAGGCCCCACGGGCGGCACCCGAAGATATATATTCCCGCGCGGCGCAGTGTGACACGTCGGTGGTATGGGGGTGTGGTAGTCGGATAAACGTCCTTTCCTCCTCTCCCAATGGCTGGATCCCCGCTCGCCATTTTGCCAAATGCCAACTGCTACAATACCAGATACCACCACTTGAGCAGATCCCTTGTGCGCCCAGAGTAAGCTATACTTGTTTACTCGTCAGACTTCACCTATGGCTGCATATAATATTATAATGTGATGTTTAGGCCCGAGTAAATTGACGCGACGCTCGCCTAAGGCCTCTCCTAGTCCAATTTTAGTACAAACCTACTGCTCCTAGGATCAAGTCAGTCATATTGGATTTTGAATTTCAAGTTTCATGGTCAAACAGGGTTTAGCCTGATATGGGTTCTGGACTTGGGGTTGAGTCTGTATGTATGAGTATTGAATTTGTATTTATGAATCAGTGTTGGATTTTAACTCATTTTGTCTTGTTGAATTTGTACTTATTTAGTCATGTACATTTTTAAGTTGTATCTATATATATTGGATTTTAGACTCTAATATGATGCCTGATTTTAATCTAACATCGTATCAGAGTTAAAATCCCCCAAAACCCTAAATTTAACCACCCACCATTAAATCACCACTCTTAGGAGGCGGCAACAGATACAAAACTCCTAAGGGCGGTGTCTAAGAAAGTTCTTTCTTTTTCTTTGCACTGCATCTATCTATGCTTATCTCCGCGGGTGAGTAATGCCTCGATTTTTGCTACTCTTTTAATATGTCAGTCAGTGCATCTCTATTGAATCTCTCAGATGTTTCGACCACGTCTCACATAAATCCTAGAAGAATCATCCAAATCTTGACCTGGTCTAGATCAAATTATCTCAGGATTATGATCCAGGATATGCCAATATCTTAATTCAAAAAGTTGGCAGCAGAACTCCATCATTTAGACCATTTTCGCAAATCAGTCCAAAAGTATTACAGATTGATCCTTTTCAGATTTTCCAAAAGCCTGAAAGGCTAAAAGCCACAAATTAGCTTCAAATCGTGATCTGATTCAGGCGATATCTCCCATTCGCTATTCAGTGCAAAACCTTCTTTTACGAGGATCCCAAAATCTTTTCCTATGTCTCAGTTATTCAATTTCGACAAAACCCATATCCTAATTACCCTAATTACCCTATTTTCGTTTAACTCAAAACCTGACCAAAAACCCCAGATTTTGTCAAGAGTCTTTGCTAAACTATTTGTTGAGTTTAGTAAGCCAAGTTGATGAAATCAATTTCAGCTTAAACCAATGATTCCACTGAAATTGCAATTCAGCCCAGAATATTTTCAGAAATTGCGTTTCAGTCCAGAGTTCAAATTCTCAGCCATCAGGTGTCAACCGGACCTCCGCCGCGATTCTCGCTGCCAGCCAGCGTCCGCCTTCTCCAATCTGCGTGTCTACTTGAGCCGCATGTAGTACACGTCTATGCGCCGGAGAACGCCATCGTGGCAGCCACGACAATCAGCAGCAGCAACCCCCGCGCACGCGCCAGCAGGTAGTGTTAGAACTTTTGCGCCATGCCGTCGACATGCCGAGGCTAGCCGTCATTCTGCCTCTACACCGGGCAGGGTTGGTGTAGACGCCACCTCCCAGCTGACAAAGTTGTAGCAGCCGCTGCACGTCGTCTCGTCGCTGCTGCGTCATCTTATCGTCACCACTATTCACCGCCTAGTCGATTCGACGTCAGTCCTTGTCGCTCCAAGTCTCGATGGCACCAGCCCGTTGCTATTTAAGGTCGCTTGCGACTAGAGCTTCTACACCCACTCTAGAAACCAGCCAAATCATTGTCTTCTTCGTCTTCGACGAGTCACTAAGGAAGGGAATCGTCGCCAGAGAGCTCCACTGCCCCAAGCTCCAAATCAACTACTCTAGTACATTCTTAGTATCTACCACATCATGCCATAGTAGCTCACTGAACTCCGGTGAACTGTATCGCCGGTGATAGCCGCAAATTCGATTTTGCCCTGTTTCCGCAATCGCCCTAGTTCCCGTCCAAATTAGCATCACTTTTTGTAGAATAAATTGATCACCAAAGCTCCTTGAGCAAGTCTGTTCAATCACAATTTGAAATCAACTCGTGATTGCTGATTTTCCTGTTCTTCGCACGTTACCGTAGACGGATCACGTCGCCGGCACGCCTCGCCATGTTTCCAACCAAATTGTCTATACCTACACGTTCCTTGTACCCCATATATGTTGTACCAAAGCCAATCGTCCAGCATTGCTTTAAATCATGATCGCCCATTTTGACCGTCGTTCCCGAGTCCAGCGTCAACGTTGGCAAGCCTCAAAACGCCATTGCAACCAAATTCCTCTCTCCAGGGCTATCAACACTGCTCTAGGAGCAAAAGCCCTCAACCAATTTCTAGTTTCTTCAAACGTAGCTCCTTGTCACCGTTGCTCTCCTTTGGTTCTAATAGCCGATGACTTCGACCTCGCCGTTTGCCGTCGTCTAGCCACCGTTTTCCAATTCACTTCGCCAGCAGCATCCTTACACCCACACCTACATGATTGACAAGGTTGGCGAAGCAACGCGCATGTGGATTGCCTAGATGCGAGAAACCTAGATTCGGCAGTACACTGGCATTCAGTTTCACTGTGCCAGGAACTTAGCTGCAATTTTCTTGATTTCTTGGACTTTTCTGTAAAAACCAATTTGTCAAATAAGTACCTTGTTCCATTGTGCACATCATGCCTTGAACCAAACTTGTTGTGTCAACTGAATATCCTTCAAACCATGTCTATGCCATCCACTGACATTGTCAGGCCGTGAACTGAATGTCAACCAGCAGACATTCGTTGCGTCTGAGCCAAACCTTGTACTCATAGACAAGCCCTGAGTATTTTCTCTCTCTCAGGATCATCTCCAACCAGATCACCTCGCATGCATGCATACTTTTACCTTTGCATATAATTTTCTATGGTAAGCATTTTCTGTATGCTTATATGTTGTATTGTTATTTACGTGCGAGAGTAGAACTAGGAGTGGAAGTGATGAGGACATCGCGACCACACATCCACATGTTTTAACTCGAGCACATGCGCGTCGCCTTAGATAACAGGTGAATTCGTTTCTTGGGAAAATTAATTATTTAATTACAAAACAAATGATATTGCCTAATGCTTGATTTTTGCTTGTTGTTACATGTGAAGGAGGACTGGACGAAGTTGTTAATCTAATTCATAGCCAAAAAAAGAATGAACACTTTTCTAGTAACTTCGACTAACGGTTACGTCGACCTTATTGATCAAAAGAACTCTGCACATGATCAGAAAGGCTCAAGGTCACAACACTGCTCATGGTTGCAGCCGATCAAGCTTGAAGACACATGGTCACAACCTGAGGATCATCCAGTTTGCCGATCAAGCTTGACTGTCCAGAAACTTCAACTAAGCGCCAATTTCAGCACAGATTTTCAAACAGGTCGTGCAAGCACTTGTTGGAAAGGTAATTAAAAGATCTTTCCAACTCATCAAGAATCATCGAATTCCGACATCGTATGCAATCAGGAGACCCGAAACAATGACAAGTGTACGAGGGGGACGAGTCATGTTCGGATCCGTGAAAAACTCGGGATTTTCTTTTTATAGTTTATTAGGATTCTATTCTGTTTCAAATTAGTTTAGAATTTTGGTTTTTAACCTTCTATCTTTCGTAGACACCATGCTCTATAAAAGAGAAGGCATGATCTTAGTTTTAGGTAGACTTCGTTGATATACAGATTGTATGCTCTTGCCTTTGCCGACTTGTACAATTCGGAGTCTCAATGTTCAACTCATAATTCAGATTATTGAGCGTTATCCTTCCGCTGTTGCTCTTGCTTTTCTTTATTTATTTGCTTGAGTTGTTTTTCGTGAACAGGTCAACCAAACTTTGCTCGGTTGATAACCAATTGAGAGGTGGTTTAGCGATTGTGAGGTTTCTGGTCGCGTGTTTGATCGTGGTTAGCCACCCCTTCGTCAAGGTCACAACTCACATTTATCCACGGATTTCTCCTACGACGGAAGATCGGGACCAAACTACATGCACGCATCTTAAGGCGAGGCGTGTGCATATCAGAAAGGAGCAGAAGAAGTGTTTGAAGACCCCTCAGAGCAATTAGACCGCGCTTTGCAAGGCAAGTTTCTTTCTCATTGGTCATGTCTCTCCCAATATTTTAAGTAAATTAGATTATTTATTGTTTTAAGTATATGCATGCTTTATCTTTCAAATGCTATGTTGGAAGAATATGAGTAGATATGACCTAACTTCTTTGAAAACCCTTCATGTTCATATATCCTGTGCACTCATTTGTCACCCTAGGATGTTGTGTTTAAGTTATGCTTATGCTTGAATATATGTGCTAAATGCTAAATGGTCATCTACATGAAAAGTGTGTTTAAAACCTCTTTTGTAAAAGTGTAAGTTAGAATCGATAGTGAGGATGGTTTATGTGGTTGGTGTTGTGTGCACAATGGGAATGTGGCTTGCTCCTTACTAATGGTTCATAAGGACGAGACCCTTGTGTTGTACTTCCAAGCGGCATGAAAAATGTACTAACCACTTGTCCAGTATGGGACTGGCGCGGCAAAGTAGTTCTCTCGGTATTAGCTTTTCCCTGCAATGGTTGTTGGTCCAGTTTCTCGAGGAAAACTGGTGGGCCACAGAAGGCCGTCAGTTGTGAGAGTGAGTGAGTGAATCATGAGTTTAGAAGGAAGGCGCCCTAGGCTTGGATTTCGGGTCGTGCGCGACTGGATCCATAGACTATGTGTCTTGCGGGACCATAGACCAAGGCTAGGTAGATTTGGTTGTGGGGTGCGCTCTACAATGGTAATATGGACTGAATTGTCTATTTACCGGGCAGGGAATTGTTAATGCTAGGATTACGAACTGTTATGTGATCTCAGCCTTGTCACATGCATAAAAGTCGCATGGAGAGGTACCGACTTGAAAACTGAGTGATCAAGTGGATTAAAGTGGTACACATTTGCAAAGTTACTAAAAGTATCGGATACTCTGAGCTCCCAGGTTTTAGAGTATGCGCACGGTGAATTCTATCCACGTCGATGCAGCACAAGTAGGATTTGAAAGATTTTCATAATATTGGTTAAAAGTCGTGACTCATGGAAGACCGCCACGCATAACATTTTCTAAAACCTGGTTTATGATTTCAAAGTCTCGCATTTGAAATTAAAAACTTTCTTAGAACTTTAAAGTGAAAATCTATTCTATTCTTACCTATAAACCAAAGAGGCTATTTCTTGGAATTCCCCGTCATCTATATACCTGCATTTATAAATTGAGACTTGTTGAGCACCGTAAGGACAACGTGCTCACCCTTGCTTCTGCACATAAATAATAGAGGAAGGACTCATCGATCCGGACTCCTACAGCTTTGAACCTAGTGAAGAAGAAGGAACCATTCCCGACGATCCAGTTTACTAGAGGGTCATTCAACTAGTGGAGCCCGATGTGGTGGAAGCCCATGCAGTGCCGCTGCCAGTGAAGATGAAGACTACCATAGTTGTTTTGCTTGTCGCTCTGTGTGTTCTATTCTTTTGTGCCGACCTTTGTGTCGATGAAACTTCTTAATTTTGTATCAACTCTAAAATGCATCCTTTTTGAGGCTATCATATTGTAATATTGGTCCTCTTTACCTTGTACCATTTTATTTACCGATGTTGTAGTGTATTGTATGGTTGTGAGTTTGTGATGTATCATTCTGTGTGCAACCTAACCTGGGATGTTGCCGCCGGATTCCTCAAAAGAGGGTCCCCACGGGGTGCGCATCACTGCGGTCTCGGTCGTTCCCGTTCCTTACTCGCGCATCCGTGCGGTCGTGTCTCGAGTGTCGCATTGTGTTGGTGTGTTTAGTTTCGAGTTGTTTGTTTCTTCTCGCGGTGGTTTGACAATCAGGATGGTGTTTGGTGGGAGTTCTTGGTCTTAGAACAGTCTTGGCGATGTTTTTGTGCTCTTTGGGTTCTGCCATGGCGGTCAGCTCGCATGGCCATGTCGCCACGTGTGCGAGCACTTGTTTCTCAGTATCCAACAATCTTGGTCAAGCTCAGTATGGTCTGCTCGGCATCGGTGGCGTTGATCCTGTGGATGTCGCCATGCCACGTCATGTTCTTATATCGGTTTTCTTCGATGTTTCTGACACTCGCAGAGTCACTAAGCTGCCACCTGCTGTTGCTACTCGGCTCTCCATATCCATCGTCACTGTTACTCGACATTCCTCCATTTGTTGCACCGAAAAGAAGGCCCTCACCATTGCTCTCGCCGGCATATCCGTCCCGTTCGCGCACGGCATTAGCACGTTGTTTGTGATGCACACCTCCATCATCAAGGGCACTCCAGAGGAGCCTTTCCTAGTGTTCATGGGTGTTGCACTCTCGATCACCGCCTTCCCTGTGTAGCATTTCTTCAAAATACATCTTCGAATAAAGGCGTACCCTCAATATGGATCACAGGCGGTACTACCATGGATGTACCCGGATGATCATTGTAGTCGTAGTTCTCGGCATTGTCGTCGCGTTCGTCCTCTATGATCATATTGTGCAAGATGACGCAAGCCCACATGATCTTCGTGAGGGTTGACTGTCTTCAAAATCTTGTCGAACTGTGCACAATGGCGAACTGAGACTGCAGGACAACAAAGGCCCACTCAACATCTTTTGTTGCTTCTTCTTGGTGCTGTGCGAACAACCGGGTTTTCGCCGTCTACGGGAGCAGTACTGTGTTTACAAAGACAGCCCACTCCGGGTATATACCGTCGGCGAGATAATATCCCATATTGTACTGCCGACCATTGACAGTGTAGTCAACACGAAGGGCTCGCCCTTTTAGTACATCAGTGAACAATGGTAATTGATTCAGTACATTGATGTCATTGTTGGACTTTGCCGCACCAAAAAAAGCATTTCATATCTAGAGATCGTAAGAAGCCACCGCTTCAAGTATGATCGTCGGGACTCCATAATCTGCACGCGTAAATTGTCCCTTCCATGCTATTGGGCAGTTTCTCCATTCCCAGTGCATGCAATCAATACTTCCTAGCAAGCCCAGAAAGCCACGAGCCTCTCCTTATTGCAGCAAGTGGTGGATATCCTCGACGGTGGGGCTGCGAAGATATTGCTCGCCAAACTTGTCGATGACGCCTTGCATGAAGTGCTCTAAGCATTCAATCGCCGTGGAGTCCCCTATCCGCACGTATTCGTCAATGGCATTAGTGGGGCCACCATATGTTAGCATACGCAGCGCTGCGGTGCACTTCTGTAAAGGGGAGAGTCCACAGCGATTAGTGGCATCTCTTCTTTCAGTGAAACAAGGGGACCACTCACCGAGCGCTTCGACAATACGAACAAAGAGGGGTCTCCCCATCCGAAATCGCCAACGGAATATACCGTCGGGGTAGACCGGAGAGTCAGAGAAATAGTCCGAGACGAGTCGTAGATGGCCATCTTCGCGGTCTCTCTCAACATATCTTCTATTGCCGTGTCGGTGACATCCACGGGATGAAGCAGCATCAAATCGGGCGTACAGACCGGCGATAATATGATCTTCCTCCTCTTCCTCCTTCACAAAATCCATCAAGAAATCCTCTATTTTGCTGATGGCATCCTCCTCGAGGCTGTTTGTGTTTGAACTAGAGCTAGACGACATTTTGTGAGTGGCAAGGAAGGTGAGTTTGTGAAGTGCTTTGCTGTTTTGCAAGAAAAGGTAGATTGTGAGGAGAACGCTCTGAAGAGGATTGAATATATAGACAAGGAGTCCAATGGCTATATTCGAACGGATAGGGTCCAACAGTTAGTTTCGAACGGCTATATTCCAACGGCTAGTTTCGAACTGCCATATTCCAACGACTAGTTTCGAACGTCTATATTTCAACGAATAGTTTCGAACGGCTACATTCCAACGACTATATTCCAATGGCCATATTCTAACAACGATGCTAAATTTAATTCATGGATTAATTAATAAAGCATCGTATATATATTAACAACGAAACATACATGGTTGACTATCCAAAGTAAATTTAAAACATCATAACTAATCTTCGTCCTCCAGAGCTTTAAGTTTATCTCTTATCATTTTCATGCCCGCCGTATACTCCTCTTTCTAAGCGCCGTCCATGGTGGATTTGTCGATGCTCATCATTCTCGAGTATGCCTTGTACAAGGCAGACTTTTCCTTCGACTTCCCCAGGCTGCGCAATGACTCGGACACACAAAGTGCATCCTTCCTTTTGTCGACACGGTTATGGTGATTGTTGATGAAGGCATCAAGATCCTCTTGCATTGCCACCGTAGAATCATGCGCTGCATCAACTTTGCTCTTACCTTTGCGCTTCGCCTTAGCGACGTCTCGTCCTTCTGGCCGTGTCTCTATTGGTGACACATCATCGTTGTTGGACGATGACGTATAGGTGCCCGACTCAGACAACCTACTTCTTTTGTTGGCGGCATCATCGTAGACTGCGGACCACTTAGGTTGCCCACGAACTGCCGTCCACCAGTGATCCAAAACGAACGGATGACCCATCTCCGTCTTATACATCTCACGGGCCTACGCCATGAGTTGGTCGTCGGAACAACTGCTAGCGTAGACATCTTTCAGTTGGAGCCAAACACCATTAAATTGGACCACTTTTTTACTGCTCCGTTGCCAGTGGTCCTTACAGTGTTTGGTCTCCCTTCTCCTGTTTGTCGGGATCGTCTCGTTGAATGCCGCTGCGACATTTGCCCAGTACATATCGCACTTCCTATTGTTTCCATCAATAGGATTGAGCGAATTGCTGAGCCAGCAACTAATCTGTGTGTTGTAAAAAAATATTAAATAACGAAGTCGAACGTAAATACATTTCCCTCATAGTACTCCTGTACGAAAATCACCGACTTACCAGTTTTATGTCATCATCGGTGGACCACGGTAATCGCTTCATCTTCCGGCTAGCGTTGACGACAGTATTGGTGTTGGTGTCATCAACGACAACTCGGGCCGCAAGATCAGGTGGAGCAGAGTCTGGAGTGCCATTGTCAGAGACAAATGCTAAGTGCGGTTGAGGTGGGGAAAACTGGTTATAGGTCGGCGGCATACCGACAAAATGACTATTTTGGCTATACTGTGGGGCGGTGAAATTGCATGGCCTTGTGGTGGATAGGGACGATAATTTTAGTTGTACTGTGGATACGGCTGGTAAGTCAGTGGCTGCGAAAAACCGGGTTGCTGTTGGGTGTTTGTGCTTTCGGTGTTTTCACCGGGAGAATGGGAAGAGCCAAGCCGGTTAACGAAATCGCCTGGTGGATTAGAGTTCATGTCGGAATTTTAAAAAAATTTGCGAGGATTTGGAATGGCTTTCGTTGTGGATGGATGGAGATTTTTGTGTCAAAATAGCTCAAGAACATGTCCTTTATATAGGAGAGGGTTGCTAAAATTTTCTATGATTTTTTGAAATTTTTTTGGGATTTTTACTATTTTTTACGATTTTTAAACTCAAAAAACATTAAAATAACCACCAACAACTATTTAATAACGGCTAATTTCTGATGGCCGGTTTTTGTGACGCTGATAGGTGGGCCACGGCCAAAAAAAGGTTCAACGACTTTATTTATAACGGCCGGTGACTTACATGCGGGCCCGCGAGGCACTGGCCCCACTTGTCATTTGCTCGGAGTCAAAAAGGGCACGGTCCACGACACTGTTTCTTTTTTATTTCGACACACCAGTTATATTTTTCTTTTACTCAATGACGCGTGGGCCCTAAAGAAAGGTGGCCCCACTGGTCAGTGACTACGTCTAGGGCGCGTGCGCGCTAGTGACTCCAACGAGGCTGGCGCTCTCACTCGTTTTACGTATTGGTGGGCCCACACATTTAAACTCCGTCACGCATTTACCTAACACCCAGTCACTGATATGTGGGGCTTTTTTTTGGATCCACATGTCAGAATTACTTTTGCGCGGGTTGAGTTCGCTGTTTTATTTCTTTGTGTGGCACGCAAAATGCGTCTCGAAGCGTCCCGTTCGTCTCCAACGCCGGTGCCGCGGTCGCCTTGCACTCGCCTGTCGTTCAGCTTCGCTCGTAGTGCATGCGCGTCCCATTACGCCGAGAAAACATCGAGCACGCCTCCACCACCATTGACCCGAGGCGCCCATCGCCCTGCCGTTGGAGGAAGCTTTTACTGGAAAGTGAATTTGCCGACACCTAAGTAGACTTTAGGTAAACTTCAAAAGCTACAGATTAAACAATTAGACTTGCCCTCCTTTTTTTTTTTTTTTAATCACCTGCAAATTGGCTCTAGCTGGCTCATTATATTGTTTTACCACTCCTTTGCATTTAAGTGGGACCCACTCTCCGACAGTGGACACCCGGGCCATCTTTTACGGACACGTATGACGTATCCCACCTCGTGGGGCCCACATCCCTGGCGGTCACCATCAGCCGACCCAAGGACTCGTGGGCGTCTGTGGACCGTCGGATGCGGATCGGAAGTCGCAGACGAGAGGCATTCGAGAGCGCAGGTCCACGCGGGAATCTTGTCACAGGGGAACCCGGGTGATTCTAGATACTTCTAAGGTGCCCAGGATTTTTATGAGGATGCTTCTTATAGATCGTAATCGTATCTTTGTGATGGTAGTTGTAATCTCCTTTTTTTATGGTTTCGTTGGATGGTGTCAATTTTGCCAGACGTAAGCTGTAGTGTACATTATCGTAGACAAGAGCCGTGCAGATGCGCAACTAGTTGGAGCCAATTATTTGTAATTTAGATGTGTCAAGTCTTGATAAGAACATTTTTTTCCTAGTTTGTATGAGAATTTGTGGAGTTATAACACTAATGTGGTGTTTCAAATATATAAATTCTATAAATTTGACAGATTTTATGTTGAATTTTAGATTCACATATCAACATAAGATTTTTACATGACACACTCTATAATTAAATTTTTAAGTCCAATAAAACTGTGTTTTATTTATTTATTATAAAATAAACCAGCGTCAATTTTCCTTACTGTTATTTTTCCAACAACATATTTGTTTTTGCCTCGGTTTTTTTTTATCAAGTACTAAATAATGCTTGACATAACATTGTATTTTTTAAGGTACGTAACATTGTATAATGCTTCATAATCCTGAGTGTCTGTTTTTTCTGTTCATTACTATTCCGCTTTCCTTTTTTTCTAGCATCGTTTTATGAAAACACTACTCCCGGACCTGTGATGGAACTGGTCACCGCGACTGGTTCACTAATCCAACTGCCGGTTCACTACTCAGCCTGTTGGTTCTTTGTAATTAATAATTATAGAAAAATTTATTTCCAAGATATATTTTAAAAATATTTCTGCACTAATTTTTGAATATTGGGTCCAAGTATTAGCAATGGGTATTCTATTTTGATACATAGTTATCAAAACTGAATCAATAATTGACCTGGGCAGATTCTTGGTTCACTAGTTCATTGATTAAATTGCATGTGTTAAAGTACTAAATATATGTATGTAAATATGTACCAAAAGCTACACATATAATATAGAATTTTTAAAAATAATTTATATTTTCATACACGTCATGTTATAATATAATGTTATATTTTGTGTTTTTGTGTGTATATAGGTTCTTAGGTTTGTGTAGTTGTGTGCAGAAAATATTGTTTTGGGTTCACATCAAAGTTATACAATTTAAATGTAATAAAAGTATTGTGAATCGGTTGGTTATACCTAAATTAATAATTTTTGTTGGTTTATTTTACTGGTGGGACTTTTTCTTAGACCATACCAAACTAAACACCGGTTCCAATTTTTTCGGTTGAAGTAGCAATCTAGTCTAGTTTTTATAACTAGGTATTTGCCATCTCACTATATTTTTATGAATGTAACTTGTTTTTTTTATGTGTTTATTTTTTATCTCTATAATATATAAGTCAATACATTTGATAGATGGTACTAAACTATTGTTAAAAGAAACTTACAAATTGTAAAAAAACATTAAAAAAATATACAAGCTTCAGAGTCTGATTGAACACAGGAATTCTACATAAATTTTTATAAAAAAACTCCAAAAATGAAAATGAATATTCTCTTTTTTTTTCAAAATTACTCCAAAATTTTTATACACAAGCCTCCACCTATTTCCTTACGCGCCAATTGCCGTACCCAAAAAAGCAAAAAAGATACAAACATCATTGCCTTAAAAAAAAAACTAATCACAGAGGTCTCCGCAAATCCGCAATTAGCCAAAGCAGGGTCCCACCACGATGTTTTGATGAGTAATAAAATATCTAAAATGGCAACATCGCACCACCGTCCAATTATCACCAACTATCATCCACGGCCGTCCTACTCGCCATCCCGTGACGTCACCCATCATTTCCGTTCCGTCAAGCAAATGGAATGTCAAAGCACGCATCTCATCTGGGCCGTCCGACCGGCCAGCGTGCACCATCCGACGGCTTCATTCAGTCAATTTACATCAAGCCGTGTCATTTACGATCATTACCATGAAGTCCTTTTCCTTATTATATATACGCCCTTGCCAAATACTTAAATTACATTATTATTTTTAGGTGGAGTGTGTTGCTAGCCTACCAAATATCACCGCTCTTCCGTTCTCTTTTACTTATTGTTTTAGACCTTCCACAGTCTTTTAGATTATTGAAGTTACATTATTATTTTTTAGGTGGGTATGTTGCTAGCCTAGCAAATATCACCATCTCTTCCTTCGTTTTTATTTGTTGTTTTAAATTTTCCACAATCTTTTAGATTATTGAAGTTACATTATAATTTTTTAGGTGAAGTATGTTGCTAGTCTAGCAAATATCACCATCCTATATTCTTTTTTACTTGTTGTTTTTAGATTTTCACGATCTTTAAGATATAAGTTTGACTGTTGTTTTATATAAATTTATACTAGTAAAATTATAAAGCAATCATCATATAAAAGTAATTTGATGTGAAATCTATTAAAGAGAGCTGTATTTGCGAGGGAATTGGGGGTTCCAATCCAATCCCTTTGACAAATTAGGGGTAGCTCAGTTGGTAGAGCAGAGGACTGAAAATCCTCGGTGATTTAGTCTCAAGCTAAACAAAAGGCAAGGGATATTATTTTTATATGATGAATTTTGATTTTTTTATATTAATAGTCAAAGTTTTAAAAAGTTGAGTTACACATATATCAAATTACAAGTAAAAAAAGAACAAATGAACACTTGTAAGGTCGATTTTTCTAAAAATATTTGCATTTTATTTGGATTATCTAGAGAGCATGTATTTATTTTTTTCTTAAAAATTTATATCATCAAGACCACACATTTAAACTAAATTTAATTTTCACCCTCCATCTCTCCTCATCTTTTTCTTTTTCCTCTTCTTTCTTGCACATTGCCACCGCTGCCGCTCCTTTTCTCCCCGTACTCCTCTTCTCCCTCTCTTTTGCTAGGTATTGCCGCCCATGGCAAACGGTGCCACCATCGCACTGTCTCCCTCTCTCCTTTGTTGCCACCTCCTCTTCACAGCCACTATCTCCCACCACCTCTATCTAGGTCGGTAGTGTCACGACTGCCTCGTTGTCCCGCCAGACCACTACCATTAGAGAAATTAAGGACGTTAAATGAAGTCTAGATAGTTAATTTTAAGATGAGATATTTAATCTAATGATGAAAAGAGGTTTATACAAAATAAAAAAAAGTACAGACCTGTTAGCAAAACTTTTATTATTTTAACACTTTTTTATGATACTTGTCAAATGTTTGCTTAAGCCTCGTCAAGAAACATCCACGTGCTACATGGTAGATTCTTAATATTGGCCTTAGCAATGTAGCGTCGTCATGGTATTCTAATGTAAGAAAAAAGATTAACAAAAGACAGCACTTTCTGAATGATATTTTTTTTAAAAAAATGAAATTGCCAATTATTTGAATGGAGCAATTTGTATACTTTGTATAAACTACTCCTTAAGTTTTGGATTAACCTTTGAATTTCTTTTCCTTTTGCCCAAGTTTGATGAGGTGTCAAGAACCATTGATCAGCTAAAACAAATGTTGGATTTACCACCTTTCAGATATATAAATGCATTTTCTATGTGATTTACATATATTTATGTAAAATGGTAACTCAATGATTGTAGAGAAAAAATAAACAATTATTTTTCTTAAAAATGTACCATTTGTTTCATTCGACAATTCTTTGTGATCTTCATATATACACACAATCAAGAAAGAAAAAGAAAAAGATCCAACATCCTGCATACTCACTATCATTGCTCTTGCCCTTATAATTGCAACCTGTTTTACATGCTTCAACTTAGTAATAACAACTACCAACTAACACACACAAACTCTCTAAAAAAAACTTATCGGGCTATTTGAATTCTCCATAAAATTATGGAAATATTAGCACCATAGGACGGTATTGCAGAATTTTCTCCTGCATGGAATTCAAAGAGTGGGAGCAAGCTCTAATTTCCTTCTACCAAACGGGTATAATGCAAAGAGATGTGTATGTGATGGCATGACATGGGGCATGGCACATGGCACCCATGCCATGCAACCCCCATCATGCGCCCCGAAAATATCAAGGCCATGTCAGCAGCCCCAGGAGGCAATCCGGAAGCGAAGCCCAGCCTCCCGACGCGCACCCAGGAATAAGTATCTCCCACCCCACCACCTCCCCCACCCTCGCCGACACGCGGCCCCGCGTTTCTGTCTCCACCTGTCAGCGACAGCGGCTCGCCCTCCTCCAGACCTCCACTTGCCTCTCGGGGTGAGATAACCAGCCACACCACCCACCCCATCGAGAAAAAAATCTTTTTCTTGCCTCTCCTTACTCCTCCCCGTCTCTCTTTCTCTCTCTCTCTCCTCCCTTACCCCTTTCTCTCTCTACACAATCTCCGCGCGGACGCCACGAACGTGCCTTGGAGGGCTCCAGATTCGAATCCGCCCGGATGAGGTAATGGTCCTTGCATTTTTTAGATTTTTTGAGCACTTTTTGCGATTTTTTTGTTCTGTGTTTCTTTTTTGTTTTCGCTTGTTGGTGGTGCTCTATGGTCTGCACTGCTCGGGTGGATTTGTGGATTATTTTTTAGGGGAATTGATTCGGGCGGGTTTAGGGTGATTGATTGTTGGAGATGTTCAGGATTGGAGAGGGATGTGAGAGTTTAAATTTTTGGCGGCGAGCTTGAGCTGTATGTTTTTGTTTTTGTTTTAATCTCGAACAGATCGATTGGATGTGGTAGATTTTTCCTGGGAATTTTAGGAGATTTTATGGTTGCTACACGGAGATAGCTCTGTTGTTTGATAATAGTGTGGATTAGCGTTGGGCTTTGCATTTTTGGATCTGTTTTAAGGATGGAATCCGCAGTTGCACTTGTAGAATTACTTAAAGCAGAGATGATTTATTAGAAAGTTGTTTGTAGGAAAGTTGTTTAACATTGCAAACAAAAGACAGAATGGTTCGTGGACGATTCATTTTATTTCAATTTTTTGCTTTACAGAGGTCGTGTAAGCGATCAATTCGCAATTCTCTCATTTTTTAGTCTGCTTTCATTAGTCTTCTGTTTCAGGTAGTAAGTCTAGCTGTAAAATTATTTGGAGAGAAACTTAGGCATTTGCTTAAAGAAAATAGAAGGATGAGAGCTTTACTTAAGAAATTTTTACCAAAGAAGTATTTGTTTCTATGTTTTTAGGATATATATTGCATAATTATCTCTAGGTGTGGTTCCAGATCTGTCCTGAGTTTTGTTCTCTCATTAGTGAACACTTATTATAATTCATCATATTTTATGTGAATGGACAGTTATTCTCGTTTCCATGTACCTAACCCGTTTACCACAACGTTGCACAACAAGTGCATAGAATCTTTACCTATTGGCAGCAAGTGGCTCTGATATCATCTGTAACACTCTGGGCCCAAAGCACACGGTCTCGTCAGGTTTTCATCCTCCATCTTGTGCATCCAGTATAAATTCACATAAACAACCAAACAAAATCGAAGCCCATTCAATGTAGTCAATAGGCACCTTGCTTTTCATCTACATATTTAAGATGAGTCAATCCATGATGAATGATACCACCTAGAATGAGTTGATTTATACAACCAAATAGCTCAAATTGGATGGGAAAATAATGTTCTCTCGCTTGATAGGAAATTTTATAAAGGAGCAAAACAAAAGGAGAGAATAAAGTACCTGATGAACCGAATGAAATGAGATTTTTTTTTTTAAGTTTCTTCCAATAAATGTGAGAATTTTGTTTAGTCATATGTTCTTCGGTTGGAATTTTGTCGGAACAAGCTTTTATTTCTATGTAGATTATCAGGAGAGAACTCCTGCACTGTTTTGTGCAAATTGTGTTGTATTATCTTTTTTCTTTTTGTCAATACCTGTACTATTTCTTGTTTGAACATTAATTAAAAGGCTATATATTCATCTTCTTTTTCCTATTATTTTTTTTGTGCTATGATTTGGAATAGCAGAGATTTCAAAAGCACCTTTGCTTGGGATTGGTTGAGATGATTCTCGATCACATTGGGGAATGCAAACCCCCCTCGGTGGGGGTTGATTGAAGAAGTCTCACTTAGTACTCTTAGGTGAACTAGTATTTAGCTGAAAGTTCTTTTGATTCTGAGGACAATAGCTTATGAGAAGAGCAGCATTTTGGTGGCATAGATGGATGAGCTGACTGGCGGTTACAACCTGGTGTTGATTACAGGCGCCCTTGTTGCTAATTGGAGCAGTCTCTCTGGTTTCTTACTTTATCTTTGAGAGTGCATCTCTAGTTTATTGGGCAGGCTCTCGAGCTACCAAGTATGTCAGCTTCAAATGAAAAGTGGATCGACAGGCTCCGGTTCTCGTCACTGTTCTGGCCCCCACCACAAGATGTGCAACAGAAACAGGTATGCCTCATTTCTAGCTGAATTTAATTGTGTATGCGACAACTTTCATGATTTTTCATGCGACTGGAACACTGACTTGTTTGTTCTTCTTGTTTGAAGGCACAAATTTTGGCCTATGTTGAGTACTTTGGCCAATTTACAGCTGACAGTGAACAATTCCCGGAAGATGTAGCTCAGGCACTGTATCTCTTATAGCAAATTTTATATCTCTTACGGCAAAATGGATGTGAAAATTGTTGACACTACTTTTTTTTTTGTTGTGTTCGTGTGTGCAGCTCATTCAAAGTTGTTATCCATCAAAAGAAAAACGCTTGGTAGATGAAGTATTGGGTAATACGATATTACTCCCCTTTTTCTTTCTTTCTTTCTTTTCTTTTCTTTTTTTTTAAAAAAAACAGATATTACCTCTTTTGATGGCCATGCCAGATACATAACAAGCAATTTGGGACATTTTTGAAGTGCTAATGCTTGTTCTTTTGTTACTTTGTCTAGCTACATTTGTTCTTTATCATCCTGAGCATGGTCATGCAATTGTACATCCAATTCTTTCACGCATCATAGATGGGACATTGTGCTATGATAGGCATGATTCCCCATTCAGTTCCTTCATCTCCTTATTTAGCCAAACATCTGAGGTAACGCTCCCAATATCTTAGTTTTAATTTCGTTTCTCTGTTTTGATGACATTCAGCCATTGCTGTGTATTTTAATATTATTCTCAATTCTGAGGTGCAATGATGTTTGAAATATTGATGCTCATGAACTCTATTTTGGACAGAAAGAGTACTCAGAGCAGTGGGCCTTGGCCTGTGGAGAAATTCTGAGAGTTCTAACTCACTACAACAGGCCAATCTTCAAAATTGAGCACCAAAATGGCGAAGCTGAGTGTAGCAGCATCTCGGATCAGGCCACAGCAAGTGATTCCACAGAGAAGTCTAATGATTCTCCAGCAAATGAGCCTGATCGAAAGCCATTAAGGCCATTGTCTCCTTGGATCACAGACATATTGTTAGCCGCACCATTGGGCATTAGAAGTGATTATTTTAGATGGTGAGTAACAATTTTCATATTAGGTTATTGGGACTGGAATCTTAGTTTTGAACCTTTGTTGTTATTTAATCTGAAAGGTTGTGAAAAAAAAATGTAGTCTGTTGTCTATGAATATTAGAATGCAATGTTTTTCTGCTCATTGGAATACATGTTTTCTGTTAAAAACATTGTTCTTTGCTGCTCGTGAAATGCTCTTGTTTTCAATATAGGCTATTTACTCTCTATTTCCTTTCAAACATATCAGGTGTGGTGGAGTCATGGGAAAATACGCAGCTGGTGGAGAACTGAAGCCTCCAACAACTGGTTGGTAAAATCAGCAACAGATTTTGATTATTGAAATTGCACAATTGCAGTAACAAAAAATGTTTTGCCCCTGTTTGATCATGCCTATTTACTGGATATTGTCGAGTCTGTGATAGAGACTGTTGTCTTGTCAAATCCCTTGAAAGGAAACTGGACTGGTAAATTACAATTGGCATTTAATGACATACCATATATGATGAAGAGCAACCAACTAGTATCGGTTTACCAGCATGGTCACAGAATGAATGAGCTATAACAAACAACAATACATCCTCTTCGAAAAGCAACACCTCAAACTACTAACTAAAGCTTTCTTTTCTATATAAAAAAAAAAGTAAAGCTTTCTTAAGAGTTCCCAACGTGAATGCTTTGTTTTCGGACTTCTTTTCAAATTTCAAGTGTCTATAAAGGTAATATCAGGAGACACAATAATGATGGCAGGATCTTTGAAGGATATGCTTTGAATTTTGTTCTATGATCTTTGCCTCTTTGGAAGCACTATCCAGTACGAGTGCCTATTTTCTTCTCTAGTTTACATTTATAAATCTATGTAGTTAATTATATTAGTATTTTCACTGATGTGACTATGTGCATTAAGGACAGGATGGTTTGAACTTTGAAGGCACAAACATCTATTACCTTTATTTTTTTTTCTTTTGCTTTTGTGTGTGGACTCTCTTGCTGCACTGTTAAAGTACAGTTAGTCAGTTAATCATGCAACAGTTTTCCTTAAATTTTTCTGGAACACATTCCTAGTCAACTTAATGACTCCCCTCAATTATTTTCTCTCCTGTATGTTAAGTAACAGGCCACAGTACCCTGCTGTATTGGCTATTTACTGTTTGTACTGGCTTATGTTTAGATGACTAGTAGGGAATTTCCCTACTATTTTTGTCTTTCCTCCAAAAAAAAAAAACTAAGTAATATTGTACATTACTCAAGTATCATACTTTTCACAAGTTAATTGATATCATAGGCCACTCATGCCACTGCATCTGACAAACCCACACCATGGGCTGGAACATGAAATATCTAGTAATCTTATCTGAAATATGTTTAAGGACATAGTTTTTAATTTTTTTCATTGGAGATATACCATACCATCTGCAAGATGTATCTGCAATGTTGTGTCAGGTTTGCCAATAGTTGAAACCTGTTATATATCAGTGCCAGTGTGTATTGCATGGTGTAACAGACTTAGCAGTGCCTTGCCTGAGTTGCTGGTTCAGAGTTGGATAATCTCCATTGATTTATGAGCTTGAAACTCTATGTAGTTTTCCTCTAGTGGATACCTCTTTCTTCTATGACTTTGATGTTGATGCTCGCTACAAACTGCAAAAAGTTTTATGACACATGTCTCGGTGATTTAGCTTGCAGCCGAGGATCTGGGAAGCATCCGCAACTGATGCCATCCACCCCCAGATGGGCCGTTGCCAATGGAGCTGGAGTTATATTGAGTGTCTGTGATGAGGAAGTAACTCGTTATGAGACAGCAAATTTAACTGCAGCAGCTGTTCCTGCGCTTCTGCTTCCTCCACCCACAACACCCTTGGATGAGCATTTGGTGGCAGGGCTGCCCCCTCTTGAACCATATGCTCGCTTGTTTCATAGGTAAATGTCTATTCACAGCCAACAAATTTATTTCAGAATGATTTAATGAATTTGTGTTTCTCTTGTTAGATACTATGCAATTGCTACCCCAAGTGCCACGCAGAGGCTGCTTTTTGGTCTTCTTGAAGCACCACCATCATGGGCGCCAGATGCGCTTGATGCAGCAGTACAACTTGTTGAACTTCTTAGAGCAGCTGAAGATTATGCTACAGGCATGCGGGTAAAAAAACCACTTCATTGAGGCTGTCAGTTCAGTGCTATCAATCAAGTAGATTCACAATGCAAATCTGTCAAACCAGCTTGTATTTAAATTCAATCTTCATTAACTGCAACATTTTTATTGTTCTATTTAGCTTCCAAAAAATTGGATGCATCTGCATTTCTTGCGTGCGATTGGAACTGCAATGTCAATGAGAGCTGGTATTGCTGCGGATACTGCTGCTGCTTTGCTTTTCCGAATACTCTCCCAGCCAACGTTGCTTTTTCCTCCACTGAGACATGCTGAAGGAGTTGAAGTCCAGCATGAACCACTGGGTGGCTATGTGTCATCATACAAAAAACAGGTATTCAATATTTTGCGTTTTTGGGACTTCATTTCCTCAACATCAGTCTTTTCAAAAGATAGTAATGAGGATGCTATTAGTGCTAAAAATGTTATTTAGGATGTGTTTGGTTATACACCTTGAACCATCTCATGCATCATGGGAGGAATATTGATGTTTGGTTGTCTTCGTCTTATATCATCTCATGCATTATGTCTCATCCCAAAATAGAGAATATTCTCTTAATGTCGGACCAATTTATCCCTCATTTTCGTGTCGGATCAACTCGTTCTACATTTGTTAATTAAGGTTATTAGTGTTATGTTAGTGTTGACTAATATTAATTATTGTTAGTTAGTAGTAATTAATATTATATTTGTGGTGATTAGCGGTAATTAGTGTTATGTTAGTGATGATTAGTGGTAATTAATGTTAAATTAATACTAATTAGTTGTAGTTAATGGTGATTAGTGTCTAAATTAATGGTAATTAATGTTATGTTTGTGATGATTAGCGGTAATTAGCATTATTTTCATATTAATTAAGTTAATTAGTGGTAACTAATGTTAATTCGTTACCACATATCTTATTCTGGACTAACTCATCTCTCTAACCAAAGAAAATTCTTGATATTTCATTCCACACCAATCAAACACTTATTTTAGATCAACTCGTGACACAGCACTCATCCCATCCTTTTTCACCCATGATGGATGGTTGATCCAAGTAACCAAACACATCTAATGAATTCGCAGTCAACTTTTTCTCAAGCCAAGGTCTTGTAGTATGCTCTATGGTGCTACATTTAGAATGTTGCAAGCTAAGCTTATTTAAGATGTTAAATTTCCTTCAAAAAAGATAATGTTAAATTAGTTCAGCTAAAATATTATAAAAGTTACATAAAAATGTTATATAATGTTAAATAAAATATTGTTTGTTTTGAATTGAAAAATGTAACATACTGTTACCTTTAGTGTTGTAGTTTCTTCTATTGTATGTTTCTATTAGTATCTTTTCTTTTTATTTTTTGTAAAACATTAATTTTTATGCTGTAGCATGTCTGCAGCTACTACATCATTTCATTTAAGTTACTGCAATATTTTCCTATAATAAGCTGAGAATAAGATGTCCAAAAGTTATCCATCCGAATATGTTTTATATGTGCCCTTACTCTAGGGACTCCCTCTTTTAGCTTCCATTTGACTTGGTGCTGCATTTTTCTGACTAATTTTCTACCTGCTTGATTAACTGTACAAAGCTGGAAGCTCCTGCATCTGAAGCCACTATTGATGCCACTGCACAAGGGATTGCTTCCTTGCTGTGCGCTCACGGTCCTGATGTTGAGTGGAGAATATGTACCATCTGGGAAGCTGCCTATGGTTTGTTACCTCTGAGTTCATCGGCAGTTGATTTGCCTGAAATTGTTGTTGCTGCTCCACTCCAGCCACCTACTTTGTCATGGAGCCTGTACTTACCATTGCTGAAAGTATTTGAGTATCTACCTCGTGGAAGCCCGTCTGAAGCATGCCTCATGAGGATATTTGTAGCCACAGTTGAAGCTATACTCAGAAGAACTTTTCCTTCAGAAACTTCTGAACAGTCCAGAAAGCCAAGAAGTCAGGCTAAGAATCTTGCTGTTGCTGAACTCCGCACAATGATCCATTCACTCTTTGTAGAATCTTGTGCCTCAATGGACCTTGCTTCCCGTTTGCTATTCGTGGTGTTGACTGTTTGTGTCAGTCATCAAGCTTTGCCTGGGGGCAGCAAAAGACCAACTGGTAGCGATAACCATTCTTCTGATGAGGTAAATGGGGACTCACTATTAACTAATGGAATTACAAGAAATAGATGTAAGAAGAAACAAGGACCTGTTGCTACATTTGACTCGTATGTTCTAGCTGCTGTTTGTGCCTTGTCTTGTGAGCTTCAGTTATTCTCTTTCATTTCGAAGAATGGAACACATTCAAAATCAAAAGAGTCCATAAAGATTATCATACCTGGGAAGACCAATGGGATCAGTAATGAGCTACACAACAGCATCAACTCAGCGATCCTTCATACTCGTAGAATACTTGGCATCTTGGAAGCTCTTTTCTCCTTGAAGCCATCATCAGTTGGTACCTCATGGAGCTATAGTTCAAATGAGATAGTTGCAGCAGCTATGGTTGCTGCTCATGTTTCTGAGTTATTTCGTCGTTCCAGGCCTTGCCTAAATGCACTCTCTGCCCTAATGCAATGCAAGTGGGATGCGGAGATTTCTACTAGGGCATCGTCCCTTTATCATCTGATTGATTTGCATGGTAAAACAGTGTCCTCCATTGTCAACAAAGCTGAACCTCTGGAAGCTCATCTGACCCTTGCTCCAGTAAAGAAGGATGACCAACAGCACATCCAGGAAAACAACATCAGCTCATCTGATGGTGGAAATTTGGAAAAAAAGGATGCTTCAAGCTCACATACGAAAAATGGTTTCACAAGGCCGCTCTTGAAATGTTCAGAAGTGGTTGTGCTCAATGGTGACATTGCAAGTACGTCTGGAAAAGCTATTGCAAGTTTACCAGTGGAGGCATCCGATTTGGCAAACTTTCTTACAATGGATCGGAATGGGGGTTACCGAGGTTCTCAAACCCTCCTAACATCTGTACTGTTGGAGAAACAGGAATTGTGCTTCTCTGTTGTCTCATTGCTCTGGCAGAAGCTCATTGCATCCCCTGAAATGCAGATGTCTGCAGAAAGTACATCAGCTCATCAAGGTTGGAGAAAGGTATGGTTATCCCTACTTATAGCAATGATATAGTAGGACAATCTTTAATTAATGGTATTCATATAGTCTGTCTGGGTGGCAAACTTTGTTTCTGATATGCAGGTTGTAGATGCACTCTGTGATGTTGTTTCAGCCTCGCCAACCAAAGCTTCAACTGCTATTGTTCTGCAGGTCAAGAATTTATTCTATTCACTGCTTTTGTTATAAGTAAATTGTTTCATGTTTTGACTTCATTGCATACTCCTATGGAATGTACCCATTTCTTCAGTCATCTTTTGGATGCTTGTATCTTTTGCAGGCAGAGAAGGACTTGCAGCCCTGGATCGCAAGAGACGATGAACAAGGTCAGAAGATGTGGAGAGTCAACCAGCGAATAGTGAAGCTGATTGCTGAGCTTATGAGGAATCATGATAGCCCAGAAGTGCTGATAATTCTTGCTAGTGCTTCGGACCTTCTACTTCGTGCTACTGATGGAATGCTCGTTGATGGGGAAGCTTGTACGCTCCCTCAATTAGAGGTAACATCTCCATTACTCTTTAGCTTGCCATTATATAATAGACACATGACAAGTTGTCAAATTTTGTGTTCTATCTGGTACTATTGCAAGCTGGTCGAGGCATTTTTCACTTTCTCACATTGAGTCAATGCTTACTAGCGTTTGTCCTATGAATAAGTGCAGCTTCTGGAAGTGACAGCCAGAGCAGTCCATCTCATTGTTGAATGGGGAGAGACAGGTTTATCAGTTGCCGATGGCCTCTCTAATCTCCTGAAGGCATGCCCTCTTCTTTGATCAATCTTCCATTTATTGGATACATACTTATAACTTATCATTCAGCCTGCTGACTGACTATGATATGCAGTGCCGTCTATCAACTACCATCCGCTGCCTCTCTCACCCTAGTGCGCACGTGCGGGCGCTCAGTATGTCCATCCTGCGTGACATCCTGCACAATGGACCAATAAATTCCAACAAGATCATCCAAGGGGAACATCTGAATGGCATCCAGAGCCCATCCTATCAATGCCTGGCAGCAAGCATCATCAACTGGCAAGCGGATGTAGAGAGGTGCATAGAGTGGGAAGCTCACAGCCGCCGAGCCACCGGGCTGACACTCGCCTTCCTCACTGCGGCCTCAAAGGAACTCGGCTACCCCCTTCCTTGCTGACAACACCATTTCCAAAACCGACACCAGCGGCCCTAGACTCTTGTGCAAACAGTGCCGCAGGGTCAGGGAATAGGATGCTAATCTCGCGCAAGGATGACTTGCTTGTTTGTTCCCGTGATGTGAGTGAATTTGATATTAGATGTTGAAGCATACGGGCTTGTTCCCATGATGTGATTTTAATTGTAATCTGAACTTAGATGTTCGAGCATATGGAGCTGCTTGTGTTGTAACTTGTGACTTTGTATGTCTGTAACTTAAGATGTTTCAGAATGGTAGACCGGGAAGCAGACTTCTTTTTCGCAGCTGTAGATATGAGCGACGACATGCTTATCTACAGTTCTACACCCTTCCAACAGAATCTACAAATTAAACAAAAACCAGCTACTCAGCTGCTCTATTAATTATTTTCCTGCTCATAGTTTCTTGGCATTTGAGGGGTGATATGTATGGTTTGTTTGGTTTCTTGCATGCGATAGGTTGAGGATAGGGTAATGCATCAGAACAACCTACAGTTTGGTTTTTTTTGCAGACACTTCCGTTTTAAATTTTGAGTAAGACAAACATTTTTTTGGAAAGAAATCCTAGCATGATAAATGCTCGACAGACAATTATTGTACAAAATAAGTGTCCAGTAGAGATATTATGTTACACACAAAATTAGCTATCTTTATAACAATTTGGCAAATATAGGCAAGTCTGAAACGATTTAAACCAGAGGTACCAACTTCTAACTACATGTTTTCTGGTAGAATTTACTGATATCCGTAACTCGCCTGTTGTGCAATGCAAGAAGCCAAGAACCTTTCTCATTGATTTTGGCTTTAGACTCTGCTTAAGACTGGTGGCTTTCTAAAAGCACCTTTAACATACTGATTTTGCTAATTTCAACTAATTAGCCACCTCTTTTTATAATCATAATAGCAAAATTTACCAAATATGACAAAAATTCTCTACAACAATCAGATCCCACAACATAATGCAACACAACACAACAAACTTAAATGAAGCCTAAATCTTCTTGAAATCATAACCATTGCCATCTCTGTAGGTTTTAAAACCATTTACATCTGTCAAGTTGCTCCTTTGAGTAAGCTATTAAAACAAACCAGAACCCCCCCCCTAATACCAGCGGCTAGAATGAGAATAATGTGATAACTTTCAAGATTAATTGTTATATAAGAGGTCACAAGTTCACTTTTTTCATAGGATGAGTTGTGTTTAAGGATTATCTGTAGAGAGAGCTAGTTCAAGTTGTCTAGCTTAAAATTCTAAAAAGAAAAAAACTGCTGAAAATTTTGATATTTAGATTTCCAATAAGAAGAAAAAACTCAGGAGCACAGGAAGTCAGGAAGCAGAAACAGAGATGGCCAGAGGAAGCACAAAGAGAGACAACCGAGCAACACGACAATGGAAGCAACACGCCCAGATCGGAAGCAACACGCCCAGATCCCGGTATAATGTAACATATATGGAGTTGCATAAATACAAACCCAAAAGAGAGAAAACATTGGGGAAATAATGCTCTCTGCGCCAATGCAGCGTTTACATATATGTAGATAGAACATAAAACAATTAACAACTATCTACCACCACCTCCTATCTTAACATGCTAACCATAACAGAAGAATGGCATGGTTTTGGCTTTTCATAAACAAGGAAATGATAACGAAAGGACAATCATGCCAAAACAGTATGCTGCTTTCAATCTTTCAAACAACATAATTCGACTCGAAAGAGTTTTCTGGCTGTCATGTACATGCTACCAGAAGAACAGGGAGAACATGCACATTGCATGAGCTTTGCACAGAGACACACAGCAGAAGGCAAGAAAGTGCTAGAGGAGAAGCACATTAATCACCACCAATTCATTGGAGTTCTCCAGCAGATAAGGATTGACTCTTGCAGGGTTGAAAGAAACTAGACGATCAAGTTATCACTTTCCTATAGTTCTCACTATGACGGTGCGTCATGATGCATATCCATGGAGGGGTCATAAGTATTGTGACTCATGTGCTCCTGATTTTGGGCAGAATGGTTGTTCCAAGCTTCACTTTCATTTGGCAGTGAGTTAATAGGACCACATTCTGAAGACTGGACTACATGTTGTGCGTGTGAAGTTTGCCGTGGAGGGTCGGGGAAAGTAGTTGAGATGCCTGCACTACTTGTTTGGTCGGCTTGGCCCATCCGGGGGTTAAGTGCAGCCGCTAAGTTCCCAAATGAGAATGAATTGCTTTGGATGTTTGCAGAAGGAAAATTATATGCTGGTTGTGAATTTGAGTGCTGAAACTGATGCTGCGGGGAGGCTGGCATGTCTTCTGCTATGTGCTCAATCTCATTCTGCAAACAGAGAGAACGTCAAGGAGTCAGGCCACATCAGAACAATGAAATAACAAGAAGGAGAACAAAAGCCAAGGTAATAATCTGTCTATTTGAATGCAGTCCCAACTCCCAAGAGCATGTCGGTTTGGATACCAACAGCTTAGCATGTCACCAGGAAAGTCATAGTTCTTTAATGTCTTGATATTTTACAAGATTAACCACCATCAAACCAACCCTAACCTTTTAGTTTCTTTGGTCCGCGGTTTACTCTTCCTGGCATTTTTTAGACTTGATTAGGCACTAAACAAGCTGGTTATATTGCTGAGGATGTGCTGGAAAAATAGAATACAATTAGACTTCTCATGGTAGTTAGTTGTAACATTTGCTACTTGTCACACAATTATATTCCCCTTAAGTACATAGATGCACACGATCCAGTATTGGTGAGTGATGTCTTATGCTCTGCATATTTTAGTTCTTTCAGCTGTTATATTCAAAGCATCATGCTTAAAGTACACAATGGAAACATGAGATACTAAATTCTCTTATGTTAATGCATGGAGACCAGCTTGTACTCAGTCCTTGGATAGGACACAAGGCATCAGCATACTACGTCACTAAGATTTGAAGCATTCAACAAAAGAATAGTTGAGACAAGTTGTTCATATAACCTGCAAGTAAGCAACTACATCAGCAACAGATATCTTTGAAGCTTCCTCATGCCGACTGGATATCCATCGATAGACATTCTCCTGCAAAAACTCCAAAAACAGGATTGACTCAGTTGCAGCAAATTATCTGTTGGCAATGTGTTGCTAGACTGACGAACAATAATTGATTGCTTTCAACAATCTACGCTATTTTTCCGCAGCTTCACATGGCACTCAAACAAAGCCTGATTGCTTGGAGTAAAATTGCAATTGATGAGTGAAAGCACCAAATCTAGATATCCCAAGGCTTTGTGAGAACCAAGTTGCATTCGCATTGCATTCTCCACTATATAGAAAACATCACAAGAAGTAGCACGCTCAATCACCCTTTCTTCTATCAAGTCAATCATCCTGTGCTGTTCAGCCTTCACCCACTTCGAAGGCAATACTTATCACCACAATTTTCCTGAGGCATCCCAGAACATCCAAAGAAACACAGCATTGCTCAGAAACTAATATTTTGGGCAACTATCATACGCCTATGTATCGTGTAGAGACCATCAAAGAACACAGCAATGCACACTTAATTTCTTGGAGACCCTTGTTATCCATCACACCACTTGCTTCAATTCCACAAATGTTAGCACTTCATCACCATCTCTTCACAGAGTAACATACATTCTTGGTTATCTAGCTACAGTGTAAACTTTACTAAAAGGTGGCATCTTTGGTCCAAGAAACCAAAGAAATCCCCAAATCCCACCACGCCACCCCGAATCCTCGACTAAAATTCCAGTAAATACCACAAATTTCCCAATCACAAGATTCGCAGTTTCCTCTATTCCCCGCATAATTCTACACCAATCCGACCAAGAACTCAGGGACCAGGATCGCGTGTTTTGCCCGACGCAGCCACCGATCGGAGGAGCACACGGCAAAGAAGAGACGGGAAGGGGGCCGTACCATGGCGTGAAGCTCGCCGGAGAGGAAGGACGCCTTCTGGTGGGCCATGGCCTGCGTGTACATGTGAGACAGCGCGTTCGCCGCTCCCCGGAACGATAGGTGCATCTCCTCCTCCCCCTCCACCTCCTCCGGCCTCCGCTTCTTCGCATGCGCCATTTAGAAGTCTCTCGGAGCTTCTTCCCGAGGGTTAGGACTCAGGTGGCCACGAAGTCACGGGAGGGGAGTGGGGGGGTGGTGTGTGTGTGTTTGTGTGTGTGGGGTAGTGTCGTATGGTGGTGGCCTGTATGGACTCGGTGGACTGGGTGTTGGTGCACCGGTGAAGCCAAGCGGAGACCCGAAGTCATGAGACGAAACAGGTGTTGGCCTTTTTGGGCCGGATTGGATTACCATTTGTACAATTTTTTTTTAAATTAGTTCTATACCATGATTATTTTTGCTGCTTGTCATTATGAGAAATTGGTTACACTGAATACCATTGTGATGTGATTCTTATTTATACCATTTCATTATTAGAATAATATTTTTTTTCAAAACTTGGAGAGAAATTCAGAATAAAATGACCCGGGATCTATCAAGGGGGCATGAATCAATTTTCCCAACAACTCTGATCTAACCTAGTTGGACACACTCTTAGACTGTTCTATGGCAATTTCAGACAATGGGACGTGCCGATATCCTGTAGATCCAAGCAGCATCATGTGCTAGCTCACTGAAGCTGTGCGCAACGAGCCATTGCTACGGTGGTTCTAGATGACGTTGTATACCAATATGGTGCTGCGTCTTGGAACTCGACATTGACCAAGGATAGTTTGTTCATTTATGAAATAATCTCTGCAATTTTTTAAATTTCACCAATGCCCAAGCAGAAATTGTGTGTTTCATAATTAGCCTTACAAAATTATAAATATCTCAGATATGCATGCCTAATATAAGATAAGTACAAAATCAAATCTAATAAATTAATTGGTATTTTGGTTTTCATTCTACAACTAACTAATAAAAATATTAATTAATGACCTTAATCAATATTAAGGGCACGATTAGTGACCTTTAGTGTATTATATGAATAATTGTGATATAAGAGTTTTGCTATGTGTGAAATTTTGGGGGAAAAAACCGACTGCTAGCTCGGCCTACTTGGGCCGCTGCAGCTGGGCCCAACCTCTAACTTACCTTTCCAGAAGCCCACGTACTAACCGCATAGTGTCACAGACCAATACGTCTCTAGTATTATCTACAGTATCTATATAAGTGTGTATATATACATATATAAAAGTCATCTCCTACCACCCACTAAAAATTAGAGAAGCGCCTGGAGGCGGCAAGCGAGAGCACCAGCGTTCAAAATTTTTCCCCAAAAATTATTTCGTCGCGCTCCCTCGCACTCTCTTCTACCTCTCCCCCATCCACACCGCCTGGAAGCTTCTAGAACCTTCCGGAACCTTCCCATATTTAACCTTCTTCCTCACCACTGCTCTCCTTTGGGAAGCCCGACGCCCCGTCGTTGCCTAGTCGGATTGTAGACGGCTAGGGTTTCGCCGCCTCGACCGCCGAAGGATACGGGATCTAGGGTTTCGAGCCCAGGTATGCCTTCCCATGACCTCTCGGATTTGTGAAGGCTACGCAATTCTAGGCGGCGGTGGCTATGTGTGGGGTTCCTCCTCCTCCCGTGTGATTTGGAGGTTCTGAGATGCTTGGATCGAAGTGGTCTTGGGTTTAGGTTTCGGCTCTCGAATTCGTGTTTTTGGAGTTGTGGTGAAGGAAGCAGCTTTTGCATTCATGGATTTGTTTGTTTGTTTGTTTTAATTTTTAAACCATGTGTGGAATCATTTCTAATGGGAAGGAGCTCTAAATAGTTTGCCTCCGGGATAGGTAAGATACATGATGATTTTGCGCATAGTTCTACACTTTAGTAATTTTGCACATATCTTGAGATTGGTTTTGGAGTTAGAACTTGGGATGAACCAAAATACCAAAACCACAGAATGGGGAAAAAAGAGAAACAAAAATCTTGTATTGGATAATTTGTTTGAATTTTCATTTGCTTCTGATTGCTATATTTTCTCAACGTGCGTACACTCTCCAACCATTGAAAGCTCCCATCAATTAGCTTATTATTCATGTACTGGATTTTTTTTGTTAAACAGATAATCAAAACTTTTATTTTTCCATTTTCTTATGTTGATCCATTAATTGCTTTGATTTTAGCATCATTGTATCAGCTCAAATGATTGAATTTTAGGTAAACATTCCCTAGTTTCTATCATTTAGATTTTAGTTGAACATGCTATTTGTTTTCTGGTTTGAACTGGACTGTGCGTTATTCTATCAATGTATCTGGTCATGAGACTCCCCCAAACTGAACTTTGTTGTAATATCCAGGTTCTCTGAACCTTTATCTTAGTTAGACCTTCTGAGAAAGCCAGTGGTTACTCTGATCCTTCATGGAAAATAAAAACATATGAGGTAACTGATTGCACAACTTGTTTCCTGCAGGAGGGGGACTGAAAGTTTCTGGTGGAACAATATTGAACGATGAAAGCTCCTCAGCAGCGATATCAGACAACTGATACAAGTGCAAGAAGCAAACTTCGCTGTAGTAAGATGGAAAGTCTGAAACCTGGCAGATATACCCACAAATCATCAGGTGATGTGTTGGAATTCTATCCTTCTACTTTAAGGATTGATCTTGACTCTTGAACAGATAATCAAACTGAACCTACAATTCAACTAGGAATAGATGATTGTTGGTGGTCAGTATTGAACTGAGAAAATTGCATGACCCTGTTGTATTTTTTTGACTATTGCTTTTCAGGCAAAGGGGATGCAAAATGCAGCGGAGGAGCAGCTCACTTTCCGGTTCAATCATATTCTGAAAGTCAGATTATACTCAAGGGTAGTAGCTTTATGGAAAAACCATTTAACAATTCGAAAAAATTATCTGCTCGACCTCCAAATCTTTCTGGAAAAATTAAGCTTCAACTTTTCCCAATAAACGAGGTGATTCAAAAGGTTCTGCAGCAGGTTAGTGCCTCATGTTCTGTGACAGTTTTGTAAACAGTAGGCAATCTTATGAAAAACCCTCCTTTCTCATACTTGCATGGCTTATTGCCTGGTTCAATATTTCAGGAGAAGCGTAATCCTTATCTGGAATTGACTCTGGCCCCTCGAAAGAAGATATCCTCAGTTGTTCAGCATCTGAATACAAAATGGGGCAGTTCTCAATGTGCAAGAGGCGAGCTCATGCTATGTCCTTACAATGCTAGGCTGGACAGCATAGTTGGCAGTGAAAAATGGACACTTCAGGATTCTTTCACGACTGCTGCTGATGTTTATGTTGCCGTTGGCAGCCCTTCAACATTCCGCTTAAGGTTTGTTTTGTTGTCCAAACTAGTTCCTTATATTAGCATCTGTGCACATCACTAGATGTGCCAGTGGTTCATGAATAATCCACACCTAAAAACTATTTCAACTTGTTTTTAAGATATGGCTGGTTTGAACCCAATTATGAGGAACAAATTTGTGGAGCATCTGTATCATCACCGCACTCTGAAAACAAGTCCTGGAGAGAAGATGTGCCTCTGCAAACAAAGATGCTTAATTTGAGTAAATTGCCATGTAACTTTGCTGTACCATCTGTGGTGGATAATACAGTACAGACAGTGGTGAGTATTGAATTAAGATGTTTCTTGCTAGCATTGATTTGGTAACTGAATCTTTTCTGCAGTTAATGCTTAATCTTCTTTATATGTGTGTACAAAAATAGGATAATCAAACCAAAGTGGCACCACTTTCATGGATTGACTCTATATCTAACGTAAGCTTTGGAGCTCTGTTGTCCGAAGCAGCACCTTCTCAAGATGGCAATCCATTGCCTTCACAGAATAACTTGAATCTCCAACAGATCCCTGTTATGTGTGATTCATTTGATGTTGCCATTGCTTCTCTCATTGCTCGCCAGCAAGGAAGTAGCCAACTGAAGGAGTCACCCCCATCTCTTTGGAATGCTGAAGACACTTGTTGTGCATTTCCTTTACAGAACCAAACTTCAATCAGGACATCCAGTCCAACTTTGGTGAACAATGCACTTATTACCTCACCAATCCCAGGTGCAAATCCAGAATCTGGTAAAGTTGGGGATCAGGTAGGTGGTAGCAGCAATCCATTTGTTTTTTTCTAAGGTTCTTGTCTAGTCAAGAGATTGTGTTGCTTATCAGCTTTTATGTTGCAGCAATGCTTTATGATGGGTGAAGTTACTGAAGGTAGGAAAGAGGAGATATCATCTTCAGGCAACAAAAACATTGGGAAGACAGACATCTCGCTGGTACTAAGTGGAGACCCTTTTGAATATTCTTGTTCTTAAGATGCTAAGTTTGGTTTGATCTTCCTATTGCTGATATAGTTGCAATGCATCATGACTTGTTCACAGCCTGAATCTGCTGGACAAGCAGAGCCCACAGCATCTTGCTCTAGACTGATGAGTGGAACCGACAGTTTAGGGCTAGGGAGTTTGCTCGGGAACAGCTTGGATACATTCCAGAACTTCTCCATTTTCTGAAATTGGGAGTATCGTATCGTGGATGCCTTCCAGAACTTCTCCATTTTCTGAGATTGAGACCATCATAGGACAAAATTGAAGTTATACTGTAAAAGATGAGAAACCAAGAACTAATGTTCATGGGTTTCTTGTAGCTGTCTCTGTAGATAATTCGTCATCTTAGTCATGTAAACATTTTATCCAACGGCAAGAATTATATATTATGAATTTAACAATCTGCTTGTCTTGGCTGTTGTTATTTTGTGAATCTGGTAGCAGTATTTATGGTATCACCGACTGGCATTTAAGCAGTTTAATTGCATGGCAGTGAGGATTCTTTGGTTGATATTTTGAATTACTGAAACTTTAGCATCCAGGAATGATACAATTGTTGAACTATATATGTATGCTCTTTGACTGGGCCGATCCACCTGTCTGGGCTAGAATAGCTTAGGCTCTGCTCCAGCTCCTCTCAATGTGCTATCCTAAAAACTTAAGTAACAATATATAGATTATGAGATCAAACTTAAAAAATCTACAAAATAATCTACACAACAGTTTTTAAGTAGACAATTCAAATACTACAACAGTTAGATTATCACTGATTAGCATGTATTCATACACTTGTGCTACAGTCTATTTAATATCTCTATCCAATCGAGACTTTTCATCTTGGATCGTTATGAATATTTGCTGGGGGTTGTACATTCCTTTTCTTGAAAATTATATAAACCAAAAGCTTATGTAGTATTGATTTAGCCTATTTTAATGGGGAAAATAATTCTTTGGAAAAAGAAGTTTGAACAACCACATGAATCAAACTCTTAGTAGCCTGAAGTCAAAAAGTTTGGGACTTTTGCGACTCGACGAATCTAGCTTAGCTTTGTTTGACCCAGTGATCCTTTTACTAGCAAATCGTCAGATAGAATTAACTTCGAAAGAGAGTTTGATGTAGCAACTTGCCTTGAGATCTGCGATGCTTATGGAGTATCAATAGTCAATATTGGCGTTCGAAACACTAATTAAATCTTTTTTCTGCTTCTTGGTGTAACTGTTGATGTAACGCTTCATAAGTTCATATCCTGACATATTTCATCAAAGTGTCCTGGAAATGATATTTGGATGTGTACATATATCCAGTATAATCTAGCAACGTCACAAATCAATGTTTGTAGTTAAAGAATTCGTGCTTCTAATCTCCATTATAGATAAATTCTCGTATGATCCGCGTCACAATTAGATTTAAACAGATCTTATCTATACTTTTTATCTTTTATTACTTACAGATTACGCACACCTTTGTACCTAACAATACAATCGTTCTATATAAATCCAAGTGGCAGATGCAGGCATGCAGCAACAAAATCAATTATAAGCACCAGTGCACCGCCCAGTCCCAACTCCAGCTCCATCATGCACGCATTAGCCAAAACTGCCGAATGGTAGGCCTAACTCACAATTTAATTAACCTTCTAGCTAGGGACGCTCGGCAAAACAATAACAATGGAATCCCAACTAAGTGTCAGTGACTAATAAACGACAAATTAAGATGATATACAGAGAACTGCCATTACATAAAACAAGAATATATGTATATTTATCAAAGTACTTTTGTAGATCGAATTGGATGAAGAGCAAAGCAATCATAGGCAGTATCTTGATGCCAAAGTAATGAGATACTACTCAATGGGCAATGATGATGAGCATCAAGACAATTAATCATCCAACTAAACCAAAGCATGCGCCAAAATGTGCTTTCTGCTGGCCTTTTCTTTTTAATATTCCAATTCTGGTTTTTTCTTTGGTGTGTAATTGTGAATGGAAAGCAAGAGAAATTTTCTATCGAGGCTCCTACATGTAAAAAACTATTTGACTAGAGTTTTTCTTTTCCTTATCTCCATAGTGTAAGAGTGTCTTTTGGACTGTCATGTATAACGCTACAACTAGAGAGGTTATTGCAAATATGCTCTATGTACCTCTGGTTGTTGTTGTTTGTTTTATTATCTTGAAACTTACCTCGCATGTCTCAAAGTCAAAAACTGCTTTAGGCTGAAAGGATTTATGAGTCAAAAACATGCAGCAAGGCTTAAAACATTGTTTTATTTGTTACCTTCAAAGATAGATATATGTATTGAAGCGTTAGTAAACGTTTATTTGAGTAGAAAATAGTGTCTTAGACAGCATCCAACTTTTTTTACATGAAACAATATGAAACATCAAATAGCACTCTGCATTTTTTTTTTTTAAAAAATAGTCTTTACAAATAATAGCATTGGTATATTCCAAAAACATACACATATCAACAGAATACTCCAATCAAATATACATATCAATAAATTATTTCAATTAAATACACATATAAAAATAAAAAAAATCGACAATTGAATTCATAACCATCCTCACATGCATAACACTAAACACTCGACACGTTCGTTCCTACAGTGGCTGCTATCTCCACATCTCTGGTTGACAGGAACAGGACAACAGGTCAGTATTCAAAATATGGGCCGTGGCCCCAAATCGATCCACCCCTTTAATGCCTTTTCTGTTTTAGTCTTCAGTGTTCAAGTCATCATCATTGAAATTTGAAACAGTCTGGTTTCTTTTATTTTTTGTTTTGCTTGGATTTTTTTTTAAAAAATTTATTGAGATAGTTGGATTTGTTTAAAATTTAAATGACTAGTATGCTTTGTGCACCTCAGTCACAGCCAAGCTGCAGCTTGGCTACATATCCATCAAACCACACATTATTCGACTGAATACAGATACTCGAAAATATATAGACTAATTCACCAAGATAAAAGATTAGATTAAGAAATAATTGAAGGTGTGGATCCGTTTTTCTATTTTTTATCAAAAAGATAGTTTAGTACACAGAATTTTCCCAATAAGAAAGATTCCCTTCTCTTATCTCATTCACGAATCAGGATGGGTTTTAGTCCGGTTTATCTGAGCTTCAAAGCGGGACTGAGTGGGGGCTAAATTTCATATTTATCTTTTAAATTAAAACTCTTTTTGAACTATAACCGTTAAAGAGATTTAAATCTGTTCACTAATTTATTAGATTTATGAATTTAAACTAAATTTATATAAAGTACATGGTGGGCTAGGCTTGGGCTGAGCCAGAAAAAATACAAAAACAAGTGGGCTTTGCCCAATCCTAACCCTATAGGCAATACACTACGGGTGGTAAGCTCGGGTTGAAATCATGTCAGGTCATCGAGTCAGGCTAATTTAGACACATGTCAAGTTTAAACTAAATTAGGCCTAACATGCCATTAGTCTATCTCCAATAAAATTTTAATATAAGAAAGACCAAATAAAAAATTATTATGAAATAATATTTTAGTGGATGTCCATAATCATATACATCGATATTGTAATCCTTATGGCAAAAAGGCATTGCCCACTATCCAACCATGCCATCGAATGTGTAACTCTATGCCATAAATTTTAGTAACCTCCAAGCTACTAATTTTTTTATAACTCCTATGACTATTAGAATTTCTAGTCTCTTTATCTCCCATGTATGCATATAAATAAAGACACTTTTGTAAACATTGGATGATAATAGAGATAAATGAGATTACATGTGAAGAGAAAAATTCTTCCATTCGTTCCCTATTCTATTTATATTTTGTTTATTCTTTATACTTAGTAATTAGAGAGTGCATTTTTCATAACACGAAATCAGCATGAGTGTATCTAAATATTACTCTAAACTACAATTGCTCATTTGATAATAATTTTATTTGATCAAGGTATTGTGTTCATGGTAAGGTATTCTTTATGTTTCTTTTGTATTTATGCTATATGGTTCAAAGTTCATATTTGCTGTATATTATAATTCATTGTATTGAATATTTGAATTTTTTTCTTTGGATAAATCTAGAAATTTACTAATCATAAAAATTTAATCATAAATCAGAAGTTTACCGATTTTTAAAACTCGATCGTAAACCAAAAGTTTACTAATTGTGATAATTTTATTATTTGACATGACCATTTGGACCATCCCTAATCAATATGATGTGAAGAAATTATTAGTAATTCATATGAAAATACATGAAAGAACTAAAAGATTTTTCAGTTTAATGATCTCTCATGTCTAGCTTGCTCTCAAGAAAAATAAGGCTAGACTCAGTTAAAATTAAGATTGAATCCCTTGATTTTTTTTAATAAATACAAGGAGATAAATGTGGACCCATAGATCCATCAAGTGTACTATTTAGATATTTTATGATTTTAATCAATGCATCGACTAAATGATTACATATCTCCCTATTATCAACTCGTAATCTAAAATTTGTTATATTATTAGCTCAACTAATTAAGTTGTTAGCATAATTTTCATATTATGTTTTAATAATCCTGGTGAGTTTGATTCAAAAAGGCTTAGTGATATATATATAATGTCTTGTACTCATCGAGCATTGTTCTAGCTATTTCAATCAATGTCCGATTCTTCCGTTCTACAACACCATTTAGTTGATCAGGTGTGTAAGACGCAGAGAATTCATGTTTGATTCCGAACTCATCACAAAAATCAATAAAATTAGAATTTTGAAATTCTCCACCATGATCACTACGGATTTTCTTAATGGAGAGTTCAAATTCCTTTTCAGTTCTTTTTGCAAATCTTTTAAAACAAGAGGAAGTTTCAAATTTATGAGCTAAGAAAAACACCCAAGTAAATATGGAGAAATCATCAACAATAACATAGCAAAAACTATTTCCTCCAATACTTTGATGTTCAGCAGGGCCGAACAAATCCATATCCAAAAGTTCCAATGGTTTGCAGGTTGAAAGAATGCGCTTGGTTGGATGTGAAGTAGCTACTTGCTTGGCAGCTTGACAATCGCTACAGGGTTTGTCATTTTCAAAATTCACATCCTTCAAGCCAACGACCAAATCACGTTTTAAAAGCTTTCTAAGTTGATCCCAACATGTGTAAGTCCCCTATACCAAAGTCAACCCTTCGAAGTTTGAGAAACGAGATATGTTGAAAGAGATGCATCTTTTCAGTTGAAATCAACAAGATAGAGACTTCCAAAACGAAAACCTTTGAAAATCAAAGAGTTGTCTTTTAAACTTTCAACTAAAACATTTTTAGGAGAAAATATGCAACAAAAACCAAGATCACAAATTTGTGCAACAGATAACAAATTAAAATTCAATGATTCAACAAGTAAAACATTTGAAATTGAAAGATCATGAGATATAGCAATTTTACACAAGTTTACCATATTTCCTTGACGATTGTCACCAAAGATGATCTTTTGGTTTTCATTTGAGTTATTTTCCAATGAGGCGAACAACTTTTGGTTACCGATCATGTGTTCGGAGCATCCACTGTCTAGCACCCAATATTTTTCACCGGTCTTATAGTTCACCTACAAAAACAAAAGAATCAAGTCTTTTTAGGTACCCAAACCCTTTTGAGTCCTTCGATGTTAGCAATCAAAACTTTGGGCACCCAAATAGATTTCTTCTTTCTACTTAGCATGGGTACTCCAACAAACTTTGCTATCACATATCCTTTATTTGACATCTTAAGCATGTAGCATGCATCAAAATGAGTTGAAGTCATTAAAAGACAAGCATCATATAAATGACCAATTTCATGACACCTATAACAAAATTTGTTGCATGCTTTTACAAAAATAGTTTTTGTGTTTGGTTTATTTTCTTATTTTGGAAAGTATCCAAGTCCTTCTTTTCTAAATGAGCATTTTTGCTCACTACGAAGAAGATTAAGAGATACTTTCCCTTTGTAACAATTTTCTAAACCTTTACTGAGTTTCTTGATTTCAGTCTTTAGTTCATTGTTTTCATTTAAGATTATTTCATGGCATTGCAAATCTTTATTAGTAGAGCTAGATGAGTATCGCATATCGATTAAATCATTGCAACTAGTTGACATATCAATTTTAGAGACTACATTTAGTATATCATCAACTAAGTCACAAGAAACAGCTACATCTAACTTAGTTATTGAGTTAGTGAGATCGTTGATTCCAAAAGCATCATTTAATTCACTAATCATTTCAACTAGATCATCATATGAAGGGTCAAGAGAATGTACCTTCTCATCGCCTTTAGCCATAAGGCAAAAGGATGAACTTGTCGATGTGTTGTTGTTGCCAAGAACTAATCTGACTAGCTTCTTGGAACAACCCTCTTCATTATCGGAGTCGGAATCGGAGCTCTCTTCTCCGGACATCCATTCTCCAAAGCATGCTTCTTGGTTTCCGCCATTGTTTTTGAAGAATTTTTTCTTCTTAGGATCTTTCTTCTTCTTATCCCAAAACTTGTTCTTATTTGGGCATCTTGAAGCTATATGTCCCTTGTCATGACATTCATAGCATATGATGTCCTTAAAGTTTACTTGCTTTGACCTCTTTGGTCTTGTGTCAATGTTGACTCCCTTCTTGTGCAACTTGCGAAGAAACTTTTTGGTATTCTTTACAAGAAGGGCTAGATCCTCATCGGAGGAGCCATTGTTTGAATCACCTTTGGAGTTGGCTTTGAATGCCAAGTTCTTCTTTTTCGTCTCTGATGATTCGGCCGCCTCCTTCTTCTCCTTTCGATGCATCTCATGGGTGATGAGGTTCTCATAGAGTTCGGTAGGTGTGGTGGATGATAAGTCGAAATTGGTGAGAACCGTCACAAGAGTGTCAAAACTCTCCGGAAGAGTCCTAAGCATTTTTCTTACAATCTCAATGTTAGTAAAAACAACTCCGAGTCCTTTGAGCTCATTCACAATGTTGTTCAACCGAGTGAACATGGAATCCACGGACTCGGTTGGTTACATGGTGAATGTCTCATATCTTTGCCTAACTATTAGCAATTTTGTCTCCTTGACCCTAGTGGTGCCCTCATATATCTCCTCGAGGGTGGTCCAAACTTTGTGAGCGGTGGTAAGGTTGCTCACGCGGTTAAACTCATTTAGGGACAAGCCGGCAAAGAGAGCATTTTTGGCACAACCATTTCAGTGGAGTTTTTTCCTATCATCATCAGAGTGATTTGCCAGATCAACCAGAGGAGTAAACTCAATCTTAACAATGTCCCAAACATCAAGCCCCATAGCCTTTAGAAAAACCGTCATGCGCACTTTCCAATAGAGGTAGTTAGTCCCGTCAAAGATAGGCGCACGCCCGGTGTGACCAAGATGAAAACCCTCATTTGAAGCCATCCTCTCTCTAGGCGGTGAAGCCTACTCAAAAGAGAGACCACGCTCTGATATCACGTGCAGGATCGAGGATGCCGACTAGAGGGGGGGCCTCAGTGAATAGGAGGCTTTAAAACTTTTTGACTAAAAACATTTTAATAATATTTTGCACTGAGAAAGAGTAAGAAAGACGAACACAATGATTTATCCCGAAGTCTCAGAAACTCATCCGGTCTCCCCTACTCCTCGTTGAAGCACACAAATAAATGAGTATGACTTCAATATCCACGAAGGATATTTTTCACTAAGGTTGCTCTTTCTCCACTCCGGATAGGCGAGCACCGATGCCTTTCACAAAATATGTCGAGCCTCTCCGACAACCTCCGTTAATGGAGAGATCAACGGCCACGCCTCCAAACCGTCTAGGTGAGGGCGTTCACCAAGAATAACAAGTTATAAGATCTTCTCTTGACCCCCAACAAATACCGAGAAACTTCTAAAGATGCAAATGATGCAAATGAATGCTCTTGGTGGATCTCTCTCAATTACAATGAATGATACTTGATCAAAAGATCAAGATTTTAGCACTTGGGCTCAAGTGTATATCAAAAATGCATCTCTTGGTTCTTTAGAAAAATTGCTCAAAAAATTGTTTATAAACACTGATCAAAATCTATCTAAAAGTGTTTATAAAACTGATCAAAAATGTGAACAGAAGTTTCTAAAAAATCTGTTCAAACACTGTTTAAAAACTGCTCGAAAATGTGAACAAAAACTACTCAAAAATGGTTTTAAAAACTACTCAAAAACAGTAGCAAAAATTTGCTCAAAAGTGTTTTAAGAACTGCTCAAAATAGTAGCAAAAATCTGATCAAAGTTGTTTATAAAAATTGGTCAAAATAGTGGAGAAATCTACCCAAAAGTGTTTATAAAAAACTGATCAAAAACTGCTCAAAAACTACTCAAAGACTCCTCAAAAGTGTATAGAAAAATAGCTCGAGATGTGTATGAGAATGTGGCTCAAGGATGATGTAAATACTACTCAAAACACTTATATTTATAGTCTAATATCTCAACTAGCCGTTGTGGTCGAAAAGGAAAGAAATCAGGCCAACTAACAACCAGTTTCGATCTCTAACGGCTAGTAAATAGCTGTTGGAACCTTGGTCGAATGAACAGTGTTAATGGTCGAATGAATAGTATTACTGGTCGTATGAACAGTAACTGATAAAATAAACAGTACATGAATAGTGTCTGGTCAAATGAACAGTACTCGTGTGACCACTGGTCGAATGAATAATGTTACCAGTTGAATGAACAGTACCTGGTCAAATAAACAGCACTCGGATGACCAGTTTCAGTTCCTCTTTGAAATTCTTGACCAAGATTGTGAATGAATGCGAATGCAACATATGACCTAAGAGTTTTTCAGTTTTTGTCGGAACTAAAAGAGATTTTGCAATCCCTCTTAATAGTACAGTTTAAACTAAAAAAAATTTCTTATAAAATCCGGTCAAACTCCAAACTCCGAGACCGGTAGAATAAACAAGCACTTACCTTATGTCTGTGCTGCTTCCTTCTTGACAACCTTGCTCTTGCAATCTTGCAGACCTTCCCGGATCACTTGCAAACTTTACAGAAATAACACTGCATACAAATAGCTTAAGGACATAATTAGTCCAAGACAGTTAATGTCATCAATAATCAAAATCAACCCAAAAAAGGGCCTAGATGCAACATATTCTTCATTACCTTCATGGTACAAAGGATCTGTTCATATTTTTTTAACTTATCCAAGACAATTTAGTTGGTTTTACAGATACAAAGTATCTAAATGATCCTAATAATAGTCGATCACAAACTAAATATCTTTTATTTTTTATGACATTGCTATTTTACGGCATTCAGTGAAGCAGACTATTACTGTAATCTTATCTAATTGTGCAGAAATTTCAGTGATCTATGAAGTCAGTAGACACTTGTATAGTAATCTGATTATCTGTCATAATATATACTTGTGATTTAATTTAATGTGACAATAATGTTGAATTTATCATCTAAATGAGAGAAAGATATATCTAAGGAGATGGAGCAAAACATATTTCATAGGAGGTTTTCTTCATTCGTGATATTCAAAAGTATGATATAAGCAATTCAACATATTTATTTAGATAGAAGTTTAGTGGATTTATTTATCAAGACGCTTCTTGTATCAATATTCAAGAAGTTGGTTTATATTAAATTACATCAATTTAAAGATTTTTATTGATCTAACCATCAAAAAGAATGGATATGTATTGTAACCTTTGTAGCATGAAAATATTGGTTATTATCCAACTATGTTATCAAGTGTGTAAGCCTATAATATAAATTTTATAACTTCTAAACTATCAAGTTCTTTGTAACTTCTATGATTATTAGATTGTTTAGTTTTTTCATAACCCCTGTATACTTATAAGTATACATTCTTTTGTATATATTGGATAGTGATAAAAATACACGAGGAAACATGGGAAGAAAATTTTCTTTCATTAATTGTCTATTCTCCCTGTACTTTACTTATTCTTTATATTTTGTTCATTTTTTACACTTTTTAGTAGAGAGTATATTTTTCATTAAAAAAACCAATTTTTTCCCTATTCAATCCACAAAAACTCAGTCCCCTCTGGGCCTCTACAAATACCACAGGCTCCCCAACCTTTTCCATCTCTCTCGATCTCGATCGCCATGGACGGCAACTACAGCCCAAGATTCCTGCAGAGGCAGTCCTCGTGCTCCTGCGCGCCCTCCATCTCCAGGAGCTCCCGCGGCTTCGTGCGCGGCGGCTTCGATATCGTCGACGACGACGACGACTTCTTCGCGGCCGCAGCCGCGGCGTACGGCGGCCACCACAGCAGCCGGCCGTCGGCGGGGCGCAGCTGTGGCTCGAAGCTGAGGGGGCTGTGGAGAAAGATCATGCGGGAGAAGAAGAGGATCCTCCTCTGCGGCGTGGCGCCGGCGTGCTGCGAGCAGTACGACGCGCAGTCATACGCGCAGAACTTTGACGACGGCGCGGCTTGGGTGGAGCCGGAGAACCTCTCGCGGTCCTTCTCCGTGCGCTTCGCCGTGCCATCCAGGGTGCTGCAGAGAGTGGCGGCGTAGAAATCCGGCGAGAGAAATGGGTTCTTATTATTTTTATATTTCTGTTTTTTCTGTTTTTTTTCTTTTTCAGTTTTGAATCAGAAATTGTGAAAAAACAACTTATTCCCATCTGTAATTATTCTTTTTTTTAGACCAGCAGTTTCTACCAATTTTTTCATTATGTCAATGCAACTTTAATCCTTTAATAAGAACACAACAGCGCTGCACTATAAAGATTATACATAGAGGGTGTGTATATAAAAGTTTGATTAGAGCGTGTGCGTAAAAGTTTGATTTAAATGGGATTGTAGTGCAGGTCATGCTATTATTTGTCTGAATAAGCAAATTAGTTTCTTGAAAGATTACATTAAATAAGTTACTAATCTTTAATTTTAATTTCGTGGTTTTCTAAGTGGAAAGATCATCTTGTTTCAAAGTGTGAATGAAATTAATTAATTTTAAAATGGTAGAGCCTTGGTCAAACAAGGATTAGGCGCTGCGTCCTTGTAAGTGAAGTTGATTGAAGACTTGAAGTCCCTGATTGGCTCTTTCCAATACACAATTTTAAGTCCAATTTGACGACACGTACAACAGAATTTTTTTCAACAATAACTTTTTATTAAAAAAAAAAACTATCATATGATTCATAAAATTTATAAAAATAATTTATTTATTATGCAATAGACGATAATAGACTCGACACGTGAGCCTGTCGAACATCCTATGTGTTGTTTTTGCAATACACGAGACCCTAAACATCATATATCTCAACACTAAACTCCAATTAAGCACGTAGATGTTAAATCCATTATCTTTCTTTGCATATATACATTCTGACGATTTGGATACATATATGAGTATTTTTTGTTTATTTAATTAGCAGATGAACTTAAGTGACAAAAATGACGTAAGTTTATGATGTGGTAGATTAAAATCCAGTTATAATACTAAAATGACCGAATCTGACAAGTTTGAGACGTCTCATGCAGTTGCTAATTGAAAATTGGAATGACATAATATAGGCATGAAAGATGGACGAGGCAAACATCACACAATTTTTGTTGCTTAACCGATTTCTCCCAGTACATTTTCGTTTAATTTCTCTATCCTATTGTTTGGAAAGCGAAAGCTCAAGGCGTCCTCCATTCTTGAAGAAGCATTCTTGGTGTGCCCGTATTGCCTTTAACCAAAAAATTAATGCGAATCTTGCAGCCTTAAATTTTATTCTTTTCGTAGCCTCATCATCTTCGTACCATGCATGATTTTTGTCATCCTGTTTTGCGAGTTGGAGCTTATCTACTGAAACAATCGCTAAATCATGGCTCGCGTTTGGAATTCTATAAGCATGTTTAACAAAAATTCTTTTTATTTTTATTGGATGTCGGACAACATAATCTTTTCCGTGTTCTTTAAAATAAAGCATTTTTCGGGATAGTTTACACGAAACGACACAACACAATACAACACCATTACTTGCAGCAGACGAGATAAGAAAAACAAAAGATAATGCCTGCTGCAAGTTCATTGAATTACCTAGCTCTCGGTTGCGTAGTTTCACTCCCTTCCATAAGATTAATTTGGGGGCTCTATACAATGAATAGAGGACATGCATTTGCACAATGATTCATCGCGACCGTCTCGGCATATGCGAAGGAAATCAATAGTGGATAAGTGATAACTACACCTGCCTAGGAAATTTCAAGTTGCAAATTTGATATACTATGCCCTAATTTGAACTCTTTTTTTCTTTTTAGGATTTTTAAGAACTGGCCCGTTCTATGCGTCAATAGAACTATTCATGTTGGAAAAGTGAAACTGATAACTATCATGAACTTGCCATGATGGATTGATGGTACTAGTGCAATAGTACTGGTATGCATGTGAGCATCTTTGTGTGTCCACAAAGAAATTTAAAGAGATGATTAGTTTAGTAGGCAAGCCTTTCACATGGTAGCCTTCAATTTGATTGCGAGCATGATCCCATGATACCTCGTTTCCAAGTATCCATGTGATTATCTCATTGACCTTTAATCCTTTCACTCTTCTTCCATCGACTAGCATTAAGTAAATTTTTTTTATGTGTAAGATTTCTAGAGTCATTAAATTTTATACCGATAGATTCAGATATATCATACACTTACATTTGGAACCATCCATATGAGATCTGACGATTCTAGAAGTTTAGTTCCTATACAATTTCCATCTGGCCATCTATTTTTTTAATACTTTGTTATTACTCTTTTAAAAATATTAGGAAAGTGACACAGGATTTAACGTGAAAAAACCCCAACAGAAAACATAATTTACGAACTATAAATTCCATCATTAGTTAAACTCCGATAAACTTAAGACACATTTGTATGGAAAATTTCAAGTTGCAAATTTGATATATGTATATGTATCCATAAGTTTAAGTTTAAACAGGGCGAGCTTGTTTTTGAGTGGCTCGTAAGTCCTGTCAAGTTCAGCTTGTTCTTTAACCGGGCCAAATTTAACTCGATTACGAGTAGTTTGTGAGTCCTGAGTTATTTTTCACTATTCCATATATAGCTTAATCTCTCTCTCTCAGATATTTTGTTATACAAAAAAATCTGCTTATTTCCACGCAAGCCGTCCGATCCACTTAGATATATAAGCACTTGGTTAGATGATCAAAATCCTATATATTATAGTAATCTGGCTTTAATAATTGAGGGAGATTATAATCTGGCTAATTTTGACGAAGTGTCGTCAAATTAACATTTGAAGAGATGCAAGTTGCAACATTAAGAAAGGCCACTTGCCACAGTGATTTCAATTAATAGCCTACATTTGATCTCCTCTCATGTGACCATGTGGAACGTCCTACTGATCACTCTCACTCTCTAGTTGCATTGCATATATCTCAGGACACCTTTGATTTTTTTTTTTCTTGGATTTTGGAGTAGTGGACTACACGTTCATAACTCATTCCAACTGAGATAACCACTTGCTCTATATGCTAAACTTCAGATATTCTCGAAACTAAATTGCATAAATTATAAAACAACAGAATTAGTAGTGCAGCAGCGGATATCGCAAATTAGGCTTTTGACTTGTTCTAGAAGTTTTACAATTTTCTTGTTAAACATCCAAGCACTTAAAAAAAAATGCTTTGACAACGAAATTGCATTGCACTCACTCGTGCTCTATGCTTCGGTTTCCAAATTATGTATAGTAAAGTAGTTGGTAGGGCAAAACATACTCTCATAATCTCATTTTGCTTAAAAATTGTGCAATTCACTTTTGTTTTTTTTTTAAAAGCGCAGAAGCATTAACAAGATAGTTGTGAAAGCACTGATTCTGTTCAGTTTATGCATTCTGACTAAGTAGGTGTGAAATGTAGAGTTGCTGTGCATTTCTAAAAAATAAAAAAAGAAAACTGCTTTGCAATTGTGCATTAAATTTCTCTTGCTGATCTTGACAATTGGTGATCTCATCGTTGGCATGGGTCCAAATTGACAGCCAGAATAGTTCTCACACACACACACACACACAGATGGTATCAGAAACCGACAACGAGGTAATAGGCTCGTGGCGAAGAGCTGTGAACATATGTGAAATGATGTTATGGCAGTGTGTTCTTGCACTTCTTTGTTGAGACCTGATTTTTTTATTCTTTTTCAGAGAAAAGCAAAGACTGGTTAGACCATATACATGAAAGGTGTAGTCGACAAACAGATGATGAGGTCAGATTATAATAATATCAAGAACTATCCATACATGAGATCGATAGGACTTTGAATCTTGTCATTCATAGGGCGAAATGTTGCTCTCTTGATTGTCATATGGATCCATGTTCCTATGCAAGATTTGGTCTGCCCCGTCCAACCCTGACCAGGTCTAGCTCGACTCGACACACTCAAAAATCGAAAAGCCCCGGATATCTCAAGCTGGCCCGCTCGAGACCGCCTGACGTGACCACATTTCCATGTTCAGGCTTCATATCGACAGAAGAATTGGAGAAAATATAGACCTCTATTTGATGTAATACAAACGTCGTAAATCCTGAATTTTGTTGATACTAGCTTGTTTCTAGGAGCCTAATATAAGTCCAAGTAGCCCAGTAAGATATAAGCTTGGGTGAGTCCATCTGAAGGCCCACATATGTCAGGCCCAGTTAGGAGAGCTCAAAAATAGGCTTCCAATATGAACCCAATTGGTCCTTTCGTTCCAAACAAGACCGAGAAAAAACTTGGCCCAATAAAGTCCCAATATAGGCCCAAATAGCTAAAATGAAAATCATGACCATAGTTATTGATTTCGAGATGCATGAATCATGACGCAGATAAAATGAGGATTTAAGTCCTATGCTGTGAGTGCATGATCTTAATGTTAGTATTCAGGACAAACCCAAGATGTTTTCTCATAGGGTAAATTATGTTCGACAGATTTATGTATTAATAAAAGGCATATATGTAGTATTTGAATGTTTGAATTAAACGAGAATAAACAAAAAAAAGTTGTAAGATAAATCTCACATAGGCCCAATGTAAGCCCAATTAAGTCTATAAGCCCATATTATCGAAGAATCTTCCAAAAAAGCCCAAAAGCAAAAATAGCCCACCATATCTCCACAATACCATCTGAACTTCATGGGTTAAAGACGCTTATTAGTTATTACTACTTTTTCCCCTCCTCCCACGCCGCAGCACCATGGCCACCACCGACGACTCCACCGCCGCCGGCGAGGTACGGAGGCTCCTCGACCACCTTGACTCTCAGATGCAGCTCATCTCCGCCTGTTCCGACGCGTGGTTGCGCACCCTCGCGCACTTCGCCTCCCTCGACCAGGCCCTCGCCTCCCGCTCCGCCTCCCTGGACGCCGCGCTCGCCACTGTCGAGGCGTCCACGTCTGAATCCCTAGCGGCGCTGGAGGCCCGAGAGGCCGCCGTCCCCGCCAGCCTCGCCGACGCCTCCGCCGCGCTCTCCGCCCTATCCGCCGCCGCCATGGCGGACGCCGAGTCGTCCGCGCCGCCACCCGCCGACGTCCGCGGCGCGCTTCGGTGGATATGCCGCCGCATGGACGCAGCTGCGCTATGGCGCTTCATGGCCTCGCGCCGCCGCGAGCTTGCAGCCGTCCGGCGGGAGGTCGTCCCCGCAGTCTCCACCGCCGTCGACCATCCCCGCCTCGTTGTGGACGCAGTCGGTGACTTCTTGGCGGCCGGAGACGGCGCCGGCGAGGAACAGTGCTGGGTGCTCGGCATGCTGCTGCGCTCATTGTTTGATGCGGATGGCCGGAAGGCCCTGGAGGTGGGGGATACGCTGGTTGAGAGGGCGGCGGTGGTCGCCAAGGAGTGGAAAGACCGGTTTGGGAACAAGATGGACCCGGCAGTGTCCAAGACCACCAAGGGGGAAGAAGAGGTGGTCACGGAAGCTGTTGGTGTAGAGAATGCAGTACAAGTGGAGAAGAAAGAAGGAGATGGTAGTGGGGAAGAAGAAGAGGAGGAGGAGGAGGAGGAGGAGGACCCAGAGGAGCTGATACCAGCATCAGAGGACGAGGTGGAAAACCCAGTGGAGGATGTAGAGAAAAAGGAGGCAAAGGTGGAGAAGGAAGAAGCAGCAGAGGGAAAGAGATCTGAGGCGGAGAATAAGAGAGACGAAACAGAGAAGAGGGAAGATGAGGAAGAGAAGAAGGGAGCCAGAGTAGGAGGAGAGGAGAAGGGAGAAGGTGGGGAGAAGGGTGCGTTGGGGCAGGCGGAGGCGCAGATATTTCTGCAGATGGTGGCAGCATTTGGATTGAGGGACAGATTTGATAGGGTGTTCTTGAGGAGGATGTTCACTGCTCATGCACGGAGGAAGGAGCTTGCCAGGCTTTCATGGGCGCTCGGGTTTGAGGACAGCCTCGGAGGTAATGATGATTGGTTGAGCTTGTTTAGTAATTTTGGTTTGCTCGGGTCACTCTATAGTTGTAGGGTTATGCTATCTTAGATGAATTCAGCGTAATGTTGCATATGAATAGCATTCTGGTGAGTTTGTTGCCATATTGACTGTCTTGCATCAAGTGTGAAAATGCAAGTTTTAGACATTTTGTTGAGGACAGGATGTCGATGTATCACATGTACCTTGCTTCAACTTGGAAACTTAAGCATCCATTTCTTCCACCTAGTATGCTTGTTTTGGTGGTATTATTTATGCATCTAAATAATCGTGTCAAACATGTTGATTCTACTGTGTGATGAAATTCTCCTGAGTTGGATCTGAAATGGCAGTGTTATAGGTTCACTTGTAGTGGTATATTTGCTATTGTGGACATTTGAAGGAAGCTATTGATTGAAGTTATCATAACTTACCCTTGAGCTGGAAGCCATAATAAGTTTCAAACAGGAGGCCTTTATTAACTCCAAGGAACCCAATTGAAGCCCTTTAGATTTTGATGTCAATCTGAAGCTAAATTGATTCAATTGATATCCACATCACCACCACACCCCCCCCCCCACCCACCCCCCCCCCCCCAAGAACATGAAGGACATGTCTACGTAGGTCAGGTGGTTGCCACAACTATTCATGATAATTATTCCTTGTTGGGTCAGTTGATGGTGATGAGTTTGCCTGTCAAGTTGCAGTGCATTTTATTCTATTCATAGTGTTTCGTTTGTTAATCGGTATCTTCATTCTAATGTCCATAACAAGACCTATGAAGTAATCTATCTGTGCTAATACTTTAAATACCTTCCATTGAAAGTTCTGCTTTGTTCTTTGTAATTGCAGATGTTTCAATATTTTAGTCGCTTTATCCAGTTCTAGTGAGGAGAAATCAGATTTGACAGATATTTTGGTGCTGCTTTTCAGATATTGTTGAAGAATTGATAAAGTCAAAAAATCTGATAGAAGCTGTATATGTTGCTCATGAGGCTGGTTTGCTTGGGCGATTTCCACCTGCACCTCTCCTCAAGTCTTATCTAAAGGACATCAATGACAAGGCTCATGCTGTGATGAAAGTTGGAAGATGCTCCAGTTCCGCTGTTGTAAGATTTAATCACCACAAGCCCCATCCTATTCCCATTCCTAGCAATTTATCTTTTTATCGCTAGATATTTTTATTCTATTAAGACAGAAGCCCTTTTCTGCCTGCATACGTGCATGAATATTCTTGTTTACTTATCTGTAAGGACTAAGGACCAACATGCAAAGACTTGCTTATGTAGAAATTAGTCTTACTGGTACAAGATTCTCTAGGAACCACCTGTAGTTCAATGATTTGTGATTAGATTATTCAACTCTATACCAGTACGTATAAATTAACGTGGCCCCATGTAGTCCATCAAAATCTTGTTTGATGTTACATTTTGAGTGCTTTATTCTGCTCGTGTTCATGGATTTTTACGAATTTAAATTTTCTTTTATTGGTGAGGCAATAGTTCTTATTCTAATTACCAATTTTTCTATATTATTTACTTGTTCTTGGGTACTGACGCACACCCATCTCTCTCTTCTTTTTTTTTCTGCCTTAATTATCAGTGACACCTATAAGAGTTCATCTTTTTTTTTACCAGGAGGAATCAAATAACTTGGAGATTAATGCACTTAAGTCCATCATCAAGTGTGTTGAGACCTGCAAGATTCAATCGAAATTTAACATCGATGGCATAAAGAAGAAGGTTGCAAGGATGGAGAAAGAAAGGGTTGAGAGGAAGAAGTTTGGCGGCGTGAACAAATTTCAGAACAAGCGAGCACGAGCAACGACGGGGGCTCAGCCCTTCCCTTCTGCAAAGTCTGCAAGGGGCTCAAGCTCAAACTATCCCTCCTTCCATCGGAATCCAGCCTCTCGCCATTCATACAACTATGCACCTCATGCTGGATATGTGAACCCAGCATCAGCGGCGGCACAACAGTACTATTCACCGCAGAATGCGGGTGGACGACGAGGCGGCGTGGTGTATGGTGGACCTGGAGCAAACTACAGTGCTGCCTATCATTATACTACCGCCACGACTGCCGGTACTGCACAGCAAACTTATCATCGTTGAGAGTTGAGACTAGGCTACTGATGTTACTGAATGCTTGTTATTTCTAGCTAATGGATTCATTTATACTTCTCGGCATTTGAACACACTTAATAGGTTGATGCTTTCAGTGGTAATAATGTACCAACGGTTGAGAAGTTTTTGCTGTTGTGTTTTAAGGTTATCTCCGATGAGAGAGACTTTCTGAAAGAATATTCTGTGTCACGTGAGACAAGAGTGTGTCAGAGACTGTTACTTCAACGAGAGAATTGTTTGCAAAGACTCTTCATAGGTCTATGTGTGAAGAATTTTTCTAAGAGTCTAGCATTTCAATAGTGACTTGTTCTTGAAGAGATTTTTTAGTGATTTTCATGTATTAAATATTGAAATACGTTTTTTTTTTGTAACATATCATTAATAAAATAGTTGAAATAATTATTAAAAAATTATACGGGATGATTCCAATAAAAAAATATTTGTCTTAAAGGATGGAAAATTTAACATAAAGGAAATAAATATTCTTATTAAATTCAAATGTTGAAACATAAAATTGTACATACGGTATTTGATACATTCAGACATTAAAACTTAAAATTTAACATAAATGTATTAATTAAAAATTTTAGAAATGCGATAAAATGACTACTAGTTGTCATAGTCGCCTCCAAAACGTTGTCACATATGTTCAATCAAATCTCTTTTGAGTTGAGCATGTACTGGTTGGGTACGGATGTTGAAATTTCTCGCGATTACATCAGTAAAAGCAAGAGAAACACCATGTTGGATAGGAGACGTTGTTACGATAGAAATTTCTTGACCGTCGTTAAAATCATAAACGAGGTCATCAAAGTCTCGTTCAACCTCAATAATCATATAATGCAATAGGACACATGCATGCATGATTTTCACTAGAGTTAAGCGTCGCCAATAGTAGGCGGGGCTGTAGAGGATATCAAATTGAGATTGTAGAACTCCAAATGCTTGTAGCACATCATTCATCACTCGTTCTTGAAGCTATGTGAACAACCTGAACTTGTTTGTCTAAGGTATGGTATCATCTTCACAAATGCAACTCATTTTGAGTATATACCATCAGTTAGATAGTACTCTATGTTATATTTGTTGAGTCTTGAGTCCTAATTCGGATTTGGTGATTAATGACATCCGGAGTACACGCAACTAATCTTTGTCAATGAGATTTAGGTTAAGGGGTGATGAAAACCAATCAAAAATGAAGAATGAAGATCGTCAAGACCTCTCGAAGCACACTCAACAAAGCAACTCTGTATAAAGGCAAAATACCGAGTAATATGCGCTCTTTTCTTTTGAAATTTTCTAGTTTAAGATGGTCGTACTATTAAGAGGGGTCTCAGCACAAGTCACTTAATCAAACTTCGTGTTTTTGAAAACAAAAATTGCATTTGCATCTCTCAAAAATCAAATTTGAGCAAAATTGAGAAGTTCTGTTTTCGTTTTGAACTGGCCGGACATTGTCTGTGATGGCCGGACAATGTCCGACCAATACAAAATCATCTCAGCATTTTCAAAACGAAACCAGAGACAAATATATCTGTCCGCTGAAGGCCGGACAATGTCCGACCAATACAAAATCATCTCAGCATTTTCAAAACGAAACCAGAGACAAATATATCTGTCCGCTGAAGGCCGGACAATGTCCAGCCAGTACATATCCTGTGACTTTTTTCGTTGCAAACACCAGAGACAAATGAATCCATCCGGGGGCTTTTGTCCGGGACGTGCCAGACATTGTCCGATGTAGCCGGACAATGTCCAGCCTGTATATTGTTTTGTGAGCTGTTAAATGTGAGTGTTAACAGAGACGTATTTATCTGTCCGGGGTTTATGTCTGGACAAATATCTTTCGTCCAGCCTTCACAAATTTTTTAAAACGGTAACTGACACTCCTGCGTTTGTGAGTAACGGTCACTATTTATTTTCCACTGACCGGACACTGTCCGAAATGGTCGGACAATGTCCAGCCTGTACAACTTTTGCCCTGGTTCTTGCAAATGGCTATTTTCTCTGAAGCTATATATATTGTTTCGACTTTGACAGCACATATGCAACTCATTCATCTCCAAAACTCTGTGCTAAAGCTTGTCAAAACCTCTCACACATACTCTCTTGCATTTGAAGCAAATCTTTGAGCAAATTTGTGGAGAGACAATTGAGTAAAGATTGCAAATTGAGTCATTTGTGTTGGATCAAGGATGCCGACTAGAGGGGGGTGAATAGGAGGCTTTTAAAAAACTTTAAAACAAAAACAAATAAAGAACAAATAATATAAACAAGGGAAAGAGAACGAACACAACGGTTTTTACCGAGGTATCGGAGACTCGCCCAGTCTCCACTAATCCTCGTTGAAGCACTCAAATCACTTGAGTCTTGCCTCAATATCCACAAAGGATATTATCACTAGTGGTTGCTCCTTGTCCACTCCGGAAAGGCGAGCACCGATGCCTTGTACACACTAGCTGAGCCTCTCCGACAATCTCCGAAACGGAGAGATCAACGGCCACGCCTCCGAACCGTCTAGGTGAGGGCGCTCACCAAGAGTAACAGGCAGCGAGGTCTTCTCTAGACCTCCAAACACGCACCGAGAAGCTAAGTGAATGCAAATGCAAAAGAACTGAAACTCTCGGTGGATCGGAAAGCACTCGACTTGATCAAAAGATCAAGATTTTATATAAGAAACTAATGCTCAAAAGTGTATATCAAATGCTGTTGCTTGTTGTAAGAAACACATGCCCAAAGCCCCTATTTATAGCCTCAAGAAGCAAATGAACCGTTGGAGCTAGGGTTGAAAATCAGCAACCCAAACTGACAGTCAGTTCAGTGCACAACAGCCGACAAAATTTACGGAATAAACTTTGCTAGCCGTTCGTGGTCAAAAAAAGGAAAGCTGAAACCCACAACTGACAGTCAGTTACACAAACTGACAGTCAGTTCGACCACAAACTCGACCAAAAACAAATAGAAACTCAGTTAAAATCTCTGTGGTCGAAACCCTAACTGACAGTCAGTATGGACAAACTGACAGTCAGTTTAGTACAAAAATTTTGAGCCCAAAATACACCCTCTCTGGACAATTGTCAGTTAACACGAACTGACATTCAAACTGACAGTCAGTTTAGCAAACTGACAGTCAATATGAACAAAAATAGAAATAACTTTAAATCTAGAAATCCAAAAGAGGTGTTTAATAGCTCGTTGGAAAGATAATTTTAAGGGCTACAATTTTGTCAACAGAAGCAAAAGCCAGATCTTCCTAGATCTTTCTAGAAAATCGAAAAACTCTTCTGCTGTCAAAAACTGAACTGAAAATCCAGATTTTTCAAATAAGTTCAAAACCAAATCCAACCAAAAAGATGCAATGCAATGACCTAGCTTTCTCGGTTTTGCGTTGGAGATAAAGAGAGGACTTTCGCCACCCCTCTTTATAGTACGGTTAAAACTAGAAAATAATTTCCCTAACCGATCATTTCCAAACGCCAAGATCGGTAAAAATCAAAACTCTTAATACCTGAGGTCTTTCGCATCTTCATGATTTGCGTCTTGTATTTTGCTTTTCTGCATCTTGTGCTTCACTTCAAGTCGGGTTCATCTTGATCATCTTGTATTTCTTCCCAACTGATCCATGTATCAATTTATCTCAAAAGCACAATTAGTCCGGAACACTTTGTTTTCATTAATCATCAAAATTAGGGTTAGGCATGAAGGTCTAGATGCAACAATTTGCACTTGCATCCTTGTTTTTCAAGCTTTGTGTTTGATTAAGTGAAGTGCTAGGCTTATTACTCTTGGTGATTGCCGTCACCTAGACGACCCGGAAGGTCCGGCGATTTCTCCATCGACGGTGTGTGTCGGAGAGGCCCGGCGATTGGGTGTAAAGGCTCGGAGCTCGCCTATCCAGAGAGGAGAAGGGCTACCTCTAGTGGAATTGAAGCAAAAGCTCTAGTGAAGAGTGCTTCAACGAGGATTAGTGGAAATCGGCAAATTTCCAAGACCTCGGGAAAAATTCGATCTCTTTCGGCTCTTTCTATTACTTGCTTCATACTTCTAGAAATTGAAATATTGTTTTTTTCTCTCTAGTATTGCAAAACTTAATTTGTGCCATCATCTATATCATTTGTGAATTGATATTGCAATTTAGGTTTTAAATTACTCAACAAAACTAAAATTAGAAAAACCGCCTATTCACTCCCCTCTAGTCGGCATCCTTCGATCAACAGTATTGTCTTCTATTGACGAAGTACTGAACCTGAGAAGCTCATCCCTACAAAACATCAATGAATAAGGGTCATTAATTCAAACACATTGACGTCGTTGTTCAAGTCAGCAACACTAAATAAGGCATGATATATCCAAAAGTCCTGGGAGGCGACTCCTTCTAGTATAATGATCAAGACTCCATAATCACCACGGTTAAATTGTTATTTTCATGTTACTAGACAATCTCTTCATTCCCAGTACATGTAATCTACGCTTCTCAACATTCCTGGAAAATTACGAGTCTCTTTTTGTTGTAATAGGTGCTGCAAATCTTCGACGGTTTGATCATCAGAGATATACCTCGCTAAAATTGTCAATGACTCTTTCAACGAATTTCTCCAAGCACATGATTGCTGTGGATTTCCCTGTCTGGACATATTCATCAACAATATTGACAGGGGAGCCATACATCAACAAACACATGGCTGTAGTGCACTTATGTATAGGAGACAACCCCTACGGTTAGTAGCATCTCTCCTTTTAATAAAAAAAATAGACCACTCACCAAGAGTTTCAATATTTCTAAAAAAGAGGGGCCTCCTCATCTGGAACCTCCAACGAAACAGGTAGTCGAGGTGGATCAGATTGTTACAAAAATAGTCCACCATGAGATGGTTATGATCGACTTCACATCCTTGTCGATGTACCTCCCCCTACCGCGACAGTGGCAACAGGATGCAGAAGTTTCTAGCCTGACTTTCATACCGATGATAACACGCTCTTCTAACTCCACTATGGCCGGATCTTTCTCTACGAATCCCGCAAGAAAATTTTCTAACATAGTGACAACCTTTTTCTTTTCACTACATGTGTTTGAGTTAGAACTAAATGACATTTTTTAGGGAAAAAGATTTGGAAAAAGTGTACTCTTAAGATTAGAAGTGTGGATTTCAAAAGAGTATTAGTGAGGATGGGAAGTATGGGTTGAGATGGGTCCAAATATATAAGTCAAGTTGAATATTTTAATGGCTAGTTTCCAATCAGAAATGTCCAACATCAAAGTTCCAACATGAATATTTCTAACAAAATTGTCCAACGGCTAGTGTCCAACAACTATGTTATAACAAGAATATTTCAAACAAAAGCGTCCAATGGCTAGTTTTCACCAAAAATATTTTAATTGCTTAAATGACATATACATGATTCTATAGATATAAAGTGAAAATAAATTGATAAATGACATAGTCCAGTATTCATTTGCCTCCTTGATCAAAACTTCGCCAAACTTCAACGTAGCCACATGGTCCTTCATTTTCTTGTCGTTGAATTTTGATATGTCCATTGTCACCAAATTTACAAATGTCTTGGTAAGTGTTAACTTTCTCTTCATCTTGTCGTGGTTATTCATGGGGAGGCCGCCTGGTTGGTTGCTTCCATGCGCTCTGTGTAAACCTTGACGACGGAATGTAAGTCATCTTGCACATCCGTGTTTGATGAAGACAATTGCTTCTTGCTTTTTCTTTTGCGCTTCTCATTCACTATATCACGACCTTCTAACCATGTCTCCACCGTGGGAACATCTTCTGGGTTGGATGTGATTTGTAGGCACTTGCTTCATTTAGCCTTGCTCTTTTGTCTGGTGGGCGTAGGTTTGGTTCCATTTAGGTTGATCCTGATTGGCAATCCACCAATCTCTAGGACGAATGAGTGGCCCATCTCTTTCCTATACAACTCACGTGCTTGTACCATCAGTTAGGCGTTAGAAAGACCACTAGTGTAGACCTCCTTTAACCTGCACCAACAACCATTGAGTTGTAAAATTTTTTTGTTAGTTCATATCAAGTGGTCTTTGCCATGCTTAAGTGCTCTTCTCCAATTTTTGGGCTACTCTCGTTGTATGTCATTGCAATATTCACCCAATACGTGTCACATTTTTTATTGTTCTCGTCCGTTGGGTCGAAGGAATTATTCAACTACGCACTAATCTGCGCAATCAGAATATAACATTGACATAAAAAAACCAATATAAACCTTATAAAGTGAAGCATAAAAAAATCAGAAATAATTCGTTCCAACAAAAAATAAATGACAAAATGAATTACTCACCAGTTTAATGTCGTCGGCCTCTAACCATGTGGATATGTGAATACTGAATACTGAGGGTTGCATATAGTTGGTCGGCATACTGATAAAATGAAAATTTTGTCCATACTGTGCAAATAAATGGCCATATGGATATTGGGGATAGTTCATATGGACAGGATGTGAATATGGAGTAGCTTGTGAATATTGAATACTAAAAGGCTAGTGGATATGGAACATAACCGGAAAGATATGGTGGTTGCGGAAAATATGGATTATCGAGTGAATATGGTGGCGGGTTTAGATTACCAGGTGTTTCTGGATTTTTTGCTGCTGAATTAACAAAAGTAATCCAGTTTAGGAGACCCTCGGGGGGATTATTATCCAAATGAAATTCCTAAAAAAATTAGTTCAAAATGGTGTACAAGTGGTGTAAGATGGTGTGAAATTTGTGAAATGTATGTGTTGAAATGAGCAAACGAGGGTCCTATTTATAGAGAACTAGTGCAGTGAATTTTTTAAAAAAAAGGTTCAACGGCTTTTTCCAATGACTATATTTCCTAACAACTACAAATTGAGTTACTGACAGATAGGTCCCACTCAAAAATTAAATTAAAACCATTGTTTTCCAAGCAAATTCATAAAACAACAACTGATAGGTGGGCCACAAAATGCTAGGACCCACTAGTCAGCCTCTTGGGGTGAAATTCGAATGCGCGAGAGAATTGCAACGGTTAGAATCTTTAAAAAAAATTAGTTATTTCGCTGACAAGCGAGTCGCATACACAACAGACCTCACTATCAGTGTCGAGGATGAGCTGTGAAGAAGCGCGTGAAGAATCCAAGCATTAGCTGGCGCGCCTAGGTGGTGGGGTCCACCATCCTCGCCTCATCATCTGCAGCGAAATTAACCCCACCAACTAATAGGCTGCCCCCGCAACATATGACCCAAAATGTTAGCGACTGAGGTAGAGGTGGACGAAGTAAACGCGGACGCGTTTTATCGACTGGTGCGCATGAGTGGTGGGACCTATAGTCATCATCTCGTTATCCACCATGAAGTATACAACAGTCACTGACACATAAATCCCATAGAAGTTGGTCCCATCTGTTAATATGTGTGCAAGGTGTACGCAATACGTGTGGGAACGACGCGCTACTGCAACGCATAGGTGGTGGGGCCCACTATATTGTTCTCATGGTGCGGCATGAAATCAAGTTCATGAATGACATGTAAGTCCCACTTGAGTTATGACCCACCTGTCAATGACATTTTTTGTGGTTTGCGCGCCACCTATTTTCACCCACCCAAGTTGTGCGCTAAAAGTAGTTTTGGCTCGACGCGCGTTAGTGAGTCCCACAAAAAAAATTGAAACGCTCGCCTATTGCTTGTCCACATGTGCCATTTGTCATTTTATGGGTGGAGCCGAGCCAAACTAGCAACTCGCGTGGTAGGTGCGTGCTCCTCGAAACAGCTCTATTGGAGATAGCCTAATAAGTTTGAAGTATAACCTCGAAAAAAAAAACTATCAATAGAACTGGCTTTTGATCTTATATCAAAAGCTAATATCCAATATCACCTTTCGTTTGTTCCTTCTTCTCTTCTTGCAAAAAAAAAAAACAAAACAAACTCCGCCTGCCGGTGAGAAGCGGACATATTGGGAGGTAATCATATATTAATTTAAAGGATCAATGGATCATACAACATGATACAATTGTAATGTCAGGCTGCGCCTAAACTTATAACAAGAGATAACCTTATATTATAAAGTAGAGGGACAAAGAAGTATTTTACCACCCAAATTATTATAACAATAAATACACAAATTACAATATAGCCAGAATTAAGGCCCGGTCCTGAAAAAAAAAAAAAAGAAGCCATGACATAACATCTTCACATCAAGCTCTTTATGCCGGGCTTCCATGAGTAAATAGCATCTTTGAAGACCGATGAAAACACCATCACCTTATTTCTGACTAGCCAAGTTGCCCATAATATCCATAGATGCAATCACTGATCGGCCAACATCACCTTTCTGTATGAGCTACGTCGTCGTCGTCGTCACAGGAAAAGTATCCTGCTGTTCCTTGCACTCCTCTCTCTTGCACACAAGCCACCCTCATGATCTTGCACCTCGGTGAGGTATGTTAGTGACGTCTTGTATTTTTCGTGGTGTGTGCAACGATATTAGCTGCAATCTGAAGCGAATGCGAAGGATTGGCAAATCGCTCCTTTCTGTTGCTCATATACGACCCTTTTTTTTTTTTGCAGGACAAAATCACACGCTTTACACCCACTTTTTCATCATCACTTTCTATCATCGATTGATTGCAGTAATCTTAAACTATAATTGAATACTCCCCCCACTCCATTTCTAAAGATATGTTGTTTTAACATCACAAAAAATAAGATAACAGAAAAAAAAGAATGTAATGCTCTTACAAAAGAAAAAAAAATATATAATAGTCTTATTTAAAACATTTTATTAGTACTCCTCCAACCATTTAAATTATATATTTATCTTTTCAAAATATTAAATAAAAAATATATTAAAAAAATTGATCTACGATTGTATCTCAAAATAATAAAAGAATATGTATTTAAAAACAAAACTAGAAAACTAAAACAACATATATTTGAAAAATGAAAACAGAGTAATACATTTGCCCACACCACCTATTTGTCGCTTCAATCTAACATTGGCAACCAACCAACACAATACAAATTATATTAACATAAGTGCTGTTACTTACTACAGCTACAGTAGTCAATTTCTGCATACAACATGTAGCATCGTTATAGAAAATTATAAATTTTGCAATCCCAAGTATAGCCTACTGTTTCTATTCTCATATATGTAAAGTTTGTCAAGTATATCTATCACGCCATGGAATAACACACTGCAAAGTATCCAAGACTTAATTTGGCATATCATAGCTGTCTTAAAAAAATATAGCAGATAGTCGATATATTGAAATGATTTATTAAATGCATTTATCTAAGGAGCCCCACAACACCAATCTAAGTAAAGATTCAGCAGATAAAAGCTCCTGTTCCACATCACAGCACACGCAATGCCTGTTTGTTTTGTCAAGCCAGAAGTCACAAAATAATACCAGTATTTCTTCCAGACGACAGGAATTTCAGCATAGAGACGGATCAAAAAAAGTCCGTCAAAAAACATAATTGAGTTCCACTGTGAAACCCGTGCCCGTGGGGCATTAATACTTTGTCAAAAAACCGATTATAGGGGACTACACATACAGCATGAATCTAAATGTTCAGACAGATTACCCTCAGGAAGTATAGATAATAACCTTTTTCTTTTCTAGTGTATCTACTGAGAGCATAACTAATAGGGGGCATTGATAACAAAGATAAAACACATCTCAACACTGGCTCAACCCATAGCAAACTTACGCAGAGGGATCTCCAGCGCCTTCTGGCTTGTCTGTCGGTTTGTCTGTGTCCATCTGCTCGGTGGCAGCAGATTCATTGGCACCTCCTTCACTGGCTGGCTCACCAGATGCATCAGCGCCCTGAGGTTGCTGCTCTGGTGTTTGGGGTTCAGGTGCTGATGTCTCTGTTGGGGGTGGAGTCTGTGGCTTCGGAGCTGGTTTTGGTTTTGTCATTATTGGTTTGCAGAACCTGTAAAAATGAGTTCCATAACCAATGGCGTTAGTGACATTCATAGCATGAGGTATAGACAACAATAAGCACATTCAAGTTACTAACCTGTCAAGTATTTCAGCCTTTTTCTTTAGATCAGAAGCCAAGAGGACTGGATTAGCATGCTTCGGTAGTGTGTCCTGTTGCTGCTTTTTCTCTCTTAACCAAGCTTCTGCTTCTGAACACTCATTAATGACCTATACATCAAGAGAAATATTAACACACAGAGACAGTCACATGCACTCTCCATGAAAAAAAAAAAAAAAGAAACACCATATAAAGCTTTTCTGTTGGCACTTCTTCCCTCATCTAGCAGAAAGCTCTCAATAACACATTAGATTGCCCACTGATTACCAAAACAAAAGAGCCTTGGAAAAGAAAAGGCATTACTAATAGAATTAAATATATCCTAAAAAAGAATACCAAAAGAACTACATAGTTATGTAGGATCAATTCTCAATTATTCACTAGCAGCCAATACAGTATAGTATTACTGAACTTAAAATAATTTTGTTTCCAGGACAATTAAGACGGAAGAAATTTAACTGCAAGCTATAGTTACCTTCTGTTTTTCCTCAATGTCAATGTGATCAAACTTTGGGTCTTTGGACAAGGCAGCCTCTCTGAAACTGTTGATGCAGTAAACAAGTTGGTCCATGGCAGGACCTCGATCTGCCCACTCCTTGTACCGAGCCTCGATAGGGTCTCCAAGCTGCATTTATACTAATCTTAATCAACATCTAAAGCAACACAATAGAAGACACAGTAAATGATATATACAAGGAAAAGGAATACCTTTTTAAGCTCTTCAAGCTTAGCAACATAGACTCCCTTAGTCTCATCCTCACCATCTTCATACAGCCAGTCTTCAACCTCCTGAAGTTTTGCAATAAACGCTTCCTTCTCCTCGGACATCACAAAATCATTGTACTTGTCATACAGCTAAACACAAGGACAGCATCAGATTCTGTTCACAGATCTACAGAATAGCAAAAAAGCAAGGAATTGAACAAACCTTGTTACGCATGTCATAAACATAAGCCTCCACAGCATTCTTCTTGTCCTTAGTTTCTTCCATCACTCTGTCTTGAAGAGCCATTTCAAACTCTCTCTCAACAGCTTTCTGCAATTCCTCAACCCCCAATGTGCCATAAACCAACTCAGAGACTGGAACATTAGTTTTCTTGACTTTCTTTTTTGATGCCTCAACCTAAAATTCAAAAAGAGGATGTCGAATCATCAGTCCCACTCTAACCATAAGAATGACATGCATGGATGGAAAATAATAGCCAAGTGTGCCAATGACTCATCCTTCTTGGAAAAGCTAAATAAACGCATGGGAAATTGTCTTAAAATAAAATTTCAAACAAAATGTCCTAAATCAGCACATCAACTAACAGTATCAATAAAAGTATGGGAAATGCAGACAGGAAATAGACCAGGAAAGATTGTGTGATATTCTAGGATTAAACAAGGATCATCATACAATGCAATTACACATAAAGTATAAGAGTAGACACTATATCATAACAGGACGTAGTAAAGCATCTTTCCCACAAGACATCAGATAACAAAGAGGTATGATGAGCATGATTAGTTTGTCAACTATACAGAAAATAAATTCATAGCCTAGACAAATATAGCTGTATTTTATATAGCTAAATTGCCATGCTGTCTCTTATGCTCAGAGCTACTCACTAATATAAAATTGCAAGCAATTGTGAATGAGGAGTTCATCATCACTGTTAGTTTCCTCTTGTAGTTTTGAAAGGGTGATCACTAAAAGAAACAACAATGGACCAACCAGAAATATGCCCAATCAATAGACTGAACTAGGCAAACCACTAAGCTCCCATAAACATATTTGCTACACCACTAACAGCACATTTACATGTAAGATGATGTCTTTCCTGTAATACTGCTTAGTCAAAGCCAAAGATGGAAGAGACTTGAATGCAAAGGAATGAAAGGAAATTTTCCACTCCACAATGAAACATTTCAAACAGCTACCTGCTTGCTTACTTTACAACTAATTGCCATCAAGGTTTGTTAGATAAGTTCCAATACATCCTTGACAGTGACAGCTACATGCATTAATCAAACAAATTATTTTCAGAGTTGGGGGGGGGGGGGGGGGGGGGGGGGGGGGGGGGGTGGGGGGGTGGGTTGGGGTGGATTACAAAGTCACAACCAACACATAAGGCAGAAGATAGAAATAGTACTTCAGGCACACATTGCAGCCATAACTTCATCAACTTGTATCAATTACAAAATATGCTAGTATGAAAATGTACCTTGGCATCAGTGTCCATTGGGACTGATTTTTCCTCAGACTCTGGTGCGCCATTCTCAGCACCCTCACCAGCAGCATCTGCGGCACCTTTAGCTTCCTGCATGTTTACATCAGTTCCAGATGCAGGGTCATTTGGCGCCTCATCTGTCTCCATCTTAGTGGAATCCTTCGATGGCTCATTTGTCGCTAACACAGGAACTTCCACTTCTTCTTCCTCCAACATCTGCATACAAACAATAACACTTTCAGACTGTTCTCGGCAGATCAGATAGTGACGGAGATACCAAATATGAAGACCCAGCTTTCTCAATTACCATTGCTGATTCAACTGTGACTATGCCATGTATGTTGAGACGAACTTTCACTTTCAGTTTCGCTTTCTCAGTTTTGCTGGATTGGAAAGGACCAATCTACACAGAAATGTGTGTGTTATCATCAATAAAACTAGCCACAATTTGAATTCCGGGCATGTCAAACTCAAAAACATCAAAAGAGAAGGATTAGGTTGGTTACTGTGTAAGTGCTGATCTTTGGTGTGATTTGCACATCACCAGTATCAACATATGTAACATCGATTGCAAAGGTATTGGACCTATAGAAGGTCAAAGCCTTAACGCTGGGTATTTGATTCCCCTTAGGGAATACGACAGTCTGTTGGTTTTCACCATTTTGAGAATCTGGCTTCCATGACAAGGCAATTGAGAAAGGAAACCCCTCATTAACCTGCACAACATTAGGCCAATGTTAAAAACATGAGCGAAATGCAAACATAAAAAATCATAAAGAGTGTACTTATAGTTATCACATTGTGGATGACATCAGCAAGTCTGTCTAGTGTGAAATTTCAAGAGCCAGCTTTAAACGTCACTCTGTACATTTAAACTAATAAACTACAGATAGACCCGATGTAGATATGATAGCACCATTCATTTTTCTTAACTGAAAAGTAAGTTTTATGCTGTATTGTAATATGTGCTTGACACAGATTTCAGAGAAGTGAGATACAGTTCTGGGAATACAAACGCAGGTTGTGTGAATAAGCAGAATGGATGTTTGAAGTTAATGATTCATGGTCTTTGAGCAGGCAAATAAATATAACCTGATGTTTCAGTTTACTAATAATTGTGACCATTGGATTTATTTGATCCAAGATTCCGAATTGTACCTAATAAATTTTATAATTTTAGATGGGAAAGAAAAACCGGAAGAGCAAATCCAAATTCAGAAGTCAAAACAAGCATCATACAGTAGCAGAGGTAAATTCAGTAATAATCAAATCTTACATTGTCAACACAATTAGAACTACTGGGGCATCGAATAACCTTACTTGAATTGTGAAACCAATAAATATAGAAATTTGTCTCTGAGACCATTTGGTAAACAAAATTGAGTATAGCTGTTGAGATTTCATTCTTGAGCAAATTGCAGATAATTTGGCATACTGATAAGAACTAAGATGGAGCTCCAGTTAAAAGGGTGATTTTTAGATGCTTAAGGGGCAAAAACATCCTGCAGCCACGCAGGGTTGCGGCAAAAGGAAGCAATTGTGATGCCTTAACATGCAAGCACAAAAAAATCCAGGCTCTAGGTGTGATGCAAATATTACATTTTTTATGATACATACTAATCGTGTGGAAAGATGCAAATGCTGAAGTTTTGAGATATGATCAAAAGAAAACAAAGAAGAGAATTAGTACCTGAAACTCCCGCACTTTGAAAGTGGGGCTAAGGATGGCACACTCCAGAGCACATCCCCTAGCGACACATTCACTTGCATTCATTGTGCGCCTTGGTTCTTTCCCAAAGAATTCTGTGAGTATCTTAATTATGGCAGGAACACGAGAGCCTGATCCAACAACCTCGACAAAGTGGACATTCTCCGTTGTCAAATCAGCTTCTGCTAAGGCCTTCTCCAGTGGCCCCTTCACACGTTCCAGTATTGGGGCGCTAATCTGTTCAAACTCCTCCCTCTTAATAAACCCCCTCACATCCTTCTCATCCATCAAGCACTCAATGTGCATTGGCGCCTCAGGGTTAGCACTCAACACCTTCTTGAGCTTCTCACAAGCCACACGTAGCCTAATGCAGGCACGGGCATTCTGGTACACATCAATCTTATACCCCTCCTTAAACTTTGCCGCAAAATACTTAAACAAGACATCATCAAAGTCCCTCCCGCCAAGAGAACGGTCATATGCATGCGACAATATTTTGAGTTGTCCCTTCTTGAACCCGGCAATACACACCTGCATGCTGGCGTGCCCAACATCCACAAATGCAACATTCAATTGGTCATTCTCTGGGAGATCGGTTTTGTAAATCCCATATGCCAATGCCGTGGCAGTAGTCTCATGGAATAAACGCAATGGGCGGAGACCTGCAATGGTAGCAGCATCAAGCACAGCCCTACGCTGGAGATCAGTGAAGTACACCGGGATGCCAATGCAGCAGTCAACAACAGCAGTATTGAGGTTGCTCTCTGCAATTCCCTTCAAATTGGAGAGCACCATGGCAAGAAGCTGCGTGGGGGTGAACATGCGCTCCTCACTTAGGTACCGAGCATGTACAAGTGGGAAGCCATCAGGGCCCTCCGAAACACGGAAAGGGAAGGAAGCAAGGTCGCACTGGAGTTCAGGATCGGAGTACTTCCGGCCAAGGAGACGCTTGATCTGGGAGATGGAGTTTTTCGGATTCATGGTGGAGGAGGCAGCACCAGCCGTGCCAATGAATCGCTGCTTGTCGCCAAAGCAGACAATGGCAGGAGTCTCCCGCTTCGACTCCTCGTTGAGAACCACATCAATGCCACGCTGCCGCGCCACTGCCACGATGCAGCTCTCATTGCCCAGATCAAATCCCACCACGCTCATCTTGGAATCCTAGCTCCTTCCTCCCGCTCCCACTTGGATCTAAGCCACAAGCTCCTGCAAACACGCACACACTAGATCTATAATCTTTGCAGAATGAGATCCACACACTATACACCTCAGAGAGGGACTATAATCGCATAAATCACGATCCACAAACCTTAAAAAACCGATGTTTATCTGCTAAAACCCCGAAAAATAGCAATAAAATCATGTTTCGCCCCATCTCGATCTAAAACCCTAGAATGTAAATGAAACACTCTCCCATTAAAACTATTAAAAATCTCAACTTTGTCATTGAGAACCCAAAAAAGTCCGAAAGAAACGCAGTTCTAAACTGAAAAAAAAATCGACAATAATCGGAAAATTCACTAAAAAATCCTACGATCAGATCCCAGCACGCAGAGATCGATCCAACCCGAGCCATGGCCCGCCCAGGGAGAGAAGGCTAGGGCAGTACCTGCGGGGAGCTCGAGGAGACAGCTCTGGAAGCTTCTAGAACAGGCCGCTAGGGCGTTTCCTTCGACTCTTCTTCGCGAGAGATGTGAAGGGGGGCGGAGGAGGTGGAAGATATAAGCGGCTTAGCCTAGTCGAGCTTTTTCTAGAACCATCTATGCTAACATGATTCCACGATACGATCCGAGCCGTCGGTTAGAGGGGATTCGAGTGATCGGATGGCTGGGATCGGGTATGAGCTTTGAAAAGTAGGGCTCGGGATGACATGCGGGCCCCACGGCTGGAACTCACCGAGAAGTCTAGACTTGTATAGACTATGTAATGGGGCGGCGGCGGCGGAGGCCAGGTTTTTTGGGAGTTCCGGCGTCCTTGTGCCAGTGGGTTCCAGATGGATCCGTCGGCTACTGGAGGCTGTTCAAGCTTTAAACTGGCTGTTAATCTGGAGTTTTCTTCTAAATCCTACCGGATCTAAGCTCGAGGTGCGGAAGATGTAGGAAAATTTTTTGTAATAAACAAATATTTAAGATATAGTCAAATCTTGAGTATCGAATGTGAAACTGCCATGTGAGTTGATAAAAGCTACTCAAGTAATAACAGAATCTATTAAGCGTTAAGGTTGTTATTTCTCTTGCCTAAGTCACAATTGTCAAGGATATATAGAGTTACTTGTCACGTATAACACAGTGGTATGACGTTTTAAAAAGTGTATTATGTATTTTAAATATGAAATTATTAATTATAGAGCAGTTATCAAATAATTTTTAACAAAATTTTCTTAAAAAATAGTGTATGGAGAAAAATTATAGAGTATCCAAATCAAAACCATGATTAAGTGGTCCTAATAACAAAATAACTTTATATAGAACAAATAAATTTGATGTAGAAAAACATCTTTCTTGACTTTATTATATACTATTATTGAAAATACTATTTGGTATCATATCATTATTTTTCTATAGTCATTAGATTGTTCACTCACACATTCTTAATTTTCTCTCCTACCGACATATATTATTGAATTCTTATTTATTTATGACAAGACTATAAAATATCTTTATCAAACTAAAATGTTAACTATTTTCTAGACTCACTGAAGCAATATATTCACATTTTGACAGTAGTAGTATGAACATATTCTAGCTAGTCAGATGCAATATCATCTCATAGATAACCAAAAAAAAAAAAAAAAAAAAAAAAAAAAAAAAGAGAGAGAGAGAGAGAACATAACCACCTGGTCCAAAACCGCAAGGAGCCCACTTCATGCCCATTTTATGTGGACCCAACGAGCAAATCCAGACCAACCCAACTAACCCACTTCACCACGCGCCCCCTTTAAAAGTCTCGTCACACCGCTTATTCGGCTTCCCCACCTCCCTCCCGCCTCCCACCCTCCAAACCTTCGTGTTTTCCCGCCCATCCCCACTCCCACATGGTCTCGCCGGCGAAGCGCGCGAGGCCCTCGTCGCCGGCGGAGCCCTCGCCGCCGCCGGAAGGCTCCGTCGAGGATCCCCTGGTCCTACTTCGCCGCCGCTGGGAGCTCGCCTCCGTCCTCCACTTCCTCCGGGTGAGCCGCTGCGTCTAGGGTTTTCCTCAGGATTCGTGCTGCGTTTAGATCAGTTGGTTGCTTGAGTGTTGGATTAATGGGGTTTGGGTTTCAGGTGTTCGAGCCGGTGATCGAGGCGGACCTGGGGCTTTCCGCGGAGGAGATTGAGATGGCGCTCATCTCGAACAACCGTGACCTCGCTCGCATCCACATTGCGCTTCTAAAGGTAGTATATTTCCTTCAAAGTTTCGATTATTTTGGCTCGGGTTCGTGTGAAGTGTTTACACAGTTTGGTGATCTGGTTTGTTCAGCTGCTAGTTCCATGTAGTTTTGTATTTTTCATATTTTGCTTTCAGATCAGAAGCGTTAGTTTGGAGGTGGGTCTACATGCATTGCAGTATGGAAGTTTTTAGTTGCTGTAAGCTGTTGGTGACTTGGTGTTGTCAGTATTAATTTTAAGAAAAGAATCAGAAGCGTTAGTTTGGAGGTGGGTCTACATGCATTGCAGTATGGAAGTTTTTAGTTGCTGTAAGCTGTTGGTGTTGTCAGTATTAATTTTAAGAAAAGAAGAGCAGCATCTTTTTTTTTCTTTCTCCTTTTGTTTTCAATTAGTGCAATATATGGGCTCAATTTATTTATGTTCGTGTTTAATGTTGGAAAATTTTGACTTTATTTGTTTCAAGTACTAGATTTGAATAGGTCTCTAGCTTGCTTTGAAACTACATGGTCTGAAGCCAGGAACTGAACTTTATCTGGTTCAGTAGTAACAATTTAAACCCAACTATTGTTTCTTTTTTTTTTTTTGTACTGCGAATTCCTTAACCTCAGTTTTGGAGAAATGCAGGTAGAGCAAAGGTGTTCTGCAAACTGTAATGATTCACTAAACTGGTTTTTTTTTAAAAAAAAAAAAAAAGAAAAACACTCTGGGTCTTGCAGAACAACCATGTCCAATTAACATGCTGTACGCATTTCTGCAAAGCACATGTGTGGGATATCGCTCTTATTTGCATGTTATATAACCAAACTTTTGCATCAGTTACTCTATTTCGTGAATTTGTTCATGCTGCATTTTTTTAAGACCAACTCTTATTGTGTCAAACCTTTTTTTCTAGCAGAGTTTCTTCTTGCTGACAAAATACTTACACCATTTTAGATTGTACCGTACCATGATCCTATGAGGTGTTGGGTACTGACCTGTAATACCCAACTGTGTCAGGGAATACCACCAGCTAGCAAAAATCTCAAAGATGGTGATGGATGGATAACAGCAACTGCCAAGAAACTATCAGAATGGTGGCCATGGGTAGGTTGTCAGCTTGAATTGCTTGCCAAATCAATAATGGAAAAAAGAAACAGAATAGCTTTATACCCTTATTTCATTTTGGCACCAGGTTGCTGAAGGAGCAAACCCACTGAAAACTGATCCAGGGTATGCATGGGTGCATTCAAATAAGTCTTTTATCTTTCTATTTATGTTTATTTTGACAGGAACATATTATGCCTGCAGGAAGGTATTTGAGACTTACAAGCAACAAGATCCAATCAAACGTTTGCTAATATTAAAAGCATTGTGTGAAGTTCGTTCGGAGGTACTGTTTTTTTGTGAAAAGTCTCATAAACGACAAATGCCAGCAACCTCAGTATCTTGATCAGTGTCATCATTTAATTGAATTCATCTCTGCAAATTCCACTGACTATTTTATAAAGATTGTTACAAGTTCTGAGGAAATTTCTATGGTGCAGCAAAATGATGCAGTATGGTATGTTAATGATGAACTGAAGAAAGGAATCGATATTTCCAATTTCCGAAAAGAAAAGTTAGGTTGTGGTGGCAACGGGACTGTATATTGGTAAGTAATGTTCTGTTCAATTTCATTGTATCACCTTTAATCTGTCATCTACAGTCAATAATTCACTGTTCTTTACACGTTTAAGCTCTTTTCTTCATATGCCAGATTCTCAGTAGATTTTGAGACTGAAAGATATTGATATAGTGACCCAAAAAGGGGGGAAATGTAAGCCAAGAGGTCCAAAACAAAATTTGATGCAATCTATGATGTTCATATTTGAACATCAGGTACTTTTACTGAAAGAACTGGCCTGAACCCAAGAGATTGTCACAGAGCAGGTCATAGTGTTTCCCAGTGGTATGGAAACAAAGCAATTATCCATAAATGGAAGAATAAATTAGAAGAGTGTTTCTGAGCTTTATAGTTACCAAAGACAGAGGATAAAAGGTTTCTTTTTTAGTTGTTAATTACTTTTTCTTCTTTTTCTTATTTGATTTTCTATTTACTGTTCTTCTTTTGTATGAGTATACACAGTTTTTCTTCATGTTACTTATGTAGGGTTCTCTCTAAAATTCCCTTTCAAATAAAAAATTAAAAATGCTACCGACTATGTTTGTAGTAAGATACCTTCTACTTTGTGGATGCATATTCTTCAGTTAAAAGTGAAGGCTTCATGTTGTCATGTAGACCCTGAATCTTTTTATTACAGAGTTCTTTCCTGTCAGTAACACATTCCAGAAGAATGAAATCATAAACTCATTCAAATCTTCATTCTTATTAGGTATGATGGAAATTCAACTATTGGCCATAGATTATACAGAGAAGATGTGACAGTTGATTTCAAGCAGAACTGGAAGGGAAAGGGTGGCCGTTTGACGAAACCAGTGATCAATATTCACTGGGAAACAGTTGCGACTAACCTCAATGAGTTTCTTGATATATCAGTAAGAGTTTCTGATGGTACATTATGCATGTGTGCTTCAGTTTTACCTCCTATAATTGACATACGATGGTGTTAGGAGAAGTTCTGCTGCAAGGGTAAAGCTGAAGGTGTCATTGGGGAGATTCTTAAGGCAGAAGTTGTTCCAGTTGTTGAGAAGCATCAAAAGGTAACTCCGAGCAGACATTTCTCCTACCTTTTTAATTCTAGTTGCATTGGTCTTTTATCATCAAGATATGGAGTTACTATTTTACTGAGTGCTGATTAATCAATGGATTGTTTTATCTTTGCTTTTAACCTGCAGAAGAAAGAACAGGCCCTAAAACGCCAGCAGAGGAAGGATGAACTTTTAGCCAGTTTCATCAACGGTTTCAAAACCCGTTCACTGCGTGAACGTAGGCCTGTCTGCTACAATTACGGTAAGGAGCTTCTCTGTCCATCGTCCTTTTCTACATAAGGAATCTTGAGACCTTTTTATGATGAATATATTCTGCCAAGAAACTTTGGGATGCACTATCAGGTTACTGGTTTATATCCATGCTATGCTGCATCACTCATTTCTCATCTTCTGGCAGGCTTCATTTTATAGATATTGTTATGCACCCGGCAAATATGCTTTTACCATTTCTAGTTGAGGCAAATGCTTAAAGTATAGTGAATAGTCATGATATTTGTGGATGACTTCCTGTTATTGAAAGTTCAGCAATATAGTAATTGCTGCCCTGCATCAATTTGGACATTTGCAATATCTGCTGAGGTTGCAAGTTGCTACCAACACTTTAAGCACTAGATAACTTCTATTCAATCCCTAATTGGGTCTAAAATGACTGAACAAGGTTTATTTTGTTTCCATTTGCCAATTTTTAACTCTAATCTCCTGGATTTGCTTTGTGTGCAGCTGATTATGATCGTTCTATAAATGAGGCTATACGAGCTGCAATGTAAGTTGAAACCATACCACCAATGATGTTTTTTCTCTGTCTAGTCTCTTAATATTTAGTATGAGCAGCTTTGAGGCACTATAAACATCATTATGCTCTTTAACAAATGTATCATTGTATCCTCACTCAAATGCATCAATGTGTCCTGATTTGGTCCTGGTGTATGCCAGCATTTGATGCACCAGTTTGCCATAAGGGTGCCTGGTTAAATGCTGGCTCAAGTGTTGGTGTATGCAATGCAGCAGGTAAAGGCAATATTTTCCTTTGATTCAAGACGTGGCAGGTACAGAACCAAAGGATAACAAGTTCGAATGTTGTTTGGTTCTGGGACTTGTTTTTCCTTGTAGAAAGATGAATGATATATATTGCCCTTTCCAACATCTTTTGCATCTCCTTGAATGTTAGAATTGTTTCTCTATATTTCTTAAGTAACGGCAAAAGCAAGATATTCTTTTTGAAAAGAATTCATGTACTTGTATTCAGGAAGGCAAAGGAGGCTGATTCACATAACGATGCTGGCAGAAAAGATAAGCATGCTCCACATCATGAAGACATAGTAGCCAACAGGGGATCTGACATCAATTCGGAGCATAATGAGAAAGGACAAGATGACAAGTACCTGGATGACTTGAGCTCTGATGATAATGAAGACAAAGACTATAGTGACAAAGATGATGTTTCTTCAAACAGTGATGAAGACGATGATAATTATGATTCCAATAAGAACAACCTTGAAGAGAATGGTGCTACTGTAACGCATAAAAGGACTCGTCTTGCTTCTTTCCATGTATCGGAAAGCAAGCCTAGACAAGGCCTTCGTCGGAGTCAAAGAAATGCAAAGATTTGTGAGGACATGGTGCACCCAGAGCAGGTTACGCCTCCAGCAATAACAAAGAAAACACTGAGGCAACGGCCTACACCCATCTCCAAGCAGTTAAATACTTTAGCAGGCTCTGATGATGATCTTGCACTGACAGTTCCAGACTCTGAGGACGAATCTGATTAGTCTTAGTTGAGAATTTCTGCTCCCTTCTGCCTTTTTTTGGTTTTGTAAGATGGCTTGCGCTAATGCACTTGCAGCAGCCAGGGAGAATCAGACAACACTAACATTTTGCTCCTGTTGATTTAATCTTCGAGGTCTTGGGAGCTGCTTTGATCTTGTTCCGGTGATTTTTGTACATATACGTCAGCTGCAATGCCTCATCACCTAAATCTACTCCGTGAAACCTTAGATTAACCGGGACCTATGCGGCTTGCTGGAAAATATATGATGCATGTACTTTGAAAATGGTGCTTATTTATCATATCTGATGCTGTTCCAGAGATGCAGCAAATGTGGGCAGTACGATTAATCTGCTGATGCTGCTGCTCTATTGTCTAATTATCTTGTTTTAATATAGAAATTACTCCTTTTTGTCAAACTGGTATTTTTCTTGTTTCTAACATCGAATTTTGACTCTTTTTTTTTTTTTGTGATTGTAACTCCGAGCTCGTGACAAAAAATTGACATGAGGGGGAGCAGCCGTACCATCTGATTGAAACACGAGGGTTTTCCCTTGTCACTTGCCGACGCTGAGGTCACTGAAGGTGGCAAAGATATGCCGGTACACGGTCCGGTGATTGTGCCATGCTCCAAGTAACGAAGCAGCAGCTCCTCCATGAAGTCCCGGTTTTCCGGCGTTGACATCCTCTCCACGTTGCATGCCACCATCATCTCGGCCATCGACTCCAGGAACGCCTTCCTCAGGTCACCGGAGCACATCTCCACCAGCACGGCTCCCTATGACCCAGGCGACGGCAGCCTCGTCGACGAGCAAGGCTGTGTGGGACGACAAGACAAATAATTGGAAATATTACTGCAGAGAAGACAAAAAAAAAACTGTGGGGGACGGCAAGACTTCAAGAGCTGTACAATATTCTACAAAGAACATACGTTTTCTTATAAACAAACAAAATAAGACAGGAATCATAACTTCAGTCATCATACATTTACAGGACATGTACATCGATCATCAGCAAGAAAGAAAGGAAAAAGGTACAAGATTACATAAGGAACACCCTCTGTATAGTACTGTAAAAAATGTGTATCCTACAAACGGATTCTGCTGTTTGGAACCTACAACTACAACTTTACAAGAACATACATACCGTTCTTGGAGTCTACAAAACCCTCGCTTTCAGCCAAACAAAAAAAACTTTCTTAGTGAAGAACATAAGTAAGAACAAGGGCAAGAAGCATCAGGAAATAGCCAATCCCTTGGTCGATCGCCTTGGCGTCCGATCCCGTGGTCCTCCGACAGCGCGCATTCGCCTCCCGCACCGCGTCCGCCGCCTCCCTGCGCGCCGCCGGCGAGAGGACGACGGAGAACATGAACAAGAACACCACCAACGCATGCACTCTTGGAGAAGCCATGCAGAATAAACTGTGACAGTGTGACACTAGTGTTCGAGTTTTCGGTGTCTTGGAATGCGAAGACTGGAGAAGAGATGGAGCTAGGAAAGCTCGATTTGATTTTGTTAAAGTTTGTGCCACTGGTGATGAGTTTATATGCGTATTAGTATGTATGGAAGGATATGTGAGAGTAAAATTAAGCTTGGATTAGTTACTTCATGGTATGTACTTGGCCGGCTCTCCTGCACGTACGTACGCGTTTTGGTCATGCAGAATTTTATATGTAGAGACGAGTATTATTTTAGTATTATAATTGCGAGAAGAACGTGTCAGGTGAGTATGGTGGCAGTCACGCTGCAAATTACGGGTAGAATATGTTAGTAAAGTTAAGAGGTCAAGAGTCTCATGTCCCTTAGATTTTTTTTTTCCAGAAATACAATTTTGTCCGGAATTCATCTAAATTATATACGTCCGTCGAGCCGACAGTATCTGGTCCAACCTCACTCAAGTGGTCACCATTATGGTGTAAATGAATTTATTCGGATTGGATATTCAACAAATCATATTTTTATTCATATTTTTAAGTGAATTCAGATTCAAAATCAGGTATGATCAGATTTGGTTCGGATTATTTTTAGTTTGATTGGATTTTAGGTTCTATCATATAATACTGATATTTTTTATTTTGTTATATTCTTAGTCCAAAATTAAAATATTACTCATTCTAAGTCAATCACTAACACATTTTGAATGAATTTATATTACATTTTGTACTATCTATATAATTATTTGATTACAAAATTGACATAGTACAAATTTAGACAACTATTTCATATAAAAAAACTTTAAATTTGAATTTAGATACACAAGTATATCATTTTATCAAATTTTATATGATTCAGGTACAAATATAGATATTTTTGTCAGATTCAAATAGATGAAAATATATTATTTGGATGCAAAATTTGTTACCATATTTACATATTGTCAAATTTTGGTAATTGGATAATTTGAATTATTTAGATCCATTTTACACCTCTGATCACCGCTGTAGCTCCACTCCCATGCGCCCTTTAGGCTGACTTTAACGCCGGTGCCTCCAGGGTCTGCACGCGGGCCCCACAATTAAAATATTATATTTCCGGTGGAGAGAAAAGGCAGGCGACGCCTGTTGAGGCGGTGGAAAATTAAGCTCTGCAGGTGGGCCCGTCTTGGGATTCGTGCAAATCAAATTATATATATTTTTTATTTCTTAATTTATGATTAATCTAGTTCAAATTAGATGTTGATTATATTAAGAAAGTTGTAGATCTTTAAATTATCTTCATATAGAGACCAAATATAGCATATATTTGATTTTTAAATTAAAAGTTATTGATATTTTACTCGTGGCATATTTTTAATTTACTCGTGGGCCCGTATGAAGCGTCTCGCGAAGCGCCGATGGGTTGGAGAAGGGTGGTGCTTCAGATAGTGCTTCGCATACGTGGCACAGAATATGCTGAAGAATATTCTGTTGAAGCGCCAAGCGAAGCGCCGGTGGGTTGGAGATAGCCTTATACCACAATCATCGCCATTCACCACTAGTGCCTTGACACTCTCACCACCCTTTTGCTGCCTCATTGCCATCCTCTTATGCCCCCATAGACAACTAACACTGCGATTAGTATTTCATTGCCCCACTGACTCCATTTCCTTTTTGTTGTCATTCTTCTCTCCCCTTCCCATGCCCTTACCACACCTTAACAACATCGATCCTGCACCTCGTAACGCCTCATTGCCATCACTGAGTATCCTATATCTTAGATTTAAGATTAAAAGATTGACAAACTTTGAAGGACTTTGTGTAAAACTGCCATCTCACCATCGTCATTGTCATCATCACCGTCGACCTTTGTTAATGACTTCCTATTTTGTTAAAATCAAGAAAAATAGTATATCATTTTATAGTATTTCTCAAATTATAATTACTCTCAGTAACCATTAGTACTAATGATGAATAAAAACTACCTAATATTTTTCTTATTTTTCTGAAAAATAACACGAGGGCGCTTTAGGAAATATATACCATTTTGGGACAGAGATTTATAGCAATTTTTTCTTTCAAGCGTTGTGAAACTCCACGAGATAGCGAAACCGTCAACGCTCTTTAAAAGCTGAAACACAAAGAGGCTGAACTCGCCGTCCCACTCTGGTGGCGGCCTCCACTCCCCGTCTTCCACCGCCTCAATTCCCAAATCCATTCCCGCTCAAAAATTTCCCCCCTTATTATATGGTAATCTCTCTCCCTCGCTTCCTCCCTCACAGAGTCACAGTCTCCCGCCTCCATTTTCCACGCCTCTCCCGCTTGAACCCTCTCGAAACTTCTAGATCCTTCCGCGACGATGCAGCCGCGGCGGCAGCAGCAGCAGTCCATCCTTTCCTTCTTCCAGAAGCCGCGCCGGAACCTGGCGGAAGAGGCCCTCGGCGCCGACACGCCCCCCGAGAAGCCCCTGCAGGCCCGGGCGGCGTCGTTCGCCGGCATCATGCAGAAGCTCGTGCGGCCGCCGGAGACTAGGTATGTGCGCTCTCGCGCCGCCGTCGTGACTCCTGAGAGACGGAAGGCTAGGGTTTTGGATTAGGGGTTTGGTTTGGGTTGTAAGCTTAGGGTTTCGTTCGATTTCGTTTTGGCTGCTCGTAAGTATGGATTTGATCGGCTTTTGCTTGGGTTGAACTCAATACGTCTCCAGTGGCGTTTGGCTAGGGCATTTTTTTTTTGAGATAGATATGGTGTTCGGGTTGTGTAAATGTGGATGTAACTCGTAAGATCGATTTAGATTTAGTATTGCACCTAGTTTTGTGTCGTTTCATTGGATTTAGCTTCTGATAGTTCCGGCTTGGTGGAAGCCATGGGGTTTGATCGTTTTGAGATTGGATTGGCCTCGCTTTGTTTATTACTCTATCAGTTACTTACTCATAACTTTTGTTACTTCATTTGCTGATTCTTCATTGCAACTAGCCTTGAAAAGGATACTGGATTATGAGTTTATGACTTGTGAGTTCGCTGATGTAGCTAGTTTTTTTATTATGGTGCATCGTGCATGTGGATTTGGGGTTGGGTTGTTCATACGGAAATTTACTCAGGTGGTGGTCAAGTTGGTTGTGGTGGTCATTCCATATGTTGTACCACTCATAGTTGTGCTACTGGTGTCCTTTTTTTGTTTGTTGGTTTAGGTTTTTTAATTTGTTCTTTTGATCAATGGCAACGACCATGGTGGCAATATCGGGATTTGAGAGGTGCTTAGATGCTTTATGCTCTAGATAAACTGGCAGGAGCTTCGTATGGAGATTACTCTGCGTGAATATCTTGAATGTTTAGCTTCAGTGTATTCGAATGAAAAGTTTACTTTAAGGAAAATGTTGATAATTGTAGAATAGTAACATATTTCCAAGTTTGGATTTTGATTCATGTGATGTGAGAGCTTCAGACTGGATGGCTGTAGTGATTGCTTCGATGCCTTTGTTTCTCTGGGTTTATCCTAGGCTTTTGCTCTAAGTTACTAAGGATGTCATTTGTTGGTTCCATTGATAGGCTTGCATTACTCAATGGGTTAAATCTAGCCTTTGTTTGGAATAACATTCATTTGCAATTTCTGACATTAATATGATTTATTTTGTGATCGTTGCAGAAACCAAGACATTTGTCAAGTTAGACATGTGGAGGAGGGAGCCTCTCATGGGAACTCAAGTAAACTGTTCTCAGGGTCTCGTAATGATGACTACAATAGACCAACTGCACTGTTTGTGGAACAAGGTTCAGAAAAAACTCCTTTGCAGGAGTTCCTGAAGAAAAGTTCCTCTATGTCTTCCAAAGATGAATATGTTAGAGCAAGCACACTGTTCCAAAAACTTGATTCAAATCAAACTCCCTTTGAAGAGTGTCCAAAGAAGTTATCAGAGTCTCCCAATAATCAGTGCATTCGATCTACTTCATTATTTGAAGAATTTGATGTCGAAACTCCTTTGCAGGAGCCCTCAAAAAGAATCATCTTGGGGTCTTCTCATGGTGCATATACTGGAGCAGACACACCTTCCTCAGAACATGGTTCAGATCAAACTCCTTTGCGGCATCCATCAAAGGAAATCCGATCTGGATCTTCCAATGATGACTATGTTAGAGCAGTGACGCTGTTTGCTCTTGATTCAAACAATACTCCTTCACAGGAACCTTCAAATAAGCTCTCCTCTGGGTCTTCAGATGATACATACATTAAAGCAACTAAACTGTTTTCTGAACCCTATTCCAATGGAACTCCATTGCAGAATCACTCAAAAAAATTCTCCTCAGGGTTTATGAATGATAAGCAGATTGGAGCAGTTGCACTGTTTCCGGAACTTGATTCCAATCCTTTAGAACCAGAAACACCAGCAATGCAAACAGTCATTTCTCGTCTGAAGCGAGTTCAAGAAGACCACTGTGTGGTTGACAACAGTCAACGTTCCCCTTTTTGGGGCTCAAACAAGAAGGTGAAATCAGCTCAAAATTCTCCAACTCAGAAGAAGGTTCAAGATGAAATGGCTGAACGTGCACGCAGCAAGTTTGATTGGCTAAATTCTTCCAATATCAGGGATGCAAATGGAAGGTGGCCAAATGACCCACTTTTTGATAAGAGAACTCTTTTTATACCACCTGATGCGTTGAGAAAGATGTCAACATCTCAAAAGCAATACTGGAATATTAAGTGCAAATATATGGATGTACTCCTCTTTTTCAAAGTGGTAATTTTCACCATTTGTGGCTCAATAGTCAATACACTGACCATAGTCTATCCTAAAACGTTCGCATGAATGATTACCACTGCTGCTGGGGCTAATGTGTCTCACACACCTTGGTGTCATGCTGAACCATTGCCTGGTCCTACACAAGGATAACACATGCCTTCTATGCACGCAGTCATCCTTTAGTTCTTCATTTGTTGGTCATATTGGAAAGATGTTTTACTGTATGCATATTAACAGACATGTACTGGAAAGTGTTGTTGATGACGAAGTCTTTTATAAATAATTTTGTACTAGTTAGTACTCCACAAATGTTATTTGCTTTTTTTTTTTGGTCCTCCATTTGTTCTCACTCTTATCATTTTCTCAAAATACCTATACTGACTAGTCTTGGTAGCACTTGTGATTGTCTGACTTATTTAAATGATTTATTCCCTTTATTACTAGGGAAAATTTTATGAGCTCTATGAGCTAGATGCTGAGATTGGCCATAAGGAACTTGACTGGAAAATGACTGTTAGTGGGGTGGGCAAATGCAGGCAGGTATGTAAACTATTCTCTTGTCATGTTTTATCAAAATGTTTGGTTCTGCAATTCTGCTGTACTGTTTATTCCTAAATTCAAAATTTTTCCATTTACATCATACTGTTACCATGTTATGTTGTCAATTAACATGTAACACACAATGATCATTTAATGATTTTAGTATTGTCAAGTATGCTATATTCTTTTATAGTATTTGGACAAACACACTAAATAATCCAGTTATAGCATGAAATCAACAATCAGATAAATATCAAAACTGATGTTCCACTTCATGTAGTTGCCTTGCTGCATGCATTTGTCACCTTGATTTCATTCTCATCAGCTCGTGTTATTCATTGGTCATTGGGATAGCACCTTTGTGTTTTGTTTCTACAAGTTCCTTTATGCTATCTCCTTTTGAAGAAAGGGAAACTTTAAACTCTCTCTCAGTATCATGATTATTACCTAACAGAATATTAACTGGTTCATCATATATGAAGGTTGGAATTTCAGAGAGCGGGATAGATGATGCTGTGCAAAAGCTTTTAGCTCGGGGGTAAACTCCTTGGCTCCTTGTTATCCTCATTTTTGTCCATTTTTAATATGTTAATCATAACATCATTTTGAACATCAGTGAGTTTATGACTATAGTTCTGCAGGTCAGTAGGCCAATTGTCAGTGTTTGTGCTCTTGTTGATATGTAACATCAGGATCATCTCCTAAGATTGATTTTTTGTTGATTTGCATGTCAATTTTGTTGCTTTCCAGAACATTAGATCTGCACACCTATTTTTTGACTTCACATTAAATTTCATGTTGAATCTTGTGATACTGATTGTGACATATCCATGGTAGTGTTGGATTCAGTTTGGTTGTGCCAATGTTTTTTCTTTCTTTCTTGGGTATTGCTCATGAGTCTAGTATTTCCTTCCAGTTACAAAGTTGGAAGAATAGAACAGATGGAGTCTGCAGATCAAGCCAAAGCTAGAGGATCAAATTCTGTAAGTGTTCAGTCTTGTCATGAATCCTCCAAGTTTTGTTTTCTTCATCCACTTAGCTCATGACACAAGGGTGCTTTAATGCAGTTTCCATGTCTACCCTTTTTTTCCCATCACTTGCATGTCTGTGGTTGAATATGGTTTGTGCACAGTACATTTTCGTCTCTGCTTCTTGCTGACTATTGGGCATTTAAACTTGTTTGGCTTACAATTACTTATTGCTTTGTGTTATACTACACAACATTGTTAATACATTATTTCAGATAACTATACTTTGGATTGATAAACAGTCGAGAGCATTACTGATAGTTTAGATCTAATGATATGATTATAGTTTATAACAATAGCTCTCAACATACCAACCCATTGACATTCAAACTTCTTTGGCTACTAGCTACTGCTTTGTATTTTACTATATCACGCAACATTTGTAATGCATTATTTCAAAAACTAGCTTTTAGATTGATAAACAAATGAGAGTACTACTGATAATTTTAGGCTGTTAATGTGATTTAAGTTTATAACAATAGGTCAGCATATACTCCTGCAAACACACACACCCGTGCACACATGCACGCATGCACACGTGTGTGTGCACATCACACCAAGTTTTGCACCCAGAGGATAGAAGCTCCACTTTTGAATTCAATATATGTACTCAAATCTTCTCCTTTACAAGACTGTGATGTCATATAACATTTTTTACTTTTTCAAGGTTATTGAAAGAAAGTTGGTTCATGTGTCCACACCATCAACTGCAGTTGATGGTAACATTGGGGCTGATGCTGTTCACCTTCTTGCATTGAAAGAGGTTTCTTCTAACAAAGCATTTTATTATATTTGGGCCATTATGCTTTGTATAATGTTTTGGAGGTTTACTTGTATCTACTCTTGCAAATCTGTGTCCCCAGCCAGTAGGTTTAATCAAAATTTGTTTAACTTCTTGATGACTAAATTGAAAATTGCATTCGTAAATGAAAGATATCATTTGAATATTATATGCTTATTAGGAAGCAGGGCTTAGCAACTCATCCATTATCTAGCTCCCAAAATCTCCATAAAATGCTTTGAGTGAATGATGTGGAGCAGTGTAAGGGATCATGGCTCCAATATTTTCTTGTCATCTTGATGATATGGTTGCTTCCTTTGTTACCTCTTCTCCATATAAGTAGCTGGCTTGTCATTTATAAATTTGGTGAAGTAAAAACCATCCACACTAACCATTCTGGCTGCATATGACTATAGAGATATATTCAATACATATAAAAAGTTTATACACTTTTGTGTCACGACGCAAAGATTGCAAGTATCAAACTAATAATCAAATCAATCTCTGCAACCAATTGAGTGGGAACCAATAAGTGCAACAACACAGCTATAACAATAGAAGTATGCATTGTAATTAGGAAAATATGTAGCACATGTAACAATAACAAGTATATACAATTGTGTAGCCAAACTAACCATATAGCAACACAAAAAATCATAAGGAACTTGACTGTAATCTATGCAACTAATTTGGCAGGAACCCTGGCTGTACAACTAACACTATAGCATAATAAAACAACCAAAATGTATCACGATGTTGTTATATATAACACATAGCTAAAGGTGACATCTATACTAAAAAGACATTTTTAAATTTCGTCTTGGTGAATGCTGGTTTCCTCCCTCCAGTTTGTGTAGCTTGGCAAACATGAGCTTTTGCTCGTTAACCAAAATTGTAATGGAATATCTTGGATCAATTTGTGTTCATTTTAATGATTTTCATAGGTGCTGTTGCTCTAATATGACCTTTCTCTTTGAACTATCAGGGTAATTCAGCTTGTAATGGTTATCGGGTCTATGGATTTGCTTTTCTGGATTATGCTGCTCTTAAGATTTGGGTGGGCTCACTCCATGATGATGATTCATCTGCAGCTTTGGGTGCTTTGTTGGTGCAGGCAGGTTTTTGTAATCTCTTTTCGTTGGTTTAGTGGATTAGAAACCATCATTCACTTTATAGTTTTTCAGGTTTCTCCGAGAGAGATAATATATGAAAGCTCAGGTTAGAACATAATTTTTCTTCTAAGTTTTGCATGCAAGGGAATTAATAGCAGTTATCTTTTTTTCAGGCCTTTCAAAAGAAACTCATATATCAATAAGAAAATATGCATCAGCAGGTAAAACTATTGTTATTCATATTTTTAACAATCATGTTAAGGTGTATGACCAAAAGGGTTTTTACATTTATCGATTGTTAGATAAGTGGTCTAATTTCTTTTGAAGCACTTTGTCATCTTTGTGCACGGTGTTTCATTTTGTAGTCAAATCTTAAAGACTTGCTGTTATGATAGTTTGAGTCATTCACTGGTGGATAGATTAAACCATGCTCAGTAGATTTCTGTAATCTCCATCCATGAAATCAATGCCAACTGAACCTGCGCAAAATAAATATATTACTTGAGAGCTTTTGTATATGCTGCTACTAAGCCTATACTAATTGTCAATGGTAAAAGTGTTAACATGTATATTTCATTATACTGTAAATGAAAACAGGAAACTACCTAGTAAGCCAAACTGCCAGTATTTTTTTTGTATGAGGTGGATATCTATACTGAAGATAATCTCTTGGATCAGATTTCTGTGTGTGCTATTCAATAATTGCTTGTCATTGACATACCACGAAGACAGGATTACAGAAAACAAATTATACATAGTAAAATAATAATCTGTATGCACTTTTTATCAGAAGTGCTGCATATACACTCTAGAAATTTGAGTCAACCCTTACAGTTCTGTAACTCTAGCTTCTGAGCTACTTTTGTTGAATCAAACGAATGCTACTGTGAGTCATGAAAGATCAACAAATGAAGGACATAAAATGGCAATGCTGCTGTTAAATGGGAGCTCTTTTGTGACTTAACTGGATATCAGCATATGGAAATATAAACTACTTTCTTCTGTGAACTACAGGCTTTGTGAAAATGCAGTTGACCGCACTCAGGACAGATTTCTTAGATGCTTCACAAACTCGAATGATAGTGAATTCTAAAGGGTACTTTAAAGCATCAATGGATTCAGTGTTATCCGCATTGGATTATTCAGTGAATCAAGATATAGTTATATGTGCACTTGGTGGACTTATTGGTCATTTGACTAGGCTTATGGTAAGCATATATAACTCCATTTCCTTTTTAACTTTCCTCATTGCATTTGTTACTCACCTTCAAGACATGTCACTAGTAACTGCTATTTTTCTTTACATAATACTTCTAGAATGTTGCTTCCGAACACTTTGTCATCTCAACTTGTTTATGAATTTTTCAAGCTAAGCAGTCGTAGATTATTTAAGTGGAATGATCTCATTTTCATATCATTGAGCAAACCAATGTTATCAAGATATGTTGCAAAAGGTCTGATTTCTAATTAGTGTTAACGTGAAAGCTAATTTTTTTGGAAATTAGAGCTTGATTGTTATGCTTGTCCTAAGCAGGGTTTCATTTCCAGACAGTAGTGGCTGATCACTGGTTATATTGGTTTGGATTGGGTTTTAAAAATCTGGCTGGTGTGAGATTTATCTCCATGCTATTTTTGAAGGATCACAAAAAATTAGTAAGTTTCCAAGATAGGGAAAACACAATTTGATAAAATGCAAAGAAAAATTAAAAAAAATATATAAAGTGAGCCTAAAAAAAACCAGAATATGGCCAGTTACTGTCTTATTGATGGCGGAGTGGGATTTTTTTAAAAAAAAGGGAAATGGAACTCTGGTTCTAATATTATTTGTTGCAACTTTTGCTGGGAATGTGTTTAAGTTCTGATAAGTGAATCTCAAAACAGCTAGATGATGCTTTAAAAAATGGCGAGGTCTTACCATACCATGTCTATAAAAGTTGTCTCAGGATGGATGGGCAGTCTCTTGTGAACCTTGAGATTTTCAGCAACAATTTTGATGGTGGTCAATCAGGTAGGCATGCAGCTTCTATGTTTTTGCTCTACTTATATCAGCTATCTACTATGATAGTTTTGTTGAAATGTGTTAAATCAGAATATCCATAATAATTATTTAAATGCTCTTCCTTGTAGGTACATTGTATAAGCACCTCAATCATTGCATAACTGCATCTGGCAAGCGGCTTTTAAGAAGATGGATCTGCCATCCACTAAAGGACATCAATGCAATCAACAGTAGGCTTGATGTTGTTGAGGGTTTCATTCAAAATTGTGTGATAGGCTCTATTACACTTGAGCATCTCCGTAAGATCCCTGACCTCGAGCGGTTGTTAGGGCAAGTTAAATCCACTGTTGGGTTATCATCAGTAGTTCTGCTGCCCTTTGTTGGAGGAAAAATATTAAAAAAGCGGGTCAGTGGATAATCTTTTCTTTTTGAATCCTTAGCTTGTAGCTTTACATTCTCCCTATTAAAGTCTTGGCAGTGTCAAATGTGATCTTACATGAATGCCGCTACATATCCATAAAACATATCCAAGTGGTGCTGCCATTTTATCTACCAAAGGTTTTTTCTTGAAGTATCTTTGTCATGAAACTTTACCGGAAATTATCCATGCATGTTTGTGCTATTAAAAAACATGGCAATGAAGGTGATCTTTGTTCATGCATGTTTTCTTAACTGGCCATTTGTTTTGTTTTTTGTTTTTTTTTTTGTGTGCGTACCAACATGCTATGCAAGGTGTTCGCTCTCTTCTCCAAAGATGATGTTTTTGATTTAGTGATACTTGATGTTGGTTCTTTCTCTAAATATATCCAACAAACAAACTAATGTGACATTTGCTTTGTTATACAATACTTTTTGTATTTATGCCTCATGCTCCAGATATTCATTACAATACACAGTTTGCTGCTTGATGTTTTGAGTATATATGAAGAAAATACTTCAAGACACAAATAGACCTTTTGTTTGATTGGTCTTGAAATGTACCGGAACATCTAATTGTGTGAATCTCAAATTACTAATTTTGTCTTGTATTCTATGTTACTGATTAGTGGCACACCTTTTCTGATATATTCCAGATTAAAACATTTGGAATGCTTATCAAGGGCCTCCGGTTCGGAATTGACTTATTAGATGTCTTACAAAGAGAGGGTCATGGGATCTCAGCACTGTCAAAGGTTGTGGATATTCCAACATTGAGCTCCCTTGGTGAACTAATTCATCAGTTTGAAGTGGCAATTGATGGTGATTTTCCACAATACCAGGTAGAAATCTGCCTCAAATTTTTGATGTGCATTAACAAATAATGGTCTTTACTTTTTCTGTTAATGATTGCTTAGCTGTATGTCTGACTCATACTACCTGTACTCTAATTCTAATTGTTTGATCTTGTGAGCTTTGATAGGACCATAAAGTGAAAGATGATGATGCTGACACTTTAGCTATTCTAGTTGAGCTTTTTGTCGGAAAGGCTGCTGAATGGTCTCTGGTGATAGATGTTGTCAGCACTATTGATGTGCTTCGGTCCTTTGCAGCAGCAACGTTGTCATCATTTGGCACCATGTGCAGGCCACGTATTCTGCTGAAAGACTCAACATCGGGGATCTCACAAGGCATGGTGTCCATACTTCGGATGAAGGGTTTATGGCATCCCTATGCTTTTGCAGAAAGTGCAAATGGGCTGGTACCAAATGATCTATCTCTAGGTCAAGATTTATCTGGTTGTAATCGCTTTGCATTGTTGTTGACTGGTCCAAATATGGGCGGGAAATCTACACTAATGCGTGCCACATGCTTGGCTGTTATACTTGCTCAGGTCTGTATAACTTCATTGGTTATGCTTGGTTCGTTCAAGGGCTCCCTCATTCAGAAGAAATGTATAAACTGAGTGTTTCTTGTGTGCAGCTTGGCTGTTATGTTCCCTGTGAATTGTGTGAGTTAACCCCTGCTGATACCATCTTTACAAGGCTTGGTGCAACCGATCGGATTATGTCTGGAGAAAGTGAGTAATCATAACATACAAATTTTATCATTTGTCTTGCATATGTTACTGGAGCTAGAGTTTAAAACAGACACTAATTTATATGATTTATCCTACAACCAGATCTGACAGAATTTTGGTGAAGTTTCCTAGCTAAATAATCTCTGCCTGCATTGGTCTGAATCTGATAACACAGCAGATTATATATCCGCGTCCAATCCAATAAAATGATCCAATTACATATCTACATTTGTATATGCCATATTTTATGTGATATCAAATTTCTTTATTAATTATATGGATTCACAATAGAAAACATTGTACAAAAATTTATTTGAGTTGTGCCATGTCACTGAAAATGTAAACTTTTTAAGGGTATCATGAGTAAACAGTAGACGTACAAAGTAGAAGTAACATCCAAATGACATTGAATCTAATCATAATTAAGTGAAATATGATTATTTCTGCCCAGTGGTCATCTAATCCATATTTGAATCCAAGTAACATCTGAATTCACTTCATAAATATGGCGAAGGATCTGGTATGATCATTATGAATCTGAATTTGTTATGTTCTCTTCCCAACATGGACTTTGTTATATATGTTTAGAGTAAAAGCACAGTAATCTATATTGCTAGGTAAATGGCTTGTCAATTAATTTATGTTTGTAGCATACTTGTATATTCTTGCAGTATATTTAGAGACGTGGATAACAGGGACCTTAACTTCAATTGCGATAAAAATTACTTGCAGGTACATTTCTTGTGGAGTGTACAGAGACCGCATCTGTTCTACAGAATGCAACTGAGGATTCCCTTGTCTTGCTTGATGAGCTTGGCAGAGGAACTAGCACATTTGATGGATATGCAATTGCATATGCTGTGAGTTTTCTTCTGTACTTACCATTCCTGTATTTCATCACCATGTTTGCCATGCCTGCTTTCAAGTTTCTTCATGGCCAATGCTATTACCATGACTTTTAAGGTCTTGCCGTGCATGATACCACAAGCTACTTTTTTTTGGACAAATATAACTTAAATTACTTGTTTGGCTTGCTGTTGTATTGCTTTGGTTTAGTTCATCAACGAGATTCGTGGTATTACATCTGATGATTAAGATGTAATGTTATACATAGGTTGGTTGCACTTACGTAGAACTGTAGATCATAAGCACTTGTAAAAATGCTGGTGTAAATTGCTATGATAGTGATGTGTAGTTGACACTGAAGTATTCAATTGCCCCTAGTTTGCAAATCATATACACATCAGTGTTGCCCGAACTAATACCTGTGCCTTTTATAACTGAACCTTACAGGTGTTCCGCCACCTCGTGGAACGGGTGCGATGCCGTCTGCTCTTCGCCACTCACTACCACTCCCTCACAAAGGAGTTCGCCTCTCACCCCCACGTGACCCTCCAGCACATGGCCTGCATGTTCAGGTCAAAAACCCACGGCGACGGGGACAAGGAGCTTACATTCCTCTACCGGCTCGCGTCGGGAGCCTGCCCAGAGAGCTACGGCCTGCAGGTCGCCACAATGGCAGGGCATCCAAAGTCGATAGTGGAGAAGGCGTCAGTCGCGAGCCAGAAGATGAAGTCTAAGATCGCCAGGAACTTTAAGTCGAGCGAAGAGCGAGCGGAGTTCTCGACCCTTCACGAGGAATGGCTGAGGACGGTCCTGGCGATCGCCAGCGTCAAGGACGGGCATTTGGACGACGACGCCTCCGACACGCTGTTCTGCGTCATGCATGAGCTGAGAGCTCACCACAGGAAAGCAAGATAAACGCTTCACCAGTCACCACTACACTGATTTAGCAGTATTTATGTTCCTTCGGCCGCAGGTACATCAGCAAGCTGTAAATGTTCCACTAATAACTTTTGCGGGCTAATATCATATGCCTCTAGTATCACTAGCATGCAATCTGCGTTTTTGAAGGTAAAAGTTTTGCACTGTTGTATATACGTACGACTACAAATCTTTCTGCAAGAAACATCCAATCTAGTTATGGGAGTTTCGCCGCAAGTAGGCCTGGAAACGAGCCGAGCTCGAGCGAGCCCAGGCAGGCTCGGCTCGAGCTCGATAGTGCACTGGGCTCGGCTCGAGCTCGGCTCGAAGTCTTAACGAGCTTCAAACCAAGCTCGGGCTCGACTCGAAGAAAGCTCGACAGAGCTCGAGCTCGGCTCGACAACCTCTCCTCCACGCAAGGGCCGCCGCCGCCGCTCTCCTCCACGTGCGGGCGCCGCCGTCGCTTTCTAAACACCGGCGCAGCCGCCACTCCTCTCCACGCGCGGGCCGCCGTCGCCGCTCTCCTCCACGCGCGGGCGCCGCCATCGCTCTCCACGCACCTGCGTTGCCGCCGCTCCTCTCCTCCACTCGCGGGCGCCGCCGCCGCTCTCCTCCACGCACGGCCGCCGCCGCTCCTCTCCTCTCTTCTACGCGCGGCCGCCGCCGCCGCTCTCCTCCACGCGCGGTCGCCGCCGCTCCTCTCTTCTCCTCCACGCGCGGTCGCCGCCGCCGCTCTCCTCCACGCACGGCCGCCGCCGCTCCTCTCCTCTCCTCCACACGCGGGCGCCACCGCCGCTCTCCTCCACGCACGGCCGCCGCCGCTCCTCTCCTCTCCTCCACGCGCGGGCGTCGCCGCCGCTCTCCTCCACGCACGGCCACCGCCGCTCCTCTCCTCTCCTCCACGCACGGCCACCGCCGCTCCTCTCCTCCACGCACGGCCGCCGCCGCTCTCCTCCACGCAGGGCCGCCGCCGCTCTCCTCCACGCACGGCCGCCGCCGCTCCTCTCCTCTCCTCCACGCGCGGCCGCCGCCGCCGCTCTCCTCCATGCACGGGCCGCCGAATAGCGTTTTGAGGATCGGAGACTTAGGAGTATTTTGATTGCTAGGTTAGGGAACGAGGAATAATGATGTAATTGGGGTTTTAACGAGCCGAGCTCGAGCGAGCTCGGGAAGGCTCGGGCTCGGCTCGAGTTCTCTCTCGAGCTTCATCTTGGGCTCGAGCTCGGCTCGTTAAGGACTCGAGCCGATCTCGAATCGAGCCGATTTTCGATCCGATCTCGAATAGCTCGTGAGTTTCGATCTTTTTGTCCAGCCCTAGCCGCAAGGCAGCGTTTAGTTGTGAGCTTTCGTTGTGGGCTGAACTGGAAGCGCACTAATATTACTTCCAGCCCCATTGAGGCAGTTAGAACAGGGAAGCGTGAGTACCTTTTTTTTCCCAGCCCATTTTTTGGTTATTTCATGGGTTTCTATTCGGACGGTTTCATATTTTTTTTGTTCATATATTTTGGTTTTGAAAAATGAAAAGTGAATGTATAGCTAATTGGCAGTTCGGCAATTGGATCTGATGGGCCAAATTTAACTCAGCTTAAGCAAAGCTTGATACAATAGTAGAATACTAGTGCAATCCGGTTCCCTTCACATCTGATGACCTTGGCCTGAATACATTGAATTATATCAACCCCTTTCCACGTAATTCAAAAAATTAACCTCACGAGTAATTTGTTTTACACTCATTTCGCTCTGATAGAACCAAAGCTAACGCCATTATTTGCTTGATCGATCTATCACGCTTGAAATAACTAGGAATTTTGGTTATCGTGGTTTGGTTAGGTTCGACAAAATCAGTTCAATCAACTTTTGCATACATTAACTGCCATTCTGTACTTGTGCTGAGACGATCCATATATGTCACGTCACTTATTACATTTACCATGGTCACTCCATTGCATTGCACCTTTACAGCTATGCATCAAAGTAACGCATTCTTTTATTAGTATTTAGTAAAAATCCCGTATTGTTGGGATTTCCCTTTTCTTTCAAGGAAAAAGTCGAGCCAGAACGGAGTTTTGGTCGGGAAAAATTCGGACTAAAATGCCTACCGTAGAAAATCCAACATGAGGAGATAAGATCATAATAATTTTATTTAATACATTTTATTAATGTCTTTATCAATTTTTCAGATCATATTTTTATATATTTAAAATATTAAATAAATGGTATATAGAGAAAATGATGTACAAATATACATCAAAATTATACAACAATATATATTTGTAAATAAAATTAGAAGATTGAAATGACATATGTTTAAAAACGAAGTGATTCTCAGATAATTTGTGAACACCGCCACAAATTCTGCACAAACACCTCATTATGTGAAGCTATTCCCCTAAGGATAAACTAAAAAATGGAAAAAGAAAAGAGCACTTTGGACATGGGCATCCCATGCATGCCCAGGCGCCCAGCTGTTCCTGCTGATCTCCCTGCTGCATAGAGCTTCTCCCAGTGCGGGAGCCATTAATACATGCACGCATGCATATACGCTACAGAGAGCAAAAGAAGAAGCAAGGCAAAGATCAAAAGGACGCGAGTAGCTGCCTCATTCACGTAGACGCATTGGAAGACCATCTTCAAAAGTCAAAAGGCTGCGCAAATTGCGACCAATGCGACGACGTACAAATTTAAGTCGTTAACCAGTCAACCTTCCCCCTACTGCCCTCCACCCACCACCAAACTAAAGACATCACAACAAAAACTCTCATCCATTTAATCCAATGTCCCTGTAGAAATGGCCACAACATTATTTAAATACATCGCCTCTTGCTCCCTCTAGTCTATAGAACACAGCAAAAAGCTCTCATGGATAAGCATGGTATGGTGTTCTTGCTACTAGCTCTCGTGTGGACGGCGAGCGCTGCTGCCCGGCATGAATCCGTGGGGTGGAGACCGGGCATGCTAAGAGAGAAAGATTGCGATAAGAAAGGTCATAAAGGTGGCGGTATTAACGGTGGTGGAGGTGCTGGCACTGGTGGTGGTGGTGGTGTTGGCGTTGGCGGTGGAAGTGGCGTTGATGGTGGTGTGGGGAGTGGTGCACGCGTGGGAGGGGTTGCTGGTGGTGGAATGGGAGGTGGTGTTGGAGGCGGAGGTGGTGTAGGTGGTGGTGGCGGCATGGGCGTCGGTGGTGGACTTGGAGGTGGAGGCGGTGTAGGTGGTGGTGGCAGCACGGGTGGTGGTGGTGGACTTGGAGGTGGAGGTGGAGGTGGCGGTTCTGGCTTGGGCGGCGGCGGTGGATTTGGAGGCGGAGGTGGTGCAGGTGGTGGTTTTGGGGCTGGCGTCGGTGGTGGTGTAGGTGGTGGCGCCGGAGGTGGCATTGGTGGGGGCGCTGGTGGTGGCATAGGTGGCGGCGGTTGTGGAGGTATTGGAGGTGGCAGCGGCATTGGTGGTGGAGCTGGTGGAGGCATGGGTGTTGGCGGTGGAGCAGGTGGTGGGTTTGGCGGTGGTGGCGGCGCTGGTGTTGGCATTGGTGGTGGAGCTGGTGGCGGTGGTGGCGGCATCGGTTCTGGAGTTGGAGGCGGCGGCGGCTTTGGAGGTGGGGTTGGTGCTGGTGGTGGTGGCGGCATCGGCGGAGGAGTTGGCGGTGGCTATGGAGGTGGGGTTGGTATTGGTAGTGGAGCAGGTGGTGGTGGCGGCATTGGTGGAGGAGCTGGTGGTGGTGCTGGCACGGGTGGTGGCTTTGGAGGCGGCGGTGGCGCTGGAGGCGGGTTTGGTGCTGGTGGTGGCAGTGGCTTTGGTGGTGGCGTCGGAGGAGGTAGTGGGTATGGCGGCGGTGGCGGTGCTGGTGGTGGTTTGGCCGGTGGTTCTGGCGTGGGAGGTGGCGGCGGCATTGGCAGGCACAAAATTGGCGGGAAGCACCATGGCGGGGAAGCTGGCGGCATTGGAGCCAAAGGTGTTTGATTTGAATGGTGCATGATGTTGTTCCGGTGTTGCTTAACTTTTTTTAGACACGCCTGTTTCATTGGTCAATAAGAGGAGGTTTGGTTAGTGTGTAGTTCTTGCCTGTTTCGTCCATGTTTGTAGATCTCATCTGTATCATTTTATCAATCTATTTGAAACATTTCATTCCAGCCGATTCATTCAGAACTTGTCCCTCCGCTGCGCTTTTGATACTCTTCCACGCTCTATCTGCACATGTATGTTCAATTTTATTGTTGTCGATTTGTACTAGTTGCAATCTAGGTAAGGTAGGAAGATCAATCTGTCCAATCCAAAAAAAGATCAAATTGGATGTGTGTGACTCATCATACTGTTTCATATAAGAGTGGATTTGATGATATTAGTTGTTTGTTGACTATGATTTTCACGTCCATCATAGCTTCTCATCCAGAGTTGAACAGGCAATCTAAAGCTGGTGCACAACTTATGGGCCAAAGACTCACGAGGCCCATGGGCGGCTTTTCTTTGAAGCACAACTTTCTAGCTGGTAACATAAGGCTCACACAGCAAATGGTCGCGAAGAGAAGCAATTTTTGTGGTTACTTTTTTTTTTATGTCTAAGCAAGTTGTTGAATTGATTCAGATCATAATCCACATAGTTCCCAACGGACAGCTCCTGATCAGAATCTATCATGAGGGATCCTAACAGACAAGACGAATACGTGTAAGGAGCAATGACGCAAATAAATACATGAACGAGATGCAGGGGGAACACATGGACTTAAAACTACTCCCAAAACGAAATAGAAGTATACACATCACGAATTGGGATCCCTAGAGTTCACTCTGAGCTGACTTCGATCATCTCATTCGTTTGCTTCGGATTCAAAACGTGTCTCAAAGAAGAGCATACTTTTTTTTCATTTTTAAATAGATATTGTTTTAAGATTTTTTATTTTATTTTTAAATAGATTATTTTACAATTTTGAGACAAAATTGTGTACCATTTTCTTTCTATATCCATCTTTTAATAATAGAATTTTACTCTCTCAATAAATTTGTCTACCAATATTAAAAAGATATACATACATTAAGATATAAACAAGTTTTTAATGTGTGATTGGAAGAGTTGGGAAAACTATAATTAAATAAGGTTATTATGGTTATTTGTTTTTGTATCTTATTTCTGGTGTTAGACTAGAGCTAGAGGGAGTATTTTATTTGATTCCTTTCCTTCCCTGCACTGAACCGTCGAGATAGTCATATATATAATCATGAGAGGATATGATTAGAGACTTAATCCTAATCCTGCGGATTAAACTAAAGGCAAAGCCTTTAATTAAAAGCTACAGTAAAAGTGAGTGGAAACGTCACTATCTTCACTCCAATGTTTATTTTACAGGCACTAATACTTGACTTTGTTTTCTTCTTTGAAAATTTTCAGATTTTTAGTGAGTCACTGTATTGAAATTTACTGTAATTTAGATGGTACACTATGTTCTATGAAATTGTAAAAATCAGTGCTATGTGAGTGGATGCATGTTTTCCTTTTGAAGAAGAAGGGCACATACCCTATTCCCAGTTTCCCACCAGCGAAAACATATGCGAGTACAAATGCAAGCCTCGAAGGCCTGCACATACTAGAGAGGTTGCATATTCACTCTGGCCTAAGAATTTTTTTTACTAGACAGAGCTAACTTGAGTTGTCTAGTTAAAAAAAAAGAAATGACATTCTAAGTTAAATACTTTAAGATAACCTCTCTCTCCTCAAGTAAAAACCTATGATAACACGCTTTAGCTAGGTGGTGAATGAGTAAGAAAAAGCTTAGGTCCCAACCCTAACGATGATTTGGGATGACCCTACCCAGGCCCATTGTGATGTGGGCCATGGTCTAGATGGGTAACAACAATAGAAAGTAGAGGCAATCAAATCTGGATTTGGCCACTGTCCTCACCTCCCTCATATATATACAATGGACCATTCCCATGGGCCAGATTTGGCCTCAACCAAGCATCTTTTCCTAAAGATTTTTCTTATTTTTCTGCAGCCCAAAACAAAACCTAAACTGCAAGAATTAGCCACCAACTATTGTTGTCCCCTTGCACAATTGTTCTATGGAGCTCTAAATGGCTCTTTTAGGTCTCCATGTGAAAAGTTGTCTCCGCTACAAGGCAAATTCTTAGATAAAATAAAATTTCTTTTGTAAGAGCGTCGCTCGGGACTTACATCTCAGTGAACATCAATGACAAATATAAACTATAGAATTGACATAAAACAATCTCCTTCAAACTAGGAAAATATTATTCATATTGTAAAATAACTATGGTATCATTATAAATCGTTATAACTAGTTACTTCAAGTATTCACAATATTATACTTAATTACTGGTCCGTCATAGTTGCGTTATATGTACAGATTAAAAAAATTTTCAATTTTTTATGAACAGTTCTAACAGGTATTTTTTTTCGAAAACCCATTTATTGGTGAGTTTTTATAGAAAATTTGTATTTTTTTTGGCACGAACAATCTTATCTTTGCTGAACTTAAAATCACGGTGATCAACCAAAGGATGTAGCTACACCCCCTAAAAAGAAAAGAAAATTAAAAAAAAAACAAAGGTACACGACCAAAAGACAAATTGATTGATTAAGTGTACATCATTCAAGCATGTTGCTGATGGACATGTATTTTTTTATATTTAATTTGTACTTAAAGTTTAAATTACCTTCAAATCAAACCCAAAATTAAATAATGCCTCTGTCCCAAGAATATCCTCTCACAAAATCTTCTAAGAATCATGCGCATTATTCTGTCACTAGTTCACTACATAAAAAATTAAAACTTTTTCTATATAAGATCAAAAACACCTGGTCAAATACGACTTCCGAATTGATGGATCTAATCGAAGTAGTGAAATATACACCACAAAAAATATAAATTTTTAACGTGTATGGTGGTTGAGAACCATACAAAGTACTAACAAATTGAACTCTTCTTCACATAATTGTTTAGTTGGAACTTTGAACAGTATGCAAGAGAGTGACGTAAAGAGAGCTAGCAATGTTGTTTGGTTGTTAAAAAGAAATTAGAAAAATTTTGATGCTACTCCCTCCTGCTATAAATTTGTCGTTAACTCAGTTATAATAGACACGCAGTTAACTTTTTTTTTTAGTTTTAATCATTAACATATTTATAAATATCTAAATTGATCCTATAAAAATAACACAAATAGATTTGTCATCAAAATATTTCCATGATACTAATTTTTTATAACTTTTGCTAATGTATTGTAATATTTCTAGTCAAAATTGTTTATTGGGATCGCAAAAATTCAAAAGATATACTCTTTGTGAATGGAGTGTTTAATTATTTAGAGAAAATTTAACTGAAGAACACTATAAAAATAGAGATTTGTTATAAAATACTCGAATGAGGCTGACATATGAGTCCAAATTTCACATATTAATAAGATATCAATATTTTATATATAAATCCAATATTTTTTAACAGTATTACTGGCCCTCCCTTGAAGTAATAAGCTACAATAAACCATGAAGATATATACCTATGGTCCACAAAGGGAAGGAATTTTTAGTTTCTCGTGAAGTGCACTCTCTGCTATTATTGCAGATCTGCAGGTGTAAAAAGTGAAAAAATAAATCTGTTCCTAGAAGAAAATATATTATGGGGAGTATAAAATACTCTGGTAGATCAGGGCATCTGCTACTACACTCAAATCTATGGATTTTATACCCTTCTGGCCCCACTCATTCTACAATCTGGTGGCCTGTTCATACATGCAATTCTTTTTTTTTTTCTCCAGATTTGAGCTCGACAAGTGGAGTAACTCTCCTTTTCTTGATTAAAAAAATTCTCTCAATCTAACTCTCTCGCCTGACTTGAATTTGTGACACCTTCTATAACCATGAGTGCAATGGTGGTGGTCATATGGCAGAAAAACAACATACATATATATATATACATGAAAACTTAGAAAATCTTAAAAGAATAATAAATTATCTTACTACAATATGCAAAATTTGAGGGATGAGATTGTAGAGTTATAATTAATCCCTAAGATAACAAATTATGAATCCACCATGACAAATGTTGGTGATCATTTGAGCTATTGCTTGTGTCAGATCTTTTTTAAGCCTCATTATGCCTGATTAGTTCATTGATCCATCATATGACGAGTAGATCGATCACATGGCACGTGAAAAATCTTAACTTTATCCGGCTAATTAAAATGGTTTTTTATACGTTCATGAGCTAGCTAGCAGGTACATATGATACACATGGACAAATTTGGTGGCAAAAGCGAGTACGCAATATAACATCTGTTGCTGTCATCATAATTAAGTACTCCAATTAAAAGTTCTCTGATGCATCGTTCGTATTTGAGGTCGTACCAATACAGATACCAAGACCAAGAGTCGTCTTTGAGTTGTACAAATACAGGCACAATAGTACGGAGTACTCACGACGCTAATTACTTCTACGAACTACTCCACGTGTTCTATTTCTAAGTGGCACGCACAGTAATGTAGAATTTTTTATGATGGAACTTTGAAACAGTCATTGGAATTTGTTTCCACGATGATCACTTGCCATCAAGTTAATTATGTGAAAATTACTAGCCGAGATATAAGAAATTAAGAATATAAGAAATGTGCTTTATCACAGGGACAAATAGGTCCCAAATTCTGCATTCAGATGACAATGTGAGTGGAACCACGTATGGCTCAAGCTTTAATTTTGGGTCGTAGTAACTGACTCAAGTAGTTAGTAGAAGTAATTAGCGTCGTGACCAGGAGATCTCGTACCCGTTGTCTAAACGTCGTCACCAGCAGATCTAATTAAGGAAGCACGTTGTACCGCGAAAAAGCCTAAAATACATATTCAAATTTGTAAGAAAAAACCAGACATATGCAAAATTAAAAGAAAAATCATTCCTAAAATCCAATTCAATTATAACCCCTTTCCAATCTAACTCTTATTTAACCCTTATCCATTTCCAACTCTCAGAGTCCAACTCATTTCGAGTCAAAAGAGATTTATTTAAATCCTAAAAATTCTTAAATACTGTAGAAGGTAGAGAAAAAAAACTTAAATATTATTTTGTAAGTAGGACTTTAACATTGGATCATTTGGATCCAAATTTTTTTATCATAACTTAAACATTATCCTAATTTAATTTGAAATTATCGTTATTCGATCCAACTCTAATTTATTCTTAACTTATTTAGACACATATTAAAATAATTTTTTTTTACCCAATCTATTTGGACCTATTTAACCCTATGCTTTACCGGTCCTAGGCCGAGCGGGCCGGATTAGGGGGCTTTTTGGGAGACCCGGAGGCAGCAGCGCCTCGCGCGTACGTAAGCGCGTGCGGAAGTGGGGGGCTCTCTTGGGCCGTACGATCGCAGGCGGATCTTTCTGCTGGGCCGTACGATGCATCTCGTGATTCGTGCTCGTGGAAAGCGAGGGAAAAACGACAAAAAGGACCGCCACTGCTCACTCCGAGGAGACGACAGCCCCCCAGCTCCTTTTCTATTGTCATTTTCATTTTTTTTTCTATGTGTAGATTTTACATGAAATTTTTAAACAGGTTATCATTTTTCAAACTAGTCCATGTACCATATTCCCTGTGAACCCACGGTGGTTTAACTGACCAACATAATATTTGAATTGTCTAATTAAATATTAGGATTAAAATTAGCATGATCATCTTTAGATTCAAACCAATATGACAAAAAATTTATTTATATTAGATTAGTTAGAATCCTATACTATAGATATGATTGAACCGATAGGATTTAAGTGGGTCCATATTCAAATATTCAAATTGGATTAGACTTGGACTACTTTTTATTTTTTTTAAGATCTTAAATTAGGCATATCATGTAAGATAGGTTCTAATCTAAGGTTAGGCTGGGACAAACTTGTGACATGTTGAATTTTGTTTAGGTCTAGATTGACACTCCTATTACATATTATGTGAGTTATTTATATTTTTTTAGAAGTTAATCAATAATTGATAAGACATGCTGATTTTTTAAAGACTAAATCTATTCTATTGATAATACACTTCACAATAAATTCTATACGCACAACACAAAAAAAAACTCTATACGTATAACACAACACACATCTCAGCCACGCACCCACACCATAACACAAATAATGGACCCCAATAAAATACAAAGCTTTTTGCATGGACACACTATAACCATCCCGACATTGATGTAGAAAAAAGCTAAAATTTTCTTTTTTTTTAACATGATGAAAACTAAAAAAGGGCAAAGAAAACGGAACCGGAGAGGGACGCTGCAGGTGGGCCCCACCAGCAGGGTCAGCTTTGTCAATACTGGGGCCCATCGCTGTCTCCATAAAAAAAGTGGAGTTATTGTGAATTTATCCCCCCTCCCCAATGCCCGGTGGGCCGCACCGCACGAGATCGATGTGTAATGTAGCACTGCACTGTGGTCCCCACGCTTGCGACACTGCAATCATGCCCTGCGTAAACTTACTCCATGATCAGATGCTCCCCCGGCCAGGCCATCCTGACCGTCCATCATCTACGGTTTGCAATACTCGTGGCCGCACAAAATTTCCCTCAACAGGCTGCCAAGCTGCCACAACGCAGCCATCCTCTACGATTTGTTTAGCTAAGTTTCATATCGAACTTATTGGTTTGTAAGTTGAACATAAAACTAAAAAAAATATTTTTGACATGTTTCGCTCAGTTTAGTTTATACTATTTTTATATCTACAAAATTGTTGTGTTTGATTTTTCATGATCTTTAATGAATAATTGTGATCACTAATTTTTATTATAATATATTAATAAAAATTATAAAAAACAATATATGAAAATATTTTTTAGACAAATTTAGCCGTATAAAATTCACGTGGTCAATTTAAGTATTTATAAATTTATTAATGATAAAAATTAAAGAAGTTTAATTGTATGCATACCGATAATTTTTTTAGAAGGATATATTGAAAAAAATCAAGCAACAATCGAACACCTTGATTGTTGTAGAGTTTATATGTGATAATTTAACTTGCAACCTCTCGTCCTGTCCTATATAGCTCACTACTCTTTTCTCTCTTCCTTTGGACTCTTATCTTCATATCTCACCTCCTACTTATGGGGTTTAACCATAGTATGATACATCACGTGTAACATCGAGAGAAAAAATTGTGCCCATATGAAGGTTCTGTCATTCTGTGGTTACAGAATATCCAGTTCATCTAGTCCATTCAAACTGATGGGGATCTTCTATTTTTGTATGCATAAACACTGTATGCAAAAAGCCTTGGAACGGTGCGTGCCACAGAGAGGAGAGTAGTAGAAGATCCCATAAGTTGACTGAGTTAAGCGTCCAAGCATAGATTACCGGTCCAGTGTTGGGATTCCACGGAGCATCTCTACATGTTTGCGTAATTGTTTTTGACTTGAGGATTACAAGGTAAAAATTCTTGTTAAACCAAAGGAGTAAAAAAAGTGTCGTAGTTTTTTAATACAAAAGTTATTCCAACTTCAAGGTGGTCCACATAAGCTAGAAGATGAATCTCCACTCACTTGTCAGAAGTTAAGAGTCGAAATAATATGATAGTGAATTTTTTTTGTGTCTTGCAATGTATAGATGATGTGTTGATGATGATTTGTGTTCTGTCTCTCATATATAAAAGTTATTCCAATTTTCATAATACTCAGGAGATGAAGCTGTTCTTGTTTAGCTTACAACTAAGAACCGAAGTTTGCATAAACAGGTACAATTATAGTGGAAAATTCTCTTAATTGCGTCCTGGGAAATATGGAATGTTGTGTTTGGTGATTTGGGTGTAGCCTCTTGCACTATAGAACTTCAGAGACTATAACATGCTTGTCGTGCTTATGCACTTAAGAAACTTGGTCGCCTCTACTTAAATCATTTTGTCTTTCATGATCTTAAAAAAAGGCATTTGCCATTATATGTATACAATCACGATCAAATCACCAACGTGCTTATTATTGTATCGACATCAACATCAACATTATGAAATGCTACTACAAGATTATACCCACAAGTCACTTTAATATTTAGTCGTGTGGCAACATCAAAAAGAAAAGATTAATTTAAAAGAGCAATGATTAGGCACACCTAACGTACACTAACAAGAAAGTGAAAGGAAGAAGAAAAAAAGATTGTCATTAGCTATGTATTATGATACACAAAACGTGTTCTTTTTTGGTTTTACCTGAAACATGTTCTGAATGGATGGGGCCGCTTATATGTGCAAGGTACAAATCAGTAGGCTCGATTACTTGAAAAGAATGATCTATAATAACATATAAATTTTTCTAGATTTATCTTAAATTCTAAAAGATGGACTTTGTGCGATGCTAACAATATATTTCAGATTCGATGCTAAGAATCTTAATCGTAATCTCTTGGACCAATTCTTTATTTAAAAGCCTCTAACCATTTCTCGAGCATCACATTTGAAAATGGATAACCCTCTATGCATGAAAATGAATTTAGGAAGATATAGCTCAAATGAGGTTTGAGGTTGCATTCAGACTCAATATCAACTTCATGGATGTTTTGGAGTGGAAGCTGATATTTCCCAGCTAGAAATCCACTAATGAGAGAAAGGGATGAAGGGATAATACCCTCTGCGTAGAGAAAAAAAAGTTTCCAGATTCAATGAACCTACCGTCCTTTCCCACCAACATCTGAGCTTCTATTACATTTTTATTTTACAGGGAAGCAAAATGACATCCATCCAAATTCCAAATATTGTTTCCTTACCAAAAAGGGTTTGTGCTCAATGCTTGGAAATGTTCAAGATTCAATGAACCTGCTAAATGCTAGCAGGAAAAATATGTTTTTGGTGATATCTGTACGTCCATGTTTCCCTGTCATTATCTATAATTTAATTCCAGAAAGATATGTGAATATACTTCAATAGGATTTGTATCAGGAATGTTGTACACATATATATGAAAATATTATTGTGTATTATAATATTAATGATTGGTTTGAAAAAATGACTTACAATTCTCAAAAAAATGGTAAGGTTCCTTTGTTTTTTTGTTCTACAAGAGTCTATGATTTTTTGCTGTCACTCAAGCATATAAGACCAACAACATGTTTATCTTAATTTTTGTATCTTGAATAAGATAAAATTGCACCTAGTATATATCTGTTTTAAGGGGCTTCAGCTTAAAGCTGAAATTGCTCCACCTCAGCTTATATGGAGAATCCACGTAGCTCATCTCCTCACACCCTTTTGATGTTTGAGCATAAAAAATCAAAATTGCATGCAAATATCCAAATAATATGCTGTGCTTCAATATAATTCAGTTTTTGATACTATTAAACCAAAAAAACTGACTTGTACGAGAAGACAAGCCCGACCCTCCTTGAGTTGGTGAAATGCAAATAAGATAAGACAAAGGCACATTAAAAAAAATATTTGTGCTCATCAAAAAAGCAAGCTACAAGCTACTTTATAGCATAGTAGTATAGTGGAATATAATACAGGCTACGAAGCACTTCATTAAAATTTGTACATACCAGCCGTATTTATACACGTATAGCACAGCTACACTGTAACACCTGCTCCCGTCTGTCTGACGTCCATGAATGGGAGGTGTATTTCATAAGCCATCACCACCCCTCTTACTGCTTCTCTGATTTTGATGCATGGAAAGGGACACAAGAGAGAGAAGAGGGAAGAAGAGAGAGAAGCATTAGTACGTAGTACAGTGCCATTATACTGCAACTGTGTCCTCCCTCACAGGCTCCATCTGAGAGACAGGAGCATTGCTTGCTTCCCCTCCCCTCTCAGACAGTGCCATTGCTGCTCGTGTGTGTGTGTGTGTGTGTGTGTGTGTGTGTGTGTGAGAGAGAGAGAGAGAGAGAGAGAGAGAGAGAGAGAGAGAGAGAGAGAGAGAGAGGAAGCCAAAGAAAATAAAGTTTTGAGGTGGGTGTGATTCACCTTTCTTTTTCCTGTTTGTTGTTTGTTGTTCTTTTGTTTTTCTTCATCACAAGTTGGATCACTTGTTCATCCATGGCGTCATGCATCTTGTGATATCTTCTTGACAAGTTTATTTTGTCAAGATGCGAAGTCTTGTGGATTTAGTGTTCAATGGATGAGACGATCACCTCCGTTCTTGATCGCTATTGCAGGAGCTCCGCCACTCTCCGGCGTCCGGCGATGCTGCGGAGAATGATGTCTGACCAGGCCCCGGACCCCTCCGCCGACGGCGTGGCGGCCACCGCGGCCAGGCCCCGCGGCAGTGCGCTGTTCGCGGTGCCACGGTTGTTTGTTGGCTTCGCCGCGAAGCACGTGCCGGACGGCGAGTCGTCGAGGAGCCCGACGTCGCCGCTCGACCCCAAGGCGCTCCTGCTCCGGTCTCCGCGGTCGCCGCGGAGCTGGGACTCGGAGAGGGTCGGGCTCGGCCTCGTGGACGCCCTAGCCGGCGACTCCAAGAATTGCCTGCTCGGGCCGCGCTTGCGGCCGGGCAGCCCGCAGGGCCTCAAATCGTACGGCTCCCTGCCCAAAGCCTGCGGCCACTCTCACCCGGAGCTCGGGAAGGCGAGGTCTTGCTCTGCCGCCGACACGGCGGCCGGCGGCATGTCGGTGCCGTCGAGCAGGTTCTTTCACGGGGATCTGAAGTCTGGTCCTGAGACGATTCGTCCCGGTGGTAGTAGTGTTCGATCCAGTGGCGATGGCAATTTGCGCAGCCTCAGCAAGTTCTCGGCGTCCGGGTCACTGCCGGTATCCATCGGCGGCCCCCGGCGGTGCATTGGGTCGGTGTCGGCCAGCGAGATCGAACAGTCGGAGGACTACACCCGTGTCATCGCTCGTGGTCCGAATCCGAAGACCACACACATTTTTGGGGATTGCATTTTGGAGCCCCATAAGGTAAGTGCGTTGGATAGTAAGGGTGAGGATGACAATGGAGGAGCTGCGTCCTACTGGGTGGTCAAGTGCGCCGCGGAGGCCGGCGAGGGCTTCTTGAGCTTCTGCTTCTCTTGCAAGAAGAAACTGGAGGGGAATGACATTTACATTTACCGGTATGTCGACGCGATCTACTTCTCGTATGATACTAGTTGGGCACATCCGCAGATGGTGGTGATCATGATATATCTTTGACTGTCTTAGATGTAGCACTTTGCTTCAAGTGCATCTTGGAGCATTGAACAAATTGCTGCATTGCTCGTTTGTGCGCATTTGTTCGTGTTCTTGAAATGGATGGCAATTCAAAAGAAACTACATTGAACAATTTGCTGAATCATCCATTGGACTGCTTTCTTTGATTGGATACATTACCAATGAAATGGTTACCAATTAGAATGATAGATACAAGTAAATTGATCATCTGAGTGCAGTATTTGGCTGTTACACTGAAGAATTTGCTGGATGTTCTTGCAGAGGTGAGAAGGCATTCTGCAGTGCCAACTGCCGGGACCAAGAGATCCTAGTCGAGGAGGAAGCCGAGAACAACATGGCCGGCTCCCCCGGCTCGTGCTCGTCCTTCCACGACGACATTTTCATGTCCGGCATGGTCGTCACGACATGACCTCCATCTAGCTCCCCCAATTTTCTCACCTTTGACACACCATTCCTTCACTGTAACAAGCAAGCACTCCATTTATACATCAGTTTGCTTGTTTTGTTTCAGCAATTAGAGGAAACTGTGTTCTTGGTGGGTCATGGTCATTTGGGACCTGGCTGCCCTTTCAGTCCTAAAAACTTGCAGAGATCTGGACTTTTAGAAAAGAGAGGTTTGCCTGCCTGCCTGCCTTAATGCCTTTAATTTTGTAAGTTTGGATCCTAAGGCTGTTGGCCAGTGCACCAACCTTTTTTTCCTCTCTTCTTTTCTTCCTCCTAAACACTAAACCAGCAACAATGTTTGCATCATGTGACAACTTTGTGAGATAATGACATTGAGCTGCTTTGGGTCATTTCCTTCTTTGCTTTTTTTTTTTTACTTTGGGCAGTACTGAAAAGACAAGGTGATGACTTAACTGACTTGCTTGTTGCATATAATTGAAGGATTGTTTTAGCTGTAGACATTTCGGTCATCTCATTTTTATGGGATTTGATTGATTTGAAACTAATGGCAAAAACCAACGAGCTCCGACAAATGTAGGAAGGCCCATTTAAAGGCCTAAAAACTAATCTACTGGGCCGGGCCATCGGCATGACGTGGCAGAATCCCACACTCACACTCCGGATCACCTTTTTGGTCCCCCGACCCGTCCCAAAAGGACCTCACGAATTCCCCAAAACACCCGCTTCAAAACTCGTGCAAAGCACAGACGGTAGAAGGTAAAATAGTAATTTCATTGACCCCAAGTATTTATTCCCGCGGCCCATGGTACATTTTCTTCGGAATTTCCCGAAACATCCCTCACAGATTGTCTTTAAGATTCGTGTAACCTCTATACAGTGAGGGTAAAAGAGTAAATTTATATTCCAAAAATTCTTTCCTCACTAACTCGAACTGTAGCCAGCCACCATCTCCACCTCCTTCGCCTCCGAGTTGGGAACCCATGGCGATGGCCTAGTCCTAGACATCCGTCCCCATTGCTACTAGTAGTTCATTACTGCCAAGCAAGCGGTGGGAGCTAGGATTTTCGGTGGGATGGGCTACTACCTCCTCTCGCCACCGCCGTCGCCGCCGCTCTCCTTCCGGTCCTCCGCCGCCGCACGCCGCCACCGCGGCCGGCGAGTGGCGACTATATTCGCTGCCTCCTCCGACTCTGCCCCCTCGCCGACGACGTCCGTGCCGCCGAGGAGGGCCGTGCTTCTGGTCGGCTTCTCGGTGCTCCCGCTCCTCCGCCTACGCGAAGCCGCGGCCGCGCCGGCGGCGCCCACGCCGCGGGATTTTGTCACGGGTTAGTACTTTGCTCGTTGTGAGGATTGGTGAAAATTTTGTGCTCCATGTTCCTAGCCATCTTAGTCTCGAACCGAATCTATCCAAGGGGAGCGTCGGAAATTTGTATGGAATTCTGAGGTTGGTTTTAAATGTGTATAAATCGCAAGTAATGTGTGGTTTCCACGGGTGAACACCACATACCACGATGTGCTACAGACATGCCTGAATTGTTAGGGACGGGGTTGGTGTTCTGGTGAGAGTATTGCAGTGCAATGTGTAACATTCCAAACTTTGTATGCAATTTAAACAGGAAAATTTAGATGAAAATGCGCAATATTTCATGTATTTGTAAGCACATTTATATGCGGGGTGCATGTGCAATTGCTATCTTGAGCAGGGTACGTCTGGATGGAAAAGGAAATTAAGAGGTGGGATAGTGGCCCCAGTCAAAAGTATATATGCAAAAATACAGAATTAAAATGCGACCCTACATTGAGTTCTACGTGCCAAATGGGCAAGAGCCAAGAGCTCATCTATTTGTAAAAAATTGCATATGCCTAGTGCATCCAGGAGTGCAACTTATACTGAACTACTGAGTGCAATGGATGATTTATAGTAATTGGTCCGTGTTGTTAAGTATCTTACCATGCTATTCAGGCTCCAAATGCAATTGGGGCAGCGGATCCCTGATTTCATGGGAACTTCACATGCTTAGAGAAAAAAACATTTTATATTGGAACGATGCACTCATCATTCACATGACTGAGCCCATTGAATTTTGAGTTTGATTGTGGCATATGATCAGATGCTATTTTCCTCATTTTCACGCAGTTTATGACATGTCGTTGCCACAAGGATTTATTAGAAGAAAGGGGATCAATACCCCAAGGATAGATCATCATGCTCAGACTTGCTACAAAACTTTCAAGATCAGACGTAATACCGTCATCTGTAGACCTAATGAGGCTATATTTGATGGTCAGAATTTACCCTTCATATAAGCTCGCTCATGTTTGATATAGGATTTATCACTATTGTAAGAAACATAAGTCCATAGTCATGCGCTTCTCTATCTGTTTGTCTTGTATAAATATGTTTTTGTGTATTTGCAAAATTTCCCTGATCCCTCCTAATCATAGGAATGGAACAATTTACCACCAGGATCTGTTATATATCTGTTAGTTGGTACCGCTGCCACATTTACAGCATATGTTAGTGCACTTGTACTAGTAATTTTGGATTATTTTGTGTATATATCGAATATAATTGATTTGTTCATCAGTTGATTCGCTTATTCCTTTGATGGTGCCCTACAAACTTTAATAAGTACTTTTTTCTCTTTTCTTTTTTTTAGAGACAAAGGATGTTTCAGAGCCTGAGAAACCTCAAAATGAAGAAAGTCAGGATGAAAGTCCTCAGCCTGAATCACCCCTGCCAGAGGTGCAAGAACCACCTTCAATGAATCCACTTGCAGGTCTTCTGAATGCGGTTGCAGTTATTGCGTCGGGTGTTCTTGCTGGATTATACGGTACTTCTCAACAGGAAAAGAAGGCCCTGCAATCAATCATCTCATCTGTAAACCATCTACAAACCTGTAATTAGTGTCTCTTAGATTGTTTCTATTACTGCTGTCTGTTTATTAGGATTTATTTATCCATCATTTTATATACATCTAAATGACAATCATGGCTTATCGCAGTATGCACTATTTTGTATTGTATTTTGGAATCAAACACCACCATATTTTATGTTGCAAACAGGGGGGAAAAAATGCTGAGTTGTGCTCAATGTTTTTAATAGCGGATAGCAGAAACATAAGAACCTAGTGTGTTTATAGTGGGTAGTTTATAGAGGCGATATAGTGGGTGCAACACACTCATCTATATTTGCAGGAATATGAATAACCAAATCTTAAAATAAAACATTTAGAATATAAAAAATTCGAAATATAAAAGCCAGTATCTCAATTTCAAAAATATATGATAGCATCAATGATCTATGATAACATAAAAACACAAAAAACCAATATGATGATATCAATAATTAATCATCATTCTCTGCTTCCTATAGTCTTTATGAAGACATATATGTGATCTCTACTTTTTAGCAAACGTATCTGTATTGTAAACCAAAGGTGTTGTCTAATTGTAGGTTGTGCGGAACTTCTAAAGTTCTACATGGTATTGTGAGCTTGTCCTTTGCTCCTTGCCTTGTATGCAGTAGGCATTGCAGGGCCAGGGTGGATGGGATGGGATCGGTGGGTGGGCCCAACGTAAAAGAGTGAGGGTGGATGTGAGGTCTTATATTTGATATGTAGACTTCACTTAGGACCAGCGTTTTAAATGGCGTACTCTGCTCTAGTTGAATGTGTGCCATGGCCGCTATGTAGTGGCTGTTGTAGCAAGTATGTGCAACTGCAGATTTATAGTGGGCCGCTACAACCACTATATCAGATGGCGTGTAGTGGGCACTTGTGTGCAAAAACGTTTCACGTTACTATGCCAGTCATTTATTGCATATTCTGTGCAAAGGCGTTTGTTTTTCCCCTCCTATATTCCAGAAGCAATTAATAAATCACACATTTGTACTATATGTGCCATGGAACTTCCATTCATCTCATCTTCCTATTAATGACTTTCTTACTTAGTAATGGACAAAGAAATAGGAATGAAAATTTTGGTTCGTCATCTTCATCGGAGGATGAAGATTGATTGATGAAATCATCATATTGTTTTTGTGTTTTTGATGTTATCTTAGATCTTTGACATTGTCATATTAGCTATTATATTTTGTATCTTTTATATCTGCAAATATAGCTGATCATGTTGCACAAGCTATATCACCACTAAATGCTATACGCTCTACAAACACTTCGCTGTTACACTTCTTCTATCCTCTATTTAAAACATTGCTTAGGACTTCCTATTCCACTTAGAGTTCACTAGTCTCAAATTAAGGTATAGAAGAACTCACAAATCCATGAAAACTGGGAATTATTCTGTCATTTTTAGGTTGTACACTAACCTACGAAATCAAAAAGGGAAAAAAAAGTGTTAGGCAAGGTATATGAGATTTGAACTTTTCCACTGTATGTGTTGTGCCTATTTGCTTTGAAATTAGAATTATGCTCCCACCGACTACCTTCTTTTATCAATAGTGATTGTCGCATGGTTATCTGGTGCAGGTTATCTATATCCACAGATTTAATTTTAGCGTAATATGATAAGAATTGGCAAGCTAAACTGAGAACCTTAGGAGCATTAGTAGTCTCAGTTGTCATCAAGATGCAGGGAAAAATACAAAACTATTTTAAGTGCCTTTGATATGGTTAAATTATATTTGTTAAAATTGGTTGTGTCAAGATGAGATTATTAGCTAATGTATTTAATGTGCTATTTGTTCAGATGGAGAACAAATTGGCTGAAAATGAGGCAGCGATCTCTTTGATGAGGGAAAACTATGAAAAAAGATTATTGGACCAACAAGCAGAACAAAAGAAGCAAGCTAGGAAGTTCCAGGAGGAAGAAACTTTTCTTTTAGATCAATTAGCTTCAACGAAAAGAACTGTAACTTCTCTAAGTGAAGAATTCAACAGGGAGAAGAGTTTAGGTGAGGAGCTTAAAGATGAAATACATCGACTTCAGAGTAGTATTGAACAAGCTGGGGAGGAGAAAATGGTGCTTGAAACCAAATTGAAAGAAAAGTTGGATGAAGTTGATGTTTTGCAGGACAATGTAAATCTGCTCAGCCGGGAGATAGACGATAAAGAGAAATGCATCAGGGAACTCAGTTCATCTCTTTCTTCTAAGGAAGTTGACTACCAGAACCTGTGCTCTATCTCTGATCAAACTAAAGAGAGCCTAGAACTTGCAAATTCTAAAATAGAGCAACTGGAGGAAGAAGTTCTCAGAACTAGAGATGATCTAGCTTCAAAGATATCTTCAATCAATTCACTGAATGAGAAACTTGAAACATTAGATTCTGCAAAGAAAGAAGCTGTGGAAAAGTTAAATGTGCTAACGAGAGAGTATGCAAACTTGAAGGATTCTTCTGAGGCAAGAGCAAGTCATGATTCTGAACTACTATCAGCGAAAGATGATCGACTCAATGAGCTTGAGGAAAAACTCTCTGTTGCATTAAGTGACTCTAGTAAAGACCGTGCGATAATTGCTGAGTTGAACAAGGAATTGGATACCACCAAAACAATGCTAGAGAATGAAGTTGCAACTATGAAAAGTTTAAAAGATTTACTTCAATCCACTGAAGAAGCACTAAGTATTTCCAGAAATGAGGTGTCCAAACTTTCCAAGGAGCTTGATGAAGCAAATAGATTAAATCAGGATCTAGTGTCTCATATTTCAAAGCTCCATGATGAGTCCAATGAAGTGAAAGAAGCTCTGACTAATAAACTAGGAGAGGTAGAATCAGTTTCCAAAGCTCTCACAGATGAACTGGTCTCAGTCAACGAGATGGTTCAAAAGGGACAGGAAGAACTTGAAGCCACTTCTAATGAGCTCATGTCTGTTGTCGAAGATCGTGACAACCTGAAGAAAGAATTGCTGGATGTGTACAAGAAGTTGGAGTCCACCACACATGAGCTTGTTGAGGAAAGGAAAAATGTGGCTACTTTGAATAGGGAGCTTGAAGCTTTGGCAAAACAGTTGCAGGTAGATTCTGAAGCAAGGATAGCTCTTGAAGCTGACCTGGATGAGGCAACAAAATCACTAGATGAGATGAATAGGAGTGCATTGTTACTGTCTAAGGAGCTAGAGAGCATTAATTCCAGGAATGATACTCTTGAAGCAGAGAAAGAAATGCTATCAAAGGCTCTTGCTGAGCAACAGAAAACTGCAAGTGAAGCTCAGGAGAACATTGAGGATGCTCAGAATCTTATCACAAAGCTACGGACAGAGGGAGAGAGTTTTGAAACAAGATCTAAAAGGCTTGAAGAGGAATTGGCAACAGCAAAGGGTGAGATATTGCGCCTAAGGAGGCAGATTAGCGCAAGCAGGTCTCAGAAAACAAGAACTCTTTCCAGAAAAAGTGAACCTCCAGACACCAGTGAGCCTCTGAAAGAGCAAATAGTGAATGATCATAATCAAAAGGCTACAGAAATTGCTGCTGGAACGCCTTATTCTGCAAAAAGGACTACTAGAAGAAGGAAAGGTGGCGCAGGAACATGAATATGCTTGGGAAGACAATAAGCAAGAACCATGTTTCTTTCATTTCTTCCTAGTTAGTTATTGATTATAACTTCATTTTGAATTACCATCCTTTGCAAGATAGCATCAAGAACCCCTCAGCATTTATATTTGCTTCTTTGTAGTGATCTCAATTCCTTTGCTGTAATTTTCATAATGATAGTTTTGGGGATTGAGGTATATATGTGTACAGATGAGTTATTGAGCTGTCAACATGATCAACAACTCTCCTTTCTGGAGTTATTCTGAGTGCTTCTTAAATCTTAAATCAATCTATTGCTTGTGCTATCTACTTATTTAAATCAAAATGCTGCTCTACATGTGTACTTATTTTGAAATGTAATGCATTTATTCTTGCGTTATCTATTTTGTGTGTCTTATTTTTGGATTAACCTACATTCATTTGATTGATTACAGGCAGTGTGCACTTGTTGATATGCTGGGTGCAAATCTGTTCATATCTTGGGAGATCGAGATTTTGAAACTGCAGAATTGATGTGTGTCTCCCTGAACATTGGTTCCTCTACAACAAATGGTGCCTTGCTGCCTATTCATTTAAATCTTGTTACTCTAATAGGATCTTAACTTAGTGTTGCTTATGTCTTGTATGTTATTGCACATTTTGTTGCATATTCTTCTTTCTATGTCACACTTCTGCATCAGCAAATAATCTTCTACTGATTCATTTTAGTAGGTTGATCTTGTTGTTGGCACTACTAGAGCAAATTTCATTCCTTTGCTGCCAGATTCAGGTTTTGTATTATATTGGTCAAATGGTTAGCGGCAGTCTCTCATTCCCTGTGAAGATTCATTTTTACGCAAGGATTTTACCACTGCTTTTATGGCATAATGTGTTAGGAGTTTTCTAAAAGAACATCATCCCATTTAGGGGAATGAATGGGAATGGGGGGCTGTGCAGGTGGGGGCGACACATGGGAGTGGGAGAAAAGATAGAAATATATGAGTGCTAGGAAAACTTGTAAAATCATCAATTTTGCCATTTATTTTTTTTCCCCAGCCAGTTGTACAAAATTACAAAATTCATTTTAGGCAAGTTGAGCATATCTCATTAGGAAGTGGATATTCTGCCGTTCCCAATGTGTTATTTCTTGTGTTCTTGTCACAGCAGCCTACCTGGTATTTTCGGAGTCCTTATGTGAAAAATTACGAACGAATTTTTTTCAAAAAAAATGTGAATTAGGAAAGATTGGTTGGCGAAATATGAACCGGCCAATTTCATTGTCCGAAATAATGTAGGTTGTAGTTATTTTGTCTCTTAAGAAACATGGTGTCCCAAAGTACCTGGTAGAGCTTTATTGTATGCTGGCAAGTTAGTTCTGTTACATATTGACCTAATCATTGCGTGCTGCGTCACACTTTTCTTCTTTTTTTTGTTTCCCCTTGCTAGATGCCGCTGCACGTTCCATGCTTATTTGGCATTTTGCATTGGTTAGGTTGTAAGAATGTTAGAATGATGAAGATTGGGACCAGGATATCCATGTGGTCATGGTTTTTTGTTTTTTACACATTCTTGGTACATTATACAAGTGGCTGTTTATTGCTACTATATCTCTGCATTTGTTTATTTACCTATTTAATTCTTTATGAGGACCACCTTGTTTAATTATAGCTCTACGTGCAGCACTAAGGTTAGCCACACAAAAGGAAGAGATGCTTCACTTCATAGCAGTACCATATTCAGGGTATGCTTATGTTTCTGTTATTTGTGGTCCTCCTTAAGATTAACCACCGGCCCACATTCATTTACCAGGATATGAAGTGGTGGTTCTCTTCTTTTGGTCTCTTCCAACTTTCAAGAATTTGGCGAAGAATACCATAAGCTAAATTGTAGCATAACTATATTCATCATCCATTCATCCATTGCCATAGAGAAGTAGAGCACACTTGCAATGTGTGTACTATAGTACATTCCTCTATGACTAATATATCAAAGGAATAGAGGAAACCAGATCATTTGATTTTTCGTTTGGCTTGTTAATGGCTAAATAGCTCCTTCTGGACGGGTCGTGCAGAGCACAGTAGTTGGTGGTGAGTAGACTGAAGAGGCAAACAACCAAAGTACATTGCAGTGGTGCTGTCCTGGCTTCAAACATAGCTGGCTCAAGGGGGCACTTTGCCAGGTTAGGTTGGATTCCTTCCCTCAAATTAATCCCTTCGCTTGATCTCCTGTCTTTACCTACTTTTCTCTGCATCTAATAATTGAGCTTTGGGCTCCATATAGCATGCATTGCATGGACGGGCTTTCAGCTAGTGTTTTTGTAGTAGAAAATGACCAAGGGAGTTTTCTTTCAGTTATGGATAATGATGCAATTCTTTACTTTTCTGGGTAAAGCCCTCAGCATTAAGGTTTCCGTTTTGGGGCTTCAATTAGTTGGTTGTAAGTTGTAACGACATCAGTTGGACTTGCAGCTACAAAGGCTTAACCCTTTTGTTTGAAAATCAACAAAAGATTAATCCTGACAAACACATAAAAAGAACTGTACATTCACATTACCCCATCCACTGAAGCTGTGGTCCAACTGTCCAAGTAAATTGTTTAGATTAGTTCTTTCTAGTTGTTCCTCAGGTTTCTAATTTTATAGACAGTCTGGTTACTAGAGTTGACCTTTCTATCATTGATGGTGCTCAACCACTTCTGGTTGCCCACAGAAGTGAAATTCTATCCAATTTGTTGATGAAAGGTATCTCAAATTACTCCGACAGTAGCGCAAACCCTTTGGAAGTTGCTTTCACATGTTTGACCAGTGTGACTAGCTTGAAATGCAAGCTCGGGACTTTCAGTGATAACAACCTTCCCCTTTGATCCACATATTCGTTTTTGCCGCTATACACATGTTGCTTCTCCTTATAACAGAATCCTGCTCATCATATTTGAACTATCATGGTTGGTTGTATGGATCTCCTCATGTTGCATCAATCTGGAATAAAACATTGCTTAAATGTGATTTAAGCCCTTCACGACCTGTTCTGTTGTGTCTTGGGTGTAGGCGTGTGTTCTTATTTCTGACCGAAATACTTTCACAGCTAGATTTGTTTTGCACTTGAAGGTGAGATATAATTTTTTTTCTGTCTTCCATCTATACACTCTTGCTCAAGCGTCTTCTTGCATGCAGTTAGCTTCGCCAACTGAAGCCTTCTGGTACAAGAACTTCATCTCATATATGGTTTCTATTTTTATCACGCATCTCTCGTTGTCACGCGTAACCACAGAATGAATCAGATATAAATCGGATCAATAATTGTGTTGGGCTTTTTTTTGTTTTCATGTTTGGTCGAGTCTAGTTCTCGAATAATCATCTTCTAACAATGCTTATATCAACTAGAATCAGAAACTGCATATGTCTCAAGTAGGAGCTTCTTTTGAGCAACTGGGACATCTTTCCCTCTTTCTGTTTCTGTTGTACGTGTCTTTTTCAAATGTGGGATTTTGCTCGGCAGCACTGCAGAAGTATGAAGTTTCGATAAATGTTAAATGCCACTAGTGTTTCATTGAAATGTTGGTTCGGAACCCATTTATCAGCTTTATAATCACTAATATTTAGTAAACGCCATCTGTTCGTAAATCATGATAGCACAGAGCCAATTTTATCTTTTCTAAATGATCCTGCATCCAATACATTACAGGGAACTCCACATCTGAGCCGGACTACCCGGGAAACTCTCCGACCAAACTGCCCACAGTGCCGGATACCAGCAGCACAGCCAGGGTTCTTCAACCTGACGCGAGTTAATACATCTGGCACCCTCAGTTACTGCTGGGGTTATACGGCGGGGACCGTGACTGCTTTAAATATGGTAACATCTCATTTCCCCCCTTACATTTACAGCAGTCACGGGGACTACGAATCGGTTGGTTCTGGGGACTTGGGACTGGGAGTCGCGTACAGCTGGGCCGGAGGTGTGTTTCCTTTGGCGATTTGCCTGGGTCGCTAACTGCCTGCAAACAAGACCTCGTGACCCATCGTATCTTAACCCAAAAAACCCAGACCCGGCCCTTGTCTGCCGGAAAAGTGCGCTCACATCCCTTAGCCCATCATTCATGGCTCCTGCTCATTGCACTACTGCTAGGGACACGGAAGCATAGAACGAGTAAACACTTCATTCAAGTTACATTTAGGATTATGTCATCATGAGATATAAGATTTTTTTCATGGTTTGGTCGAACCATATCTCGTTAACTCCTTTGCACGTTGCCAATTGATTGCAGCTCAGTTGATAAGGCATTTGAGACCTTTGATTGATATCAAAGTTCAAATCTCAATGCGTTATGGTTTTAAGTTCTATTTTGTAGTTTGTGTGCTATATTATCTTTTTGAGTTTAAAGATGTGTTTGACACAATTTATCTTGCATTTTAACTTCTTAATTAAACTAAAACTAGATCAAACAAGAATTTAAATTTCAAACTCGTTCTTTAAGTTGAAATCTCATTTGAATTTGGAAGCTCTAAATAAGATTAAATCACTCTTCACCAATTTATTGGGCAAGTCGGTTTATAAATTTAAATTAAATCAGGTAAAATATGATGCTAAATTGATTTAATCCTGCAAAAACTTTCAAGTGTTTGCGTCGCTAAATATTTTAGCGAACTTCTAGTGGATAAAATACTTATTGACACGTCAATTCGTAGCTCATGTTTGAGCACGTTACTACTACTAGGCTTGTGCGAGGTATTCCATTGTGTGTTAGTACCAAACCCGTCGCCGTCCGTCCAACGGCTCGCCATGTTCTGCGGCTGGACAGCCCGAGGAGTCACTACCATGTGGCCCATGGCTTCTAACTACCGTGCTCTATCCATGGCTGCGTGTGCGTCCGTCCATCCACTAGACGCGTGTCTCTGTCATTTGGGTGCCGTTCCCATCGCCTTCCTAGGCTATATACGCCTCCACAGTTGCATGCCTACAGGAATGTGTGTGTGCCGGTGCGCTCTGAGGGGTGGGCCTAGGGCCTTTAAAATGGAAGCAACTTCTAGAGGGAACTTGTCATATAATTTATTATATGTGTGATCCAGCTGAAAATCATTAGATTGTTATTCAAATTATTGGTTGATCATTATCGGATAATTGTTTTTATGGTGAGAATGAAAATAACATCTATGATGAAATCTATCGTGTATATGTCCTAGTTGTGACGATTGAATCGACTGTTGATGGAAGCCTCGTATTAGGAGTACTCACATCAGAGTTTTCATTTAAAAGGTCCAACAGCTGGTCTGTGGAGGAAACAAAGGCATTTTGACATCTCAATACTTTATCGCATGACTATCATGTTTATTTAGGTCTACGTGTCAGTGATCAGAGATTTCGTTTAGTTGCATAACAGCAGTCTTTTAAAAGCTAGCTTGCATTTGTAGCTGGAGGAAGCTGTTTGCTGGCTCTTTTTCTGCCCAGCTGGTACTGGTATTTATAGGTCCTTGTCCATCGCTATACGCAAACACCCAACTCCATCTTCTTTTTTCCCAATTATTGTTAGGAAAGATATGGTTGAGCTCGCAGGGGAAGTTCTAGCCGTGAGAAAATAGAGAAGTCTCTTATTCCTCTTCATAGCTGTGGAATATTCCATCAATCTGTCTTAAAAATTCGTGAAATATAGCCAGACATGGTCTTGGTCTCATTTCCTTCTTGTAGTCTCATGCGGATGTGGCTTTTCATTTCTTATCTAAACTAGTTCTACAAGCGACAAACATTACAAAAAATTGGAACATATATCTGTTTCTTATACATGTAAGCTTTAATTTTTGTTTGGTTCTATGATGTTGTCCCTGTTGTCACTATTTAGTTCGTGGCTTAAAAAAAAAATTTGACAGAAAAGGACTACATGCAGTAAACATCGTAAATTTTTTAGCTACCGTACTCAGATACGATGACACCCTACACTATTGAGTAGATAAAACGTGACGGTGAATCAAAAAGGCTTTAACAAATTCCAGTAAGACATACACGGATGCTTCTAGTTTGTGCACCAAGTTGCTGATGTGATCAAAGCGATGGACGTAGATATATCTCGGTGACGTGCGTACATACAAAAGTGAGCGCATAATTTTGCAAAGGGAGATTTTATTGATGAAAAGGAGATGTACATAGAGGACTCCAGCTAATGGCTCACTGGCGCTTCTTGGACGCGCCTCTGCATGCAATTTTGCTTTGTCTACACCCCAAGCCCAAATTTAATCTTTCAATGTACTTATTCTTGGTGCCATTTGGCTCATGGATTAGACTAGCTCCATTCCATTATCTGTTCGCAGTTTTGTAACATTTATTGTGCAGTACCACGTCTGTTAGCCGGTGTATAAATAGAATTTGTTTGTACACGGAGAAGCACATGTTTATAGGCTGCATAAGTTTGTCCTTTCCAGACATAAAAGATACCGCATCACTGGAGATGGCACCTTGAAGATTCAGATGGTGCTTTTGACTGTAAATCATTGTAAAATTTTGTGCAACATTTTAGTGCACGATAGAAAATTACCCCAGTTCATAGTGTGTCATGATGGCAGTTTGTGCGTGTACTTTTGTTCTAGGGTTAGAGGTTTTCGTTTGGTTGCGCGTCACAGTTGACTTGAATATATATGAGGCCATATGCTTTTCTTAAATGAGGACGTAAGGCCCTCTCTTAAATGATAGCATGAGCGAATGCAATGCTTGCTAGCCCACAAAGCCCTGCGCCCTACCCACCACGGCACTCCCTCCCTGTTGGCGTTGGTGTTGTGAAGATTCATGTCCGTCAATTTTATTCCGCATTTTAGTTACATGCAACAGAAATACATTACGTTATCAAAATTAAGGTAGGAGAGAGGGGCATAGGCAGACGTCTAACTCCTCTCATGTGAGATGGGAGATGTATACTTTTTAGTTGTACAAATCTTTACCATATAAAGAATATACAATTTTCATCGGGCCTTCAACTATTCATTATGATAATTTTGTTCCTCCCCTATTAGAATACACGAATTTTTCTTATATAAATAACACTTTAAAAAAGAAAATTACAAATATTATCTCTAGTTTAGAGAATTTACAAAACTAACCTATATTAGAAGTGCAGTTGTTTCTGGTGATGATATGTGGTACTGGTATCTGTGACAAATACGTGACAAAAAGTAGTAAGAAAAATAGTTGGCGGTAAGACTCTGCTACACTTTGCATGTGCGGAACACGTGTATTCTCCAGCCGCACATGCAACGTGCGGTAGCAATTAGCAAGACTATATGGCATAGTATCACTTGGCACGATATCACTTCAAATTATTTGGTTAACTTACTCTTAACTTAGTTTCCACAATATTAATTTGGCACAATAATTTAATCCTAAAACAGGTTAATTTAATCATAAATCAAACATATTTTATATTCACCAATTTCATCACCAACTTTAACTTATTCTAAAACGGTTCAGACCCAAACACTACATATAAGCACAGGAACAAAAGAAAATTAGTAACAGGGCATCACGATTAACAATTTCTTTTCCAAAACATATTACAAATAATTTGACTTACTTCAAGAAAACAATGAACACAACTTATTTCAAGAAAAAAAATACAACAATTAGGTGGCCGTTTGCATGCTCTTTCGCTGATAAATGGGTATTTTGTGTATAGTTGTGATTTAAGTGTACTCATTAACGTCAACAGACAAAAGAGTAGATCAAATCTAGTTTCTAGCTTCATATACATAGAACTAGCCACTGCTACTCAACACTATTAACTCGTTAACTCATACACTAGGGACGTTAGACCAACTAGGCTTTAATGACAAAAAAACATTAAGCCATAATTACTCCCACCAACTATATATAATAGCCCATTTTAAGTCCTTTCTCAATTAGCCCTTAATAGCAACGCTTCTCTATTCCTTTCACTCTCATATGGCCCAATACCTACGCTCCCATCAGCAAGTTTTTTTATATAGAGTTTTATAGAAAAGTTGATTTTAATTAGATTTTCTAATAAAAAATATTTTTTGTGTGAATCATGTGGACGAGTTAGATAGATCTAAACTATACATTACTTACAATAAGAGAGCTATGGATATGAAACTTTTTATCCTTGATTGACAGTAACGCCATAAAAGTTGTCCGGTATTGATCTCCTACAAGAATGAATTAGATACCTGGGAAGTTCTCATAGGACAGCTCCTAAAAGCTTCCTTCCATTGGAGAGCTCTGTATCGAAAGTTCGTCGGCCAGGGGCAGTCAGCGGACGCATCTCAGCCGTCATTGCTATCAGATCACCACCCATCCTGGGCCGTCTGATCTAACGGAAAAAAGAAACAAAAGAAAAAAGAAAAGAGATGACGGTAGAGTAGTACTAGTACCCTACTATTACTCCCACTGAATCCTAATAGAAACGGCCATGTGGGACCCAGTCACGGGGTACGCGGTGCGGCAGGTGTAAAGGCGCGCGGGCAAGGGCGCGGGGTGACTTGACCTGCACGCGGGCCCCACGCGCCCCTGGCTCACATGCCCCGCACTAGTGGGGTCCCACCGGGGTTCGGCTCATTCTGCAGGCCCAAGAACGTGTCTAGAAAAGGATGCCACCCATACACCGGGTCTACGTAACGTTGTCACCACGCCGCACATGGATTTGCTTAGCTTATCGCGCAGTCGCGGTATCGCATTTTGCATGGAAAGCGATGTGAACAAATTACCAAAATGACCACCATAATAATTAATAGAGCTAACAAGATACTCCACTGTCCTCCGCACGTGTTAACTGATGTTTAAACTTTTTTAATAAATTAATTTATTAGAATTTTAATTTATAAATATAATAAATCTCTTTCTATCAACACCATCTAGAACTTTTAGTTCATAATAATTTATACTTAAACCCATAAACTGAAACTATCTCCATTAATCAACACATAAATTTAGAAATCGATAACATTTTGATTTGTTAACTGAATAATTATCTAGCTATTTGCATTGTTCTCTTTAGTTTATAGGAGAACAGGGTTATTTGATATTTTAATCAAACATTTGGTTCACTTGAATTCTAAGGTTTTTTTTTATTAAAGGTAACCAATATAAGTTGTATTGCATTTTAGAATTAATATATTTACATTTATTTAGTTTTTCTTGCATAACTTTATGCATGGATACATGCAGAAAAGAGTGTCTCTTTATCACAGGAATATTGAGACCTCTTTTATTCCAGTTTTACTAGCTCGCTTAATGTTTGGCTCACTCTTTAGGCAAAATTAGTGAAGGGCTATATAGTCCATATCCCAATATGTACCATCGTTTCCATTTTTAAAAATTCGATAATTTGTTTAGACGAGATGGGAGCCCAAGATTGTGGATAATATGATACCACTAGTAGGTTAGTATTTTATTGGATTCCGTTTGGTACTTCGGATAGATTAGTTTATGATTCTGATGGCCTCTCTTAATTCCTCTTTGACCAATATACCAGTGTCACTGTGTCAGTCCCTGTGCAGAAACATTTTTAACTGTTCCACATGCCCTGCACCTACAATATTATTTTTTTTCAAAAAAAACTTTTTTTTACTTGTCATTTGTGTTGCTTAACTTCAAAGGTGAAAAATCCATCCATTTTTTAAAAAAATTAAAAGGTAAAGAAAAAAAAAAGCCTAGGGTATTTGGAGTGTGTCAGCTTGTTAGGTGGTCCGTATTGGTGAGTAGTATTATTTCTTCACAACATTATAGTGAATTTTTTGTACTGTTCTGTTTGTATTAATGTTTGTGTATCTCCTTTTGCGCGTTTGAATTTTAATGGTAATAAATGAGATAGTATAAATGTGTATAACAAGAAAGGAATTTGAGAAGTCCACGGCTTCATAGTATTGAAAAAGTTTATTTAATAAAATATATATATGCACGCGCGCCGCGCGTGTGAATCCTTACACCACCACAGCTATGCTAATACTATTTCCTAAAAAAAAATATGTTATTCACTTTTTCATTTTTAAAATTGTACTAAAGTGATATTAGGAAAATGTAATCCCTAATAAAGCATTGATATGTTTACACACAACCAACTTGCAGACCTTAAATAAAACAGTTTAAGTATTTTTTGTTAAAAAAAAATCATCCTATGCTAACATGCAGAGTCCATCCCTCACATGCATTTCACAATATTCTATAAACTTCTTTCGCTTTCTTTTCTTTTTTATTTTTTTATTGTTACTTTTCCACTAAACTACACGCGCGGATACGCGTCCAAGCTTCAAACGCCGCCTCGTCCACTTTTTTTAAAAAAACATTTCCAAGTTAATTTTTTAACATTAACCACTAATTATGGACACTAATCCGGAGACAAACGCGGGGGACCCCAAGCATCACTCCTCCCCATAAATCCCTCTGCCGCGCTCTCCTCTGCCACCCGTACCCCACACCCATCTCCTTCCGCTACACGTACCCACTTATTCTACACACAGAAAAAAAAATAAAAGTAGTAAAATACCCGTAGTACTCCTCTTCTTCACTTGCCTTGCCTTGCCTTCCTCTCTTTTGTGCTCTGTTATAGCTCTCTCCTCCCTTCCCTTCCCTTTGCTTTCCCTTGTCTTCTCCCATCCAAGAAACCACTCAAAAAACTCACTTAGTAGTAGTTAGTGTTGTATTATCAGGGTGATGAGATGAGAGAAGTAATCTTTCTTGTTCTCTTGGTCTTCGCCGGAGGTGGCGGCTGCGCCGCCTCCGCCGGCGAGGATAGCGGCGAGGGGCGGCCGGTGGAGGTGACGGTGGACCCGTCATGGCGGTTCCTTAACCCGCGGCTCCGTGACGCGTACATCGCCTTGCAGACGTGGAAGCAGCGCGCCATCTTCTCCGACCCGAAGGGGTTCACCGCCAACTGGATGGGGCCGCGCGTCTGCAACTACACCGGCGTGTTCTGCGCGCCTCTGCCGTGGGACCGCCATACCCTCGCCGTCGCTGGAGTGGACCTGAACCACGGCGACATCGCCGGGTACCTCCCGTCGGAGCTCGGGCTCCTCACCGACCTCGCGGTGCTCCACCTCAACTCCAACCGCTTCTGCGGCATCCTCCCCGCCTCTCTCCGCCGCCTCGTCCTCCTCCACGAGCTCGACCTCAGCAACAACCGTTTCGTCGGCAAGTTCCCCACCGTCGTCCTGTCGCTGCCATCTTTGAAGTTCCTGGACCTCCGCTTCAACGACTTCGAGGGAAGCGTGCCGAGGGAGCTGTTCGACAAGCCACTGGATGCCATATTCCTCAACCACAACCGCTTCCACTTCGAGTTGCCGGACAACTTCGGCAACTCGCCGGTGTCCGTCATCGTTCTTGCCAACAACCGCTTCGGCGGCTGCCTCCCGGCGAGCCTCGGCAACATGTCCGGCACTCTCAACGAGATCCTGCTCATCAACAACGGGCTAAAGTCCTGCCTGCCGCCAGAGATCGGGCGGCTGCGGGAGGTGACGGTGTTTGATGTGAGCTTTAACTCGCTTGCCGGGCAGCTGCCGCCGGAGGTGGCCGGGATGAGGAAGGTGGAGCAGCTGGACGTGGCGCACAATTTGCTGTCCGGGACAATACCGCAGGCCGTGTGCGAACTCCCGCGGCTCAAGAACTTCACCTTCGCGTACAACTTTTTCACCGCCGAGCCGCCGGCGTGCGCGCGTGTTGTGCGGGCCAACGGCGACCGGCGGAACTGCCTGCCAAACCGCCCTGCGCAGCGCTCGCCGCAGCAGTGTGCCGCGTTCTATGCCCGGCCGCCCGTCAACTGTGCCACCTTCCAGTGCAAGCCGTTCGCTCCGTCTCTGCCGCCGCCACCGCCAGTATATTCTCCGCCACCGCCAGTGTATTCTCCGCCGCCCCCGCCGCCTTCGCCACCTCCACCATCGCCACCTCCGCCATCACCACCTCCGCCGTCACCCCCACCACCATCACCACCTCCGCCGTCACCCCCACCACCATCACCACCTCCGCCGTCACCCCCACCACCATCACCACCTCCACCGTCACCCCCACCACCGTCCCCACCTCCACCTGCGCCGGTCTACTACCCATCACCGCCGCCGCCTGCCCCACATTCCCCTCCATGCCATGAGCCAGCACCACCGCCACCGCCACCGCCTCCCTGTACGCCAACACACCCATTGCCGCCACCACCACCAGGGTATCCTGGTCCCTGGCCACCCATCTACCCGGTTTCATACGCATCGCCGCCGCCACCTGCACAGCATTGGTAGATTCTATCATGGAGGAGCTTTGCATTGCCCTCCCCTCTCGCCCCTCACCTCCAGCTTTGGGCAGTCAGCGAAATTCACCAATGTACGTGGTCGTTGTCATGCTTAATTAGATAGTGTTCTTGATTGATGGTTACAGGCGTAAAGAGAGTAGTAAGTTGCAAATATTTTTCTTGATTTGGATTTGTCGGTGTCTGTTTGTGTGTTGAACAGTTTGTACTGAGGTGGTGATGAAAGGGATTGGAGGTGATGGGTGGGGGTTTGGAGAAGAATTGCGCTGTGGATTGTTGGCTAATTGGGTTGTGAATAATAAAAATGTTTGAGAGGGACAGCAACAAGAGGATGATCTCAGAGAAGGTTGTAGGTGCAGGGATATATGTGGGGTGTATAGAGAGAAGCATGAGTTCAGTTCTGCTCAGTCAGACATAAGTTCTTAGATTAAAAAAAAGGGTGCTTTCCTTTTGTATCACAGTTATTCTGGTTATTCAATTCTTATGATATGTAGTTTGGATTCTTGAAAATAATGTTTTTGTTCATTTCTCTGTTGTTATGTTTCAGGTGAGTTAGTACTCTCTTGCTCTTTTCCTATGTTGTGTTGGGAATTGCTGAGTAGTGAAATCATAAACTTTTAGTTTAGTTCTGAATTGTGCTCTTTTCTTGTGTTATATTGGCATTGCTGAGTAGTGAAATCATAAAACATTTAGCTTGGTTCTGAATTGGCTTCTACATTATTTACTGAACTATTAGTAAAACTTATTTTAGGTTCTACTGAATGATTGCGAGATTGGTTTTTCTTTGAAATTTAATTGTGTTGTCTCCAATAATAAATTACCATGTAATGAGCTTCATCTGGTTTCCTTCTTGATTGTGCTATGCAGAACTCTTGTGCGAACTTGGAATTTGTTTTTTTTTTTTACATAGTATCATGAAATTCCATCTCTCCCATGATGTTTCAAACAAGATTACCATCCTTCCTATATGGGATTGGGTTAACTGTACATTCTTTCTTCCTGTATGGGATTGTTAATGCTAAATTATACTATGGTAGCATGATTTTGAAACATTATATGTTAGGTTGCACAGTTGTGAAGTACACAAGAGAATCTGCCAAGACACAAAACGTATGCGAGTACGGTGCAATTTTCTCTAGAATTTCCAATGTCTTTGCCTTAGTAAGGCATAGTCCAGGTGTTCTTGATGCCCTGACTTTTCTGTCATGTGCTTGCTTCTGAAGATCTACCATGGTCATATGAACATTTCTGTTCTTGATGAATTAATGAATTGTTTAATCATGGCATTGGTTCTTAATTCTTCATTTGATTGGTGACTTGAGATTCCATGGGAGCAAATGGCATGCTTTTCTTGCCCAAAAGTTTGTGATTGTGATGTTTTTAATCTTTTACTTTTGGGCGGTGTCCACTTCAGTATTCACTTTGGCTAATTGTAAGCCATAGTAGATTAGTAGAAGCAAGTGCTGCACACAAACACACACAGACGTCAGCCTTTGGTTCTTTTGAGGGAAAAGGTTAAAAGGTGAAATCACAAACTGGTTTCTAAGGATAAGATGACCGTTATATAGGAGTGCCTTTTTACTGTGTAAGCAACTTTTTGATTTCATTTTATGGGAGAAGTTATGCTGGCATACTTCTGGATTGGGCAGAACGATGATAAATAACAAAGGTCATTAATTTGTTTCTGTGTGTTTGATGGCAATGACTACACATGTCACTCTGAAGTAAATAATACTCCTGATGCACTATTCATATTGAGAAGGAGAAACCCTTCTCCAATGGTTCTATAAAGAATCCCTAGGTGTTTGACCTGGCAATTATGGTTTCTTTACAGGAGTCCAAGTCTGACAAAATATCCTCTAAATTAAGCGTTTAACTGGGATGTCCAAGCTGATACTCTATAGGAAATATTGCACGCCATACTTACATGGTTACATGTACTTACTTTTGATCCCAAACTAAACCATCCATATTTGGCTTATCATTTGTTGAAGTCATTTTTGGTGAATCACCCCGACCGACACTGCAAAGTTAAAGTTGTGTGATATAGCAAATTTTGAGCTATATATATATATATATATATATATATCTCAAGTCTCAAGTAGGTGGTGACATAGACGTTGGGCAAGCTGTTGTTAGCTGATCGATCATTCGATCTTCAACTATTTGCACTATTGAATCTACGGTCGGTTGTTGAAACTTTGAAACTCCTATTTTCCTATATGGCTATGTGATGCCATATATAGGAGCCCATTTCTCATATGGTCACTCTTAATGCATGTGGAACTAGACCATGTTTCTATATCGTAATCTATCCTATTATCATCAGTACAGAAAATGTATTAAGTGAAAACTATTTTTAAAATAAGAGAATATAAAATCTTGATTTGAGCTATTTGACCAATACTGAAAGGATTATTATTTATTTGGTATATATGATATGGGAGGCTGTTTCTCAAATGCCTACTCTTAATGTATGTGGAACTAGACTATGCTTCTATATCGAAATCTTGAAAATGTGAACTCGTGATTTAAATTGTCCGTTCAACATAGAGAGAAATTCTTATTAATTCTATCATATGAAATTAGTATCGCCAATGTTCTAAGAAGATTTAATCATTTAATAAATATGATTTATTCCTAGACTGATTGAATGTTTGCATTCCCCAATTTTAAGAGATTTTGATTTAATACGCCCTCTGCTAATACTACTCTTTTGCTTTTGTTTATGGATTTAGATCGAATAGTGGTCTCTTCCACGAGACATTTGGCACGAACACTTTAAGGGCACATAAAGTTATATATTTTTTAGTGATCACTCCACTGGCCCGATCTAGTTCACTTCTCGAATCTCACGTACGAATGCATATGCATGGTCCCCTTGTTTGGCTTCGTCCATATTTTCGGCGAGATTAACGCCTGTACCTTGCACCACTACCTACACTATTTCTATTTGCACTAGAATACTAGATATATACTTCCCCATATCTACAGATATTTAATTACATGACGCGCACATGGTAGAAGAGTAATTAGTCAACTTTACTCCGTATAATTATCCATGAATCCATCTCGTGTATGGGGTTGCATTTACAATGAGAAAAGTCGAATGTTTTGGACAATATATATGTTATGCAGAGTACTTGTGTTTGAATGGTAATATGGTATCCTCCAAGCAGCTCTAGTTTTGCTTGTACGAAAAGTGTCGGTGCGTGTGATTGTGGGTAGCTGGTAAGAGTAGGGTTTAGCGTTTCCGCGGTAATCGGACATTCCGACTCAAACCAAGAAAGAAGAAACCAACTAATGTTGGTTTAGTTTTATATTATTTGTAGTGTATATAACAGATGAAATTAATCTAAGGTGAAAATAAGCTCGAAAACTTGTAAAAATACAAAAAAGTTAAGGAATAATTTAATAGGATATATGAAAATTATGGGTTTAATTATAAGATACTGATGTCTTAATGACAAGTGAACTGTAGATCTAGCGTATTATCATCACAATAGTATCTCATTTTTATAGTATTTCTTAATTAATTTCCCAAAAAGTTAAAGTTGACCAGTGACCAGACCCGTGATTGATTTTATTGGTATGGGCCATCAATGTAAAGCCCAGTTTGAAAGGAAAGATTACTAATTAGGCTATTTGTGTAGTTTGTTTTCTCTCTATGTTTTTGGGCCTTATGTTTTTCTTAGGGCGAAGGCATTTGAATCTGGAGCATATCCGATTAAAGAGAAGCAAAAACAGAAATAGAAAAAATATATTAGAAAGTGAAATGTTTTTACTATTGTGAAAGCGGCATATTAGAATAGTCCTATGCTTGATATAGTACAGAATATCCTGCCCACGAGCTCTGGATAGAAGTGATTATTACTACTTCTCCGGTGTTTACAATTTTGATAGTTACACAACAACAACAGCAGCAGCAGCATTGCTTTAGAATTTGTGTATTTTATTTTCTGAAAAGTATAGAAAGACTACTCTAAAATTAGATTTTTATCCAATATTCCAAATCAGATGTGACATTATTGGGCCGGCTCATTTAAACTACGTATAGCAAGCGATGTCCTAATTAAGTGCACGCTACATAGGAATGCTGTTCCTTGCAAGTGACGTACTTGTTGCTTGCACATCCATCGTGTCATTAGTACAAGAGACTACAAGTGAAGTGACTTGTGTTCTGTTTCATATATAGCTCCGGCTTTACGGGGGTCAACTAAACCAAACACACCATCCTTATCCGACACATATATACACACCAACTTGATCCAATTATTTCATGCTATACTAGCTTGTACTCCAGGCTACCTACATTGGTCCATATAGGAGGATAGCATCACTGTACATCAGCCAATTGAATCAAACTGCAACAAGAATAACATTTGTCGTTTGTTTCTTTAATATACTTAATCTTTATTTTTATGGTTGAGATTATTAAAAAAAAAGAGACATATCTATTTTTTTTCTTTATAGCACACGATACCGATCTTATATTGGTACATATCGGATAAGAAAATACCTGCAATTTATACTCTTGTATTAGTATGTATACTACAAGTGACGTGATCATAGCGTTTAGAGCCATTTCAGCCATAAACGTTTCAGCGTAAAGGTGCCCCTGCCAAGCTCAAGAACTACAATTCTTTTTATTTATAAATAACTTATAAAAAAATTACAAAAATAATGCACACTTACTATTTTTTATTTTTTTTTACTACTATGTGTGCATATTGAGCTTCACAACCACGAGAGGTGGCCCAAAAATGCTTATTGAGGCTCGACAAGCGGACCACCAAACAACCACAACAAAGTTTCTTAAATTTAGTTTATACATCAAAATTTTGATTTTTATTGCAGTAATATCTTTTGATCTATAATTTGGATTGACAATCTGTTTGAACCAGTATGATTGTGAGATTAAAACGATTAAATCAACACAAACGAATTATCAAGTGGAGTTATATATATCACAAGATATCATATCTTGTTCATCTAATAATATATAAGTTCAGTTGACGATCAGTTTGTATTGATCTGATCATTTTAATCTCACAATTTCACTAGTTTAAATAGATCATCAATCCGAGTTACAGATAAAAAAAATATTGGTCCTGGAAGAATACAAAATTCAATATAATTTAATTGAAAAGTTTGAGTTCAATTTTTTTATTCTTTGGGGATTGATATTTTTTGATCTATAATTTGGATTGACGATCTGTTTGAACTATTGGAATTGTAAGGTCAAAAAGATCAAATCAACATAAACCAATTGTCAACCAGACTTATATATCTCAAGATAAAATAAAATATGATATCTTATGATAATAGTTCTGATTGATAATTCGTTTATATTGATATGATCTCTTTGATCTCATAATTCCACTAATTTAAACAGATTGTCAATCTAAACTATAGATCAAAAGATATCAGTTTCAGAAGTTTGATGTATAATTAAATTCAAGAAACTTTCCTATGTAAACTTATTTTGTAATTTTTTTCAGTGAATTATTTTAAAAAAAAATCCAAGCACCAATGCTGTGTGGGTCCTACCTACCGTCTTTGCTTTCTGACACGTTCTCAGGTGACAATCACGTACATGACATGACATATGTGAAAATTGCCGAATTCGTTATACCGGTACACCCGTGGTACCATACATGGCAAATTAGTCGCTAAGCACTTATGTATGTGCAAACCCCGACAAATAGATTAGTACAAAATATATTAATTTTATTAAAATTAGATGTTTATATGAAGACGTATAGTTTTTATATAAATTTCTTTTCTTAGTGAGGAGTTAAGCTCACACACTAAATTCATGATAAAATTGAGAGGTGGAAGCAACAAAATTTAATTAAAGGCGTGTGGAGGCTCATATATCCGAACCCACCGGCAGTAGCAAAGCAAATTAAAGCACCATCACCTCTTCTTCTCTCCATTTGCTTCCTCCTCTTACCACTACTCGCCATTGATTGCCATGCAAGAACAAGCATTAATTCCAAGAGCAAGATTTGTATCTAAGACCATGTAGGAGAAAGCCATACCAAGCTAGGATCTTTGCTTCCATCTTGATGTGAGTTGGTTAACTAAATCATTTGTTGTTGTTGTTGTTGTTCATGATCTTGATGAGTGTTTCTTGTTGGATACATGCATTTGAGATTGTTAGTTTGTTTGGATTTGTTTTCTGAATTGTGAGATTTTCGTTTCATCGTCAGGTTGATTGTGAAGCTGGATTATCTGATTTGTGCTTGTTCTCGGTGGGAAGTATGTTTTCCTTGCACGACAATCTTTCTTGATTCCTTTATTAGCTGGCTAAATGAAGGTGATTCCGAGGGTTCTGATTCTGATATGGTTGTACAAACTTAATATCTAAGGTGTTAGTAGATGCATTAGGTTAAATGTTGGTACTGTACTTAATTTGTAACTTATACCTTATGACATCTGACAAAAAAAAATGATCTAGCTATCGGCATAAAAATTAAGAAAAATTAGCTGCAGACAGTCACAAAATCATGTAATCAGTAAAAATATACCAATTATAAGACCGACAAATCAATGAACTGTCGGTAGTGTTTTCTAATTACAAAACATTTTCATTAGCATGTATCCTATTTCTCAAACATTTAACCCATATTTGCTTTACTTTTTCCATCATTATGTTTGCTTTGATGCTTTACTCTTTTATCTACAAACATCCAAAGCTCCACATGATAGGCACAAAGAAAAAAAAGCCATGTATGCATCCTATGTGAACTTTCTTTATCTCCTTCTTTAACATTAATCTTTTCTTTAAAGGCAAGCCTGATATGCAATGCCTTTTTTTGGTTGCCTTGCTTTGATTTTGTCTTTCACCACTTTCCTTGGAGCAGTGAAATCAGTTAATAACTACTTTTGCAGTGTGTAGGCTTTTGATTTTTAACAACACTAAATATTGAAAGGGAAGCTACTTATGAGTGATGGTTACTACAAGCAATTGGTCCTTGGTCAATGGTCCACACAAGTCAAACTGGAGCACTACAACTAGGAGGCTTAACTACAAAGAAAAACAAAATTAAGCCAAGTTAACAATTATCTTTTGGGATACTTGGGTGCTAAGAAAGAAGTTAATTTTTGTGTTGTGTTCAGGTACAAGGATTCCTGTACCATATTAGCTGTAGTTATAAACTTCATATTAGATGTAATTATGAACTTACGATACTTCAGTCCTAAGGTGACAACTTTCCCAATCAAACTGAATTTACTTTTCTCCTTAAATTTTTGTTTCTTTCCGTCACCATTTAAGTAAAATGGTGCTATTTCATCACTCTTGCATCTCATATGACACAAAAAATTTTGCATCTAAACTGACATGACGCTATTAATTTCACGTAAAATGAGAGACTATAGAGCATGTCAAATGATTCAATATTTTACCAAAAAAAAAATCACATAAATTTTAAAAAAAATTAAGAATTTAATTTACAACTATCCATTATCCCACTACTGATTGCATTTCTTTAACATACGTGTTTTCTCAAAATCTGAACAATTCCATATCATAAGTTGGCGTGTGAGCAACAACATGTTGCTTCTTGTGCAGGAAGAAATACCAAACTACTCACATAGGTTGATGGCTCTTTGGAGCTAGCAAGCATGCATGCACAACGACGACACAACTAAGAATGGGCGACGCCGGCGACCACCGGAGCACGAGCTCAAGGGAGCCGTACAGCCGGTTCATGGAGGACTCGTGCTGCGCCCACTGCTGCCTCGGCCCCAACCCCATGATGGCGCGCTACGTCTACGCTCTCATCTTCCTCGTCACCAACCTCCTCGCCTGGACCATCCGCGACTACGGCCACTCGATGCTCACCGAGCTCCAACGTATGTTGCACGCACTTCAAAGCACATTTGTCACGTCTCATTTTTTCCATACAGCGAAAATTCTTGTCGCAAATTCTAACGAGGAAGTTAGACGGAGATGTACTATAGTCTGATTTCTACCCTCTTAGCGAGCCATATGATCCTAAGATGTTCTTGGCATGCATATATACAGGTCTCAAAGGCTGCCAAGGTGCGCGATACTGCCTCGGTGCGGAGGGCGTGCTGCGGATTAGCCTCGGTTGCTTTGTATCCTTTGAAATTTGGAAGGTTTCAGTTTTGAAACTTATTGAAACATTTTAAGTTTTTGGTGTAATAGGTTGCATGTTAACCTTGACTACATGTTCAGTTATTCTTTTTTGTCATGTTTCTGTCGACTGTCAACACGAGGAAGGTGCAAGATTGCCGGAATTCTTGGCACTCCGAGTGGTGGCCGGCCAAGATCATCCTGTGGATTGGGTTCATGGTGATCCCGTTCTTCGTGCCGTCGCCGTTCATCCAGCTCTACGGTCAGTTCAAAGTACATGTGTAAATGTGCAATCTGTTTGTGTTAACATCTTGACATTACTGCCTCATGCTTGTACTGATGGTGTCTGTCTGAAATTGTTGCAGGGAAGGTTGCACATTTTGGAGCAGGGTACATGCATGTCTTTTTCAGACATTTCTTGTTCTTGAATTCTTCTCTTCTAATAACATGTTTTTCCTGTCTTGGCATTAATTAGGGCATTTCTTATAATTCAACTCATTAGCGTGATCAGCTTCATCACATGGCTAAATGATTGTTGCCAATCAGAGATAAACCTGAAGAGATGGTAGGTTTGTCCTGCCAAAGTTGCTGTAATTTCTTCAGATAGAATTTTCTCAAGCTATTATACATGGTTACTGTCTAATGCTGAAATCTAACAACAGCAGTGTATGATTGATCTGTAGTCACGTCCAAGTTCTTGTCATCTCCATCATAGCGTATGTCGCGTCCATATCGGGGATTGTCCTGATGTATGTTTGGTATGCGCCGAGCCCGACCTGTACACTGAACATTCTGTACATCACTGTGACTTTGGTTCTTGTACAGCTTCTGACCTGCATCTCATTGAACTCCAAGGTAAATGCCCTTATATGGGTAGTCTGGATTGAGATGTGGATTAAGTTTTGCAACGAAGTTTCATCGGTTTGTTCTTGAATTAGGTCAAGACAGGCTACTTGGCACCAGGGCTAATGGGAGTGTATGTTGTGTTCCTGTGCTGGACAGCAATTAGAAGGTAAACATCTTGATCTGATTAATGTGTTTGCATTACAAATTAATCCATTTCATATGACAAGCTTCTTCTAACTTTTGTTTTAACTGTGACAGTGAGCCACACACAGAGATGTGCAACAAGAAAGCAGAAGCTGCAACAAGTGCAGATTGGGTCAACATTGCGGTAAACTTTTCTCAGTGCTCTATTCAGTGATGGTTCAGTAGAAATCTATCAATTGAAAAGAATGCAATTCAACTAAACGCCATTGTATATTAAATCTAATGAATTGATATCTATCTGAAACAAAGTTTCAATTGTGTCAGAGTTTTGTTATTGCAGTTCTTGTTATCGTTATGGCGACATTCTCGACAGGAATCGATTCTAAATGCTTCCAGGTATATTAGTAATGTACAATGAAAGCATGAAATGTCACATTGTTACTGATAACTGAAGTTCAAAAAATATTTTGCAGTTCAAGAAGACTGAAGTGCAGTCTGAAGATGACATACCATACGGCTTCGGCTTCTTCCATTTTGTGTTTGCTATGGGTGCCATGTACTTTGCGATGATATTTGTCGGTTGGAATGCGCATCAAACCATGCAAAAGTGAGTCATAAGTTCAGAAAAACTCTCTCTTTTGATCGAAACATACAATACTTTATCTTCTTCTGTAGATATTTTGAGTAAATTTGCTGAAAAAGGTGTCAATTTGAGATGACAAACAACCTAGCTGAGAGTGAGAGTTGCACACTAGTACAAAACACTGAAAGAACTAAAAATCAGAAAAGTAAAGGTTGCAACTTTCATCTGTTGCTGAATTCGACTGCATGATTTACCATCAGAAATGGTGCTGTCAATAGTAAAAGAACTTGTCAAATACATGCAATTGAAATGCAAATCTTGGAAAACATTATGATCCATTGCATGTATGAGCAGGTCGACAATAAAGGTTTTGAGTTAAATTTGACTGAAAAATGGCATTTTACTGAAAAAAGGTGAAAATATGAGTTGACAAACAGGCTGAAAAAATTCAGAAAACCAAAAGGTTGCTACTTTTATCTATTGCTGAAGTCTACTGCATGATTTTACTAGCAGAAATGGTGTTGTAAAAGACTGCCATTTAGTACATGCAAAAGACTTCTATTTAGTAGTATTCAAAATGTAAAATTTTGGGAAAAAAATATATATCATAATCCATGGTGATGAGCAGGTGGACCATAGACGTTGGATGGGTGAGTACTTGGGTGCGAATTGCTAATGAATGGCTTGCAGCAATTGTGTATGGTAAGTATATTATTCTTCTAACCCACATTAAACATAAATTTCTTTCAAATCATTTTAGTGAAAACGGTTTGTACATGAGAATCAACTCATTTATTATTGGATCAATATAGAATATGTTGATTCCAAAAATAGAGAAGAGTCTTCATGTAAGAATAGTCCTCGCTAAATTTTTTTCTCGCTCAATTTCACTTCCTTTTTTCCTCAATCAAGAATATTTTCTAGGTTGTACTGACAAATCCCTGGACTTGCAGTATGGATGCTCGTTGCTCAAATGATTCGGAAGAGAAGACAAGTGGGATCAACATATACATAAGTTCGTACTCCTAAACTTACTTACGTTGAAAAGTGTGTACAAAGAGAGGATGGAGGTGACCTATCATGCACTGCATGCCTGGACCAAGAAATATGGTTGGTTTTGCTGATTTGAAGATAAAAATTGAGAAGAAATAGTCAAATCTTAGGGTGGTTTAAAGTTTGAGGCATTTTCTTTGTACAGATCATTTTTTTTTTGCTGTAGTAGAGAAAATTCTTTTGATTTGAGCTTCATGGTGTTGAAAGAAGTTTGAGATTTTGTTTAGTGACAAAAAAGAACATTAGATATTAACTGCTTGATTACAAATATTATGTCGGCAAAAACAACATCAAAACGGCTACCACCTATGCGTAATCTGGATTACAGTACAATGATTCTGAATTACCTATACATGACAGTGAATGGAAAAAGTGATAGGAACAGTAAAGATAAGTTGGTTAACCAATTAAGTTTGATAACTCGATAAGAGGGTTAATTATCTTTCAACATTAATTACCATAGAGCTTTTGTATGATTTGATCTCCTGTTATCTTAACATTTAATTCTTGTGTTGAAAGGAAAAAAAAAAGGACTGACAGTAGCCGACTTGTAGCATAGTCTCACTAATTTCCAGCCTTATATAATTTGCAATTTGTTTCTGGTCCAAGTAGGCTGATAGTTGCTTTGCTGAAGACTTTTTCTATGGAACTCTCGCCTGGTAAAAATTTAAGGATCATAGACACAATATCACACGAGTGGTGAGTTTCCTGCGAAAAAATTCTTCTTGGATTAGACATTTTGTCCTAAACAAATGTCCCGGAGTGATTGGACAGTTTTGCCTACCCCTATTTGAGTTGGGACACAGAGGCTTCTGGAAGCTGAGAGTCTCACTTGTTCTGTTCTGTTGTTCTTCTCTTCCTCTAATCTTTGTTCCAACCTTCACTCCACAAAAAATGATAAGAAATAAAAATGTTAAAATTTTATGTTTTTCCTCGAAAAAAGATTGAAACTAGTTGTAGTCTTCCCTTGCATTGGTAAACTTATTATTGAAATTTTTTCCAATAGATAAGATCTTTTAACTTGAGGACAAACATGTCCTATTTTAGTGTAATAATAGTTAAAAGTAAATATTTTTAATAAATCGAATGTTTGATCACAATTTTCAAATTGATTTTATTGGATGATAAATTAAACCTAGTATATTTCAAGTTTAAAGATGCAAAATGCATCACTGTTTATAAATTAAAATTAAAATTCGATTAAACACCAACTAAGTTTTGAATTACTAGCAGTTTTGAAATTGACTTCATTGGACAGCAAAACTGCACCTGTCACGTTCCAAGCCGGAAGACCGCAAACCGCAGCGCCGTACAAACGACACACATATGGCTCCAGGCACGTGTACTAATGACTCCAGTTCGTCATTGCAAACGTCATGCACGTTCCCAAAATGATGGCTTCCATTCAGCCCATCAAATCCAAATCAGATGAGTTCATCACGGTTCATAGTGAAAGGTGACACGAAATTAAATGAAAGGTCGTTAAATGTCAAGAGATCAATTTTGGATGACTGGAATACCTAAGCATATCTGAACTAATTTCAAGAGGTCTCCCCGCATGGATAAACATACATTAACCCGTCAATTTTAGATCCAATTTGAGACTTTTATTTTATTTTGGATTCTTCTCAATAAAAATACAAACTAAATAACATTCAAGTAAGTTTGAAATAAATTATAGACCAGATCATGTCATAACAAGAATATAAACCAATCAGATTCAATATCTCCTATACATTATAGTGCAGAGAAATAAACTTATACCTGCACTCACACTAGGAGTATAAAATGGATATATCTTATCTCACTTATCTTATTACTTGATATGATAATATGTGGATATGGTAAGAAATTTTACAACTGGATAATTTTTTTCTCTCTTCGAATTTATATCTGAATCCAACAAAAATATTTGAATCCGTATTTGAATTCTGAATTCAAATTTGAAAATTATTTATATGTGAAATAATTATCTAAATTTATAGTGTGTCTATTTTCTAATCGAATTCATTCATTGATAATATAAATATAGTATAAATTTATTTAAAGTGTGTTATTTATGAATTTAAAATGAGTAATTTTTAAATTTTATACTAAAATAATAATAAAATAAATAAACACTAATAATATCTAATAAAATCTAAAAGCCGATCTCAACCCGTATCCAATATTTATTCATCGGGCTCGGATCCGTTTACAGATGAAAACACAACCCACTGTCCATTTCCCTCACCGCTTGCGTCAGCACGCCCTCTCGTTTCCCCTATGTATAAGCCAAACCACACACTATTTCCCTCCACACCACAAACTTAGCTCGCGTTGCTCCCTACACAGACCAAGAAGAAACAACACTAAGCGCAATGCCAATGCAAGAGCAGGAGCAGCCCAAGCCACACTTCTTGGTCGTGACCTACCCGGCGCAGGGCCACATCAACCCGGCGCGACACCTCGCGCTCCGCCTCATGCGGGCGACCGGCGCGCTCGTCACCTTGTCCACCGCTGTCTCGGCTTACCGCAAGATGTTTCCCTCGGCAGTGGATGACCTAGAGCACACCGACGGTGGGGTTTGTTATGTCCCATACTCCGACGGCTACGACGGCGGCTTTGATAAGGAGCTCCACGACACCACACACTACATGAGCCAGGTGAAGCTCGTGGGGTCCAGAACGGTGTCGGCAATCCTCGCGCGGCTCCGCGACGGCGGTCGCCCGGTGACGTGCGTGGTGCATACGATACTGTTATCGTGGGTGGTCAACGTCGCGCAGGAGCACGGCGTGCCGGTGGCGCTGTACTGGATCCAACCGGCCTCCGTGCTCGCCGCGTACTTGCACTGCTTCCGCGGCTACGACGGCGTCGACAAGGCCATCGCGGCCGTTGCGCACGACCCGTGGGCCACGGTGCGCATCCCGGGGCTGCCGCCCCTACGCGTCCGCGACCTGCCGTCCTTCCTCACCATCACCTCCGACGACGACCCCTACGCCATCGTGCGGGACATGTTCCGTGACCTCGTCGACACGCTCGCGCTCGACGACAGGCCGGCCGTCCTCGCCAACACGTTCGACGCCATGGAGCCCGAGGCGGTGGCGTCGCTGCGCCAGCACCTGGACATCGTCCCCGTCGGCCCCGTGCTCTCCTTCCTGGACGCCGCCGAAGCCGCAAAGAACAGCCTGTCGGTGCGTTCGACAGACCTGTTCAAACAGGACGACAAGCAGTACTTCCAGTGGCTCGACACGAAGCCGGCGAGCTCAGTTGTCTACATCTCATTTGGCAGCCTCTCGGTGATGAGCAAGCGGCAAATATCTGAGATAGCACACGGCATGAAGCAGAGCGGGAAGCCATTCTTGTGGGTGCTCAGGAAGGACAACCGGCAAGAAGACGATGCGAACGCCTGCGACGCCGCCTGCGACGGCGGCAACGGCATGGTTGTGGAGTGGTGCGACCAGGTGAAGGTGCTCTCGCACCCGGCCGTGGCCTGCTTCGTGACGCACTGCGGGTGGAACTCGACGCTGGAGAGCATAGCGTGCGGCGTGCCCGTCGTCGCCGTGCCGCAGTGGACAGACCAGGGGACGAACGCCTGGCTCGTCGAGAAGCTGGGGAGCGGCGTCAGGGTCACCGTGAACGAGAAAGACGGCGTCCTGGAGGCCGAAGAGCTGGGGAGGTGCCTGGATTTCGCCATGTCAGAAATGGTGCGCGTGAAGGCGGCCGTGTGGAAGGAGAAGGCGCGGGCGGCGGTGGCCGACGGCGGGTCATCGGGGAGGAACCTCAGGGCGTTCATGGTGCAGATGGCGAGGGACAACTAGGAATGGCGGAAATTCCGAAGGATAGATATGAGACGAAGACAAAAAAACGTCGGTTTGGCAGACGTGCCAACCCTAGCCTCATATTTGAGATTGTAGTTCTGGGATGGTAGGATGAGTACAACATGATATTATTGTGCTCCGAGTACTATTTGATGTCACTGCCAATGTAATATCATTCGGCCTTAGTTGGGATTTTTCAACTTGCTGATACGACTTGCTGTCCGACAAATTCAGCATACCTATCGTAGTTGTCCATGTAAATGTTATGTATCAATGGAAATCTTTTTATTTTTCACAAAAGTGATTTAATGCTTTCTTTTTCATTAGTTATGTGTAACAATTCAGTCCAACATATTTCCATTTATCTCGTATAGGATAATTTGTATATACACTAACTCGCATACTTGCTTTTTTAAAAAATTTACCTTAAAGCGTTAATTTTAATGGCTCACCGAAGTATCATATATGCATCAAATTTACCAACTTCTAGCATAGAATTAAATCATGGGCCACGTCAGCTATCCAAAATGAGCCGGGGTGTCACACTAACTTTCAGAGATTGCTACATATAGTCAAATAATATGGCATGCTTTTCTTAAATTTTTTTAAATGTGTTTAATACATTTCTCTGTATAGAAATCACAGAATTAAAATACATTTTATAAATGCATATATAGTGTTGGATCTAAGTCGATCTAGGTATCTATGTTTTGATGATTAATGACGATTTGAATAAATCTCTGATGATTAAAGTTAATTTGGAGAATGTCATATTTGATGATTAAATGACAATTTAGATAAATTCTAATTTGGCACAAGTAAATTAAAGTAATTATTGATAAACTCTAGAATGGATGTTTTCTTAGTTTTGTGATTAATATTGATGCATATGTAGAGGGGGAGCTCGGTGGTTGCATCAATCTTGTGCTAAGTGTAAATTAGAATGTTATGAGATAAATTTTGAAGTTTGATGGCTTCTTATTGAGGTTTTGACATCGATGAATATGCTGAGGAGAGTTCATCATATTGGTCATCTGATCTAATTGCCATCATGACATGTGTAGTATAGATTGTGTACGTATGTCCTTATCATATACGAATATATATGATTGTGTATTTCATCTCATACTCATATGTTGTTTGTTGAAAAAGATTTTGTCATCTCACTGGAGAGAGAAATTGTTGAGTTAACTCCTGTGTGGAGTAATTTCTCTAGTGGTGATTAATGACGACCTATATATATATGAGACTAACGTTGTGCATAAAGTGTATGTGTTATAGTCTCAAAATGGTTGCGAGATGAAAGCAAGCAAGGGCGTGAAGAGGATGATGCCGATATGAGTCATCTCGAGTGAGGTCAACCCTAGCGAGGTCGAGCTCTACGAGGACTAGTTTCGAGTGGTTGAGCTTCACGAGGTTGAGCTTCATCGAATGTAAAATCCAAGATTAAGGATTGTTTTCTTATGATTTTACCGGTCTCGATGTTTGGAGATAGACCAGGTTGGTAGGATTCTTTTTGCTAGTTTAACCGTACTATTAAGATGGGTCAGAAACTAGTAGTTTGAATCTATCTAGTGTGGAAACTCAAATGCATTCATATCATCTTGCACTAGTGTTTTATCGTCTCTTGCGTTACTAGAGAGTCTAAGTGTAGTTTGCGGTGCATTAGATAAAATATTTTGAAAACTGCACTTAGTCTTGATCGCCAGCTATTTAAATTGGTTTATTTTTCTAGAACTGGTCGTGGTTGTACTTGCACATTCTGATCATATCCTTGTTTGATATGTGGTCGTGGTCGTGTCGCCGGTTTGGTGGTTTTCTGTTTAGGGTTTGGTCGTGGTCGTAGGAGTTCAAGCTGGTCGTACCAGTCTTCGGCTCGCTTGCGTACGCTCGACCAAATCCACTCGACCACCTGTTTTTGACCAGATGTTCGACCTGTGTGGTCATGGTCGCTACTGAGTGTCAGCAGACATATCCACGAGAAAATAGACAAATTGCATTAGAAATGATTTTTGTGTTGGACATTTTGGTAGCAGGAAGTTTTTGAATTTCCTAGAAATATATAGGCCTTTATAGGTCTTGCTTCTGTCGACAAAATTGTAGCCCTTTGAGTTATATTTCCAACAAGTCAAAAATCACCTCAATCGGATCTCTAGATCAAAAGTTATGCTTGTTTTACTATCAATGTGCATTGACCGGACTTTGTCCGGGAATTACTGAACTTTGTCCGGCCTGTACAAATTTCTTCAGCCTTGTGCAAAATGAAACCAGAGATGTTTGCATCTGTCCGGGGGCATTTGTCCGGGACGGGCCGGACTTTGTCCGGTATGGCTGGACATTTTCGGCCTATACAAATTGTTTGAGCTGAGAGTGAAATAGAGACAGATATATATGTCCGCGGCTTTTGTCCGGCCTTTACAAAAAGTCTCCCAACGGTAATTGATGTTTTGCAACGGTCGAAAATTGGTGTACTGGCCGGACAGTGTCCGGCTTGTACAAAATTTTGCCTGTTCGTGGCAAAGGACTAGTTTTCTTTGAGGGCTATATATATCTTGTGTTTGCCTTCATTTGGGGTGGCTCAACGAGTTGATATTTCAGTTGATAAGCTAGCCAACACATTGCATATGAGATATTGGATCTAGAGGCTAGAATTTGAGCAAAAATCCTTAGTGGGTTTGAGAGAGAGCATTTGGGAGAGTTTGTGAGTGTTTAGTGCACTTCATCTCCATTTGCATGCTAGTGCTAGAGTATTGAGCATTCATTTGCATCTTTGAGCTTCTAGCACGAGATTCGTTCAAGAGAAAGCGCACCTGAGTTATTACTCTTGGCGATCACCTTCGCCTAGACGGTGTCGGAGGAGAGTCGCGATCTCTCCATTGAAGTTTGTTGGAGAGGTCAGTAAGAACTTTTGAAAGGTATGGCCGGTGCTCGCCTATCCGGTGTGGAGAAGGAGCAACTCTAGTGAGATATCCTTCGTGGATATAGAAGCGAGGCTCACGAGTGAGCGCTTCAACGAGGAGTAGGGGAGACCGGGCGAGTCTCTGAGACATCGGTAAAAATATTGTGTCAATTGCGTATCTCTTATTCATTTCATATTTACCTTCAAGCTAGTTGCTTGTTGTATTGTATTTTCATATCGATCAATTGTATCTATATGTTAGATTGTTGTTGCATGTTGAATTACTTATTTCATATGGTTGAATGCAACTAATTGATTAGATAGTTTAAATCCCTTTGCAAAATCTAGGTTATCCGAAATATCTTTTAAAATTGCTTAATTAAAAAGAAATTTTAAAAGCCTCCTATTCACTCCCTTTAGTCGGCATCCTTTATCTTACAATTGGTATCAGAGCAATGTCTCTCTTTTATCGGCTTTACCGCTAGAGAGAAAGGATGAATTCGCTAGAGAATTTTGGATTGATTGCTCCTTACTTTGATGGCTCAAATTATTCACATTGAAAAATTATGATGAGTACTCATCTTGAGACATTAAATTTAAAATTGTGGAGGTTAGTGCCAAAGGATATAACCAATTTATCATCTTCGGATAAGTACATTCACCTCTTAGACTCAAAAGTTAAAGACGTGCTCCTTAATTCACTTAGCCATGATGTGCTAGAACTAGTGAGTGATCGTTCGACAGCTCACAATGTTTGGATGACCCTTGAGTCTTTATTTGTGGGAACATCTAGTTTTGAGCATGTTAAGATGCGCTTGCTATTGCAGGACTATGAGGCATTTGTGATGTTGGAGCATGACACACTCTCCACCATATATGATCACTTGATCAACATCACAAATGAGCTCAAAGCCCTTGGTGCTAATATTTCCGATCTAGATATTTGTAGGAAATTGCTCCAGGTGTTGCCGGAGGGTAGCTATGGAGACTTCATCACCAATCTTGAAAATGGTGACCTTTCTGACACTTCACCAAGCGAGCTCATTGATATGTTTATGTCAAATGAGGCAATATCCAAAGAAAATGACATGTGTTTCACCTCCGAGCATATCGAGGACAATGATTTAAATGCGGAGGATTGGGAGTTTTCGAGTGAGCTCAAGGACGTAAATGATGTGGTTTGTCTAAGCATAACAAAGCTGAAACCTTGCAAGAAGAGCTCAAGAAAAGCTAGAAGGAAAGCGTCGAAGTCAAAGTCTTCATCTCAAGACAATTCTATATTCCCTACGACATGTGACTCGACGGTATCAAACTCTAACCTCTCTATAATGAGTTTTTGGATATAATTGTAGAGTTAAAACATTTGCTTGGCAATATGACTAAAAATTTTAGCACTTTAAAGAATAATTATTCATCTTTAAAAGTGAAATATCAAGAGTTAAAGAAATCGCATGATTCTTTATTTGCCAAGGATACTATTAGCTTTATATGTATTTTAGATGTTAGAGTTGTTTGTGACTCCGCTATTGATCCATCTTTAGAGTCACATAATCCTACCTCATATGCTAGCGATATTTCAATTGTTGATTCATGGTTAGATTCAAATGCTAGTCATGTGGACACTAGTACTTCATGTGAAAACTTATCTCAGGATATATTTGAACCAATGAAATCGTTTTGGCCTCACACTTTCACTAGTTTTAGTGGATTATCAATCGGAATTATAAATCAAATGATATCAAAGCTGGAAAAATTGAATTTTGATGGATAAACAAAATTCCTTCATAGTGTGCACGTTTGCTGGCTTGTCGAGTATGTGAGATTTTGATGTATAAACAAAATTACTTCTTGGTGACTCGAATAACAACTTGTCATGTCTGGCAAGGCTTGTGGATGTTAGATTAAAACCACAAATCACATTAGGGTCTAAAATCCAATATATATAGATACAACCTAAAGATGTACAAGATTAAACGAGTTTAAGTCCAACAAGACTAAACGAATTTGAATGTAACACTGACACATGAGTCTAAACCCAATACATATATATACTATACTTAACACCCCCTTTCAAACTCAAGATGGATCAAACGTATGGAGTTTGTAGAATAGTGGCTGTGCTGCAGACTCTCGTATGCTAAATGCTATGGTTAATACTAAATGCTATGGTTAAAGTGTTACTTCATAAATAGAAGATACGTAGGACTGTGTTTTATCTCTCCAAATTTGATGAGCAGAACTTCTCCCCTGAATATTCCACTGCTTTCTTGTTAATATCTTTTACTCATAGAAGAACATTAAAAGTTGCTACCAAAAACACAAGTAATAAACAAAGTTACAGATGACGAGCGAAGCTGTAGATGATGAGTCAATAATGGCCGGCAGATGATGAGTCAATAATGGCACCCTCTCTCAATCCAAAATAGTAAGAAGACTGAATCAAAATAACAAAAAAACTAGTCAATAGCTAAGAACCATGAACAAAGACATGCATATAGTCATGATCAAAGGAACAAGTTTTGGTTAAATCGGGGTCAAACAAGCTCAAACAGACTAGAACCAAAACTAGTCAAACCAGGGTCAAATCAGGGCCAAACGAGTTCAAATAGACCAGAACTGGTCAAACTAGAGCCAAATCAGCACAAACAGACCCTGATGAGCTGACTGCCATGTCGTTTGTATGGACAAGTAAAGTACAATTAAATATTTATTTGCCTTATTTGGACACCGAATAAAAAGTTACAGCCATTTTTATGTTTCAGCCCCTCGAAAGTATTTGAGTAGGCTACGAACCTTAAAATATGCCATTTATGCCATGATGGTACATTTTATAGATAAATAATCTTTAAAGGATTTTAAAAGATCATGGAACCTCTGATTTCGTTAAAGGAACCAAAAGTTATAGTTGATTTACCACTAGGTCCTTGTATCAAATTTATGACTAAGTCCCTGTATCAGTTGGACCGAGATAGACTGCTTTTTCTTAGCAACTTTCGTGTTGTAACCTTGTGGCAAATATATTTGCCACATCATATGGTTTCTAAAATGCCATAGAACACCTTATTTTGACAAGCAACGAAAACGTTAGGGCATGTTTACAGATGGGTCCTTACGGAGCAAAACCAACAATTCATTAATTATAATTTAATCTTATTTTGCATAGGGAAAATTTTATATGCATATGTTCATATTGGAGAATAAAACATGCATAGGTATATTTGCTCTCTCATGTCTACACACATATATTTTTACATTTTAGTCCCTTGATCAAACAGGGCCAACAAGTCAAACACATATCCATTTTTACGAAATTCCGTCGAACACAATATCTTTTGTACTCCACAAGACGATCGATATTCAAATGGTAGGGCAATACACGACCGCTACAACCTAACAATAATCTAGGGTTTGGAATTGGTTTTATGTTTAGTTGAGTTAGAGTAACTGCCATAATTCCCGGTGATTACTGAATGGATTCCAAGCCATTAACTTAATTGTGTTGGTGAGAACCTTAGTAATTAATTTGTTTGTTTATCGCCTCATTGAAAATCATGCCTGATCATGATGGAAATCCTGAAACTCTAAGTTTTCTCATTAATTTAATTTCTCTAACTCAATTTCAGTAGTTCTAGTAATTTTCGGATTAGCTCTCAAAAACAAACACTCGCTCGATTTAGTTTGGTAATTTTTAATCTATAAGTCAGTTCCGCTTATTCCCTATGGATTCGACTCTCAAATACTCAACGAACAGCCGTTGATTTGTGGTTATTAGTTATTACTAACACACTCTTTTTGGGCATGTCAATAATATGTGGTTTAAATTTTACTTTTAAAACTGTTAGATCATTCACATGTAAGTATGCTAGTTTGGTAAATTTTATATTTCCCAAACCGAACTGAATTTTATTTTGTATGTAGTTATACCGAATTGAAGTATAATTTGTTAATTTAGTATTGATTTCATATAACTGAAATTTTATAAAAACTAAAATAATTAAACTGAATAAACTGAAATAACCAAATGCATGCTCACCCCTAGGTGCATATACCTTTTTTTCTTAAAAATTTTGTTGCATATACACCACATATCTAAAACTGGATTTAATCTCCACCCTCCCTTCTTTCCCTCACCTTTTCTTTTCCCTCCTCCTCCTCCTCCTCCTCCCCCTCTCGATCCCCTGTTATTGCTACCGCCTTCTCCCGCCTTTTCTCTTCCCTTGCCAGCCACCACCACACGCAATCAGCGACACATCTACTCCCACAGCTGCCACCTGCCCACTGCCGTTGGCTGCCACTGTCCACCACGCCCCTGCCGGCAGTATCGCCACCGCTATTTGGTCGTCCTACTTCTGTCTAAGAAACTAAAGAGTGGGTTAGGTGAACATTATAGAATTAGATCTATAAAGAATGATTTAATCTAATAGTAGAGAGATGTATGAAAGACTAAAAAATATCAACTAATTAGGAAAACCCATATTTTATTTCTCTCCCTATGAATTATGAATTATGGAATTAGTACAAGTCTCGCTTGATTACGACTTTTGCCGCGAACTACTTGTAAGCGAGTCTGATCATAGTGCATGTCATTTCCTTAGTTTTGAGTGGTTGAGACACACATTTCTTAGATCACCCCGTTATAATGCAATCTGAGAATCTGACATTATAGCCATGTTGGTCTACACAAACAAAAGAATACAAACAGTCATTCATAAGAATCAGTCAACTATTTTCCTTGCTGTCCATCTGTCGTATCATCGTATGTAGTACATGTTTTGACACTTAGCATTGGAATTTTTTCATGGTAATTTGCAAGGCATAAAAGGATCACAATTTTTTTTAATTTACAGAATTCAATTAAATCAAACCGCTTGCAAGGATAAAGAAAAACCTTGGTGATCCGGGAGGATCTCCAAGTCGTGATCGCATGCGGCTTCACGACCAAGTCGTGATCGCATGCGGCTTCGCGACCAAGTCCTGATCACATACGGCTTCGCGATCTTAACCGTGTTCGGAAAGGATTCGCGAACATGGATGGGTCCGCGACCATGGATTGGTCCGCGACCAGGAAAAGGAATTCGTTCCCTGTTCGGAATTGTAATCCGAATGTGTATAACTAAGCTTATCTGTTTAGAATTAGTTAGATAAGTCTAATACGTTTAGGTTATTGAGTCTGATACGTACTCATACGATTGGATTATAAATACCTTGTAATAGGTCTAGTTTAGATCATCGAAAAGTCATAGAACTTATTTGAGTTTTCGACACTTATAGCTCCTTCGACTTAGACAAGTGTGTCTAACGTTCGACGTGTAAAGCCCTCTTTGAAATAAAGAGTTGTGCAATTACTTTGGGTTTCAGTATTCCCGAGTAAGATCCCGTTATTCCGCATATTAGAATCTGGGCGAGCCTAGTGCGAAGACCAAGGCTAGGTCTCAAACGGATCAAGTTGGTATTAGAGTAACTTTCCTATCCTGTGGATGGTGAAGACTCGCCAGGGTTACAAAACCTCCGGCGAAACTCCAGACGATCAATTGACGGTTCCTACAGCCGCGTCTCCGACAATGTCTGACGATACCTCCGTTCAAGCTAACCTAGCCGAACAAGTGGCTAAACTCTCCATCGACATGGAAACCGTGTTTACTTGGATTAAGCAGCAGGCCATGATTGTACCTCCTGAAGTAGGGAAGGGGATGGGTGCGAAGACTGGTGAAGACTTGCGCAGGGCAGACGAAGATGAAGACGAAGGCGACCACTGTTGGATCTAGGTAGATCTTAGTATCTAGGTTTTGATGATTAATGACGTTTTGGATAAATCCATGATGATTAAAGTTAATATGCAAATATCAGATTTGATGATTAAATGACAATTTAGATAAATCCTGATTTAGTGCAAGTAAATTGAATTGATTATCGGTAAACCCTGAATTGGATGTTTTTCTCGATTGCGGGTTTGATATTGATGCATATGTAGAGGATGAGCTCGGTGGTTACATCAAGCTTGTGCTGATTGATTGATCAAAATGTAATACGTTAAATCTGAGACTGATGACTCCAGTTGTGGATTTTATATCGATGCACATGTTGAGGGTGAGCTCCTCACTTTGGTCATCTAGGTTGATTGATATCATGATATGAGTAGTATAGATCGTGTGCGTATGTGTTTATCATCTACGATCTATATGATTGTATTTTATCTTATACTCATTTGCTACTCGTTGAATATAATTTGTCGTGTCATTTGAAAGAGAAACCGTTGAGCTAACTCCTGTGTGGAGTAGCTTCTCTGGAGGTGATTAATGACGACTTATATATGAGACTAATGTTGTGCATTGAGTGTACGTATTGTAGTCTCAGTTTGATTACAGGATAAAAGCGAGCAAGGGTGTGAAGAGGATGAAGTCGATATGAGACATCTCGAGCGAGGTCGAGCTTTGCGAGGACAAGTGTCAAACGGTCGAGCTTCGCGAGGTCAAGCTTAGCGAGGTCGAGCCTTGCGGGGACAAGCGTCTAGCGGTCGAACTTCACCTAAGGTAAAATCCAAGATTAAGAATTGTTTTCTTAGGATTTTACCGGTCTCGGTGTTTGGAGACAGACCGGGTTGATAGGTTTCTTTTTACTAGTTTGACTGTACTATTAAGAGGGGTCGGAAACTAGTAGCTTGAATCTATCTAGTGCGGAAGCTCATATGCATTCATATCATCTTGCACTAGTGTCTTGCATTGCTAGTGAGTCTAAGTGTAGTTCATGTGCATTAGATTAAATGTTTTGAAAACTGCACTTAGTCGTGATCGCCAGCTGTTTAAATTGGTTTATTTATCTAGAGCTGGTCGTGGTCGTATTTGCATATTCTGATCGTATCAGTGTTGATACGTGGTCGTGGTCGTGTCGCTTGTTTGGCGGCTTTATGTTTAGGGTTTGGGCGTGGTCGTAGGAGTTCGGACTGGTCGTACCAGTCTTCGACTCGCTTGCGTACGCTCGACCAAACCCTATCGACCACCTGTTTTCGATCGGATGTCAAGAACTGTGTGGTCGTGGTCGTTGCTAAGTGACACAAATCACATCCGCAAGAAAACGGCAAATCCGTATGTGCAAATACTCTAAAATTGCATTTGAGATGATTTTTGGATTGGACATTTTGACAGCAGGAAAGTTTCTGAATTTTCTAGAAGTTTCTAGACCTTTCTAGGTCTTGCTCCTGTTGACAAAATTGTAGAGCTCTGAGTTATCTTTCCAACAAGCCAAAAATCACCTCAATCGGATCTTTGGATCAAAAGTTATGGTTGTTTTACTGTCAGTGTGCAGTGCCCGGACAAATGCATCTGTCCGGGGCTATTTGTCTGAACTGGCCGGACATTGTCCGAAATGGCCGGACATTGTCCGGCCAGTACAAATTTTTTGAGCCGAAAAATGGAACGGACAAATGCATCCGTCCGGAGCTATTTGTCCGTTATGGGCGGACTTTGTCCGAAATGGCCGGACATTGTCCGGCCTGTACAAGTTTTTTGAGCCGAGAGTTAACAGAGACATATCCATCTGTCCGGACGTTTTGTCCGGACAAATGGTATCCGTCCGGCCTTCACAAATTTCGCCCAACGGTCACTGACACATTTGCAACGGCTGAAATTTTTGTACTGGCCGGACAGTGTCTGAAGTGGCCGGACAATGTCCGGCCTGTACAACTTTTGGCCCGGTTTCTTGCAAACGGCTAGTTTTTCATTGAGGCTATAAATACTTCGTGTTTGGCTTCATTTTTGGGTGCTCAAAGACTTCATTCTTCAGCTGAAAACCTAGCCAATTGAGTTGCATATGTGTTATAGCATTTAGAGGCTAGAATTGAGCCCAAATCTTGAATAGATTTGAGAGAGAGCTTGAGGGAGATTGTGTGAGTGTTTAGTGCACTTCATCTCCATTAGATTGCTAGTGCTAGAGTGTTGAGCATCTCATTTGCATCATTGAGCTTCTAGCACGTGGTTGATCAAGTGAAAGTGCATCCGGCTTGTTACTCTTGGCGATCGCCTTCGCCTAGACGGTGCCGGAGGAGAGCCGAGATCTCTCCAATTGAAGTTTGTCGGAGAGGCCGGCAAAAGATTGTGAAAGGTGTGGTGCTCGCCTATCCGGTGTGGAGAAGGAGCAACCCTAGTGAGATATCCTTCGTGGATATAGAAGCGAGGCTCCGAGTGAGCGCCTCAACGAGGAGTAGGGGAGACCGGGCGAGTCTCCGAGACCTCGGTAAAAATATTGTGTCAAATTGCGTATTTCATATTTGCTTTACATTCATCTTGACACAATTGCTATATTTACCATTGTTGCATGTCTTATTGAATAGTTCATTTGATTGAATGCAACTAGTTGATTAAATTCCTTTTAAGCCTCATTGTATAATTTAGGTCTCTCAATTATTCTTTAAAATTGCTTAATTGAAAAGAAATTTTAAAGGCCTCCTATTCACCCCCCCTCTAGTCGGCATCCTTGATCCTACAATTGGTATCAGAGCAAGGTCTCTCATTTATCGGCTTAACCGCTAGAGAGAAAGGATGAATTCGCTAGAGAAATTTGGATTGATTGCTCCTAAATTTGATGGCTCAAATTATACACGTTGGAAAATTATGATGAGTACTCATCTTGAGGCATTAAATTTGAAATTATGGAGATTAGTGCAAAAGGGTATGGATAGCTCATTATCTTCGGATAACCATACTCTTCTTTTATATACAAATGCTAAAAGTGTGCTTCTTGATTCTCTTAGCCATGATGTGCTAGAACTAGTGAGTGATTGTTCGACCGCTCACGAAGTTTGGTTGACTCTTGAGTCATTATTTATCGGCACATCTAGCTATGAGCACGCTAAGATGCGTATATTATTGCGGGACTATGAGGCATTTGTGATGTTGGAGCATAACACACTCTCCACCATATATGATCGCTTGATCAACATCACAAATGAGCTCAAAGCCCTTGGTGCTAATATTTCCGATCTAGAAATTTGCAGAAAATTGCTCCAAGTGTTGCCGGAGGGTTGCTATGGAGACTTCATCACCGATCTTGAAAATGGTGATCTTTCCAACACTACACCGAGCGAGCTCATTGACATGCTTATGTCAAATGAGGCAATGTCCAAAGAAAAGGACATGTGTTCCACCTCCGAGCATATTGAGGACAATGATTTAAATGCGGAGGATCAAGAATCTTCGAGCGAGCTCAAGGACGTAAACGATGAGGTTTGCCCTAGCAAGACTAAGGCGAAACCAAGCAAGAAGAGCTCAAGAAAAGGTAGAAAGAAAGGGTCAAAGTCGGAATCTTCATCTCAAGACAATTCTATATGCCATTCGGCATCCGACTCGACGGTATCAAATTCTAACCTCTCTAATAATGAGCTCGTGGATATAATTATAGAGTTAAAAGGCTTGCTTGGCAATATGACTAAAAATCTTAGCACTTTAAGGAATGATTACTCATCTTTGAAAGTGAAGCATCAAGAATTGAAAAATTCTTATGACTCCTTGCTTGCCAAGAATTCTATTAGCTCAACATGTGTATTAGATGTTAGAGTTTCTTGTGACTCCCCTATTGATCCATTTCTAGAGTCACACACTTCTAGTTCACATGTTAGCAATAATTCATTGGTTAATTCATGGTTAAATTCAAATGCTAGCTTTGTGAACACTAGTACTTCATGTGATAAGTTGTCAAATGATTCATTTATAGATTCACATGCTTGTAAGGACGATACTAGTAACTCATACCATGATTCATCTAGTGATACATCTTTATGCCATGGTGATAGTACTAGTGGTTCTACTTTTGATATGCCTAGCTCATCTAGTGATTTTTGTGCTATGCCTTCTAGTTCATCAACTAGTGATGAGATGCCGCCATGTTCCTATCATAAGTCATGTATTAACACGGAATCATCTCAAGAACGTAAAATTGAAAATGATGAACTAAAGACTATAGTAAATAGATTGGGCAATAACCTTACTAGATGTCATATGAGGAGTGCCATGCTTACTAAACCCCCTTTAGATCATAAAAAATCATTTAGAAAGGGAAAATTAAATCATGTATACTCAACTAGTAAGAGGCATTATATATTTCATCACACTCATACAAATTCATTCAAAAAGCCCTCTCATACTTCATGTTTATCATATCACTTAAAAGGGCAACATTCGTATAAGTGTGCATCTAATGTTTTTGAAATTGGTTCTTTTGGCTCTTATTTGATTTCTTACTCTAAAAAGGGTTTAATTGCAAAACCTATTCATTGTCATTTTCAAAAACCTAAAGATAAAGCAATTTGGGTACCAAAAGACCTATGCGACAAGGCTAGAGGGCCTCGTATGGTTTGGGTACCAAAAAGAGCTTAAATCTTTTTGATGTGTTTAATAAAAACATTTGCATTGCATCTTCTCCTTTATTCTTTGTTGTTTTAATCCATATGGCAAATTTTGCAAAGAATGAAAATTTAAATCTTACATTGTTGCATCTCTAAGGGTTGTAATTTAAAATGCTTCCGTTGCTCATCACAACCCTTTACGTGAAATATTTCAAAATTACAATTATAAGTTTTAAAATGAGCTCATTTGGTCAAAATGGCAAATTTCCATTCAAAAGGCCCAAAATCGTCATTTTCTATCTAAATGGTCTTCAAAACGTATTTAAAAGGTTTTTAGAGGCTTTGGATGAAGAAATGATGTTAAAAAGTATTTCTATTGAAAATTAGCCTCAAAAGGATCTTCGAGTATCTTGTTTTTCAACAAAATCGTTTTCAAACGCAAATCACAATCTATTTGGAATTTGCAAAAACTTGCTTTACAAAACTCCTAGATACTCTTAATCCGAAGAAGTTTGAAATTGAAAACTTTCTCAAAAGAGTTCTCATTTGAAAGTTATGGGTATTTGAATCTCACCGAAAAACTTGAATTGACACGAAATACCCTAAATATGCAAAACATGAGTTTAGCTATTTTGATGGTCCATATTTGCGAGTGTTGGTTCAAAATGATATGTTTAACCCATGTAAGCCCTTTCATGTCAAAAATCCAATGAAAATCAAATTTGAACCCAATTTGCAAAAATTTATCGATTTTCAACCTTTTTGCTTAACACAAGGTTCATTTGACCATAACTCTCAATTAAAAAATCCTTTTTGGAAAATTCTTTTTGGAAAATGTTTTTGATGCATTGAAATTCATTCCTGCAAATTTTCATCCCAATTGGACTTGATTTGAGCAAAATTGACACTTTTCACAAATTGAAAAAGAAATCTGCAAAATTCAGTTTTCTCGTGGTTTTGGGCTGAATTGTCATTTTCATATCTCTTTATTGGTTGACTATTGGAAGAAAGTTTCTATATGAAATTTTATCCTCTATGATTTTTCTTTCTTGATTATTTATTTCAAAATTATTGGATGTCATTTTCATAGATTTCCAGGTGCGTTTAAAAGTGTAAAATGAATCTCTGAAAACCTGAAATCTGAAACTTTAAACCTGACCAACATTTGTCTTTTTCATATCTCTTTATTGGTTGACTATTTGAAGAATGTTTCTATATGAAATTTTATCCTCTATCATTGGTCTTTCTTGACAATTTATTTCAAAATTATTGGAAGTCATTTTCATAGATTTTCAGGTGTGTTTAAAAGTGTAAAATAAATTTCTGAAACCTGAAACCTGAAATCTGAATCTTTAATCTGATCAAATTTTGTCTTTTTCATATCTCTTTGTTGGATCAGAATTTGGCTTCACTATAAAAGTCAATATTGTTCCTCATTGCATTATCTATCTCCAAAATTTATTTTGGTATTTTTGGAACTTGTTTGCATATGTTTTGATGATTATAAAGAAGCTAACATGTTTAAGAAAATTTTAGTCTATTTGGATGTTAATCTCTCAATTCTTTCAAATGACTAAAATATTTGAATCTTGGATCTTCATGAAAATTTCTTGTGTTGATGTGTTCTATCTCTATGAAACTTTTCATGTGTTTTAGTGCTTATTTGAATATCTTCTCGATTTGAGTCCTTTTGGATTATTGTTGAGTTCTTGATGGATCATTTTCATCTCTTGCATATTTTTCATAACAAAACTTGGTTGACACATTTAGGGGGAGCAAATTCAAAGTTATTGAATCCTTGCATACCCTAATTGTGCATATGTATCAAAGAGTGCATGCTTTTGGTAAGAAGAGTCTTTTACGAGCAAAAATGTAAAAAGAGCTCAAAACTTTCAAAATATTCAAAATTACTTCAAAACCTTCATAAATATGTTTCAAATATGATTTCAAAGGTTTTGAAAGTGAAACAAAAGAGTTTCGAGCTAAAATGCAAAATTTGGACAAAATTGAAGTCTTCGGGATCTTGTTTTGGCCTAAAAAGATTTATTTCCATAAAACAAGATGTGTTGAGATTTGATAAAAGCTTTCTACATGAAACATTTAGAACTCACTCACCCGAAGATAGTTCATATTGAACTTATTCTCAAAAGGCCTATGGTTTTCAAATTATCACATATCCTAAGTCGCCCGAAAATGGCTATCGACCCGAAAATACCCAAAATTGCATTTTTTGTGATTTTGACTATTTGGACTAAACTTTCTTCCATGTCTTGGTTTGAAATGCTATTTCAAACTCATCTAAGTCCAAAACTTCAGAAAAATCCGAGATTCTTCAAGAATTGAAGCTTTTCATGAAAATCATTTTTGTTTTACTCTTTTACCCAAAACTCACTTTTCGAAAATTGATTTCATGATCTCCTTCAAATAAAATTCATTCAATTGGTATTCAACTAAGTTCATGTCATGTTATTCAAATCTATTATGGAACTTGATTTCATTTTTGAAGCAAAATTGCAAAAATCACAAATTTCAGATGTTTCTTGTTACTCCTTGTTTTGTGAGATTCTAGCTTTCATTTCTCCTCATATCTTGCAATTCTTCATGATTGGTTTATCAATATTTGGAATATGTTTGAATATGCTTTTTAGTTATAAAACATATATATATCTTCATGACTTTGGAGTATGATTGTATAAATTTGAAATTTGAGTTTCTTTTTAAAATTTGAATATTTCAAGAGGTCATATGTCCTTCTCTTAACCTTGTGACCCAAACATATTTCGACAAACCTCCTTTTGGCATATATCTCATTTATATATGTTTTTATCTTAAATGCTAAAAGAAGTGAACTTTTGAGGATTAAATCCATTGTTTCCAATTAGGATTGGTTTAAAAGCTCAAAATCTTTTCTCATATCAAATGCTTTCCAAAATTAAAAGGTTGACACAATCATCATCAACCAATCAATCAAGACATTATATTCTTGTGTGTCAAATACATATTGATGATATGACTTTTGATTATACTAATGAATCCCTCTATCAAGAATTTTTGTGAGATGATGTTTAGGGAAAGCGAGATAATTCAAGAGCTACGTCACTTCCATGCACGACAAAACAAGCAACTCAAGAACGCGATGTTCAAGAGTAAATTCAAGCATGTGAAGCAATCGCTCAAAAGCTTCGAGATGCAAGATGATGAAGCTATTACAACTCTCAAACCTACAAATGAACATCTCGACATGGACGAACACAAAAAAAAAAGCGGTCAATTCTAAACTCTATCGATCCTTGATTGATAGTTTTGCTTTCTTTTACCGTATTTAGACTCATCATCATATTTAGTGATTGCAAATATGCTAGAATTCGATTATCTCCTAAGGAATGTCATATCATTTCCATTAAATGCATTCTTAGGTAATTGAAATGCAATCCTAGATAGATCTTTGATATCCGAAAAGTACAAATCTTGAATTAGTTGATTATTTGGATTCGGATTACATAACTTGAAGGATAGATCGAAAGAATACATCCAATGGTTGTTGTACTTAAATTCTTATGGATGAAAACAAAACATTGGATTATCTAATTGCTTTCGAATAGATGCCACTCTTACGAAATATTGCAAGTGTCGTAAAAATGTTGAGTAAATTTGATTCAAAACTTTCGGTTAAAGTATAGTGATATACGACACCATTGTATACAAGAGTTTGTGGCATGAAGAGGTTTAGAGTTGGATCTTGATATGGCCCATATGCATCTAGCGAATATGTTCACATCAAATTAGATGCATCTAGATTTTGAATGTTCAAAATGGATCAAATGCCATAGCTATAAATGTCATCGATATATTCACTATATGTTATTTGTTTTGATATCTTCTCCATATTTTAAATGTGATTTTCAAAATCCCTTGAAACAAACCTTCTTGAAATCATGCTTTTGCATAAAAAAAAAAACCATTTCATATAAAATCTCATGCCCTAGAAAATATCGTTTCTCCAAATTTAAGTTCTCAATTCTTCCTTTTTGTGCTTGATGACAAAGGGGGAGAAATAGTATTTGTGATAGTATTTGAGAGAGAATGTTTTAGAGATAAGCTTTAGAGAAAGTCTTAGGAGAATAGATTTAGAGAGAATTTGGGAGACATTAGAGTCAGTTGAGTAAATTGACAAAGGGGGAGAGATAGATATCAAATGGGTTGGGTACAAATTGGTGATTTGATATTGATATCTGAGAAAGATGATAGTGATTTGATATTGATATCTGAGAAAGATGATAGGACAAAATTGAGATTAATAATGATATTTGGGGAGAGATATTATTTGATATCATTAACATCAATCTTTGGAAGAGATATTTGAGTTAGAGAAAATTGAGATAGTTGATATTTTGGAAAATGACTTGATTGAACTTGTGCTCAATTGTCATTTATATCTCTGAACTCATATAATTATATATTGTGTTCAATTCCGATATACTATTGCATATATTGAGGGGGAGCTGAATAATCTGTTTTGGATTTATTAAGATTATAAAAGGTGTTGTCATCAATCATCAAAAAGGGGGAGATTGTTGGATCTAGGTAGATCTTAGTATCTAGGTTTTGATGATTAATGACGTTTTGGATAAATCCATGATGATTAAAGTTAATATGCAAATATCAGATTTGATGATTAAATGACAATTTAGATAAATCCTGATTTAGTGCAAGTAAATTGAATTGATTATCGGTAAACCCTGAATTGGATGTTTTTCTCGATTGCGGGTTTGATATTGATGCATATGTAGAGGATGAGCTCGGTGGTTACATCAAGCTTGTACTGATTGATTGATCAAAATGTAATACGTTAAATCTGAGACTGATGACTCCAGTTGTGGATTTTATATCGATGCACATGTTGAGGGTGAGCTCCTCACTTTGGTCATCTAGGTTGATTGATATCATGATATGAGTAGTATAGATCGTGTGCGTATGTGTTTATCATCTACGATCTATATGATTGTATTTTATCTTATACTCATTTGCTACTCGTTGAATATAATTTGTCGTGTCATTTGAAAGAGAAACCGTTGAGCTAACTCCTGTGTGGAGTAGCTTCTCTGGAGGTGATTAATGACGACTTATATATGAGACTAATGTTGTGCATTGAGTGTACGTATTGTAGTCTCAGTTTGATTACAGGATAAAAGCGAGCAAGGGTGTGAAGAGGATGAAGTCGATATGAGACATCTCGAGCGAGGTCGAGCTTTGCGAGGACAAGTGTCAAACGGTCGAGCTTCGCGAGGTCAAGCTTAGCGAGGTCGAGCCTTGCGGGGACAAGCGTCTAGCGGTCGAACTTCACCTAAGGTAAAATCCAAGATTAAGAATTGTTTTCTTAGGATTTTACCGGTCTCGGTGTTTGGAGACAGACCGGGTTGATAGGTTTCTTTTTACTAGTTTGACTGTACTATTAAGAGGGGTCGGAAACTAGTAGCTTGAATCTATCTAGTGCGGAAGCTCATATGCATTCATATCATCTTGCACTAGTGTCTTGCATTGCTAGTGAGTCTAAGTGTAGTTCATGTGCATTAGATTAAATGTTTTGAAAACTGCACTTAGTCGTGATCGCCAGCTGTTTAAATTGGTTTATTTATCTAGAGCTGGTCGTGGTCGTATTTGCATATTCTGATCGTATCAGTGTTGATACGTGGTCGTGGTCGTGTCGCTTGTTTGGCGGCTTTATGTTTAGGGTTTGGGCGTGGTCGTAGGAGTTCGGACTGGTCGTACCAGTCTTCGACTCGCTTGCGTACGCTCGACCAAACCCTATCGACCACCTGTTTTCGATCGGATGTCAAGAACTGTGTGGTCGTGGTCGTTGCTAAGTGACACAAATCACATCCGCAAGAAAACGGCAAATCCGTATGTGCAAATACTCTAAAATTGCATTTGAGATGATTTTTGGATTGGACATTTTGACAGCAGGAAAGTTTCTGAATTTTCTAGAAGTTTCTAGACCTTTCTAGGTCTTGCTCCTGTTGACAAAATTGTAGAGCTCTGAGTTATCTTTCCAACAAGCCAAAAATCACCTCAATCGGATCTTTGGATCAAAAGTTATGGTTGTTTTACTGTCAGTGTGCAGTGCCCGGACAAATGCATCTGTCCGGGGCTATTTGTCTGAACTGGCCGGACATTGTCCGAAATGGCCGGACATTGTCCGGCCAGTACAAATTTTTTGAGCCGAAAAATGGAACGGACAAATGCATCCGTCCGGAGCTATTTGTCCGTTATGGGCGGACTTTGTCCGAAATGGCCGGACATTGTCCGGCCTGTACAAGTTTTTTGAGCCGAGAGTTAACAGAGACATATCCATCTGTCCGGACGTTTTGTCCGGACAAATGGTATCCGTCCGGCCTTCACAAATTTCGCCCAACGGTCACTGACACATTTGCAACGGCTGAAATTTTTGTACTGGCCGGACAGTGTCTGAAGTGGCCGGACAATGTCCGGCCTGTACAACTTTTGGCCCGGTTTCTTGCAAACGGCTAGTTTTTCATTGAGGCTATAAATACTTCGTGTTTGGCTTCATTTTTGGGTGCTCAAAGACTTCATTCTTCAGCTGAAAACCTAGCCAATTGAGTTGCATATGTGTTATAGCATTTAGAGGCTAGAATTGAGCCCAAATCTTGAATAGATTTGAGAGAGAGCTTGAGGGAGATTGTGTGAGTGTTTAGTGCACTTCATCTCCATTAGATTGCTAGTGCTAGAGTGTTGAGCATCTCATTTGCATCATTGAGCTTCTAGCACGTGGTTGATCAAGTGAAAGTGCATCCGGCTTGTTACTCTTGGCGATCGCCTTCGCCTAGACGGTGCCGGAGGAGAGCCGAGATCTCTCCAATTGAAGTTTGTCGGAGAGGCCGGCAAAAGATTGTGAAAGGTGTGGTGCTCGCCTATCCGGTGTGGAGAAGGAGCAACCCTAGTGAGATATCCTTCGTGGATATAGAAGCGAGGCTCCGAGTGAGCGCCTCAACGAGGAGTAGGGGAGACCGGGCGAGTCTCCGAGACCTCGGTAAAAATATTGTGTCAAATTGCGTATTTCATATTTGCTTTACATTCATCTTGACACAATTGCTATATTTACCATTGTTGCATGTCTTATTGAATAGTTCATTTGATTGAATGCAACTAGTTGATTAAATTCCTTTTAAGCCTCATTGTATAATTTAGGTCTCTCAATTATTCTTTAAAATTGCTTAATTGAAAAGAAATTTTAAAGGCCTCCTATTCACCCCCCCTCTAGTCGGCATCCTTGATCCTACAATTGGTATCAGAGCAAGGTCTCTCATTTATCGGCTTAACCGCTAGAGAGAAAGGATGAATTCGCTAGAGAAATTTGGATTGATTGCTCCTAAATTTGATGGCTCAAATTATACACGTTGGAAAATTATGATGAGTACTCATCTTGAGGCATTAAATTTGAAATTATGGAGATTAGTGCAAAAGGGTATGGATAGCTCATTATCTTCGGATAACCATACTCTTCTTTTATATACAAATGCTAAAAGTGTGCTTCTTGATTCTCTTAGCCATGATGTGCTAGAACTAGTGAGTGATTGTTCGACCGCTCACGAAGTTTGGTTGACTCTTGAGTCATTATTTATCGGCACATCTAGCTATGAGCACGCTAAGATGCGTATATTATTGCGGGACTATGAGGCATTTGTGATGTTGGAGCATAACACACTCTCCACCATATATGATCGCTTGATCAACATCACAAATGAGCTCAAAGCCCTTGGTGCTAATATTTCCGATCTAGAAATTTGCAGAAAATTGCTCCAAGTGTTGCCGGAGGGTTGCTATGGAGACTTCATCACCGATCTTGAAAATGGTGATCTTTCCAACACTACACCGAGCGAGCTCATTGACATGCTTATGTCAAATGAGGCAATGTCCAAAGAAAAGGACATGTGTTCCACCTCCGAGCATATTGAGGACAATGATTTAAATGCGGAGGATCAAGAATCTTCGAGCGAGCTCAAGGACGTAAACGATGAGGTTTGCCCTAGCAAGACTAAGGCGAAACCAAGCAAGAAGAGCTCAAGAAAAGGTAGAAAGAAAGGGTCAAAGTCGGAATCTTCATCTCAAGACAATTCTATATGCCATTCGGCATCCGACTCGACGGTATCAAATTCTAACCTCTCTAATAATGAGCTCGTGGATATAATTATAGAGTTAAAAGGCTTGCTTGGCAATATGACTAAAAATCTTAGCACTTTAAGGAATGATTACTCATCTTTGAAAGTGAAGCATCAAGAATTGAAAAATTCTTATGACTCCTTGCTTGCCAAGAATTCTATTAGCTCAACATGTGTATTAGATGTTAGAGTTTCTTGTGACTCCCCTATTGATCCATTTCTAGAGTCACACACTTCTAGTTCACATGTTAGCAATAATTCATTGGTTAATTCATGGTTAAATTCAAATGCTAGCTTTGTGAACACTAGTACTTCATGTGATAAGTTGTCAAATGATTCATTTATAGATTCACATGCTTGTAAGGACGATACTAGTAACTCATACCATGATTCATCTAGTGATACATCTTTATGCCATGGTGATAGTACTAGTGGTTCTACTTTTGATATGCCTAGCTCATCTAGTGATTTTTGTGCTATGCCTTCTAGTTCATCAACTAGTGATGAGATGCCGCCATGTTCCTATCATAAGTCATGTATTAACACGGAATCATCTCAAGAACGTAAAATTGAAAATGATGAACTAAAGACTATAGTAAATAGATTGGGCAATAACCTTACTAGATGTCATATGAGGAGTGCCATGCTTACTAAACCCCCTTTAGATCATAAAAAATCATTTAGAAAGGGAAAATTAAATCATGTATACTCAACTAGTAAGAGGCATTATATATTTCATCACACTCATACAAATTCATTCAAAAAGCCCTCTCATACTTCATGTTTATCATATCACTTAAAAGGGCAACATTCGTATAAGTGTGCATCTAATGTTTTTGAAATTGGTTCTTTTGGCTCTTATTTGATTTCTTACTCTAAAAAGGGTTTAATTGCAAAACCTATTCATTGTCATTTTCAAAAACCTAAAGATAAAGCAATTTGGGTACCAAAAGACCTATGCGACAAGGCTAGAGGGCCTCGTATGGTTTGAGTACCAAAAAGAGCTTAAATCTTTTTGATGTGTTTAATAAAAACATTTGCATTGCATCTTCTCCTTTATTCTTTGTTGTTTTAATCCATATGGCAAATTTTGCAAAGAATGAAAATTTAAATCTTACATTGTTGCATCTCTAAGGGTTGTAATTTAAAATGCTTCCGTTGCTCATCACAACCCTTTACGTGAAATATTTCAAAATTACAATTATAAGTTTTAAAATGAGCTCATTTGGTCAAAATGGCAAATTTCCATTCAAAAGGCCCAAAATCGTCATTTTCTATCTAAATGGTCTTCAAAACGTATTTAAAAGGTTTTTAGAGGCTTTGGATGAAGAAATGATGTTAAAAAGTATTTCTATTGAAAATTAGCCTCAAAAGGATCTTCGAGTATCTTGTTTTTCAACAAAATCGTTTTCAAACGCAAATCACAATCTATTTGGAATTTGCAAAAACTTGCTTTACAAAACTCCTAGATACTCTTAATCCGAAGAAGTTTGAAATTGAAAACTTTCTCAAAAGAGTTCTCATTTGAAAGTTATGGGTATTTGAATCTCACCGAAAAACTTGAATTGACACGAAATACCCTAAATATGCAAAACATGAGTTTAGCTATTTTGATGGTCCATATTTGCGAGTGTTGGTTCAAAATGATATGTTTAACCCATGTAAGCCCTTTCATGTCAAAAATCCAATGAAAATCAAATTTGAACCCAATTTGCAAAAATTTATCGATTTTCAACCTTTTTGCTTAACACAAGGTTCATTTGACCATAACTCTCAATTAAAAAATCCTTTTTGGAAAATTCTTTTTGGAAAATGTTTTTGATGCATTGAAATTCATTCCTGCAAATTTTCATCCCAATTGGACTTGATTTGAGCAAAATTGACACTTTTCACAAATTGAAAAAGAAATCTGCAAAATTCAGTTTTCTCGTGGTTTTGGGCTGAATTGTCATTTTCATATCTCTTTATTGGTTGACTATTGGAAGAAAGTTTCTATATGAAATTTTATCCTCTATGATTTTTCTTTCTTGATTATTTATTTCAAAATTATTGGATGTCATTTTCATAGATTTCCAGGTGCGTTTAAAAGTGTAAAATGAATCTCTGAAAACCTGAAATCTGAAACTTTAAACCTGACCAACATTTGTCTTTTTCATATCTCTTTATTGGTTGACTATTTGAAGAATGTTTCTATATGAAATTTTATCCTCTATCATTGGTCTTTCTTGACAATTTATTTCAAAATTATTGGAAGTCATTTTCATAGATTTTCAGGTGTGTTTAAAAGTGTAAAATAAATTTCTGAAACCTGAAACCTGAAATCTGAATCTTTAATCTGATCAAATTTTGTCTTTTTCATATCTCTTTGTTGGATCAGAATTTGGCTTCACTATAAAAGTCAATATTGTTCCTCATTGCATTATCTATCTCCAAAATTTATTTTGGTATTTTTGGAACTTGTTTGCATATGTTTTGATGATTATAAAGAAGCTAACATGTTTAAGAAAATTTTAGTCTATTTGGATGTTAATCTCTCAATTCTTTCAAATGACTAAAATATTTGAATCTTGGATCTTCATGAAAATTTCTTGTGTTGATGTGTTCTATCTCTATGAAACTTTTCATGTGTTTTAGTGCTTATTTGAATATCTTCTCGATTTGAGTCCTTTTGGATTATTGTTGAGTTCTTGATGGATCATTTTCATCTCTTGCATATTTTTCATAACAAAACTTGGTTGACACATTTAGGGGGAGCAAATTCAAAGTTATTGAATCCTTGCATACCCTAATTGTGCATATGTATCAAAGAGTGCATGCTTTTGGTAAGAAGAGTCTTTTACGAGCAAAAATGTAAAAAGAGCTCAAAACTTTCAAAATATTCAAAATTACTTCAAAACCTTCATAAATATGTTTCAAATATGATTTCAAAGGTTTTGAAAGTGAAACAAAAGAGTTTCGAGCTAAAATGCAAAATTTGGACAAAATTGAAGTCTTCGGGATCTTGTTTTGGCCTAAAAAGATTTATTTCCATAAAACAAGATGTGTTGAGATTTGATAAAAGCTTTCTACATGAAACATTTAGAACTCACTCACCCGAAGATAGTTCATATTGAACTTATTCTCAAAAGGCCTATGGTTTTCAAATTATCACATATCCTAAGTCGCCCGAAAATGGCTATCGACCCGAAAATACCCAAAATTGCATTTTTTGTGATTTTGACTATTTGGACTAAACTTTCTTCCATGTCTTGGTTTGAAATGCTATTTCAAACTCATCTAAGTCCAAAACTTCAGAAAAATCCGAGATTCTTCAAGAATTGAAGCTTTTCATGAAAATCATTTTTGTTTTACTCTTTTACCCAAAACTCACTTTTCGAAAATTGATTTCATGATCTCCTTCAAATAAAATTCATTCAATTGGTATTCAACTAAGTTCATGTCATGTTATTCAAATCTATTATGGAACTTGATTTCATTTTTGAAGCAAAATTGCAAAAATCACAAATTTCAGATGTTTCTTGTTACTCCTTGTTTTGTGAGATTCTAGCTTTCATTTCTCCTCATATCTTGCAATTCTTCATGATTGGTTTATCAATATTTGGAATATGTTTGAATATGCTTTTTAGTTATAAAACATATATATATCTTCATGACTTTGGAGTATGATTGTATAAATTTGAAATTTGAGTTTCTTTTTAAAATTTGAATATTTCAAGAGGTCATATGTCCTTCTCTTAACCTTGTGACCCAAACATATTTCGACAAACCTCCTTTTGGCATATATCTCATTTATATATGTTTTTATCTTAAATGCTAAAAGAAGTGAACTTTTGAGGATTAAATCCATTGTTTCCAATTAGGATTGGTTTAAAAGCTCAAAATCTTTTCTCATATCAAATGCTTTCCAAAATTAAAAGGTTGACACAATCATCATCAACCAATCAATCAAGACATTATATTCTTGTGTGTCAAATACATATTGATGATATGACTTTTGATTATACTAATGAATCCCTCTATCAAGAATTTTTGTGAGATGATGTTTAGGGAAAGCGAGATAATTCAAGAGCTACGTCACTTCCATGCACGACAAAACAAGCAACTCAAGAACGCGATGTTCAAGAGTAAATTCAAGCATGTGAAGCAATCGCTCAAAAGCTTCGAGATGCAAGATGATGAAGCTATTACAACTCTCAAACCTACAAATGAACATCTCGACATGGACGAACACAAAAAAAAAAGCGGTCAATTCTAAACTCTATCGATCCTTGATTGATAGTTTTGCTTTCTTTTACCGTATTTAGACTCATCATCATATTTAGTGATTGCAAATATGCTAGAATTCGATTATCTCCTAAGGAATGTCATATCATTTCCATTAAATGCATTCTTAGGTAATTGAAATGCAATCCTAGATAGATCTTTGATATCCGAAAAGTACAAATCTTGAATTAGTTGATTATTTGGATTCGGATTACATAACTTGAAGGATAGATCGAAAGAATACATCCAATGGTTGTTGTACTTAAATTCTTATGGATGAAAACAAAACATTGGATTATCTAATTGCTTTCGAATAGATGCCACTCTTACGAAATATTGCAAGTGTCGTAAAAATGTTGAGTAAATTTGATTCAAAACTTTCGGTTAAAGTATAGTGATATACGACACCATTGTATACAAGAGTTTGTGGCATGAAGAGGTTTAGAGTTGGATCTTGATATGGCCCATATGCATCTAGCGAATATGTTCACATCAAATTAGATGCATCTAGATTTTGAATGTTCAAAATGGATCAAATGCCATAGCTATAAATGTCATCGATATATTCACTATATGTTATTTGTTTTGATATCTTCTCCATATTTTAAATGTGATTTTCAAAATCCCTTGAAACAAACCTTCTTGAAATCATGCTTTTGCATAAAAAAAAAAACCATTTCATATAAAATCTCATGCCCTAGAAAATATCGTTTCTCCAAATTTAAGTTCTCAATTCTTCCTTTTTGTGCTTGATGACAAAGGGGGAGAAATAGTATTTGTGATAGTATTTGAGAGAGAATGTTTTAGAGATAAGCTTTAGAGAAAGTCTTAGGAGAATAGATTTAGAGAGAATTTGGGAGACATTAGAGTCAGTTGAGTAAATTGACAAAGGGGGAGAGATAGATATCAAATGGGTTGGGTACAAATTGGTGATTTGATATTGATATCTGAGAAAGATGATAGTGATTTGATATTGATATCTGAGAAAGATGATAGGACAAAATTGAGATTAATAATGATATTTGGGGAGAGATATTATTTGATATCATTAACATCAATCTTTGGAAGAGATATTTGAGTTAGAGAAAATTGAGATAGTTGATATTTTGGAAAATGACTTGATTGAACTTGTGCTCAATTGTCATTTATATCTCTGAACTCATATAATTATATATTGTGTTCAATTCCGATATACTATTGCATATATTGAGGGGGAGCTGAATAATCTGTTTTGGATTTATTAAGATTATAAAAGGTGTTGTCATCAATCATCAAAAAGGGGGAGATTGTTGGATCTAGGTAGATCTTAGTATCTAGGTTTTGATGATTAATGACGTTTTGGATAAATCCATGATGATTAAAGTTAATATGCAAATATCAGATTTGATGATTAAATGACAATTTAGATAAATCCTGATTTAGTGCAAGTAAATTGAATTGATTATCGGTAAACCCTGAATTGGATGTTTTTCTCGATTGCGGGTTTGATATTGATGCATATGTAGAGGATGAGCTCGGTGGTTACATCAAGCTTGTACTGATTGATTGATCAAAATGTAATACGTTAAATCTGAGACTGATGACTCCAGTTGTGGATTTTATATCGATGCACATGTTGAGGGTGAGCTCCTCACTTTGGTCATCTAGGTTGATTGATATCATGATATGAGTAGTATAGATCGTGTGCGTATGTGTTTATCATCTACGATCTATATGATTGTATTTTATCTTATACTCATTTGCTACTCGTTGAATATAATTTGTCGTGTCATTTGAAAGAGAAACCGTTGAGCTAACTCCTGTGTGGAGTAGCTTCTCTGGAGGTGATTAATGACGACTTATATATGAGACTAATGTTGTGCATTGAGTGTACGTATTGTAGTCTCAGTTTGATTACAGGATAAAAGCGAGCAAGGGTGTGAAGAGGATGAAGTCGATATGAGACATCTCGAGCGAGGTCGAGCTTTGCGAGGACAAGTGTCAAACGGTCGAGCTTCGCGAGGTCAAGCTTAGCGAGGTCGAGCCTTGCGGGGACAAGCGTCTAGCGGTCGAACTTCACCTAAGGTAAAATCCAAGATTAAGAATTGTTTTCTTAGGATTTTACCGGTCTCGGTGTTTGGAGACAGACCGGGTTGATAGGTTTCTTTTTACTAGTTTGACTGTACTATTAAGAGGGGTCGGAAACTAGTAGCTTGAATCTATCTAGTGCGGAAGCTCATATGCATTCATATCATCTTGCACTAGTGTCTTGCATTGCTAGTGAGTCTAAGTGTAGTTCATGTGCATTAGATTAAATGTTTTGAAAACTGCACTTAGTCGTGATCGCCAGCTGTTTAAATTGGTTTATTTATCTAGAGCTGGTCGTGGTCGTATTTGCATATTCTGATCGTATCAGTGTTGATACGTGGTCGTGGTCGTGTCGCTTGTTTGGCGGCTTTATGTTTAGGGTTTGGGCGTGGTCGTAGGAGTTCGGACTGGTCGTACCAGTCTTCGACTCGCTTGCGTACGCTCGACCAAACCCTATCGACCACCTGTTTTCGATCGGATGTCAAGAACTGTGTGGTCGTGGTCGTTGCTAAGTGACACAAATCACATCCGCAAGAAAACGGCAAATCCGTATGTGCAAATACTCTAAAATTGCATTTGAGATGATTTTTGGATTGGACATTTTGACAGCAGGAAAGTTTCTGAATTTTCTAGAAGTTTCTAGACCTTTCTAGGTCTTGCTCCTGTTGACAAAATTGTAGAGCTCTGAGTTATCTTTCCAACAAGCCAAAAATCACCTCAATCGGATCTTTGGATCAAAAGTTATGGTTGTTTTACTGTCAGTGTGCAGTGCCCGGACAAATGCATCTGTCCGGGGCTATTTGTCTGAACTGGCCGGACATTGTCCGAAATGGCCGGACATTGTCCGGCCAGTACAAATTTTTTGAGCCGAAAAATGGAACGGACAAATGCATCCGTCCGGAGCTATTTGTCCGTTATGGGCGGACTTTGTCCGAAATGGCCGGACATTGTCCGGCCTGTACAAGTTTTTTGAGCCGAGAGTTAACAGAGACATATCCATCTGTCCGGACGTTTTGTCCGGACAAATGGTATCCGTCCGGCCTTCACAAATTTCGCCCAACGGTCACTGACACATTTGCAACGGCTGAAATTTTTGTACTGGCCGGACAGTGTCTGAAGTGGCCGGACAATGTCCGGCCTGTACAACTTTTGGCCCGGTTTCTTGCAAACGGCTAGTTTTTCATTGAGGCTATAAATACTTCGTGTTTGGCTTCATTTTTGGGTGCTCAAAGACTTCATTCTTCAGCTGAAAACCTAGCCAATTGAGTTGCATATGTGTTATAGCATTTAGAGGCTAGAATTGAGCCCAAATCTTGAATAGATTTGAGAGAGAGCTTGAGGGAGATTGTGTGAGTGTTTAGTGCACTTCATCTCCATTAGATTGCTAGTGCTAGAGTGTTGAGCATCTCATTTGCATCATTGAGCTTCTAGCACGTGGTTGATCAAGTGAAAGTGCATCCGGCTTGTTACTCTTGGCGATCGCCTTCGCCTAGACGGTGCCGGAGGAGAGCCGAGATCTCTCCAATTGAAGTTTGTCGGAGAGGCCGGCAAAAGATTGTGAAAGGTGTGGTGCTCGCCTATCCGGTGTGGAGAAGGAGCAACCCTAGTGAGATATCCTTCGTGGATATAGAAGCGAGGCTCCGAGTGAGCGCCTCAACGAGGAGTAGGGGAGACCGGGCGAGTCTCCGAGACCTCGGTAAAAATATTGTGTCAAATTGCGTATTTCATATTTGCTTTACATTCATCTTGACACAATTGCTATATTTACCATTGTTGCATGTCTTATTGAATAGTTCATTTGATTGAATGCAACTAGTTGATTAAATTCCTTTTAAGCCTCATTGTATAATTTAGGTCTCTCAATTATTCTTTAAAATTGCTTAATTGAAAAGAAATTTTAAAGGCCTCCTATTCACCCCCCCTCTAGTCGGCATCCTTGATCCTACAATTGGTATCAGAGCAAGGTCTCTCATTTATCGGCTTAACCGCTAGAGAGAAAGGATGAATTCGCTAGAGAAATTTGGATTGATTGCTCCTAAATTTGATGGCTCAAATTATACACGTTGGAAAATTATGATGAGTACTCATCTTGAGGCATTAAATTTGAAATTATGGAGATTAGTGCAAAAGGGTATGGATAGCTCATTATCTTCGGATAACCATACTCTTCTTTTATATACAAATGCTAAAAGTGTGCTTCTTGATTCTCTTAGCCATGATGTGCTAGAACTAGTGAGTGATTGTTCGACCGCTCACGAAGTTTGGTTGACTCTTGAGTCATTATTTATCGGCACATCTAGCTATGAGCACGCTAAGATGCGTATATTATTGCGGGACTATGAGGCATTTGTGATGTTGGAGCATAACACACTCTCCACCATATATGATCGCTTGATCAACATCACAAATGAGCTCAAAGCCCTTGGTGCTAATATTTCCGATCTAGAAATTTGCAGAAAATTGCTCCAAGTGTTGCCGGAGGGTTGCTATGGAGACTTCATCACCGATCTTGAAAATGGTGATCTTTCCAACACTACACCGAGCGAGCTCATTGACATGCTTATGTCAAATGAGGCAATGTCCAAAGAAAAGGACATGTGTTCCACCTCCGAGCATATTGAGGACAATGATTTAAATGCGGAGGATCAAGAATCTTCGAGCGAGCTCAAGGACGTAAACGATGAGGTTTGCCCTAGCAAGACTAAGGCGAAACCAAGCAAGAAGAGCTCAAGAAAAGGTAGAAAGAAAGGGTCAAAGTCGGAATCTTCATCTCAAGACAATTCTATATGCCATTCGGCATCCGACTCGACGGTATCAAATTCTAACCTCTCTAATAATGAGCTCGTGGATATAATTATAGAGTTAAAAGGCTTGCTTGGCAATATGACTAAAAATCTTAGCACTTTAAGGAATGATTACTCATCTTTGAAAGTGAAGCATCAAGAATTGAAAAATTCTTATGACTCCTTGCTTGCCAAGAATTCTATTAGCTCAACATGTGTATTAGATGTTAGAGTTTCTTGTGACTCCCCTATTGATCCATTTCTAGAGTCACACACTTCTAGTTCACATGTTAGCAATAATTCATTGGTTAATTCATGGTTAAATTCAAATGCTAGCTTTGTGAACACTAGTACTTCATGTGATAAGTTGTCAAATGATTCATTTATAGATTCACATGCTTGTAAGGACGATACTAGTAACTCATACCATGATTCATCTAGTGATACATCTTTATGCCATGGTGATAGTACTAGTGGTTCTACTTTTGATATGCCTAGCTCATCTAGTGATTTTTGTGCTATGCCTTCTAGTTCATCAACTAGTGATGAGATGCCGCCATGTTCCTATCATAAGTCATGTATTAACACGGAATCATCTCAAGAACGTAAAATTGAAAATGATGAACTAAAGACTATAGTAAATAGATTGGGCAATAACCTTACTAGATGTCATATGAGGAGTGCCATGCTTACTAAACCCCCTTTAGATCATAAAAAATCATTTAGAAAGGGAAAATTAAATCATGTATACTCAACTAGTAAGAGGCATTATATATTTCATCACACTCATACAAATTCATTCAAAAAGCCCTCTCATACTTCATGTTTATCATATCACTTAAAAGGGCAACATTCGTATAAGTGTGCATCTAATGTTTTTGAAATTGGTTCTTTTGGCTCTTATTTGATTTCTTACTCTAAAAAGGGTTTAATTGCAAAACCTATTCATTGTCATTTTCAAAAACCTAAAGATAAAGCAATTTGGGTACCAAAAGACCTATGCGACAAGGCTAGAGGGCCTCGTATGGTTTGAGTACCAAAAAGAGCTTAAATCTTTTTGATGTGTTTAATAAAAACATTTGCATTGCATCTTCTCCTTTATTCTTTGTTGTTTTAATCCATATGGCAAATTTTGCAAAGAATGAAAATTTAAATCTTACATTGTTGCATCTCTAAGGGTTGTAATTTAAAATGCTTCCGTTGCTCATCACAACCCTTTACGTGAAATATTTCAAAATTACAATTATAAGTTTTAAAATGAGCTCATTTGGTCAAAATGGCAAATTTCCATTCAAAAGGCCCAAAATCGTCATTTTCTATCTAAATGGTCTTCAAAACGTATTTAAAAGGTTTTTAGAGGCTTTGGATGAAGAAATGATGTTAAAAAGTATTTCTATTGAAAATTAGCCTCAAAAGGATCTTCGAGTATCTTGTTTTTCAACAAAATCGTTTTCAAACGCAAATCACAATCTATTTGGAATTTGCAAAAACTTGCTTTACAAAACTCCTAGATACTCTTAATCCGAAGAAGTTTGAAATTGAAAACTTTCTCAAAAGAGTTCTCATTTGAAAGTTATGGGTATTTGAATCTCACCGAAAAACTTGAATTGACACGAAATACCCTAAATATGCAAAACATGAGTTTAGCTATTTTGATGGTCCATATTTGCGAGTGTTGGTTCAAAATGATATGTTTAACCCATGTAAGCCCTTTCATGTCAAAAATCCAATGAAAATCAAATTTGAACCCAATTTGCAAAAATTTATCGATTTTCAACCTTTTTGCTTAACACAAGGTTCATTTGACCATAACTCTCAATTAAAAAATCCTTTTTGGAAAATTCTTTTTGGAAAATGTTTTTGATGCATTGAAATTCATTCCTGCAAATTTTCATCCCAATTGGACTTGATTTGAGCAAAATTGACACTTTTCACAAATTGAAAAAGAAATCTGCAAAATTCAGTTTTCTCGTGGTTTTGGGCTGAATTGTCATTTTCATATCTCTTTATTGGTTGACTATTGGAAGAAAGTTTCTATATGAAATTTTATCCTCTATGATTTTTCTTTCTTGATTATTTATTTCAAAATTATTGGATGTCATTTTCATAGATTTCCAGGTGCGTTTAAAAGTGTAAAATGAATCTCTGAAAACCTGAAATCTGAAACTTTAAACCTGACCAACATTTGTCTTTTTCATATCTCTTTATTGGTTGACTATTTGAAGAATGTTTCTATATGAAATTTTATCCTCTATCATTGGTCTTTCTTGACAATTTATTTCAAAATTATTGGAAGTCATTTTCATAGATTTTCAGGTGTGTTTAAAAGTGTAAAATAAATTTCTGAAACCTGAAACCTGAAATCTGAATCTTTAATCTGATCAAATTTTGTCTTTTTCATATCTCTTTGTTGGATCAGAATTTGGCTTCACTATAAAAGTCAATATTGTTCCTCATTGCATTATCTATCTCCAAAATTTATTTTGGTATTTTTGGAACTTGTTTGCATATGTTTTGATGATTATAAAGAAGCTAACATGTTTAAGAAAATTTTAGTCTATTTGGATGTTAATCTCTCAATTCTTTCAAATGACTAAAATATTTGAATCTTGGATCTTCATGAAAATTTCTTGTGTTGATGTGTTCTATCTCTATGAAACTTTTCATGTGTTTTAGTGCTTATTTGAATATCTTCTCGATTTGAGTCCTTTTGGATTATTGTTGAGTTCTTGATGGATCATTTTCATCTCTTGCATATTTTTCATAACAAAACTTGGTTGACACATTTAGGGGGAGCAAATTCAAAGTTATTGAATCCTTGCATACCCTAATTGTGCATATGTATCAAAGAGTGCATGCTTTTGGTAAGAAGAGTCTTTTACGAGCAAAAATGTAAAAAGAGCTCAAAACTTTCAAAATATTCAAAATTACTTCAAAACCTTCATAAATATGTTTCAAATATGATTTCAAAGGTTTTGAAAGTGAAACAAAAGAGTTTCGAGCTAAAATGCAAAATTTGGACAAAATTGAAGTCTTCGGGATCTTGTTTTGGCCTAAAAAGATTTATTTCCATAAAACAAGATGTGTTGAGATTTGATAAAAGCTTTCTACATGAAACATTTAGAACTCACTCACCCGAAGATAGTTCATATTGAACTTATTCTCAAAAGGCCTATGGTTTTCAAATTATCACATATCCTAAGTCGCCCGAAAATGGCTATCGACCCGAAAATACCCAAAATTGCATTTTTTGTGATTTTGACTATTTGGACTAAACTTTCTTCCATGTCTTGGTTTGAAATGCTATTTCAAACTCATCTAAGTCCAAAACTTCAGAAAAATCCGAGATTCTTCAAGAATTGAAGCTTTTCATGAAAATCATTTTTGTTTTACTCTTTTACCCAAAACTCACTTTTCGAAAATTGATTTCATGATCTCCTTCAAATAAAATTCATTCAATTGGTATTCAACTAAGTTCATGTCATGTTATTCAAATCTATTATGGAACTTGATTTCATTTTTGAAGCAAAATTGCAAAAATCACAAATTTCAGATGTTTCTTGTTACTCCTTGTTTTGTGAGATTCTAGCTTTCATTTCTCCTCATATCTTGCAATTCTTCATGATTGGTTTATCAATATTTGGAATATGTTTGAATATGCTTTTTAGTTATAAAACATATATATATCTTCATGACTTTGGAGTATGATTGTATAAATTTGAAATTTGAGTTTCTTTTTAAAATTTGAATATTTCAAGAGGTCATATGTCCTTCTCTTAACCTTGTGACCCAAACATATTTCGACAAACCTCCTTTTGGCATATATCTCATTTATATATGTTTTTATCTTAAATGCTAAAAGAAGTGAACTTTTGAGGATTAAATCCATTGTTTCCAATTAGGATTGGTTTAAAAGCTCAAAATCTTTTCTCATATCAAATGCTTTCCAAAATTAAAAGGTTGACACAATCATCATCAACCAATCAATCAAGACATTATATTCTTGTGTGTCAAATACATATTGATGATATGACTTTTGATTATACTAATGAATCCCTCTATCAAGAATTTTTGTGAGATGATGTTTAGGGAAAGCGAGATAATTCAAGAGCTACGTCACTTCCATGCACGACAAAACAAGCAACTCAAGAACGCGATGTTCAAGAGTAAATTCAAGCATGTGAAGCAATCGCTCAAAAGCTTCGAGATGCAAGATGATGAAGCTATTACAACTCTCAAACCTACAAATGAACATCTCGACATGGACGAACACAAAAAAAAAAGCGGTCAATTCTAAACTCTATCGATCCTTGATTGATAGTTTTGCTTTCTTTTACCGTATTTAGACTCATCATCATATTTAGTGATTGCAAATATGCTAGAATTCGATTATCTCCTAAGGAATGTCATATCATTTCCATTAAATGCATTCTTAGGTAATTGAAATGCAATCCTAGATAGATCTTTGATATCCGAAAAGTACAAATCTTGAATTAGTTGATTATTTGGATTCGGATTACATAACTTGAAGGATAGATCGAAAGAATACATCCAATGGTTGTTGTACTTAAATTCTTATGGATGAAAACAAAACATTGGATTATCTAATTGCTTTCGAATAGATGCCACTCTTACGAAATATTGCAAGTGTCGTAAAAATGTTGAGTAAATTTGATTCAAAACTTTCGGTTAAAGTATAGTGATATACGACACCATTGTATACAAGAGTTTGTGGCATGAAGAGGTTTAGAGTTGGATCTTGATATGGCCCATATGCATCTAGCGAATATGTTCACATCAAATTAGATGCATCTAGATTTTGAATGTTCAAAATGGATCAAATGCCATAGCTATAAATGTCATCGATATATTCACTATATGTTATTTGTTTTGATATCTTCTCCATATTTTAAATGTGATTTTCAAAATCCCTTGAAACAAACCTTCTTGAAATCATGCTTTTGCATAAAAAAAAAAACCATTTCATATAAAATCTCATGCCCTAGAAAATATCGTTTCTCCAAATTTAAGTTCTCAATTCTTCCTTTTTGTGCTTGATGACAAAGGGGGAGAAATAGTATTTGTGATAGTATTTGAGAGAGAATGTTTTAGAGATAAGCTTTAGAGAAAGTCTTAGGAGAATAGATTTAGAGAGAATTTGGGAGACATTAGAGTCAGTTGAGTAAATTGACAAAGGGGGAGAGATAGATATCAAATGGGTTGGGTACAAATTGGTGATTTGATATTGATATCTGAGAAAGATGATAGTGATTTGATATTGATATCTGAGAAAGATGATAGGACAAAATTGAGATTAATAATGATATTTGGGGAGAGATATTATTTGATATCATTAACATCAATCTTTGGAAGAGATATTTGAGTTAGAGAAAATTGAGATAGTTGATATTTTGGAAAATGACTTGATTGAACTTGTGCTCAATTGTCATTTATATCTCTGAACTCATATAATTATATATTGTGTTCAATTCCGATATACTATTGCATATATTGAGGGGGAGCTGAATAATCTGTTTTGGATTTATTAAGATTATAAAAGGTGTTGTCATCAATCATCAAAAAGGGGGAGATTGTTGGATCTAGGTAGATCTTAGTATCTAGGTTTTGATGATTAATGACGTTTTGGATAAATCCATGATGATTAAAGTTAATATGCAAATATCAGATTTGATGATTAAATGACAATTTAGATAAATCCTGATTTAGTGCAAGTAAATTGAATTGATTATCGGTAAACCCTGAATTGGATGTTTTTCTCGATTGCGGGTTTGATATTGATGCATATGTAGAGGATGAGCTCGGTGGTTACATCAAGCTTGTACTGATTGATTGATCAAAATGTAATACGTTAAATCTGAGACTGATGACTCCAGTTGTGGATTTTATATCGATGCACATGTTGAGGGTGAGCTCCTCACTTTGGTCATCTAGGTTGATTGATATCATGATATGAGTAGTATAGATCGTGTGCGTATGTGTTTATCATCTACGATCTATATGATTGTATTTTATCTTATACTCATTTGCTACTCGTTGAATATAATTTGTCGTGTCATTTGAAAGAGAAACCGTTGAGCTAACTCCTGTGTGGAGTAGCTTCTCTGGAGGTGATTAATGACGACTTATATATGAGACTAATGTTGTGCATTGAGTGTACGTATTGTAGTCTCAGTTTGATTACAGGATAAAAGCGAGCAAGGGTGTGAAGAGGATGAAGTCGATATGAGACATCTCGAGCGAGGTCGAGCTTTGCGAGGACAAGTGTCAAACGGTCGAGCTTCGCGAGGTCAAGCTTAGCGAGGTCGAGCCTTGCGGGGACAAGCGTCTAGCGGTCGAACTTCACCTAAGGTAAAATCCAAGATTAAGAATTGTTTTCTTAGGATTTTACCGGTCTCGGTGTTTGGAGACAGACCGGGTTGATAGGTTTCTTTTTACTAGTTTGACTGTACTATTAAGAGGGGTCGGAAACTAGTAGCTTGAATCTATCTAGTGCGGAAGCTCATATGCATTCATATCATCTTGCACTAGTGTCTTGCATTGCTAGTGAGTCTAAGTGTAGTTCATGTGCATTAGATTAAATGTTTTGAAAACTGCACTTAGTCGTGATCGCCAGCTGTTTAAATTGGTTTATTTATCTAGAGCTGGTCGTGGTCGTATTTGCATATTCTGATCGTATCAGTGTTGATACGTGGTCGTGGTCGTGTCGCTTGTTTGGCGGCTTTATGTTTAGGGTTTGGGCGTGGTCGTAGGAGTTCGGACTGGTCGTACCAGTCTTCGACTCGCTTGCGTACGCTCGACCAAACCCTATCGACCACCTGTTTTCGATCGGATGTCAAGAACTGTGTGGTCGTGGTCGTTGCTAAGTGACACAAATCACATCCGCAAGAAAACGGCAAATCCGTATGTGCAAATACTCTAAAATTGCATTTGAGATGATTTTTGGATTGGACATTTTGACAGCAGGAAAGTTTCTGAATTTTCTAGAAGTTTCTAGACCTTTCTAGGTCTTGCTCCTGTTGACAAAATTGTAGAGCTCTGAGTTATCTTTCCAACAAGCCAAAAATCACCTCAATCGGATCTTTGGATCAAAAGTTATGGTTGTTTTACTGTCAGTGTGCAGTGCCCGGACAAATGCATCTGTCCGGGGCTATTTGTCTGAACTGGCCGGACATTGTCCGAAATGGCCGGACATTGTCCGGCCAGTACAAATTTTTTGAGCCGAAAAATGGAACGGACAAATGCATCCGTCCGGAGCTATTTGTCCGTTATGGGCGGACTTTGTCCGAAATGGCCGGACATTGTCCGGCCTGTACAAGTTTTTTGAGCCGAGAGTTAACAGAGACATATCCATCTGTCCGGACGTTTTGTCCGGACAAATGGTATCCGTCCGGCCTTCACAAATTTCGCCCAACGGTCACTGACACATTTGCAACGGCTGAAATTTTTGTACTGGCCGGACAGTGTCTGAAGTGGCCGGACAATGTCCGGCCTGTACAACTTTTGGCCCGGTTTCTTGCAAACGGCTAGTTTTTCATTGAGGCTATAAATACTTCGTGTTTGGCTTCATTTTTGGGTGCTCAAAGACTTCATTCTTCAGCTGAAAACCTAGCCAATTGAGTTGCATATGTGTTATAGCATTTAGAGGCTAGAATTGAGCCCAAATCTTGAATAGATTTGAGAGAGAGCTTGAGGGAGATTGTGTGAGTGTTTAGTGCACTTCATCTCCATTAGATTGCTAGTGCTAGAGTGTTGAGCATCTCATTTGCATCATTGAGCTTCTAGCACGTGGTTGATCAAGTGAAAGTGCATCCGGCTTGTTACTCTTGGCGATCGCCTTCGCCTAGACGGTGCCGGAGGAGAGCCGAGATCTCTCCAATTGAAGTTTGTCGGAGAGGCCGGCAAAAGATTGTGAAAGGTGTGGTGCTCGCCTATCCGGTGTGGAGAAGGAGCAACCCTAGTGAGATATCCTTCGTGGATATAGAAGCGAGGCTCCGAGTGAGCGCCTCAACGAGGAGTAGGGGAGACCGGGCGAGTCTCCGAGACCTCGGTAAAAATATTGTGTCAAATTGCGTATTTCATATTTGCTTTACATTCATCTTGACACAATTGCTATATTTACCATTGTTGCATGTCTTATTGAATAGTTCATTTGATTGAATGCAACTAGTTGATTAAATTCCTTTTAAGCCTCATTGTATAATTTAGGTCTCTCAATTATTCTTTAAAATTGCTTAATTGAAAAGAAATTTTAAAAGGCCTCCTATTCACCCCCCCTCTAGTCGGCATCCTTGATCCTACAATTGGTATCAGAGCAAGGTCTCTCATTTATCGGCTTAACCGCTAGAGAGAAAGGATGAATTCGCTAGGAGAAATTGGATTGATTGCTCCTAAATTTGATGGCTCAAATTATACACGTTGGAAAATTATGATGAGTACTCATCTTGAGGCATTAAATTTGAAATTATGGAGATTAGTGCAAAAGGGTATGGATAGCTCATTATCTTCGGATAACCATACTCTTCTTTTATATACAAATGCTAAAAGTGTGCTCTTGATTCTCTTAGCCATGATGTGCTAGAACTAGTGAGTGATTGTTCGACCGCTCACGAAGTTTGGTTGACTCTTGAGTCATTATTTATCGGC